>OY292417.1:0-1327500 GCA_958496275.1 Zele albiditarsus
AACGTAAACAAAACGTAAAACAAAACGTAAACAAAACGTAAACAAAACGTAAACAAAACGTAAACAAAACGTAAACAAAACGTAAACAAAACGTAAACAAACGTAACTATGTCGCTTGATCGTACTCTTTTGTGGCATTTCGGGGGTTCTTTCGGGCGGCCGGGGGGAGTTCGGTTTGTCATTGTTTGAGCGTTGCTCCTGACTTCGGGCGAGGTACCATCTCTCAACTTGGCTTTGGGCTATTTCGCCTCGTACTATAGTTCGACCTTCTTGAGGGTAGGAATGCAGTCCCTCGGTCCCACTACAAAACGTAAACAAAACGTAAACAAAACGTAAACAAAACGTAAACAAAACGTAAACAAAACGTAAACAAAACGTAAACAAAACGTAAGCAAAAGTTATGTCGCTTAATCGTACTCTTTTGTGGCATGTCGGGGGTTCGGTCGGACTCCGGGGACTTTCGGTTCGGCTCGGTTTAAGCGTTGATCCTGACTTCGGGTGGGGTACCATCTACCAACTTGGCTTTGGGCTATTTCGCCTCGTACTATAGTTCGACCTTCTTGAGGGTAGGAATGCAGTCCCTCGGTCCCACTACAAAACGTAAACAAAACGTAAACAAAACGTAAACAAAACGTAAACAAAACGTAAATAAAACGTAACTATGTCGCTTGATCGTGCTCTTTTGTGACATTTCGGGGGTTCTTTCGGGCGGCCGGGGGGAGTTCGGTTTGCCATGGTTTGAGCGTTGGTCGTGACTTCGGGCGAGGTACCCTCTCTCAACTTGGTTTTGGCGATTTCGCCTCGTACTATAGTTCGACCTTCTTGAGGGTAGGAATGCAGTCCCTCGGTCCCACTACAAAACGTAAACAAAACGTAAACAAAACGTAAAACAAAACGTAGACAAAACGTAAACAAAACGTAAACAAAACGTAAACAAAACGTAAACAAAACGTAAATAAAACGTAAACAAACGTAACTATGTCGCTTGATCGTACTCTTTTGTGGCATTTCGGGGGTTCTTTCGGGCGGCCGGGGGGAGTTCGGTTTGTCATTGTTTGAGCGTTGCTCCTGACTTCGGGCGAGGTACCATCTCTCAACTTGGTTTTGACGATTTCGCCTCGTACTATAGTTCGACCTTCTTGAGGGTAGGAATGCAGTCCCTCGGTCCCACTACAAAACGTAAACAAAACGTAAACAAAACGTAAAACAAAACGTAGACAAAACGTAAACAAAACGTAAACAAAACGTAAACAAAACGTAAACAAAACGTAAATAAAACGTAAACAAACGTAACTATGTCGCTTGATCGTACTCTTTTGTGGCATTTCGGGGGTTCTTTCGGGCGGCCGGGGGGAGTTCGGTTTGTCATTGTTTGAGCGTTGCTCCTGACTTCGGGCGAGGTACCATCTCTCAACTTGGTTTTGACGATTTCGCCTCGTACTATAGTTCGACCTTCTTGAGGGTAGGAATGCAGTCCCTCGGTCCCACTACAAAACGTAAACAAAACGTAAACAAAACGTAAAACAAAACGTAGACAAAACGTAAACAAAACGTAAACAAAACGTAAACAAAACGTAAACAAAACGTAAACAAAACGTAAACAAAAGACACTGGTCGGGATTAGCGGATGCCGCCTCGTACTATAGTTCGGCGTTGTTGGAGGCGGGCCACGGGGACACGGTGCCCCATCCGGGCAACATAACGTAAACATAACGTAAACAACACATAAACAAAACGTACTACTGTGCTCCACTTTTGTTTGCTCGGGGAAGGTTTTATGGACGCGGCTGGTTTATCCATCGCTACGCTGATGCTGCGTCTTGGTCTCCCAAGAGACGAACTTCCGCTACATAATGCTAAATTGACAATAATCATGTCGGGCTGTTAAGTTATTAACGACCTCGCCGATATACTTTTTCGCGTGACTGACGTCATTCGTTTCCATCAACCGCGATCACACATGCTGAAGAATTTTGTCAACTAAAAAGTCACCCACCATCGAACCTTCTATTCCATAAAACTTCCAATCAACAACTCAGACTATTGATACGTAATCAAAACCTGTCCACACGGACTACGAACCACGAATATATTTACTCTCTCTGAGCCACCAAGCTCACTCTTAAGGTAAGAGTCGCGCGACAATGGTTATTAGACGAACTCTTGATTTTGAAATATATATTACTTTATATGATAACCTTTCATACGGCTAAAGCATTCAATGCCTTATCGAAGATTATAACTAGAAATTTACGATCAAAATTCGAAAAATTAACATGGCATCTTATGAGAAACCCATCCCGCCAACACTATGATTGCAGAATTCATTTCCTTATCGATTAGATACAGGTGGTGTTGAAATTGCTCCTCATAGATTAAATTATAAAGATTCTAATGTGACCATAAAAATATAGGGTCATCGACTTACTCGAAGAGAATTTGCCAAATAATCTCGATGACAACTTGAAAAATGGCAGAGAGTGGCCGCCATGAAGTGGCTCGATACACTTGGCAACGTTGCTTGTAAGCATATACACGCATGAGAGAGCGTAGATCTGTCACGGCCGAGCGAAATGGCGTGGAATGCCTCATATATATATACATGTGCATTTAAACATTAAATGTTATTTAAACATAAACTTATATATAGAGTAACAATATATGTATGTATATCACTCACCAAAAATGCCCGACGTAGGTGAACAAATCTGAAACATTGGCATGCAAAATGTTCATTCGGTTATTTACTGAGGCTCATACGATAATCAATTGAATACACATTTTATTGCATTTTTTTTTTATTCATAGAATAAGACATATTGGAAGTTGAAAATAATATTTACGCAATGCTTTTCAGTTGGGCAACAATTTTGTTCAAAACTTTTACGTTTTTTGTAACTCGCGGCCGTCGACTGACGTCTTCGCCAAGCAACATTTTTACCGCATGCTCGCCTCCATTCAAATATACATTTTGTAAAATGTCTCGAGAAATTCCAGCTTTCGCCATCTTGGTAATCATTCCTGCAGATACACCAGGCTTTAAATTTGGCATAGACGCTTTGTATCGATCTTCAAGTGCCAATCTTTCTTGATTCCTCAGAATGTTTACAGTTGTCTGTGCATTACTTCGAATTGTGTCATTACTGAGTCCTATGGCAGTTATGAGCTGCCTTAGGATCAGCACATCAACTTGCGCATCATGAGCTCCTTCTATTGAGGCGCTACCGAGAAAGTCGCACGCTAAAGCTGTCAGGCTGAATTTTTTTTTCTCCCTCTTGCGATCTTCCAAACGTTCGCGGAATATGGTGAGTATATCGGCAAACCATTTGACGACAGACATGAATTCTGTGAGTAGCTCACAATTTCGAAGGTGACGTAAAATTATTGGTGCATCGAACCTGTCGTGAAACGTATTAAATGTGCCAAACAAAATATGAACAAACCAATGACAGGCCACGTTATGAGTACACAATACACGATACCTAGAACCATTATGGGCCACTAGTGTGATGCTATCTCCAATTTTTCGCAAAAAAGCTATAGAGCTCATCAAGCCTGCTCGCGTTGGTACAGTGTCCAACCGTTGGTCGTTGAGATATAACTCACCCATTTCAACATGCAATCCAGTTATTGCAGCTGCTGTAGGAGAGATGCTTTTCGGTGTCATATACACGTTGAACGTCTGTCTCAGAGGCTGCGGAGATCTGAAATAATTACGAATACACATATAAATATAGAGGAACATAATTTCAACACATTTTTTAGAACTCAATGTTTCTTTTTTTTTTTTTTTACAGTGAAATGGTGGTGAATTAATCAACGATAGGACAGAACAACTTATGTTAGGGTACTCAAAAAAAAATAAAGATTGGTGTATGCGTGCATACTGTTCGCCATAGTACTATACTTCTCAATGTAGAAAACAATACTCACTTGGCATATTTCAGCATTGCTTGACAAACCACTCGTTTTCAAATCGAATAGCACGATTGTGCTCTTTGCTAGATCAGCTACATCACCTGTAATAATAAGTTTCAAGTTTTTATAACACTACTAACAACTAAAATAAAAATAACATATACTTCGTTCCGATACGTACACGTGGAAGGATTATTATTATTTAGTTGATTGCACAGAAGCTCCGATACGCCATCGAGCGCGCACCCCGTTTCGTAGGTTCTTCCTTCCCGCTGTTGTGAGACTGCATTCTTTTTATTTCTGGTATTGGTGGCGAACAATCTTCTTTTTTTTATTTGGATGGTTTTCGATAGGTCGGATTTGTTCAATCTCACAGCATCTTTGAGTTGTCGGTACGTTGTCGTATTTTTTCCCGGATTAAGATCGAGTTTTTCAAATACTTGAGGAACGTACATTGTTCCGATATTTTTTTTAGCATACGGCGGCTGCCACTCTGTAGGCTATCGACTCTGAAGCACCGTAAAATTGAGCCTTGGGATGTTTGCTACTCACTATTCGATTGAAGCTTTCGTTTGCTTGTGAAGATCCGCACGGTGCGAGTTTATCGGCGTTGTTTGCATACTTTGCAATTACGGTAGTTAGTTTCGAACGCAGCTACGGATCCGTCAATGCCTTGTTGGCTATCAGACGATCATCCGCACAATTTTCCTTTGAGTGAGAGTAACACCAATTTTCGCATTTGTCGTGGTTTCCCTAAGCATGATCAATAATGTTGAACGATGCTGCTGTAACCACTACCTCGTCTCCTTTACTTTGATGCACAGCATGAGAGAATGCTCGTGCGAAAGAATTTATGATCTCTTTCGATACTTTTAAGGCGTAGAGAGCACTGGTCAGGCCCTTTTTAGCGTGGTTAATGTCAGACCACTTTTCAACCTTATGTACCGATTCACGACGTACGGCGGCGATTGATGATGCGTCGTCATCTCCAATCATAACTGCGATCGATACCTTTTCATGTAGTAATAGACGATTTTTGGTTATAAGTTCGATCGCCATGTCTAGCTCCATAGCTTTTGCGCTACGATCGAAATTCAACCGGCAGTCATGGTCATCCTTCGAGTGGCCTTGATCACATTTTGCGCATCTTTCAGTACGCGTCGCGTACGATAACACCTTACCACTGTTGCAGCCAATTAATGATGCATGACCTGCAACAGATAATGAGGTTTTTTTTTTCAAAGAAATTCAATTAACGAAAAGCATATTGATGTCTGTATTCATTGTGACGTGGTAAATGGTCACTCTCCTCGACCTCGTACCGCACACAGAGACATTGCTAAGAAAACGTCCAGGGTACTGAACTTTTACGAGATTTGATAGCGAACATGCATTTCTGTTCGCTAATTCCTTTTCAATATTTTTCATGTGCCTGGACTAATACGCCTGGAGGCGAGAACATGAAACGCACCGTCGGTAACCGACGACCGGTAGCTATCGATAACGCGTGCCAGCGTGTATCGATATGGATTTTAATTAATTATGGATGTGACTTGATCCCACGGCGCGAGATCATCTAAAGAAGAGGACATGGCGAGCGTGGGCAGCATGCGGCCTATACGCCATCATTCATATTATGTAAGGTATGGATGGATGAATGTGGTCCGCGCGCAGCACGCATTTAAATTAATTATGCGTGACCGCGACAAATGAGTGACCCTAGATCACCGCCGTCCCATCTATTGGCACTTAGGGGCAATAGTTCGGCCCTATGAGTAAGAAAGGGGATAGCACGGGTCTGTTACGTCCCCGTAGCACTTTACAGCTGTTCTACCAACTGATACCTACCTTACCATAAGCAGAAGTACGACGATAAAATAGATTCATGTACAACCTACCTCACACACATTTTTTCCATAAACTAATAAACTTATGTAGAAACACGAAATAGACACATCCATAGATATACACTACATCTCAGAAAACACTACAAAGGCCAAATCAGCAAACGAAGTTATAAAATCAAGTTGTCTGAAAGTTACTGAAAAATATTGAAAGAACAATGGCTGAAGCGATTATTATATTAGAGAATATAATGCGCTGGAATATACGGTGGAATTTTGGTGGCGGATAGAATTTTTGGATGCGTTTAACAAGCGTAAATTTATTATTAAAAATAATGACAAGAATCACAGAATTGTTCACAATGATTACTGATATTAATTGCACTGAGTCAACTTGTTCTGAATGTTCGAGTAGTCACTGAAATGTAGATAATATTTAAACACTGATTACCACGCGGTTGCACGATGCACGCTCGATGAGTCTAATGAACTGTATGAGACACTGAATTTGATGCCGATACACACACTTGCTAACAACGTGGGCAATGAGTTGATCCGAATTATTGCGCTTCTGATGAAGATGCACTAGTTGCTGAAGAAACACAATTTTCTGAGCTGAACTGAAGATGAGTTGAACTGAATACTGAATAATAACTGAGCGTAGCTGAAAAACACGTGTGCTTGCACTGATGCTCGTGGTCGAAGTGATGCCGGCAATTTTCTTTCCGGCCTCGTGTTGTTGAGCGGATGTGGTCTGATCATGATTGTGAATTTTCTGATTGGCCGCGCATCTCAGCATGCGCGTGCACATGGTCAGACTGGCTCAAAGTGGTGAGCGCACGCAACAGGTGCGCCTACGCATGATCAGTTCATCAAGAGTGAGTCGCGCGTGCGCTATGCAAGTTACTGCGCGACTCACTCATTCTCATTGTTTAGCGCACGAAACAGATGCGCCTACGCATGAGCAGTTCTTCTAGACTGAGTCGTGCGTGCGCTATGCAAGTTGCTGCGCGACTCACTCATCCTCCTCGATTGATTAGCGCACGTAATAGGTGCGCCTACGCATGAGCAGTTCTACACGAATGAGTCGCGCGTGCGCTATGCAAATTACTTCGCGACTCACTCATCCTCCTGAACAGTGCATAATTATGGTCACTCGACTGACTGCACGAGTGACCCAGGAGGTGCTGCCACCATGCTCGTGTGGCATTCGTATCAATTACTGAACACAAGTATATATGTAATTAACAGAAAATAAGAAGGAATACATATATAATTAACACGAACTAGTAGATATATTACAACCTTCATAAATATAGTGTAGACCCATTAAGTAATTAATGCATAGGTAACAATTGTAATAAATTACCAATATCATAAATCACCAACCAATACCAACATAATTAATTCATAGGCAATTTATGCATAAATGACATCATTAACCAGTAACGTAAACTACTCATTTATGCATAAATTACATCAACGAAATAGTATAAATTAAGCATAAGTAATTTACGAATAAACTAAAACAATAAGCAATAATTAATATACTAGTTGATAACTATAACACAAGGGTGGAAATGACTCAGTTCACGATAACAATGAAACCCATGGAGCTGAATCAATAAGTTCCCCTCGGAATGTTTAGATTAATTTAGAAACTAAGATAACAATCAGTATTCGGGAATGCATGTT
Source organism: Zele albiditarsus (assembly GCA_958496275.1). Taxonomy (NCBI): domain Eukaryota; kingdom Metazoa; phylum Arthropoda; class Insecta; order Hymenoptera; family Braconidae; genus Zele; species Zele albiditarsus. Next base: position 7,458 of record OY292417.1, read on the forward strand.
TTATCAGAGAAAATAAGATAGCCAAGATTCCCAAGAGCCATTATATCTAATCCTGAGAAACCGTGGACCCACAAACAAGATCACGCTATTTGCGATTGGGGACTTACGTCCAATCGCGAAGCACCAATGAAAACTTGCGGGTCCAGTGCAAAGACGCCTGACTCGATCACCCCCTCTTCGTTAAAAAACACGCGTCAGCGAATACTATCTAAAGTATCGCGCACAGGCAAACTCTCTCATTATCCTTATTTCATTTCGTAAAGACATATTCAATTCGTCAAGTCTCACATTTCTTATTTAAATCGTCAAGACGCACTCCCACTTTTGTTCAGTCAATTCGTCAAGAGTCTTATTCACTGCAAGAATTTCTCAAACTAACTCAATCAAAGAACATCGGATTCACGTTTCTTCCTAAGAACATTCAAACTTAAATCAGAACCTCCAGAGGAAACCAGTCATTAACACTAAAAACGTAATCGCTCTTGAGAATTCGAGGCATAAGCCTATAATATAAAAGCAGTGTATAAACTAAGTGTAACATCAGTGTAAAACCAGTAACACTAATAAATTTATTAATTATAAATTACAACATTGACTCTGAGAATCTTCTTCAAATTCACCCGCGCATAACGGGCTTGATCATCCGAACATATACCTATATATGTTAGAGTTGCGAGGGACAGTCGGTAAGTGAAGAGAGTAACCAACTAAGATTCGCACCGACCAGTGGCATCCTGGTCAACATCGCCTCTACATTCACTTCCAACTTGGAAAATATCTACGACCTGTCCCCGGGACGTAACAGGTCACTCAGGACCTGGAACGCACTTTTCGTAACATTCGATTCTCGAGCGAACAGTCGCCTAAAACAAAGTAAAATCTTCTCGAGTGAGATACGATAGCGAGTAGTCGCACCTTAGCATTGTACTCTCTAGTGAGACAAGGAAGCGAGCAGTCGCATATCAGCTAAATATATTCCTGTGTAGGACGCTAGAGAGTAGTCGCAAAATCATAAAAAGTAATAAGATTCTCAAGTGAGAACGATACGTGAGCAGTCGCAGATTCAAAGTAACACTCATAAGTGAGCGAGTGAGAGGTCTACACAAGGTGTCGAGCGCACGACGAAATTAACGTGGACGACCCCGAGCGAGCAGCCACATCAACCTTGGGCCTAACAACTGGACGAGGAACCGCAATCCTGCGAGGAAGCCACGCCGACCTGCGACCAAAGCCAGCAGCAAGCATCGAGTACTTGGTAAGCGAAGTTTGGATTACCTCGCGCTTAATTATTTGACCACTCGCAATAAGCGAGCATAGAAGCCCGTGTAGGAACACGCTTCTACGGGCGAGCCAACACAAGGAAATTGTCGCCTAGTCAAAGTAAACTCATTATTACGCGTGCTGTACGAATGAATGTGGGTATGAGTGGAAATTAATTGTAAGGAGAGAATTGCATCTCTTACATGCAAATTGGATGGGAAATATCAAAGATCATAGAGTCATTGTTTCGATCAATACCATCATAATTACTTCGTGGATCAAGAACCACGCGATTCAATTATATTATTCACAAGAATTTGTTATTACGCTTGAAGCGAGGTCGTGCCACGAATGATGCGTGGACATTTGCGCTTCACGTGAATTATATTGTATCGGATATAACCAATATCTTTGTCAATTTAGAATAAATTACAATAGCATCATAATCTTCGAATTCACCCCTGATTTATTATTCGAGTGGAATAGAAAAACCTTTGCATGAAAACCATCTCTCCCAGTTTTGCATGACATCACATACCCGTTAGACTATTATATGCATGCCCTGTACCGCGTTTTTGCCACCCTGCATCGTAGCTGGCTTTGAGAGGAACTACTTCTTGTTCAATTGATGAACTGATACTGTAATTTGGAAAATTTCATAAAAAAATTGATATTTGCATGTAATTCCGGTATAATATGAGATGAAAAATAAATCCAAGTATTTCAATTTCAATCAACGCTCAGTCGATCATAAATTCCATGATTGTTGTAGCGATTAAACGAGTCCTCCCTGCTGCTTCAAATAGTTTGCCATCGATGACATCCTGTGCTAAAGTACAAAAAAAAATGTATTATTTATCAATGTATTCATATTTGACCAATTCTTTATCTACATTATTCAGCTACAACGGTTAAAACTGCTGAATAAAATAACATGAAAGGTTAATGCATTAAATGCTGCCATAGTCATGCATGCCGCTGTAAAAGTGCTTGAAAAGAACAAAAACCCGAATATACAAACAGAAAACAGAAGGAGCTCATAGTAACAATCCGGAGGAAATTATATTTAAAAACATAGTGAAATATAAAAGAATATGCATTTTCTATCCTCTTGAGTATCTAATGAAATAATAAAATATATAACACATAATAAAATGAAAGAATGATTACATCATACATGCATATGCTTGAACGTGATCATAGAACGCGCAATAGTAGCATAATTAACAGCATTATAAGTGTAATAATTACCGTGACGGAGGATCCACTTCAGCTACTACCGTCCAATCTTTTTCGGTGCGAACACTTGTTCGGCAACTTCCATTCGCTAATTCTTCGATCGCCACACCAACAATTCTGTGACGTCCGGGGTTGGACGCCTTTTATTGAGAAATCACATACCGAGCGGTTTGTACGTAATACTCGACCCTTTGTCGGTTGACACCCCGCGTGGCAATTAGGGATAAGGGATAGAAAAGGAGCGGGTAGGTGTGTTTCACTTTAAGATCTCGAGAGATCTTGTCTTTCTTTCAGAAAAATAATTGAAAATAGACAAGGAAAGATTTCATGCGTGTATTGAAATCAAGTTAAAATAGATTACAATGATTACATAAATTGCTTACCAATTATGATGATCTGGAGAGGTGTCGTCGTTTCTTGGATTTGACACTTCGCGTTTTGTTAAAAATAATAGCAAATTACGACTCTACTGTTTTCTATAGAAAACCCGAGAGTGCGTTATAGATATTTCTTTTAAAATATGAAATATGTATTTCAATTGAATTGACTTAATGAAATAACTCGTGATCGATTTGATGCTATGAGTGCAAACCAATGTACTTGGATTGAAACGCGGATCTAAGCTCACTGACTTCCACCGAAGTTCTCGAGTAGAAACCTCCGCGGACCTCACTCGTTCGACTGAATTTTGGAAATGAGACGATTGTGATATTGTGTCGGGGGTTTTTATAGACACGATTCAGCCGGAAAAAGAGCTGAGGGCACGGTGGCTTCATCAGGAGGTGACAAATTTTGGGTGCACCTGCCATGTGGAGGGCGAATACGGGCCTATTGTTTTCCATCGCGGTGTATTTCTTGGGTTTTACATTTTCACATAGGCTTCCGACGAAAAGTCGTAAAATCAGGAATGTAGGGGTACGGCGCGATGCGTGACAATACACGTACATAGGTTTGCTGTTCTTTTCTGATTGCATCAAGGCGTATGTTCCAACCTTTTATGGTATCTCCTTTTTAGAAGATTCGTGGGAAAATTTTGGTAGAATTTCAATAAGATTTACGTGACAATTCTTTCATGACGCTTGAGAAGGGATTTAGTCACTGCCGGAATATCAAGTGCAGACAAAATTGTGTTCGCCTGAGCTTCTCCTATACCAGCATCGAGTATCGCTACATAAAATTTGATTATATTGATACATACACGTGCATGTATGTACAAAAAAGATTCAGATTAATTTATATCATATTCATTTAAAATTTACGTACCAACGGCTAATTTTAGATTCACATCGTATTGTCTGCTGTTGATGTGGTTTTTACTCTTTCCAGTGCAAGCTATCTTAATAGTATTGCAGACTACACATCTGATGTGCAGTTCGCTTGCAAGACCGATGGTGCATTCTTTTTTAATGTTTCGCAGCGATAGGGGGATGTCACATTGCTGGCACCATAATTCTGTTGCGAGGTATCCCAATTCCACGAGTCGACTACCTGATAAAAGACATTCATGTGTCATATCTTCAACATTGCTAGGGCTTGTTGACTTTTCATTAGGTTTTTTTTTTCTCGACGTCATGATGTTTTCTCGCCACTGCTTCCTTTTTTCAGAAATAAATTTCCCCTCCCAAATACCGTGTTTACTTCGAATGTCGTGTCGTTCCGTATTCATTGTTGCAAACTCACTATCACCTCTACTGCCACTATATGATAATAAAGCCGGCGAGTTTGGAGGTTAGAATAGCTGTCAGCTGTCAGGCGAGAACCAATATATGTATTGTGACGTGGTAAACGGTCACGATCCTCGACCTCGTACCGCGCACGTAGGCAGTGTATAAAAATGGTCCAGGGCACTGAAACTTCCACGAGATTTGATAGTGGACACGCGGTTCTGTTCACTAATGCCTTGTTCGATATTTTCCATGTACTTGGGACCAATACGCCTGGAGGCGAGAATAATGAACGCACCGTCGGTAACCGACGACGGGTAGCTATCGATAACGCATGCTAGCGTGTATCGATATGGATTTTAATCAATTATGAACGTGACTTGATTCCACGGCGCGAGATCATCTAAAGAAGAGGACATCGCGAGCGTGGGCAACATGCGGCCTATACGCCATCATTCACATTTTGTATGGTTTGGATGGATGAATGAGGTATGCGCGCAGCACGCATTCACATTAAGTATGCGTTAACGCGTAAATTGAGTGACATTAGATCACCGCCGTCCCATCTATTGGCACTTAGTGGCAATAGTTCGGCCCTATGAGCGAGAGAGGGGATAGCACGGGTCACGCAGGACCCGGAACGCATTTTCGTCAAATTATTATCCTCGAGTGAGATACGATAGCGAGTAGTCGCCAACAAGTATTACTCTCGAGTGAGATACGATAGCGAGTAGTCGCCAACAAGTATTATTCTCGAGTGAGGTACGATAGCGAGTAGTCGCCAACAAGTATTACTCTTGAGTGGGATGCGATAGCGAGTAGTCGCCAACCAGCATTATTATTCCGTTGTGAGACACAAGAGCGAGCAGTCGCAAAGTAATCCGACATTAATTTCTCAAGTGAGAACAGTACGCGTACAGTCGCGAGAGAATATTGTACATCGTTTTGAAGCGAGACGAACGACGCAAGGTGTCGGGCGCACGGATGAATTAACGTGGACGACCCCGAGCGAGGAGGCATATCAACCTTGGGCCAAATTGCATGACGAGGAACCGCTATCCTGCGAGGAAGCCACGCCGTCCTGCGACCACATCCAGCAGCGAGTATCTGAGTACTTGGTAAGCGAATTTTGGATTACCTCGTGCTAAATTATTTGACCACTCGCAATAAGCGAGCATAGAAGCCCGTGTAGGAACACACTTCTATGGGCGAGCCAACACATGGAAATTGTTGCCGATAAAAGTAAATTCACTATACCGCGTGCTGTGCGAATGAATGGAGGTATGAGTGATAATTAATTGTCAATTGAGAATAAATTACAGTAGCATCACAAGTGTCGAATTCACCCCTGACTTATTATTCCTGTAGAATAGAAAACATTTGCGTCCAAAAGAAATCCTCTAATTTTGGCATCGCAGTATATATATATATATATATATATTGAAAAATGCAGCGCTGCTAGATCAACCTCTTTACCACTCCTTTCAGGAGCTTCTATATATACAGCTATCAACAGCTGATTATAACCGAGTCAAATCAGCAATCGTGAAATATTTCTAATCATAAATTATTAAATATGATCTCGTCTAAATTCATACAAGTACAGTTTAAATTGCCCAAAGATTTATTCAATACAGAAGACCTTTCTTATAGCCCAATTCTATTTCAAAGATTAATAAATAGTCATTTGATCATAGAGTCGCGCGACTCCTACCTTAACGCGATCATATGTTACGTCCCCGCATCGTCTTTACAGCTGTTCTACCAACTGATACCTACCTTACCATAAGTAGAAGTAAGGTGATAAAATAGATTCATGTACAACCTACCTCACACACATTTTTTCCATAAACTAACAAACTTATGTAGAAACACGAAATATACACATATATAGATATACACTACATCTCAGAAAACACTACAAAGACCAAATCAGCAAACGAAGATATAAATTGGATTATATATGTAATTAACAGAAAATTAGAATTATTTATATAATTATACGAACAAGTAAATAAATAACAACCAACATTAATATAGTAAAGACTCATTAAGTAATTAATACATAAGTAACAATTGTAATACATTACCAATATTATAAATCACCAATCAATGCCAACATAATTAATTCATAGGCAATTTATGCATAAATTACATCATTAACCAATAACACAAACTACTCATTTATGCATAAATTACATCAACGGAATACTATAAATTAAGCATAAGTAATTTACGAATAAACTAAAACAATAAGCAATAAATAATATACAAGTTGATAACTATAGCACAAGGGTGGAAATGACTCAACTCACGATATCAATGAAACCCATGCAGCTGAATCAATAAGCTCCCCTCGGAACGCATAGATTAATATAAGAAATAAGATAACAATACGCTTCTCCTGGAATGTATAGATTAATATAGAAACTAAGATAACAATAAGTTCTTCGGGAATGCATGTTTTATTAGAGACAATAAGATAGCCAAGATTCCTAAGAGCCATTATCTAATCCTGAGAAACCGCGGACCCACAAACAAGATCACGCTATTTGCGATTGGGGACTCACGTCCAATCGCGTAGCACCGATAAAAACTTGCGGGTCCAGCGCAAAGACGCGTGACTCAATCACCCCCTCTTTGTTTTAAAACACGCGTCAACGAATACGATATAGAGTATCGCGCACAGGTAAACTCTCTCATTATTGCTCATTCAATTCGTCAAGACGCACTACTCATTCGACTCGACAATATTTAGACTCTCATTATCCTTATTGCACTTCGCACGATTGCTACTAACGTGGGCTATGAGTTTACGAGAAAATTGTGTTTCTAATGAAGATGCACTGAATTCTGACGAACACAATTTATCTGAGCTGAACTGAAATGAGAGTTTCTGAATACTGAAGATAACACTGAGAGTCACTGAAAACCACGTGTGAATGCACTGATGCTCTTAGCTGAAGTGAAGCCGGTAATTTTCCTTCCGGCCTCGTCGTGGTTGAGCGGATGTGGTCTGACCCTGACCGTGGATTTTCTGATTGGCCGCGCATCTCAGCATGCGCGTGCACATGGTCAGACTGGCTCAAAGTGGTTAGCGCACGCAACAGGTGCGCCTACGCATGAGCAGTTGGTCTAGAATGAGTCGCGCTTGCGCTATGCAAATTACTGCGCGACTCAATTATCATCCTGGGCCGTGCATAATGATGGTCACTCGACTGACTGCTCGATTGAACCAGGAGGTGCTGCCACTGTGCACATGTGGCAGCAATTAGTAGTTACTGAACACAAACCTAAGAAAAATAAGGACAACAATTAAAGACTTGCGGGGTTTAATTGAAGTTGGTCTGCACGGCCTTGAAACTCGTTCCCTTGGGTCGTTGGTCTCAACCACGCCTGTTCCCAGCAGGCAATTTGTAATGACAACCCCCCTAACTACACAGTTCTGCTGAAGCTAATCAGTAATGTATATTTTTGGATCGAAAAAAAACTTAAACCGGGGGTGTTCCTTTTGGTATCGTAGAGGATTCGAACTCCGAGCCGTATGTCTGGTCACAGCCAACCTTCTTAATTTTATTCCTATTGGAGAAATTAATAAAAACCAACTTGGCTCAGGACTTCCTCCAAGCCAAGAAATTCAATACCGATTAATACGGATCCAAGGTCCCCAAAATGATTTGCTGAAAGAATAATGAACTCTATATGGTTTGCCTTTCTGCTGCCGCGAGATGCTCAACAGGTTCTCAGCTGTCCGGGTCCGCTCGTACCCCGTTCTCGTGTGATGCACTCTCACTACACACTGAGTTTACCGAATAACTAAGTTATAAGTACCAATTGGATAAAGGATCCAATTGGAATAATTACTCGATATTTATGTTTTAATGCAAGCGCCCAAATAGGCCAAAAGGTTTATTTAATGGCTTATACAGCTCACACAAAACAATCACAGTGTATGCAGCGATGTGCGGAACGACAATATTATTTGCCTAACGGATATTATTAATATAATTCAAGCGCTTTCTTTGAAGATAAGTTTGAAACTATTGTCTCGTGGTGATAATATCTATCGCTTTGCGAACACAACCGTAAGGATAGCAATACAATGATCGATGACAAATTCGCTATTTCTCTATAACTTTCTCGCACACGGAAGTCGATAATTATCTTATTCGTTTGGCGAATAGATCGCAAGTCTCGTTAGAGGCTTGATCGCAAGTGATTCTTTGTCGCGTTGAGTGCGGTCAAGTTCATAGACCACCAATATCTCCACTCTACGCAATAGACGCATAATAAACGCGCAGTGACAATATTTGGCAGTCTAGGCAAATTTGTACGCACTCAACATCGAGTGGGAGCGTGAGCTACCGGACGGATAGAGAATGAGGGAAGGAGCGACATCGGAAATAGAATATTCCAGGGCTGATAACCCTGACATTGTCACACTCCTCCCTTAAGCCAAGAATATTCCAGGCAATATTGAAATTGCCGAATTCTCTATGCCCTACAGCCACTAAAGGGGCAAGAATTAGGTTTATAGACACCATGCCGGTCGTAACAGTTCTCATTGAATTGAAAGAGATATGGAGTATATTGCCCATGCTGGCGAGAACTGAACTTAGTCCGAGTTAGCTTCAAAAGAAGAAGAAAAAGAAACCAAATGTAGCTTTTATAGGCAAGCTGAATGTACTATTGTTGCATGCTTCAGCTTACACGTGTAATAACCGGAGAAGGCTGGGAAAGTCCATGCTGACAATCACGTATGTACGTTCAACTTGCTTGATATTTCGAAAAAATGTTATAACATTTACCCGTGGAAAAATAATAGTATGGAACACCGTTAGGACAACAATTCCTAATTCATTCAAGATGCCCAATCATAACCCATTCATACATTCCACTGGATCAACTCATGTCTTAATCTGAATTCAAAAAAGAGAAGTCTTTTTATGACTTATGAAGAACACACAACTCACACACGAAAATTAGCACTGCCATCAGTTTCCCAATGTGCAATGGGTTGCAACGATGATTTGCGAGTTCCATACAATGTATATCCAAATCATGCCACTAACACTAGCACACCAGTAATGATAGTTCCAACGGCACATTTGGTTGCACAAGCAGTAGGTGTTGTCAACCTTTCCATTTCCTCAGCCTCTTGTGCCATTTGGACTACAGTGTGGCAATGTTGATCTTGTTGAATGTGTTGCATGGCGATGGGTTCCTCATAAATATGCTCCGGGGAGCTTATGAATCAATTATTTGATCCTGACGGTCCGGTGTTGTTTCCAGTGGCTTCATCTCCTGGTTTGTATTTGATTCGAAGATGACTATAATGCGGATGCAAAACGAATCGTTGGTCATTTTCCTCGTCATCCATGAATCGAGGAGGATGTGGTGCCACTGGTATATAGTGTTGTTTCGGGTATTGCATCGGAATCGTGAAAGTGTCCAGAGGATATCTTTTCAGACATTCGTGACAATTGTAGTCATGTAAACAACCTGGTTTGCCATATCTTAGGCATCTCTCACGAAGCAACGCAGCTTCAGGCTGTTGTGGAAATGGACAATTTGCTGAAGTTACATTGTCAGCGCCGCACTCATGGCAGTAAGGGTTGCCCTTGGGATGCATGCAGATACGGAAAGAATGGTCTTCACCACAATTGCTGTATCCCTTGTAGATTTTCTTCGGGCACGTTGGCTGTGCCGTTTGAGTGGCAATAGTCTGTTTGGTACCATTACGGTATAACAAATCCACATTATCCTCACGGTGCATTACCGTATATCCCACTGGTGAAGCCAGACGGACAGTCCAGTTCTCTGGGTGGCGAAACTCATTTTCTTGAGCTATTGAGTGCCCGATGCCTTGGTATTCATCCAGTAAACCATATGGATTATCCGATGGAATCCGTGTGGTGAACCGTTCACGACGTGGTGCGAATCTGTCTCGCTCTTTGCAATAATAATTAACAAAAGCGGTGGCATCTGATAGCCCTTGGATCAAATTCATAATGGCATCATTTCGCTTGTGATATCCCATGAGTGGTCGTGGTATCTCGCATGTAGAGACATTTTGGTAAATTGTAAGCTCTTTCATATGAGCGGCACAATTTTCTCCCCAGCGAATTGCGGGCGAAATGTCATCTGCAGCCGACAACCAGCGGAATATGTCATCAAAATTTTCGATCTGTGGCGTCGCAGTGTTTGGCCTTGGTTTTTCACGAACCTCATCACCGATTGGCGAACATGCCTGGTCCTGCATGGATGTAATGACGGCCTCATCTCGTATTGCTGATTTCACAGCATCTTCCACGGGGATTTCAAATTTTTTCCTTGGTTCTTGTGGAGTGACTTCGGCTTCATCAGCTGTGTCGAGATATATGCGAAATAGATTTCCAATACTTAGGGAAGAATCACTGTCTTCCTGGTCCCAGTGTTCACGATTATTGTTGTCTCGTGAGTTTGAGTCTTGATCTGCCATGGTGGTTCCTAAAGGCTTACAATAGTCATTAGTACAAACACCGGTGGTTTTGGATGTTCGCATGCTACGGCGCAGAATTAATAGACTACCCACGTAGTGTTTACCCACTAATTTTTTGTGCTTGTCTACTAGAATGACCACTGAGGGACTAAGTATTTCATGCACATAAGCTGGTCCTAACCATTTATGCGATAGTATGCCGAATATCCCTTGGCTTTATCGCTCAATTTACGATTGGGATAGTACACCATGTCCCCAACTTGCAAGGCAGGTAAGTTATCGTTTGTCTTTCGGTTGTGGTATCTGTCTTGACGCTCTTGAGAAGCGAGCAGATATTTCTCCACTTTATATCTTAGTTCAGTCATGCTCATCATTCGGTCTTTCCATAGAGAAACGTCACTTCTTCGCGAAGAACAAGTTTCCACGCTTCTATATCGCTTTCTATAATGTCTCGAATCGAATTAAGCCTGCGGAAATATAATTGATTGTCACGAATATCCCAATTGGGAAATTCCTTTGGTTGATTGCGCACATCAAGAAGTTTTTTTTCATACCAGGAGAATTGTGTTTTGTTAAATCCACAATTATTTAACACCAACGTCTCCGCTATCGGTTCGTACATTCTTGAGAGCGCGTCAGGTGACTCATTGGTCGTGCCTGGTCTATGAATTATAGTCATATTGTGGAACAGCAATTCGATTGCCCTCCTGGCTATTCTACCCGTGAGGTCTTTAATAGATTTGAGCCACGTAATGGCGTTGTTATCCGTTATCACCGTAAAAGGCATGGACTCTAGATAGCAACGTAATTTGCGAACGGCCCAAATCACCGCTAGACACTCTTTCTCCATGGTAGTATAGTTGGATTCTGCTTTATTCAGCGGCCTACTTAAGCAAATAATTAAATTCTCTTCATTCTCATACTTCACCTCTTGGGTTAAGATGGCTCCGAGTCCCGTGTCGCTTGCGTCCGTATATAACCGAAAGGGTAGCGTGGGGTCAGGATTACTGAGAACGGGAGCATGCTTCTTTCGCTGCAATAAAGGCTGCTTCTTCGACAGCTGTCCATTTGCATTCTCGTTTAGGGCTAATTAATTTGTTTAAGGGCCCTTGGATTCTACCTATGACTTTAAGATGCCTATGGTACCAATTAATTAATCCAATAAATCGTCTAAGTTGTTTGCGGTTTTGCGGAGTTGGATAATTAGTGATTGGTTCGATTTTCATGGGGTTTGGGTAAAGCCTATCGCGATCTACCACAAAACCTAAAAAGTTTACGCTTTTTCTTCCAAAATGGCTTTTCCCCCGATTGATTAACAATTTTGCCTCTCTCAATACTTCAAATAGTAAGGAGAGAATCTGTTTATGTTCCTCCATGTCGTCACTAATAACGACCCAGTCGTCGAGGTACGCAAAAACTTTGTCAATCCAAGCCAGTGGTAATTTTCGTTCGCGAATAATTTGGATGTATTTTTGTTTGAATAAATTTGTCAATCTTTGAAACGTTCCTGTCAACCCGTATGGCATTCTCACCGATTCATATAGCCCTCTATCTTCAGCTGAAAAAGCTGTATAGTGCCTACACCAGGCGGCTATGGGAATTTGATGAAATGCCTCTGTCAAATCTAGTGTGGATATTTCACCGGCGTGTCATAAACAATTTAATATCCTACTCATGTAACGCGTAGGGTAAGGAACTTTCTTAGTTACAGCGTTCAATTTTCTATAGTCGATGCAAAATCGTTTCGATCCATTGGCCTTGGGGACTGCTACAATAGGACTGGCCCATTCACTATTGGACTCTCTAATGTAACCTTTGGCTAATAATCTATCGATTTCATCGTTAATGGATTTAGTGATCGCTGGACTCTTCCTATATGGTTTTTGTTTGATGGGTGTTTTATCGTTTAATACAATCTCGTGCTCTACTAAATGCGTAAGCCTTAAGGTAACTTATTCGATCTTTAGGAATTCTTTATCCAAAAATTCTTCCAAGCTGGAATCTGTTTCCTCGCGGATTTGAGTAACTGAGTACGCATATGGATCGGTGTTGTGGCTCCTAGCTCGTAACGAGGCTCGTTTCTTGCTAGAGTGTAACCACCATTCCAATTTGTGTAGATCGAATTGTATGCCGAAACGTTCGCAGAAATCATGTGACGCTGCACCCTTTCAATTCGCCTTTCTAGGGGCAAAAGGGGGCCGTCAGGCTTCGGGATGCCACTCTGACTGAACCTAATAATGAACGGAAAGTAATTGAGGGTCATCGTTCCCAATTACTTTTATTAATTACTATTGAGAAAATAAACAGTATCAATAATTTGTATTTTTTAATTAATTATTAGAATGAATAATTAATTATTTTTTCATACAACTAACAAAATGGATATGATAACCCGGAATATGATTTAATTCCGATATACCAAAAAGAAAAAAGATTGATAATTTGAACAATAAACATAGTCGAAATATTTATTCGGAACTTATTTGATTCCGTATTTGTTGAAGAAAAAAAAGGATAATGCAAATGACAATGCGGTCAAGAATGATGCGATCGGGAGTCTGGTCGATTTTGACCCTTATTACAATAATGACCCTTAAGGCGGCGTCAATCTATGTCTCACTCGCACCTTTGTTGTCACGACCCCGCAACAATGAAGATTTTTCTCCCGATTAATTCTTCTATCTAATTTATCAGAAATGAATATGTCCCTTTTTCCTTAATTTCAATATACAAATGTTTTATCTTCCGGATAAAACATGTGCGGAATGGACAGGTAAACAACGAACAAGATTTTCAATGATTTTAATACGACCGAATTACTACTCGTTATCATTACTTCAAATAAAAATGGCTACTTTCCAATTTATCATTGGTAATGAAAAAGAAAACCTTGTGATTCAACACTTACGGACAAGTGAAGATCTTTTCACACACACACTGATTTTACTACAATTTACTTGACTCAATATAACTAATCCGAAACGAACAATTCACAATTGAAATTGACTTTCCGCACACTCGCACACAACGTGGTCATTCACAATACTCTTTACAATGATAAACACACACACATACAATTCTCTCTAGCACGCTCGGCGATCCCGGTGGAAGTGAGGCCTCAGTGCCTTCGCCTCTGTATATCATCTTCTTTGTAAATAAATTAGGCCAATCCTAGACATCTTCCTGGTCTAGGATCCAATCACATCCCTATGTAAATTCTCGATGATTGATAGCCCCAATCATCGCTATCTTTATCGATTAATCGATTTCTTATTGGTGGTTGGGTTGCCGGAATCAAGAGGCCCTGCACGCTGCCTGTTGCCGAGCCGCCCATTCATCCGCATGTTACGACGCATTTCCCACGACTGCGCATTTCCTCGCGCACATGCCGGAAAATAGTATTCATATATCCACACAGTTTATTTGAATACATCGACAACATTGGCGGTCCATTATTAACATAATTATCCACGGCATCCGGACGTCAACCAAATACATCCACAATTCCATAGCAACAATGGTAATCCGGAGCTGCCAAAGTGAACTTGCATAGGAGCCTAATCATTCACTATCGACTCACTGTCATTCCCAAACTGACAGTTCCAGGTTATCTCTATTATTCTATTTACATTTATTCCTTCTCTCATTCACTCATACCATATAACATTGTTCGCAGGTCAGGAAAACGCCAAATATGAAATAATATCCAAGAAAAGAAAAGAATTAATCGGGGAAACGATTATATTTTGTCATTTTTAATATCGCAATGAGTGGCAACGGCTACCTCATCACAGCCTTCCACCAAGATTGGTCATACGGTCTAAATGACCCTTTGACCCATCAAATCATTCATACTTACACTCGTTGATCCACTTCCCCGTAAGGTTTTTCCATTACTGCGACCATGTTGATTCACCTAGCCTGGTGAATAAGACATTCCATCATCCGTTATCGTCAGTCTTAGCTAGTCGTCAAATAAATTCGTCGCTCAAGGAATATACAAAATAACACCAACGAATTTCCGGAATCATATTAACTATTTATTATAATCAGTCGATTATTATCTTCTATCTTATTTGATAGTATCACCTGCTCATATAGCAATTAAATCACAATGATTCTTCTTGGTTTTCAATACCATGATTACAAAAAAAAAAAAATAAAGTAAAAAAAAAACAATAGAAAATATCAAAATGAAAGTAAGTATAAAAAGAAAATAAAAATAATAAACACAAAAAGAAACTATTCTTTTTTCCGAAAAGGGGCCACGTCCGTCACGTCAAGTCAGTTTAATGTCCCCGTCGGTGTCGATAACTTGCGCATTGTGGGCAATTCGCGAGGGTCCCGTCGCGCTCACCACACAAATAGCAATAGCTCCAGCGCTTTGGAGCGGTGCAATCACGATGGAAGTGGTCGCCCACACCGCATCGTCAGCACCGTCCTCGGCCCTGGATCTTCAGTCCAGGTACTATTGTCGGCGTCTGGCTGTATCGTGGCGTGTTCTCGGGTCTGGGGTTAAAGCGATATCGGTGACCCGTCTTTACCGTCACGTTTGCCGTAGCCGTCATCAAAGGAGGGGGAGGGTTATTCCTGTCGGGGGCGTAGGTGGTACCTGCCGCCTGTCTTGGAACCATCCCATAGTCGAACGTCGGGGGGCAGATTTCCGGAATCAGCGCCTCCATCGCCGAAGCCACTTCCAACGTG
The DNA here is from genome assembly GCA_958496275.1 of Zele albiditarsus. Lineage (NCBI taxonomy): Eukaryota > Metazoa > Arthropoda > Insecta > Hymenoptera > Braconidae > Zele > Zele albiditarsus. Next base: position 22,806 of record OY292417.1, read on the forward strand.
GTTGCCGCCACGCTCCTCATCTGGATACGGATATCGCCCCAGTATTTTTGGACGCGATGGCGCTCCTCGTCCTCTTTGCAGTGTATTGAAAAGCTGCCGCTGCCGTCTTCCCCCATCACTGGATTGAAGTGGGGTTGGAGGAGTCGACGACCCGCTCTCCGCCTCACCGCTCCTCGCTTTCCCATCCGGACAGGACTGGCCGCTGTCCTCCCCCACATCACTGAGTTGTGAAGGGAGGGAAGGGACAAGCGACCTGCCCCGCTTCTTGGTTTCATGGGTAAATCCGGATACTCCGGGAATTGGGGTTTCCCTAGCTCGGCGGCTCCTCGCCGGTTCGGGTTTCCCCAGCGACTGGTTCCGGAGTGATAAATTGCTCGGCTCATCATTTCGTTTATTCAGCTGAAACAAATCATTCCGTGTGTGATAGGGTTGTATCACTCTAGTATGAATTCGGGGGCAACGAACACCGTCTTCGTTTGATAATTTAGATATAACCGGAGAAATCACACGAGATATCGTGAAGGGACCAACCATTTAGCACCGAGCTTGGCGGTGTAGAATTTGGTTGATTCAGACTGTTTGTGATTCTTCATCTTGACTAAATCGCCCACTTTATATCTAATATCCTTTTTTCCACGGTTATAATACCGCGCTTGTTTAATGAAAGCCTTACCCAAATTCTTTCGGACTAAGTCGTGTATTAACGGCAATCTTTTCATACGATCTGCCCACGCCGTAATATCGCCAGGTTCAATGCATGAGGGAGTTTCCAACTCGTCTTTCAAATTAATCAATGGCCTGGGATTTCTGCCAATATTCAGGAAAGCCGGAGACATGCCAGTACTAGCACCCTCGGATCTATTAATCGCAAATACTAACTCTCCCAAATATAGATCTCAATTTTGGTGACAATCATTGACATAGATCCCATCATTGGATTTAAATCTCGATTAACTCGTTCGACCGGATTTGCCTGGGGATGATATGGAAGGGTTGTGATATGCCGAATTCCGCATTCTTCTAATTTATTTACCAAATTTTTCCCAACAACTTCGGACCCATGATCTGATAAGAAGAATTGCGACTTACCCCAACGATTAATTACCTCTTCATATAAGGCTTTCCAAATTAATTCCGCCGTAGCTTTCCGGAGAGGTCTGACTTCTACATATTCAGAAGAATAGTCTTGCAACACTAAGACGTATTTCATACCTCTTTTACTACGTGGATAAGGACCCATAATATCACCGGCCATAATAGACCAAGGTCCTTCCACTGTTCTTTCTCTCATGAAGCCTGCCGGGGGTCTTTGGCTTGGCTTGAATTGCTGACAATCCGGACAAGTTCTCGCATACTTGGCTACATCCTGATAAATACCAGGCCAATAGAAATCCTGAGCAACTTGCTGATATGTCTTTTCTATTCCGAAATATCCGGATTGGGGTGGACAATGCGCATCTTGGATAGCTCTACCACGGGATTCGAAAGATAGTACGAGCTTCCATCGATTTAAGTCCGGAACGGTAGGGTCAATTTGGGGATTCGGGCGTAAATGATACAATTGATCATCTTCAATACGCCAATCGGGGTATCTATCCGGAAATTCGTGTACATTATTCTTACGACTTAAATACCACTCGTCTTTTGACACCACTACTTCCTCCAAAGCAGTTAATTCATCGCGATACATTCTGGATAATTCATCCGGAACCACATGTAACGATCCCTTACGATGAATTATTTTCATGTCATGTACACTTAGCCGTATACACCAACGAGCTAATCTTCCGGAGGGATTATTCAAATTCTTCAACCATCGCAAGCTACTATGATCCGTAATAACTTCAAACTGGCTACCTTCAATGTATGGCCAGAACTTTTCAACAGCCCAAATTACGGCAAGGCACTCTTTTTCTGTAACAGTGCAATTGCGTTCAGCCGGAGTTAATACACGACTAGCGAAACAAATGGGATGTTCATTTCCTATTTTCGCCGTAATATTATCTGAATCTCTTCCGAATTTTCCTGGTTCAGATAACACGGCCGCTATTATTTTATCACTCGCATCGGTTTATAAATTAAAGGGACGATTGAAATCCGAACGGGCTAAAACTGGTGCTTCCGTAAGGGCTAATTTTATTTTTTTGAATGCGCTTTGCTGTTGTTCACCCCATTTCCAAGTTATTACCTTCTTTGTTAATTCCAACAATGGAACCTTTAACTCAGCTATATGAGGTATGAACCGTGCATACCAACCTACCATTCCTAAGAATTGTTGAATATGCAACACGCAATTTGGCACTCCGAATTTTAATATGGGCTCTATCCTCTCTTCGTTCACGCTTAGACCACGCTTATTCACTTTATAACCCAGAAAAGCTACTTCTCCACACAAGAATTCACTTTTCTCTAAATTAATAGTTAAATAAGCGTCCGTTATCTTCGTGATCACTTTCCCACCCCAATATAAATGTTCGCCTACCGTACGCGTGAAAACAATAAAATCATCTACATATTTCCGGACGAAAGGGGACCATTCCGGAGGGATAATAATATCAGTCAATCTCTGAAAAGTGGCAGGACCATTCTGTAAACCGTACGCCATTCTTTTAAATTGGTACAAATGACCATCCGGAGTGCCGAAAGCTGTTACTTCTTCGCACTCATCTGTTAATTCTATATGCTAAAAAGCTTGTGACACGTCTAATTTTGAAATAAATGATGCGCCTTGTATACCGTCTAATAAATCTTCCTGATGTTGCGTTGGGACCGCATCAAATTTAGTAACATCATTAACTTTCCGAAAATCCATACAAAAGCGATAGGTGCTATTGGGTTTCTTGTGCATAACTGACCAGCTTCGCCATTCACTTTGAGACGGCTCAATTACTCCATCTTTTAACAACGTATTTATTTCATCCCGGATGATTTGTTCATTGTTCGGAGCATATCTACGTTGAGCTTGTCTTATTGGGGGATGTCCTTGCACATTTATATGGTGCTTGATTAAGGGAGTAACACGAACTTTATCGGTTTCCGGAGGGACCAAACTACGGAGTTGCTTCCTCAACTCTTCTAATTGATCAGGGACTGAATCAATAATTCTAACCGGATCAGGATCGACAGCAGCAATTTCATTAGTGATTTTTATCGGAGTTGCATAAACAATTGGCGAACGAACCCTATCTGAATCCTTCCGAAGAGTCCAAGTACCATTAAAACCTGTAATGGTCACACTTGCCGCCTGAATGAATTTAGGATGTGCATCAATTAATTTTGCAAAACTCGTTTTATCCGATGAAACTACATTTAAATTATCATTGGGATCATTCGCAGCTCCGGAACTCGCGTCTTCCTTACCAGAATTACCGGAAACATTTTTCTCAATCATTACGGGTTGAATTGGCAGGGAGACAGCCGAAACTAAGACTGCCCCCTCATTTAGTTTCTCTGTCTATTTTCCGTATTCTTAATGCCCGAAGGACCTGGATTGGACTTTCCAGGACTTGCCGTATTTGTTTTCTGGGCGTTATTGGGGTTGTTTCCGGATGTAGTAGTTTTAATATACTTGTTTAGGCATTCTCTCGCAAAGTGCTGTGACAGTATGGACCGGCCACTGTCCACGAAGGATACTTTAAATTGGGTACAATTTGGTTACCCTGAAGAAGTTCTTCGTTGGGCTAGGATACCTTGGAGGAATTCATAGAGGCATTTGAATTTGTATTAATTCCCGGGCACGCGCCCGAGTGACACCTATGATTTCAGGTACCCGGCGCCGCCGCAATGACACAAACCAATATAAGGGGGAGATTTGAACGACACAGGACATTCAGACACTCACTTGCGCTTACGCTTACACTTACGTTGGCATTCGATCGAATTCATTCATTCACGCGCGACTCGCCAGTCGCGATACCCATTCTCTCCGTACCGGGATACAAAGTCACCATACAGTACTCGGCTATCAATCTACGAAGGACAGTAGAATCGGAGCATACATTATCAGGATCGGGAAATATAACTTTCGTAATATTCGAGTGGAAGTTCCAAAGCTCGGGGGTATTGAGCCTTATGGCACTCGAGAACTAAAACGACTGCGAAGGAAATTACGAGCGAGGACGTTCGGTTCGGGACAACCTCGCAGGCACATTTAAAACGGGAGTTCGCCACAATATTCGGAGGAGCCGAATCTTTGCCACGCCGGACCAAAATCCAACAAGTTTGCTCGAGCCACTAGTTGCTCTTTCGGTCAACGGGCAATTGACCGGGGACGTTATTCTGGGCTAGTCAAAGCCACGAGTAAAACATAAATCCACACCGGTTGCGTTGCTATATGAAGGACGGTATAGACGCATCGCCAAATCACAATCGTGTGGTATAAGCGAATAAATACCCCGTGAACAAATTACACACGGATCTAAGATATCCATCTAAAGAAGTCAAATCAAATAAGACTCGCAGCAATTCTATTGAGAAATATATATTGCTATCATTTTCGCCGCGAGCTTATTAAATACAAAGTCTTAAATTGTTAACTATTTTCATTGAACAACTTTTAAATAAATTCTAAAGTGTTTTGTTATCCAAACTGCTTGTGTGAGTGCCGCTACATTCTTTCACCTGTGCACCGCTTACTCCTTGCTGCTTTCTCTTTCTGCTTGGCTTGCTTTTCCATCTCCACACTGCTAGGACCACGACGAGACATCGGACCTGAAAGAACTTCGAGGACACCACGAGGCTCATAGGACCATGGAGTACTTGGCTTTCTACTGCTTGCTCTTCATACTCGTGAGTATTAATACACCACGGGTATATTCATTTTCTCGCTTCTTGCTCCGCATAAGCTTATCATGGGTAGCTAGGGTTTATTATAGCATGTTTCTCTTAATAATACACATAAGAACGGCGAGAGACATTTCCGGCCTCGAGCCCGACCCTTCGACTGATCACCGCAGGAGAGGACTCGCGAAGATAGATCCCCATTGGAATCTACGACGGAATTAATTTCAATCGTCTCGGTCTAAAATATTTATATCATTTCTATTCCATAATTATTACACAATTGACTTTTGTTTATGTGTGTGTTTACATAAACACACACATACAATTCTCTCTAGCACGCTCGGCGATCCCGGTGGAAGTGAGGCCTCAGTGCCTTCGCTTCCTTATATCATCGTCTTTGTGAATAAATTAGGCCAATCCTAGACATCTTGCTGGTCTAAGATCCAATCACATCCCTATGCAAATTCTCGATGATTGACAGCCCCAATCATCGCTATCTTTATCGATTAATCGATTTCTTATTGGTGGTTGGGTTGCCGGAGTCGAGAGGCGCTGCACGCTGCCTGTTGCCGAGCCGTTAATTCATCCGCATGTTACGACGCATTTCCCATGTCTGCGCATTTCCTCGCGCCCATGCCGGAAAATAGTATTCCAGAGTTCTGACAGATGGCGACTGTAGTATCATTATTGGTCAATGCCACATTATCCACACAGTTTATTTGAATACATCGACAACATTGGCGGTTCATTATTAACATAATTATCCACGGCATCCGGACGCCAACCAAATACATCCACAATTCCATAGCAACAATGGCAATCCGGAGCTGCCAAAGTGAACTTGCATAGGAGCCTAATCATCAACTATCGATTTACTGTCATTCCCAAACTGACAGTTTCAGGTTATCTCTATTATTCTATTTACATTTATTTCTTCTCTCATTCACTCATACCATATAACATTTTTCGCAAGTCCGGAAAACGCCAAATATTAAATAATATCCAAGAAAAGAAGAGGATTAATCGGGGAAACGATTATATTTTGTCATTTTTAATATCGCAATGAGTGGCAACGGCCACCTCATCACAATCAGTACCCAAGATTATCGGTTGAGATAACTCTTCGAGTACTTCAAACCACTGTTCGTCAGCGACGTCGAGAATATCGATGATAAATCCACAGCCGCCGTGAATCCTAAGTTCACTGTCATCGGCTAGTCGTATCCGGGGGGCTCGTTTCTTCCTAGGCATATACGGTATTGGAGCCAAATGTTTGACTTTCTCATATGCCTCTTCATTGATAAAAGAAAGAGTACTGCCCGTGTCAATTAACGCTTCTAGATTTACGCCAAAAATAGAAATAGTTACACGGAAATTTACGGTTCGCCTATCATAGCATGGCTGTCGAGTGAAAATAAATGTTTTGCGTAATTTAAAACGTTTCAACTGTGAAGCACTTAGAAGTGTCTCGTCCCAACCAGGGGACTTCCAGTTAATTTTATTTTCAGATGAATATGATTCATCTCTTTCCTCGTGGCCTAAAGTTGATAACATACGTGTCACGGTTCGACGTGGACACGTGTGTAGATAACTTTCGCTGACCATTTCGTTTTCTATATCAGTATCTTCTATGGGAAAATTGTCACAGAAGATTGTATTTTCCATAAAAGATGGCGGATCCACAATTGTAATTTCCTCATTATTATTCGGTATGATTTTTTCCTGAATAATAACCCGTGGGTCAATTGGAACCAGTGGAAAAAACTTTTTAACTGACTTCTCAATGCTTGATTTAATTTGCTCCTCATTTCTATTGATGGGTAACACGAGAGGAGCGTCACGCGTTACTCTGACTCTTTTTTTTTTCGCATTCGTTTTCTCCATTTCAACCTCAGAAACTACGTCGTGATTATCACGCTTGTAATGTGTGTGAGTAGCACACTTTTTGCATGATGTTACTACCGATGTCGTCACGGATTTGGATACCGTGGATTTTTCCTCGAGAGCTGAAATTAGTTTTTGAGTTGAGTTACGCAACAAGTTATCATTATTCTTCGGACTGAGGTTAGATGTCACTGATTAGCGTGATATTTGAAATGATAAATGTCATATTCTATTCGCACTACGAAATCTTTTCAGAGCGACCCGATGGGCGTGAAAAATAATGGAACGTATGAAAATGATAATAGTCAATGGGGGTTATTACATAAAACATTTACGAGTCATAGAAAGTCACCATGATCAAATGAAATGGATGGAAAATAATTATTGCAATTCCGAAATTGTCTTTCACACGTCCGCTCGCCTCCGTATCGAAAGCGATCTCAGATACGACTAAATTGCATATGACCTTTTTTATAGGTCATAAAATTTCCTATGTGAATGTTCACGACGACCCTGGTCCAGAGTCCATAGGTGAAGCGTTGGAGAGACTCGATAGAACTCATTGATTCATTCAATGAATTACCTTTTAAATTTAAATTCGTTCACATTGAAATGAATTGATTTGATAATTCGAATGAATCGTTTGCAACTTGAAGAAATTTTAAGATATTATATGTATTCGATTAAAAATATTGAATAATTAAAATTCTTGATCGTGTTCTCATTTCAGTTCTCAATTGCGTCCTAAATTGTATAATTGATTAGGTCCTCACCAGTGCTGCGTGACACTACATTTCACGATTGCCGATGTCACATGGACAAAAATTTTAATTTCTCACACGTATCCAAAATATTGGATACGTATGTGTATGTTGGTGTAGCAATATGAATGAAATTATTTAGTGTGAGCTACAAGAAATTAATCAAGAGACTTCCAGAGACCAATAAAAAATTATAAGCAGTCACTTTTTTCGGCAATGTTGTATGGACATCAAGCAAATTTCTCAGTGATTGTATTCCAAATGATATTGCAGTAGATAAACTTAGCGGGTTCCAGTGTAACTGTTCAGTAATTGATACAGATGCCACACAAGCATGGTGGCAGCACCTCCTGGGTCACTCGTGCAGTCAGTCGAGCGACCATAATTATGCACTGTCCAGGAGGATGAGTCGCGCAGTAATTTGCATAGCGCAAGCGCGACTCATTCTAGATGAACTGCTCATGCGTAGGCGCACCTGTTGCGTGCGCTAACCAATTTGAGCCGGTCAGACCATGTGCACGCGCATGCTGAGATGCGCAGCCAATCAGAAAATTCACGGTCAGGGTCAGACCACATCCGCTCAACCACCAAGAGGCCGGAAAGAAAATTGCCGGCATCACTTCAGCCACGAGCACCAGTACAAGTACACGTGTTTTCAACTACGCTCAGTTATCATTCAGTATTCAGTTCAACTCATCTTTAGTTCAGCTCAGACAATTATGTTTCTTCAACATTTAGTGCATCTTCATCAGAAGCGCAATTATTCAGACCAACTCATTGCCCACGTTGTTCGAAAGTGTGTGTATCGGAATTCATTCAGTGTCCCACACAGTTCCTTTGCCTCATCGAGCGTGCATTTTTCAGCCGCGTGGTACTCAGTATTTAACTATTAGCTACTTTTCAGTGAATAATTAACAATTCAGAACCATAACTCAGTGCAATTTAATTCAGTGATTGTTGTTGAACATATCTGTGATTCTTGTTATTATTGTTTATCAATAAATACGCTTGTTAAACGCATCCAAGATTCTCTCCGCTACCAAATATCCAACGTATCTTCCTGCGCATTATATTCTCTAATATAATATTAACTTCACTCATTGCTCTCTCAGTATTTTTTGTATCTTTCAGACATTTTTTGGTCCTTCGAGCCGGATTTGGGTCGGAATTTTTTGGGTGCATTTATCAAACTATTGTTCAGTTCAACTCGCATTTCAGTATCACTCAACTCAGTTCGCGTTAGTCAGTCATTCGTGTGATAGTGCTGATCAGTTCGTAATTTCAGTGTCCAGTGTCGAAGTGAACAACTCAGCATCATCATGAGTGATAACGCAGAAAAACGAATTGAGTCAGAACATACAGATGAGACCATTGAAACCCAAGCGTCGCCCAACCCAACTGAGTTTGTCATAGGGTCATGGGTGGAAGAGATGGAAAAAGAAGAGACTCAAACCGAAACAAGCGAGTACCACATCGCACCTGAGATGGCACGCCTTATCGTACAGTTCAGATTTAGATTGCCATCACCAGTGAGCACTCAAACCAACACAACGGAATACAAAATTGCTGCTCAAATGGCGCGAGTTGAGATGTTGGGTCAACTAGCTCAGCTAGTTAATGATTTAGACTCACCCTGCATTGAAAAAGTTGAAGGAAACTTAGAGATTCTCAAGACCACATGGAACTGCTTCACAAATGAGCACGAGTTGTTGGGTGTGTCATGCAGAAAAACATTATTTTCTCATGCATACATCACAACAGGAGTTTACCATGAAGCCTTCAAGCAGTATTGTGCAATCAACTCCAAACTTTGCTGGCTCAGATCAGCAGCTCAGTCGCGACTCAATTCAGAAACTGCTCAGCGTTCCAACTCATCAGCCCGACCACACACTGTCTTACCAACCATCAAGCTGCCTCAGTTCAGCGGAGACTTTGCGAGACGGCCAGAGTTGAGAGATCTGTACACTTCCATAGTCATCCATAATCAACAGCTGAGAAATGTGGAGAGATTTCACTACTTGAAAACTAGTGTGACCGGGTCAGCGTCTCAGCTCATTACCAACATTGCTGTTACGAATGAGAACTTTGATTCAGCGTGGAAACTCATGAACGATCAATACAACGACAAGGAGAGACTCATCTTCTCGCATATTGAGCAGCTCATTCGTCTCACCAAGCCAGTCCAATCAGCATCAGACATCAACTCGCTAGTCAGTACATGCAAAGAGCATATGGATGCTCTCGCTAGTCTTGGAGTTCCAGTGGATCATTGGACCTACATTATGGTCTTCATTACGGCTCAACGACTCGATCCAACTCTGAGAGAAGCTTGGGAAGTTCAAGCGCAGTTCAAGCAAAGAGGACACGAAGTTTTCAAAGATGTTAGTGTTTTTACAAGCCCGAGCGAAGGCTCTTGAAGCAGTCAGTTCAGGGAAATCAAGTTCAGTTCAGCAGCGCCCAACTCGAGCGGTATCCAATGCTGCCACAGTGACTCAGCCTCAGAGAACATCAACTTCAGCCGCACATTCAGTATCAACTCAATATCCATGCGATGCCTGTGGAGGATCGCACTATCTCGCAAGCTGTGAGAAGTTTTTGAAGATGACTCAGACCAATCGACACGCAATGGTGGTAAAAGCACGATTGTCTTTCAATTGCCTAGGCCACCACAACATCTCAGCATGCCAATCCACCAGGTATGCAAAGCGTGCAGTGGCAAACACCACACACTCATCCATGAGCTATCATTTGCAACAGCTAGATCAGCTGGCACTTCAACATCTTCAGCAAGTCACTCATCAGCGAGCAGCTCAACGTCTCAGAAATGAGGAGACGCGGTGTCATTTCACCTCAGCAACTCAGCTAGTGGATCATCAGTTCTACTAGCAACGTGTCAAGTCAGATTAGTCACACCATTCAGCAAGCAAATCATCGGAGTACTACTCGATTCAGGTTCTCAGCTTACGTTCATCTCCAACAAGGTTGTCAGTGAATTCGGCCTCACCAGAGAACATTCCTCAGTATCAGTCTCAGGTATTGGGGGATCGCATTTAATTCAGACAAGGGGTGTTACATCCATTACTTTACTGTCAGTTCACTCGTCATCATGTATCACCATCACTGCTCATATTCTCACAAAATTGACAAGCACATTACCATCAACACATTGTCAGCCACAACAGTGGCCTCACTTGTCAGAATTACAATTGGCAGATCCAGACTTCTGCACACCACAATCAGTAGATGTAATCATCGATGCAGATACGTATGGGCTCATCATCAAGCCAGACATACGAAAGCATTCAGTTTCAGCGCCAATTGCTCAATCAACCATCTTTGGGTGGATTGTATTAGGACCAACTGCTAATTCTCAATCACCATCTTATCAATCATATCAGACAGCAGTTGTGTCTACCAATCAAGAGCTACAAGAGTTGCTCACCAAATTTTGGGTACAAGAAGAGGTACACTCATCCTCAGAACATCAACTCACAGCAGAAGATCAAGCCTGTAAGAATCACTTCAGGACAACACACACAAGAGATGATCAAGGACATTACACAGTGCGAATCCCACTTAAAACAACAACATCAGCATTAGGATCATCGCAATTAACAGCAGAGCGATGTCTACAGCGAATACTCAGAAAACTCTCAACGAACAACTCCTACAATCGGTTATACTCAACATTCATGAAGGAATATGAGGAATTGGGGCACATGCAACGTGTTCCACTCAGCAATCAGGGAAAGACTCATCAGAGACGTGAACCTGCTTCTATGAACTGTAAAGCTAAGATGACCTTGGCACATGATGTTTCGGCATCAGGAGGGTTGAGGGTCTTGGCTAATCAGGAATTAGATCAGCTTCACAATCATCCACCATATTATCTTCCTCATCATGGATTTCTCAGAGAAGACAAGATCACTACAAAGTTGAGAGTAGTGTTCAATGGATCCAGTCCTACATCATCAGGCACATCAGTAAATGACATTCAGCCTGTAGGAGCAAAAGTTCAGAAGGACATAGCAGATATTCTTCTCTGGATCCGTCAGCACAAACTCATATTCGCCACAGACATAACAAAAATGTAACGTCAGGTTAAAATTCACTCTGACGTTTGGGACTTGCAAAGAATCATGTGGATCGATGATCAAGGAAATATGGTACCGTACCAGCTTAAAACGGTAACATATGGCACAAGATCAGCTCCATTTCTCGCCATCAGAACACTCCTTCAGTTGGTAGAGGATGAAGGTCATCGATTTCCACGAGTAATTGAACCGCTAATCAATGGCCGATATGTCGACGACATATTTGGAGGATCAGATACAATTCAGGAATTAATTGACACGTCAGGAGAGGTTACTCAGCTCTGCAAGGCGGGCGGGTTTTCCTTAGCGAAATAGCACAGTAACTGCAAAGAGTTCGTACAACATTTAGCAGAAGACTCATCAGAAGTTCAGAGTCACTCATTCGAAGAGAGCAGCACCAAAGTACTCGGTCTTGCATGGATCCCATATGCACACACGTTTAAGTTCAGAGAAAATCCACCAGCACCAAGCTCCACACTCACAAAAAGAATTATTTTGTCTGAAACAGCACAGCTGTTCGATCCATTGGGATTTTTAGCCCCAATTATAATCAGGGCCAAGTCTCTACTGCAAGAGTTGTGGCTTGACAAGTTGCACTGGGATGCACCAGTTTCAGATCGGATCAGAACAAAATGGAACATCTTCAGACAAGAACTGACTCACATTTCAGAGAATGTCCATACCACGGTTAGAACTCTCAGCAGCATTGATTTTAACTAAATTAATGAAGTACACTCAGTCAATACTCAACCTCAGCAGTGTACCAACATTTCTCTGGAGAGACTCATCAGTCACTCTCACATGGATACAATCACATCCATCAAGGTGGAAGGACTTTGTCAGGAACAGAGTGTCACTAATACAAGAACTTACTCCAGACAGCGTATGGAAGTTTGTTCCTGGCAAGTTCAACCCAGCAGACTGCGCTTCACGAGGAATCAGTGTCTCCCAGCTCGTGAAGCACCAATTATGGTGGACAGGCCCACCATGGCTCATCAGTGAGAACACTACATGGCCTGATCAGCCAATTCAGAACGACTCAAGAGTACATACAGAAGAAAAGCCCGGCATATCACTCATCGTGGAGTCACTACCTCAGTACTCATGGGAGATGATTTATAAGTACTCATCCCTAACTCGACTGCTCAGAATAACCGCAATTTGTTCTAGAGTCTTTCAGATAGCTAGAAGACTACCACGATCAACACTCGCACATCCACTCACGCCACGAGACTTCAATCAATCGCGAGTGTTTTGGATTAAAGCAACTCAAGCAGCATATTTCTCAACAGAACTCAAATGGATCAAATCAGCTCAACTACCAAAGAGCCACCCTTTCAACCGATTGACAGCTTACATTGACACTCAAGGGGTCATTCGAGTTGGAGGAAGATTAGCACAGTCAGATCTAGAACCAGAAGCAATTCATCCAGCAATACTCCCACGACACTCTCACTTTACTCAATTAATAATCGCTGATGCCCATCAGGAAACTATACATGGTGGCACTCAGCTCACAATGAACTACATCAGGCAATTGTACTGGATTATTGGTGATACAGCTCCAGTACGATCGCATATTCTTCGCTGCATCAGATTTGCTCGACAGCGTGGCGTTCGAGCAGAGCAATTAATGGGTCATCTCCCAACAGCTAGAGTCACTCCTTCACGACGATTCTCCTGTTCAGGTGTGGATTACGCTGGTCCACTTACCATCAAAACCTGGTGAGGAAGACGCGCCAAATCACAGAAAGGATGGTTGTGCATATTTGTGTGCTTCGTCACATCAGCCGTTCACTTAGAGGTTGTATGTGACTATTCAGCCGACTCATTCATTGCAGCGTTCAGACGGTTCACTGGACGCAGAGGCATCTGTCGCAACTTGCATAGTGATTGCGGCACCAACTTTGCAGGCGCAGATGCAACTCTTCAGAAGTTATTCAGTCAAGGAACTCGAGAAGCAAATCATGTTCAGTGCTCACTGGCAAACAACGGAACAACGTGGAAGTTCAATCCTCCAGCTGCTCCACACATGGGCGGAAAGTGGGAAGTAGCAGTAAAGTCAGTGAAGCACCATCTAATCAGGACCGTGGGAGACATGTCACTCACACTCGAGGAGCTCACCACACTATTAATACAAATAGAAGCAGTTCTGAAGTCAAGACCACTAGAGCCATTGTCAGATGATCCTGATGACATTTCAGCACTCACTCCAGCACGTTTTCTCATAGGAGAATCAATCAGCACAGTACCAGAGCCGTCACTCATAGACATCAGTGGCGGAAGACTGTCACGATGGCAACTCATTCAGCAACGACTACAATTCTTTTGGTCAAAGTGGTCAAGTCAGTACCTACAACGTCAGCTCTCAACATCCAAGTGGCACGATCCCTCAAATCAGATTCAGGTGGGGTCACTAGTGCTCATCACAGATGAGAGATTTCCACCAACTAAGTGGACATTAGCAAGAGTGACTCATCTTCACCCAGGCAAGGATGGGTTGACCAGAGTTGTGTCACTCAAAACAGCAACAACTACTACAGTCAGACCAATCAGGAAACTCGCCATTCTCCCAATGCCACAACAATGGAATCAGCAGTCATAATCATCAACTCCGTTGCTGATGGCGGGCGGAATGTTCAGTAATTGATAGAGATGCCACACAAGCATGGTGGCAGCACCTCCTGGGTCACTCATGCAGTCAATCGAGCGACCATAATTATGCACTGTCCAGGAGGATGAGTGAGTCGCGCAGTAATTTGCATAGCGCAAGCGCGACTCATTCTAGATGAACTGCTCAGGCGTAGGCGCACCTGTTGCGTGCGCTAACCAATTTGAGCCGGTCTGACCATGTGCACGCGCATGCTGAGATGCGCGGCCAATCAGAAAATTCACGGTCAGGGTCAGACCACATCCGCTCAACCACCACGAGGCCGGAAAGAAAATTGCCGGCATCACTTCAGCCACGAGCACCAGTACAAGTACACGTGTTTTCAGCTACGCTCAGTTATCATTCAATATTCAGTTCAACTCATCTTCAGCTCAGCTCAGACAATTGTGTTTCTTCAGCATTTAGTGCATCTTCATCAGAAACGCAATTATTCAGACCAACTCATTGCCCACGTTGTTCGAAAATGTGTGTATCGGAATTCAATTCAGTGTCTCACACAGTTCCTTAGACTCATCGAGCGTGCATTTTTCAGCTGCGGGGTACTCAGTGTTTAACTATTAGCTACTTTTCAGTGAATAATTAACAATTCAGAACCATAACTCAGTGCAATTTAATTCAGTAATTGTTGTTTAACATATCTGTGATTCTTGTTATTATTGTTTATCAATAAATACGCTTGTTAAACGCATCCAAGATTCTCTCCGCTACCAAATATCCAACATATCTTCCTGCGCATTATATTCTCTAATATAATATTAACTTCACTCATTGCTCTCTCAGTATTTTTTGTATCTTTCAGACAGTAACTCTGTCGGTAACTTCTACGGATTCCTATCTTACCGGCCGTGTATCGATTTATCGACCGAAGATTTATCGACTTATCGATCTAGTGATGTACTGTAGTACGAGGATTTTTATCGATGATCGTATTACAGCTTTTTATCATATCGGCTGTCTGGGTGTGGGGGGCTTTCTCTGATTTTACTTACCGTTATTAGCACACTTTTATCATACCATAATATGACTCTTTATACATATTTCAGTGGAGGGGATTATACTTTTGTTTTCCGTGGTATAAAAAGATTGATGTCATTCACCATCAATTGATCTTTCAAGAAGGGTGTGTGTTAGCTAGTACGGTGTGTGATTCAAGAAAAAAGATGGAAGTGTTTCGCGATGTTGTGGGTTTCCATGATACTTGTTTGTATGATTTTGTGCCTAAAGAATTGGCTGCAGTGGCACTCGACAGGTATACAAGACCCGGACAATGGATCCATGGAACGTGTCCACTATTCAAATGTCCAATGCAATTGGAATGCTTCTCTGAACGATACCAAAGAACGAAAAAGTGCATGGCTTACAACATGCATAGACTGATCTGGGAATCGGATGAGATCAATTATCATTTCCTGAAAGACAATGTGGTTAATATCGTGAAGGATGCGAGTGTTGTGTATGTCTTAGGACGGCATAATGCAGAATGGTTGAGCCAATTTACTGAATCATTGAGAAAAGTGCGCATTATTGACATGGGGCGTGAATTACACTGTCCTGATTTCTGTGTATTGAAAAAAACCCTATTATCAATTACAGTAATGTGTGACCACCATGGCGTTGAGGATTTTAATGGTGTATGCCCTAGTCATAGATTCAATTGTGCACTAGAGCGCGCATCACTTACGAAAATGGTTTCAAGAACAAAAAACAGAAAAGTTAACTCAGAAGAAATCAATGGATGGTGTATAGATCTTCGGTTCAAAACATTTATAAAAGATAGAGAGGAGGAGGAGGTTGAATTGAAAAAATATTACAGTTTTATATAGACATATCATTGGCATTTTATTTTCTTGATTCCTTTCACACATGTTGATTATACTTATTGAGCTAGCATTTTATTCTACACCAATTTGCGTACAGAACCGCTGATGGGTTTATATTCAACTATGCGATCATGCAAGATCAAACAATAAGTTGAAGTTTGGGGAGGAAATTGATGAGCAGACTCAAATTCAATTCTCATATCTACAGGTCCACTTTTTATATTCTCATTTTGTTTAGAACAATCAATGACAATGAGCGGTGCTTGTGTTGCAAATTTGGCCTTTGTCAGTATGGGATCTGCATCTTTACCATATGTTAGGTCTTGAGCGACCTCTCCGCTATACTTTTTCGCGTTACCGACGTCACTCATTCTCATAGACCGCGATCACACATGCTGACGCATTAGAAACGTTCATTAACCTTTTTCTTTCGCAATGGCCGCACGCGCAAGCGCGATCGCCAAACCGCGAACATTCAACTCAAACTCTCCACCGATATGCTGCGTTGCGGAATATGACCATTAAACAATTAAGTTAATATTAAGAACCATTTGCATAAACTTAAGAATTGCCACTCATCATGTAAGACTATATTGTATAAAATAATATTTCAAAGGTATTTCACAATATCAAGCATCGAGAACCAAACTTTAGAGTCAATAACCTGAAATCGCCAACTCAGCCCTCAGCAATAAATTTTGTCAACTAAGAAGTCACCCACCATCGGACCTTCTGTCCAATGGCGGGCCAGCAAACTTCCAAGCAACAAATCGAAACATCAATAAATAAAAAAGACCAATCAGAACCAGTCCGCACGGATTAGGAACCACGAATATATAAACAACTCCCTGGCTCTCGAGCAGCGTTGGTTATTAATTATCAGTAGTTCTCGGGCAGCATTAGTTAGTTTTTGAGAGAACATTTTCACCCATTATATTATATTACATCATTCTACGTGCTTGAAGAACTCTCGACTTCCCATTAAACAATTATAACATTTCTTCAGTGTCAACGCATATTGTGTACTCATCGAACAATCAAACTAAATGATTATAGATCATATAACTCGAAGGAAACAATAAACGAATCGACATCGATATCAACAACTGTGAAGTGTCTCGTTCTACAGTCTTTATTTTATTTCAATTCTCTGATTCACCTTGACCACCAATCCCTCGCCGACGCTTCAGCTGCGAGTCGCAGTGGCAAGCAACGATCCTTCTACCTATTCGGACTTAATTCTAAATCTAATTTTTATATCTAACTGTTATATCCACCGGAACGTGAGGATCTTCTTCACCAAGTGCAATTAATCTACAATTCTACAAATCAACTCTTATTACAATCCCAATCTCTCACATTCGGTAGATCTGCCAAACCCAAACGCTCTTAGGACGCAATAGGGTTTACAGCCAGGTCGTAACACATAGTAGGATTGTTGAAAGTTTGTATACATATCATATAAAATGGCGTATTGGTTGCGTTCAAAATCGATATTCAAATTTACATATGGATAAGATTGTGAATTCAAGAAAACTTTGACATCTCTCAAACTGCAGTGATCGACATGACTACTATTCTTAATCGGGATGTTTTTTCGTCCAGTCTGAAATCCTAGTATGATTTAGCACGGTTTCTCCAGTTGTGTTGTAGTCTTCACAACCCATACGTTGTTCGTAGATGCAGGCAGCAGCGGGTACTCATACAATTCCCAGGAGCGAAAACTCAAGGTGATAGATGGATCCTTGGCCATATAATTGAGCAGTTAAAATTTTGTGTGTCCGAGACTTTGATATATGGAATTAACTATTCAATTCTTTGGATGTTAAGTGCAATATTCTCAGCTGCTGTTTGGAATATGGCATTCAAATCGGTATTTGCTCTTGTGAGAATCAATTCATGCTTGGCTTTCACAATAATTTTATGATAATCTTCAGCAAATCCTAGTAATAAATTCAATGGGATAGAGATATCAAAGTGTTAATTGTCATCGATTATCTTGACATGGTCATCCTCTTGCAACCATTCAGCATTCTCCAACAGATAATTTTGCTCAGATCGGAGTGAAGTATATCCTTTCATTAGGGATGTTATACCCACATTTTTACATCGATCAATTTCGACGGCATTCGATTCATAACGAATCTCTTCAAATAGATGACATGTAGCCATATTCACTAATGCTGTTGTTGCAACTGCAGAAAGATTATTGTCATTTTTCGTTAATCTTTCACAAATGTGTAATGAACTCTTGCTAGGTAATAAACACAAGTCCTGATGCTGTACTGCAATGCGTATTTCACCACTATTGTTGAATGTTGCCGATGCAAATGGCTGATGTCTATGCACCTCATAATGTGCAATAGATTCATAGAATACAATGGCTTTATGTCTTGCTAAGATTTTCTCCATGGTATTAAACACACAAAGCAGAAACAGCAGAATTTTATTGTTTCCCACGTAGTTTCAGGCCGAGACTCTTCAGCAGTAGAATGTTCTGATGTGTTAGCGCCCTGCTTGGTATACAACGACTGATGTGTTTTCGGCATATTCCACCACTTTCATAACCACCGCCATAAAATGACGATGCTTGCGACACTGTTTCACCCGTATTATTATACACTATACCCATCATCAATTCATTGACTTCAGATGTAATCTTATTGTAATAACCTCACCACGAAAATTCACTAGCTGTCCGTCTTGCTCAACTATTCGCAGCTGTAAATTATGTATTGCTTGGACGGTGCATGGCATGTGAATGACGTGTGATGACACTTCAATGATCTCATATCTTGGTGGGACGATGGGAAAAAATTCATGAATCGTATGCACTAGCTGATCATTGATATATGCCCCCGTTGTTATATCACACTCCACACGCAGAGCATTCACCTTGAGTATTGTCACGGGTAATTCCGATTTGTGTGTGATGCCTGGTTCGAATATACGCGGTTTGAATCCAAGCAATCGTCCAATTGAATTTTCATGTCTAAAATTTATAGAAACATCACACTTGATTTCACAACACAATTCATTATTATTGGGTTTGAGCGAGAATGATATGTTTGGCAGTGCTTGCTGTAGAAAACTCTCGATATCTTCAATTTCATAGCTTCCAGTGGGTATGATTGTTATGTCATCCTCTCCCCCATTTTTTACTAGATAAAACTTATTATTATTCTCGTCAATATTAGGGATTGAGTTGAATGTTAACAATTCAATGAGTCCTAAAACATAAGTTTTATTTGGGGAGAGTTCAATTGGTGGACAATATTCTGTCTCAAGTATCGATGATTTCCCCGACACAGTCAACGTCAACGAATCCTCCATGACTGATGATCAATCACTGTACAACCATAATTTTATAGCTGTTTAGTCAAGAATTTCAAGCATTGGTGTCCGCATATCACCGTGTTATAGTTTTGATATGTTTCATAATTATATTTAACCCCACCAACATCGAGATATTCCATCAAATCTTGAGGTGGTTGTAAATTACCAAAGCTATCAAAATAAGTGACATCATTATTTTTCTTTGAATATGCCACCCAGTGTGTGCCCGGTCCATCTTTATCATCTAGATTGACTATTGCTGTCTCATATTTCCATGGCCCACTTGTTGGTAAATTATTTCGCATGAATATCCCGCGAAAGTGAGGAATTTTCATTATGTGAGCATATTTCATGAGATCTGCATCAGTTAAAGCTCGATGTGGTAGGTCTACATGTTTTTTGGTGATCGCAAGTAAAGACCCAAACCTTTCTTGTGAGGTTTCAAATACATTCCTTTCCCCACTGTGACGTCTTCCATTCTCTTATTATGCCGTTTACTCTGTTCCAATTGACGTTTCGATGCACTCGCATCATTCACAGCTTTTGCTATACCAACAGCATCACCAGCTAAACTCCCAACAGCACTGAGTCCAGCAAACATAGGTATGAGAAATGGTAGGATGCCACCTATTTTCGATGGTATTGGCAATATGCATGGTGGTAAGCCAACTTTTTTCTTCCCACCAGCTTTTTTCACAGCAGCACGCGCACCAATCAGTGCTGACTTGAATACATCTCGACCAAAGTGCGTTGAATTCTTGGATTCTTTCATAATTTGTTTGAATGATGTGGTAGGCTTCAATGGATTCTTCTTCTTCTTCTCTTGCCTCTTCCTCTTTTTGCGCATCCCCGCACCAAGTTTTGATTTCACATCCATGATTTTATTCACACTCCAAGCTACTGCTTTCTCGCCAACGCTCGCGTCTTTAGCGTGGACACGTTGCAAAGCTCTTTCTGCAAGCAATCTATCAGCTTTATTTCTCTCAGGAATATTATCGCGATACTTTGAATAAGCAATATCGTGTTCCTTGCATGCAGCATCGAGAGGGTTGATCCTCGGATCTCCACGTGCCAATCTTTTTGATAATTTGTGCCTGGTCCACAGTATTGATAGCCCGGAACATGTAATTCTATAGGAATTTTGTTAATAATACTATTGACGAGCCCTGCACCTTGAGTACTATATTTCTGTCGTGACATGTGGACACACTGGTAGTCGTTCAATAACTGATAAGGAGTTATCAACTATTCATCTTTATATATAGCAACCAATTCACTTCAAGTAATATAAAAACATAATTTGTATCAGCCAATCAGTTAGTTGTAATCATGATGGTGCGTGAGAAACAACTAGCTAAAGTTAAGTTTGAGAAACAGGGGACAAAATTACCAATCATGGCTTTCGATGAACAAATTATGGAGGAAAAAAGGAAGAAAAGAAAGAGGCGTCATGGTAAATTATTGCCAAATAGTATGTGAGCTATTTTTTATGGTCCGTCAAATTCGGACAAGACCAATGCACTTTTAGCACTCATCACTCATCCGAATGGCTTGAGATTTGAAAATGTCTATTTCTATTCAAAGACACTCAATCAACCGAAGTATCAATATCTACAGAAAATATTGAAACATGCAAAGGATATTGGATAATTTCCTTTCAGCGATCATGAGGAGGTAGCCAGACCAGAAAGTACTCGACCAAATTCCATCATGATTTTCGATGTAGATGTGGACTCATTTTATCTTTGTCAAACTTATACACGTATTCTTAAACATCTAGTACGTGATAATGCCAATTTAATGGCTCTATTTCGACAAGATGAAATGAATCTCAATCACATCTACGATGATCATGTCAACACAGACATGACATGCACGGTTCAGAGATTTATGTTTAGTATGTTGGAATGATGATAAATATGGTTTTATCGTTGTTGATGAAGATAGTGAGCTCAATTCGGGGCGATATAGAAAGGGATATGACTGTTACATACGTATAAATTGAGTGTGCATGGAAATGATGACTTTAGTTAAATAGCGAACTTGAAAGCATCAACATGAAGAGGGTGAAAGGAAAAAAAAAATCTCAGAGAACAGGATGTATTGAGTCAAACAGTGAAAACAAGTGATGTGATTCGACAAAAGTGTCACGTAAATCTTATTGAAATTCTACCAAAATTTTCCCACGAATGTTCTAAAAAGGAGATACCATAAAAGGTTGAAACATACGCCTTGATGCAATCAGAAAATGAAAGAAAACCTATGGGCGTGTATTGTCACGCATCGCGCTGTACCCCTACATTCCTGATTTTACTACTTTTCATCGAAAGCCTATGTGAAAATGGTCGTAAAACCCAAGAAATGCACCACGATGAAAATCAATAGGCCCGTATTCGCCCTCCACATGGCAGGTGCACCCAAAATTTATGTCACCTCTTGATGAAGCCACCGCGCCCTCAGCTCTTTTTCCGGCTGAATCGTGTCTATAAAAACCCCTGACACAATACCACAATCGTCTCATTTCCAAAATTCAGTCGAACGAGTGAGGTCTGCGGAGGTTTCTACTCGAGAACTTCGGTGGAAGTCAGTGAGCTTAGATCCGCGTTTTAATCCAAGTACATTGGTTTGCATTCGTAGCATCAAATTGATCACGAGTTATTTCATCAAGTCAATTCAATTGAAATACATATTTCATATTGTAAAATAAATATCTATAACGCACTCGCGGGTTTTCTATAGAAAAGAGTAGAGTCGTAATTTGCTATCATTTTTAACAAAACGCGAAGTGTCAAATCCAAGAAACGACGACACCTCTCCAGAACATCATAATTGGTAAGCAATTTATGTAATCATTGTAATCTATTTTAATTTTATTTCAATACACGCACGAAATCTATCCTTGCCTATTTTCAATTATTTTTCTAAAAGAGAGACAAGATCTCTCGAGATCTTAAAGTGAAACAGACCTACCCGCTCCTTTTCTATCCCTTATACCTAATCGCCACGCGGGGTGTCAACCGACAAAGGGTCGAGTATTACGTACAAACCGCTCGGTACGTGATTCCTCAATAAAGGGCGTCCAACCCCGGACGTCACAAAACCATAGAATGATCAAGTCTGGTAGAGACACTTCAGAACGAGCAATGAACGAAATCTTCAAACCTATAGTGACACCTCTAGAGAAATTAGTAACAACATCGAAGGAAATGAAACAAGAAATAAAGAATGAAATGGCGGATATCCGTGTGGAAAAAGAAGAAGAGGAAGATAATCAATTTCATGCAACAGCTCAGAATGATAGTAATGATGGCTGGGATAATGATGATGAGGTTGAGTTAAATGAAATGACTGAGGAATTCAAGCCGGATGAAATACAATGTGTCATTTCACCTATAAAAAAAACATCAGAACAAAATAATTTGGTTGAAACATATATAAAAACACAATTGCAACATAAGACTGTGAATAGATTCAGCGTTCGCAAAATGACTGATCAAAGTTTAATGATGGGTTATTCTCCTATATACTTTTCACATAATGTCATAAGCGTTGCAAATAAACGTTATGATCAGACGTCAGGATTGCTTGAACTATTATTCAATAAAACACAAATGACTCAATCATACGTGAGACTGATCGAAAGAATTTCATAGACATTATTAAATCAACCTATACACTTCATAAACATTATGACCCTAATAAAAGTCTCATATCAGACAAAAGTGTAAAATATCAAAATTATATCGCAAATCATCTATCGCCATCATCATCACCACCATCAGCAAACAGAATGAGGACGAGATCAGGCAAAACATTACCTTATTATAAAATTGCTAAAAAGAGGAAAGCACCAATTGATCATGTCTATTGGGATGAGCCGAATGAACTTGTTAATCGTCTTAGACTACTCTTAGCATCTCAAGCAGCAGGCAACACAAGTCATACGAATGAGATAATTTCCATTATTGGAGAATTACGTGAGGCTGGATTCATTTATTAATCAATTTTCCAGCCATTTTCATTTATTCATGTGTCAACGGTCGAAGAGAGAGTGATGATAACAAAATTGAGTGCGGATATATTTGGACGAAAATGTAGAAAAAGTGTTGAGAAAAGTAGTCGTGGACAGCCTGGTTGTGGATTCAGAGTTACTGCTGACGGTCAATATGATATAGATAGTAAGAGATTGTGTAATGTAGCTGGATCTGAAAATGCAAATGATGCTGTACCTTTTGGTGTAATGATGACTGTTATAAATTCCGAAGTGGAACAGATTCATCAAGATCTATCATCATTGTCTCAAAATATCGACATTCGAGAACATAGTCTGCGTAAAGTCTTGAAGCAACAACGTGATTTCATTGAGAAGGATTGATCAAACAGTCTGAAGCCATTTCACGTTTGGCAGCTCAAGAGGAAGCAGTACAACGACACGATTTGTAGATATGAATAGGAAGACAGCATTGGTTAGTGAGTTACATAGACCTGCGCGTGTAAATTATACGCGGCGTCACGTTCACATGAGAGGATTGGATGAAACTTGGCAGGCAGATCTCGTTGAGATGTTAGCTTATGCAACCAAAAACAATGGTAATAAGTACTTGTTAACTGTAATAGATATCTTCTCGAAATTTGCATGGGCTGTACCTATGAAAACGAAAAATGGTGAAGATGTTACGAAAGCAATGAAAAGTATCTTCTTGGAAACTGGTCGACGACCACAAAAAAAATTACATGTTGATCAGGGAAAAGAATTTTACAACAAAGAATTCAAGTCTTTGATGAAACAATACAATATCGAACTGTACTCAACATTCAACAATTTAAAGGCTTCAATATGTGAACGTTTCAATCGTACGTTGAAGAATAAAATGTGGAAACAATTTAGTTTGCGTGGAACATAAGTGGCTTGATATATTACCCGATTTGATGGTGGAATACAATAACACAAAACATCGAACGATTAAAATGAAACCGAAGAATGTTACAGCAGAGAATGAAAAAATATTGCTTCGCACTGTGTACAAGCATCATCAAGTGGTTGAGAAGCAAAAACGAAAATTTAAAATCGGTGATAAAGTTCGAGTGAGCAAATATAAACATGTATTCGAGAAGGGGTATACACCATTCTGGACAACAGAAATTTTGACGATTGATGAAGTGAAGAGTACAACACCACCACCATACAAACTCCATGACTATCTTTAATGACGATAAATAGAAAAGAATTATAAAAAATATTTATTGAGTAAAAAAACAAAAATTTCTCGCCTTATATTTCATCATCATCATCATCATTACTATCAACATTATAATCATAATCGTCATTATTAATATTATTAATGGGTTCACCACCACCACCATCGTAACCATCGTAACCATCGTAGCCCCACGGTAAAGTATCAGTTGTTTCATCAAATATCTTTCGCTTGTCATCCATACGATTTAAGGCTACTTTTCGTTGGAGAATCGTACTCACTTTACGATGTTTACTTTTTATTAAATACTGGTCAATCGACATGCTCTTATCATCAAAAAGGCAATGCTTATAATCCTCAAACGTTATTGATCGTAATGAAGATTTTTTTATTCCTTTAGCTTCCTTTCTTTCATCCTCATCATTCAATACTTTGAATGCATATAATTTAGCACGTAATCCTACAAATTCAGTCATTATTTTACCATTGTACTCATCTTTCATAAGCCCCAACCGTTTTTTATTCTTTAGTGGCATATTATAATTGTTAACAGGAGGATAATCACTTGTATCGAATTTGTGTATATCGCGTTTCATGATCTCATATACATCAGAATGAATTAAATGATATATTAAACTATCAGTGTCGGTGTACAATAATTTCGACTCATCACCGGGGAATGTTTTCTTCAAGTAGTTATAATGGAAATCATATATGAATGTTTTTGATATATCCAGAATTGCGAATCCAACATACATGGGTTTATCAAACTTAACTTGAAGACGTTTCATTTCGATGATACACATATTCTCGTTGAATACAATGCTGCTATGGTAATTAGGTTTAGATATATATGCTCGAGCACCGTATGCACCATCCCATTTAATTATTAATTTAACATGTTTATGCTTACGAACATTCTCCATGGTCTTACCGAATACAGCATTATTCATGAGTTTGAAAAAATCTTTCTCAAATTCATTTTTGGCTATTTTTCTCAAATATGTATTCGAATCTATATATTTCTTTAACCACGGTGACTGTTGAAACTTCAGTGTTCTATGTATTTTAACTATTTTCATACCCAAGTCTAAACATTGTTTCAAATTCCTATAATGAATAACATATTTTTCCTTTGGTAGAAGAGTAGTTTACATATTTGGACATCGGTGGTACAAAGTGCTGAGGACATAACGGAAAATCACGATATAGTTCATGTAATTCTCTGGGATATTCCAAGTCTACCTCAAAGATATACCCAATCATTGACTCATTAGTGATATTGTGTATTTCTTCTACATTCATTGGCACATTAACCCATTCAAATCCCCCATATGGCAGATACTCACTCATAGCCGCACCATATAAATTATTAACATCGAAATACATTAAATACGATTGTTCTTTTGCTGAATCGTAACTCTCACTCACATATTTATTATTTGCCTTTGTGTACCGGTTCGAGAATTGTGCCACACCACCTCTAATACCTTTTTCTACGAATAATAGCATTGTAGGATCAATTACAAGCTCTAATTCAACTTTTGTATACTGTGATGAGGTGACAATCACTCATTATTAGTTGGATTATTATTTTTTTCCTTTATCGAATACGGAATCGAAGTTGTTCCGAATAGTATTTATCAATACTTTGTTCAATATTTGAAGTGTTTAATTAATTTGTTCTTTCATATTACGGAATCTATTACGTTCCGAAAAATAATTTCAATTGTGTTCATTGTTCTAATAATCATTTCTTTCTTTTTGTATTACGGATTATTATATCCTTTTGGTTGATTATTACAATAAATAATTAATTATTGGTTGTAATAATTAATTGAAATTATAATTTATTGATATTATTTATTTTTCTTTAAGGGAATTAATAAAAGTAATTGGGGACTCTGACCCTCAATTACTTTCCGTTCGTTATTAGGTACAGTCAGAGTGGCATCCCGAAGCCTGACGGCCCCCTTTTGCCCTTAGAAAGGCGAGATAAAGGGTGCAGCGTCACAGTTTATATGAACTTTATTTATTTGTACTGCGTCTAATGAATTTCTCTTCAAAGCGATATCAATTTCAGTTTCAAGGAAGATTAATTCCCTTATTATTCGAATATTCCAATGGTGAATACGTGCCTTTCGGAATTTATTTTAGCTAATAATAATCAGCTCAAATGTGATATTTAATTTGAATAACTAAAATCTAGGTGTGCCACTGTACTTTGGCTTCGATTCGAAATTTTAATTCTAATACGATACCTGAAATCAATTTATTTATTCGCAATGAATTGTTAGGTCCTGAGCGACCTCTTGTTTATTCATAATAATTCCCCCCTCCACCAAATCAAGATTACCATACTTTTTTGATCTATATTTGATTTCCCACTCATAAATTAACCACGCATCATTTTTTTCCTTTCTTTTTACCGTTTCCATGCTCGCGCGCATTTGCGACAAACGTGGGAACGAGTTGACAAATGAATACCATTGAGTTGCGGAAAATGAACCCGCTGAGACAACCATTTAAAAAGAAGGAATGTTTAAACAATAAGAATAATTATTATTATCTTTAATTTAATCGTCGAACTAGAAACATCATTGCGACTCCATAACTTCATATCTTTCATAAAATGTAATACGACACGTATGAGACACCTCTCGGATTCACTCACATTAGCGTGAGAAAAACTAAATTGCTGATTCAGTTTTTTAGACTAGAGGTGAGTCACCCCACCATTGGACCTTCTGTCCAATGATGGACAGTTTAGATAACTAACAGCGAATCAAAACAGCTAGAATAAGTCATCCAATTAGAATAAGTCCGCACGGACCCAAATTGCTGGCGCGGATTTTCCGCAGTTCTTAAATACCGAGCTCTCGCTATTTCGTCTTCACTTCTACGCCACAGAGCAAACCGACAACTTCATTGTCACCGAGCAAACCAACAACCTTTTTTTTACAACGTTTTTGTCGACCAAAGTGCTCTAGAAGTCAGTTAACGAAATAACATCAATCTCGACAAGTATGTCATAAGTATTGACGTGATTAACTTCATCTTATTATCATCCAAACAAACAAACCATAGAATTCGACGAGCGATCGGAATAATCGTCGTTCGCGTTTGTTATTATCAAGTGATCGCAGTGAACACATCTAGTCTTAATAAATCAAATCCATCATTGCTAAACCACTGATCATTATTAACGTTGCAACCCCAGTAATTTGGCGCGTAGTGCAGCTAAATAAAAATAATCGACAGTGTTAGTGAAAACAAATAGTTATAAGCGAGCAATGTGAATCGTGTAGCAAGCATCAATTGTTATTATTTGAGTAAACTATTCAATAAATCATTCACGTGTTTAACCATCAACTTGTGAGTTCGTTAACATAATTAAATCCAAATCCTTCTTGCTTCAACCGCGGGTCGCGGCATAGCAAGCAACGATCCCAATACCAATTCGGACTATTCTCTAAATTCAATTAAAATAAATAACTGTTTTCATCATTTCCCGAGTAACATTTGGTAATTCAGCCGAATAAGCAACATCGACACTCAGGACGTAACACTACCTACGCGTTGGAACTCAACATATGATATGTTAGTTAAATTGTTGCCGTTCAAAGAATTTTCATCACCATTCCTGACTGCATCTGATTGGTCAACAATGAAAGAGTATGTTGCTGCCCTACAACCAGCAAAACAAGCCACAATGCAGCTCCAATCTGAGCAACTCATGATGCCGGAGTTTTTCTGCATTTGGAGGAGTTGCTTCATAAACACCCAAAAAATTGATACACCATTGGCACGCAAAGTGGCATTTTTTATGGAGAAACGGCAGCACATATTTTACAATAATGCAGCGTTCGTGTCAGCGATATTCATGGATCCTCTATGGAATATGAGGCTCACCGCAGAGCAGCAGGTGATGGCAATCGATCACCTCGTTGCACTGAGCCAAAGATTGGCCCTTCTGAGCCATCAGAATACTGCTGCATCGACGCAGGAACGGAACGCCAGTAGTCCTCGCCCGGGATTAGATCAGGCGACTCAGTTTTATAGCGGTAATGATGAGAAGTAAATGCCGAGTGAATTGACCGAAGAGTTGGCGAAAGATCTTCGCAATAGAGTCATGAAGCGGCAGGCGGGGTCTTTCGTCAAGAACGTAAGGCCTCTTCTGGAGGCATTTCACGCTGAGCAGACACGGTCAGAACTGTCGTTGAAACAGTATTGGGAGTCGAACCGGGTACTAATGCCTCAGCTGTACAAGTTGGCGCAGATTGTTTTGGCGACACCTGCAACTCAAGTGAGTGTGGAACAGCTATTTTCTGGGGTCGCCTTCATACTTTGTCCCTTACGTTCACGACTCGGAAGTGACATTCTCAATAATATAATGTCAGTCCGGTCAAATTTCAATTTGATCGATCTTGCAAATGATGACACTACCGACGTGAAACGCAAAAGACAAACCGACAAACAAAGTGATGGCATGTCACTGGATGAGACAGAAAATGAGAGTGATATTGAAATGTTCAACACTTCCACTTGCATAGAACGTTCGACATCTTTCTCTCATTCGTCTTAACAATAGTGGTACCCTTTTTTTCATATGTTGCCACACTTTCATCGGATTATTGTGAATATGTAATTTATATATTGTGATGAGGTGACCGTTGCCACTCTTCGCAATATTCAAAATGATATGATTATTTAATAGTTTCCCCGATTAACTCTTTAATTTTATGTATGATAATTTCCGGGCCTGCGAACAATGTTACAGGGTGTGAGTGAATGAAAGAAGGAGTAAATGTAAATAGAAATAACAGAGGTAACCTGGATCTGTCAGTTTGGGAATGACAGTGTATCAATGGTGAATGATTGGGCTCCTATGCAGATTCGTCTTGGCAGCTCCTGATTACCCTAGTCGCAATAGAATGGTGGTAATGGTTAATTGACGTCCGGATGCCGTGAAAGATTATTTCGATGATGGACTGCCACTGTTGTTGATGAGTCCAAATAAATTATTCTGATGGTATGACGTTGATGGATAATGATACCAGCGTCGCCATCTGTCTGGATTCAGGGGTACTATTTTCCCGGCATGTGCGCCAGGAAATGCGCAGACGTGGAAAATGCGTCGTGACATGCGGAAGAATTGGCGGCTCGGCAACAGGCAGCGCGCATCGCCTCTCGATTCCGGCAACCCAACCGCCAATAAGACATCGATTAATCGATAAAGATAGCGATGATTGGGGCTGTCAATCATCGAGAATTTGCATAGGGATGTGATTGGATCCTAGACCAGGAAGATGTCTAGGATTGGCCTAATTTATTCACAAAGGATGTTAATATACGGAAACGAAGGCACTGAGGCCTCACTTCCACCGTGATCGCCAAGCGTGAAAGAGTACATTGTATGTGTGTTGTATATTAATAATATATTGTGAATGACTACCAAGTTGTGCGGAAAGTCCATATTAAACGTGTTTTGTTTGTTTCAGAGAGTTTATATCGAGTCTTTAGTTTTTTTTTTTATTTAAATATAAATTCAGTTTGAGTGTTGGTCTGCATTTATCCGTAAGTGTTGAGCCACGAATTTTCAATACCAATATTAAATTGGAAAAGTCGCCATCTTTATTCATTATAGTGATAACGAGTAGTTAATAGGTCGTATTTAAGTTAATCAAAAGCATTGTTCGTTGTTTACCTGTCCATTCCGTGCATGTTTTATCCGGAAGATAAAACATTTATAAATTGAAATTGAGGAAAAAAGGGACATATTCATTTTTGTAAAGCGTAATAGAGAATTAATCGGGGAATTAGTCTCCATTATTGCGGAGTACATTGCGAAGGTGCGAGAGAGATATAAACTGACGCCGCCTTAAGGGTCATTATCGCTATAAGGGTTAAAATTGACCGGATTCTCAATCGCATCATTCTTGACCGCATTGTCAGTTGCGTTACTATTATTTTCGTCTTTTGCAAATGCGGAAGCAAATTACTCCCGAAAGTTTATTATTATTTCATTTAATATTTGAATTATTTAATTATCGTATTCATTTATATTACGGAATTTATTATATTCCGAGTAACGATTCCAATTGTGTACATTATTTAAATATTCATTTCTTTCTTTTAATAAAACGGAATTAAAATACATTCCGGATAATTATATCCATTTTGTCCATTATATAAATAAATAATTAATTATTCGTTATAATAATTAATCAAAAAGTTATACTTTTATGGTATTATTTATTTTCCTTTAGAGAAATTAGTGAAAGTAATTGGGGACTCTGACCCTCAATTATTTTCCATTCATTTAAAGGTAAAGTCAAAGTGGCATCCCGAAGCCTGACGTCCCCCTTTTGCCCCTAGAAAGGCGAATAAAAGGGAGCAGCGTCACAATATATATTAACGCTTTTATTCCTACTTGTAAAATACTGCCCTTCAACTAAGCGCACTCATACGGAATCATTGTGCTTAAATTTCAATTGCGTTCCTTAAAAAAATAATTCTATTTTCATTAAGCACTATTGAAATTGAGGTTTACTATGACTGTGCTTATTAAAAATAAAATTATTTTCTCAATAAGTGCAGTCATAGCAAGCTTAAATTTCAACTGCGCTTATTGAGCAAATTATTCTATTTTCAATATGTGCAGTTGAAATTTCAGTTTACTATGACTGCGCTTATTGAAAGTATTATTCTATATTTAATCTGACTTTTATTTCCAATGAGCACAGTTATAATAAACCTGAATTTTATCTACGCTTATTGAAAATAGAATTATTTTCGCAATAAGCACAGTTGGAATTCATTACTGCGCTTATTAAAAATATAATTTTTTCCAATAATCAGTAAAAGGGCAGTCAACATTGTGAAGCCCATTATTACTGCACTGTCAACAAACGCAGTCTTCAATGTTCTTCACATTCATGAACGTTCAAAGTTGTGCTCATCAATAATTAATAAAATTGACAAATGTTTCATAGGTGATGCTGGATATCCACTGGAACCATGGTTGATGACACCCTTACCACATTTTGCAGAAGACACACGACAACATCAATATACTCATCAGCTCTGCCAAGCGAGAAATGTCGTTGAAAGATTTCTCGGTGTCTTCAAATCGGTTTGGCGGTGTATGTCATACCAACACGTCCTTATGTACGAGCCAGCGTTTGCGGCAAGAATTGTAAATGCATACGCAATTCTTCACAATATGCGAATCCATGGACAACTTCAAGAGGATGATGCACCGAGAGTTCCTGGTTATGAAGAGAATCAGGACAATGTCCAGCCAGAAGCCGCAGATGAAGCGCTCTTCCAAAGAGGACCCCGTGCTATGGCTCAGCGTATTCAGCTGCAGATTATGAGGGAAAGATTTTCTCATTTCCGGGATGCACAAGCATAAACATCCAACATGCAGAAAAGCATGAAATAAAAACTTCTCGCACATGAAATTGTGATAGATTAACGCATCTTTGTACATACGTAATTTTGTACATACAAATCTACATATATATATCTATTCATATTTCAAATTTTATGTATTTGTCAATTTTTTTAAGAATGAAAAACCACCCTACCCAGTTTCGCTGCAAAGATATTCGTGGTTAACTTTTCACTTGTCAGCGTTTCATAAACGAACATTATTTAATTGGGTTCCACTCCAACTTGGGTTGACTCGACCACGAATGTCAAGTTGTATTTTAATTTTATTTTAAATCGTGAAACATTCATTATTAAAAATAGGATAATTTTGTGTGTTAAAAATCATTAAAATGGAAATTAATGAAATTTTGAAATAAAATTAACTTTAAAAAACAAATGGATGTATTGCGAAATTAACCTTACAATCATCCTTAATATCAAAATCTCTTTCTGGACATACATATTTTTTACACAAACATATACGTATTATTATTATCATTAAAATATAATTTTTATCGAGCGATTACCCGAAAGCGTTTGGAAAGCTATGTACAGAAAAAGGTAAGGGGAGGGGTTGGTTAAAAACGTTGAGTTGTACGCAAGGAAGTGAACAAATAAATTATATATTTAAATATTTGACAATATGTACAGTACATAAAATACAAAAATATGAATAATGACATGAAATATATAATATTAAATGAATAATCCCTAACAAAAGTTGTTCGTACGTTGCTACGTACGTTTGTCCGTGTAAAACATCTGTAAAGAAATTAAGTTTTTGTTATTAATGATTTGAAAATAAAATAAAATAAAAAAAAGTCGATTCATTGCCTCTAAGTATGCATCTCGATTTAATTTAGCCATGCAATTCTGGACTGTGTTGACGAGAGCAGTCATTGTTTCCGCCTTTTTTTTTCCATTTCCTGAAAAGACTTGAGAATTTCATTCCTTTGCCGGTCATTTTCCGCCATCTGCTGCATTGCACCAGCAAACATCTAAAAAAAAAAGAGTTATTGCATATTAGATTATGATATTATAGTTTGGAAGATCGAGTCAATGAAAGAATTTATGAATATTACCTCCATGCACGAAACTTGACGCTCCGCCAAATCCGCAAATTGGTCCCTGGCGTTTCCGAGCTGCGTGCCCAATTTATGTTTTTGAGAACCTAAAAAAAAAAAAAAATTGAAAACTGCGTTAGGTTTATGTAAATTTAATCATTATGAATATGATTACATTTGCAATGTGCTTATCAACCATACAATACACTGGGACCTCGATTTGAGAGCATTTTTACGCATTATTCCACGATCGAGCATACAAAAACCGAACATCCGAGCTCTCCTGAGCTTGTTCTGAAATCGAGGTTCCAGTGCATTGATAAGCAAAATTCCAATTCAAGAATATGAACACTGTTCTGCTTGATTACGTTCTAAGTTTGTCCTTATATTTCTTGATTTTCGAGCAGCAGGAGTACGTTTTTTGGTGCTCGAAGTACTTGCAGCCTTGACTTCTTGACACGTAGAAGGAGCTTCGACTTCTTGACGAATAGAAGGAGTTTCGACGAAGTCCAAGCGAATGTCCGACTCGCCCGGTAAAATTGTACTCTGCTCCGTTGTTATGGCGTCCAGTGTTTCATAATCTGCAATCAAAGAAATTTCGAGAATTTAGAAATGACAATAGTATTTATAATTATAAACATATAATCATATCAACTTACTCAAGTACAAATCATCGAAATCCCGATTGTCTCATCCTACTGTTAGAGGTCTAGCTTCCGCGCCAACGTCGTCCCGTCCCGCAGCCAATAACTCAAGAGCATCGGGCTAAAATAATATAACGATTAGATTATTACAATTATATAAAAGAAACAATAATGAATATCAATGTATATATT
The DNA here is from genome assembly GCA_958496275.1 of Zele albiditarsus. Classification (NCBI taxonomy): domain Eukaryota; kingdom Metazoa; phylum Arthropoda; class Insecta; order Hymenoptera; family Braconidae; genus Zele; species Zele albiditarsus. Next base: position 56,689 of record OY292417.1, read on the forward strand.
ACAATGTATATATTACCACTTCTTCCGGAAAAGCGTCAGGGCAATCAACACCTTCTACGTAGTCGAACCCCATGAGACCGAGAATTTTCTCGTCTCGTTCAGTAAGTTTTATTGGAGGTCCGCCTTTTCCAGTCGTTGTCCGATTGCTCTGAATCTTTGAATTTTTTGCGAGACAGTTGTTTTATTGTCTCTCCACGTCTACAATGATAGCATACAATTCTTGTTATTAACATTAGATTTTTTTTTTCTTCGCTTTTGTGGTTCTGATAGAACTCTCAAGGTGTACCGATATCCTGATGAACAAAGTTTTAAATTTTTGCACCCTGCAGATGATTTATAATGCATCGCTGGATGGATTTTGTTCTACGATATCTCATTTTATCCATAATGCTTGTTTCTTCCGGTTAAGCATGGCACATTTGAATTAGAATTTCAACAAATTCGCTGCGCTTCACCAGTTTAGCATAATGAAGACAATGAGATATCGTAAAACAAAATCCATCCAGCGGTACATTATGAATCATGTGCAGAGTGCAAAAACTTAAAACTTGGTTCATCAAGGTATCGGTACACCTTGAGAGTTCGATCCAGAACCACAAAATTTTCCATTTCATTTATTGAATAATCACGTGTTAATGATTTTTGAAGGCATTCTATACATATCTGTAATGATTTTTCGGTATCGGAATTTTGATGCTGAGTTCCCTCAAATAATAACAAATTACTCACGGATTTCCATGATTTCACATCCTTATTTTTTCCATCGGTGCGGAGCTCGTTCAATTGTTGGATAAGCTGTTCCCACGAGCCATTCAAATTATCCTTGCCATGGATGGAAGTGAACTTGCCCGTCGCTATGTGTGGATATTGAACAAAGTAGTCCACCATGTAATCAATTTGCTCCTGCGTGGCCTTCGCCTGCCGTTTTTTCGCGATTCTAAAAAAAACAATCAAGTTAATAATTATTAATCAAATTAATAAATATTATCTATGTAACAAGAGAGAACAAAGTTACCGCCAAAAGCTCTTTATATGAAATTATTGTTAAATGATATTGTTAAATATTACATGAAATTTCAATATTTAACAATATTAATTATCGACTTACGATTGAGAGAAGCCATTGTTGAATAAATTACGATTTATGAATAAGTCGTAATATGCAAAAAAAAAAAGACGAAAATATTGAAGCCGTATACACTGTGTCGAGGTTGGTTTGGAAATTAGAGAGGTTATGATAGCTCCGTGAACCGAGAATACAATCTCATCAAACAAATCTAGGGTTTTCAGATCCTTTGTAATGAAATCACTGTATGTACGTCACTTCCTCAATATTACATAGCGACACCTCGTTATTGCATTCTGTAACGTCGTAATTTCGTTATTCTTAGTTACAGAATGTCACCGTCGTTATTCTTTCGTCGTTACACGGACGGACGGTTGGTATCATAGCGATAACGTTCCGAATCGTTATAACGATAACGAGTTACAGAATTGAGCCACAGTAAAAGTCCTGAGCAACGTTACTATATGTTTTGTCCATATCGTAATGGCCAGATTGGGGAGGTTCATGCGCGTCGCGTATGTCTCGGGTTTGGGAATCTTTAGGCAAGACTAGTTTCCACCGGTTTAGGTCGGGCATAGTGGGGTCAACTTGGGGATTGGGTTTCAAATGATATAATTGATCCCCCACTATTTTCCAGTCGGGGAATCTCTCGGGGCATTCGTGAACCTTCTCTTTTTTACTTTGGTACCACGAATCTTCGGCACATGCGATCAGCTCCATGGCTTCCAGCTGATCGTCGTACATTCGGGACAGTGCATCGGGGACTACATGTAGTGCCCCTTTGCGATGGACAATTTCAATATCGTGGACCTGGAGAGCTAGAGCCCACCGGGCTAATCGGCCGGAGGGATTCTTTAAATTCTTCAGCCACCTCAGACTACTATGGTCTGTGATGACTTTGAATTCACAGCCTTCGATATAGGGACGGAATTTTTTGACGGCCCATAGCACGGCCAGGCATTTTTTTCCGTTACTGAGTAGTTCTTTTCGGTAGGGGTCAGGACTCTACTCGCGTAATAGATGGGGTGTTCGTGCCCGGTGGATTCTGTTTTGTGCTCGGCATCCGTCTCATACTCTCCCGGTTGCGTGAGAACTGCCCCCAGGGCGAGATCACTGACATTCGCCTGGAGAGTAAAGAGACGGGAAAAATCGGGACGGGCTAGAACTGGGGCTTCGGTAAGGCTTCTCTTAGTCTTTCGAACGCCTCTTGTTGTTCGGGACCCCAATTCCACTTGACCCCTTTCTTCACTAATTTCAACAGGGGCGTTTTGTCTTCAGATAGCGTCGGCAAAAACCGAGCATACCATCCGACTACGCCTAGAAATCTTTGGATGCCTTTGACATTGGTGGGAGCGGGATAATCGAGAATGGGGGAGATTCTTTCGGGATTCGGAAATAAGCCTTCTCGGTTGATTTTGTAACCGAGAAATGCGACCACGTCGCACAGGAATTCGCTTTTTTCCGGATTGATAGTCAGATTAACTCCGGTAAGCCGGTCAATCACCCTTTTGACCCAAAAGATGTGTTCTTCCAACGTCCGCGTGAATATGATGAAGTCATCCACGTATTTGCGTATATTGGAAGACCAATCGGGGGGGATGACTAAGTCAGTTAGTCGCTGAAAAGTGGCAGGCCCATTGCGCAGCCCATATGCCGTTCGGGTGAATTGGAATAACCCTCGCCCATTTACGGCGAAGGCGGTGATTTCCCGGCTCTTATCTTCTAAGCCAATATGGAGAAATGCCTGGGACAGGTCGAGTTTCGATACGAATTGGGCGCCTTGTACGCAATCTAATAGGTCTTCTTGATGTTGCATAGGGACTGCGTCGTGTTTCGTGACTTCATTAACCTTCCGATAATCAACGCAAAATCTGTACTTCCCGTTGGGCTTTCGGTGAAGTACGGGCCAGCTACACCAAGGGCTCTTGGAGGGTTCGATGACTCCTTCCGCTAGCATCTTATCTACCTCCTGCTCTGCAAATTCTTGCATTTTGGGAGCGTATCTTCGGATCCCGCATCTAATTGGAGGGTGTCCTTTTACGTCAATTTCGTGTTTGATCACCGGAGTGATCCGCACGACTTTGGGTTCTGGAGGGATTAGATTGCGCAAGGCGGTACGGATTTGCTCGAATTCGGTATCAGGGAGCGACAGTATCTTGACAGGTTCGGTATTTGCAGCGGCAATGTAGGGTCCATTAATTTCTGTTTCTACTCGGATCGGGGACACAGCAATCGTTGGCGGAGGATTCAATTTGGATCGATCTCCATTTCTAGTCGCGATCGTCCACGAGTTGCATTGGCCGTAATACTCGATACCTGCCTCTGTAATGAAATCCATGCCCAGCACGAGATCATACGTCAGCAAGTTCGAGGCTCTCACGGGCAATACACACTCCCCTTCACCCCAATTAAATTTTAGAACCGCGCATCCGAGTATTTCCGACTTTTTTCCATCGGCTACCCGTAGCCATCCCCCCGTGTGCACGATGTATTTGTCCATAGTTCTGGCCACCCGGGGCCCCATGAACGTTCTCGTCGCGCCCGTATCAAGTAGTGCGTTCAATTCCCCATCCCATAACTTGATGGGGATGAACACTCGATTCTCCTCGGGGTGGGCATTTAGGATTTGCCAATATTCGTCATTTGAAACTACGTCGGACTCTATTACGCCTCTGCAGGCAAATGATTCGGTATTACGTTCGATATTCGATATTTTGTGGGATTTATTCGGTACTTTCCTCCGGCGCTTCCGTAAAGGGTGATTTCGGTACGCGTCGGTTCTCCTGTCGTTCGATACTGTCTTTTCGAGATTCGATATTGTATTTTCGATATTCGATACGGTGCTTCTGGGTTTCGGTATTGGTCCTTCGTGATTCGGAACTGGCTTTTTGGTCTTCGATACTGTAACTTTGATATTCGAAACGGAGCTTTCGGTATACGATACGGACCTTTCGGAATTCGATACGGTGGTTCCGACGTTAGGCACGGTACTGTGTCCAGTGGAGTTCGGTATCTTGCTCTCGTCCACTATCTCCTCTTGGGGTGTCAGTTGTGGACCTACTGTGCCCCGGCGTAGTTCCCCGAATTGCCTGAGGGGCCATTCCTGGGCCGCCTTGGGTGTGGACACTGCCTGGTAAAATGGTCATTGGCTCTACAATTATAACACGAATATTGCTGGAAACTTCGGGACTGTTGTCTGGGATAATGTGATTCGGCATGGGGATTGAGACCATGCGGCTCATTTGTCGGGAGATAGTTTGGGTTTGAGTGGATCTACTCCTTGGCTTCGGTACTTTGGTAGTGAGGGGTTGTAATTCGGGAATTGTTTCGGTAAATTCGGTATTCGTTGCAGCGGAAACATTACTGTTTACCGCGCGAGGGGGAAGTGATCTCATTCTTCGGTATTTTGGGGGACATGCGTTCTCGGGGAAAAGACTCTGTTCAGGCGCGATGGGAGGGACGTACATACTTTCGGCGTGTAATCGCGCTTCGACACGGTTTCCTTCTAGCCGTAAGTCATCGTAACTCCCAATTGAATCGATGTCAATTTCCCGTAGAAATCTAGGGTGCAAGTTACGATGGGTTAATTCCAGCTGATCTTCCATACTAGGTTGGCGAATCAGTCTGTAGAAGAGAATCTGCATATTGAGGATGAATTCGGAAATGGGCTCAGTCTCCCCTTGGGTCCCGAGTTTAATTTCGTCCCACAGCCTCTGCTGCTGGGACGGTGGGGAGAAGGCAATTCGGAACTTGATTAGGAATTTTTTGTAATTCGATAGGGACGGGGCTGTGGCATTGAACCACTGTGCTGCTGTGTCTTTCAGCATAAAGAGGAGTACGGCAAGGACTGTTTGCACTGGCATTCTATGCAATCTGATCGCATTCGCCAGCTTTTGCAAAAAGCCTTCCGCCTGACAGGGGTCGCCTGAAAACGATACCCCACACGCGTTCAACCTCTTGATGTTCACTTCCCAGTGATCACCAACGGTTCCGGGTTCTTTTTCATAGGGATTGCTACGGCTCCCCAAATGAGCCATAGTCTGCCTTCGGGGAAGGGAATTGATGGAACGTCCGTGTAAGTCCATCGTTTGTGCGTCTAGTCTTCTGTGAATACTGTCCATTATCCGCTCAGATCTTTGGATCACGAGGTCGCTTTCATACCCTGGGAGAAGGAACTGGGATCTGGCAGGAGGGATTGGAACTTGGGAAGGGGGAGTTGGATTGTTAATGCATGGGGACTGGGCGTTAGGGAAAGCGGATACGTGAGGATTCGGTAATGGTTCGGAAGGGAGATGGGAATATGAGATGCGGGAGGCGGGATAGGAGAATGTGGAATGGAAAGGATAAGGAACGGCGTGAGAGAGTGGGGGTTCCGCTGGGGTTCGATAATGTCGGGTCGCGGATGGTGTCGGAGGGATATTTGGATGAGGCATTTGGACGTCATGTCAGGTTCGGGATAGATGGGAGCTCTCGGCAGTCCTTTTCCGTCGCACCAGTGCTGGGGATGCAGTCACGTACGTTTCTGTCTCAGTTGTGGCTTCTCCCAAGCCCGAATTGCTCCTTTGCTGTACTTGGTCAGCAAAAGTAACATGGTTTGCCCCCGTCTTGTCCATAATTATGGAGTCTGACATGGATTGGGGATCATTATATGGGCCGATAGACTGTCCTGTCCTCAGTAGGGGCTCGTTATGTCTGGGAACTTCGTCAATTACTTCTAGAATGCGCGAATAGTCTGGATCTAGACCTCGCGGCAATTCTTCGATAATTTCTAGGTCCAATTAGGTACCTACGTTCTCGACAATGACTCGTACGTCATTAACATGTTCGGAATCCGGGGTATTGTGTCGACTCGGTATTCGGGGGTTATTATTGGGCGTGGATGAATGAGATCGCGCAGGGGCAGAGACTGGACCAGGTCTCTCTGTGGGTTTGTTTTGCTGGCTGCTGGTACTTGGGATTGGGCTATTCGCCAGACTTGGGGGAGGTGTGGGCCGCCACTCATCGTTGACCGGGTCCCATTCAATTGAATAGTTCCCGAGAACCGTGCGTACTTTATGCCGTAGTAGCCGGTCCATCCTATTTTCTTCGCCGCCAGTCAAACTTAGCCGAAGCCTACTCAGCTCTATCACGACCCTGTCGCTGTCCAGCTGAGCGATGTCTTCGGCCAATTTAACGACTGCCAGTGACCTGTCCGCGGTTATATCCGGTTCATCAATTCGGCTGGTGCTGCGATTCGGGATTCGGTACGGATGGGGGTCTGCGGATTCCCGTGGGAGTCGACGCGATTGCCTGTTCTCGCGTCCGCGTCTTCGATACCAGTGGCAGAGGAAAATTGGAGGCCACCCGTTGAGCGTCCCTCGCCGGCCTCCTCCTCTCCACTCCCCTCAGACTCATACGGGTTTTGCGGATCCCGAACAGGGGATGGGGGAGCCCGTGCATCAACCCCATCTCTCAATTCGGCTTGGCGGAGGGAATCCATTTTCTTTATTATCGAATCGGAGACTAATAATATTCGTTTTTTTTTTTTTCGTTTGAGTTGGATGAATTTATATACCTTCGATAAGTAGGGATAAATCCAATGGGTTTGGATAGATTCGACAAATAATGTCTTTATGATACTTGACGAACCTGTAACTTCTTGAAATTCGGTATTTTTATTCGATGGGCAATTAGCGCCTCGAGTATCGTCAGTACAATAAGAAACTCCGCTAATTTTAGGTGAATTCGATAAAGTTGTATAATTCCGTGTAACTCCACTACCTACAGTAGGTTCGGTAAATTGAAATGAATTCAATACATCTAAATCTTTGACAAATGGGAATCCAATGATGTTTGGGAAATTCCTAGAATTCCTTGAAATTCGATACCGTGACGTAGTAATAGGATTCGGCGAATTAATTCAATTTTATGCTTCGATGAAGTTTGGGAATTACTTGAATCTCCTGAATTTCGATCAATTGATCCGAAATTAGTTTTTGAGGAATTAATTTAATAATATGGATCGACAGTAAATTCGATAGTATGAGTCGATAGGTAAGTTCGATACTGTACTTCGATAAATGAGTTCGATAATAGGATTCGATAATTGCGTTCGAAAGTGTATTTCGATAAATGAATTTGATAATAGGGTTTGATAATTGAACTCGAAAGTGTATTTCGATAAATGAATTCGACAATCGGATTCGATATTTTATTAAAACTGGAGAACTCGGGATCTTGTTCGGTATTTCTTCAGGTGACCAGGCAGGGTGGATGTCAGCGCAATAATATAATTGTTTCCCGTGAATGATGCCTGAAAAGAACGCAATACATGAAAGAAAAAGAAATCCGGCATTATTGAAAGTCGGGAGAGGAAAGTTTCAATAATAGTTATTTCAATTTTAAATTTAATGTTATTTGGGAAAAAGGAATTGTCAGTTCTCTGTCAGTGTACAATCCTATGCAACAATTAAGAGACTCGAGAATGATTTGAACTTTCTTCAAATCGACTCTCAATAATGTGCAGAGAGGCAGCAACAATCAGTTATTTTTCGGTAAATTACAACTCTAAAATTGTTATTTCGTTATTAATTATTTTAAATTTATCTAAATTCAAAATAATTATTAATTCGTGGACATTCCTCCACTTATTCCTTTACCCGGTAATTTAATATTCAATTCAAGCGAGGGGGAAGGGGCGCAGAATTACTCGCAGCCTCCTTGTTTTTCATAAACTCGCTTGATTTTTCTTTGTTTACTTCTGTAAATCCAACAAAAATATTTATTGTAGCGATTTGGCGGCTAAATTCAAATTTTCGGTGAATGTTATTATTTATTAATTAATCGGAACAGCTCCCAATGCCCACAAGGGATGCCAATTGTGACGGTCGCCTTTTCTATGGCAGTTGCCAGCGGGTCGGGATGCCACCTTATTTATAACAACCTGAAAATAGGGAAAACAGGGGATGCGGAAAATAATGGAGGGAGTAAATAACGGGGTAACGCGATGAATTTAATTAGAACAATAGGTCTCAATTTATTCAAGCCCGCGATACATAAATGGCGGTTAATTCGGCATGTAGCTTATTCTCGAAATATAAATCAAAATCGTTGCGCTAATCAGCTGCAACTCTCCTTTAATGATATATTAAATAATGGCAACAATGTGCGTTTGAAATTAATAAAATAAAAGCGAAAACAATATAATGATGATTGTTAATAATATAAGAAATGAATTAATATAATTGATAAGAGATAGAACCAAGTAGACAATACAAAAGATATTTATTTGGCGATCAGCGAGCGACAATTAAAACAATAATATAATGGGCGCGAGAAGTTAACAGAATAAATGAAATAACAATATAATAAACGCTTGAGAATAACAAAATAAGTGAAATACTAGAATTCGGCACGATAGGGGTGATGCGCGGGGGGTGGTTCGTAGCACGCGGTCGGACAATGGAAAAGCTATTGTCCGCGCGGTGCGAGAATGCTTACTTCGGTACACGTGCACTTGTTGCACTGATGGGGGCGCTAAGAATGTTCGAGAATTTAATGCGGCGTAATACACCGAAAACGTGGGAAAGGATTGAGTCTACGCTGTTCAAATTAATTACGATAATTGGAAATATGAGGATCTGTTGTTGCTGCCGCACTGCTAATTCGGAAAAATTACAATCGAAGCAATAAATATAATGAATTGAGCGACTACGCCGGTGAATGTGCGACCACGCGGTCCGCATGCACAAATGAAAAGATAAATTACTCACGGTGAATTGGGTGGCACTTTTCACACCCTAACTGCGCACCAAATAGACTTCCGACTAGCTATAACTCTCAATATCGATTCGCAATCCGTTATTTTCTCAGCCAAGTCGTCACAATTCGAATGTCCAGTTATCAATAGCCAATTTTCTTTCCGTTCAATATAAATGCTTTTCTATTTCTCTTTTTCCCTTTTTTTTCCGGCACACATGCGTCCACACTCAGCACTGTCCACTGGCGAAGTGGCGAAAAGATGGCCGCTTCCTTCCCTTCACTCGGTTGCTGTCACCCCTCGCCTATGTTGTCGTCCCCTCTTTCGGGTTCATCGGCCGATAGCGCCGCCGGTGTCATCCATCAATATTGATTGTCATTATCGACCGCTTTCCCGTATGGTAATCTCGGTCGATTACCGACGAGTCCTTACCGCGCTGACCACTGGGTGACGGTTCAGGTTATGTCGCCCGTGGTAGCAGTGTCATTCGGTATGGTGATTGTTCTACTTCGGTAATTCGGTACGGTTTTTGCTTTATTCGTTGTTTAATTGGTATTTTTTGTTATCTGTTGTTTCGGTACGTGGAGTGTAGGCGGGGGTGACTTCGGGATTTTCCTTCATTCGGTATCAGCAGGGTGCCAGGTAGGCCATCATCTCTCTTCTACATTCTTTCGTTCATTCATACTTCTTTTCATTCATTCTTCTTATTTTTGTTTGCAGGCGGCAGCGGATCTTAAGTATACATAATGGGTATTCGGGAAAGGGTTAATTTATGTCCTTTATCGGACTGAGCCGCCGATTGCTCGTGGCGGTCATGACGTGGGTCGCCACCACGTCACAAGGTATAAATTCGGGATAGAATGTTTCCAATAAAATGGAAAGATTCCAAACGCAACGAATTTTGCTTGACAGGAGCCTCCACTAAGATAATAGTAAACATTAATATAATATGTTAACTTATAATTATTGCGCGAAGAAGTTACTAAAGATGTGATTCCCGGGAGCCAAACAATAAAAGGTAGAGTCAAGTATGATAGAGAATAAATAACGTCTTCCTCACGATACAATAAAATAAAAAAAAAATATACATTTTATTACAAGACGTAGTTTTTTTACAATAATACAAGCTAGAGTTCAAGGTTGAAATGAATAGATAGCAGGTACCAAACAAAGAAGTGAACTTGACAAAGAGTTATAGAGACAAGCAGTGATTCGAACATTCAATTGGAAACGCCGCATAATAAAGATAAAATAAACGCTCCTGTCGTAAAGGAGAGAAGTAGAAATTTGAACGTGTCCAGTGCATGACACACTTGATCATAAAATAAGGAGATTGAATATGATGCAGAGATAAACATGAAATGAAACACAGTAAAGAGTTCTCATATAGTAAATCTAATAAGTTCAATACAGCACTTCGATTTTAAAATGAGACACTATCTAGAAACAATAAAATAATAATAGCTTTGAATTTGTGGAAAACGTAGAATATTGATTTTTGGAAAAGGAAGGAGGAATTTAAAGATGATAGCTCTTGTGCCTTTATGCAACTAGTTAGCATAGCATCTCAATAACAAGGGGGGAACAATCTTTTGGAAGCCGCTCATAAAATGAACCAAACCCGACATTAACGGGGCGATGAATCCTGGAAATTTAAAAACCAAGCGTTTAAAAATTTAAGAGGCCGTTGATTCGTGGTGTCTTGGTCAGTTTCATACCGCCTTAAGAAAAAAAATCAATGTTCCTGGTTAGAAAAAGAAACTTGTAAAAGCCAATAAAGGATTTGTAAAGAAAATATTTTAACAAGTAGTTAGATATGTAAACATTTTTGTAACGTATCATTTCATTTTTATACCATACACACTTTTGTACGTTGTCCTTATACAACATTGTGTATCAAACAGAGTGTAAATTGGATGGAGCCACAGAAAGAAATTCCAACAACTAAAGGTGGAAAACTTTTTCGTGGACAGCAAGTAGTAAAGAGGGCATATAAAAAAGCGCCGAAAGAACCATTCAAGGAAAAAAATTTACCGGCCGTAACAGGAATAGAATATAGCGAGATTAAAGTTGATAAATTGCTCGCAGATTTAAAAGAATCTTCGAAAATGTTTGGCGGACGTTCACCATTAAATCCATCAACCCGTCCAATTAGAGACGAGAAAGTAAATCGCACGGTGAATATCGCAGGAATAGAGAATCAACCCACTGGGAGGGAAAGGAGTGGTCAAGATGAAAATTTACTTGACGAAGAAAATTTACAATCAATTAAAGACTTAAACCCTGGTGGAAAATCTCAAATAGGGGAAGAGGTAACTCCTTTGTCGTCCAGTATAGGGTCAATGGAGACTGCAAGAAGTAATACCGCTAAGAAAATAGAAAGAAGAGCGAACGAAATCGTCAACGAAAAATTAAAAACAATACAAGATGACGTTGCTCGTAATCAGAAGTTAGAGCGAGAAAATTATCAACGAGAACTGCAGAAAGCTATAGAAGAAGAGAGAAAGAGGTGGCAAATACAATTTGATGCCGCCAACTTACCAACTAAGAGACATCAACATACTCCTTTGAGTATTCTGAAACCAAGTACAGATTCTGAAAATCGCAGGAAAATAGGCGAAAAATTGGTTACAATAAACAAAGAAGTACTTGAAACTGGAGAAAGTGTTCAATCAGCAAGAATGGACAACCGCAGAGCTATGGAAGCCTTAGGTGAAATGGCTCAGAGAAGCGAGAAAGTTTTAGCTGAGAATAGACAACTACTGGATGAAAATAAGATGCTCAAACAACAATTTCAAAAGATGGAAAATAATACCCTTAAAACCCCATCTCAAACACCAGTGAGTAGAGGTACGATTCCTAAAAATGCACACTCCACTCCATATATTGAGAACAAACAAACTTCAGTCGTTTACAACGAAGAAGAATTGGACTCAATTAATTCTTCTAACACAGAAGAAGTAGTTGGAGAAATAAGGAGACAAGCGAAATTGAATCCATTTGGAAAACTACCATCGGTTGGATTTCATAGTATAATAGGTGAAACCACTACCTTGCCAAATGTAAGATCTGGAATACGTCGTATAAGCAAGACTGAAATCCGTTTTCCATCCAAAGACGTACGACCAAAAGACTTTCTAGTAAGACTCGAGCGTTATATTGTATCTGAAAATATAACCCAACAAGCAGCATTATTACTTTTGCTAGAAGTATTGGTAGAGGGAGCCCTTGTTTGGTATAGATGCTATAACTCTAATTGGAAAACATGGGGAGATTTTATAAACAACTCCTAATGACTTATGAAGGAGAGCGAGATGACTACTCCACATACGCAGAAGCAAGAGCGATGAAACCCAATTTTCGCGAGCCTCATAGAGAATTCGCTTTGAGATTTGAGGACGTTTGTTGACAAATGGAAAAACCGCCCACTGAGTTTCAAAGAATACAGGCTATTTTGGATGCACTTCCAATATATGTTCGTTTAGAAGTAAAAACCGAAATAACTCACACTATGGCAAAGTTATTAACAACCTTATCGAAATTGGACAAGAAGGAGAGACGTAAATGGTTTGTCAAGGAAGAGCAAAGAGTGATATTAGATGCTAAAAATAAATATCGCATCAACCAGATGGAGATAGAAGAGGAGAAATTCTCCGCTACTATGGTAACTTCAGAGCAATCTCTAGAAAAAGAAAATATCATCCTTGTAGCTAAAGAACCGATAAAGGCAACCACAGAAGCGAACAAATTGGAAGAATTACTGAGAGCGATTCAAACATTGACTGAGAAATTCAGTAAAACCGTCAAAGAAAATCCACAACAAAAATATCGTTGTCACAACTGTGAACAAGAAGGTCATTTTATAAAAGATTGTCCATATGCACCTACTGGAAAGTATGGAGGTACAAGGAAATTACAGCCAAAAAACCTGTAGAGGGGCAGCCAGTGGAAAATATTCCTGATACTGCCCAAAACATGGATTTGACCACAGACTTGGAATCGACAACAACAAATAAAATAAATAAAACCGAAGAAGGACGTTTTCTAATGGAGAATTTTCCAGAAATAAATTTTGAAAATTTTCGCAATAATATTGACAATGACAATGAATCTACATATTGGTCTTGCGAAGAAGATCAAGACGATATCTGTAGAGAAATATTAACAATGGAGGAAATATCCATCGACGTTCAACACTTGTGTTGTGATAAAAAGACACTAGAAGAAAACTTGGAAAACCCAGCTGATTGGATGCCAGACGCTTGGAAAAATAATGGAATACCAGATGAATGTCTCAAGCGAAGAAGAAAACGACGAGTTGCAATATCATGCAATCAACCATCACATTCTCGTCCACTTAGTAGTTTGAGAACACCTGTGTGATTTTCTGGGCATACTGTGATTGCTCTAATTGATACAGGCAGCACTTTATCCCATATGAACTTGACCACCTATAAAAAATTGAAGGCAGTAGTGAAAACTCCTTGCTCTCCTTCAAAAACCACCAGCGCTGGAATAATATCTGCAGATGGCACTCCAGCCAAAATAATAGGACAATGTGTTTTCATCGTCGATATTGGAGATGTCGTGGGAGAAATAAATTTTGTCATCTTAGAGACTCTATCTGAAGACGTGATACTTGGCACAGATTTTTGCTTGAAGTTTGGCTTTCAAATGGATTGTGCAAATAGACTGGTGGTTATGCGGTGGTAAAATAAAACATCCATTCATCATAAGACCACAAGCCAAATCACCATTGAGCTCACTCCAGTCTCTCACACAACGACAAAAAGAAACATTGGAAGACTTCTTAGACAAGCAGTTTGAAATAATAAATAACTCTTGTACAGGTGAAACCACAAGAACTTTCCATGAGATCAAACTAAACGAAGAAAAAATTATAGGGATAAAACCGTATCGAAGAAGTGCAGTAATAAATAAATTCATTTGTGAGGAGATAGATAGACTCCTGGAGGAAGGATATATACAACCTTATTATGGACCTTGGTCTAGTTCTCCAGTAGTAGTTCCAAAAGCTGATGGATCATTACGATTGTGTATTGATTATCGTCAATTAAATCAACAGACGATTAAGCCAGCCTATCCAATTCCGAACATGAATCGAATACTATCAATGTTACATGGCGCAATAATTTTATCGACTCTTGATCTCAAGGAAGCATTTCATCAAATACTAATGGACGTCAACAGTAGGCAATATACCGCTTTCACTGTGGAGGGGAAGGGCCAATTTGAATGGTTGCGCATGCCTTACGGGTTGACCGGCGCGCCAAGTACATTCCAAAAATTGACAGATATGCTCAAAGAAGATTTTACCAAGTAATTAAAAGAAAAAGAATTACCTACGATATGGGCTGATAAGGTATTTGCATACCTAGATGATTGGGTAATTATCAGTTCCACTCTGGAAGAACATCTGGTTATTCTTGAAATTGTCTTCAAAGTAGTAAGATAAGCTAACCTCTTAATAAATAGAGAGAAGAGTCATTTCGCAAGAAGTGAAGTACAATATTTAGGCTTCTTGATGGACAAAAATGGATTGAGGCCAAATCCAGAAAAACTAAAAGTAATTCTTGAATATCCAACACCAACAACTAGAACAGAATCAAGGTCTTTTAACGGAATGGTTACATGGTACCATCGCCACATGAAAAATATAGCGAAAGTGCAAGGACCGTTACATAAAATGGCAAGCCCGTCAATTGAGTTTAAATGGACTCCTGAGCTTCAAATCGCTTTTGAAGAAACAAAATTTTCATTAGCTAATGCCGCTACTTTGCACATACCAAAATCTAACCTACCTTATTTTCTGTACACAGATGCAAGCGACACAGGATTGGGAGCTGTGTTAACCCAACGTGATAATATAGCCGATAGAGAATATTTAATTGAGTGTCACAGTACTCAGTTGAATCCAGCACAACGTAACTATTCAACTACTGATAAAGGAGTGTTTAGCTATCGTTTGGGCTGTAGACAAACTCCGAGGTTACCTGGAAGGAATGCCTTTTGTTGTTATAACTGACGATGCAGCTCTTGTATGGCTCAGCAAAAAGAAAGATCCAACTGGAAAAATGGCTAAGTGGATAATGAAATTGTTATCACATGACATAACCATTATTCATCGAGCTGGAACCATGAACGAAGCGGCAGATACCTTATCCAGATTATTTGAGAATTCACAACTGGAAAAAATTACTGAAAGTACCATACCTGAGAATACACTGCTCATTATCAATAACATCATGTGGTACGAACAAAAATTACAAGAAGTGTCAAATCATCCGTCACTGCATCCAAAATGGGCAATTCTCGAATGCAAATTATTTTATCGGCCAGAGAATCAAGGACCAAACAACTATGGACTGAACCGATCATGATTAGAAGTTGTCAAAAACTCTGAAATTGTGGATTGTTTTTATAAACATCATAATGTTCCACAAGCAGGACATCTTGGTCGAGATAAGACATATGCTCGAATCAGGGAGAATTATTTTTGGCCTGGAATGAGTCAAGATATTGCTGAATTAATAGGCAAATGTGAGACGTGTAAGAAAAATAAATTTAACCAACATCCACATAGACCTCCGTTAGGACGAAGGGAACTTACACAACCTTGGGATTATATAGCTATTGACACTATGGGACCATGGCCAATGACCCAGAAGAGAAATCGGTACGTCGTGATAGTACACGATATATATACAAAGTACAGTGAACTCTATCCTGTCCATGCTGCCAATAGTAACACAATTGAAAGGATATTGATATCTGTATTTAATCAATGGGGTGCGCCACATAAACTAGTCAGCGATAATGGGACCGAATTCGCTAACAAAAATTTAAAACGCTTCTTAGATGACTACGGAGTCACTGACGAGATGACATCGTATTACCATCTTCAAGCAAATCCTGTGGAAAGAGTAAATAGAACACTAAAACCTGTAATAAAATCATACATAGATAGGAACCAAAGAATGTGGGAAGTACACATTCCGGAAATTCAGTTTGCCTATAACACGGCAAAACATACCGCTACCCAGAACACCCCGTTTTTATTAAATCACGGATGGAATGGTAGGCCGGCTGGACTTCCGAAAATATTAGACAAAGCACCAGAATTTAACGCGGACTTGACCGAGTGGCTCAAACGGATAGAACGCCTAGACGACATCAGAGTGGCTGTAGAGAAAAATATCATAACCTCACAACGACGCCAGGATAGATATCACCACGAGGGAAAGCAACTCCTTGTAAAGATAGGAGATATAGTTTATTTACCTAACCCAAAATTGAGCAGCAAAGCAGAAGGGTATAATAAAAAACTCACTCATACATATCGTAGACCATTAAAAATTGGCAAATTTATAGGATCAAATATTGTTTCGCTTTATGATTTGCATGGCAAATTCATAGGAAATTATAATTCAAATTATCTAAATATTCCAAAGCGTAGTCCTATAATTTCCAAGCGAAAAGAAGTTAATTATAAATATTAATTAAAAATATTCTTTTTCACAGATCATTTTATACTGTCCAACTGAGTATGAAAGAATGGATCCACAAAGTGAATTGGAAAAGCCAACAGAGCGAAATCTGCTTGAAAATGTGAGCCTAAATAAAGACAACATTCCTCCAACCATTGTGGAAATGGAAGGTGAAAATATCTCAGAGGAAAAGTTGATCGAAGTAGAAGTGGATAAAGAAATGGAAAATCCAATCTTGCCAGATTCCACAATGAGTGATACTGAATCAGAAAACGAGGCTGTACAAACAGTCAAAAGTTTTGAAATGATTAAACCTATGGATCATTCAATAAATTCTATTGAAGCAATAGAATTGATCGCTATGATCATTGACCAACCACCTGTGGTTGTCAAACAAGAGGAATCAAGTGAGGCTAGGGCAGCGCCATCACACATGGTCGAACGAAAAGATATGTCCACAAGCACCGAGGACATAACCTCACAACTTCTTGTGAATGAAAAAGGAATGTTATTTGATCCAACTCAACCGGGACCATCAACTCAAAGCCCAATCTTGAAGATCGATGATTGGAATGAATGCGTCGAAAAAGACGAAGAGAAAATGGAAGTTGAACAGATTCAACAAGAATTGTCCGAAATATTTCAAGGAAAAATGAAAATAACCATCTCAAAGAGTTTGCCAATAATTCCAAAAGGTAAAACCTTGGAGGAATTAGAACATGCCAGATTCATGACGATCTTATATAACCAACAACGAGAAGAAAAATAACAAGCTGAAGAGGATGCTAGAATACCTCTACTACTTAGCAATGTCCTCAATAACAAAATGGATCTAGCCAGATATGTTAAGAGGAAATTGGAAGAAATTGGGCTGGAACATGTATACCATGGAGATATGACGATTCCAGAATTATCTCCATACCAAAGTAGAGACGCAGTGATGCCACCTTGTGTACCTCCACAATTGTACCCTACACCAGTCTCAAAACTTCCAGAACCAGTGCTACGGCGGTTGTGCGAACAATTAATGGCTATTGTCAAAAATTACGAGGAGAAAAGGCACTTGCATCCTGAAACAGGAATGCCAATAAAACCAATGTTTGCCAATCTAATGAAATCAAGAGTGCTGAGAGAGCCATTGTCATTAGCTCGTCGGCAACAAGCCGTTGATATGCACTTACTAGCTATCAAAAATTGGACTAGATTCAATCCATACAATGAGGCTAGAGGAGATCCACAGTCTCCAGTACTAAGAGCAACACTAGATGGTGTGTCAAGAGCTTCAAGGGGTGTACAAACTGTGGTAACTTTCCGTCGGAAGTACCATAACCTCAAAAAAGCTACTTGCAGCAATTGCTGACGTAAAGGACACCATTTGAGAAACTGCAAGATGCCAATACGACCAGAAATATGTCAAGATTGTGGAGCTGATAAGGCTAACGACCAAGATATATGTCACTTTGCACATCGGAGAGAACAAGCAACCACAAGAGATAGATGCGAGGATTGTGGCATTCATGCTGATCTACTTGATATGGCATGCAAAACTTGCAAGGCTCGTTATCCTGGATTCGCATTGTGGGTGAATTCAGAAGATCGAAAGGCCGACCGTTGGTCTGTCGTCAAGAAGAAGTGACACGTTATGGCAAAAACGGAAGGAAGAGCAACGGAAGTAGTTGAGAGATATTGTCTGAAAGTTACTGAAAATTACTTAAATAGCAATGGCTGACGTGATTATTATATTAAAGAATATAATGTGCTGGAATATAAGGTGGAATTTTGGTGGCGGATAGAATTTTTGAATGCGTTTAACAAGCGTATTTATTTTTTAACAAAATAACAAGAATCACAGAATAGTTCACAATGATTACTGAGATTAATTGCACTGAGTTAAATTGTTCTGAATGTTCGAGTAGTCACTGAAATGTAGATAATAGTTAAACACTGATTACCACGCGGTTGCACGATGCACGCTCGATGAGTCTAATGAACTGTATGAGACACTGAATTTAATGCCGATACACACACTTGCGAACGACGTGGGCAATGAGTTGATCTGAATTATTGTGCTTCTGATGAAGATGCACTAGTTGCTGAAGAAACACAATTTTTCTGAGTTGAACTGAATACTGAAGGATAACTGAGCGTAGCTGAAAAACACGTGTGCTTGCACTGATGCTCGTGGTCGAAGTGATGCCGGCAATTTTCTTTCCGGCCTCGTGTTGTTGAGCGGATGAGGTCTGATCATGACTGAATTTTCTGATTGGCCGCGCATCTCAGCATGCGCGTGCACATGGTCAGACCGGCTTCAAGTGGTTAGCGCATGCAACAGGTGCGCCTACGCATGATCAGTTCATCAAGAGTGAGTCGCGCGTGCGCTATGCAAGTTGCTGCGCGACTCACTCATTCTCATTGTTTAGCGCACGAAACAGGTGCGCCTACGCATGAGCAGTTCTTCTAGAATGAGTCGCGCGTGGGCTATGCAAGTTGCTGCGCGACTCACTCATTCTCCTCGATTGATAAGCGCACGTAATAGGTGCGCCTACGCATGATCAGTTCTACACGAATGAGTCGCGCGTGCGCTATGCAAATTACTGCGCGACTCACTCATCCTCCTGGACAGTGCATAATTATGGTCACTCGACTGACTGCACGAGTGACCCAGGAGGTGCTGCCACCATGATCGTGTGGCATTCGTATCAATTCCTGAACAGATATACAAAATCAAAACCAACAGCAAGAATATCTCCACGCATAATCAAACGAAGAACTGAGAAAAGAAAACAAGGAGAAAATTATACCTTCTTGAGATCAAATGAATATTTGATATCCGATGGAAGGAGTGTAATTGCCTTCTTGATACTCGTTGCTCTCACATATATCATTGTTCGCTTATTTTCAGCAAATATTTGAACATACATTCTTGAATATTATCAGACGGTATTAAGACAATGACATAAATGATAATTAATCATTATAAACTTTAATATGACAATTAACCCAAAATAATAATATACCAAAGTTTAATTCTAGCAAGAAATTTATTCCAAATAGTGTGACAGTATGGACCGGCCACTGTCCACGAGGGATACTTTAAATTGGGTACAATTTGGTTATCCTGAAGAAGTTCCTCGTTGGACTAGGATATCTTGGATGAATTAATAAAGATATTTGAATTTGTTATTAATTCCCGGGCACGCGCCCGAGTGACATCTATGGTTACAGGTACCCGGCGCCGCCGCAGACGACTCAACCTAATATAAGAGGGAGATTTGGATTGACACGGCATTCACACTCCGAGAGGAGATTATTATAGTTGAGCCGATACTCTGAGACGGAGACTCGGAAACAGTAGACTCGGGATATATAGTATCCGTATCGGGAGAAATCAACGTCGTAATATTCGAGTGGAAGTTCTAAAGCTCGGGGGAATTGAGCCTTATGGCACTCGAGAATTAAAGCGACTACAACGGAAATTACGAGCGAGGACGTTCGGTTCGGGACAACCTCGCAGGCACAATTAAAACGGGAGTTCGCCACAATATTCGGAGGAGCCGAATCTTTGCCACGCCGGACCAAAATCTAACAAGTTTGCTCGAGCCACTAGTTGCTCTTTCGGTCAACGGGCAATTGACCGGGGACGTTATTCTGGGCTAGTCAAAGCCACGAGACAAATATAAACCCACACAGGTTGCGTTGCTATATGAAGGACGGTATAGACGCATCGCCGAATTACAATCGTGTGGTATCAGCGAATAAATACCCCGTGGACGAATTTAACACAGATCTAGGATATCCATCCATAGAAGTCAAATAGAATAAGACTCGCATCAAGTCTATTGAAGAATTAATATCGATAGTCTTTTCGCCGCGATCTTATTGAATACCAAATCTTAAATTGTTAAACATTTTCTTTGAACGATTTTTAAATAAATTATAAAGTGCTTTTGTTATATAAACTGCTTGTGCGAGTGCTGCTACATTCTTTCACCTGTGCACCGCTTACTCCTTGCTGCTTTTCTTTCTGCTTGGCTTGCTCTTCCATCTCTGCACCGCTAGGACCACGACGAGACGCCTGACCTGGAAGAACTTCGAGGACACCACGAGGCTCATAGGACCATGGAGTACTTAGCATTCTATTGCTTGCTCTTCATACTCGTGAGTATTAATACACCACGGGTATATCCATTTTCTCGCTTCTTGCTCCGCATAAGCTTAGCATGGGTAGCTAGGGTTTATTATAGCATGTTTTTATTAATAATATATATAAAAATGGCAAGAGGCATTTCCGGCTTCGAGCCCGACCCTTCGCTTGATCACCGTAGGAGAGGACTCGCGAGGATAGATCCCCATTGGAATCTGCGACGGAATTAATTACAATCGCCTCAGCCTCAAATATTTATTTCATTTTATTTCATAATATTTATGCAATTGACTTAGGATACTAGATCCCACAACGACTGCTTGCCGAAGGGCAAATCGATTACCGAATATTATTTGTTCTACCTTGGATTCGCGTACCTCTTACATATAAAAGTCACCTTTGACTCTAAAATATAAACAAAGGCTTCTGCGGATGAGTCCCTCGGGACGCACGCCGTGAGATAGTCGAAGGATGCTCATGAGGAGCTGTGGCAACGCCTAGGCCTATGTGGTGTTTCTCCACCTCACTACATAGGGCCAAGTAGGTATAGAAAAGGAGGAGTGGCGCCCAAACACGGAATTATATTCCATACGAGTACTACGAGGGCCACTTCATGGAGTAGGACATGGGACTGCAGTGGGAGGCATCCGCATATGCTCCCATGCAGTAACCATGCTGTCTTAATAGAAACACCAATACACACATATAATAACTTGGTAGAGAGTAGTATGAACATATCAACACATATATAACTCGTGTAACTGTATTACTAAAATGAATATATTTATCATGTTACAGAATAAAAGATCACGAGCACCCTGACACCGTTGTTAAGCAAAAAGGCAGAGACTTGAAAATCGAGGAAATAACTGAGATTTAGTGGGGAAGTTTGTGACAGTATGAATACTGTCATTTTTATTTAAAATAAAAAGGATATGAGTTGTGACGGTCGCCTTTTCTATGGCGGTTGCCAGCGGGTAGGGATGCCACCTTATTTGTAGTAACCTGAAAATAAGGAAAACAGGGGGATTCGGGAAATAATGGGGGGAGTAAATAACGGGGTAACGCGGTGAATTTAGTTATAATCAATCGTCTCGATTTATTCAACAACGCAACCCATAAGGTGATTCATTCAATAATAATTAGTCTCTCACAATACTACGGTATGTTGTTGCGCTACAGAGCAGCAATACTATTTTAATAACACTTCAATAAATTTTGCATAATAAATAAAAGAATGATGGACTCTACGATGTAATTTCCCTGAGTCGCGTTAATACAAAATAGTTACAATAGTTACGGCGATCGACAACAGAAGAAATACAATAATATAGGCGAGAAAATGCTATAATAATAAGATAAATGCTTCAAAACAGCAAGATAAAAGAAATATAATAATTCGGCACGGCAGGGATGGTGCGCGGGGGGTAACATGTCGCACGCAGCTGGACAATGGAAGCGCTATTGTCCGCGCGGCACAAGAATGCAGGATTCGGTACACGTGCACTTGTTGCACGGATGGGGACGCTTGGAAAATTCGAGAAATGGATGCGGCGTACAACGCCAAAAGCGTGGGTAGGGATTGGGAATACACTGTTTTGAACAATTAGAACAACGCTAAACTTACTTAACCGTTGTTGCTGCCGCACTGCTCGTTCGGTAAAATCACGATAATTGAATCAATAAATACAATAAGATAAGTGACAACGCCGGCAAATGTGTGACCACGCGGTCCGCATACACACGTGAAAGAGCAAATTACTTACTGCGAATCTGATGGCACGTATCACACCCCCATATTCGCACAATGACTCTCGCGTCTCTCTAGATTCACCCAATTCCAACTCACAGACCGTTCAACAATAGCGTAGTAATCACAAATCGAGTTTTCAATGTACAATAGCCTGGTTATCAATTCAATTTCACTTTCAATTTCCGAATGCATTCATGCGACCGTCCACAGCACAATCCACAGGTGAAGTGCCGGAAAGATGGCCGCTTCCTTCCCTTCACCCGGTTGCTGTCACCCCTCGCCTATGTTGTCGTCCTCTCTTCCGGGTTCATCGGCGATGGTGCCGCCGGTGTCATCCACCAATATTGATTGTCATTATCGACCGCTTCCCCGTATGGTAATCTCGCTCGATTACCGACGAGTCCTTACCGTGCTGACCACTGGGTGACATTTAGGGTTATGTCGCCCATGGTCGCGACAAAGTTCGATATGGTATTGTATGAGGTGCTTCGGTAGTTCGGTAATGTGGTTAATTCATTCATTATTTGGTATTTGTTCACCAATAATTGTTATTCCGTTCATCTTTTGTTCGGGAAGCGTCGGTGGTCATTATTTTCGATACGTGGAGTGTAGTTCGATATGCGGGGGTGACTTCGGGATCTTCTTGGTGGATTCGGTAGTTGCAGGGGTGCCAGGTAGGCCATCATCTCGTTCTTGCCTTCTTCTATTCATTCATTCTTCTTATATTTATTTGCAGGCGACAGCTGTTCTAGGTCTAAATGACTAAACGGGGGGGGGGGGGGGGGGGGGGGTTAATTTAAGCCTAGTGTGGCTGAGCCGACGATTGCTCGTGGCTATCGGGACGTGGGTCGCCACCACGTCACACAGTATAATCTCATTATTCCGCTCTCCGCGCCTCTAGTGGCCTCCTTGCGTAAGAACGACGACGGACTGCTTGTCGGTAACTAGAAGTAATCATACTTACCATGGGCTTCGCCCGAGTTACCATATATGTTCTAGTTATCTCGATACAATCAGACATGCAAATCAAGGAGCTAAAATTTGTCAATGGAAAGGGCACACAAGGAAGATGCATGGACACGCGCGAAAGGGAAATTCAAAACAAGGAGAAATATGAAACTGAGGATCTGCGTAGCGACAGTCTCCAGCGACACTCTGGTTTTGGTTTCCGCAAGGGAAACAACGAACTTTGGAAAATATCAATTAGGAGAATTGATAAAGGAATTCGAATTGAATACATACGCAAGGGAAATAAGACGTATAAGTCCACGTGCTTCTTTGATATACTAGAGAGATATCTTTGAGAATTGATATTGGACATTCAACATCATCAGTCCACATTAAATAAAATTAGCGACATTCATTTGCTACTTGATTATTCAAGGTGTACATATTCTCATACCATCGGAGAATTATATTCCGAAACCAGAACAAGTAATAATTGTATAATTGTTCAGATAGATAAGCATAGAGTTTGTGAATAAGAGTTTGTGATTTTGGTTTGAGAAATCGAGTATTCGTGTAGCTCATATTCTCAACATAACTGCTGATATCCTTATCCTGCTTTGCTAACAACATCAATAGCCATTAAGCCAATCAAGGGACGAGACAGGAAGAAGGCTCCAGAACCATTGGGAAGGCGAACCATAAGGCACGTTTGATAATAGGCAAACCGCCTTTACTATAAGTACTCGCTCTTTTCTTCTCTGCTTGCCTACCTTCCTTTGCGTAACGTTTGTTTATTAACAAATATTCGGATAGTCAAGGTTAGCCTTAATTCATAACTACTCATTATTCATAAATTATTGTTGGATCAGATAAGGGACTCTTGATCAACTCTAAAACTTTGTTTCTTCTTGCTTGAATTTAATTATCTCCGGGATATAATTGAGTACTCGGTATTAACGGCGTGGTAATTCTTATTACTGCTGCGAAACGCTATACCAAGAAGAATAGTCAAGGACATTCACACCTGTTGGTGGTTTGTTATTTACCGAGAGGGAAATCAGAGGGACTGATTTCTTCCTTGTGACCAGCATACACGCTTGACTGGAGTCATGGCGTTGTATAGCTCATATACTAAGGCGTGTACCATGGACTGGAGAAACTTCAGGACAAAATGGGAAGCCTCCTGTTTGTTTAACAGAAAGGCTCGTGGTGCCCTGGTGGCGATACCTCAGCTGGACATCGGGATATTTTAATCCGTCGCACGACACATGAGGCATGGCAGAATATGCTCATGGTGTCACCAGAAGTCTTCTTGTGAAAGAAGCGAATTTTCAACTTTATTTCTCAATAATTATTTCATCTTTCATCGGGTTTTTGCGGCTATCGCGGGATAATTCTCGGAGAACACACCACCTGCGAGACCAAGGAGTTTCATCATAGCTAGGTAACATCAACCAGATTATTGCTGTTTCTCATTCTCAGCAATAATCTGTTACGTCCTAGTTGTAAACTCGGTTGAGTTGGTTGGGTTGCCCCAAATATTAGGTACGAGATGGAAAAACACAGTTATTTATACCAATTAATTTTGAGTAAAGTCCGAAATGGTATTGGGATCGTTGCTTGTTATGCCGCGACCCGCGGTTGAAGGTTGAAGGAATGAACGGGTGTTTATGAATGAACTCACTAATAGTTTATAGAATAACACTTATTTCGTTGTTTATTATCTCACTCACAATAATATCAATATAACAATTTATACACTTATTCACAATGTTGGTTCGCAATTTAGAGATCTCGCAACCTTTGATTATTAGTTGTCGAGTTGAATTGATTCTTTGAGTGCGAACGCGTTAACTGTGGTTAGGTGATAATAACCTTAGCGAACTGGAATTATACCGATCGCGTTGGCGCGTTTGAATTGATAAAATAACGTGAGCTTTACTTCTAGAGCAGTTCTCAAAAGATTGGAAAGATGATTGAAATGATTTTACTTGCAATGCTTGAAGCTGTTTTACGTCTGCTCGTTGGCATAGAAGTGGGTGGAAAATCAGAAAGAAGCTCTATTTGTTTCCTCGCTGCATAAGATTTGCGTCAGCGTTTTTGGGTCCGTGCGGACTGATTCTGATTGGCTTAATTCATTCAAGCCATTATAGTTTGTCTGAAAGAGTTCACTATTGGACAGAAGGTTCAAATAGTGGGGTTGGCTTCTAAGTAGTTTCCGATTTTGTTCTCAAAAGCTGAGTTGACAGTTTATGATTTCTCACGCTGAGATAAATGAATTCAAGAAGAATCTCGGGCTCTTAATGTTGTGCACCGCAGAAATATAAGTTGATGATTATCCCGACAGAGTTTAACGGTTGGAGTTGAGATACAATATTTATTCTTAATGTTTAAATATTTATTACGTTGAATGATCATTCTTATAGGTTCATATTCTGCAGCCTAATGGTTTTGTGATCTTTTAAATGGTTTCTCACGCTTGTAGCGAGTACGCAAGTGCGCGGCTACAGTGGGAGAAAATAATGAGAAAAATAATCCGATAATCGGTGTGAGATAAAAATGAATAATCAAAGAAAAAAAGAATTTCAATAATGCTATTTTGGTTAGGTAGTAATTATTGTAGATAGGAAAGGAAGGTCACTCGGGACCTAACACCTCCCTCGCGGGGAAAAAATCGATGACGAAGATGGTTTTTTCAATGATTAGGTACGCGTTGATTAAATTTGCTGATTCAGAATATTAACTTGGTTAAAATGATCATTTCTTATAAATTACTCAGTTTATATGAAAAAAATTTGATTGTATATAAATTAAATAAATTATTGGCGAAACAACATGCCGTTATACTATGAATGTTATAATCTTATTTACTAAAGAAGAGAATATAATCGTATAGTTGGATAGTTAATAATTTTTAGCATTTAATTATGAATAGAATGACATAAAAAACTCAAAAAAAATGAGAAAAAGTCTGTTGTAACAAATATGATTCCCAAAAAAAAACGCAGAAGCGAGAAAAAAAGTTTTGTTGTGGGAGCCTTATTTAGTAAGATGAATCATATAATATTAAAAATGATGGTTATCATCATAACAATTGTTGTTAAGTTGACTTTAAATTGACAATTTTATAATAGGAGTAGTATAGATTTATTTGTATATGTGAAGAAAAGAAAATCATTTAATAATACGATCCCAAAAAAAATAATTATTGGCGTAACAAATGCCGGTTGTTTTCTTAAATTAATAATTTTTATAATGAAAATGAGTTATTTCTATTAGAAAGCAAAAACAAAATCGAATTTTTACATTAAGTTTCGTAGCTGTAGCTATAATCTTAATTATAGTTAGTTAACGTAATCATTTTCTTATTTTATAATAATAATGCTGAATGTAAAGAAATGAAAAAAGGAAAGGGAGTAGTTTTATTGAAGAAAGTAGTCGTCAGTGGGAGCAAGAGAGATGGTTGGTAGCAGTGGGAGAGTCGAGAAGGGGTTTTAACACGTCTCCGTATATCTATATGCGGTCGAGATGCATCTTACGGTACCTATGCGGCTCGTACGTGTGCTCCGCTACGCCCGCGCGATGCGTAGGTGGGCCGTCACACATGCATAGTACCACATAGGCGCGCTACCTTTCCTACTTTATTTTAATTTTTCGTTGATTTGACTGATTTTTCTTCTTCTATAATAATAAAAAGGGGCTCTACAACGGAGTTTCCTATTCGCCGGAACCGATTTAGCCTTATTTTCCCTATGAAAGGGGAAAATGTGTGGAATATTAATTTATTCATACATAATTGTCGCGCGTCCTCCGCCTTTTGATTCGGCGATTCTAGTCTGGCGATAAGACGCGATTGCACGTGCAGAGGCATTGAGGAATTTCATTGTTGCAAGTGCGTGTGTGTGATCCGGATAATGTATCGATATGCGAGTTAATGAGTGTCGATGTGTGTGGATCTACTGGACCGTAGGGAAGGAGTCATTAGTCTCTCGACTGTTGGTGGCAACATGTCACAAGAAATTTTTGACGTGAGTATTCCCAATTTTTTATAACCAGTGATCATATTGAATAGTTAAAGTGGTGGTGGAGTTATTGTTAATTACGAGTGAGTGAACAAAAAGAATAAGAAGTAATTGAAGGTGTCTGTTCTCTTTAGGAGGACTTGTGGGGCGATCCCAGGAGAGAGGGATGGCGCGAGAGGCCATCCAGGGTCGTCATGGCGGACGGGGTGGTTACCCGGACCACCCTAAATTTTGATGACGTGGGGCAGCTCGTCCCCGGCGTCGAAAACGTCGCGGTCGTCGCGGACGCCGTGGAAGTGTAAGTGTTATGTTAATGTATTTTATATTTTGGTTAAAACGGGAATATTTTCTCAATATTAAACAAAGAAAAAAAAATTTTTAATTTAAAACATTATTCAAAATTAAACAAAAATTTTCAAGTTGAAATATTTTTCAAATTAATATATTTTTTCAAACTTAAACAAAATTTTCCAAATCAAAATATCTTTTTCAAATTAACATTTTTTTTTTTCACTAGTTCGAGCTTGTCAGTGTCCATGACGATCCGGTCATGGAGGAGGGAGCCGGGTCCACGGCCGTGGGGGCCCGCTCAGTGCCCGTAGAGGGAGCGGCGCGGGGGCCAGAGCCGCCGGAGAGGGAGTCGGAGGGGGGAGAGAAAAATAAGAAAAATAATAAATAAAAAAAATTTTGATTGTAATATTTTCTGCGCCCCTTTTTTTTCAATAAATAATCAATATTTAAATTCACCTCTCTTTTTTCTATTTATTTGTTCTTGTTTG
Organism: Zele albiditarsus; assembly: GCA_958496275.1. NCBI lineage: Eukaryota > Metazoa > Arthropoda > Insecta > Hymenoptera > Braconidae > Zele > Zele albiditarsus. The sequence goes on from OY292417.1 coordinate 84,647, forward strand.
CAGGATTGTGCTTTTACTTCGAGGGTTCCTGGATTTGACTTCTCTTTCGGGTTGGATTCGTTGGTTCAGTGGAGTTTAATATGGTTTTTCCTGTGTTAGTTGGTTTTTTGTGTAGTGGGAGTGATGGTGTGTTGGATATGTTGAGTGGATGGGGAATTCATAAATTGAGAAAAAAAAAGATAGAGTGTGGGTTATGATATATATATATATATATAAAAAAATGGTTATGGGTTATGTTAAAGGTTATGTGAAATTACGATAAAAAAAAAAGGTATGGGTTATGATAAAGATAACGTGTGGGTTATGGTAAAGATAATGTCGAATTATGCGATTATCACACGTGAATGAAGGACTTTCATTTTGTGTGTGATATTAGTATAAATGGGAAATTCATCAAATTGTGTGTGGGCTATGAAAAAAAAAATAGAGTGTGTTATAATTGGGTTCGTGAGGCGTTATGTCGATTTAAGAAGTCGATCATAGTAGATACGCGATTACCACAGGGTGCAAGATTCGGGGTGCCTCTAGATGTCGCTCTCTCGATAGTGGTGCTGGTAGGTTGGATTGTTGCTTGGTCGATTATTTCATTCGATCGGTTTTTTTCGATGTTGACGCGAGGTTCTAAGCCTAATTCTAAATCGAATTCTTCTAAGTTAGATTTTTCCTTTTTTTGTTTATTTAAATGGATGAAGAGGTGTGTGAGTGAATCCCACAACGCACCTATTAACTTGAAACTCCATCCAAATATGGAATAAAGCGCGATACCGTGAAAAATCGTGTCCAATATGAATTTAATCGTTTTGAAGAGAATATATGCACCAAAAAATATGTTGGACCAATGTCCGATTGTATAGAAAACCTTAGAGAGGGCTCCTAAGGCCGATTGAAATTTGTCCTGTATTTTTTCAAACGTTATCATGTTTTCTAGATTCACGCCCTGGTTGATATTATCTTGGCCTAATGCCCCGCGAGCGATTGAATGTAATACTGCTGGTTCTTCAACCAGAAACATGATACTCTCGCTCAATTTGTTCAAATCTTCCGTCGCGTAAACGCCTGCGTCCATCAAATTACCAGGTTCTACGTATCTCCACGATTTTGAGGTTAACGGGGTCAATTCTATAGGTGGTATGGCTGGAACTATCTGCGGCATAGCCTGTATCCACGCGTTGTTGATTGAAAACATGGGAACAAGATAGCTACTACACTCTATTTGTGTCCCAGTGTGAACTAAAATATGGGTGGTTGGTCTTAGGAACATCGATTCGTTTCCCCGTGTTACTGGTAGCTCTTGAAAACATTGTTCCACTTTCCTAGCTCGCACTTCGACTGGGATGCATTTGCCTATGCGAACTACTTCGCCAGCGACATGAGCGATGTAACCAGGGCTATTCATGATTATATATGCAAAATCTGCGGGTGATAGATGTGCGGTGCTGAGCGTATTGCTCAGCTTTTCCCTTTCTATAGCGCATTGTTGCACTATTACGTCGTTATACAAATTAACGAGTTGAGTTTTGAAATGATGAGCTAAGTATACGAATTTTGAATTTACGTAGGTGAAAATGTCGATGTTCTTCGTATCCGTTACTCTTTTCTTGTTGAGGGGGGTGGCGTTGGTTGTGTCGTATACGAATAATCTTGGGTGTTCGGTCTTGATGAATTTGTAACCGCAATACTCTAAAATGCCTTTTGTCGGCAGAGCGAAAGTATATTCATTGGATGTCACCGAATAGAATTCTTGGTATACATTGTCTACGGACTTATCACGCGTTTTCTCCGCAGAACCTTGGTAAATAACGGAAAATCCATCTAGGCTACAAATTGATGACTCGATTAGCTCCCAAAAGGTATGACCGTTGTTTAAATCCATGCATTTTTCTTCATCATAACGACACCTAGTTCCTGATCTGAGAATTAGATCATTTGATTCGACCTTGATTATTGCATAATAATCCTGTATGGTAATGAATACTTGTCCTAAAACTACTACATCGTCCCATGACCCGTAACGGTCTGAGAATGAGCCGCCTTTGCAATTACCGGAGCTATCTACCTTGCCTGCCAGTTGAATTGGCCTGGTGGTGGTGGAATTCCTAAATATCTCCGAATGATAATGGTCGTTGAGCCGGAATGTGTGTGTGTCATGTAATTCTTTACATTTCGATAGAGATATATCTACTAGGTATTCTATAACACCTTTGGATACGAGTGAGATGTGGGAATGCATTCCGCAATGATAGATAGATCGATGGATTTCTATTTTGCATTGGTAAACATGAACAGTAGAATATTCAGCGGTTTGGAGGAGTTGGATACTAGCGGGAGTAGTTATGGGGTTCGGTATAGGTATATTACATTCGCGAATCTTATTCAATGAGTAAGTAGACATGTTCATTCCCGGTACGGCACAGTCGTATGCGATGATGCATGATCCTAGGCGTGCGCCGGAGAGAATCATGGTGAATAGTGCGAACAAGGTTATCTTGTCCATCATGTAACACCTGAAAGTGTAACGATTGGACCTTAGGACTTGTTGGAATAGTAGTCATAGAAATAGAGAGAGGAGAGAAAAGAAGAGAATAGAAATAGAGAGAGAGAAGAAAAAAAAGAGTAGAAAGAAAAAGGTAAAGATGGCATGAATGAATGCAGTATTAAACTACTGTTAATCTATGTGCTAAGAATCAGATCAACTTGAGTTTGTATCGGACGGTACAACTAATTCGGCCTGGTCCATATGTATTCTTCTAATTTGACCAGGGGCTATTCGAATGTCGATATTATTTCTTTCGTCGATCACTTTTACGATCTTATATTTTCCTAAATAATTGTCATCTAGTTTCCTATCTGTTCTATCTTTAATATTCTTTTTGATGTTAACATATTGTCCTACACGAAATATTTTGGGGTTTATCTTCTTGTCGTAATACTGTTTGGACTTTAATTTGGCTGCGTCTTGATTCTGTCGCGCAACGTTTCTAGTCTCTGTTAGTTTATTCATTAAGTCAAGCAAATAGTCGTTGTACGTAGGGAGTTTGTCAAATGGTTCTAAATCGGATGGTAATCTAGCTTTTTCGCCGAAAACTAACTCGTGTGGAGTGTAATGAGTGGCTGAATGTTTGCTTGTATTATAATTGAACATTGCGAAGGGTACCCATTGGTCCCAATCATCATTGTCTCTATAATTTTTTAAATAATCATTAAGCACTTGATGAGTGCGTTCTAGGGAGCCATTTGATTGTGGATGAAAAGAAGTTGTTTTGAATTGGGTTATGCCCAACTTTTTTGTAATTAATGTCATGAGTTTTCCTAAAAAGTATGTTGCTTGGTCAGTTAGTATGGCTCGTGGTGCTCCGAATCTGAGTACAAAATGTTCAATAAAGGCTTGAGCTACCGTTCCAGCTGTGTAATCTGGTATAGGGACTCCTAAGCAATATTTCGAAAGATCATCTTGCATTGTCAAGATATATTTATTCCCGCTTTTTGAAATTTTATAAGGGCCAACTACGTCTAATGCTACTCTATCAAAAACGTTCACTGAAGTTTCGGTTAAGATCATGGGTTGTTTTGTTTTGATTCTAATAAGTTTTTTCTTCTGGCAACTGACACACTTTTTAATGAATTTTTCAATGTCATGTTTCATATATTCCCAAAAATATTGACTTCTAATTCTATCGTATGTCTTCGTGATGCCTTTATGTCCGGCACAGGGTGGTTCATGATTCAATTTAATTATATTGGGAATTTCCTCTCGGGATGGATATATTATTTTCTCTAAACAAATAGTGATTTTCATTTGTGTGTCTAATAAAAGGATTCGAAGTATTGATTTAATATGTTTCCAAGCGTCCCTATCAAAACTACTTTTGCCCTGTGACACGCTAGCAGATTCTAAATTTAATTCTTTCATTTTTTGATACCATTTTCTGAACCCATTTTCTACGTCTTCTTTGTAAATGGTGTCGGTTTCTTTTCTTTTAATAACAATTGCGAATATTGTCTTACTTCTTAATCTTTTGACTATTATATGGCCTATTTCATACTCAGATGTCGATTTCTTGAGCGGAATTAGTCCGTCAGTGGCGAATTTTTGACCTATTAAATCTATAGGGTCACCGTCGTCTTGTATAAAGCAAATTAAGTTATCCTTTCGCATTTCTAGGTTGTCAGGTGTGTCAATGACGTTTGTGGGGAGTGCTATGTCTTCAGTTATGATGGGTATTTGATTTAATTCGTCAGCGACAGAGTCAGTCGATTTAAGATGGACAGGTGGCACCTGTGGCTTAGTTATTATTACTATATTGTTATCAGTAATAACGTCTTGGGAAGCGTTGTCAGGTTGGTTTAACAATTTGGGATGGTTTGAGTCGGTTTCTGTACCAGAGGAAGAATTTATGTAAATGTATCCGTCTTCGATAGTGTTAGGCGCAATGTGTGAAGGATGAAGGATGGGTGAATGTGTTTCCTGCGTAAGGTCGATAGAGTAAAGAGGTTCGGTCATGATTTCATCTAAGTCGATTGGCAAAACAGGAGTTGTGTTAGGCGTTTTTACTGATTCTCCTATTCTTCGCTGTTTTGTTGCAACGGGGTTAGATGAGACGCTACTGGCTGCCTCTGATTGAGTTGTGGAATTATTCTGTTTGTCTATTCGCGTTTTCCTATCCTTGATTGTTCTTTTAGTTGTTAATTTAGGCTTTATTTGACTCAAAGGTATTTTGTCGTCACTATTAGATTGTGGATCGTGATGTACGTCTACAGTTACTATTAATTGAGAAGGGATGTCGCCTGTTTCTGTCTGAGTTTATGGTTGTTGGGCGTCTTGGGGATATGAATGGTCATTGAACGCGCCCGTATGAGTTTGTTAAAGTTGTAATTTGGCCGGATTTAATTTAAAATTTGGGGAATGTTGGATTTTTTCCAAACGAACGTGACATTCCCTTAACAAATTTCTTTCGCTTCTAGTTTTCAGTCTTTTCGGACCAAATTTATCGCAATTGCTTGGTGTTCTCGCGGTTTGATCGGCAGCGTCTAACATGAAACCGAGTGTACGCGGATTAATACCCATTTCTTCAGAATGTGAGGTATCGTCAGAACTTATTACAATTATATTTGATCCGCGACGTTGAGAAAATGATGGGTGATTGAAATTTGATGTTGACGTTTCGTGATCGTCATTATCATCTTTATCGGTTGTGACAGGAGTGAGGGGAGATGGTTTAACCTTTTTCAATACAGGCTTGACATTATTTTTATCTGTGGGGGATGAAGAGGAAGTTATATGTGCTCTTTTCCCGTGGGCTCGCGTTTCGCCGCGTTCGTCACGTTGAAGAGAGTCTATTTTATTTTTCTGACTTATTCCTATCGAAATATGTGCCTTAGGAATGGATTGAATAGGATGGATGTTTTGTGCGGAATCTGACGATGGGTTGAGGGATCTTTGATATGAAGTCGAACATATCTTATCTCTAGGTGAACTTATTCTTACTGGATTGTTATTAAATTGGTTATTTTGAATAACCGGAATTGATTGATTACTTATATTGAGTTGAATAGATTGATCCCCGGATCGTTCAGACGTCTCCATTCGATTGGGTGTCTCTTCCCCATTAATATCTCCTGGATTAGCTGCGATCTCGTGAGTCATTTGATTTTCGGACGGACCGAAATTTAATTGATTATTAAAACTAGGATTTTCAAGATTCACTTGATTATTATTATTAGGAGATTCAAGACGTACTTGATTGAATGGATTTCTATTACTAGGATGTTCAAGATTTGCTTGACACGATTGGTTTGATTGATTATTATTACTAGAGGTAGATTGACTTGAGGAATTATTATCACTAGGGGTTGATGGATTTATAGATACTATAGGATTTTCAATGGGGGATTGATTGAAGGATATGGTCAGATTCTCAATGGGTGATTGGTTAAAGGCAATTGTTAAATTTTCGATAGGTGATTGGGCGTCTTGGTTTACATCCGTGTTGGGATTAGATTCGCCCGATGTGGAATCATCATTTCTTCCTAAATTGATCATTTTTATATTTTTTATAAACCTATCCCATTCATGTGTTTCTTTATCTAATACATTGAGTGGGTCGGTGTTTCCTGATTTGAGTAGTGAGTTATCGTTCTCTAGAAGTTGTGGGGGCGGAGCAGGTTGTCGCCATGAAACGGAAATTCGATAAACTTCTCTAGATTCAGTAGGGTTAACGGGATTACGTGATAACGCGTCAGCATGGGTATTTATTTTTCCCGCTTTATATTGAATAGTGAAATCGAAGTCGCTGATTTTTTCGCGCCAACGCATAATGCGTGAAGTCGGGTCGTTGAAACTATGGACCCAAACGAGAGGCCGATGATCAGTGATCATCGTAAATTTCCTACCGTATAAATATGGTCTAAATGTTTTTAATGCGAACACGATAGCTAGCATTTCTTTTTCTGTTGTTGAATAATTTTTCTCGGCTTTGCCTAAAACCCGTGATGCGAATGAAATGGGTAAATCTTCCCCAATCTTGCCTTGAGACAAGACCGCACCTAAAGCGTAACCGGACGCATCTGTCGTTACAATGAAAGGTTCATTAAAGTCAGGATATCGAAGGATTGGATATTCACATAAGAGGTCACGTAATGTAGTGAATGCTTGTGTATGTTGTTCAGTCCATGAAAACGATTTTTCTGTACTTGTCAAGTCCGATAATGGTTTGGCTATGTACGCAAAATCTTTAATAAATCTTCGGTAATAACCGGCTAGGCCCAAGAATTCTTTAACGTTGGTCCTAGATTTGGGTTGTGTGAATTCTTTCAATGCTTTAATTTTTTCGGGATCCGGTTTCACGCCGTCACGTCCAATAATGTGTCCTAAATATTTGACTTCGGTTCTGAAAAACTCGCATTTCTCAGTTTGCAAGGTTAAATTGGCCTGTCGTAGCCTCTCCGCGAATTTTCTGAACTTCAAATTATGTTCTTCAATGGATCGAGCATAAATAACAACGTCGTCGAGATATACGAGTAATTCGTCGCCTTGTAGTCCACTAAGAGTCAAGTCCATTAATCTTTGAAATGTCGCGGGAGCGTTTTTCAGTCCAAACGGCATCCTATTAAATTCGTAATGACCGTGAGGAGTTGTGAACGCCGTTTTACATTGATCTACGAAATGCATTGCTATTTGATGAAACCCGGAAGCTAAATCGAAAATCGAAAAGTATTTGGCTCCACCTAATTGATCAAGGATGTCATTTATGAGCGGTAGAGGATATGCGTCACCTATTGTTTTCTCATTTAATTTGCGATAGTCTATTACTAGTCGCCACTTTTTATTACCTTGCGCGTCAGGTTTCTTTGGCACTATCCATAATGGTTAATTATAAGGTGAACTAGAGGGTTGGATAATGTCCATTTTCATGAGGTCTTGAATTTGTTTCTCTACTTCAGCTTTTTGTGCTTGTGGAAAACGGTATTGTCTTATAAATACGGGGACGTCATCGGTTGTGTGGATTCTATGAGTTGTGGCGTTAGTAGCCCGTAATAATTCTTCGGGGAGATGAAATAATTCCGCATAGCTAGTCACTAATTCATGCACTGCGTTGCGTTCTTCGTCATTTAAATGTTCAAGGTGTAAAGTTTCAATTATTTTTTGTGTACGATCTTTACCCGTGAATTGAGATATTATTTCTTTTCGACGCTCTAACTCGCCCTCACCCTCACTTGTTTCAAATGGATATAATGGGACGACTGGGACATCTATTGTGATATCATTTCCCGATGTATTTATGACGTATAAATGAGCAATACCGTTACGATTAGAGACTAATGATTGGCCTGCATAGACGCCTTTTGGAAAGTCGAGGGCGGGAAGATATCCTTCTGTTAAATCGTCGGAAGTTGTCCGTACGAACATCGCGGTTTTGTTCCTTGCCGGTAAAACAAATTGTTCTCGTACTTGAAATTTATATATTATGTTATTGAAATGAGCCTCCTTCTTACTATAATCTATCTTTCCATTGTTGTTCTGCATGAACTCCGTCCCAATTATGCCTGCACAATTTAGAGGGAATTCGTCTGGAACGACATGGAATTCGTTGAGAGAATTGTCTACTTTTATAATTATTTTTCCCAAAGTCTTGGGTTTTTCGTCAATAGAAATTCCGTTTAGTTCGTATGTAATAGTTGCGTCTATGTCCATGGGATCCGCTAATTCAGACTTTTTAATCAGGTTCAATTCTGAACCTGTGTCGATTAGGAGTCGTCCCTGTTTTAATTTTAATTGATCTGTCTTGATAAGGATTGATGGCGATTGATAAGAAGGAGTTATTAATATTTTACACTCAGCGCTTCGAGCAGGTGTGATAGATTTGATTTTTGAAGTTGGATTATCTTCCGCCGTCGGCTTTATTAATTCTGGATTTGAGATTTTTTCGACGCGAGATTCGATTTCTGGCAATTTACATGTTTCTTGGACTGCATTACTTATTTGATTCTGGTCGATTCGCGGTTTGAACACGGTTCTGCGCAATGGTACCGGTTTGTAGATTGAATGATGATTGTTCGGTAGTGAAACGGGTGAGGTTAGCGCGAATTTTTGTCTTCCCTCATCACCGCGCCCGTGGGATGAGGGGGCCGGTCGTTTCCCGGATTCGGTCGTTGGTCGTTAGCATTATTTTGAGACGACCTTTGATTGCGTGCTTCTAGTTTACGGCATTCTTGAATGACGTGACTCGTTTCTTTGCAATATTTGCACGACTTGACGTAGGGTGGCGGATGTGGATCAGGAATATTCGAAGTTGATTGGAAAGGGTAGTTATTTTGGATGTTGTAGTCAGGATAATTAACAGGGAAACTGTGATCTGGGTAATTGATTTGTGCATAGGGATTAATGTTAGGGTAAATGGGATAATTTGTGGGAAAGTTAATTGGGAAGTTGGGATACCCATTCTGGGGCCCCTGAATCGCGTTGATTTTTTGATATTTGGTTGTACGGGGAGCCTGTTTTTGATTTCTTTCGACGGGACTATTCCCGTTCGCCATATCGACTGCCTTTTTCCTATAACAGATATCAATATTGTGGCCTGACCGTCCGCAAAAGTCACATTGTGCCTTTGGCACTTCTACTTTGGCAGGTTCAATGGTCGATTCCTTATTCGATTGTGCTACGAGTATTTTTTTTGGGGGTGGTGCAGGTCGAAATTGTGGGAATTCGTTAAGTTCCCGTTCCGCGTATCTCCCTTCGGCTATTACGTCTTGAAGATCATCAAATTCCCTAGTTCTAAATAACCTAAGGTACTCGCACCGGAGTCCTCGCACAAATCCGTTGGTCAAATCCTGAATCAGGATTCTTCTGTTAGCGTCTTTGTCCGTTAAGTTTGTCAAGTGTAATTGTTCTAATACCTTAATTAACAATTCTTCAGCTCGTCCGGCGTAGGCGTTGATTTTTTCGTGGGGTAATTGACTAAAATTAATAATTTCTTGTCGTAATGTGTTATATGACTTGGGTGTGTCGAAATAGTCTTTTATGCAATTGATTACAGCGTCGATAGTACGCGGTTTTGATTTGCATACCCGTTTTAGAGCGTCGCCCTTGAGTCTACTCGTTAAAAGGGCTAAAATCTCATGTTCCCTATAAGGTGGAACATATTCTTTGGCATTCCTACAATGCGTGATGAAGTCACTCGCATCATAACCTTCGTCTGTGCCATCAAAATGTGGGATTGAATGTATATAATCCTTTGGTCCCAATTGAAATCTATTATCTTGTCTATATGTATGTCGTGTGTTGGAGGGTGATTGTGAGCGTCTAGTACGTGTTCTGTCGGGTGATTCAGTACCGTTTCTCAGCTTATAAGGTAAAATGTCATTATTTTCTTGACTAGGTCTCCGTCGAGAGGGTGTTGGAGGCGTTACGTCAACGCGAATCGTTGGATTTAAACGTTCGTGTGATTCTGTACTGGATGGGATTGATGTGCTTCCTATTTTTAATTCATTTGACTCGACTTTGAGCGTTAATGCCCTCAACTGTTCTTCTAATCTTTCTCTGTTTTTACATTGTTCTTGTTCGCGAATTTTAATTACTGTTAATAAATCGACTAGCGAACTACCGGAGTCAATCTGAAATTGTTGCATGATAGGGTCATTGAGTAGGTCTTCAGGTATTATAATGGGGTTTGCCATCTTTGTGTGATGAGAGAGAGTATGAAAGTGATTTAGAGGTGTTGAGGGTTATAGAGAGCGAAGAATATTAGAAAGATATGACTTACAGAACCACGACTACTTTTAGTGCAATGGGAAAAGAATACAGTATGGTGTGTGGAGATGATGAGTCCCACGCCGAAGTGGACGTAAGCTCGGATGACGCTGATAGTTGTCTCGGGATACTGGGAATAATCTAGGCTCCGTTGACGATGATTTTTGAGATGATGGCTTGAGTGCGGAATGGCACTAAGTTGATCTCGATGATGTAGATTTTTTTTGATGGTTTAGTTGAATCGATACGTCTGGTATCGATCGATTCGTTGTTGTAGAAAAAAAAAACTGGATGACTGAATTGTTGGACACCAGTCTTTTCGGTTAATAGTTTATTAATAGCTAGTTTTTGTTCAATGTTTTTCGTGTTCACAATTTTTCACCAGATGTTCACTAAGTTTATTACTTCTAACTTCAAACAAGCGATCCCACCGCTGCCACCAAATTAATATAAATATAACTGTTACGTCCTAGTTGTAGACTCGGTTGAGTTGGTTGGGTTGCCCCAAATATTAGGTACGAGATGGAAAAACACAGTTATTTATACCAATTAATTTTGAGTAAAGTCCGAAATGGTATTGGGATCGTTGCTTGTTATGCCGCGACCCGCGGTTGAAGGTTGAAGGAATGAACGGGTGTTTATGAATGAACTCACTAATAGTTTATAGAATAACACTTATTTCGTTGTTTATTATCTCACTCACAATAATATCAATATAACAATTTATACACTTATTCACAATGTTGGTTCGCAATTTAGAGATCTCGCAACCTTTGATTATTAGTTGTCGAGTTGAATTGATTCTTTGAGTGCGAACGCGTTAACTGTGGTTAGGTGATAATAACCTTAGCGAACTGGAATTATACCGATCGCGTTGGCGCGTTTGAATTGATAAAATAACGTGAGCTTTACTTCTAGAGCAGTTCTCAAAAGATTGGAAAGATGATTGAAATGATTTTACTTGCAATGCTTGAAGCTGTTTTACGTCTGCTCGTTGGCATAGAAGTGGGTGGAAAATCAGAAAGAAGCTCTATTTGTTTCCTCGCTGCATAAGGTTTGCGTCAGCGTTTTTGGGTCCGTGCGGACTGATTCTGATTGGCTTAATTCATTCAAGCCATTATAGTTTGTCTGAAAGAGTTCACTATTGGACAGAAGGTCCAAATAGTGGGGTTGGCTTCTAAGTAGTTTCCGATTTTGTTCTCAAAAGCTGAGTTGACAGTTTATGATTTCTCACGCTGAGATAAATGAATTCAAGAAGAATCTCGGGCTCTTAATGTTGTGCACCGCAGAAATATGAGTTGATGATTATCCCGACAGAGTTTAACGGTTGGAGTTGAGATACAATATTTATTCCTAATGTTTAAATATTTATTACGTTGAATGATCATTCTTATAGATTCATATTCTGCAGCCTAATGGTTTTGTGATCTTTTAAATGTTTTCTCACGCTTGTAGCGAGTACGCAAGTGCGCGGCTACAGTGGGAGAAAATAATGAGAAAAATAATCCGATAATCGGTGTGAGATAAAAATGAATAATCAAAGAAAAAAAGAATTTCAATAATGCTATTTTGGTTAGGTAGTAATTATTGTAGATAGGAAAGGAAGGTCACTCAGGACCTAACAAATCATTGCACTGATAAAGGAATGAGTGGCGCCCGCCACAAGGTCCATTCCGTTGGACGTCAATTGGGACCTGAAGTCGAACATTCCCGCCCGTTCCCGCGAATATTGGGCGAGGGGTGATTCGAACTGTTTCATGTTAAATAATATTGTTAAATATTATATGAAATATCAATATTCAACGATATTAATTATCTACTTACGATTGAGAAGCCCTTGTTGAATGAATCACGATTTATGAATAAGTCGTAATATGCAAAAAAAAAAAGACGAAAATATTGGAGCCGTATACACTGTGTCGAGGTTGGTTCGAAAATAAGAGGGGTTATGATAGCTCCGTGAACCGAGAATACAATCTCATCAAACAAATCTAGGGTTTTCAGATCCCTTGTAATGAAATCACTGTATGTACGTCACTTCCTCAACGTTACATAGCGACACCTCGTTATTGCATTCTGTAACGTCGTAATTTCGTTATTCTTAGTTACAGAATGCCACCATCGTTATTCGTTTGTCGTTACACGGACGGACGGTCGGTATCATAGCGATAACGTCCCGAATCGTTATAACGATAACGAGTTACAGAATTGAGCTACTGGTCACTTCGACCACGGCATCGACCCAATGGTCTGGCGTCATTATTATCCAAGTCTAACGCAATAGTATACGCACGTGGACACTCGGTTAAATTATCGTTAAATAGTGAAGCAATCATCAGTGAAAATTTACGTGACGTTGTGGCATTTAATTCATACATTTAATTCACTCAAACATTAGTGTACTCTCATGAGAACCACGTTATCTCACAGTTGCATTCACCCATTCATTCGTTCATCGATATTGTGACGCGCTCATCACATCTCATTACAGAAATCTACACGTTGTTGCATTCAAGAGAGAGAGTGATAAGAAAATTTCGAGAACGTTCAATCAGCACCCAGTGAGTGCAGTTAAACAGTGAAAGTGAATACATTTAGATACACCGCTGGTATTCACTTATTGAATTGACAATTAATTGTAGTAATCACATTACATTATCGATTGTTGCATTCAGGTTAATTCTTATATTCATTGTTGTTCTGAACTCAATTATCATTGATGCACCGCTTCACGGTGAACTGCAATTGAGTGACGGACGGCTCACAACACCTTACTATATTACAGTCCATTTCGTTATCGTATCAATTAACCTAACTCATTGTTGAGCTCCACCGATGAGGTTAGTATTTTATATTTTTATAATTGTTATTATAACTAGAAATTTATTGCAATTATCAAACAATAAATTCAACATTGTGTTATAATATGTTTAGATTATTCAACCCAATTTCACCTTGATTAGCCACCGTAGCAAAAATCATTACAGTCGCGTTGAGTGCGGTCAAGTTCATAGACCACCAATATCCCCACTCTACGCAATAGACGCATAATAAATGTGTAGTGACGATATTTGGCAGTCTAGGCAAATTTGTGCGCACTCTACATCGAGTGCGAGCGTGAGCTGCCGGACGGATAGTGAATGAGGGAAGGAGCGACAGCGGAAATAGAATATTCCAGGGCTGATAACCTTGACATTGTCAGAACTTTTTAGAAAAACAGTCAAGATAGAGGAACATCATAATTTTTGGTTTAGCGGAAACCGAAACATCGTATGCAAATTTAGAAAAAACCGTATTAAGTTTCATAAATCAATATTTCTCTGTAGGGCTAGAACACAGAGAATTAAAAGATACCACTTATTATATAAAAGAAGACTTTTCACAGCATATTTTAGATGAAAGAAGGGAACTGCAAAAGCAAATAAAAATTGAAAAAGAACAAGGAAACTCAGCCACTATCAAGTAAGACAAATTGATAATACACCACAAAAATATAGATACATCAGACAACAAGAAAAGAACTCTACCAATATCACCAGACTACAATGATCTTACGCAACCAGAACCGAAGGCACAAGCTAATAAAAAGAACAAAACTCAAACAGGACTACAAAGATCGTCGAGTTTATCAGAGGGAGTTATCAAACCAGGGATCAAACCAGGAATACTTAGTTTCCTATCAACCAAAAACCAAATCACTAACAACCAAAACAACCTACCAAACGACCAAACAAACAAAAATAAAGAACAATAGCAATTACCGCCCTCACTCACCGAAAACACATTACAAACAAAAACGAACACTAAGCTACATCTTCCAAGCCGGCTGGTCACCGTGGAAGATCACGACCGTAATCCTCCAGAGGGAACATTAGCAGGTTCTTCAAATACTACAAAAAACAATTATCATAACAACCTATATATAATAACTTACAATGTTAAAACCCTATCGACTTATTGACGTCTACTGGAACTAATAGAATTGTCACGTAAACCTTATTGAAATTCTACCAAAATTTTCCCACGAATCTCCTAAAAAGGAAATACCATAAAAAGTTAAAACAAACGCCTCGATGCAATCAGAAAGTAAAAGCAAACCTATGTACGTATATTATCACGCATCGCGCTGTACCCCTACATTCCTGGTTTTACGACTTTTCTACGAAAGCCCATGTGAAAACGGTCGTAAAATGCAGGAAATGCACTGCGATGAAAATCAATGGGCCTCACACGCCTTCCATATGGCAGATACACCCAAAATTTATGTCACCTCTTGATGAGGCCGCCGCACCCTCACCTCTTTTTCTGGCTGAATCGTGTCTATAAAAACCCTCGACACGATATCACAACCGTCTCATTTCCAAAATCCAGTCGAACGAGTGAGGTCCGTGGAAGTTTCTACTCGAGAACTTCAGTGGAAGTCAGTGAGTTTATATCCGCGTTTCAATGCAAGTACATTGGTCTGCACTCGTAGTATCAAGTTGATCACAAGTTATTTTATTAAGTCAAATCAATCGAAGTTACATTTTTCATATCATGAATAAATACGGATAACGCACTCTCGGGTTTTCTATAGAAAAGTGTAGAGTCGTAATTTACTATTTTAACGAAAACGCGAAGTGTCAAATCCAAGAAGCGACGACACCTCTCCAAAACATCGTAATGGGTAAGCAATTTATGTAACCATTGTAATCTATTTCAAAGTGTTTTCAATACACGCATGGAATCTATCCCTGTCTATTTCTAATTATTTTTCTAAAAGAAAGACAAGATCTCTCGAGATCTTAAAGTGAAACAAACCTACCTGTTCCTTTTCTATCCCTTATCCCTAATTGCCACGCGAGGTGTCAACCGACAAAGGGTCGAGTATTACGTACAAACTGCTCGGTACGTGATTCCTCAATAAAAGGCATCTAACCCCGGACGTCACAGAATCTTCAAAAAACAGAAAGTACGATATTATTGGTCTCTCAGAAGTCAGAAAACTCGGCAACAAAATAGAGGAACATGATGAGTTTATTTTCCACCACACCGGAGAAATGCCAGGATTATATGAAGTATGCTTTATTATCAAAAAACACCTGAGAAAATACATAAAAATTTCCAAGGGACTGTCAGAAAGAGTAGCGCCGCTAAGAATGCATACCAACAATTTAAATTTAAGCATCATTCAAGCTTACGCCCCAACAGAGGTTACGAAGGAAGAAGAACTAGAACTTTTCTACAGTACTGTCGATAAAGCCATACAACTCTCAGGAAATAATATAATAGTCATGGGCGACTTTAACGCCGAAATTGGCCGACCCAAACCAAACGAAACTATCACGGTGTTTGGTCACTCATGAGGTGAGGTGGCAACACCTCTCAACCACTCAACCAACTTGACTCACACGTTGGTTCAGATCAATTAATTGGGCTGTCTATCGTGTCAAGTAGTGTCACGATAGACCAATCAATCACTCTTGGACACTTATGGGCACTTATGAGCATGCGCTTGCGCTGAAGTGCAGCATAAGTGTCGCCGCTCTCTCGTCGGCATCATGACCATCTTCACCGCGTGCTACTCATCCATATTGGATCTAGCCATTGAATCAAGCGCACGTGTTAGTACTCTTTCCGCTCGTACGACTCATCCGCAAAATTCATCAGGTTTATTAGTGTGTTCAACTCAGTTCTCAATTGTATCTAGTGCTCAACTCAAGTGTAGTGACCTTCTCAATATTGAATGATCAAGGAAATCAATTGATTGCAATTGATTTCCGGTGTGCATCACCACGTGGCGTCGAACCACTGGTGATAATTGTATGAATTGTCTGCTCATAGTATGCATCAGATGTGGGTGTGAATCATTATTATAATATTGCCTATTGTTCTGCTCAACTCAAGTATACATTTGGATCGCTCGCGTCATTCATTGATTCTACTCAACACGCGGTCCATCATCATTTACAATTTGGTCGCTCATTCGACACCGCGTGGCATTGGACCAATTCACCCATTGCATTCACTCATCTCATATCATTGTTCACTCACTCTTTGTACACATCAGCACTCATTCATTTTGCTTACTGAATATATTTATACATTGTTATTTAGTGATTGCGTTTATTATTTGTGCATGATATCCAATTATTTCCACGGTAGTTATTTGGTTGGCAACATCCCCAACGCACGGGAAGCTACGGCTATGGTGATAGAAACTGTAGAAGAAATAGACTCATTGAGTTCGAGTATAAGAACAATCTAGCCATTATGAACACTTTTTTCAAAAAGAACAACAAACAGAGATGGACTTGGAAATCACCTGATTGTAATACAAGAAACGAAATAGACTACATCTTAACAAACCTACCGAGGAACGTAGACAATATACAAGTCCTGAATATCACCTACCCTTCGGACCATAGACCTGTTAGGGCAGCGTTCAATATACTTTCAAGGTCAAAAAATCGTAGCAAGTTTGGTAAATGCCCCAGATCCCAGTTGAAGAACGAAGAAGAAGTGCAAACCTACATTGAATCGCTAATCAGCTGCTCAGCAAATCTACTCGACTACTGGAATTACAACGACACCGTCCAGAATTGCTATGATAAAATAACAAACGCAATAGATATCAGCCTGAAAAAAAGCACATGAGCTAACATCTAGCACAAACACAGAGAAAAACCAAATAATATCGGCACGCACAAAGGCAGTAATCATCAGTAGACAAAAAATACAAAAGACAAAACCGAAATCAAAGGCTATGAAAAATGAACTAATAGCACTTTATAAGCTTACAAAGAAAAGAATTAACCAAGACTATAAGGCACACCGCACACAAACCATTGCAAAATGTCTTCATTCCACAGGGAGCGCCAAGAAAGCGTACAAGGAATTGAGAACACATAAATCATGGATTGAAGAGTTGAATGACAAAACTAATAACACACAAAATAGAACGGAAATACTCAAAATAGCAACAGACTTCTACAAAAACCTTTATAGCTCGTCAAATCTACCAGCATATAAATTACCGGGTAGTAGTACAGATGAGGCGGAAGCAACCATTGATGAAGACGAAGTGGCCAAAGGAATTAAAACACTAAAAACAGATAAAAGCCCGGGGCCCGACAGAATCACCAACGAGGCTATAATAACAGGATTCATGTATCTAGTTAAACCTGTAACCCGACTGTTCAACATGATACTGAATTGCAAAAACACTCCACGTCAATGGTCAGAGTCGGAAATAATTTTGCTCTACAAAAAAGGAGACTCACACAACATTAGTAATTAGAGACCGATAAGCCTGCTACCTTCACTATACAAACTTTTTTCCTCCATAATTGAGAAAAAATCAAAGAAACCACAGAAAAATTCCAATCTATAGAACAGGCAGGCTTCAGACGAGGATTTTCCACAGTTGACCACATACACTCGCTAGAGATGATAATAGAAAAATTCTAAGCGTTCAGCAGACCACTATGCTGTATTTATTGAGTATCAAAAAGCCTTCGATACTCTACTCCACTCATCGATTCGGGAAGTTCTACTCTCTCAAGTAGTGGCATTGGATTACATACAAGTCATAAAAGCATCTATGACAACAATATTAGCAGAGTGAAGTTGGCGACCAGTGGGCCACTCATACAAATAAAAAGAGGTATAAGGCAAGGAGACCCAGTCTCACCAACAATCTTTATAGCGGTGCTAGAGTCCATCATGCACAAACTACACTGGGAGAAAGTCGGCATGAACATAAACGGGTGTTATCTGAGTCATCTTAGATTTGCTGACAATATAGTTCTGCTATCAGGAAGCACAAACCAACTACAACTGATGATAAACTCTTTACATGAAGGAAGTTGTAAAGTAGACTTGGAAATCAACTTAAATAAAACTAATGTCATGACGAATCATACTAAAATACCTATATATTTCAAAAATCTGCCTCTATCCGATGTTGATACCTACACTTACCTGGGTAAACAAATTTCATTTAACCAACACAACAACGAACTGGAAGTAGAGAGAACAGTCAATATCACTTGGAAGAAGTTCTGGAGCCTCAAGGAAATTCGAAAAAGCGACTTGCCCATAAGGTTGAATAGCAGAGTCATGAACAACTGCCTACTCCCCTCACTAACATACGCCTGTTAAACCTGGAAATTTACTAGGAAAATAAAAAATAAGATCATAACAAGTCAAAGAAGTATAAAAAGAAGCATTCTGAAGATCAAGAAGGTCAAAAAAATCCGTCATACTGCCATAAGACAGAAAACCAAAGTCATCGACGCTTTCAGTTACTCACAGAAGCTAAAATGGCGATGGGCTGGACATGTAGCCAAACTTACGTACAGTCGCTGGACCACAATGACACTATCATGGTTAGGACCATTGGGCCAAAAAAAAAAGGGTAGACCAATTGCGCGCTGGGCAGACAACGTTACAAAAATAGCAGGTACCCACTGGATGCGAGTAGCAGAGGACAGATAACATTGATCATCTCTGGAGGAAGCCTTCACCCTCCGTTGAGAGGGGTTCTTGCAATTGTACATTCTTATAATATTGTCTAAGACAATTACTAGAAGTATGAAGCAATTTACTGCAATTAATGCAATTAATTAATAGAAATTGGAAGTTTATTATCATAATCAAATACAACACCTAACTATCAAAAGTAATACCTACCTGTTCAGTAATTGATAAAGATGCCACACGAGCATGGTGGCAGCGCCTCCTGGGTCACTCGTGCAGTCAGTCGAGTGACCATAATTATGCACTGTCCAGGAGGATACGTGAGTCGCGCAGTAATTTGCATAGCGCAAGCGCGACTCATTCTTGACGAACTGCTCATGCGTAGGCGCACCTGTTGCGTGCGCTAACCACTTTGAGTCGGTCTGACCATGTGCATGCGCATGCTGAGATGCGCGGTCAATCAGGAAATTCACGGTCAGGGTCAGACCACATCCGCTCAACCACCACGAGGCCGGAAATAAAATTGCCGGGATCACTTCAGCCACGAGCACCAGTGCGAATACACGTGCAATTCAGTGACTCTCAGTTTTTATGACATTCAGTCCAACTCATCTTCAGTTCAGCTCAGCTAATTGTGTTTCTTCAGCATTTAGTGCATCTTCATCAGAAGCGCAATTATTCAGACCAACTCATTGCCCACGTTGTTAGAAAGTGTGTGTATCGGAATTCAATTCAGTGTCTCACACAGTTCCTTAGACTCATCGAGCGTGCATTTTGCAACCGCGTGGTGCTCGGTGTTTAACTATTAGCTACGTTTCAGTGAACAATTAACCATTCACAACGAGTAACTCAGTGCAATTAAACCCAGTAATTAGTTGTGAACATATCTGTGATTCGTGTTATTGTTTTTATAAATAAATACGCTTGTTAAACGCATCCAAACTTCTCTCCGCTACCAAACATCCAACGTATCTTCCTGCGCATTATATTGTCGAATATAATAGTAACTTCAGTCATTGCTCTATCAGTTTTTTTCAGTATCTTTCAGACACCACCAAAATACTAAGATTTGTAACATTGGATCAATTAATTTTGCATGCACACTGTTTTGAATTGTAAATTTCTACTGAGAAGCAAGAAATAAAAGGCTTTTTTATTTTTATTTTTTATTTTATTTTATTTATTTACGCTTACCGATGCGATTCTTCTCACCTATCCATGTCTTCTCGAAGTACTCAACCAAATCATTCAATTCCTCGCGATGTAGATTGTAATAATCTGAAGCAACAAGTTCTTCGTAAGCATCAATGATATCATTGACCGGTACAAATGCCAATGAAAACAACATTCGAACATTACGAGCAAATATTATATCAGTATTATAATTCGTTTGTAAACTGTAATGTCGAATTTTTCTCCAAACACACTGTGTCATATGGAAATAACAACCAGCAATATCGATATTTGGAAAACACTCAGTAAATGCATTAATATATGATCTTTCAAAATCGACCATCATACGCTTAGCTTTAACATTTTGTAGTTTATTTTTCAAAACTGTTGATGATTGCTTATACATTGATTTAGTTCTCCGAAACGTTAATATTGTGACGCCCACTTTTTCTGTGGCGGCAGTCAGCTATTCGGGATGCCACCTTATTTATTAATGCTGAAAAATAACGAAAACAGGAGAATTCGATAATTTATGGGGGAAGAAAATAAAGGGGCTAACGCGGTGAATTTATTAATAACAAATCTCAACTTATTCAATTATAAGACACAGAAATAGCAATTGATTCGATACCATATAACGTCTGGCTATATCAATTAATGTTGTTGCGCCAATCAGCAGCAATATTCATTTAATACCCAATTAATTAATATTGAACAATGTAAAGTTGAACAATATAACAGACGACGTGTATAACATCAGATTCGAGTGTAGAGAATTTGATATAATAACTAAGGCGATCGACAAGGAAACATTAGAATAGCAAAAGAATTTCACCGCGATAATAATCGTACAAAAGAAATAATATAATTTGGGTCAAAAGGGGTAATGCGCGGGGGGACAATAGCGCGCGGTCGGACAATGGAATTCCTATTGTTCGCGCTATACTAGACTGCGTACTTCGTGTTAGGTCCTGAGCGACCTCCTTGTTTATTTATAATAATCCTCCCTTCGCTAAATCAATATTATCGTATTCTTATTATTTCCAATTGATACCCCACTCATAATTTAGCCTCACATCATTTTTTCAAATTATTTCTGACTGTTACTGCGCTCGCGCGCAGTGCAACAATCGTGGGAAACGAGTTGACAAATAAATACCATAGAGTTGCGGAATATGAACCCGTCGAGATTGTTATTTAAAGACGAGGAATGTTTAAACAATAAGAATAAATATTATATCTTTAATTTAACCGTCGAAACTGGAAACATCATTGTGCCATCATAATTTCATATCTTTTATAGAATGTAATATGAAACGTATGAGACGCTTCTCAGATTCACTCATATTAGCGTGAAATAACCTAAATTGCTGGTTCAGCTTTTGAGACTAGAGTTGAGACTCACCCCACCATTCGGAACCTCTGTCCAATGATGGACACCTAACACAATTAACTACGAATCAAAACGGCTAGAATAAATTCAGCCAATTAGAATAAGTCCGCACGGACCCAAAATGCTGACGCGAATTTTCCACAGCTCTTAAAACCAAGCTCTCAGTCTTTTCACTCCACTTCTATGCCACAGAGCAAACCGACAACTTCTTTGTCACCGAGCAAACCAACAACCTTTTTTTACAACGTTTCTATTTCAATCAACCAGGTTGCTCTAGAAGTCAGTTAACGAAATAAAATCGATTTCGAGGAGTATTTCATGAGTATTAACGTGATTAACTTCATTCACACAAACAAACAATATAATAGACCGGCGATCGGAATATTCACCGTTCGCGTTAGTTATTATCAAGTGATCGCAGTGAACACATTCAGTCTCAATAAATCAAATCAATCCTCGCTAATCCACTGATCATTGTTAACGTTGCAACCCCAGCAATTCGGCGCCTAGTGCAACTAACTAAAAATAATCAACAGTGTTAGTGAAAACAAATAGTTATAAGTGAACATTGTGAATTGTGTAGTAAGCGTCAATTGTTATTATTTGTGTGAACTGTTTAATAAATCATTCACGTGTTTAACCATCAACTTGTGAGTTCGTTAACATAATTAACTCAATTCCTTCTTACTTCAACCGCGGGGCGCGGCATAGCAAGCAACGATCCCAATACCATTTCGGTCTATAATCTAAATTCAATTAATATAATTAACTGTTTTCATTATTTCTCGGGTAACATTCGGTAATTCAGCCGAATAGCAACATTGACACTCAGGACGTAACATTCGGTACGCGTGCACTTGTTGCACTAATGGGGACGCTAAGCATATTCGGGGAAATTCGATGGCGTTATCAGCCAAAAAACGTGGGTAGGGATCGGGTCTACACGGTCCAAATTGAACTGAATAAAATATAATATGATGAAACAGTTCGAATCACCCTTCGCCCAATATTCGTGGGAACAGGCGAGAATGTTTGACTTCACGTCCCATTGACGTCCAACGGAATGGACCTCGTGGTGGGCGCCACTCATTCCTTTACCAATGCAATGATTATTGCTGAGAATGAGAAACAGCAATAATCTGGTGGATGTTACCTAGCTATTGTTAGGACTTGAGCGACCTCTCCGCTATACTTTTTCGCGTTACCGACGTCACTCATTCTCATCGACCGCGATCACACATGCTGACGCATTAGAAACGTTCATTAACATTTTCTTGCGCAATGGCTGCACTCGCAAGCGCGATCGCCAAACCGCGAACATTCAACTCAAATTCTCCACCGTTATGCTGCGTTGCGGAATATGACCATTAAACAATTAAGTTAATATTAAGAACCATTTGCATAAACTTAAGAATTGCCACTCAGCATGTAAGACTATATTGTATAAAATAATATTTCAAATGTATTTCACAATATCGAGCATCGAGAACCAAACTTTAAAGTCAATAACCTGAAATCGCCAACTCAGCCCTCAGCAATAAATTTTGTCAACTAAGAAGTCACCCACCATCGGACCTTCTATCCAATGGCGGGCCATCAAACTTCCAAGCAACAAATCGAAACATTAATAAATAATAAAAGACCAATCAGAACCAGTCCGCACGGACTAGGAACCAGAATATATAAACGACTCCTTGGCTCTCGAACTCAGTAACTCAGTAACTCAGCAGTAGCTTTTTCGGTTTAGCTTTCAGTAAGTCAGTTTTAGTATTGTATAGACACAGAAGTACACCTCAGTTATTATTTAGACACAGAAAGACAGAGACTCGTTTAGACACACTCATTAAAAGTACTTATTAGACACGAACTCGTGCTCGAAGTCAGATTCACTACTTCTATATTACAAATTACAAATCATATAAATAATTATAAATCGAAGGAATCAATAAATGAATCGACATCGATATCAACAATTGTGAAGTGTCTCGTTCTACAGTCATTATTCAACTTCAATTCTCTGATTCACCCTGATCACCTATCCTTCGTCGACGCTTCAGCTGCGAGTCGCAGTGACAAGCAACGATCCTTCTACCTATTCGGACTTGATTCTAAATCTAATTTTTATATCTGACTGTTATATCCACCGGAACGTGAGAATCTTCTTCACCAAGTGCAATTAATCTACAATTCTACAAATCGATTCTTACTACAATTCCAATCTCTCACATTCGGTAGATCTGCCAAACCCAAACGCTCTTAGGACGCAATCGGGTTTACAGCCAGGTCGTGACACTATGTTGAAACTCCTTGGTCTCGCAGGTGGTGTGTTCTCCGAGAACTATCCCGCGATAGCCGCAAAAACCCGATGAAATTGAAATAGATGTGAAGAAATAAATATGAGAATTGCTTCTCTCACAAGAAGACTTCTCAAGACACCATGAGCATATTCATCCATGCCTCATGTGTCGTGCGACGGTTCAAAATATCCCGCTGTCCAGCTGAGGTATCGCCACCAGGGCACCACGAGCCTTTCTGTTAAACAGACGGGAGGCTTCCCATTTCGTCCTGGAGTTTATCCAGTCCCTGATACATGCCTGAGTGTATGAGCTATACTACACCATGACTCGCGTCAAGTGTGTATGCTGGTCACAAGGAAGAAATCAGTCCCTCTGATTTCCCTCTCGGTAAATTACAAACCACCAATTGGTGTGAATGTCCTTGATTATTCTTCTTGGCCCAACGTTCCGCAGCAGTAATAAAAATTATCACGCCGTTGAGACCGAGTACGTAATTTCATTTCAAAAATAATTAAATTCAAACAAGAAAAAAAAGTTTCAGTTTCACCGCGATGAAAATCAATAGGCCCGTCTTCGCCTTCCACATGGCAGGTACACCCAAAATTTATGTCACCTTTTGATGAAGCCACCGCGCCCTTAGCGCTTTTTCCGGGTGAATCGTGTCTATAAAAACCCACGACACAATATCACAATCGTCTCATTTCCAAAATTCAGTCGAACGAGTGAGGTCCGCGGAGGTTTCGACTCGAGAACTTCGGTGGAGGTCAGTGAGTTAAGATCCGCGTTTTAATCCAAGTACATTGGTTTGCACTCGTAGCATCAAATCGATCACGAGTTATTTCATTAAGTTAATTCAATTGACATACATATTTCATATTGTAAAATAAATATCTATAACGCACTCTCGGGTTTTCTATAGAAATGAGTAGAGTCGTAATTTGCTATTATTTTTAACAAAACGCGAAGTGTCAAATCCAAGAAACGACGACACCTCTCCAGAACATCATAATTGGTAAGCAATTTATGAAATCATTGTAATCTATTTTAACTTGATTTCAATACACGCATGGAATCTATCCTTGTCTATTTTCAATTATTTTTCTAGAATAAAGACAAGATCTCTCGAGATCTTAAAGTGAAACAAGCCTACCCGCTCCTTTTCTATCCCTTATCCCTAATCGCCACGCGGGGTGTCAACCGATAAAGGGTCGAGTATTACGTACAAACCGCTCGGTACGTGATTTCTCAATAAAAGGCGTCCAACCCCGGACGTCACACTATTAATATTGGACTAACGATGTTGAATGTCCAATATATATTCTCAAATGTATCTCTCTAGTTAATCAAAGGAGCACGTGGACTTATACGTCTTATTTCCCTTGCGTATATATATATATTTGTATTCAATTGGAATTCCTTCGTCAATTTCCCTAATTGGCCTTTCCAAGAGATAGTTGTTTCCTTTTCGAAAACCGAACCAGAAGTGTCGCTCAAGACTATCGCTACGCAGATCTCAAGTCCCATATTTCTCCTTATTTGAATTCCCCTTTCGCGCGTGTCCACGCATCTTCTTTGTGTGCCCTTTCCATTGACAATTTTCCGCTCCTTGATTTGTGCATCTTATTGTAGTGTGATAACTGTAACATGTATGGTAACTCGGGCAAAGCCCTCGGTAAGTAGGGTTACTTCTTGTTACCGACAGCGTTGTTACGCACGGAGGCCACTAGAGGCGTGGAGAACGGAATACTGAGATTATACTCAGGTCTTTTTATCATCGATAAAAATGACAGTTTTCCACACTGTCACAAACTCCCCCACTAAATCTCAGTTATTTCCTCGATTTTCAAGTCTCTGCCTCTTTGCTTAACAACGATGTCAGGGTGCTCGTGGTCTTTTATTCTGTAACATGATAAATAGATTCATTTTAATAATACAGTTAGACGAATTATATATTGTTATGTTCATACTACTCTCTACCAAGTTAATATATGTGTACATTGGTGTTTATGTTCTGTGGAATATATTTCTTTCTAGAATTAAACTTTGGTTTATTATTAATATTGTTATTTGTCAAGATAATTATTATAATGATTAATTCTCATTTATATCATAGTATTTAATTGTAAGAATACTGTTTTAAGTGCTCAAGAATGTATGGATTAGATATGTTCTGAAAATAAGCGAACAATTATGTAGGTCAGAGCAACGAGTATCAAGAAGGCTATTACACGGTTCCCATCAGATATCAAATATTCATTTGATCTCAAGAATGTGTAATTTTCTCCTTGGTTTTCTTCCTTTCGTTGATTTATTATTCGTGGAGATGTTTTCGCAACTAGTTTGGATTTTACATGTCTCACGAATACTTCAGTGGCTCTTCCTTTTGATTTCGCTGTTGTCTGTCACTTCTTCTTTACAACAGACTAACGGTCAGCTATAGGATCTTCAGAATTTACCCACAATGCAAATCCGGGATGGCGAGCCTTCAAGTATTGCACGGCATATCAAGTAGATCAGCATAAATTCCACAATCCTCGCATCTATCTTGTGTTGTTGCCTGTTCTCGTCGGTGTGCGAAATGGCATATATCCTTATCGTTGGCTTTATCTGCCCCACAGTCTTGGCATATTTCAGGTCTAATGGTTTTTTTACAGTTTCTGAAATGATGTCCTTCTCTTCTGCAGTTGCTGCAAGTAGCTTTCTTGAGGTTATGGTACTTTCTACGGAAAGTCACCATGGTTTGTACGTCTTGGGATGCTCTTGATACCCCATCCAGTGTCGCTCGGAGTACTGGAGGTTGTGGATCTCCTCTGGCTTCGTTGTATGGATTGAATCTTGCCCAATTTTTGACTGCTAGCAAGTGCATGTCAACTGCTTGTTGCCGTCGAGCTATCGACAATGACTCTCTCAGCACTCTTGATTTCATTAAGTTTGTGAACATGGGTTTTACTGGCATCCCTGTTTCAGGATGCAAGTGCCTCTTTTCTTCGTAGTTTTTTTCGATAGCCATTAGCTGTCCACACAATTGTCATAATACTGGCTCTGGAAGTTTAGAGACATGTGTGTTATACAGTTGAGGGGGTACGCATGGTGGTATCAGAGCATCTTTACTTTGATATGGAGACAGCTCTGGTATTGTCATTTCTCCATAGTACACATGTTTCAATCCAATTTCTTCTAGCTTTCTTTTTACATATCTAGCTAAGTCCATTTCGTTATTAAATACACTTAGTAGTAGTGGAATTCTTGCATCTTCTTCAGCTTGTTCTTTTTCCTGTCGTTGTTGATTATACATAATCCTCATTAGTCTTGCATGTTCTAATTCTTCCGGGGTTTTTCCTTTTAGATGTATGGGCAAACTCTTGGAAATAGTCATCTTCATTTGTCCTTCGAACATTTCGGACAATTCGTGTTGAATTCCTTCAACTTCTAACTGCTCTTCTTCTTTTTCGATGCACTCATTCCAATCGTCTATCATTAAGATGGGATCTGGATTATTATGTGATGTTCCAGGTTGATTTGGGTCGAATTTTCCTTCTTCGTTTACAAGGAGTTGTGAGGTTATGGCTTCAGTTGAAGTAGCCATATCTTTTGTATTAACCACGTGGAGTGGTGTTTCTCTAACCTCACTCAATTTCTCAACAAGATTTGAGGGTATGCATGTTTTAGCAATATCCTCATCTACTTCAGAGACACAGGTGGTTGGTCAATGACGATCTCTATCAATTCTCCTGTATTATTGGAATTTGCTGTATCATCCATAGATTTTATCATTTCGAAGCTTTTTACTACTTGTTCAGCCTCATTCTCTGATTCAGTATCGCTTATTGTAGAATCTGGCATGGTTGGTTTTTCTTCCATGTCTACTTCGATCAACTTTTTCACTTGGATATTTTTCCCCTCTATTTCCACAATAGTTGGCGGAATATTAATTTTATTTTGATTCATATTTTCAAGCAGATTTTGCTCTGTTGGCTTTTCCAATTCCTTTTGTGGGTTCATTCTTCTATACTCAGGTGGATGGTATAAATTCGTTTGTGAAAAATAATTTTATTAATTGATATTTATAATTTATTTCTTTTCGCTTGGAAATTCTATGACTACGCTTTGGAATATTTAAATAATTCAAATTACAAATTCCTACGAATTTGCCATGTAAATCATAAAGCGAAACAATATTAAATCCGATAAATTTTCCAATTTTTAATGGTCCACGATAAGTATTTGCGAGTTTTTTATTATACCCTTCTGCTTTCTTGTTCAATTTTGGATTGGGGAAATAAACTATATCTCCTATTTTCACAAGGAGTTGCTTTCCCTCGTGGTGATATTTATCCTGACGTCTTTGTGAGGTTAAGATATTCTTCTCAATAGCCACTCTGATGTCGTCTAGGCGTTCTATCCGTTTGAGCCACTCGGTCAAGTCCGCGTTAAATTTCGGTGCTATGTCTAGTAATTTCGGAAGTCCAGCCGGTCTACCATTCCATCCATGATTTAAGAAAAACGGGGTGTTCTGAGTAGCGGTATGTTTTGCCGTGTTGTATGCAAATTGAATTTCCGGAATGTGTACATCCCACATCCTTTGGTTCTTGTCTATGTACGATTTAATCACAGGTTTTAATGTCCTATTCACTCTTTCCACAGGATTCGCTTGAGGATGGTGATACGGTGTCATCTTGTGAGTGACTCCGTAGTCATCTAAGAGGCGTTTAAAATTTTTATTGGCGAATTCGGTCCCATTATCGCTGTCTAATTTATGTGGCGCACCCCATCGATCAAATACCGAGATCAATATCCTTTCAATTGTATTACTATTGGCGGCATGAACAGGGTAGAGTTCACTTTACTTTGTATATATATCGTCTACTATCACAACGTATCGATTTCTTTTCTGTGCCATTGGCCACCGTCTCATAGTATCAATTGCTATATAATCCCAAGGTTGTGTGAGTTCCCTTCGTCCTAACGGAGGTTTATGTGGATGTAGGTTAAATTTATTTTTCTTACACGTCTCACAGTTGTCTATTAATTCAGCAATATCTTGACTCATTCCAGGCCAAAAATAATTCTCCTTGATTCAAGCGTATGTCCTCTTTCGACCAAGATGTCCTACTTGTGGTACATTATGATGTTTATGAAAACAATCCATAATTTCTGAGTCCTTGACTACTTCTAGCCATGATTTACTCAGTCCATAGTTATTTGGCCCTTGATTTTCTGGTCGATAAAATAATTTACCTTCGAAAATTGCCCATTTTGGATGCAGTGATGGATGGTTTGATATTTCTTGGAGTTTTTGTTCGTACCATGTGGGATTATTGATAACGAGTAATATATTCTCAGGTATGGTACTTTCAGTAATTTTTCCCAGTTGTGAGTTCTCAAATAATCTGGATAATGTTTCGGCATGTGATAACAATTCCATTGTCCACCTAGCCATTTTTCCTGTTGGATCTTTCTTTTTACTGAGTCATAGAAGAGCTGCATGATCAGTTACAACAACAAAAGGCATTCCTACCAGGTAACCTCGGAGTTTGTCTACAGCCCAAACGATAGCTAAACACTCCTTCTCAGTAGTTGAATAATTACGTTCTGCTGGATTTAACTGAGTACTGTGACACTCAATTAAATATTCTCTATCAGCAATTTCATCACGTTGGGTTAATACTGCTCCCAATCCTGTGTCACTCGCATCTGTATACAGAAAATAAGGTAGGTTAGGTTTTGGTACGTGCAAAGTAGCGGCATTAGCTAATGATAATTTTGTTTCTTCAAAAACGATTTGAAGCTCAGGAGTCCATTTAAACTCTATTGACGGGCTTGCCATTTTGTGTAACGGTCCCAGCACTTTCGCAATGTTTTTCATATGGCGATGGTACCACGTAACCATACCGTTAAAAGACCTTAATTCTGTTCTAGCTGTCGGTGTTGGGTATTCAAGGATTACTTTTAATTTTGCTGGATTTGGTCTAAATCCATCTTTGTCTATCAAGAAGCCTAGATATTGTACTTCACTTCTTGCGAAATGACTCTTCTCTCTGTTTATCAAGAGGTTAGCTTCTCTTACTACTTCGAAAACAGTTTCAAGAATGGCCAGATGTTCTTCCAGAGTGGAACTGATAATTATCCAATCATCTAGGTATGCAAATACCTTATCAGCCCATATTGTAGGTAATTCCTTTTCTTTTAATTTCCTTGTGAAATCTCCTTTAAGCATATCTGTTGTGACGCTGCACCCCTTTAATCGCCTTTCTAGGGGCAAAAGGGGGGCCGTCAGGCTTCGGGATGCCACTCTGACTCCACTTATTGAAGAAAGGAAAGTAATTGAGGGTCAGAGTCCCCAATTACTTTTACTATATTCTCTAAAGAAAAATAAATTGTATTGCAAAAATATAATTTGTTAATTAATTCTTATCACGAATAGTCAATTATTTATTTATATAATAAACAAAATAGATATAATTATCCGGAATATTATTTAATTCCGTTTTATCAAAAGAAGGAAATGAATATTTGAATAATGAACACAATTAGAATTATTACTCGGAATATAATAGATTCCGTATTATGAATGAATATAATAAGTAAATAATTTAAATGTTAAATGAAAGATTGATTAATAACAATGCGGTCAAGAATGATGCGATTGAGAATCCGGTCGATTCTAACCCTTATAGCGATAATGAGCCTTAAGGCGGCGTCAGTTTACATCTCTCTCGCACCTTCACTATGTATTCCGCAACAATGTGGAATAATTCCCCAATTAATTCTTTATTACGCTTTATAAAAATGAAAATATCCCTTTTTTCCTCAATTTCAATATACAAATGTTTTATCTTCCGGATAAAACATGCGCGGAATGGACAGGTAAACAACGAACAATGCTTTTGATTAATTCAAATACGACCTATTAATTACTCGTTATCACCATTCTGAATAAAGATGGCGACTTTTCCAATTTAATATTGGTAATGAAAATTCGTGGCTCAACACTTACGGGTAATTGCAGACCACACACACAAACTGATTTTAAGTTTATTACTAAACTAAAGACTTGATATAAATTATCTGAAACAAACAAACACAATTAAAATGGACTTTCCGCACAACTTGTTACTGATTAACAATACATTATTATAATGGTAAACACACACATACAAATCACTCTTGCACGCTCGGTGATCCCGGTGGAAGTGAGTCCTCAGTGCCTTCGCTTCCGTATATTAACATCCTTTGTGAATGAATTAGGCCAATCCTAGACATCTTCCTGGTCTAGGATCCAATCACATCCCTATGCAAATTCTCGATGATTGACAGCCCCAATCATCGTTATCTTTATCGATTAATCGATTTCCCATTGGTGGTTGGGTTACCGGAGTCGAGAGGCGCTGCGCGCTGCCTGTTGCCGAGCCACCAATTTCTCCGCGTCACGACGCATTTCCCACGCCTGCGCATTTTCTCGCGCACATGCCGGGAAATAGTACCCCTGAATCCAGACAGATGGTGACTCTGGTATCATTATCCGTCAATACCATACCATCAGAATAGTCTATTTGGATTCGTCAACAACATTGGCGGTCTATCTTCAAAATAATCATCCACGGCATCCGGATGTCAATCAATTATAACCATAACCCCATAGCGACTAGGGCAATCCGGAGCTGCCAAAGCGAACTTGCATAGGAGCCTAATCATTCACCGTTGATTTGCTGTCATTCCCCATACTGACAGTTCCAGGTTATCTTAGTAATATTAATTTCATTTACTCACTCTCTCATTCACTCATACCGTATAACATTGTTCGTTCGCAGGTCCGGAAAAATATTAATTACCAAAGAAGGAAAGAAAAGACTTAATCGGAGAAACGATTACATATTATCATTTTTTAATCTTGCAATGAGTGGCTACGGCCACCTCATCACACTGTCAATGTTCAGTAATTGATAATCAGAGCCACCTGTGCACAGTGGCAGTACCTCCTGGGCCAATCGTGCAGTTAGTCGAGTGCCTATATTTGTGCACGGCCCAAGAGAGAAATTGTCACGCAGTAAATTGCATAGCGCAAGCGCGACGCCTATGAGAGCAACTGCTCATGCGTAGGCGGACCTATCGCTTGCGCTAACCACTTTGAGCAAGTCTGACCATGTGCACGCGCATGCTGAGTTGCGCGGCCAATCAGAAAATTCACGGTCTGGGTCAGACCACATCCGCCCAAACACCACGAGACCGGGAAGAAAATTGCCGGCATCACTTCAACTCAGAGCATCAATGCAAACACACGTGTTTTTCAGTGACTCTCAGTTTTTATATCGGCATTCAGTACAACTCAAATTTAGATCAGCTCAGACAATTGCGTTCTTCAGACCTCCAGTGCATCTTCATTAGAACAGCAATTTACTCGGAAACTCATCGCCCACGTTAATAGCAATTGTGTGCACCGGCACATTAAGTCAGTGTCTCATAAAAGTCATATTAGATTCATCGGGCGTGCAATTAGCCAAAGCGTGGTATTTAGTGATTAAATTCAATTATATGTATTCAGCCAAACCCTAAGTGCATCTTCATATTATATAATTGAGTGCATTAATCAAATCAAGACTAATAACTAATTTTCAGTGCCATTGTTCAGACATTCAAAGCAATCAACTCAGTGCAATTCAGTATTAGCACTTAGTTGTCAACCATATCTGTGATTATTGTTGCTTTATCAATAATAAATAGCCTTGTTAAACGCATCCACATTTTTCCTGTCACCAAAATTCCAACTTAGATTCCTGCACATTATATTGGGTAATATAATAGTCAGTTTCAGTCACTGCTCTATCAGTTTCAGCCAACTCTTTTTCTATTAGAAAATCCTCTTTTTCAATTATTTTCGGTTCGGTTGTTGTTGTAAATTCAATATTTGTGGTCAAGTCGGTATTTTGGGCAGTATCAGGAATTTTTTCAACTGGCTGCCCCTCTACTGATTTTTTGGTTGTAATTTATTTGTACCTCCATATTTTTCAGTTGGTGCATATGGACAATCTTTTATAAAATGACCTTCTTGATCACAATTGTGACAAGGATATTTTTGTTGTGGGTTTACTTTGACGGTTTAATTAAAGTTTTCAGTCAAGGTTTGAATCTCTCTCAGAAATTCTTCCAATTTTGTTGCTTCTGAGGTTGTCTCAATCGGTTCTTTGGCTACAAGGATGATGTTTTTTTCTTCTAGAGTTTGCTCTGAAGTTACCATAGGAGTAGAGGATTTCTCCTCTTCTACCTCCATCTGGTTGATGCGATATTTATTTTTAGCGTCAAGTTGTGACAGAATTCTGTGTATTATCAGCTCTTAATTTAAATTATCCCGCGTAATTGTGGCGCCTTGTGCCCAATTGTACATGCGATCAGTCCCATATTAGGAAAACGACGGAAGTCAAGCGCGGTCCTCTGAGGAAATACTGGTTGCGCCTGTTAGCGCACCACGCGGTCACTGGGTGAGTGAACTTGACCTCCGGCGTGATATATTACCGAGCGCATCGCGGACTCGAGAGAAAGCACTCAGCCGTGAGCGAGAAAGCACTTCGAGAAGTCATCTACACTCAGAGTTACGTTGCGGAATTCATCGGAGATTGAGAAAGTGCCAAGATCACAAAAGTGAATTGTGTATTAATTAGTCATCGAGTTTTCCGACATTGGCTTGAAAAGGAAGCATAGAACTACGTTATACCACCTCAAAGGAGAAGCGACATTATAAAGAAGTTATCTTTATTAGTACTATTTGTTGAGTAAAAATAAATAGAGGTTCCATTGTGGTATAAATGATCAAGTGTTGTTGTTCTGTGGTTTGCACCTATCCTGTTGAGGAACGTGAAACGGCGGATACCTGGAGGAACCAGCTATCGCACGCAGAGACAACAAGCAGGGTAATTTATTCTCTAACACCTGAGGAATTGTTATATGAGAGAGAGAGAGAGAGCGATAGTCTTCGATTGGGCGATAAAAGGTCAAGTTTATTCATTTCATTGTACGCACCGTTGACTACTATTTATCGGTTCTCACTTCTGGATCGCTAAGCTTTCGTTTTTAATTGTATTTGTCCACTGGTGGTTACATCAATGAGTTTATATTAATTGAGTCGCGATATTAATATAAATTCGCCAGTATTATATGTAACGTAAATTCCACGTTGCTGTCACGATAATCCATAACGGCGGGTCATTTTGAGAGGTATCCTAGTGGAGACCCACCCCTCGGTTAGAGTCATCTTAAGTCAGGCAACCGTAGTATAATCAGGGGTCAGTTCTTGGTCTGAGGTCAAAACCAAGTGGCGCCCAGAATATCCATATTGGTATGTGGATAGTGCTCGTCTTTTTTGTCCTCGGCACGTAATTACCCTTTCTCTCAATAAAAAGGGGATTGCGCGGTCGGGTTGTCACAAAGTATCACTCTTTGTTCTTCTTTGACAGCCCATTTACGTCTTTCCTTCTTGTCCAATTTCGATAGGGTTGATAACAACTGTACTGTGACATAGAGTGGGTCATTTCAGATTTTACTTCTAAACGAATAGATAGTGGAAGTGCATCCAAAATAGCTTGTATTCTTTGGGACTCATTAGGTTGTTTCTCCATTTGTCTACATATGTCCTCAAATTCTCAATGAGATATCGACCAGTGCATCGAGAATCAAGTTGCGGCCATCTTTTTCCGGCACTTACCGCATATACGCTACAATCAACGCTTCACGCGTTCACGCTATATACAATCAAACACTTTCACAATATCTATCACTCAACAAACATTATTAAATATAGAATTACACTCATTATTGTTCAACAATCATATTAGTAAAGCTCTCCACGTGATATACAACCACGTGCTGGTCTAGCATAAAATCTAACACTCTTCAATTGTTATTTAAGATAAATAACAGTACACTCAAACCATTCAATTATTTTCTACGAACACTCAATAAATAAGTTATAGACATTGTGAACAATCAGACATTTAAGTTAACACTCATACAAACACTCAAATTACTTGTAGAGACAATCTAGCATATTCATTCACATTTATGTACATTCATCCACATTGAATAAAATAAGTGTTTTGTTTTTCTCAAAAATCAAATTACTTCGTGTCAGTAATCCCAATCAAATAATCAGGCAATAATTACATTACATTTAACCTTTGCAGCTACATTCGCAATAACAGAGTTGTAACATCGATACCAATCAAGAGCCTCATCTACCAATACTTCCGGCAAAAGTAATAATGCTGCTTGTTGGGTTATGTTTTCTGATACTATATATCGCTCGAGTCTTACTAGGAAGTCTCTTGGTTGTACTCCTTGGGATGGAAAGCGAATTTCGGTCTTTATTATTCGACGTATTGCGGATCCCACATTTGGCAAGGTTGTTATTTCACCTATTATACTATGAAATCCAACTGGAGGTAGTTTTCCAATTGGATTCGGTTTTGACTGTCTCCTTATTCCATCAATTACTTCTTCTGTGTCAGAAGAATCAATTGAGTCCAATTCTACTTCGTTATAAACGACTGGAGTTTGTCTATTTTCAGTATATGGAGTGGAGTGTGCATTTTTGGGAATCGCACCTCTACTCACTGGTGTTTGTGATGTGTTCTTAAGAGTGTTATTGTCCATCTTTTGAAATTGTTGTTTGAGCATCTTATTTTCCTCCTGCAGTTGTTTATTTTCAGCCAGAACTTTATCACTTCTCTGAGCCATTTCACCTAAAGCTTCCATGTCTCTACGGTTGTCCATTCTTGCTGGTTGTGCACTTTCTTCAATTTCAAGTACATCTTTATTAATAGTGACTAATTTTTCGCTTATTTTTTGCGGTTTTCTGAGTCAGTACTTGGCTTCAGAATGCTCATAGGAGTATTTTGATGTCTCTTAGTTAGTAAATTAGCGGCTTCAAATTGTATTTGCCACCTTTTTCTTTCTTCGTCTATAGCCTTTTGTAGTTCACGTTGATAATTTTCGCGCTCTTATTTCTGATTGCGAGCAACGTCTTCTTGTATTGCTTTGATTTTTTCATTAACAATTTCATTCGCTCTTCTTTCTATTTTCTTGGCGGTATTACTTCTTGCAGTTTCCATTGAACCTATACTGGACGGTAGAGGAGTTACTTCTGCCCCTACTTGAGATTTTCCACCAGGGTTTAAGTCTTGAATTGATTGTAAATTTTCTTCTTCAAGTAAATTTTCCCTTTGACCACTCCCTTCCATCTCAGTGGGTGGATTCCCTTTTCTTCCAATATTCACCGTACGATTTAATTCATCGTCTCTAATCAGACGGGTTGATGGATTTACAGGTGAACGTCCGTCGAACATTTTTGAAGATTCCTTAAAATCTGCTATTAATTTATCAACCTCACTGTCGCTATGTTCTATTTCTGTTATAGCCGGTAGATTTTTCTCTTTGGATGGTTCTCTTGGCGCTTTCTTATACGCCCTCTTTACTACTTGCTATCCACGAAAAAGTTTTCCACCTCTTGTTGTTGGAATTTCTTTCTGTGGTTCCATCCAATTTTCACACTGTTTGAAATATAATGTTATATAAGGACAATGTAAAAAAATGTATAGGGTATAAAAATGAAATGATACGTTACAAAAATGTTTATATATCTAACTACTTGTTAAAATATTTTCTTTACAAATATTCTATTGGCTTTTACAACTTTCTCTTTTTTTTCTTTTCTAGCCAAGAACATTGATTTTTTATCTAAGCAGGATGGAACTGACCGAGACACCAGGAGTCAACGGCCTCTAAAATTTTAAGCGCTAAGCTTTTAAATTTTCAGAATTCATTGCCCCATTAATGTCGAGTTTTGTCCATTTTATGGGTGGCTTCCAGAAGACCGTTGCCCCCCTATTATCGAGATGCTATGCTAACTAGTTGCACAAAGGCACAAGAGCTGTCATCTTTAAGTTCCTCCTCCTTTTCCAAAAATCAATATTCTACGTTTTCCACAAATTCAAAGCTATTATTATTTTATTGTTTCTAGATAGTGTCTCTTTTTGAAATCGAAGTGCTATATTGAATTTATTTGATTTACTATATGAGAACTCTTTACTGGGTTTTATTTCATGTTTGTCTCTGCACAGTATTCAATCTCCTTATTTTATGATCAAGTGTGACATGCACTGGAAACGTTTAAATTTCTACTTCCCTCCTTTACCACAGGAGCATTTATTTCATCTTTATTATGCGGCGTTTCCAATTGAGTGTTTACGATGTGCGAATCACTGCTTGTCTCTATAACTCTTTGTCAAGTTCACTTCTTTGTTTGGTAACTTCTATCTATTTGTTTTAACCTTGAACTCTAGCTTGTATTATTGTGAGAAAACCACTTCTTGAAATAAAATGTTTATTTTTCAAATTTATTTTATCGTGAGGAAGACGTTATTTATTCTTTATCATACCTGACTCTACCTTTTATTGTTTGACTCCCGGGAATCACATGCTTGGTAACTTCTTCGCACAATGATTATAAGTTAACATATTATGTGGATGTTCACTATTATCTTAGTGGAGGCTTTTGTAAAGCAAAATTCGTTGCGTTTGGAATCTTTCCTTTCTATTGGAAGTTTACCTTTTATTATCTCTCCCTAGAATGATATTATTTAATTTTTTTTTTCACATGTGGAGTCTATTGTATCCCGAAGATACTATTGGAATTTGCTGAAAGGAGTTCTCAGTAAATTTGACTCTCTAGTCCTTATCTGTTTACACACGTTTTGAAATAATATATGATTATGCTACAAGTCACTAAATATGTTTTTCCCACGGAAATAATTCTAATTAATTCATATTGTATTATCTTTATAAATTCTTTCTAACGTCAACCCGCAGAATTACAATTATTTATTTATTAAATATTATTTTTTTTTCCAATCGACTATTTTTACTCGTTCAATAAAGATAATCTCTCTATTCTGGGTTTTTTTTTCTCTTCTTGAATTTTAAGGAATTAATTTTTCTGCAATATATTTGTATGTGCGTTAGCATGGAACAAACAATGCCTCTATTTAGTAAGTTTAACGTTCACCCATCGCGAGCTCTTCCAGGACGATACAAATTTTGTGTCATGACTACAAAAAGTAATAACTACCTTTACTCTTCCTAGGCCCTCCGATAAACAAAACAAACTTGAGGATCAACAGTTTCGGAAATTTTACCTCTTCAAAATTCCCACGGTATTGATTATAAAATTAATTTACCTTGTTTCGTCATTTTAGATGGTGTCGACAAGACTGTTCAGTTATTAACTCGTCAATCTTTGTTTACATTGTGTTTTGCTACATAGTTGACAAAGAAATATTAATTTCACAATAACTGCTTGGTATTTTATCATTTTCTAGACTTTATAAAGTCTGTAGTATACATAGTTTCTGGTTTCTATGAAATGTTTCTTTATACAAAAATTCTATCAAAAATTCTATTTTAAATTCTTTGTCCACGGCTAATTAAATAATAAAACTCTCTAGCTCCGCTGGATTCGAGCCAATTTATTTTAATTAATGGACTTTTCGAGCTACGTGCTGAATTCCTTACTCCAACCCCGTACTCTATTTTCCATTGCGGTTTTCGATCTATTCTAGATGTTAATTAGACCAATACGAGCTAAGCTCGCTTTCATCAATTTTTGAAATTTTGAGCCCCACGTTGGGCGCCATTGAAACAGTTCAAATCACCCTTCGCTCAATATTCGCGGGAACAGGCGAGAATGTTCGTCTTCACGTCCCATTGACGTCCAACGGAATGGACCTCGTGGTGGGCGCCACTCATTCCTTTACCAGTGCAATGATTATTGTTGAGAATGAGAAACAGCAATAATCTGGTAGATGTTACCTAGCTATGATGAAAGTCCTTGGTCTCGCAGGTGGTGTGTTCTCCGAGAACTATCCCGCGATAGCCGCGAAAACCCGGTGAAAATGAAATAAATGTGGAGAAATAAATATGAGAACTGCTTCTCTCACGAGAAGACTTCACGAGACACCATATTCATCCATGCCTCATGTGTCGTGCGACGGTTTAAAATATCCCGCTGTCCAGCTGAGGTATCGCCTTCAGGGCACCACGAGCCTTTCTGTTAAACAGACGGGAGGCTCTCCATTTTGTCCTGGAGTTTATCCAGTCCTTGGTACACGCGTGAGTGTGTGAGCTATACTACACCATGACTCGCGTCAAGTGTGTATGCTGGTCACAAGGAAGAAATCAGTCCCTCTGATTTCCCTCTCGGTGAATTACAAACCACCAATTGGTGTGAATGTCCTTGATTATTCTTCTCGGCCCAACGTTCTGCAGCAGCAATAAAAATTACCACGCCGTTAAGACCGAGTACGTAATTTTATTTCAAAAATAATTAAATTCAAACAAGAAGAAAAAAAAGTTTTAGAGTTGATCAACAGTTTCTTTTCTGATCGAACAATAATATGTGAACAATGAGTAGTTATGAATTAAGGCTAACCCCGACTATCCGTATGTTTGTTAATGAACAAATGTTAAGCAAAGGAAGGTAAGCAAGCAGAGAAGAAAAAAGCGAGTACTTACAGTAAAGGCAGTTTGCCTGTTTCCAAACGTGCCTTATGATTCGCCTTCCCACTGGTTCTAGAGCCTTTTCCTTTCTCGTCCCTCGTTTGGTTTTATGGCTATTGGTGTTATTGGCAAAGCAGAATAAGGATAACAGCAGTTATGTTGAGATTATAAGCTACACAACGACTCAATTTCCCAAACCAAAATCACAAACTTTTATTCACAAATTCTATGCTTATCTAGCTGACTAATTATACAATTATTAACTTGTTCTGGTTTTGAAATATAATTTTCTGGTGATATGAGAATAAGTACACCTTGAAAAATCAAGTTGCAAATAAATGTCGCTAATTCTATTAATATTGGACTAATGATGTTGAATGTCCAATATAAATTCTCAAATGTATCTCTCTAGTTAATCAAAGAAGCACGTGGACTTATACGTCTTATCTCCCTTGCGTATGTATATATTGTGACGTGGTGGCGACCCACGCCATGATCGCCACGAGCAATCGTTTGGCTCAGCCCAAAACAGGGCATAAATTTACCCCCTTATTGCCAATTATTTATGTTCGATAACCGCTGCCGCCTGCAAATAAGATTAAGAAGAGTGAATGACGAGTGCATGAATGAATGAGAGAATGGAAGAAGACATAAGATGGCCTACCTGGCACCCATGTACCGGAGTAATGATGATGATCCCGATGTCACCCTCGTCTATTGACCTACACTCCACGGATTGAAACAAATACCGACGCTTCCCGAAACAAACAAAACAATAAATCGAAAACAATGAATAATGATACACGGCGAACAACTGCCGAACTGAGATTGGTGAACAAATACCAATTTATCAATAAACAAATACCGTATCGAACGTACCGAAGCCTCGTGCACACCACTTGGCCAAACTGTATCACGACCATGGGCGACATAACCCTAAATGTCACCCAGTGGTCAGCGCGGTAAGGACTCGCCGGTAATCGAGCGAGATTACCATACGGGGATGCGGTCGATAATGAGAATCGATATGGATTAATGACACCGGCGGCGCTATCGGCCAATGAACCCGGAAGAGACGACGATGACATAGGCGAGGGGTGACAGCAAAAGGGCGAAGAGGGAAAAGCAGCCATTTTCCGGCACTTCACCGGTGGATAGTGTTGAGGACGGTCGCACGCGTGCTGAATTTATACAAATATTGATTGTGAACGGAACGACTCGGCTATTATACATTGTAAAATTGATTTGTGACGACTTGGACTACTGAAATTGATTGTGAATTGAAATTGAGTTATTTAGATAGTCGGGAGTAAAAAATTGTGCGTTGCTAGGGTGTGATAAGTGCCACCCTATTCGCAGTGAGTAGCCTATCTTTTCATTTGTGCATGCGGACCGCGTGGTCACACATTCGCCGGCGTAGTCTATTAATTATTACATACTTTGCCCAAATTATCGAATGCAGAGCGGCAGCTACAACAGATCCTCATATTTTCCATTGTTTTAATTAGGTCGAAACAGCGTATACCCGATCCTTCCCCACGTTGTCGGCGAATTACGCCGCAATAGATTCTCGAATTTTCCACGCGTCCCCATCCGTGCAACAAGTGCACGTGTACCGAATCCTACATTCTTGCACCGCGCGGACAATAGCGTTTCTATTGTCCTGCCGCGTGTTGCCTATTACCCCCCGCGCATCACCCCTATTGTACCGAATTCTTTCTTTTCTAGTATTTCCCCTTTCACGCGTATAATTTACATTGAATTCATTGTATCTCTGTTGTCGATCGCCGTAGGAATTATTTCATTACCATTGTCAATAAGTTTATATTATATCTTCAACTTCTTTCATTTTATACTGTCTCAATTATTGAACGCTAGAGACGCACGTCATATTATTACTAATTAGTATTGGAAGATAATAAACTTTGCTGCCGATTAGCGCAAACATCGAGATTCTGTTAATGAATAATTATAATTCATCAAATCAAGCTGATTAATTGTTCGATCAACTTTAATAAATCAAGACATATCATGACAATTAAATTCCTCGCGTTACCCCGTTTTTTTTTTCCCCCCCCATTATTTTCCGAATCCCCTGTTTTCCTTATTTTCAGGTTAATATAAATAAGGTGGCATCCCGACCCGCTGACTACCGCCACAGAACAGGCGACCGTCACAATATATATTTGTATTCAATTGGAATTCCTTTGTCAATTTTCCTAATTGGCCTTTCCAAGAGATAGTTGTTTCATTTTCGAAAACCGAACCGGAAGTGTCGCTCAAGACTGTCGCTACGCAGATCTCAAGTCCCATATTTCTCCTTATTTGAATTCCCCTTTCGCGCGTGTCCTCGCATCTTCTTTGTGTGCCCTTTCAATTGACAATTTTCCGCTCCTTGATTTGTGTATCTTATTGTAGTGTGATAACTGTAACATGTATGGTAACTCGGGCAAAGCCCTCGGTAAGTAGGGTCACTTTTTGTTACCGACGAGCAATCCATCATCATTGTTACGCAAGAAGGCCACTAGAGGCGTGGAGAGCGGAATACTGAGATTATACTCAGATCTTTTTATCATCGATAAAAATGACAGTTTGCCATACTTGCCATACAATGACTAGCCGTTGTTGCTGTCGCACTGCTGTTTCGGAAAGTTATGATAAATAAAATGATGATTGACTTAACGCGGCAATATGTGTGATCACGCGGTCCGCATGCACAAGTGAAAAGGTAAGCTACTTACAACGATTCGGTGTGGCACTTTTTCACCCACCCTATTATCGCACAAAATTACTCCCGACTAGATACTTTCATAGACCAATTCGTAATCCGTTCAATATAGCCGTTTCTTTTCAATACAATAAGCACGGTTCAATAGTTTAAATTAATTCACAGTCTCAATTTCAATTCACACTTGATTGCCTATGCACACACGCGGCTGTTCAGCTCAATTGCCCCTGGCGAAGTGCCGGAAAATGGCCGTTTCTTCCTCTTCGCCCTTTTGCTGTCACCCCTCACCTATGTCATCTCCATCTCCTCCGGGTTCGTTGGCCGATAGCGCCGCCGGTCTCATCATTATATATTGATTACCATTATCGACCGCTTCCCATATGGTAATTCCGCTCGGTTACCGGCGATCAATTGCGGCGCTGACTACTTGGTGACTATTCAGGTTATGTCGCCCATGGTCGCGGTGTTGTTCAGTAATGTTGTCGATTGTTGTTCGTTGATAATTCGGTACGGTTGTTGTTTACAGTTCATCACGTTGGTATTTATTCACCAATATTTGTCCGGCGGTTTAACGCCATATTCCATTTTCTTTGGTTCATCAATTTGTTCGGGAAGCGTCGGTGATGGTTGTCGTTTCGGTACGTGGAGGACAGGTCAATTTGGCGAGGGTGACTTCGGGATCTTCCAGGTTAATTCGGTAATTGCGGGGTGCTAAGTAGGACATCATATTTATTCTTTCATCCACACAATCATACGTGCATTCGTTATTTACATTCTCTTATCTCTATTTGCAGGCGGCAGTGGCTATTAAAATATGTGTGATTGTTGGAGATGTTGCCAACCAAATAGCTGCCGTGGAAATAATTGGTTATGTGGGCACAAATTATAAATGCGTTGAATAATTAACGAATATAAATATATTAATTTAATTAACTGAGTGAAGAATTAACAATAATGAATGAATGAGTGCTTAATGAATTCTGATTTGTACAAAGCGTGAATGGACGAATGATGTGATATGAGTGAGTGCATATGTGGTGAATAAGAATGATGTGAATGCAATTGTCGAGTTGAACTAAAGCCACGCAGTCTCGAATGAGCAACCGAATTGTATGTGAGAAATGACCGCGTATTGAGTAATGTCTATGAAACAATTGAGCCACCAAATTGTAAAATATACTAGAGAGATAACAATAAGCACAATTATAATGAGCGTTTAATTAATTTGATTCATACAATGCACACAAATTTAATTCATACGCGTCACACAATTATCAACCACTGGGCCCACGCCACGTGGTGATGCACACCAGAAATTAATTAAAAATCAATTATCTTCCTCATTCACACTTTTGATACGGTCACTGAGTTGTCACTAAAATTGAGTTGATTACTATTAGCAGAACACAAGCTATGATTACGAATTGTTCTGAACACACTAAGATAACACAATGAATTTTGCGGATGAGTTGTACGAGCGGAAAGAGTACTTCCACGTGCGCTGAGTTCGATGGTTAGATCCAAGATGAATGAAAAGCACGCGTTGATGATGATCATGATGCCGACGGAAGAACGGCGACACTTATTTTGCACGTCAGTGCAAGCGCAAGCGCAGGATGTGCGCAAGCGCATGCTCATAAGTGCCCATAAGTGTCCAAACTTGATTGATTGGATGATCGAGGCACTACGTGACACGATAGATTGCCCAATTGATTGATTCGTCCAAATTGTGAGTCAAGTTGGTTGAGTGCGTGAGAGGTGCTGCCACTTCACATCATGAGTGACCAAACAATAATTAATATGCTGAAAAGGGTCAATTTAGGCCCTTTCTTGGGCTGAGCCAACGATTGCTCACGGCTATTATAACGTGAGTCGACTCCACGTTACAATATATTGTGACAATGTCAGGGTTTTCAGCCCTGGAATATTCTATTTCCACTGTTGCTCCTTCTCCTATTCTCTATCCGTCTGGTAGCTCACGCTCGCACTCGATGTTGAGTGCGTACGAATTTGCCTAGACTGACAGATATCGTCACTGCGCATTTAGTATGCGCTTATTGCGTAGAGTGGGGATATCTGTGGTCTATGAACTTGACCGCACTCGACGCAAAAAATCACTTGTTAACTCGCGATCAAGCCTCTAACTAGAGACTTGAATATTTACTTCCGTGTGCGAGAAAGTAATTGAGAAATAGCGAATTTATCATCTACGATTGTGATAATATCCTTACGGTTGTAATATTGTTGTTCCGCACATCGCTGCATACATCGTGATTGTTTTGTGCGAGCTGTATAAGCTATTAAATAAACCTTTTGGCCTGTTTGGGCGCTTGCAATAAAACATAAATATTGAGTAATTATTCCAATTGGATCTTTTATCCAATTGGTACTTGTAACTTAATTAGACAATAAACGCGGTGTGTAGCGAGAGTTCATCGCACGAGAACGGGGTACGAGCGGACCCGGAAAGCTGAAAACCTGTTGAGCATCACGTGGCAGCAGAAAGGTAAACCATATAGAGTTCATTGTTCTTTCAGCTAACTATTTCGGAGACCTTGGATCCGTATTTATCGGCGTTGAATTTCTTGGCTTGGAGGAAGTCCTGAGCTTAGTTGGTTTTTATTAATTTCTCCAATAGGAATTAAATTGAATAGGTTGGCTGTGACCAGATATCGGCCCGGAGTTCAAATCCTCT
Source organism: Zele albiditarsus (assembly GCA_958496275.1). NCBI lineage: Eukaryota > Metazoa > Arthropoda > Insecta > Hymenoptera > Braconidae > Zele > Zele albiditarsus. The sequence goes on from OY292417.1 coordinate 129,182, forward strand.
TCGATATAAAAAGGAACACCCCTGGTTTAAGTTCATTTTCCGATTTAAAAATATGCATTACTGATTAGTATCAGCAGGAACGTGTACTTAGGGTTTGGTTATTACAAATTGCCTGCTGGGAACAGGCGTGGTTAAGACCATCGACCCAAGGGAACGAGTTTCAAGGCCGTGCAGGTCAACTTCAATTAAATTTAGCAAGTCTTTAATTGATGTCTTTATTTTTTTAGGTTTGATAGGGAAACCTAAGTGGCGCACAACGATAATTTGTTTCGAGATCAATTGATTCCCTCCAAAACTCGAGAATAACCCCATTTGTCCCTTTCACATTTTGGCCTTTCCCATTTTTAGAGGCCAACGCGCGGTTAGGTGTTACAATATATATTGTTACGTCCTAGTTGTAGACTCGGTTGAGTTGGTTGGGTTGCCCCAAATATTAGGTACGAGATGGAAAAACACAGTTATTTATACCAATTAATTTTGAGTAAAGTCCGAAATGGTATTGGGATCGTTGCTTGTTATGCCGCGACCCGCGGTTGAAGGTTGAAGGAATGAACGGGTGTTTATGAATGAACTCACAAATAGTTTATAGAATAACACTTATTTCGTTGTTTATTATCTCACTCACAATAATATCAATATAACAATTTATACACTTATTCACAATGTTGGTTCGCAATTTAGAGATCTCGCAACCTTTGATTATTAGTTGTCGAGTTGAATTGATTCTTTGAGTGCGAACTCGTTAACTGTGGTTAGGTGATAATAACCTTAGCGAACTGGAATTATACCGATCGCGTTGGCGAGTTTGAATTGATAAAATAACGTGAGCTTTACTTCTAGAGCAGTTCTCAAAAGATTGGAAAGATGATTGAAATGATTTTACTTGCAATGCTTGAAGCTGTTTTACGTCTGCTCGTTGGCATAGAAGTGGGTGGAAAATCAGAAAGAAGCTCTATTTGTTTCCTCGCTGCATAAGATTTGCGTCAGCGTTTCTGGGTCCGTGCGGACTGATTCTGATTGGCTTAATTCATTCAAGCCATTATAGTTTGTCTGAAAGAGTTCACTATTGGACAGAAGGTCCAAATAGTGGGGTTGGCTTCTAAGTAGTTTCCGATTTTGTTCCCAAAAGCTAAGTTGACAGTTTATGATTTCTCACGCTGAGATAAATGAATTCAAGAAGAATCTCGGGCTCTTAATGTTGTGCACCGCAGAAATATGAGTTGATGATTATCCCGACAGAGTTTAACGGTTGGAGTTGAGATACAATATTTATTCTTAATGTTTAAATATTTATTACGTTGAATGATCATTCTTATAGGTTCATATTCTGCAGCCTAATGGTTTTGTGATCTTTTAAATGGTTTCCCACGCTTGTAGCGAGTACGCAAGTGCGCGGCTACAGTGGGAGAAAAAAATGAGAAAAATAATCCGATAATCGGTGTGAGATAAAAATGAATAATCAAAGAAAAAAAGAATTTCAATAATGCTATTTTGGTTAGGTAGTAATTATTGTAGATAGGAAAGGAAGGTCACTCAGGACCTAACAATATCAATAGCAGTGTTCTCCAATTTTTCATTTCATGGATGGTGTACAATTGATGAAATAGAGATGAAACCGCCTTAAATGTTCCATCAGAGAACCATTGTTCACACGATGCAAGAAACTGTAGATTTTTTTCAGTTGCGAACATTAAATACCTTGTATCACCTCCACCACTATCATGCAATGAAAATTGCTCGTTATTGTTTGTCGTACATAATACATTAGATAATACTATATCTGCACGTATCGCTGGATTAGCAGTATGAGGGTTATGTTGTTCTCTACAGCGTTGAACAGTACATGAAATAGTGTCCACTGATGGCATACGAGCAATTACTGGCGAATTAACTTTCTTTAATTGGTTAGAAATCAATTTAACTGGCTTGTCATCAGATTTCTTGGCCCTTTGCTTTATTTTTTTAATAACAGTAGAAATTTTAATTTTGACGGCATCACCAGCATGTGTATGGATAGGAATTTCTCCAATTACATTTCCTTAAAATTCCCATTATTAATGTACATATAATACGTAATAATAGTAATAATAATAATAATAATAATATATAATAGATACTTAGTGAACGAAAATTAAAATACCGTCACAGTTATCAGAATCAGTGTGTATTATATTGTGACACTTATTTTTAGATTTGTATTCACAACAACGCCATGTTATTGAGTTTTTATCTTCTTTGTTTTGTGTAGATGTAACCATCATACACTAATTTTTTTTTTCGTTTATTTAATATTACAAATTGCAATGGCATTTTCTACGTTATAATTTAAAAAGATCAATCACGGTATAATGCTTCAATATTTTAATGACTCCAGTGACTTATAGTACACGTAAACACTTAATTTACATAAAATCACTCACGTCAGTTATACATATTGTTACGACCTGGCTGTGAACCCTATTGCGTCCTAAGAGCGTTTGGGTTTGGCAGATCTACCGAATGTGAGAGATTGGGGTTGTAGTAAGAGTTGATTTGTAGAATTGTAGATTAATTGCACTTGGTGAAGAAGATCCTCACGTTCCGGTGGATATAACAGTTAAATATATAAATTAGATTTAGAATTAGGTCCGAATAGGTAGAAGGATCGTTGCTTGTCACTGCGACTCGCAGCTGGAGCGTCGGCGAAGGATTGGTGGTCAAGGTGAATCAGTGAATTGAAATGAAATAAAGACTGTAGAACGAGACACTTCACAGTTGTTGATATCGATGTCGATTCGTTTATTGTTTCCTTCGAGCTATATGATTTATAATCATTTAGTTTGATTATTCGATGAGTACACAATATGCGTTGACAATGAAGAAATGTTATAATTGTTTAATGGGAAGACAAGAGTGCTTCAACCACGTAGAATGATGTAATATAATATAATGGATGAAAATGTTCTCTCAAAAACTAACTAATGCTGCTCAAGACCTACTGATAATTAATAAACAACACTGCTCGAGAACTACTGATAATGAGTGAATGTTGAATTGAATGAATAATAAAAAGGAATCCAACTCGAGAGCCAGGGAGTTGTTTATATATTCGTGGTTCCTAGTCCGTGCGGACTGGTTCTGATTGGTCTTTTTTATTTATTGATGTTTCGATTTGTTGCTTGGAAGTTAGCTGGCCCGCCATTGGACAGAAGGTCCGATGGTGGGTGACTTCTTAGTTGACAAAATTTATTGCTGAGGGCTGAGTTGGCGATTTCAGGTTATTGACTCTAAAGTTTGGTTCTCGGTGCTTGATATTGTGAAATACCCTTGAAATATTATTTTATACAATATAGTCTTACATGCTGAGTGGCAATTCTTAAGTTTATGCAAATGGTTCTTAATATTAACTTAATTGTTTAACGGTCATATTCCGCAACGCAGCATATCGGTGGAGAATTTGAGTTGAATGTTCGCGGTTTGGCGATCGCGCTTGCGCGTGCGGCCATTGCGAAAGAAAAAGGTTAATGAACGTTTCTAATGCGTCAGCATGTGTGATCGCGGTTGATGAGAATGGGTGACGTCGGTAACGCGAAAAAGTATAGCGGAGAGGTCGCTCAAGACCTAACACCTCCCCCGCTGAAAAGAGTTCGAGCGTCCCGCTCGATTTTTATATCGATAAAAGATGGCGGTCTTAGAAAATTGGCGCGTCTTTTGAATTTAATTATTTGAAAGATTTTCTTGTGACCGTCTGTGTGGGGGAATATGCCTTTTCTTATTTTAATAGTTTTTATTTTTATTTTAACATTGTGTGCTGAAGTTATTACATATATTTTTGTTTTTTTTTGTTTTTATTTTTTTTATTACTTAATTGGTGACATTATGATAATTATTCTTAATTAATAATGTGAAAAGGGGTTAGGTGTGATATGGGAAGTTGGAGTTTGTTCAAGGTCGTTGGTGTCGGTTGAAAATTGTTGAGTTGCAAAAAGATTTTATTATTATTTTCCTCTCTTGTGCTCAAGAGGAATTTCTGCCACATTAACTTTTGTATTCTTGTTCGTGTTAGTCGCCTGACTTTTTTTTTGTATGAATTATGAATCAGGGTGTAAGTAAAAAAATTTTTATATTTCCTTTTTTTTCTATTTTCTTTAGTTTTTTCTTCTTTTTTTTTTCTTAATTTATCCTTTGTTTAGTTGAATTGTAATTGTTATGTGTGTATATTATTTTTCAGGTGGGACGTGGTCGGGGAGTGGCGGCTGGGGAGGAAGTTTACGAGTTTGTTCATTCGGAGCCGAGAGCTCCTGAACCTGGGGCTCCTATCCCAGTTCTTCGGGAGGCTGATTTGGTGGGCATCCCGGATGACGACAGTGTGAGTGTATTGTATATTGGTATTTTCCCTTCTTTTTTTTTTTTATTTTGCCGGTTGGTGTACGTACTTTGTTTATTTTCTTTATTTATTTATTAGTTAATTATATTAATTTTTGTCTTTTCTTTCCTTTTTTCTTTTTTTCTCAGTGGGATGTTGTGTTGGTTGGTGAGTGGCGCCGGGTGGATCCGGCAGAGCCGTCGAGGGGTGGTGCGCTGCGGGTGAGGGCTCGGCGTATTGCCGTTCCCCGGAGACGTAGGCGGCGTGGGCCTGTTATGGAGGAGTAGGGCGGTTTTTTTTTCTCTTTTTTTTTCTCATGAGTGTTTTTTGTTGAGAGAGGAAGAAAAAAAAATAAAAAAAAATAAATTAATTTATTTGTTTATTATATTTCTGTCTTGTTTTTTTTTTTCTTTTTTTTTTTTTTTTTTTGTAGGTTAAGGTTGAAATGTGAGTATGCGTAAATGTGGCGCGGTCGCGTATTTTTTTATTTGAATTTTTTTTTTTTTGTTTCTCGCGCCATTAGTTTTCTTCGTGTGCTCGTTGTCGCGTGCGCCTTGAGGTTGTGAGTGTTTGGGCGTGTGGTTTTAGGGAGACTTTGGCGGTTCAAGTAGGGTGCTGAGGTATGACGTTGTTTTTTGATTGGTGGGGTTTGGTGGTTCTCGGGGAAGTGGGAATGGGATTGGAGTGTGGCTTGGTTGTTGTTTATAGGTCGGTTCGGTTTTTTCGTGGTTTATTAGGCTCGGGATTGGTTTCGTGGTGATGTATTCTCCTTTTTCTAGATCTGTGTTTTGGCTGTCCTGTTCCGCTTTGTTTGTTTTGTCTAAGTGTATGAATAGGTGTGTTGATGAGTCCCATAAGGCGCCAATTAATTTGAAACTCCAGCCGAAGATAGTGTATAAAGCGATTCCGTGAAAAATAGTGTCCATGATGAATTTAATGGTTTTGAATAAGATGAAAGCGCCGAAGAACATGTTCGACCAATGTCCTATTGTATAAAAGATTTTTCCCATTGTGCTTAGGGCTGCTTCGAATTTGTTTTATAATTTCTCGATGGTAATCATATTTTCAAGTTCAATTCCTTGGCGAATGTTTTGTTGCCCTATTGCGCCTCGTGCAATTGCGTGTAGCACCGATGGTTCTTCCACAGGGAACATGATGTTTTCGCTTAGTTTGTGTAGGTCTTCGGTGGCGTAGACCCCTGACCCCATTAGGTTACTTGAGTCATTATATTTCCATGATTTTGTGGTGCGTGGGGTGATTTCTTCTGGTGGAGTAGCAGGTGCGATCTGTGGCATGGCTTGGATCCATTTGTTATCGATAGAGAACATAGGGACTAGATAGCTATTACATTCTATTTGTGTTCCCGTGTGTACTAGTATGTGTGTGGTTGGGCGTAGGAACATTGAATCATTTCCCCTGAGCACTGGTAATTCTTGGAAACATTCGTTTACCTTTCGGATTCTGACGACTGCGGGGACGCATTTTGTTTTTCTTATTACTTCGCCTGCGACGTGAGCGATATAACCTGGGGAGTTCATAAAATGATATGCGAAGTTTACTGGGGAAAGGTGAGCGGTAGCAATGGCATTACTTAGCATTTTCCGTTCTAGCGCGCATTGTTGCATAATTACGTCGTTGTATAGATCTACAAGTTGGTTTTTGAGATGGTGTGCAAGGTAAACGAATTTTGCATTTACGTATGTGAATAGGTCAATGTTTTTTGTGTTTGTCCCAGGTTTTTTGTCTATGGGAGTAGTGGGAGTTGTGTCGAAAATGAATAGTCTCGGGTGTTCGGTTTTTACGAGTTTATAACCACAGACTTTTAGAATACCTTTTGTAGGTAGGGCGAAGGTGTAGTCATTTGAAGCTACTGAGTAAAATTCTTGGTCGTATGATTGTATAGATTTATCGCGTGTTTTTTCGGCTTGGCCTTGGTAAATGACTGAAAACCCGTCGAAGTTACATTTTGAGTATTCGATGACGTTCCAATATGTGTTGCTGTCTGAAAGTTACTGAAAAAAATACTGAAATAGCAATGGCTGACTTGATTATTATATTAAAGAATATAATAATGTGCTGGAATAAAAGTTGGAATTTTGGTGGCGGATAGAAGTTTTGAATGCGTTTAACAAGCGTATTTATTTTTTAACAAAATAACAAAAATCACAGAATAGTTCACAATGATGAATGAAATTAATTGCACTGAGTTAAATTGTTCTGAATGTTTGAGTAGTCACTGAAATGTAGATAATAGGTACACACTGATTACCACGCGGTTGCACGATGCACGCTCGATGAGTCTAATAAACTGTATGAGACACTGAATTTAATGCCGATACATACACTTGCTAACAACGTGGGCAATGAGTTGATCTGAGTAATTGTGCTTCTGACGAAGATGCACTAGTTGCTGAAGAAACACAATTTTTCTGAGCTGAACTGAAGATGAGTTGAACTGAATACTGAATACTAACTGAACGTAGCTGAAAAACACGTGTGCTTTCACTGATGATCGTGGTCGAAGTGATGCCGGCAATTTTCTTTCCGGCCTCGTGTTGTTGAGCGGATGTGGTCTGATCATGACTGAATTTTCTGATTGGCCGCGCATCTCAGCATGCGCGTGCACATGGTCAGACCGGCTTCAAGTGGTTAGCGCACGCAACAGGTGCGTCTACGCATGATCAGTTCATCAAGAGTGAGTCGCGCGTGCGTTATGCAAGTTGCTGCGCGACTCACTCATTCTCATTGTTTAGCGCACGAAACAGGTGCGCCTACGCATGAGCAGCTCTTCTAGAATGAGTCGCGCGTGCGCTATGCACGTTGCTGCGCGACTCACTCACCCTCCTCGATTGATAAGCGCACGCAATAGGTGCGCCTACGCATGATCAGTTCTACACGAATGAGTCGCGCGTGCGCGATGCAAATGACTACGCGACTCACTCATCCTCCTGGACTGTGCATAATTATGGTCACTCGACTGACTGCACGAGTGACCCAGGAGGTGCTGCCACCATGCTTGTGTGGCATCTCTATCAATTACTGAACAGTTGCCGTTATGGATGTCCATGCATTTGCCTTCGCTATATTGACACCTAGTCCCGGATCTGAGGATTAGTTCGTTTGACTCTACTTTTACTGTTGCATAATAGTTTTGGAGGGTGTAAAATATTTGACCTATGACTATTACGCCATCCCATGATCCGTAGTTGTCAGAGTATGAGGTTCCCTTGCAATTTCCTGCACTGTCTACTTTTCCTGCGAATTGCACTGGCCTTGATGTGGAGTTTGGAAGGATTTCATTATGATAGTGTCCGTTAAGGGTGTATGCGTGTGAGTTGTGTAGTTCTTTGCATTGTTCTTGTGAAATTTCTTTGATATATTCTACATCGCTATTGGACACTACTGAGACGTGTGAGTGCATGCCACTGTAGTAGATGGATCTGTGTATTTCCACTTTGCATTGGTAAATGTGAATGGTGGAATATTCGGCGGTTTGGAGGAGTTGTATATTAGCTTGTGTTGTTATTGGATTGGGAATAGGGATGTTGCAGTCTTGTATTTTATTTAATGACAACGTCGTCATATTTAAATTGGGGGCTCCACAGTCATACGCGATGATGCACAATCCTTGGTGTATGTTTGAGATGATTGCGATGGCTAGTATGAGTAATTTGAGGGCGTCCATCGTGTACTGCCTGAAAGAGTGCAATATTTGTTGGTTGATAGTGTGTGAATTTATAACATGGTGTGAGGGAGGAGAAGAGGGTTTCTCTCTAAGAGTCAGAAGTCTGAATGTCAGTCTCGGATGGGGGAATTATTTCGGCTTGGTCCATGTGAATTCTTCTTATTTGGTTGGGGCCCATGCGAATGTCAATATTATTTTTTTCTGGAATGACCTTGATTATTATGTATTTCCCTATGTAATTGTCGTCGAATTTCATTTCGTTTCTGTCCCTTACGTTTTTTCGTATGTTGACGTATTGTCCTACTTTGAAATTCTTTTGGTTGATTTTTTTGTCGTAGTACTTTTTTGATTTTAATTTCGCCGTGTCGAGGTTCTGTCTGGCAGTATTTCGTGTCTCAATTAATTTGTTAGCCAAGTCGTGTCAGTATTCATTGTACGTGGGGAGTTTATCGAAGGGTTCTTGGTCTGTGGGTAATCGTGCTGGTGTACCGAAAACAAGTTCGTGGGGTGTGTAATGAGTGGCTGCATGTTTGCTGGTGTTGTAAGCGAACATGGCGAAGGGTACCCATTGGTCCCAATCATCTTTATTTTTGTAATGTTTTAGATAATCGGTTAGAACTTGATGAGTTCGTTCTAAAGATCCATTGGATTGTGGGTGGAAGGAAGTCGTCTTGTATTGTTTTATTCCAAGTTTTTGTGTGATAGATTTCATTAATTTTCCTAGAAAGTAAGTGGCTTGGTCAGTTAGTATGGCTCTGGGTGCGCTAAATCGGAGTATAAAGTGTTCGATAAATGTTTGGGAGATGGTACTTGCGGTGTGGTCGGGTACTGGTATGGCTAGACAATATTTAGAGAGGTCATCTTGCATGGTTAAAATGTATTTATTTCCTTTTTCTGAACATTTAAGGGGGCCGACAATATCTAAAGCTACTCTGTCGAATACATTTGCGAGTGTTTCCGTCAGTATCATTGGTTGTTTTGTTTTTATTCTAATCAATTTTTTCTTTTGGCAGCTGACACATCTTTTAACGAATTTTTCAATGTCGGATTTCATGTATTCCCAGAAATATTGGACTCTAATGCGATCATACGTCTTTGTTATGCCTTTATGTCCTGCACAGGGCGGTTCGTGATTTAATTTAATTATGTCGGGGATTTCGTCTCTGGATGGATAGATTATTTTTTCTAAACAAATAGTAATTTTAATTTTAGTCCCGAATAATAATGTTCTGAGCATAGATTTTATATGTATTCACGTATCTTTATTGAATTTACTTTTTCCTTGTGAGATACTTGCTGTATTAATTTTGAGTTCGTTCATTTTTTCTTTTAAATTCCTTAAACCTTTCTCGACATCGTCTTGATAGATTGTATTTACTTTTTTTTGTTTCACTACTATGGCGAGTATTGTTTTACTTCTCAATTGATTGAATAGTATTTGTCCTATGGTATATTCTGGTAATTGTTTACTTGGTGGAATCCATCCTGAGTCGATAAAAGTCTGTCCGATGTCGTCTAATGGTTTACCGTCGTTTTGTATAAAACAAATTAAGTTATCTTTCCTCATATCTAAATTGTCGGGGGTTTCAGTAATATTTGTGGGGATTATTTCGATTTCTCGTATGGTTGGCCTTGAATTATCATTATTAATTGTTTTTGTTTTGGGGTAGTCTTTAGTTAAATCTTCGTCTGAAAGGGATGAATTGGAGTCGGATGGGGAATCGAAGTCGTCATTGGATTCATTAATATTCATAGTTTCTTGGGTATTGTAAAGTTGATTTATTGTGTTTGGATCGTCGTATTCGCTGTCCGAGCTCGAAAGAGTGGCTATAGCTATTGAGTCGTCGATCAGTGGGGGAAGTGGAGAGTGGACGGAGCGCGCGACTGAGTGTGGGAGCGGTTGAATGGTTGAGTGGGGATGCGAGCGTAAGGCCTGTACTGCGGACTCTACTGGCCCGAGAGGTGCTGCCGCTATATCGTCGAGGCTACTGAGTACGGTGGGAGTCTGACGTGAGCAGTTGTCCGTCCTTGTCTGTCTCGTTGTTCTCGTGCTGCGTGACGTATTGCTCGGTGCAGCTGACTCGGTTGTTGAACCGTTGCGCGCGGTATCGCGTTTTCTTTTCCATTTACCTTTTGATGCCGTTTGATTGTTTGCAGATTCGGGATTTGTTTTAGGTTTTTTATGTATTTCAGCTTCTATGGTTTGTGGTACTGTATCAACGTCATCTGTTGAGTCTGATGATGACTTTAATTTGGAGGGATTTTGTTGGAGTTCGGTGTCAGAGTTAATTTTCTCTAGTCGTTCGTAACACTCTGTTAAATATTTCCTTATGTCCTCTGGTGATTTGGTGTTCGGCTCAGAATTGGTATGAAGGATTTTTTGTTGCGTGTAACCCTTCGAGGAATTTCGTTCGCCTCTGGTTTTAAATCTTTTTTGTTTGTTATTATCTGAGGAGGATAATTCCATGGCTCCGTCGTAGGCTTCTAACATAAGGTCGATAATGCGTGCTTCATCGTCTGTATTTTCTGAATGGGAACTATTGCTTGAACTTCTTACATGTTGTTTGGATTCGCGTCGTTGATTGAATGCTGGTGAATTGAAGGTAGGTTTGATCGTATTGTTGGACGGAGTTCGACTTGTTTGTTTGCTCTTTTTTTCTTTTTGTTTAATAATCTCATCGTCGGTGTGGGAAGAAGATGAGGTACTGAGGATTCTCTTATTTCTAGGGCGTAACTCCATTTGGGTGTAATTATTGTTTTGTGGTTTCGTAGTCTCTTTTATTTTTTTTGGTATTGATTCTTGATTATTGGATTCTTGGGTTGCTGATTCTTGGTTTATTGATTCTTGATTATTAGATTGTTGATTATTGGATTCTTGGTTTACTGGTTCTTCGTTTATTGATTCTTGATTATTAGATTGTTGATTATTGGATTGTTGATTATTGGATTCTTGGTTTATTGATTCTTGGTTTATTGATTCTTGATTTATTGATTCTTGATTTTTGGATTGTTGATTATTGTTTCGAGTTTTCTTTGCTAGTTTAACGTTTCTAATAAAATTACTCAGATGCTGGATTTCTTCGTTATTGGGTTCTTTCGGTTGGGGTTCCTGGGCGATTGTTCCTTGGTCGTTCCTTTTCTTGGTTTCGTGTGGTTTGGGTGGTCGTGAGGTGACGGAGATAATGTAAACTTCTTTGATTTTTATGTCGGAAATGGGATTGCGTGATAATGCATCTGCGTTGGTATTTATTTTGCCTGCCTTGTATTAAATATTGAAGTCGAAGTCGCTAATCTTTTCTCTCCATCGCATTATGCGTGAAGTGGGGTCATTAAAATTGTGGACCCACACGAGAGGTCGGTGGTCTGTGATCATGGTGAATTTCCTTCCGTATAGATAAGGTCTAAAAGTCTTTAATGCGAATACGATAGCCAACATTTCTTTTTCTGTGGTTGAATAATTTTTTTCGGCTTTACCTAAAACTCTTGAAGCATATGAAATGGGGAGGTCTTCTCCTATTTCGCCTTGGGACAGTATCGCACCTAAAGCGTAACCTGATGCGTCTGTCGTTACGATAAATGGCTTTGAAAAGTCTAGATAGCGGAGTATAGGAAATTCGCATAATAAATCGCGTATTGTATTAAAGGCGTCGGTATGTAACTCGGTCCATATAAATGATGTACCTGAGCTGGTGAGGTCTGTTAGTGGTTTTGCCAAGTACGCAAAATCTTTAACAAATCTGCGGTAGTATCCTGCAAGCCCTAGGAATCCCTTGACTTCTGTTATGGTTTTTGGTCTATTATATTCCTTTACTGCTTTTATTTTGCCAGGATCAGGTTTCACACCATCGCTGCCAATAATATGTCCTAAATATTTGACTTCTGTTCTAAAGAATTCGCATTTTTCTGTTTGTAGTGTCAAGTTCGCTGTCCTCAATCTTTCTGCGAATTTCCTGAATTTAATATTATGTTCTTCGATAGACGTTGCATAAATAACAACGTCGTCGAGATATACTAGTAATTCGTCGCCTCGTAGTCCGCTAAGCGTTAGATCCATTAATCGTTGGAAAGTGGCAGGAGCATTTTTTAATCCAAAGTCATTCTATTAAATTCGTAATGTCCGTGTGGTGTGGTAAAAGCTGTTTTTTCTTTATCGTTTTTATGCATTGTGATTTGATGGAACCCTGAGGCTAAATCAAATATTGAAAAGTATTTTGCGCCTCCTAATTGGTCCAAAATGTCGTTTATGAGGGGAAGAGGGTATGCGTCGGCTATGGTTTTTTCATTTAATCTTCGGTAATCGAAGACAAGTCTCCATTTTTTGTTTCCCTGTGCGTCCGGTTTCTTGGGTACGATCCACAATGGAGAGTTATACGGGGAGGCAGATGGTTGGATGATGCCCATCTTCAACAAATCCTTTACTTGTTTTTCTACTTCTGCCTTTTGAGCTTGTGAAAAGCGGTATTGTTTCGTATATACTGGAACATCGTCCTTAGTGTGGATCCTGTGGGTGGTTGCGTCAGTAGCTCTTAATAATTCTCCCGGAAGATGGAATAAGTCAGTGTAACTGGTTACTAGTGTATGCACTGCGTCACATTCTTCGTCATTTAAATGGTCGAGGTGTAGGGTTTCAATAATGTTTTCTGTACGGCCTTTGCCTTTTAACTTGGATATTCTTTCTTCCTTTCTCTGTAGTTCTTCTTCGTCTTCACTCGTTTCAAATGGGTATAGGGGGACAACGGGGATATCTACGGTGACGTCATTTTCTGACGTGTTTAGTACGTAAACATATGCAACGCTATTATTATTTGAAACTAAAGATTTGCCTGCGTAAATACCTTCTGGGAATTCTATGTTGGCGATGTATCCTTCTTTTAAATCATTATCTAATAATCTTATAAACATCGCGGTTTTCTGTCGGGCGGGTAGAATGAATCGTTCTTTTTCGTGAAATGGGTACTCAACGTTATCGAATGCAACAGATTTTTTATTATAGTCTATTTTTCCTCTATTAGTGTGTAAGAATTCGGTGCCGATAACGCCTGGGTATTTCAAGGGAAACTCGTCTGGGATTACATGAAATTCGTTGGTTGTATTATTTATTCTAATTTTTATTCTGCCTAAAGTTCTTGGTTTGTCATTCTTAGAGATGCCATTTAATTCATACGTTATAGTGTCGTCGATATTTTTTATGTTTTTTAATTCCCCTAGTTTTATTAAATTTAGTTCGGACCCAGTGTCAATTAAGAATTGGCCTTGGTTTATTTTTAATTCGGTTGATTTGATAATGATAGAGGGGGATCGATAAGCAGGAGTGATTAAAAATTTGCACTCTGCGCTGCGGGTGATTGTGTTTGTTTTTACTTCGGGGTTGGTTTTAGTTGAGTCAATTGTTTTTTTGTTGGGAGCAGAAATTGAATTTGGGGTTTGACCATCGCTTTTGGTTTGTTCTAATTGTACATTAAGGTTTTCTTGTGTAATATTATTGGTTGTTTTTGAATTTATTTGTATTTCTGGGAATTCGGGGGTTGTATATTTTAATGTATTTGAATTTATTTGTTCGATAGGGATTTCTTGTCTCGTTTTATTGTTGATGTTTGATTCTGATGGTGTGTTGGGGTTTCCTCGTGTTCTGTTGTTGTTCCAGATAAGACAGCATGGTTACTGCATGGGAGCATATGCGGATGCCTCCCACTGCAGTCCCATGTCCTACTCCGTGAAGTGGCCCTCGTAGTATTGGTATGGAATCTATTCCGTGTTTGGGCGCCACTCCTCCTTTTATGCTACCGTTTTGGCCCTATTTGGTGAGGTGGAGGAACACCAAATAGCCCCGGTTTTGCCTCGGCTACTCATGGAGCATCCTCGACTATCTCACGGCGTGTGTCCCGAGGGACTCATCCGCAGAAGCCTTAGTTTTTATTTTAGTATCAAAGGTGACCTTCATAATTAATAGATGAGCGAATCCAAAGGAGAATAATAAATGTTCGGTGTACGATTTGCCCTTCGGCAAGCGGTCGTTAATGGATACTACATCCTAAGTCAATTGGTATAATAATTATGAAATAAAATTGAAATAAATATTTTTGACAGAGACGATTGAAGTTATTTCCGTCGTAGATGCCTATGGGGATCTATCTTCGCGAGTCCTCTCCTGCGGTGATCAGTCGAAGGGTCGGGCTCGAGGCCGGGAATGTCTCTTGCCGTTTTTAGGTGTATTATTAAGAGAAACATGCTATAATAAACCCTAGCTACCCATAATAAGCTCATGCGGAGCAAGAAGCGAGAAAATGAATTTACCCGTGGTGTATTAATACTCACGAGTATGAAGAGCAAGCAGTAGAAAGCCAAGTACTCCATGGTCCTATGAGCCTCGTGGTGTCCTCGAAGTTCTTTCAGGTCCGGTGTCTCGTCGTGGTCCTAGCAGTGCAGAGATGGAGAAGCAAGCCAAGCAGAAAGAGAAAGCAGCAAGGAGTAAGCGGTGCACAGGTGAAAGAATGTAGCGGCACTCACACAAGCAGTTTAGATAACAAAACACTTTATAATTTATTTAAAAGTCGTTCAATGAAAATAGTTTAACAATTCAAAACTTGGTATTTAATAAGCTCGTAGCAAGAAAAGATAGCAATATATAGTGCTCGAGAGAATGGCTGCGAGTCTTATTTTATTTGACTTATTTGGATGGATAATTCAGATCCGTTTGTAATTTGTCCACGGGGTATTTATCCACTAATACCACACGAATGTGCTTTTGGCGATGCGCCTATACCGTCCTTCATATAGCAACGCAACCGGTGTGGGTTTATGGTTTACTCGCGGCTTGAACTAGCCCAGAATAACGTCCCTGGTCAATTGCCCGTTGACCAAAAGGAGCAACTAGTGGCTCGAGTAAATTTGTTGGATTTTGGTTCGGCGTGGCAAGGATTCGGCTCCCCCGAATATCGTGGCGAACTCCCGTTTCAAATGTGCCTGCGAGGTGGTCCCGAACCGAACGTCCTCGCTCGTAATTTCCTTCGTAGTTGTTTTTAGTTTTCGGGTGCCATAAGGCTCAATACCCCCGAGCTTGAGAACTTCCACTTGAAGATTACGAGGAAAATGGTGTTTCCCGATTCTGATAATGTATGCTCCGACTCTACTGTCCTTAGTAGATTTTCTATCCGAGTACAGTATGATGGATTCTTATCTCGGTACGGAGAGAATGGGTATCGCGACCGGCGAGTCGCGAGTGAATGAATGGATTGACTCCGATCGAATGCCCACGTAAGTGTAAGCGTAAGTAAATGGTGTCGTTCAAATCTCCCCCTTATATTTGGTTGAGTCGTTGCGGCGGCGCCGGGTACCTGGAATCATAGATGTCACTCGGGCGCGTGCCCGGGAATTAATACAAATTCAAATGTCTTTATTAATTCGTCCAAGGTATCCTAGCCCAACGAAGAACTTCCTTAGGATAACCAAATTGAATCCAATTTAAAATATCCTTCGTGGACAGTGGCCGGTCCATACTGTCACACAGATTATTGGGAGTTGGGTGTTTGGCGCGAATTCATGTTGCCACCCCCTGCAGTCGTGCCTGTCTGTCGAGGGAGCAATTCGTTTCCCGGATTTGTTTGGTAGTTCCTATTTTCATTTTGCTCTAGGAATCTTTTCCGTGCTTGTAGTTTGCGACACTCGTCGACGGAATGGCCGAGATCTTTGTAATAATTGCACATTATTTCTTCAGAATTTTGTGGGCGATTTTGGTTTGGATAGTTATGTCGGTTTGGTGTGTAATAACGAGGTTGTGGGTTTGAATTGAATTGGTTTGAAGGGAAATGTTGGTCGCGTTGGTTCGACCTGAAATTTTGGTCGGGGTTGGTTCGTAAGGGGTGTCTTGGTTGATACCTGGTGTTTGAGTAATTATTAATGTGAGGGGAAAAGTTTGGTTGATTGAATGACGATCGCTGTTGGCGTTCGTTGTCGTAGGTCGTGTTTCGTCGGTCAGCAGTTCGTTTCGTATAACATTCGTCGATGTGATGTCCCATGCGTTTGCAAAAGTCGCATTGAACTCTAGGTCTCTGTTCTTTGGTCGGTTCGGGCGTAATGTCTTTCGTAGTTTCTACCACATGAACATTTTTTGAGGGTAAGCAGAGACGAATTTGTGGGTATTCAGTGAGCCATTGTTCGACTCGTCGTCCTTCTGTCACGGCGGATTGAAAGTCTGGGAGGTTATCAGTACAAAAAGATATTAAATAAGCTGGCTGGAGCCCGCGAGTAAATGCGTTGATTAAATCTTGGTCGAGTATCCGTCTGGTTGCTTCTTTGTCGGATTGATTTGAGGTCCACAATAATTCTAAGGTTGCTGTCAATAGTTCTTCAGCTCGTGCTGCGTAGGAACTGATTTTTTCGTTTGGTCCTTGTTGTAATTTGAATATTTCGTAGCGTAAGGTGGCGTATGTTTTTGGTGTGTCAAAGAAGTCTCTAACGCAATTTATTAAGTCGTCTATTCTTCGTGGTCTGGCTTTACTTGCTCGTCTTAATGCTTCTCCCTTCAGTCTACCCATTAATAAAGCTAATATTTCGTGTTCTCTGTATGGGGGAATGTATTCTTGTGCATTACGGCAGTGAACGATGAATTCGCTGGCGTCGTAACCGTCAGATGTGCCTTCAAAATATGGAATGGAATGTAAGTAATCTTTTGGGGCGAGTCGTGTTGCGTTGTCGAGTCGGTAGTGTTGTCGGGTATCATTTAGTTCGTGGTTATTGGTTGTCTCGAGGGGAATTGGATCGTCGCGTATTCTTGATTTTAGATTGAAATGTTGGGATTCTGTTGACGATGCTGATCCGCCAGCCAGAGAAGCGCTATTCGTTTCTATTTTCTGTGTCATTATTTTTAATTGTCTTTCTAATTCGGCTCTTTCTTTACTTTGTTCTATTTCCCGTAATCTGAGTACGCGTAATACGTCAGCTAATGTGGCATCTGCTCTGATTCCCATATTTTGTAAAATTGGGTCGTTTAAAGCGTCTTCGTGGTTTCTTATATCATCAACCATTTTCTGTTTGTGTATTTTATTGGATTGGGGAAGAGATTGTAATTGGTGTGTGAGGTGAGAGATAGAAAAAGGTATGATAGGCCATTCAGTATGTAACACTTACGAATGGATGTCTATTTTTTTTTTTTAATGTGATTGTGAGTTGTTCGCTGACAGGTGTGGTGGTGTTGGCTCTGCGTTGAGAATTGAAGTAGGCTCGGGTGACGTTGATGGTTGTCTCGGGTTACTTAGGATGCTCGAACTTGTTGATTTTGGTTGTTGCTGCACGTTGATTGTACTGTCGCTGATTTGTTGTCGTATTATCGATTAATAATTTTTTTTGCACGATCGATATAGATTTATTTGATTATTTTTCTTCCTTCGTTTGTTTATGATTATTATCATTTTTGGAGACTGTTTTATTGAGCCACCAGTCTCGTCGGTAATTATTCTGTTAGTTTTCTTTGTAAAATGTTATTAAATGTTTATATTTTTCATTTTCTTCAATTTCTGTCACTTATATGATCACTTTTTCACTTCGCTTAACTTCCGGCA
This sequence comes from Zele albiditarsus, assembly GCA_958496275.1. Lineage (NCBI taxonomy): Eukaryota > Metazoa > Arthropoda > Insecta > Hymenoptera > Braconidae > Zele > Zele albiditarsus. The sequence goes on from OY292417.1 coordinate 146,769, forward strand.
AGCGATCCCACCGCTGCCACCAAATTTATTATATCAACTGTTACGACCTGGCTGTAAACCCTATTGCGTCCTAAGAGCGTTTGGGTTTGGCAGATCTACCGAATGTGAGAGATTGGGGTTGTAGTAAGAGTTGATTTGTAGAATTGTAGATTAATCGCACTTGGTGAAGAAGATCCTCATGTTCCGGTGGATATAACAGTTAAATATAAAAATTAGATTTAGAATTAGGTCCGAATAGGTAGAAGGATCGTTGCTTGTCACTGCGACTCGCAGCTGGAGCGTCGGCGAAGGATTGGTGGTCAAGGTGAATCAGTGAATTGAAATGAAATGAAGACTGTAGAACGAGACACTTCACAGTTGTTGATATCGATGTCGATTCGTTTATTGTTTCCTTCGAGCTATATGATTTATAATCATTCAGTTTGATTATTCGATGAGTACACAATATGCGTTGACAATGAAGAAATGTTATAATTGTTTAATGGGAAGACAAGAGTGCTTCAACCACGTAGAATGATGTAATATAATATAATGGATGAAAATGTTCTCTCAAAAACTAACTAATGCTGCTCAAGAACTACTGATAATTAATAAACAACACTGCTCGAGAACTACTGATAATGAGTGAATGTTGAATTGAATGAATAATAAAAAGGAATCCAACTCGAGAGCCAGGGAGTTGTTTATATATTCGTGGTTCCTAGTCCGTGCGGACTGGTTCTGATTGGTCTTTTTTATTTATTGATGTTTCGATTTGTTGCTTGGAAGTTAGCTGGCTCGCCATTGGACAGAAGGTCCGATGGTGGGTGACTTCTTAGTTGACAAAATTTATTGCTGAGGGCTGAGTTGGCGATTTCAGGTTATTGACTCTAAAGTTTGGTTCTCGGTGCTTGATATTGTGAAATACCCTTGAAATATTATTTTATACAATATAGTCTTACATGCTGAGTAGCAATTCTTAAGTTTATGCAAATGGTTCTTAATATCAACTTAATTGTTTAATGGTCATATTCCGCAACGCAGCATATCGGTGGAGAATTTGAGTTGAATGTTCGCGGTTTGGCGATCGCGCTTGCGCGTGCGGCCATTGCGAAAGAAAAAGGTTAATGAACGTTTCTAATGCGTCAGCATGTGTGATCGCGGTTGATGAGAATGGGTGACGTCGGTAACGCGAGAAAGTATAGCGGAGAGGTCGCTCAAGACCTAACAATATGTTAGTACAGATTGCGTCAATTGACAACATTTTACTTAAAATTCTACATTATCAACCATCAACATGTTTCCGTGAAAAATCAATGTAACAATCAATGAGATTTTGTCCGGGGAAATTTCGTCGTGTCACCGTAAATTCATATATCAACATAGTCGCTAAAGAACGACAAGTTTATAATTTTTGATAATATTTGTTTGTACAAAATTCAAATTAAAAACCAAAAGGTATAACAAACTTCCACGTGATAGTAACAATAATAATAATTCATTTACCATCCAAAGGCCATCCACGTGCGGATAGCGAGATATTATTATTAAAATAAAATTCGAAGTTGATATGAAACATTGACAGACGGTTAATTGGAAACAATCGTCATCATTAACTTCGATATTTTGGTGATACATGTGTTACATTTAGTTAGAATAAAATTTCCACACGGTATCAATTACATATAAAATTGTTACGATCACGTATTGACCGAAAATAAAATAAATGTAACTGTACGATAAATACGGATGCAAGAGAGCATGAACAATTTGAGCTTTATATGATTTATCCAGCTTTGTATCTTTGCTAGTAAAATCTTACAGCTTCTTAGCGCTTACAAGGTCATATATTCTCAAGGCCATTGTCATACACGCAGCTACACCGCATGCGCCACGGCTACTTGCACGCTTTTCATACCGCACGGCAGAGAATAATATTTCGAGAGGGGGATGCAATGTGGTGAGGTATGCCTACACAATTTAGGAGGAATTCATCTGGAACAACATGGAATTCGTTGCGAAAATTGTCGATATTCATAAATACTCTTCCCAATGTCATGGGTTTATCGTCGTTCGAAATTCTGTTCAACTCGTACGTCACAGTAGCATCACCGTGTGTGGTTCGCTAATTCAGACTTCTTAATCAGGTTCAATTCTGAACCTGTGTCGATTAGGAATCTTCCGTGTTTTAAGTTCAATTGATCTGTTTTAATAAAAATAGGTGGTGATTGATAAGAAGGCGTGATCAATATTTTACGCTCTGCGCTTCGAATAAGTGTGGTTCGTTTGAGTTTAGAAGTCGAGTTTTCTTTCGTCGTGATCTCTATTGTTTTTTGATTTGGAATGTTGTTCGTGTAAGATTCTGTCTTTGGTATTTTTAATGTCTTTTGAATTATTTCATTTATTCGTCCTTGGTCAGTTATTGGTTCGAGTGTGGCTTCTTCAATTGTGTCGTGATTGTCATATAAAGGATTGGCGGAGCTTAAGGCGAGTTTGTTTTGTTTTCCCTCATCCCCGCGTCTAAATAATGAGGGGGCAACTCGTTTCCCGAGTTTGGTTGGTGATTATTGGCATTATTTTGGGTCGTGGCTTGATTTAGCACGCCACGTTTTCGGCATTCCTGGATAACGTGACCAACTTCCTTGCAATATTTACATGACTTCACGTAGAACGGTGGGTTAGGGTTTGGAAAGTTCGGGGTTCCTTGGAAAGGATAATTATTTTGGAAATTATAATCAGGATATTTTTAGGAAAACCATGATTAGGGTAGTTAATTGGAAAATGTGGATAGCTGTTGGGATGAGGAGAATAATTAATAGGATAATTCGCCGGGAAGTTGGGGTAGTCGTTCTGGAAGCCATGATTCGGATATATTTTCCGAGGTTTAGTTGGAGGCCAAATCTGTCCCTGCACGGAGAGAAAATCGAAGTAAAAATTACTATGGTTGCATAGCATCGGTGGACAACATTCACATTATGGCAGAAATTGCTATAGTCATATTAAAATGTACTATAGTCTCAACCAATATTTGCGATGTCCCATAGTAATTTTTAAAAGTGACATTACTATAATTTGCTGTCAAATTTTTACTATGGTAACAAAGTAAAAATTACGTATGGTACAGATCATATTTTACTATTATCCAATAGTTTCGTTAATATTTGTTTTTGTAGTAACAAAATGAAAATGACTCATAATGTAAATTATATTTTTTCATAAAAGATACGAAAATTAATTTACAGTCTATCTATTGACAATCACGCGTTTCGCGTTGTGCGCAATCGATATAGCCTTTAAACATATCTGTTACTTGTTTATGGGGCGCTATTCTTTGGTTTAGCTTCCCGTTGCGTAGCGTCAGAGCGGCGTTGTGTTCATAGCGCGAAAACCGAGAAGTCTGTGAAAACAAAACATCCAAGCCGTGTGTCAACTGAATATCAACGGTAAGTTGTTAAAATTATTTATGCATGAAAAACTAACTCGGATTGAGCGCTTTACAAATAAAAATGCATCTGCATGTTGGTTGCGTGACGTGTATGTGAATTGTGCGGTGATATAAAATGATGAATAAAAAGTGTTTTAATTTTTCTTTGTTTTTGAGGTTAACGTTCATCGTTTGAACGCATAATATTCTATTGGACATTGATGTCGATTTATGCGTATAATTAACCATTAAGTTAGTGCAAACAAATGTGTGTCAACGTGCACGTGTATGAAAATACGCGTGCGCGTATTCGTGTGTGTATATTTGCAAATAAAAATCACTATAATGACAACTAATGTTTACGATAGTCTGTAGCATTATTTACTTAGTACCATAGTAAAATTTAGACAAGATGTCAGTAAGTTCTCACATGGCGCTGTAGTAAAGTTCCTCTAATTTTTTACTTAAGACCATAGTAAAAAGTGAGATAGTTTGAGGTTAGTCCACCGTTACTATAGACCATAGTGAAAATTCATGTGGCTGGCGAAGGAAAAATTACTACTTTTTTCTCTCCGTGTGATATTTTTCGGTTGGCGTTACCCCGTTCCATTTTTCGACTGCCTTTTTCCTGTAACAAATTACCACGCTATGTCCTACTCGTCCACAAAATTCGCATTGTGGTTTTTGTGTTTCTATTTTGACGGGTTCGATTGCCGGCTCCTTATTGACCGATGCCACGAAAACTTTCCTTGGGGTTGGAGTGGGTTGGAATTGAGGGAACTCGTTAAGCTCCCTTTCGGCGTATCGCCCTTCGGTTATCGCTTCCTGGAGGCTATCGAATTCCTTGGTTCGGAAGAGTCTAAGGTATTCTTTGCGGATGCCTCGCACGAAACTGTTCGTCAAGTCTTGAATCACAATTCTCTTGTTCATCTCTTTATCTGTCAGGTTGGTCAATAGCAGATACCTGGCACTGCTGGGTCTACTATGTCCCCGTTATTGTCGCCACGTAAACTAACCCACCGTGCGTCGCTAGTAGTCACCTGCATTACCCCCACTCCTGTCGCGCAGCGTCTGTATGATTTTGAATCATTCGTTATTTACGTTATTCAGATTACAATTTAAAAAAATATGTGTTTATAAGAAGGAATAAAATATTTACACTTGTTGGAATATAATGTATTATAAAAATATTTATTAAGCGAAATAAATAGGTACCGAATTTTGTTATTAAATAATGAGCTCGTTACGTTGTACAATGTTTTGCAAGTTTTTTTTTGTCGAGATTGTTTTTATTTTGCTCTGCGTTGAGACGTGCAGAATATTTCTGCATCCGCATTAATACGTAATACTGGATTACGTGTAAAAGAACATTATCAGCGTGTTCTGTACACGGGAAAGAGAGCTTTACGTAGTTATTGTTACGTCCTAGTTGTAGACCCGGTTGAGTTGGTTGGGTTGCCCCAAATATTAGGTACGAGATGGAAAAACACAGTTATTTATACCAATTAATTTTGAGTAAAGTCCGAAATGGTATTGGGATCGTTGCTTGTTATGCCGCGACCCGCGGTTGAAGGTTGAAGGAATGAACGGGTGTTTATGAATGAACTCACAAATAATTTATATAATAGCACTTATTTCGTTGTTTATTATCTCACTCACAATGATATCAATATAACAATTTATGCACTTATTCACAATGTTGGTTCGCAATTTAGAGATCTCGCAACCTTTGATTATTAGTTGTCGAGTTGAATTGATTCCTTGAGTGCGAACGCGTTAACTGTGGTTAGGTGATAATAACCTTAGCGAACTGGAATTATACCGATCGCGTTGGCGCGTTTGAATTGATAAAATAACGTGAGCTTTACTTCTAGAGCAGTTCTCAAAAGATTGGAAAGATGATTGAAAAAAATGATTTTACTTGCAATGCTTGAACTGTTTTACGTCTGCTCGTTGGCATAGAAGTGGTTGGAAAATCAGAAAGGAGCTCTATTTGTTTCCTCGCTGCATAAGATTTGCGTCAGCGTTTTTGGGTCCGTGCGGACTGATTCTGATTGGCTTAATTCATTCAAGCCATTATAGTTTGTCTGAAAGAGTTCACTATTGGACGGAAGGTCCAAATAGTGGGGTTGGCTTCTAAGTAGTTTCCGATTTTGTTCTCAAAAGCTGAGTTGACAGTTTATGATTTCTCACGCTGAGATAAATGAATTCAAGAAGAATCTCGGGCTCTTAATATTGTGCACCGCAGAAATATGAGTTGATGATTATCCCGACAGAGTTTAACGGTTGGAGTTGAGATACAATATTTATTCTTAATGTTTAAATATTTATTACGTTGAATGATCATTCTTATAGGTTCATATTCTGCAGCCTAATGGTTTTGTGATCTTTTAAATGGTTTCTCACGCTTGTAGCGAGTACGCAAGTGCGCGGCTACAGTGGGAGAAAAAAAATGAGAAAAATAATCCGATAATAGGTGTGAGATAAAAATGAATAATCGAAGAAAAAAAGAATTTCAATAATGATATTTTGGTTAGGTAATAATTATTGTAGATAGGAAAGGGAGGTCACTCAGGACCTAACACCTCCCTCGCGGGGAAAAATCGAGCGTCCCGCTCGATGACGAAGATGATTTTTTTTTCCAATGATTAGGTACGCGTTGATTAAATTGGCTGGTTCAGAATATGAACTTGGTTAAAATGATCATTTCTTATAAATTACTCAGTTTATATGAAAAAATTTGATTGGATATAATTTAAATAATTTATTGGCGAAACAAGATGCCGTTATACTATGAATGTTATATAATCTTATTTACTAAAGAAGAGAATATAATCGTATAGTTGAATAGTTAATAATTTCTAGCATTTAGTTATGAATAGAATGACATAAAAAACTTCAAAAAAATGAGAAAAAGTCTGTTGTCCCAAAAAAAAAACGCAGAGGCGAGAAAAAAAGTTTTTGTTGTGGGAGCCTTATTTAGTAAGATGAATCATATAATATTAAAAATGATGGTTATCATCATAACAATTGTTGTTAAGTTGGCTTTAAATTGACAATTTTATAATAGGAGTAGTATAGTTTTATTTGTATATGTGAAGAAAAGAAAATCATTTAATAATACGATCCCAAAAAAAAATAATTATTGGCGTAACAAATGCCGGTTGTTTTCTTAAATTAATAATTTTTATAATGAAAATGACTTATTTCTATTAGAAAGCAAAAACAAAATCGAATTTTTACATTAAGTTTCGTAGCTGTAGCTATAATCTTAATTATAGTTAGTTAACATAATCATTTTCTTATTTTATAATAATAATGCTGAATGTAAAGAAATGAAAAAAGGAAAGGGAGTAGTTTTATTGAAGATAGTAGTCGTCAGTTGGAGCAAGAGAGATGGTTGGTAGCAGTAGGAGAGTCGAGAAGGGGTTTTAACACGTCTCCGTATATCTATATGCGGTCGAGATGCATCATACGGTACCTATGCGGCTCGTACGTGTGCTCCGCTACGCCCGCGCGATGCGTAGGTGGGGCCGGCACACATGCATAGTACCACATAGGCGCGCTACCTTTCTTACTTTATTTAAATTTTTCGTTGATTTGACTGTTTTTTCTTCTTCTATAATAATAAAAAGGGGCTCTACAACGGAGTTTCCTATTCACCGGAACCGATTTAGCCTTATTTTACTTATGAGAGGGGAAAATATGTGGAATATTAATTTATTCGTGCATAATTGTCGCGCGTCCTCCGCCTTTTGATTCGGCGAATCTAGTCTGGCGATAAGACGCGATTGCACGTGCGGAGGCATTGAGGAATTTCATTGTTGCAAGTGCGTGTGTGTGATCCGGATAATGTATCGATATGCGAGTTAATGAGTGTCGATGTGTGTGGATCTACTGGACCGTAGGGAAGGAGTCATTAGTCTCTCGACTGTTGGTGGCAACATGTCACAAGAAATTTTTAACGTGAGTATTCCCAATTTTTTTCATAACCAGTGATCATATTGAACAATTAAAGTGGTGGTGGAGTTATTGTTAATTACGAGTGAGTGCACAAAAGGAATAAGAAGTAATTGAAGGTGTCTGTTCTCTTTAGGAGGACTTGTGGGGCGAGCCCAGGAGAGAAGGATGGCGTGAGAGGCCATCCAGGGTCGTTATGGCGGACGGGGTGGTTACCCGGACCACCCTAAATTTTGATGACGTGGGGCAGCCCGTCCCCGGCGTCGAAAACGTCGTGGTCGTCGCGGACGCCGTGGAAGTGTAAGTGTTATGTTAATGTATTTTATATTTTGGTTAGAACGGGAATATTTTCTCAATATTAGACAAAGATAAAAAAAAATTTTTTTTTAATTTAAAGCATTATTCAAAATTAAACAAAAATTTTCAAGTTGAAATATTTTTCAAATTAATATATTTTTCTAAACTTAAACAAAATTTTCCAAATCAAAATATCTTTTTCAAATTAACACATTTTTCTTTTTTTTTTTTTTTTAGTTCGAGCTTGTCAGTGTCCATGACGATCCAGTCATGGAGGAGGGAGCCGGGTCCGCGGCCGTGGGGGCCCGCTCAGTGCCCGTAGAGGGAGCGGCGCGGGGGCCAGAGCCGCCGGAGGGGGAGTCGGAGGGGGGAGAGAAGAATAAGAAATATAATAAATAAAAAAATTTGATTATAATGTTTTCTGCCCCCCTTTTTTTTCAATAAATAATTAATATTTAAATTTACCTCTCTTTTTTTTCTATTTATTTGTTCTTGTTTTCAGGATTGTGCTTTTACTTCGAGGGTTCCTGGATTTGACTTCTCTTTCGGGTTGGATTCGTTGGTTCAGTGGAGTTTAATATGGTTTTCCCTGTGTTAGTTTGTTTTCTTGTGTAGTGGGAGTGATGGTGTGTTGGATATGTTGAGTGGATGGGAAATTCATAAATGAGAAAAAAGAGAAAAAAAAATAGAGTGTGGGTTATGATATATATATATATATAAAAAAATGGTTATGGGTTATGTTAAAGATAACGTGTGGGTTATGGTAAAGATAGCGTGTGGGTTATGGTAAAGATAACGTGTGGGTTATGGTAAAGATAATGTCGAATTATGCGATTATCACACGTGAATGAAGGACTTTCATTTTGTGTGTGATATTAGTATAAATGGGAGATTCATCAAATTGTGTGTGGGCTATGAAAAAAAAAATAGAGTGTGTTATAATTGGGTTCGTGAGGCGTTATGTCGATTTAAGAAGTCGATCATAGTAGATACGCGATTTCCACAGGGTGCAAGATTCGGGGTGCTCCTAGATGTCGCTCTCTCGATAGTGGTGCTGGTAGGTTGGATTGTTGCTTGGTCGATTATTTCATTCGATCGGTTTTTTCCGATGTTAACGCGAGGTTCTAACCCTAATTCTAAATCGAATTCTTCTAAGTTAGATTTTTCCTTTTTTTGTTTGTTTAAATGGATGAAGAGGTGTGTGAGTGAATCCCACAACGCACCTATTAACTTGAAACTCCATCCAAATATGGAATAAAGCGCGATACCGTGAAAAATCGTGTCCAATATGAATTTAATCGTTTTGAAGAGAATATATGCACCAAAAAATATGTTGGACCAATGTCCGATTGTATAGAAAACCTTAGAGAGGGCTCCTAAGGCCGATTGAAATTTGTCCTGTATTTTTTCAAACGTTATCATGTTTTCTAGATTCACGCCCTGGTTGATATTATCTTGGCCTAATGCCCCGCGAGCGATTGAATGTAATACTGCTGGTTCTTCAACCGGAAACATGATACTCTCGCTCAATTTGTTCAAATCTTCCGTCGCGTAAACGCCTGCGTCCATCAAATTACCAGGTTCTACGTATCTCCATGATTTTGAGGTTAACGGGGTCAATTCTATAGGTGGTATGGCTGGAACTATCTGCGGCATAGCCTGTATCCACGCGTTGTTGATTGAAAACATGGGAACAAGATAGCTACTACACTCTATTTGTGTCCCAGTGTGAACTAAAATGTGGGTGGTTGGTCTTAGGAACATCGATTCGTTTCCCCGTGTTACTGGTAGCTCTTGAAAACATTGTTCCACTTTCCTAGCTCGCACTTCGACTGGGATGCATTTGCCTATGCGAACTACTTCGCCAGCGACATGAGCGATGTAACCAGGGCTATTCATGATTATGTATGCAAAATCTGCGGGTGATAGATGTGCGGTGCTGAGCGTATTGCTCAGCATTTTCCTTTCTATAGCGCATTGTTGCACTATTACGTCGTTATACAAATTAACGAGTTGAGTTTTGAAATGATGAGCTAAGTATACGAATTTTGAATTTACGTAGGTGAAAATGTCGATGTTCTTCGTATCCGTTCCTCTTTTCTTGTTGAGGGGGGTGGCGTTGGTTGTGTCGTATACGAATAATCTTGGGTGTTCGGTCTTGATGAATTTGTAACCGCAATACTCTAAAATGCCTTTTGTCGGCAGAGCGAAAGTATATTCATCGGATGTCACCGAATAGAATTCTTGGTATACATTGTCTACGGATTTATCACGCGTTTTCTCCGCAGAACCTTGGTAAATAACAGAAAATCCATCTAAGCTACAAATTGATGACTCGATTAGCTCCCAAAAGGTATGACCGTTGTTTAAATCCATGCATTTTTCTTCGTCATAACGACACCTAGTTCCTGATCTGAGAATTAGATCATTTGATTCGACCTTGACTGTTGCATAATAATCCTGTATGGTAATGAATACTTGTCCTAAAACTACTACATCGTCCCATGACCCGTAGCGGTCTGAGAATGAGCCGCCTTTGCAATTACCGGAGCTATCTACCTTGCCTGCCAGTTGAATTGGCCTGGTGGTGGTGGAATTCTTAAATATCTCCGAATGATAATGGTCGTTGAGCCGGAATGTGTGTGTGTCATGTAATTCTTTACATTTCGATTGAGATATATCTACTAGGTATTCTATAACACCATGGGATACGAGTGAGATGTGGGAATGCATTCCGCAATAATAGATAGATCGATGGATTTCTATTTTGCACTGGTAAACATGAACAGTAGAATATTCAGCGGTTTGGAGGAGTTGGATACTAGCGGGAGTAGTTATGGGGTTCGGTATAGGTATATTACATTCGCGAATCTTATTCAATGAGTAAGTAGACATATTCATTCCCGGTACGGCACAGTCGTATGCGATGATGCATGATCCTAGGCGTGCGCCGGAGAGAATCATGGTGAATAGTGCGAACAAGGTTATCTTGTCCATCATGTAACACCTGAAAGTGTAACGATTGGACCTTAGGACTTGTCGGGATAGTAGTCATAGAAGTAGAGAGAGGAGAGAAAAGAGAAGAATAGAAATAGAGAGAGGAAAAAAAAAGAGAAGGAAGAAAAAGGTAAAGAAGGCATGAATGAATGCAGTATTAAACTACTGTTAGTTTATGTGCTAAGAATCAGATCAACTTGAGTTCGTGTCGGACGGTACAACTAATTCGGCCTGGTCCATATGTATTCTTCTAATTTGACCAGGGGCTATTCGAATGTCGATATTATTTCTTTCGTCGATCACTTTTACGATCTTATATTTTCCTAAATAATTGTCATCTAGTTTCCTATCTGTTCTATCTTTAATATTCTTTTTGATGTTAACATATTGTCCTACGCGAAATATTTTGGGGTTTATCTTCTTGTCGTAATACTGTTTGGACTTTAATTTGGCTGCGTCTTGATTCTGTCGCGCAACGTTTCTAGTCTCTGTTAGTTTATTCATTAAGTCAAGCAAATAGTCGTTGTACGTAGGGAGTTTGTCAAATGGTTCTAAATCGGATGGTAATCTAGCTTTTTCACCGAAAACTAACTCGTGTGGAGTGTAATGAGTGGCTGAATGTTTGCTTGTATTATAATTGAACATTGCGAAGGGTACCCATTGGTCCCAATCATCATTGTCTCTATAATTTTTTAAATAATCATTAAGCACTTGATGAGTGCGTTCTAGGGAGCCATTTGATTGTGGATGAAAAGAAGTTGTTTTGAATTGGGTTATGCCCAACTTTTTTGTAATTAATGTCATGAGTTTTCCTAAAAAGTATGTTGCTTGGTCAGTTAGTATGGCTCGTGGTGCTCCGAATCTGAGTACAAAATGTTCAATAAAGGCTTGAGCTACCGTTCCAGCTGTGTAATCTGGTATAGGGACTCCTAAGCAATATTTCGAAAGATCATCTTGCATTGTCAAGATATATTTATTCCCGCTTTTTGAAATTTTATAAGGGCCAACTACGTCTAATGCTACTCTATCAAAAACGTTCACTGAAGTTTCGGTTAAGATCATGGGTTGTTTTGTTTTGATTCTAATAAGTTTTTTCTTCTGGCAACTAACACACTTTTTAATGAATTTTTCTATGTCATGTTTCATATATTCCCAAAAATATTGACTTCTAATTCTATCGTATGTCTTCGTGATGCCTTTATGTCCGGCACAGGGTGGTTCATGATTCAATTTAATTATATTGGGAATTTCCTCTCGGGATGGATATATTATTTTCTCTAAACAAATAGTGATTTTCATTTGTGTGTCTAATAAAAGGATTCGAAGTATTGATTTAATATGTTTCCAAGCGTCCCTATCAAAACTACTTTTGCCCTGTGACACGCTAGCAGATTCTAAATTTAATTCTTTCATTTTTTGATACCATTTTCTGAACCCATTTTCTACGACTTCTTTGTAAATGGTGTCGGTTTCTTTTCTTTTAATAACAATTGCGAATATTGTCTTACTTCTTAATCTTTTGACTATTATATGGCCTATTTCATACTCAGATGTCGATTTCTTGAGCGGAATTAGTCCGTCAGTGGCGAATTTTTGACCTATTAAATCTATAGGGTCACCGTCGTCTTGTATAAAGCAAATTAAGTTATCCTTTCGCATTTCTAGGTTGTCAGGTGTGTCAATGACGTTTGTGGGGAGTGCTATGTCTTCAGTTATGATGGGTATTTGATTTAATTCGTCAGCGACAGAGTCAGTTGATTTAAGATGAACAGGTGGCACCTGTGGCTTAGTTATTATTACTATATTGTTATCAGTAATAACGTCTTGGGAAGCGTTGTCAGGTTGATTTAATAAGTCGGGATGGTTTGAGTCGGTTTCTGTACCAGAGGAAGAATTTATGTAAATGTATCCGTCTTCGATAGTGTTAGGCGTAATGTGTGAAGGATGAAGGATGGGTGAATGTATTTCCTGCGTAAGGTCGATAGAGTAAAGAGGTTCGGTCATGATTTCATCTAAGTCGATTGGCAAAACAGGAGTTATGTTAGGCGTTTTTGCTGATTCTCCTATTCTTGGCTGTTTTGTTGCAACGGGGTTAGATGAGACGCTACTGGCTGCCTCTGATTGAGTCGTGGAATTATTCCGTTTATCTATTCGCGTTTTCCTATCCTTGACTGTTCTTTTAGTTGTTAATTTAGGCTTTATTTGACTCAAAGGTAATTTGTCGTCACTATTAGATTGTGGACCGTGATGTACGTCTACAGTTACTATTAATTGAGAAGGGATGTCGCCTGTTTCTGTCTGAGTTTCTGGTTGTTGGGCGTCTTGGGGATATGAATGGTCATTGAACGCGCCCGTGTGAGTTTGTTGAAGTTGTAATTTGGCTGGATTTAATTTAAAATTCGGGGAATGTTGGATTTTTTCCAACCGAACGTGACATTCCCTCAACAAATTTCTTTCGCTTCTAGTTTTCAGTCTTTTCGGACCAAATTTATCGCAATTACTTGGTATTCTCGCGGTTTGATCGGCAGCGTCTAACATGAAACCGAGTGTACGCGGATTAATACCCATTTCTTCAGAATGTGAGGTATCGTCAGAACTTATTACAATTATATTTGATCCGCGACGTTGAGAAAATGATGGGTGATTGAAATTTGATGTTGACGTTTCGTGATCGTCATTATCATCTTTATCGGTTGTGACAGGAGTGAGGGGAGATGGTTTAACCTTTTTCAATACAGGCTTGACATTATTTTTATCTGTAGGGGATGAAGAGGAAGTTATATGTACTCTTTTCCCGTGGGCTCGCGTTTCGTCGCGTTCGTCACGTTGAAGGGAGTCTATTTTATTTTTCTGACTTATTCCTATCGAAATATGTGCCTTAGGAATGGATTGAATAGGATGGATGTTTTGTGCGGAATCTGACGATGGGTTGAGGGATCTTTGATATGAAGTCGAACATATCTTATCTCTAGGTGAACTTATTCTTACTGGATTATTATTAAATTGGTTATTTTGAATAACCGGAATTGATTGATTACTTATATTGAATTGAATAGATTGATCCCCGGATCGTTCAGACGTCTCCATTCGATTGGGTGTCTCTTCCCCATTAATATCTCCTGGATTAGCTGCGATCTCGTGAGTCATTTGATTTTCGGACGGACCGAAATTTAATTGATTATTAAAACTAGGATTTTCAAGATTTACTTGATTATTATTATTAGGAGATTCAAGACGTACTTGATTGAATGGATTTCTATTACTAGGATGTTCAAGATTTACTTGACACGATTGGTTTGATTGATTATTATTACTAGAGGTAGATTGACTTGAGGAATTATTATCACTAGGGGTTGATGGATTTATAGATACTATAGGATTTTCAATGGGGGATTGATTGAAGGATATGGTCAGATTCTCAATGGGTGATTGGTTAAAGGCAATTGTTAAATTTTCGATAGGTGATTGGGCGTCTTGGTCTACATCCGTGTTGGGATTAGATTCGCCGGATGTGGAATCATCATTTCTTCCTAAATTAATCATTTTTATATTTTTTATAAACCTATCCCATTCATGTGTTTCTTTATCTAATGCATTGAGTGGGTCGGTGTTTCCTGATTTGAGTAGTGAGTTATCGTTCTTTAGAAGTTGTGGGGGCGGAGCAGGTTGTCGCCATGAAACGGAAATTCGATAGACTTCTCTTGATTCAGTAGGGTTAACGGGATTACGAGATAACGCGTCAGCATTGGTATTTATTTTTCCCGCTTTATATTGAATAGTGAAATCGAAGTCGCTGATTTTTTCGCGCCAACGCATAATGCGTGAAGTCGGGTCGTTGAAACTATGGACCCAAACGAGAGGCCGATGGTCAGTGATCATCGTAAATTTCCTACCGTATAAATATGGTCTAAATGTTTTTAATGCGAACACGATAGCTAACATTTCTTTTTCTGTTGTTGAATAATTTTTCTCGGCTTTGCCCAAAACCCGTGATGCGAATGAAATGGGTAAATCTTCCCCAATCTTGCCTTGAGACAAGACCGCACCTAAAGCGTAACCGGACGCATCTGTCGTTACAATGAAAGGTTCATTAAAGTCAGGATATCGAAGGATTGGATATTCACATAAGAGGTCACGTAATGTAGTGAATGCTTGTGTATGTTGTTCAGTCCATGAAAACGATTTTTCTGTACTTGTCAAGTCCGATAATGGTTTGGCTATGTACGCAAAATCTTTAATAAATCGTCGGTAATAACCGGCTAGGCCCAAGAATTCTTTAACGTTGGTCCTAGATTTGGGTTGTGTGAATTCTTTCAATGCTTTAATTTTTTCGGGATCCGGTTTCACGCCGTCACGTCCAATAATGTGTCCTAAATATTTGACTTCGGTTCTGAAGAACTCGCATTTCTCAGTTTGCAAGGTTAAATTGGCCTGTCGTAGCCTCTCCGCGAATTTTCTGAACTTCAAATTATGTTCTTCAATGGATCGAGCATAAATAACAACGTCGTCGAGATATACGAGTAATTCGTCGCCTTGTAGTCCACTAAGAGTCAAGTCCATTAATCTTTGAAATGTCGCGGGAGCGTTTTTCAGTCCAAACGGCATCCTATTAAATTCGTAATGACCGTGAGGAGTTGTGAAAGCCGTTTTACATTGATCTACGAAATGCATTGCTATTTGATGAAACCCGGAAGCTAAATCGAAAATCGAAAAGTATTTGGCTCCACCTAATTGATCAAGGATGTCATTTATGAGCGGTAGAGGATATGCGTCACCTATTGTTTTCTCATTTAATTTGCGATAGTCTATTACTAGTCGCCACTTTTTATTACCTTGCGCGTCAGGTTTCTTTGGCACTATCCATAATGGTGAATTATAAGGTGAACTAGAGGGTTGGATAATGTCCATTTTCATGAGGTCTTGAATTTGTTTCTCTACTTCAGCTTTTTGTGCTTGTGGAAAACGGTATTGTCTTGTAAATACGGGGACGTCATCGGTTGTGTGGATTCTATGAGTTGTGGCGTTAGTAGCCCGTAATAATTCTCCGGGGAGATGAAATAAATCCGCGTAGCTAGTCACTAATTCATGCACTGCGTTGCGTTCTTCATCATTTAAATGTTCAAGGTGTAAAGTTTCAATTATTTTTTGTGTACGATCTTTACCCGTGAATTGAGATGTTATTTCTTTTCGACGCTTTAACTCGCCCTCGTCCTCACTTGTTTCAAATGGATATAATGGGATGACTGGGACATCTATTGTGATATCATTTCCCGATGTATTTATGACGTATAAATGAGCAATACCGTTACGATTAGAGACTAATGATTGGCCTGCATAGACGCCTTTTGGAAAGTCGAGGGCGGGAAGATATCCTTCTGTTAAATCGTCGGAAGTTGTCCGTACGAACATCGCGGTTTTGTTCCTTGCCGGTAAAACAAATTGTTCTCGTACTTGAAATTTATATATTATGTTATTGAAATGAGCCTCCTTCTTACTATAATCTATCTTTCCATTGTTGTTCTGCATGAACTCCGTCCCAATTATGCCTGCACAATCTAGAGGGAATTCATCAGGAACGACATGGAATTCGTTGAGAGAATTGTCTACTTTTATAATTATTTTTCCCAAAGTTTTGGGTTTTTCGTCAGTAGAAATTCCGTTTAGTTCGTATGTAATAGTTGCGTCTATGTCCATGGGATTCGCTAATTCAGACTTTTTAATCAGGTTCAATTCTGAACCTGTGTCGATTAGGAGTCGTCCCTGTTTTAATTTTAATTGATCTGTCTTGATAAGAATTGATGGCGATTGATAAGAAGGAGTTATTAATATTTTACACTCAGCGCTTCGCGCAGGTGTGATAGATTTGGTATTTGAAGTTGGATTATCTTCCGCCGTCGGCTTTATTAATTCTGGATTTGAGATTTTTTCGACGCGAGATTCGATTTCTGGCAATTTACATTTTTCTTGGACTGCATTACTTATTTGATTCTGGTCGATTCGCGGTTTAAACACGGTTCTGCGCAATGGTACCGGTTTGTAGATTGAATGATGATTGTTCGGTAGTGAAACGGGTGAGGTTAGCGCGAATTTTTGTCTTCCCTCATCACCGCGCCCGTGGGATGAGGGGGCCGGTCGTTTCCCGGATTCGGTCGTTGGTCGTTAGCATTATTTTGAGACGACCTTTGGTTGCGTGCCTCTAGTTTACGGCATTCTTGAATGACGTGACCCGTTTCCTTGCAATATTTGCACGACTTGACGTAGGGTGGCGGATGTGGATCAGGACTATTAGAAGTTGATTGGAAAGGGTAGTTATTTCGGATGTTGTAGTCAGGATAATTAACAGGGAAACTGTGATCTGGGTAATTGATTTGTGCATAGGGATTAATGTTAGGGTAAATGGGATAATTTGTGGGGAAGTTAATCGGGAAGTTGGGATACCCATTCTGGGGCCCCTGAATCGCGTTGAATTTTTGATATTTGGTTGTACGGGGAGCCTGTTTTTGATTTTTTTCGACGGGATTATTCCCGTTCGCCATATCGACTGCCTTTTTCCTATAACAGATATCAATATTGTGACCTGACCGTCCGCAAAAGTCGCATTGTGCCTTTGGCACTTCTACTTTGGCAGGTTCAATGGTCGATTCCTTATTCGATTGCGCTACGAGTATTTTTTTTGGGGGTGGTGCAGGTCGAAATTGTGGGAATTCGTTAAGTTCCCGTTCCGCGTATCTCCCTTCGGCTATTGCGTCTTGAAGATCATCAAATTCCCTAGTTCTAAATAACCTAAGGTACTCACACCGGAGTCCTCGAACAAATCCGTTGGTTAAATCCTGAATCAGGATTCTTCTGTTAGCGTCTTTGTCCGTTAAGTTTGTCAAGTGTAATTGTTCTAATACCTTAATTAACAATTCTTCAGCTCGTCCGGCGTAGGCGTTGATTTTTTCGTGGGGTAATTGACTAAAATTAATAATTTCTTGTCGTAATGTGTTATATGACTTGGGTGTGTCGAAGTAGTCTTTTATGCAATTGATTACAGCGTCGATAGTACGCGGTTTTGATTTGCATACCCGTTTTAGAGCGTCGCCCTTGAGTCTACTCGTTAAAAGGGCTAAAATCTCATGTTCCCTATAAGGTGGAACATATTCTTTGGCATTCCTGCAATGCGTGATGAAGTCACTCGCATCATAACCTTCGTCTGTGCCATCAAAATGTGGGATTGAATGTATATAATCCTTTGGTCCCAATTGAAATCTATTGTCTTGTCTATATGTATGTCGTGTGTTGGAGGGTGATTGTGAGCGTCTAGTACGTGTTCTGTCGGGTGATTCAGTACCGTTTCTCAGCATATAAGGTAAAATGTCATTATTTTCTTGACTAGGTCTCCGTCGGGAGGGTGTTGGAGGCGTTACGTCAACGCGAATCGTTGGATTTAAACGTTCGTGTGATTCTGTACTGGATGGGATTGATGTGCTTCCTATTTTTAATTCATTTGACTCGACTTTGAGCGTTAATGCCCTTAACTGTTCTTCTAATCTTTCTCTGTTTTTACATTGTTCTTGTTCGCGAATTTTAATTACTGTTAATAAATCGACTAGCGAACTACCGGAGTCAATCTGAAATTCTTGCATGATAGGGTCATTGAGTAGGTCTTCAGGTATTATAATGGGGTTTGCCATCTTTGTGTGATGAGAGAGAGTATGAAAGTGATTTAGAGGTGTTGAGGGTTATAGAGAGCGAAGAATATTAGAAAGATATGACTTACAGAACGACGACTACTTTTAGTGCAATGGGAAAAGAATACAGTATGGTGTGTGGAGATGATGAGTCCCACGCCGAAGTGGACGTAAGCTCGGATGACGTTGATAGTTGTCTCGGGATACTGGGAATAATCTAGGCTCCGTTGACGATGATTTTGAGATGATGGCTTGAGTGCGGAATGGCACTAAGTTGATCTCGATGATGTAGATTTTTCTGATGGTTTAGTTGAATCGATACGTCTGGTATCGATCGATTCGTTGTTGTAGAAAAAAAAACTGGATGACTGAATTGTTGGACACCAGTCTCTTTGGTTAATAGTTTATTAATAGCTAGTTTTTTGTTCAATGTTTTTCGTGTTCACAAATTTTCATCAGATGTTCACTAAGTTTATCACTTCTAACTTCAAACAAGCGATCCCACCGCTGCCACCAAATTAATATAAATATAACTGTTACGTCCTAGTTGTAGACCCGGTTGAGTTGGTTGGGTTGCCCCAAATATTAGGTACGAGATGGAAAAACACAGTTATTTATACCAATTAATTTTGAGTAAAGTCCGAAATGGTATTGGGATCGTTGCTTGTTATGCCGCGACCCGCGGTTGAAGGTTGAAGGAATGAACGGGTGTTTATGAATGAACTCACAAATAATTTATATAATAGCACTTATTTCGTTGTTTATTATCTCACTCACAATGATATCAATATAACAATTTATGCACTTATTCACAATGTTGGTTCGCAATTTAGAGATCTCGCAACCTTTGATTATTAGTTGTCGAGTTGAATTGATTCCTTGAGTGCGAACGCGTTAACTGTGGTTAGGTGATAATAACCTTAGCGAACTGGAATTATACCGATCGCGTTGGCGCGTTTGAATTGATAAAATAACGTGAGCTTTACTTCTAGAGCAGTTCTCAAAAGATTGGAAAGATGATTGAAAAAAATGATTTTACTTGCAATGCTTGAAGCTGTTTTACGTCTGCTCGTTGGCATAGAAGTGGTTGGAAAATCAGAAAGGAGCTCTATTTGTTTCCTCGCTGCATAAGATTTGCGTCAGCGTTTTTGGGTCCGTGCGGACTGATTCTGATTGGCTTAATTCATTCAAGCCATTATAGTTTGTCTGAAAGAGTTCACTATTGGACGGAAGGTCCAAATAGTGGGGTTGGCTTCTAAGTAGTTTCCGATTTTGTTCTCAAAAGCTGAGTTGACAGTTTATGATTTCTCACGCTGAGATAAATGAATTCAAGAAGAATCTCGGGCTCTTAATATTGTGCACCGCAGAAATATGAGTTGATGATTATCCCGACAGAGTTTAACGGTTGGAGTTGAGATACAATATTTATTCTTAATGTTTAAATATTTATTACGTTGAATGATCATCCTTATAGGTTCATATTCTGCAGCCTAATGGTTTTGTGATCTTTTAAATGGTTTCTCACGCTTGTAGCGAGTACGCAAGTGCGCGGCTACAGTGGGAGAAAAAAAATGAGAAAAATAATCCGATAATAGGTGTGAGATAAAAATGAATAATCGAAGAAAAAAAGAATTTCAATAATGATATTTTGGTTAGGTAATAATTATTGTAGATAGGAAAGGGAGGTCACTCAGGACCTAACATTATATACATCTTCCAATATACATTCAAAAACAGTTGTTGAATTATGATGAGCCACAAATCGCTCTTCTAGGAAAATCACGAAGCGGTACAAGTGTTCATTGGGGTGCACCCAGGGACCTTTCAGTAGGGAATTCGTGATACGAGCCTTGGGAAGAGTATTGTTACTTTGTGTTGTTAGTAATGAATTTTCACATGTGAGGCACGTGACCGTATTCATAATTCGCCTCACCAAAGCAGCGGTTGTGTAATACATAACGCAAGTTGTTATTTCTGGGGAGCTATAATCATGCTCAAGCTCAATGACATCATGGAAAGCCCAATCATCAAATTGAACCGCTGCCATCAACTTTTGTTTGATTGATGCAGATAAATTAGATTGGTTGCTATTTTTGTAGATCGATTTGAGTTCTGTGAGTGAAACTAGTGGCTCTGAAGGTATATGATCAAGGATAGAGCAGTTGCCGTTTTCCGGGGGTTTGAGGACGCTGTACGTCGACAAGATCTTATAAATCTGGAGAAAAGTAGGCGTGGAAGGATGATCATTACACCCCCCTGTTTGTCTAACCGTGCCAAAAAAAATCTGAGGGTGAACAAATCAGAACAGCAAACAAATAGAGAATAGTGCACAAAACTGAAAATGAATTAAATCTATTACGAAATAAGAATTTTTAAAGCAAAAATTAGAACATGAATGTACAATCCAATCCAAAACACTCATGCTACCAACTTTTGGTATAATATTTGATGAACAGAAAGCATGTGACGAAGCAAAAGTCATGCATATGGTATTTTACAAGCGGCAAGCAACATAGAGTAGAAAGTCTTGATAAGACTAAGCATAAGAGTCTCGCTTATTTATGAAATATTCATTACTAATGTTTAAATCTTTTACAAACAATCGAACCTCGACCGGATCTTGATTAATCCGACCGGTTAACACGCTCGTGAAACCACAATGCTGGGTCAAGTATGTCACAATATCCAGCGTCGACTGAAGAGTAACGCGTAAGCCTTCTGCCGTTTGTTTGGTTAAAAAGAGCTCTTTCGAAATGAGACCCTTTTCCACGTTTTCTTCCCACTTTTGTTTATTCAGATTCTTCAATAACCTACAAGCCGAAATGCACACAAAGAGTGTTTGGCGATGGAAAAACTAGGCAGTTATCGTTAAGTATATAGTACAGAAGGAAGATAGCATGATTACTATCACTAAAGTTATTATGATAAATTTGAAATACAAAAGATGTGAAAGTTACCTTGAAATCATGATTGCCGGGTTCAACTGCATCAATGGGTTGTTTACGATTAAGCGCCTCGGACATTTTATTTATCCAATTGCAAAACCATGCAGTGCCTTCACAGTCACTTAAACCTGGGTCGTGTTTTTGCAATAATCGAAGTCCTGTGGCTACCGAATTGCTGAAAACCTGTTTTCATATTTTTGTTATTATCGTTAAATTATTTAGTATTTTAGTATTCAAATAAGACAGATGAGTAACTAAGTATATTTAATCCAAGGCATTAGTGCATTCAATTATGTTTTAAAACCATTATTTTATTATTATTTAAATATGTTTGTAATAATAATGTTTTCATTCTCATCATTTGTAAACTTGAGACAAAAAAAACAGAATAATGGACTTGAAATTCTTTAAATTTGCGAGCAAAAAATCATTTAAAAAAAGGAATTGCCAGAATAATCAACGATGATTTTCGAAATATGCGATCATAAAGAGCTAATATTTTACCTGAACAGCCAGCCTCACTCGCATTTTCTGCGAATTACTAAGAGTCAAGTGGTGTTCAGTCAATTTCGGGCAGACAAGAATATGACCGGGCCCTGCCAACATCTTATCCGTCTCATGCAGAATCTCGAAATGTTTCCACTGGATAAACGGCTTTCCTGGGCTCATCTGTACAATAAAAAATAGCCTCGTTATTATCCTGAGGTATGCGTTAATTTAAACAGCTTAATATTTCAAAGAAGAATCAATGATACTAACTTGTAGAATTTTGTTGTTGTAAAGGCGATTTCGAATCGTCTTTATGAGATGCGGTGTATCCGAAAATACGAAAACTCGTCGATCTTCAGAACTTGGATGTTGAAAGTAGTTTTTTAAATTTGCCCTACTTCCACTGACACCCAATTCGGCCCAAAATTTTCGATTCGTACTTGCGCCATCGGTCACCACTCCGTGAACTTGTGCCCCGACGTTTTCGAGCAGCACAATTGCTTTAATAATTAGCTGCGCTAAGACGTGTCATTTGACAGGTCCACGAGAAGCGAAAACAGCTATTGGCTGAGTGTAGTCGTCGAACAACGACTGGAGCATGAAGACCAGGCCATGGTTCGCTTTTTCGCTAAATTCTGGCGATTGTTCACTGTCCATCCCGAAATCGACCAGTCCCTTATACGTCAGCGATTTTGTATTGACACTGATACTTTCTCGCCTCGCTATTTCGTCGAGGAGCAGAATTCCATGTTTTTGAATACCTTCGGATAGTTCGAGGACACGGAAGTGGAATAATGTTGTTTTCAAGCAAGAAGTTGTACCCAGAAGCAGAGCACATGTGCAACAACATGCACAACAGAATCCATTCATCCGTGTATCGTCTGCCTTTGCGATCCTTCAATTGTGCCGCAGCAACGATTTCTTTCAGAGCGTGTTCTTGATTTCCGGGCAGCTTTGCCGTTTCGAGAAGCTCCTGCGAAGATTTCTCACTGTGCGAGTTCATTTTTTCTTGGCATGCATCAAGCTCGGACTTTAATGTGGAAAGTGATTTTTTTGCGCGCCTCGTAGCTTTCTGTACAGTTTTTAATTTATCTTGGAGTCGTATTAAGGTTTTATTATTTTTCGGAGATAATTGAAGGTGAATTCGCTTTGGCCACCCACGTATCTCCGTTCTTCGAATCTTTCTTGCGGCTGTCTTTTGTACTTTCTGACAAAATGCACAAACTGTTTTGTCGGTCAGCAATAAAGAATACTGGACATGTCGCCAGGTTCCACCGATATCTTTCTTCGTAATACGACAGTCGATTGTTTCCAGCTCCGTTTGTAAGTTTGAACCAGTACACACTTTCAGTTCATCCAATTCAAGCAACAGGTTCCGCAATTGTTTGTGGGTGCAGGACCAAGATCGATCTGCAGGTCAGCGATACTCCACGGATTATTTAAAATATTCACGTGCACTGACAAATCACTCGTGATTATGACTTCCTTGAGTGGAAATGTTTTCAGTGCATCACTGTCTCTACGGAACTGCGCTTGACTAAATACTACACTGGTTACATTGTCACATCTTATGTTCTGCGTAGCCCATCCAGGTACTGGCGATTGATTTAATTCGGTCAATTCTGCGATCGTGAGTGGTACCATCGATGGTTCATGAGAATCTTCAGCATCAGACTTCATTGGCGAAGCACTCTCCGTTGGCACAGCGTTCTCCGCTGCGACAGCGTTGTCCATTGGCACAGCGCTTCTATAGTCTACGGGTATATTGCTGCAATCCATGACTCCTGCAGAATCTCCTCCCGGATGGGGCACATTTGCCAGTACGACCAATGATTCGGGCTTCGTCGCACATTCCATCCGAACAAATATCGATGGCGTTGAACCCTTCACCAATTGGGGGATTTTGTACGGTGACTGGAAATTATAATAAATATATTATATTAATATAATATAATAATAATAATAAAATTATAACAAATATATGTACTCACCACACCAATTACACCACCGCCTGGGCCTCGCAGTTCCCGTTGCCACAAAATTTCTTTTCCTTGAAAATGCTCGTCGCACACGGATTGACCGGACTTGATCGATTTGTTTGCGGGTCCGATGGCTTTTCTCCATAATTCCAGGGCTTCTGGATTTTTCGGTACATTGAAAAAATGGCATTTTTGCTTATTTGATTGATAACCTGACGTGCAGCCAAGGACCACGCACGCAGGCATTCTTAAGTACAAGCAACCACAAAAATTGTTTTTTATTTTATCGCTACACTAAAATTGTTTATTATTTCATCACTACACTAAAATTGTTTATTATTTCATCACTAAAATGACTTTATCACCGACTATTTTATCACAGGAAACGAAAAAGAATATCCACTTGGTCGACGAGAAAAATGACGTAAAATACGGAGAGGCGCTTTGCGGAGTGGGGGTAATGCAGGTGACTACTACCGCCACATGGTGGGTTAGTTTACGTGGCGACAATAACGGGGACAAGTTAACGTTAAGAGAATTTATCCCAGTGTCAGCCCCCTGGTCAATAGTAACTGTGCTGATACCTTGTATAACAACTGCTCTGCACGTCTAGCGTAGGCGTTGATTTTTTCATGAGGTAATTGTTTGAAGTTAATAATTTCTTGTCTTAACGTATTGTAGGATTTGGGTATGTCGAAATAGTCTTTAATACAATTTATGAGTGAGTCGATTGTCCGTGGTTTAGCATTGCTCACGCGTTTCAGTGCGTCGCCCTTCAATCTCCCCATTAGCAATACTGAAATTTCATATTCCCTTAATGGTAGAATATATTCCTTTGCATTTCTGGAATGCATTATAAGCTCGCTAGCATCATACCCTTCGTCAGTCCCTTCAAAGTGTGGAATTCAATGTAAATGATCTTTTGGTCCAAATTGAAATCGGTTGTCCTGTCTGTGGGTATGCCGTGTGTGTGGGATTGATTGTGGGTGTGTTGCGTCATCGTGTATTCTGTCGAGTGACTCAGTTGTGTTTTTTAATACGTATTGTAATATGTCATTTGTTTTTTGAGTTGATTTCCTGCGAGGGGGAGTAGGAGGTATTGTATTGGTGCGTGATCCTGGGTTTGCGCGGTCGTGTGATTCGGTACCCGATTGTGTTGATGCACTGCTCATTCTCGACTCATTTGATTCTACTTTGAGAGTTAGTGTTCTCAATTGGTTGTCCAATACTTCTCCATGCTTGCATTGTTCTTGTTCGCGAATTTTTATGACTGTTAATAAGTCGAGCAATGAACTACTAGAATCTAGTTGTAGTTCTCGCATAATTGGATCGTTGAGTAAATCTTCCGGTATTGTCATTGTATTTGCCATTTTTTGTTTTGGAGTTATGAAAGAGTTAAACCGGGGAGGATGATACGAAAGATGGGGGCTTCTACGGTCCTTCCGGCGCCACGATCTGAAAGTGGATTCTTATAGAACTCGACGAAATATGACGAAAATCAAGAATAAAATTTTTCGATATCTCGCTTAGTTTTCGAGATATCAATACTCAAATATCGAAAAATGAACATTTTTTTTTACACAAAATTTAATATATTTCCGGAAAAGAAAACGAAAAACAAGAACAAAATTTTTCGATATCTCGCGTAGCTTTCGAGATATCGATACTCAAATATCATAAAACAGAAAAAAAATTTTTCTCTAATTTCATTTGATCGTTAAAATATTCAGTTTTTTTATTTAGATGATTTCGCGCTAGATAATATTTTATTCACACCCAGAACGCATCACGGGGAGGTATCATCAATTGCGTTTCGTTCACACTGAGAAAGGACCCTCTGGTTCGTCACTCCCAAAGTATTTTATGACTCCAAACCTTAACTCAGTGTGGGGGGGGGGGGGGGGGGGGGGGGACTCAATAGAGTTCAGAACCATCATCGTCAGACTGATACTTGACATCAGATGATGCTTCATCAATAGCCAAATCAATTTTGTCTATGTCGCTTGTATCCTCTTCATGTCGAGGTTTCTGTGAACGAGGAGGCATAGAAGCTCCATCTTTAAAAACTGGATGTGGCTGATCAATTTTCTTCAAATGTAATCCCTCCTTGAACTCACCATTCACTACTCCCGCATAGACCTTTTTTATATCAAGAAGGGATTGCATGATTCGCGAACCAATGTCAGAATAATTGTTTTCTAAAAAATTACGTCGGTAAAAGAAACAGTACCATATACTGATGAACAAGCTTATCTGATTTACGACAGATAATTTTATTTTTTAAAAGCTTTTTTTGATTCTCTAAATCATTGATGGTGTTTGTCGGATTAGATTTACTAACGAATTCTCCTTTGCTATGATTAGTTTACAAATGAACAGTATCAGGTGACAACATTTCATTAACTCCATGATACTGTCTTGCACTATCTGTACATAGCCGAGAAGTATTGTAATCTACATACTTTTCAATGTATGGCCACAATTCACTCTTTGATTTATTATTGACTCTGAAAAAAGGGCCCGTCTTATTTTCCTTGCAATATAAACCAAGGACAGTTATGGTCATTTGTTCAATATACGACCACGATTATATTTACGTTTAGTTAAAAACGTTTCATCGATTTGGACCGTTTTATCTTTGCCACCAAGAATCAAATCACTGTGTGAAGCAATTACTTCAGCTTTTTCACGACAATAACTAAAGTAATCAACCACTGTATTCCAACTCAAAGCACTACCATATCCACTTAGACGCCACTGCTGCAAGTTTTCATACACATTTGAAATTTTCATTTTGATGACAAAACAAATGACAATTGCAAAGACTTCATTGACCGAAATATGACATAAATAGCCATCAAAAATAGTATGAGAACTAGGATTTACAGTTTTTCTACAGGATTTAGAACCTTTTTTTTTTTATCCTTTTGATGAACATCTCCATACCCAGTCAAATTTAGACCGTAAATCACATTCAACGAGTATTTGGAGCCCACAACATTGCGGTGGAGTTGATGTACGTGAAGTAATCAAACCTATTTCTTCTAAGATAGAAATAGCTTTGTCTTCACTGCCAACTAATTCATCAAAAGAATTTAAAATATTAAAATCATCTAATTTGGAATGCAAATTACGATGTTTACCTGACATTCTGGAACTTGTAGCAAGAATTATTCAAAAACAATGCTCAAGACAATAAAGATGGTTGACTAATGTTAATATATTTATATTGTAACGTGGTGGCGACCCACGTTCTAATAGCCACGGGCAATCCTTGGCTCAGCCCAAGAGAGGGCATAAATTTAACCCTTTACAGCCTATTAAGCACTTATATTTTAATGGCCGCTGCCGCCTGCAAGAAAGTATGATAATATAAACAAGGATGTACGTATGAATGAGTGAATGGAAAAACGCCTGTGATGGCCTACCTCGCACCCCGCAACTACCAAATTGGCACAAGGAATCCCGAATTCACCCTCGCCACCCTGATGTCCTCCACTTAACGAAACAAACACCAACACCGAGGCTCCTGAACAAATTAAACAATTGAATGAAAGGGAATACGGCGTGATACTGCCGACAACAACTGGTGAATAAATACCAATACTGAACCATAAAACCATACAAATACCGAATTTACCGAAGCGATACGCAACACAATACCGAATGATACTGCTACCATGGGCGACATAACCTGAAACGACACCCAGTGGTCAGCGCGGTAATGAATCGCCGGTAACCAAACGAATTACCATATGGGAAGCGGTCGATAACGCCAATCAATAATCACTGATGACACCGGCGGCGGTATCGGCCAGCGAACCCGGAAGAAATGGAGATCACATAGGCGAGGGGTGACAGCAAAAGGGTGAAGAGGAAGAAACGGCCATTTTCCGGCACTTCGCCAGTGGCGATTGACTAGAACGGACGTGTGTGCAGAGTGAAATTAAGAATTGATATTGTATTGAACATTGTGGATTGAGAACTATTGAACTACGAAATTATTGGAACGACTCGGCTATTGTGCTAACTGATTGTAAAATGATATTTTGAAAGTAGCTAGTCGGGAGTAATTTTGTGCGATAATAGGGTGTGTGAGAAAGTGCCACACCGAATCGCTGTAAGTAGCTTTTCTTTCACATGTGCACGCGGACCGTGTGGTCACACAATTTGCGGCGTTTGGTCATCTTTCATTTTATTTATTACATTTTTACCGAACTAGCAGTGCGGCAGCAACGACGGTTAATCATATTTTATATTATTCAATTCAATCTGAACCGTGTATACCCGATCCCTACCCACGTTTTTTGGCTGATCACGCCATCGAATCTTCCCGAATAATTTTAGCGTCCCCAATAATGCAACAAGTGCACGCGTACCGAAATATGCATTCCAATACCGCGCGTACAATAGCATTTCTATTGTCCGTCCGCGCGCTATTGTCCCCCCTCGCATCACCACTATTGTCCCCAATTATATTAGTTCCCGTATTGCACTCTTATCGCGTTGAAATTCCATTTGCTTCATATTATTATTTCTATTGTCGATCGCCATAGTTATTATATTTATCCCATTATTAACGAGTCTCATGTAAAACACATTGTCGATTATATTATTCAATTTTGTATTATTCAATATTATTCAAATTGGTATCAAATGAATATTGCCGTTGATTAGCGCAACAACATCAATTTACATTACTAGAAATAACAAAGTATCGAATTGACTACCATTGCTGTGTTATTAGATTGAATAAATTGAGACATCCGGCTATAATTAAATTTACCGCGTTATCCCCTTTATTTTCTCCCCCAATAACTTTCCGAATTCCCCTGTTTCCCTTATTTTTCAGGTAACAACAAATAAGGTGGCATACCGAATATCTGACTGCCGCCACAGAAAAAGCGAGCGTCACAATATATAACATATAAATTTGAGGTATTTCAAATTTATAAATATCAAGGTTTCAATTCCCACTGCTACAGTATATTTGTTGGTAAACACAACCAAAGTTTGTAATTATCTTACGACGGTAATGAAAATATCAGGATAAATAGACGTACCAACAAAAATAGAAAAATTATGCATTATCCTGTCGATCAATCCCCCTGTTAAATATTTCTTTATATAAAAAACAACATCACAATTCGAGGTCGGGGGGCAAAGCCCCCAGATGAAAAAATTATTATTTTTTTATGTTATTGTTATTATTCATATTGTTATTCTTTCTATTATCATTATTCATTCGAATGATCATTCAAATCAACCTATTAAATTCCATAAAAAAAATTTTTTTAATAAAATTTTTGTTTTTTCAGATGTCCGAGTATCAATATTTTGAAAACTAATCGAGATATCGAAAAATTTTATTCTTTAGTTTCGTCATATTTCGTCAAGGTCTGTAAGAATCCACCTTCAAATCGTGGCGCTGGAAGAGCCGTAGACGTACCAATTATATTAAATAGTTCTTGTGTTTGAGTAAATACCCGGTGAGATTTTGTGGGCGTTGCACTTATTATTTATGAATAAACCACGTTATGGCGAGTGGATATAGAAACGAATATAGGATACACAATGTGTATTGCACGAGAACGTGTTCGTTAGTGATGAATATTCATTGTCTCGTGTAAGTGCAGAAAAACCTCGGGGTCCACATTCACGTACGCCGGCAGTGTGGACGACAAGCGTGTGTTGAACGTGTATGTGAGCGTCCGGTTTGGATGACACGCTTGTTTGAGTCCATGCGTGTGAGCAACCGGTAAGTGTTGCACAATGAGTGTAGTGGCCGAATTGATAATTGACCTTTCCCAAACATTGACCGCCCGCGATCATCAATGTGATGATGATGAATCTGTAACAGGCAAAAGAGCCAATTTTGCAATTGGTCGAGTTAGTTTGGTGGTTGCTGTTTTGATGGTAACAACCCGCGTAAGTCCATCTGATCCTGGGTGCAATTCGAGTACCCTTGCAAGTGGCCATTTGCATGGAGGAAAGCGCTCATCGGTCAGTGAGACGAGTGACCCAATTTTGATTGTATTAGATGGATGGTGCCACTTTGAGATTGATTGCATGCGTTGCAGGTACTGTGAAAACCATTGAGTCCAAAATCGTTGTAAAGATTATTGGATAAATTGCCAGCTTTCTCTTGGAATGAGATTTGCGGGCTCAACCGTTGGCTCTGGCAATGTAGTGATGGGCTTTCCAATGGGAAAATGTGGTGGAGTGAGCGCCGTGAAGTCTTCAGGATCGTCACTCAGTGGCTCTTATGGTCGTGAGCTGAGAATTGCTTCAGTTTGTGAGAGTAGCGTGGCATACTCTTCATACGTCAGCATGATGTCTTTCACAGTCCTATTGAGATGAAATTTGATTGATTTCACTGCAGCCTCCCATTTACCACCCATGTGTGGTGCTGCTGATGGATTAAATTTCCACGTAGTGTTGACGTTAACGAAGAACGTGGATAATTGTTGATTTTCCTGAGTGTATTGCGTGAACATGATTTTGAGAGCCTTGTCAGCGCCAACAAAATTGGTACCACAATCAGAGTATAATGTGTGTGGAATGCCTCGTCGTGATGTGAATCGGCGATATGTGGCAAGGAAACCATCTGTTGAGTAGTCGGTGACTTACTCAATATGTATTGCAGACGTTGAGAAGCACACAAAAACACAAACCCATCTTTTTTGCGTTTTGGCTTCTCTTCCCTTCCACGTTTTGAGTATGAGTGGACCATCATAGTCTATGCCAGTGTGAGAGAATGGTAGTGAGGGTGTAACTCGCGAAAGAGATAGTTGGCGCATCAGTTGATGGGCACGGATCCCCCTTTGCCGAGCACACACAACACACCTGAGAATATGAGCCTTGATAGCAGCTCTTCCACCGATTATCCAAAAGTTTTGTCTGGTGTGAATCAATGTGAGTTGAGTGCCCCCATGGAGTGTACACGTATGAGAAGCATCGATGATCAATTCAGTCAGCCTCGAGTGACGAGGCAGTATGGTTGGATGTTTGCCACAATAGTCAAGGAGAGCGTTGTCCATGCGTCCACCAACTCTAATCACTCCTTGATCGTCGATAAATGCTATGAGGCGACTGAAGACATGCGATGATGGCAATGAGTGGTTGTCAGAGAGCACCTTGAGCTCGTGATTGAAATAAGTTGATTGTGTGGCTTTGATCCAAAATGTTCTACCCTTTTCCACATCATTGAACACGTGTGAGATAGTTGCCTTTGTTTGACGTTGTCGGAACTTTGAGAAAATTCTGAAACAAACTGAAGTAATAGTGAGAAGTTTGTTGAGAGTTGAGTGTTTGTAAATGAGATTCCAGTGACAGTCAGGTTTTTGTGTTGTGAACACATTGGCGATGCCAGGACGAGCTTCTAGTGCACTTGGAGAGTCCGAAATTGTTGAGGTTTTTGGCTAATTATCACTGGGTTGAGATAACCATGGTGGTCCCGTCCACCACAGTGAGTGTTGTTCAAGCTGAGCGGTTGAGAGGCCTCGAGAAGCGCAGTCTGCTGGATTAGATGTGCCAGGAACGTGTCGTCAATGCGCGTGTGGTGTTGATTTGCCAATTTGAGTTACACGATTCCTCACATAATCTTTCCATCGAGTTGCTTGTGACTTGATCCATGTGTGTGTCACTTGAGAGTCAGTCCACAGATAAACATTTGAAATATTGAGTGTGAGATGTGCTCGAACATACTGCATGAGTTTTGATAGCATCAATGCAGCAGAGAGTTCGAATCTCGGGATTGTGAATTTTTTGAGCGGTGCGACCTTTGTTTTAACACACACCAGTGACGTCACTTGGAGATTTGTGGAGTGTGAGATGACGGTGATGTAAATTACTGCTGCCATGGCGAGCTGAGACGCGTCAGAGAATCCATATAGTTCCACTATTAAGTTGTTGTTTGTATTGAAGCACCTTGGAATTGAGAGTCTGGCCAGACTTGTGAGATCTTCTCGAATCGCTATCCATCGAGATGTGACTTGAGACGGTAGTGGATCGTCCCAATCGAGTTTGTGCAGCCATAATTATTGTAGTAGTATTTTTGCTCGAATTATAACTGGAGCTAGGAAGCCGAGTGGATCAAATATTTGTGCGACTTCAGACAAAATGAGGCGTTTCGATAGTGTAACAATGTAGCATTATCAGCGTGGTAATTCCACGATGTTCTTCGATATTCCTCCATTCTCCATCCGTTCGGCTTGCCTGCGTGCACGCATAGACGTGGTCATAGATGAGAAGTTTGACCCGCGCTACGCATCCAAAAGGTCACGCTCGGGTTGATATTCTTTGTAACGGGACACTCTCGGGATGACTACTGTATACGCTAGACAAATTGATTTGCTAGCTGAATCTTGTAATCTTCGCATATATTGAGAATTAGCTTCTGAATTTGTACCTCGAGGCTATAACGTTTCGTTTATTAAATTATATTATTATAATTAATAGTACAAGTTCGCCCGAGACAGGCCCTCTGCCAATAAGGCAATTATTATTTGTTTATTGGGAGACGCGATAACCGACCGGCTTGAGTATTGTTCAACCGATCGGAATTGCATGCTAAGTTGTGTAATATTGTGTGTGAGTGAGGCGTGAGCCAAGCGGAAATAAAAGGTAAACGATATACCTTATTCAATTGCTTTTGCTCATTTATGCTTTTCCACATTCGTTGCATGACTTAATTACTGAACCTCTAGGGAGCCGGAGTTCAGATAAATTGGGTATTTGATTATTTCTCTCCCATTATAATTAGAAATATTCATAATTCGAAGTGTAATAACTTCGCATAGACTGGTTCTTTGGTTATTACATCCCCGTCTTGGAACTATTATTGAAAAAACTATTCGTCGGATAATAATAATTATTCGTGCTACGCGGGTTGGTGCGCGTAACGTAAATAAATTCAATAGCGACATCGCGATCGTGCTATATTCGATTCAAGTGTTTGTTCAGGTTGACTAACCCGTGCTGGGATCGGGAATGGTGAACTTAACGACCTTGAGGAGTCTCATTAGGCCGATCAATACGATATAAGGGTGACTTTGTCGATATATCGCGTCGCGTTGGATCTGCATCCCGGTCTAATCCTTTAGGCAGATCTGGCGCGGCATGGTGTTACAATAGTTTGTGATGAGTAGGTGCCTTTGTCTCAAATGAAAATTCGTCGTTGACAGAATTCCATCGTAATCCGAGAATTTTGGTATTGCAGTCGTCGAGTGATAATGTAGAATTTTGATCATGTTTGTTATTTGAAATTGAGTTGATCAGTGTGGCTGTGTTGGAATGCCACTTGGCAAGTGGAAAACCGCCCGCGCTGCACAATTGAGTAAGTTGTTTAGCAATTATATGAGGTCCTCATGATTGTCAGCACCTCCAAATATACTGTCGACGTATCTGGCATGCTTTATTGATGGCACTGTCAATGGATATTTGTCACCTTCGTCTTCCGCCAATTGAATTAATGCTCTGATGGCGAGAAATGGTGCGGCTTTGGTGCTACGGGTGACTGTTGTGAGATTGTATGGTGTTTCGATATTTTCTTCATTTATCCACAATATTCTCTGGAGTTTCCAATCATCTTGATGTACCTTCATTTGACGGTACATTTTGGTGATGTCTGTGGCAAATATATATTTGTGATGACGAATCCACAACAACACGTCAGAGATATTGAACAGTAAATTGGCTCCAGTGTGCATGAGATCGTTGACCGAGCGTCCTGTTGAAGTTGGACTTGAGCCATTGAAGACAACCCGCAGCTTCGTTGATGTGCTGTCGAGCTTGAGAACACCATGATGTGGCAGATAGTAAATTGAGTAGTCATTGGGTAGGATTGATTTTGCCTTGACCATGTGGTTGAGAGATTCGTACTCGCTCATGAACTTCTTGTATAATTCACCATATTCTAGATTTTTGGTTAATCTGGTGAGTTTGTGACAGAAGTAAGCGATGTTATATAAGTTGCCCAATGTACTCGGAGATGATTTTAGCGCAACTCTCACAATGTATCGCCCAGTAGCGTCTCGTGAATGCGTTGCCATGAAATGTTCTTCACATTCTTATTCATCAGCTGTTAGTTGTGATGATGCGTCGGATGGCAATTCTACTTGGACCCAAAATTTCGTCAACAGCTCTTGCATCGAAGCGTTGCTGTCTTTTATGGTTAAGACGAGAGATGACGAGTTTGTTTGATTGTTGTACGGGTTTGTTGGCCCAGAATTGACGATCCAAATATTGAGAGCTGAGCGATTGGCATTGTTGGTGGACCTCTGATCAAATTGGGGTTGATGACTCGCCCATAATAATCAGCGCCAATGATGATATCAATTGGTCGTGGTTGTAAATAGTCCGGATCAGCCAATTTGAGTTTGTCGAGGTGCGACCAGTTTGAACACATAGTATGACATGAAGGTGAAATGGTTGTTAAAGTTCGTAAAACATGAGCGTGGATCTCAATAGTTGAATTTGTGCAAGTTGATTTCACCTTGAGCGTGGCGATGCCAAGAGTTTGAGTTGACTGATTTCCACCAAGGCCACTGATTGAGATGTACGATGGCATTCGCTGAATGCCGAGATTGTTCATGAGCTGCTCTGTGTTGAATGTTAACTCAGAGCCTGCATCAATCAGTAATCGTACGTCGTGGACAGCTGTTGATGTCGAGATTTGAGCGATGGCAGTTGCCAAGAGCATGGAATGATTGAGCGTGGCGGTTGCCAATGATCGTTGATCACAGTTGTTTGAGTTGGAGCGTGCGTTGAATCGTTGGTTCGGTTGAGAAATGTTTTGTGTGTCGACTCGTTGAGTCGATTGAGGATGTGTTGGTGTGTTGACGACTGCACCGAAACTTCAATGAGTTTGAGATGTGCTGGGCGCTGCCTCAGCTGATTACGATTGAGTTGGCTTTGTGCTTTGATGCAGCAGAGTGTGATGAGATTCGTGGCACTCTTTGCATCGATGAGATGATTCACAATGGCTTATCAATTGCCTGCGCGCAACTACCATTACCAGTGGAAACTCTTGAGCAGCACATAATTGAGTCTCCCATGCTTCATGTATTAACTTGTCAAGATTGCGTGTGGCTAGATGTATGAGAAGCGCGTTCCATCGCTCCCCAGGCGTTGCGAGAGGGCGAAGAGCAATGTCAACATCGCGAACTGTGGCAATGACATTGTTGAAAGCTCACTTCGTCATTTCATTGGATTGATGGCGAGCAGTACGTCGAATTGCGATTGCATGATCACTCTCTTGTTTTGATAGCGCTGGCTCAAATTATCTCACGTTGGCACAAGTGAATCACCGTTGAGTGGTAGTGATTGAATTATTTGTAGCGGCTCGCCACTCAAGCAACCACGAAAATATTGGAGCCTCTCAACATTCGAGATTGAGTTATTGTTTATGATGGTTGAAGTGAACAGTTCGCTGAATGATGACCAATCAAGATAGTTTCCCGTGAATTCTGGCACCGGTAGTTGTGGTAGTTTCGCTAAAACTTGTTGAGATTGAGCTGGCTGTTGGACCTGTTGGACGATCAATGCTGCTTTGAGGCTTCCAAGACGCCTCTTCACATCAAACACCAAATCCATAAACATTCCCTCGTGGTTTTCAGCGAAATAGTCATGTTCAATGTGTGCCGCTGACCACGTTATTTCGAGATATACATGTTCCTTTGTAAAAGCTTTAATAATGTCGTCAACATGTTCGCTGATTCGTTGACCTCTTCCAGTGATGTCAATGTTGCATCATCTGGAAGCCTAGCGAGTAATGTTTTGAGCGACTGAACTCGGGTGAGTTGAGATCGAGCCTTGAGTCTTAATTCCGTTGGAAGAGTCTCAGGTGAGTGAGCGCGTGTTCGTCTCACTTCACTAGCTGAAGGTACCGCTGGCACCATAAGTGAAATATCGGTTAGTGTACCAGGTTTCATGATGCTCGTCGTTGACTTGGTACTTTTGTGGCTGTGGTCGCTAGTCTCACTCCTGGTGTCAGAGTACTCGAAGATGTCATGAGCTGGGTTGATCGGTTCGTCGTTGCTTTTGGTCGACATGGTGAACGTTGTTCTATGCACGAAATTGCACTAGCACTTATGTAGCGATTGAGTAGCAGAAGTTTTGTCCACGCTGTGGAGCATTTGACCGCACTCGTTGAGCGCGACGCGTTGAGAATGTTTTGTCCAAGCAGGAGAACTATTGACCGCACTCGTTAAACTCGCGGCACTACTGAAATCTAAATGTATTGTTTCTTCACTGCACTTGGACGCACTTGCACTATCAATTGTCACGAAAATTGTCACTAACGGCACCAACTCACCTTTTACTATACAATTTCCACCCCAAATCCGGCTCGAAGGACCACATGTTTGAGATTTTGTATATAATTTGAATGGGATGAGATGCCGGGAGATGTTACACACCAGGTTGAGTAAATTGACGAGTATTTGTGAAATTAAATATGTTATATTTAATTTGTAGTCAGTTTATGCACATTTACAATGGTTGTTATTTAATTCGTAGTCAATTGATATGCTTGAATTACTTTGAGATGGTTCATTGTTATTTATTGAGATATATATTGAGATTTTGGTCCATGAGATTATATTAATGCAAGTGGATTGCCGGTGTACCGTTTAAGTGAATTTAGAACCACTTTGCGTTGCAAAAGTGGCCAACAAATAATTATATTAATTATTTGTTGTGTTTGAGTAAATACCCGGTGAGATTTTAAGGGCGTTGCACTTATTATTTATGAACAAATCACGTTGTGAAGAGTAGATAGAGAAACGAAAAGAAGATACACGATGTGTATTGCGCGAAAACGTGTTCGTTAATGATGAATATGCATCGTCTCGTGTAAGTACCAAAAAACCACGGGGTCCATATTCACGGACGCCGCCAGTTTGGCCAACACGGTTGTGTTGGTGCATATGTGTGAGCGTCCAGTGTGGACGACAAGCGTGTGTTGAGCATGTATGTGAGCGTCCAGTTCGGATGACACGCTTGTTTGAGTGCATGCGTTTGAGTACTCGGTAAGTGCTGCACAATTAGTGTAGTGGCCGAATTGATAATTGACCTTTCCCAAACACTGGATGTCGATACTGTTTTCAATGTAGATAGCTGTCTCACCACCCTTGGCGTCTGAATTTGGTCTGTCGCTTCTGATGACTTTGTATCCCGGTATGTAAAGGGCGTGTTTTTTATTTAATTTAGTTTCAGATATTAATAATATGTCTATTTTGTTGTCGCTAATAAATTTCATTATATCTATTCTTTTTTTTATAGATGCTACAGAGTTTGCGTTGATGGCGCTGATATTGAACTGGTTGATTGAGGTATCCATTAGTCTTCAGTTAAATTTAGCTCTGCGATGAGTCCATCAATTCTTGTATGTAATTCTATACTG
This sequence comes from Zele albiditarsus, assembly GCA_958496275.1. Taxonomy (NCBI): domain Eukaryota; kingdom Metazoa; phylum Arthropoda; class Insecta; order Hymenoptera; family Braconidae; genus Zele; species Zele albiditarsus. The sequence goes on from OY292417.1 coordinate 183,917, forward strand.
AGATCGCTGATTATTGTGGTAATTTGTCTTATAACGTCATGCTTAAAATCGCAGAACCATGGAGGGGGTCCTTGGTTGGGGTTTTGATGGGTGATAGGGGCAGGGGGCGGGGGGCCTATGTGGTAGTTATTGCGGTGTGGAGGAATTGGGGTTTGTTGGGTGGGGTGCTGGAGCTCGTTACGAGTTATATTGGCGTATGTTAGGCCGGGTTGTGTGTTTCTACTGTTGGGGGTTTGGGAGTGGTTATTGTATGGGTTTTTGATGTTATGTAGCTTTGTTCGATTTGTAATGTTAATAGCGTTAACGTTGTAACGTGGTGGCGACCCACGTTATAGTAGCCACGAGCGATCGTTGGCTCAGCCCAAATTGGGGCATAACTTTACCCTTTTTTAGCCCTTCAACTAGGTATATTTGATAGCCGCTGCCGCCTGCAATAAAATACGATAGTATAGATAAGCATGTACGAATGAACGAGTGAATGAAAGAAGTCATATGATGGCCTACCTGGCACCCAAGTACCGAATCAACCTGGAAGATCCCGGAGTCACCCCCGCCTCATCAGCCTGTCCTCAATGTACCATGGATAAACACCAACACCGTCGCTTCCCGAACAAAATGAACAAACAAATAAGATGGAATACGTCGCGCACTAACAGAGCAAAAAAAAAGTACCGAACTACCGAATGATCAACGCACCTCGTGCACAACAATACCGAATGACACTGCTACCACTGGCGACATAACCTAAACCGTCACCCAGTGGTCAGCGCGGTAACGATTTGCCGGTAATCGTGTGAGATTACCATACGGGAAGCGGTCAATAAGTGCAATCAATATGGATTGATAGCGCCGCCGGGTTCGGCGGCGCTATCGGCCAATGAACCCGGAAAAGACGGTGATGACATGGGCGAGGGGTGACAGCAGACGGGTGAAGAGAAGGAAACGGTCATTTTCCGGCACTTCGGCAGTGGCAAATGACCTGAACGGACGCATGTGTGCAGAGAAAATCGAGTGTGCATTAGTATTGAGAATTGGACGAACCGAGCTATTGAACATTGGAACATTGATTTGTGACGACTTAGCTAATTTATAAACTGATCGTGATTTAAAACTGTGAAATATTAGCTAGTCGCAAGTAATTGTGCGTAATTAGGGTGTGTGAAAAGTGCCACCCAACACGCAGTGAGTACCTTACTCTTTCAGTTGTACATGCGGATCGCGTGGTCATACAATTTGCGGCGTAGTCAATTATTATTTTAATTATCATTCTTTAACCGACGAACAGCAGTGCGGCAGCAACAACGGATAATTGTATTTTATATTATTTAATTCTTTCTGAGCAGTGTATACCCGATCCCTACCCACGTGTTGTGGCATATCACGCCATATAATTTTCTCTACCCATCATAGCGTCCCCGCAAGTGCAACAAGTGCACGCGTACCGGAATACGCATTCCGACACAGAGTGTACAATAGCATTTCTATTGTCTGTCCGCGCGCTATTGTCCCCCCGCGCATCTCCCCTATTGGCCCCAATTATATTATTTCTTTTATTTGATCCTTATCGCGTTGGATTTCCATTTACTTTATATTATTACTTCTATTGTCGATCGCCATAGTTATATTTATTTCATTATCAACGAGTCTCCAGTAAAATACGTGGTCGATTCTATTATTCACATTTATATTGTTCCATATTAATTACTTTGTTATCAGATGAATATTGCTGCTGATTAGCGCAACGACATCAATTTACATTAATAGAACTTACAAAGTATCGAATCGACTGCCATAATTGTGTTACGTTATCAAATAAATTGAGACTAAATATTATAACTAAATTCACCGCGTCATCCCCTTTATTTTCTCCCCCCATTACTTTTCGAATTCCCCTGTTTTCCTTGTTCTCAGGTAAATATAAATAAGGTGGCATCTCAACCCGCTGACAGCCGTCATAGGAAAGGCGACCGTCAGAACGTAGTATGGGCAACCTTTATAGTTTGCTGGGTGTCCCTGCTGGTTACAATTGGCGCACTTCAGTTTATCTTTTGTGCATTCTTTGGTTATTGCCACCGGGTTCGTGGGTGGCACTGCATTTGCCACATCTATATGGGAGGTCACAATTTATGCTAGCATGTCCGAATCTTTGACACTTGCGGCATTGAAAAATTTTTTGTTTCTTCAGGGGTTCCCAGTGCGCTGTTTGGTAGGCTATTCGCCGGATTTGTGTCAGGTCACTCACTTTGCAGGAGCTGTCGATTTGAACGATGAATAATGGGTGTGCGGTGTTGCTGCTGAAATTTCAAATCCTCCTTTTATGCCCTTGAGGATCATTGATTTTGGTCGCAGGTGCTTCGAAGTGTGGGTGCAGGAATGCACATTATTTTCGGTTAATAGTAAACGTAGTTGCTGATATGTACTCACGCTATTACTCGATATTGTAATATAGGAGCTACCTCTAGGGTGGTTGAGCCTGAAGATGTTGTCATAGATCTTGTGTATGTTCATTTTCTGTATCAGCTCTTTTATTGATGTACATGCCGCTGCGACGTGGATGGCCATGATTGTCTTTTTGGGTGCGGGAGCATGGAGTTCTTCCGTGTCATCGTTGATTCCGTTGGCATTATCTAGCGGTGTGTAGGTGTTAGAAGTTGATGCACCAGAGTCGGTGTTGTCGAGATTGGGTTGTTTGGAGGTTTTTCGTGCGGGTAGCCATTTATTCTTCTTGTCATTACTTGAATTGTTAGCTATTTCGACTAGTGGGGTTTGTCGGACGGTTGGGGCGAGCCACGTGTAGATTTGGTTGAATTTTGCTTTTTTTTTTGTTAAAATTAATGTTTATTCCTGATTCTTTTAATAGTGATTTATATTTCAGGTCGAGCAGGTAAGTCGTAGTTATTTTCTTGTTCCGAAGAGGATCGTCGTTCGTAATATGGTTGTCTAATATCTTCTTTCGGGTGGTCATGCATCCAATTTTGCCACGTGGTGGTGAGTCAGAATATAGGTTAAGTATTGGGCCGGTGGGGCCTTCGTTGGGATTTTTGTTTCAATTGTATATGTGGGTTAATTAATCGCACTTTTTTTATCGTTAGGTGACACACAGCTTGCTTTAAATGATAGTGTGGCAATTTGGGCTAGTTTATTTATTTGTTTAAATTGGTTTACATTTTGTTTCAGTGGATACGTTTGAGTTCCAGCCGATCTGCAGTTTTTTGTTTATAAAAGTTCATTTATAGTAAGGTTAACATGAGTATGTGGTTTTACAGTATACAATCAGAGGCATGTTAACAATCTTGGGTAGCTCAAATGAACTAGATGAAAGACTCAACTGTCTAGTCGAGATATATACTTGGCTAAACAACCTTAGCGCTCGGCATATATACGCTTATTTGTTATTTATATATACTTTTGAATGTCTATCTTATTTTACGAAGCTTGGATTTGGTGTTATAAGCTGACTTGGATTTGTTGGTGTAACTGTATGCGATTATCGATCGGGGATCGAGATGTCGCAGTCTTTCTCTAGGGAATCTGGAATAGGAAGGCAAAGAAAAGTTACAAAGTTGGTAAATGTGCTGCGGTTGATGGTCGCCGCTTAACTAGGTTAAGTGGCTCCATCTGTGAGCACCGTGCACACAGATCGATATATCAGATGTTGCTTGCGGTATACAAGCGACCCGATCCATGCAATTGTGTGTTTAATATGTTTGGCATTAGTGAGTGTCATTAATTGTCTTTCTTTTTCTTCTATTTTTTTCACTTTCGATGTTTTTGATCTTTTCTTTTAACTTGGTGATGTGTGCTGTGTTGCCGTCGTTTAGCCATCAGTATTTGCCATCGATTCGGCTTCTGTCGGTGATGTCCAAGTTCGAGATGGCTTTGGAATATTTGTATAGTTGCAGGTTTTTTATTGTGTTGGTGTCTAGGGGCAACTTTTTATTGGCGTTGTTGCAGCTGAGGTGGTAGACCAGTGACACACCGTTTTCATCTTGTATTATTCCATTGCGATCGTGGAGGATGAAGTCCTGAGGCTTGGTGTAGCCTTTGATGGCTCTTTTGCAAGCTTCGTTAACATCCGGACAGCTAAGTATTTTTATTGTATTATTGTGAGTCTCTTTTAATTTGGTCATATAGTCTCTTGTGATTTTTAGCACGAAGCAGTCAATCCGGGGGATATTTGCGGCGTGGTATAGCTTGCTATTATTGATGTAGTGCTTGTAGTTGGATTTCGCTGTTTTATGGGTGTCCAGTGCAATTCTTAGGCAAGTTCTCTCGAAGCAGCGGATACTTTCCATATGGGCGGCGCCGGTATTCCACCACAAGGGAGCTGCATATGCGAGAAGAGAACGTACAAATACTGAATAGCATGTGACGCGTGCTATGTTTGAGATTTTTTTTTCGGTAAATAATTTATGTAGCGATGAGAAAGCTTTCTGGCTTTTTGGAGTTGCAGGTCTATGTGGAATGAGCCTCTCATCAAGTTGTCGATAGTGTATCCCAGGTACTTGACGCATGTCTTCGTGGGTATTTCGATTGTGGAATTTGTGTCCGGCGGCATGATTTTGGTGGAAAATGAATATATCCCTTTGGCCTTTTTTTCTGTAAGTTTGTCTCTCGTAATTCTGAACAATATTGATTCACATTTGCTGGGGTTAATTTTTAAATTCCATGTAATGTAATAATTATTAATTTTGTTTATCAGGTCATCTAGCGTGTTTTCAATTGTGTCGACATGATGGGCTGCTGTATATACTATTGAATCATCAGCATATGCTAAAGCATATGTGTCGTTGCCTGAGTTGAGTCTGATAGAGTTCAGGATATCGGCTATGTATATTGAGAATAGTATTGGCGAGTTCACGGTTCGTTATTGGAGGCCTTCAGTGATTTGGTACGTTTTAGAAAATGTGTTTTTATGTGCGACTTGAAATTGTTCATTGTGCGTCATGTCGTAAATTGTTCTGATTATGTGTATAGGAAAATTCTTCTTGATGAGAATTGTGATGAGGTGGCCGTTGCCACTCATTGCAATACAATAATGACAATATATAATCGTTTCCCCGATTAATTCTTTTCTTTTCTTGGTTATTATTTAATATTTTGCGTTTTCCGGACCTGCGAACAATGTTATATGGTATGAGTGAATGAGAGAATTAGTAAATGTAATTAAAAATATAAGATAACCTGGAACTGTCAGTATGGAATATGACAGTAAATCGATAGTGAATGATTAGGCTCCTATGCAAATTCACTTTGGCAGCGCCGAATTGCCATTGTCGCTATGGAATTGTGGATGTATTTAGTTGACGTCCGGATGCCATAGATAATTATGCTAATAATGGACCGCCAATGTTGTCTAGCAATTCAAATAGACTGTGTGGATAGTATGGTATTGACGAATAATGATACTAAAGTCGCCATCTGTCAGAACTCATGAGTACTATTTTCTGGCATGTGCGCGAGGAGATGCGCAGACGTGGGAAATGCGTCGTAACATGCGGATGAATTGGCGGCTCGGCAACAGGCAGCGTGCAGCGCCTCTCGACTCCGGTAACCCAACCACCAATGGGAAATCGATTAATCGATGAAGATAGCGATGATTGGGGCTGTCAATCATCGAGAATTTGCATAGGGATGTGATTGGATCCTAGACCGGGAAGATGTCTAGGATTGGCCTAATTTATTCATAAAGGATATTAATATACGGAAGCAAAGGCACTGAGGCCTCACTTCCCCCGGGATCGCTTCACGTGCAGGTTGTTTGTTGGATGTGTGTGAGCATTGTGTATGATAAAAAGTATTGCGTTAAAACGTTTGTGCGTGAATGTGCGGAAAGTCATTTTTAAATATTGTATTGTTTGTTTTAGATTATTTGTATTGTCAAGTCAAAGTATATTTTATATTAAAGTAAAATCTGTGTGTGAGAAAAGATCTTCACTTGTCCGTAAGTGTTGAATCACAAGGTTTTTTCTTTCATTGCCAATGGTAAATTAGAAAAGTTGCCATTTTTGTTCATAGTAGTGATAACGAGTATTTGTTCGATCGTATTTAAATTAATCGAAAGCATTGTTCGTTGTAGACCTGTCCATCCCGCGCACGATTTATCCGGAAGATAAAACGTTGTTAAATTAATAAAAAGTGACACATAGTCATTTTATAAAACATATTACAGAATTATTCGGGGAAGTAGTCTCCATTGTTGCGGAGGATATTGCGAAGGTGCGAGAGAGATAAGAATTGACGCCGCCGTAGGGGTCAAAATCGCAATAAAGGTTAAAATTGATCATACGTTGTATCGCACCATTGTTGTCCGCATTATTAGTTCAATTATTATCTTTTCTTTTGCAAATACGGAAGCAAATAAGTTCCGAAAATTTATTAATACTTAGTTTAATATTTGAGTTATTTAATTATTGTATTCTTTTATATTACGGAATCTATTATATTCCGAGTAATAATTACTATTGTGTTCATTGGTCTAATAATTATTTCGTTCTTTTTGTAGAACTAGATTGATTTATATTACGGATTCTTATATCCATTTGGGTGATAATTCAAATAAATAATTAATTGTTGATTAGTACAATTTAATTAAATTTGAAATTATTGATATTGTTCATTTATTTTAGTAATAATAGGAACTATTGAGGTCTCTGACCCTCAATTATTTCCCCCTTTTTTATAGATTCAGTCAGAGTGGCATCCCGTAGACCGACGGCCCTTTTAGCCCTTAGAAAGGCGTATATATGAGGGTGTAGCGTCACAGAATATACGTGAGTCCATTGAGCCAAACGGAATCAAAAGCCTTTTCTAAATCTATTAACGTGGCGCCCACGGATCTTTTATCACTTAGATGTTCATTAACATCCGAGAGTAGTTTATGGATAGCGTGGATTGTTAACTGGTTATTACGAAACTCATATTGGTTGTCGGGAATGATATTATTAACTTTTGTGTTAATAACAGTTGTGAATTGCTTGATGATTCCTGTGCGGGGATGTCTGAGGACAATTGATGGTATGCCGTCCATTCCGTGGGATGTTTTGTTTGGTAAATTGCGAAGTATTGTGGCGAGCGTATTTTCGTCACAAAAGTATTCATCCTCTATTCCACCTGCTGTAGGGTTTTAGCTGGGTTTGCCTTACTAAATTTTGTTATTGCGTCATTGTTGTTTGTGAAATGATTCATATTTTTGACGAAATTATCAAATTCTTTGTCCACTAGGTCCCTGAGCCTGGTGTTGTCGTTGAGATACCTGGGCGAGTTAATCATTTCATATAATTTGTACATATTCGGTTGTAAGCTTATTGGTCGGTAGCTTCCAATATCGGCAGGGTCTCCCTTCTTGCGGAGTAAAATTATGTCAGATTGTGCCCATTCTTTCGGTATTGCTCTGCCACTTCAAATCTTGTTAAACAAAGTTGTTATGTATGGTGCTAGTATCATTTTCCCCAATTTTAATGCTTCATTCGGGATTCCATCTGGCCCGTTGCTTTTGCCGAGTTTTAGAGACTCGATTTTCTTCATTACTTCATGTGTAGAGAATCTTGCTATAGTAGTAGAGTTCTGGTTAGTCGTTTCGATTTCCGTAGTAGTATCTTTTGCTGAGTATAAGTTCATAAAATATGTTGTTGCCTTCTCTATTATTTTAAATCTTGATAATATTTTCATGTCAGTAGTATCATCTTTTAAATGGGGTATCCATCGTTTCGTGGTATTAAGATTTTTAAGACCTCTCTTTAAACTACCTGTTGCTTCCAGCTGTTTTTTTATTTCTTTCATTCTGCGTTCTGTGCGTTCCTGTTTCATTAATTTGTAGATGTTTTTGTAGAGATAGGTGCGTTCGTCTTTTTTTTCTTTTGTTAGGGATTTCTTCTGAATCAGTTCATTTCTTCTTGCAATAAGACTTATTATGTGAATTGGGATAGTCTCCCGTTTTGTTGTTGGTTTTTGTTGAATTGAATTTAGACTGGTGATTATTGTTTTCTTGATTTTGTTGTATAAGGACTCTATATTTTCATTTTCTTCTAAGACAATTTCGTTTATATTTGTACTTAAGGTTTGTATGAATTGTTCTTTTTCTTCTAAAGTATTGAGTTTGGTTTTGTAATTTTTGAAATTTGCTCTACTGTTCATTATCGGTAAAATCTGTAGTGTGCTTCTTAAGAGTCGATGATCGCTCGGAAACGTTAAATTTGACATTATTTCTAGGCTTGAGATGTTGTCTTTTCTATTGGCTAGTATACAATCGATTTGACTTTTTCTTTTGTTAGGCGAGAGGCATGTCCACATAGTTTTATTGTTATTTTTTAATAGACTATTTGTAATGTATAGTTTGTTTTCCCAACAGAACTGGAGCGGTCTTTCATCTCTTTTGTCTCTATTTCCATAACAGTATGTATTCAGTATTCTTTCTTCGCCTGGTACTTGCTGTCCAACACGGGCATTAAATTCGCTCAATATTATTTTCTGGTTATTATATTGACAATGTGCATTCTGCAGTTGGTTGTAAAAGTTATTGATTTCTTGGTTGCTTGCATCAACACTTGGCGCGCGGGATAACGCGGAGAATTTATTTATAATAATTAGTCTCAATTTATTCGATAATCTGACACAATGATGGCAATAGATAAAATACCTCGTAATTTCTACTAATGTAATTTGAAGTCGTTGCGCTAATCAGCCGCAATAGTCTTTCGATAACACGTTAATTAATATTGAATAATATAAAAGTGAATAATAGAATCAACCACGTATTTTACTGGAGACTCGTTAATAATGAAATAAATATAACTACGGCGATCGACAATAGAAGTAATAATATAAAGTAAATGGAAATCCAACGCGATAAGGATCAAATAAAAGAAATAATATAACTGGGGCCAATAGGGGAGATGCGCGGGGGGACAATAGCGCGCGGACAGACAATAGAAATGCTATTGGTCACTCTGTGTCGGAATGCGTATTCCGGTACGCGTGCACTTGTTGCACTTGCGGGGACGCTATGATGGGGAGAGAAAATTCTATGGCGTGATCTGCCACAACACGTGGGTAGGGTTCGGGTATACACTGCTCAGAAAGACACAACTTGTACTCGCTCTCATCAGTTACGCAGATATTCTCATAAGTTACGCAGACACACGCTCATCAAAAATACGTATTAGACACGAACTCGTGCTCGAAGTCAGATCCGCTACTTCTATATTACAACTTCAAGACGTCACTTCTTATTGTTACTCTTATTATTCTACGTGCTTGAAGCACTCTTGACTTCTTCATTAAACAGTTATAATATCTCTTCAGTGTCAATGCATATTGTGTACTCATCGAACAATCAAACTGAATAATTACAAATCATATAAATAATTACAAATCGAAGGAATCAATAAACGAATCGACATCGATTTCAACAATTGTGAAGTGTCTCGTTCTACAGTCTTTATTTAACTTCAATTCTCTGATTCACCCTGATCACCAATCCTTCGCCGACGCTTCAGCTGCGAGTCGCAGTGACAGGCAACGATCCTTCTACCTATTCGGACTTAATTCTAAATCTAATATTTATATCTAACTGTTATATCCACCGGAACGTGAGAATCTTCTTCACCAAGTGCAACTAATCTACAATTCTACAAATCGATTCTTACTACAATTCCAATCTCTCACATTCGGTAGATCTGCCAAACCCAACGCTCTTAGGACGCAATCGGGTTTACAGCCAGGTCGTAACAATATGTAGAGATTTTGTAGTGGAGATAGAGGGTTGTAGTCTTTATCCCCCGCGGTGACAAGCCGTATTGGGAGATGTAGAGGGGCTTTCTTTACTCGTTTTTTGGTGATGTGTGTTTCTCGGTTGAGCTTGTCTCCGACCCTTTATTCAGTGTTGCGTTATACATATAAGAGGTAATATCATTTGATTTATTCTTCTTCTGTATCTGTTTGACATTGCTTTCGCTGTTCACGGTGATTTGTTGTTCAGGGGATTCTGACAGATTCCGTTTTTGTTTCTGTGTCTCTGCTACGTAATTTTTATTTCTGGGGCTACCTGGTAATGTTACTATTTTGTCGTAGCGTAATACCGCATGTTTACCGAGTTTGTGTTCTTTTTCTACTTCTTCTTGTAGTTCCTTACGCTTCAACAAAACTTTTGTGGAAAGTCTTCTTTGACGTTAATGAGTGAGCCTCTCAGAGTTCCTTTTTTCTTTAAAATTTCAATCTTCCGTCCTAGTGTTATAAATGTTACTAATAGAGTTCTTGTCTTGTTCCCTTTCTTGCCAAGTCTTCTCACAACTTCTATTTCAGATTACTCGATGGAAATCTTCATGTTGTTTTTTATGTAAGGCAATAATTTACTTTGTAATTCTTCGTATCTATGCTCGGTCACTTCTACTCAATAGAATATTAGGGTTTTCTTCCTACCCTGTCTCTCTAAATAATCTATTGTTTTTTGCTGATGATTTATTTTTATTTCTAGGTTGCTTGTTCTATTTTCCATATTTGTAAATTTTTGTTTTATATTGTCGTTTATAGCTTTGGTAATATTTTCTTGCATGTTTTTTATTTCTCGTTTTTGATTATTTAGATCTGTTTCGACCTGGCAATCATGAGGTGGCAGCACCTCATGGACCAAATTACCACCTTGACCTAAGGGGTAATGTGATTCAGTATTTGGATGGTCAGTAACCTCACGTAGTTACTCGACCATCCAATAATCATCATTGTGGGCACTTTTATGTCCTCCTGATCATGCGCTTGCGCATCCAACACGTGCGCGCCCAATCAACAAGTGACCGTAAGTGTTACAACGCCTTCCGCCGATGCTCAGGATCTTCCGTTAGTGCATCACTCTCGACTGGTTCGCTAATTTAGCCGCACGTGTTCTTGATCCGTTTCGCAAAATAGTGAAAATTAACAGTTCATACAAGTTCAGTGGTGTTCTAGTGTGCATTGAGTGCCTGGTGTGAATTGTATGTATTGAGTGTATCGATTGAAAATAGACTTGTTCAATAATCAATATCGTTGTGTGATCAAGCAATAAATTGTGCCCAATTAATTGCAGTGTGCAAATTCAACACGTGGCGTCAGCCATTGTGCGTACATTCATTCATCGTTCTATTTCAGTCTGATCTTGTTCATTCACATAATTGTTGTTCAAATCATTCATACGTAATTTGAAATCATATACAGTTTGGCTGATAAGTAGCGTCATTCACTCTTGATTCAAATACTTGTAATTCAATCAAACTTGACCATTCGCCTCTCGCGTAACCATCACCACGTGGCTAGGAATCACCTACACTTTGATTAATTATTCAATTGAAGCCACACTAACAATTCATCAAGACAATTCAGTGTATGATTTCATTCATTAAAAACCATTTGTATCATATTCAGTTCATCTAATAGAAAAATACAAGTCATCTAGTTTTTGTATATAGCGTTAGGTCCTGAGCGACCTCTTGTTATTCATAATAATTCCCACCTCCATCAAATCAAGATTACTATACTTTTTTTATCTATATTTGATTCCCCACTCATAAGCTAGCCATGCATCATTTTTTTTCTCTTTCTTTTCACTGTTGCCGCGCACACGCGCAGTGCAACAATCGTGGGAAACAACTCAATGAATAAATCCCATTAAGTTGCAGAATATGAACCCGCTGAGACAACCATTTAAAAGGAAGGAATGTTTAAACTATAAGAATAATTATTATTATCTCTAATTTAACCGTCGAAACTAGAAACATCATTGCGACTCCATAACTTCATATCTTTTATAAAATGTAATGCCACACGTATGAGACACCTCCCAGATTCACTCACATTTGCGTGAGAAAAACTAGATTGCTGATTCAGCTTTTTAGACTAGAGTTGAGATTCACCCCACCATTGGACCTTCTGTCCAATGATAGACAGTTAGATAATTAACAGCGAATCAAAACAGCTAGAATAAGTCATTCAATTAGAATAAGTCCGCACGGACCCAAATTGCTGACGCGGATTTTCCGCAGTTCTTAAATACCGAGCTCTCGCTCTCCCACTTCACTTCTATGCCAACGAGCAGACGTAAAACAGCTTCAAGCATTGCAAGTAAAATCATTTCAATCATCTTTCCAATCTTTTGAGAACTGCTCTAGAAGTAAAGCTCACGTTATTTTATCAATTCAAACTCGCCAACGCGATCAGTATAATTCCAGTTCACTAAGGTTATTATCACCTAACCACAGTTAACGCGTTCGCACTCAAAGACTCAATTCAACTCGACAACTAATAATCAAAGGTTGCGAGATCTCTAAATTGCGAATCAACATTGTGAATAAGTGTATAAATTGTTATATTGATATTATTGTGAGCGAGATAATAAACAACGATAATTGTGATGTCTAGTGAATAATTAATAAACGAGTGATAATCTTAACTGAAAGAACCTTCCATATCATTAAATCATAAATCCAAATCCTTCTTGCTTCAACCGCGGGTCGCGGCATAGCAAGCAACGATCCCAATACCAATTCGGACTATTCTCTAAATTCAATTAAAATAAATAACTGTTTTCATCATTTCCCGAGTAACATTTGGTAATTCAGCCGAATAAGTAACATCGACACTCAGGACGTAACAATAGACTCGCATTCACATTCATTACTGTGACCGTTTATATCCATCACAGGCAGTAGTTTATATGTTTTCAGCACCACCGAAACAAGATCGTTTTGAATTTTTTTCAGAATTTGCATTACATTTTCCATGTTTTAAAACTTGTGGTGTTCTCTAGCGGTGAATAGTTGTACTACAATCTAAGTGCAGACGTTTCTTTGTACTGTTAAGCTGATGTGTGTTCGCGGGTTATTGCACGTCTAGTTCGGTCGACTGCCACTACATGGCATCAACATCAACATAAAATTATGTGTGGTGATTTGCAGTTTCATTTGTAGGTTATAATAATTTCTTCATTCACTTTTTACTAGTTTCTTTCTTCTTTGCACTAACATTTCACAGATTGGCCTTCAGAGATGTACATAGTTTGATTCCCACTTTAATGTTACTTGTTCTATCGCAATAAGTACAGTTTTCGTATTGTTTTGTATGCTGATATTTTGTCTATTTTTGCACTGTTCTTTGGAATTTTATAGTTTGCAGTGTTTTTCACGTTATTGCACTGAGTTTATCACTTTAATTGCGTAAACAATCACTTTTTATATATTGTGACGTGGTGGCGACCCACGTCATGACAGCCACGAGCAATCGTTTGGCTCAACCCAAAAAAAGGGCATAAATTTACCCGTTTATTGCCTATTAACCACGTATATTCAATAGCCGATGCCGCCTGCAATTAAAATTAAGAAGAGTGAATGACGAGTACATGTATGAATGTGGGAGAGAATGGAAGAAGAGAGATGATGGCCTACCTGGCACCCTGCTGCTCCCGAATTGACAATGAGAATCCCGGAGTCACCCTCGCCAATTGATTGTCCTCCACACACACCGGAAACAACAGGTATCACCGACGCTTCCCGAGCATATCAATACCACAGATGAAATAGAAAATGGAGTGGAACTACTGACCAAGTACCGTGGCGAATTAATACCATCGAGAAAAATCACAAAACCACACAAATACCGAATGTACCGAAGCCTCGTGCACAACATTGCCGAACTGTATCGCGACCATGGGCAACGTAACCGCAACCGTCACCCAGTGGTCAGCGCGGTAACGATTCGCCGGTAATCGAGCGAGATTACCATACGGGAAGCGGTCGATAATGATAATCGATATACAATGAAGACACCGGCGGAGCTATCGGCCAACGAACCCAGAAGAGATGGAGATGACATAGGCGAGGGGTGACAGCAGACGGGTGAAGGGAAGGAAACGGCCATTTTCCGGCACTTCGCCAGTGGCAATTGACTCTAACGGACGTGTGTGTCGTGTGAAATTGAACATTGAGACTGAATTGGAACAGAGTTGGATTGAGATTGTTGAACAGAGAAATTATTGTCACGACCGGGTTATTTTTAAACTGATTGTGAATAGATTTTGGATCAAACTAGATAGTCGCGAGTCTGAATTGTGCGTAATTAGGGTGTGTGAAAAGTGCCACCCGACACACAGTGAGTAACTTACAATTTCATTTGCGCATGCGGAACGTGTGGTCACACATTTAGCGGCGCTTAGTCAATTAATATTATATTATATTTTTTCCGAATTAGCAGCGCGGCAGCAACAACGGCTAATTGCATCTTATATTGTTCAATGCATCCCGAGCAGTGTATACCCGATCCCTACCCACGTTTTCCGGGGAATAACGCCATAGTACATTCTCGAACATTCCAAACGTAAACAAAAGTGCAACAAGTGCACGCGTACCGAAATATGCATTCTTATACCGCGCGGACAATAGCATTTCTATTGTCCGATCGCGTGCTACGTATCCCCCCCGCGCATCGCCACTATTGACCCCAATCATATTATTTCCATTATTCTATTATTTTCACGTGTATTTTATATTATCAATTCTAATGTCGATCGCCATGATTATTATATTTATTTCATTATTAATGTGTCTCTAAGAAAATACGTTGCCGAGTCTATTTTTCACTTTTATATTATTCAATATTAATTAACGTATTATCGAAAGACTATTGCGGCTGATTAGCGCAACGACTTCAAATTACATTAGTAGAAATTACAAGGTATCTTATCTATTGCCGTCATTGTGTCAGATTATCGAATAAATTGAGACTAATTATTATAAATAAATTCTCCGTGTTATCCCCTTTATTTTCTCTCCCCATTATTTTCTGAATCCCCCTGTTTTCCGTATTTTCAGGTAGATAAAAATAAGGTGGCATCCCGACCCGCTGTTAGCCGTCACAGAAAAGGCGACCGTCACAATATTTAACTTGAAAAATACTACGGAGCCGAAGTGAGCATGAGCAGAGCAGCACCCTCTCCATCTTTATTGATATTATTCATTCAAATAACGTAGCACAACGTTACTTTCCACTATAACAATGATCACTTATTTTACGGAGTCTCACTATCACTGGTTATTGACTCTATGATTGCAGTAAAGAACCAATTTACTGGAGCTGCGACGAGGATACTGATCAGTGACTAGTGAGGATGAAATATTATGAATGATTGATTGATTTCACTGTATTTAGCAAGAATGTAACTATAATGAATGGCGGTTATACTGGGCACTTCACTGAACTATTAATCGATTAACATTGTGACGTGGTGCCGACCCACGTCCTGATAGCCATGAGCAATCTTTTGGCTCAGCCTTATAAGGCTTAAACTCACCCCGCTCGTCGCCGCAAAATTAATTAATTATGTATAGAACCGCTGCCACCTGCAAATAAACATAAGAAGAGTGAATGGAAGGATTACCGAACCAACCACAGTGATACCGAAGTCACCCGCGTCTATGGATACACTCCACGTACCGAAAACAATTCTGAATAAAGACGCTTCCCGAACGAATTCAACGATCAAATGAAAGAGATTACGGCATACAACTGCCGAGAGCAAATTGGTGAAGAAGTACCAATTTATAGATAAATAAAGAAACAAAAACCGTACCGAATTATCGAAGTACCGTACAATTAATGCACCTCGTGCACAACATACCGAATGATACTGGACCATGGGCGACATAACCCTAAACGTCACCCAGTGGCCAGTGCGGTAATAGATCGTCGGTAACTGCCCTCGAGCAAATTACCATAAAGGAAGCGGTCGATAATGCTAATCAATATGCATCGAAGACACTGGCGGCGCTATCGGCCAATGATCCCGGAAGAGAAGACGGCGACTAAGGCGAGGGGTGACAGCAGACGGGTGAAGGGAAGGAAGCGGCCATTTTCCGGCCCTTCGCCAAAGGCTATTGCTGAAAGCGGACGTGTGTGTGGTGCTTACTGAAATTGATTTAGAAATAAAATTGAACCGGGCTATTGAATATTGAGAAACTGATTTGCGACGACCGTGCTACGTGTATTTGGACAGTGAATTGAATTTGAATAATTTAGTTAGTCGGGAGTCAAAGTAATCCGATAATAGGTGTGTGTGATTGAGTGCAACACCTGTTAGCCGTGAGTAATTTGCCATTTCAGTTGTGCATGCGGACCGCGTGATCACACATTATCCGGCCTAGTCCATTGTTAATTTATTTAATGTTTATAACATTATCAATTTTCCGAAACAGCAGTGCGGCAGCAACGATAGTAAATTACCTCCCGTATCATTTTAATTAATTAGAACAACGTATACCCAATCCCTACCCACGTGTTGGCGTATTACGCCGCATTTATTTCTCGAAGATTTCACGCTTCTCCATCAGTGCAACAAGTGCACGCGTACCGAAATACGCATTGTCGGGCCGCGCGGACAATAGCATTTCCATTGTCCAGCCGCGTGCTACGTATCAACCCCCCCCCCCCCCCCCCCCCCCCCCCCGCATGACCCCTATTGTGCCTAATTCTATCATTCCAATTATTCTATTATTTTCACGCGACTATTATATTATTATTTCCATTGTCGATCGCCGTAATAATTGTATCGTATTCATTATTAACAAGTCTCAAAATAAGTACATTGTTGATTCCGTTACTCACGTCTATATTATTCAATATTAATTAAACTGTTATTACAAAACATTGCTGCTGACTAGCGCAAACATTGCAATTCCAATAGCGAATAATTATAATTCATCGAACCAAATTGATAATTGTGTGATCTTCTTGAATAAATCGAGACCAATTGTTATAATTAAATTCAACGCATTACCCCTTTATTTTCTCCCCCCCCCCCCCCCCAATATTTTCCGAAATCCCCTGGTTTCCTTATTTTTCAGGTAACAACAAATAAGGTGGCATCCCGACCCGCTGACAGCTGCCATAGAAAAGGCGACCGTCACAACATGAATGATAAATAACAACTTAATCACGTAAACGCACGTAAGTGACACTCTCAAGGAGAAGAATTATAAAGTGTTAATTGACTTCTAGAGCAACTTGGTGGATTAAATGAAACGTTATAACAGAAGTTGGTAGCTTGCTCGATGGCATAAAAGTTACTCGTTTGCAAAGAAGTTGCAGGTTTGCTCGATGGCATAGAAGTTACTGGTTTGCTTGATGGCATAGAAGTGAAGATGAAAAGACAGGGAGAAGCCTTGCTCATTTCCCAGGCTGTGAAAATTCGCATCAGCATTTAGGGTTCATGCGGACTTCCCCTGATTGGTTGAATTAATTATGAACATTTATGCTATGATTTTGATTTGTTGGTAGCCACTTAAGATTGCCACCATTGGACAGAAGGTCCAAATGGCGGGGTTAATCTTTACGCGTCTCAAATTGTTCTAAAAATCTGAATTAACAATTGGTTTCTTTCTCACGCGAGGATGAATATATTCTTTCAAAAGAGATCACGTGTGTTTGATATTACATTCTAAAATATAAAATAACGATAGCATTTTGTTTTAAACAATTTAATTCGAAGAAATATTATTACTCCTATTGTTTAAAGTATTCTTATCGTTACATAATTATTTCGAAGAGGTTCATATTCTGCAGTGTTGTTATATTCGTTTTTATATCATTTTTCACGTGTGTAAGAGACGGCATGCGCGCAGTCGTGATGGAATAATATAGAATATGTAACATGAGTTGTTGATGGAGTGAATCACTTAAAAGTTGCAAAAACGTCCGATAACATGAAATTGATAATATGTATAATTTATGTAAAATGCAAAGAGGTCACCCAGGACCTAACATTATATACAACTATACGAATTCAAGACTAAATTGTTTTTTTTTAATTCGATATTCAGTTGAAGCAATCGTATATAGAATTGAACTGCTTACATACAACAATAAAAAATAACTTTCGTTCTACTGCTTCATTTCTTTGCCAAAATCACACAATTGCTCTGAACAACTCCGCCAATCAATTTGATCAGGAATTTGAATTTTCTCAATAAAGTGATTATGCTTTCATAGCAATAAAAAATGAGCTCGAACAGTCAGTAATCAAAGTTTTCAAATTAACGAAATAAATTATCATTCCGATAAAAGCATTACGGAGGACTAACAAAAGTCGCAATGAAATATTACCGCAGCAATTCACTTAATTCTGTCATATATTTGTAGTCTTTCTGATAAAATATTAATTCACATTGAGTACGTAGATTCAAGACGAAATCATTTTTTTGGGAATAAAATATTGTATGGGCTCAATCGCATATATTTTTCAGTCAAAGAAATGTATAGTTCAATTAAATAAAAAAATCAAAATTATTATGCTTTTGAAAACAATGACAGTATGATTGAACTATGCATATATTTACTTCAGCTGAAAATATTACAGTTGAATTAATGAAATATATTCCAATAACATCAATTTTATTGATTCAACATTTTTTTTATCTCAGTGTACGCTCGTACTTCACACTTCTTTTGAACCTGCAGTTCAAGATAGTATGGCTTGGAATCATTTACTCAGGAGGATAAAGAAAGCGCGGAACTACACGCGAGTCTTATATTACATAGACAAGAGTTGGAAAAAGTTAAATATCGAGCCCTTCTGGCTGAATAATTCTATAACCGAGAGTCAGCTGCATTGGCTAGCGCCCACAATAGAGTTTTACAATCAAATTTACCATTATCATCTGGGATAGACCAGTCACATAGTCAAGTACAGTTTTCGAGTACCCACGTCACTGATGATACGGGTATTACAAAGAATCAAATTACGATTTCTGCCACGGTGCATCCAAAAACTCCACCACCGACTCCTGTGCCACATTTGGATAATAAAATTAATTACAACCCACCTACGGTAGTTCCAGAAGGTTTGCCATTAAATGACGATAACAATTGAAGGCGAAGTACACTACGGGATTCAAATATTGTGAATCCAAAACAATCCGTCCGAATACAAGAACCGGAAGATTTTTCTTCAGCCATGGACAGTAGCTCCACGCGACGTTCGATAAGTTCACGACATGGTTGACACCAACGGAGAGACATAAATTCATCTGACGGATTACAGGGAACGTTGCAATTATTAAGGGATCAAATATTGAAAGATCTGGCTTAACAAATTAGACAAATCCAAATTTTGCCATCGGATAATTTACAACAGCCTACTCACTCTAGTACTCGAGTGCCATTGAAGCAAAATGAGCCCGTTGATCGAGTTCATATTCGTCTATCGAATAATCAGTTTGGACAAACAGAGATGGGGGACGGTTGTGACTACGATTACGATCCGCGACTCCTACCTAGCCCATTGGATTCAAGATCCGAAGGGAAAAAACGTACTTTTATTGGCCATCAGCCTACAGTACGCGAATCGCGAGAATCATAAATCGAAAATATAACGAATTATCCACCGTATAGATCAAATAATTATGAACATCCACTAAGCTACCAAACAGTAAATTCGACATCAAACTGCGGCAATTATTATAGAATAATCCAGAATTGGCGAATCGTATTCCTATCCCCTGGATTATCTCCTCATGACTTTCTAATTAACTCAGAGAGAAAATTGAGTGGCGCGGAGATACCATCTCACGCAGCCTTAAAATTACACAGATTGTCGATCAGCGATTCGGAATTAATGATAAAAATTCGTTGTGCCGTCTGCGGTACTGTAACGCTACACCTTTTTATATCCGCCTTTCTAAGGGCTAAAAGGGCCATCAGGCTACGGGATGCCACTCTGACTACCTGTTCTTGAATAGAAAATTACTGAGGGTCAGAGACCTCAATAAATTGAAACAGTTCAAATCACACCTCGCCCAATATTCGCGGGAACGGGCGGGAATGGTTGACTTCATGTCCCAATTGACGTCCAACGGAATGTACCTCGTGGTGGGCGCCACTCATTCCTTTACCAGTGCAATGAATATTGCTGAGAATGAGAAACAGCAATAATCTGGTTGATGTTACCTAGCTATGATGAAACTCCTTGGTCTCGCAGGTGGTGTGTTATCCGAGAACTATCCCGCGATAGCCGCAAAAACCCGATGAAAGATGGAATAATTATTGAGAAATAAAGTTGAAAATTCGCTTCTTTCACAAGAAGACTTCTGGTGACACCATGAGCATATTCTGCCATGCCTCATGTGTCGTGCGACGGATTAAAATATCCCGATGTTCAGCTGAGGTATCGCCACCAGGGCACCACGAGCCTTTATGTTAAACAAACGGGAGGCTTCCCATTTTGTCCTGAAGTTTCTCCAGTCCATGGTACACGCCTTAGTATATGAGCTATACAACGCCATGACTCCAGTCAAGCGTGTATGCTGGTCACAAGGAAGAAATCAGTCCCTCTGATTTCCCCTCGGTAAATAACAAACCACCAACAGGTGTGAATGTCTGTTACGTCATAGCTAACCTTCAACCCCAAATATACACATTGTGACGCTGCACCCCTTTAATCGCCTTTCTAGGGGCAAAAGGGGGCCGTCAGGCTTCGGGATGCCACTCTGACTATACTCAATAGTGAACGGAAAGTAATCGAGGGTCAGAGTCCCCAATTACTTTTATATATTGCTCTAAAACCAAATAATAAATATCAAAAAATTATAATTTTTAATTAATTATTGCTTTCAATAATTAATTATTTATTGAAATAATCAAATAAATGGATATAATAATCCGTAACATAAATCAAAAGAAGAGAATATTCAAACAATGAACACAAACGATAATATTATTCGGAATATAATAAATTCCGTAATATAAAAGAATATATCAATTAAACAATTCCAAGATTAAACAAAATATTAATAAACAATCGGAAGTTACTTGCTTCCGTATTCACAAAAAGAAAATGAGAATATTCAACTGATAATCTCTGACAACGATGATACGACGCTTCGCTGGATCAATTTTGACCCTTATTGCAATTTTGACCCTTATGGTGGCGTCAATTTTATCTCGCTCGCACCTTTGCTCAGTCCTCCGCGACAATGGAGACTAATTCCCCGATTAATTCTCAAATATTATATACAAAAATGACTAAGTTCTTTTTCTCGTATTATATTAATTTACGAACGTTTTATTTTCCGGATTAAACGAGCGTGGGATGGACAGGTATACAACGAACAATAATTAAATGATTTAGAATACAACCGAACAACTACTCGTTATCATTAGTAAGAATAAAAATGGCTATTATCCAATATATCATTGGCAACGAAAAAAAAAGGTGTAGTTCAACACTTACGGAGGAATGTAGATCGCACACACAAACTGATTCTACCGCAATATATATATACTTTATAACAAGTTAACAATACAAATAATCTGAAACAAATAATACAAGATTTAAAAAGACATTCCGCACAACATGGTTTCACACAATACAATTCTATCATATAATACACACATTCAAGAATACTCTTTCACTCTCGGCGATCACGGTGGAAGTGAGGCCTCAGTGCCTTCGCTTCCGTATATCATCTTCTTTGTGAATAAATTAGGCCAATCCTAGACATCTTCCTTGTCTAGGATCCAATCACATCCCTATGCAAATTTTCGATGATTGACAGCCCCAATCATCGCTATCCTTATCGATTAATCGATTTTTCATTGGCGGTTGAATCGCCGGAGTCGAGAGGCGCTGCGCGTTGCCTGTTGCTGAGCCGCCAATTCTTCCGCATGATACGACGCATTTCTCACGTCTGCGCATCTTCTCGCGCTCATGCCGGAAAGTAGTACTTCGGAATCCAAACAGATGGCGACTCTGGTATCATTATCCATCCATACCATATTATCCACGCAATATATTTGAATAATTCGACAACATTGGCGGTCCATTGATAACCTCATTATCCACGACCTCCGGACGTCAACCCAATACATTCACCATTCCGTAGCGACGATGGCAATCCGGAGCTGCCAAAGTGAATTCGCATAGGAGCCCAATCATTCACCGTCAAATTACTGTCATTCCCTACTGACAGTTCCAGGTCGACTCTATTATTCTATTTACATTTACTCATTCTCACATCTATTCACACCATATACCATTGTTTGCAGATCCGGAAAACGCAAATGATTTAATAACGCCTAAGAAAAGGAAAGAATCAATCGGGGAACGATTTTTATTTTATAAATTATACATTGCAATGAGTGGCAACAGCCACCTCATCACAACATACACCCACACACTATTTAAATTATCAAAATAATATCAATTAACACTTTGATTCAAGATCATGCCAAATAAACATTCATTAGTTTATAAGTCATTAACCTTGGATTGAGCAACATTTCGCAAACCAAATCTTCATACCTTCCATTCAATCCTCAACATCAGCAAATAGTTTATGAGACACTGAACTTGAACACCAGCTGAAGCCTAAAGCGTCAGCACATTCCTCGGGACAGAAGCTGCCACTGCAAACCGGAGCTGAGGGCAATGCACGGAAAATGCAACGTTGGGCTTTCTGTCCGAATGCAAAGGCATTGACCCATTGCAAAACTAATCGAACCATACCAAATCAACCAATGAGGAACAGCCCACCTGTGATGACATGAACACACAACAATATATAAACCTCAGTCAAATCACAGACATCATGTCAGAGAGAAATCAGAGCAATCAGAAATCCTCAGTCATTCGCGACACCAAGAGAGTAACTCACAACATTCAGTTTAGTCAGAATATCTAAAAGCAACAAATCAGATAACTAGTGTACACTACCATACCTTGTAAAATCTATAATATAATAAACGCGTAAATGTCAGTTGTGAAATAAACCACCTACGCTATCAAACCAAACCAAACACATCATCAGCGTCCAAATCATTCACCTGCGCATAGCAGTGGCAAGCGCACGATCCCTTACCATTTTTGCAACAAAAATCTAAATTGAATTATTTGTGAAAACGTCCCCGTTGGAATCATCGAACAACCATAAAAAATAACCATCCGAAACGAACTTCAGTATTCGCGTCTACTCAACCAACTTCGTCAATAACCAGATTCAAGTTGTAACTTGAATATCTGCAATCAAACATTTCATCAGGACGTAACAATGTCCTTGACTATTCTTTTTGGTATAACGTTTCGCAGCAGTAACAAGAATTACCACGCCGTTAATACCGAGTACTCGACTTCCGTTTCCGGTGACAGAGAGGATAAACGGGTGATTGAGATAGTGGTGATAAAAGGTGCTTTCGGAGGTGACTGCGGTGAGTGAGGGGTTGGAGAGTGGTGTAGGTGGATAGAGGAGAGTGAGAAGGGTCAGGTGGAGTAGGAAGTTCTGAGGGGGAGTAGGTGAGAGGACAGGGAGCAAGGCAGTGTAGTTTGGAGGATAAAAGTGAGGTTAGCTGGAGTCGAGGAGTATAGGGGAGAGGGCGAGGGGAAAGGTAGACGGCAGCGCTAAGTAAGGTGGGAAGAAAGGGAGTAAAAGGAACACTAAGTATTGAGGAGTAGGTGAGTTGGTGACGCGTAGGTAAGGAAGAGAGGAAATGGATGGGAATGCGGATAAGGTGGGGAAGCAGGGAGAAGGTAATGGTACGCGGATAAGGAAGAATAGTAAGGAAATAGAAGAAGAAAAGGCTGAACAGGAGGTTGGGGAAGGAGAAATGAAACGGAGGGGGAGATTGTCAAATGCAGAAAGGCTGAGAAGGGAAAGATTGAGCAGTACGAGTAGTGTGGGGAGTAGCGTGCTGGATGAGAGGTATGGTATGAAAAGGAGGGACAGAGAGGAGGAAAGTAGTGAAGGGGAAAGTGAGGAGTCAAGAGAGGCATTTAGGAGAAGTAAAATGATAGCGCGTTCACCGATTAAGGGGGTAGCGAAGGAGGAAGATCTACTGAGGAAAATAAGCCAGCAAATGGAGCAAATTGTGGAGAAGCAGGGGAAAAGGCTAGAGAGAAGGGTTGAAGAATTAGCGTGGGAGATGAAAAGGGATAGGGAGGAAATGAGGAAGCTATGGGAGGAAGAAAGGGAAATTATGAGAGGGAAAATAGAAGATTCGGAAAGAAAAGTTGAGGTGCTGATGGTGGAGGGGAAGGAAAGGGATAAAGAAAAAGAGAAAAAAAAATGAGGGAGGTACGG
Source organism: Zele albiditarsus (assembly GCA_958496275.1). Lineage (NCBI taxonomy): Eukaryota > Metazoa > Arthropoda > Insecta > Hymenoptera > Braconidae > Zele > Zele albiditarsus. Next base: position 208,000 of record OY292417.1, read on the forward strand.
AGGAGGTGGGAAGGGCAACGGAGAAGAGAATAAAAGACATAGAAAGAAGATGGGAGAGAAGGGAAACGGAGGAAAAACGAAAGAATGTTATTATAAAAGGGGTGAAAATGGAAGAAGGAAAGCCATGGGAAAGGGAAGTGGAGAAAATATGGGAGAAAATAGTGGTGAATGGGGGTAGAAAAGGGGTGAAAAAAGTAGGTGGAATTAATAAATGGGGAAGAGGGATGGTACTAGTGGAGTTGGAGGGTATGGAGGTGAAACGTGAGGTAATGAAGAAGAAGGCAAGACTGAGAGGGGGAAAAGAGAGGATTGAAGACGACCTGACGAGGGAGAAAAGGAGGGTGAAATGAAGGATAGAACGTGAGGCAGAAGTAGAAAGGCAGAGTGGAAAGAGAGTGAGAATAGGGTATATGAAAATGTGGGTGGATGGTAAAGTGAAAATATGGGATGAAGAAAGAGATGAGTGGAAAGAGCAGGTGGGAAACGAGTAAGAATTGGGGAGAGGGAGGGGTTGGGAGGGAGTGGAGAAGTAGGAGGTAAGAGGAATAAACGGAAGGGAAAGGTGGAAGACACGAAGTGTAGGAGGGATTACAAAATAAGTTTTTGGAATGTGGCAGGTGTCAAAAACAAGGATAAAGATTTCTGGATGGGGTTGAAGGAATGGGATGTGGTGGTATTAATGGAGACATGGGTAGATAGGAATGGGTGGGAAGGAATAAGGGAGGGATGGAAGAGAGGATTTAATTGGGCGGTGCAGGAGGCGTGGAGGAGTAGAGGGAAAGGGAGGGCGAAAGGGGGAATGGTGGTAGGGGTTAGGGAGGAGTTAGAAACGGGAGGAGAGGAAAAGGCGAAGACGGAAGAGGGATGGGTGGTGAAGAAAGTGAGTTTAGGGGGGGGGGGGGGGGTGGTGGTGGATTGTGGGGGCGTACGTGAATGGTGATTTGGATAGAAAAAAGGAGCTAATGAGTGAGTGGATGGAGAAAGAATGGGATGAGAAAATAATAATTGGGGGTGATTTCAACGTGTGAACAGGTAGTGAGGGGAGTCGGATAATAGAGGAGGGAGGAGAAGGGGATGAAGGGAGGAGAAAGTCAAAGGACGGAAAAGTAACGAAAGAAGGAAAGGAATGGTGTAAGTTTGTAAGAGAAAGAGGGTGGGCAATTGTAAACGGAAACTGTAAAGGGGATGAAGAGGGGGAGTGGACGTACGTAGGGGTAAGAGGGAAATCGGTCATAGACTACATAGTAGTAGGAGAGAAAGTTTGGGACGCGATAGAAGGACTGAAAGTGGAAAGCAGGGTAGACTCGGATCACATGCCGATAGTAATTGGAGTAAAAGCAGGGAAAGAGAGAGGAATAAGGGGTGGAGCAGGCAGACAGACAAGGGAGGTGAGGGGGGTCTGGACCAAAGAAGGAATAGAGAAGTTTAGAGAGAAGTATGAAGTAACGGATATGAAGGGGTTAACTGTGCAAGGAGGATGGGAGGAGATGAAGGGTAGGATAAAGGAAGCGATGAAGGAAACGGAAAAAGTAAGGGTAAAGAACAAGGAGAAGGGGTGGTGGGATGAGGAGTGTAGGAAAGAAAAAGAGAAGGTAAAAAAGGAGCTGGAAAGGTGGAGAAAGGGGGTGGGGGAGGAGGAGAATTATAAAGGAGAGAAGAAAAAATATAAGATATTATGTGAGGAAAAGAAGGAGAAAGGGAGGAGAAAGCTCGAGGAGGAGGTGAAAAGAGTGAGGACGGAGAGTGATGTGTGGAGAGTGGTGAATAGGGGGAGAAAGAGGAGAAAAGGAGTGAATAAAGAAATAAAGAGTCATGAGTGGGATGAGTATTTCAGGGAAGTGTTAGGGGGGGTAGTGGGTAGAAAGGTGAAGGAGAGTAGGAGGGTGGATGAAGGGGAGGAAGAGAATCAGATATCGTGGGAGGAAGTAAAGGAAGTAGTGGATAATTTAAAGGTGGGAAAAGCGGCACGTGAGGACGGTATCCCGAATGAAGTATGGAAGTGTGGAGGGGCGGAAGTTACGGGGGGGTTGTGGAAGTTATGCCAGAAGGTGTGGAAAGGGGAAGGGTGGCCAGAAGGGTGGAAAGAAGGTACAGTGGTTCCGGTTGTCAAGAATGGTGAGGGGAAGAGGGTAGAGGAGTACAGAGGGGTGACGCTGACTCAAACATCATATAAGGTATATGTGAGTGTGTTAAATGATAGGCTGAAAAAGCAGGTGGAGGAGAATAGAATGTTACCACAGAGTCAGGCGGGGTTCAGAGAGGGGAGAGGGACGATGGACAATATATATGTTTTGAATTATTTGATAAATAGGGAGATAAGGAGAAAAGGTTCGAGGCTAACGTTATTGTTTGTAGACCTGAAGGCAGCGTTTGATTCGGTGGATAGAGGAAAGGTGGTGAAATGCATGAAAAAGAGGGGTGTAAGGGAAGGTTTGGAGGAGAGGTGCGAGGAGGTAATGAAGGAGACGTATGGGCGGGTAAGAGCAGGAGGACAAGTGGGAGAAAAGTTTTGGACGGAGAGGGGAGTAAGGCAGGGATGCCCTCTAAGCCCTTTATTGTTCATTATGCTACTGGCAGATCTGGATGAGGAGTTAGAAAAGGGCAGATGGGGAGGGATAGAGCTGAAAGGGGGTGGGAAAGTATTCTCGCTGGCGTACGCAGATGATGTGGTATTGCTGGCGAGGGAGGAGGACGATATGAGAGGTATGATAAGGACGCTGGAAAGGTATATGGAGGAGAAGGGTCTGATTGTGAACACAGAAAAGACGAAGGAAATGAGGTGCAGGGTAGGGGGAGGAAGAAAAAAGAAGGTAAAATGGAACTGGATGGGGAAGAAAGTGGAAGAGGTGGGGGAGTATAAATATTTGGGGTATATAATAAAAGCAAATGGGGATCAAGGAGCGCAGGTAGAAGATAGAATAGGAAAGGCGGCGAAGATAATGGGGCAAGTATGGGGAATAGGAAAAAGAAAGTTTGGGGATGATTGGGGAAGGAGGTTGTGGCTTTTTGACAGGTTGGTGTGGCCGGTGATGAGCTATGGGAGTAGAAGTATGGGGATGGAGGAAGAGGGAGGGGGTGGAGAGGATACATGAGCGGTATTTAAGATGGGTCTTAGGGGTAGCGAGGACAGTGCCGGGGCACCTGGTGAGAAAGGAGCTGCAAAGGGACACACTAGAGTGCAGGGCAGGGTTGAGAGCATGGGGATATGAGAGGAGGCTGGAAGAGGGGGGAGGGGGAGAGCTGGCGTGGAGATGTAGATGGGAGATGAGAAGGAAGGCAAAATTGGGGAAGGGAAGGGAGGGCTGGGAGAAAGAGAGGAAAGAGTACTATGAAGCGAGGGGCTGGGACTTGGAAAGAGTGGAGAGGAAGTGGGAAGAGGGCGCGATGAGAGGGGAAGAGATAAAGAAAGTTGAAAAAAGAAAACAGGAGGAGGAGAGGTGGGAGAAGATATTGAGATCGAAGGGGAACAAGGAATATAAATGGGTGAAAGGTATAGGCATACCGGGGTATATGAAAAAGGGGTGGAAGGAGGAAAAGTGGGGTAGAATGGCTAGGTTCAGGTTAGGGGAAGAAATGAGAGGAGGCAGGTACTGGGAAGGGGAGGAAAAAAGCGAGTGCAGGGTGTGCAGAAATAGAGAAGAGACATGGGAGCATGTGATGGAGGAATGCACAGGGTGGGGATATGAAAGAGGATGGCAGGATATGAGAGAAGAAGTTCTGGGGGATGATGGACAGGGGGAGGAATGGTGTAGGAAAATTGTGGAGTGGAGAGGAGAGGTAGAAAGTAAAGGGCCCAAAGAAATGAAAGAAGGAAGAAGGAAGGAGGAGAAGTAGAAATGTGCAGCGGAAACGGAGGTCCCTGGAATATGTGGAATGGATGGAATGAATGGGAAAGTGTGTATAGTGAAGGTATGTTTGCTCTCATTCTCTCTCGGCGTAGATTTAAGTCATGAGAAATAAGAAGGAGGAAAGATTAGATATAGATAAGAAGGATGGAAAAGATGGAAAAAAATGTAAATATGAAGAGGGAGGATATGTATGTACATGAGACGAGGGTAAGGGATAAGTGAGGAAGGAGAAAGGAAGAGTAAGGTTGAAAGAGAAATATGTTTGTAAGCGGAGCGGGAGTCCGCAGCTGTACCCCGCAAGGGAAAATAAAGAGCATTATATATAATACCGAGTACTCAATTATATCCCGAAGATAATTAAATTCAAGCAAGAAGAAACAAAGTTTTAGAGTTGATCAAGAGTTCCTTCTCTGATCCAACAATAATTTATGAATAATGAGTAGTTATGAATTAAGGCTAACCCTGACTATCTGAATATTTGTTAATAAACAAACGTTCAGCAAAGGAAGGTAGGCAAGCAGAGAAGAAAAGAGCGAGTACTTACAGTAAAGGCGGTTTGCCTATTATCAAACGTGCCTTATGGTTCGCCTTTCCAATGGTTCTGGAGCCTTCTTCCTGTCTCGTCCCTTGATTGGCTTAATGGCTATTGATGTTGTTAGCAAAGCAGGATAAGGATATCAGCAGTTATGTTGAGAATATGAGCTACACAAATACTCGATTTCCCAAACCAAAATCACAAACTTTTATTCACAAACTCTATGCTTATCTAGCTGAACAATTATACAATTATTACTTGTTCTGGTTTCGGAATATAATCCTCAGATGGTATGAGAATATGTACACCTTGAATAATCAAGTAGCAAATGAATGTCGCGAATTTTATTTAGTGTGGACTGATGATGTTGATTGTCCAATATCAATTCTCAAAGATATCTCTCTAGTATATCAAAGAAGCACGTGAACTTATGTCTTATTTCCCTTGCGTATATATTCAATTCGAATTCCTTTATCAATTCTCCTAATTGATCTTTTCCAAAGTTCGTTGTTTCCCTTGCGGAAACCAAAACCAGAGTGTCGCTTGAGACTGTCGCTACGCAGATCCTAAGTCTCATATTTCTCCTTGTTTTGAATTCCCCTTTCGCGCGTGTCCACGCATCTTCTTTGTGTGCCCTTTCCATTGACAAATTCTAGCTCCTTGAGTTGCATGTCTTATTGTATCGAGATAACTAGAACATATATGGTAACTCGGGCGAAGCCCTTAGTAAGTATGGTTACTTCTAGTTACCGACAAGCAGCCCGTCATCGTTGTTACGCAAGGAGGCCACTAGAGGCGCGGAGAACGGAATAATGAGATTATACTCATATCCTTTATATTTTTAATGAAAATGACAGTATTCATACTGTCACAAAATACAATGCTTTCTTCAATTAATCAAATAACCAATGTTCCGCATTTTGTTCGTGAATTAATTATCACAATCAATAATCAATTATTTATTCAAAATTCAAACAAGATAGAAATAATTATTCGGAATTGAACTAATTCCGTATTCGCAAAAGGAAAATTATTATTCAAATGATAATTCAAATATTCACCTCGGAATTATTTGTTTCAACTATTTTCACAAACTAATTATAATAGAGACTGCTTTGGTCTATTTTGAGCCTTATCGCGATATTGACCCTCAAGGCGGCGTCAATACCTGTCTCTCTCGCACTTGCGTCCTATTTTCCGCAATAATGGAAATGATTTTCCCGATTAATTCTTCTTAACTACAATATAATACAATGTCCCTATTTTCCGAACTATGATTTTTACAAATGTTTTAGTTTCCAAATAAAACACGAGATGGATAGGTCTACAACACACGATGATTTTTTATCATAAATTTGACCGACTAGATACTCGTTATCATTAATCATGAATAAAAATGGCGACCCACCAATATCATTGACGAAAAAATAAATGGTTTGCACTTACAATTCAGTTGATCCCAAACACACAAACTGAATCTATGAACTGAATTAATTACAATACAAACTAGTTAACTGAAACAAACAATTTTAAATTAATAATTGACTAACAACACATTCACGCACAATGCCGGTATAATAATACGATATTCACACATTCAATTAACCTGCTCGCTCTGCGATCCTAGTGGAAGTGAGGCCTCGGCGGCCTCACTTCCTTATATCAGGTCCTTTGTGACCCTCATAGACCAATCCTAGGCATCTTCCTTGTCTAGGATCCAATCACAATTTATGCAAATCCTCGATGATTGACAGCCCCAATCATCTTCATCGATTAATCGATTTCCCATTGGTAGTCTGTCTACCGGAGTCGAGAGGCGCTGCACGCTGCCTGTTGCAGTGCCACCAATTTCACCACGTGTTCCGACGTGTTCCCAACGTCTGCGCATATATTCGCGCATATACCGGTATAAGCTACCTTGTATTTCGGACGGATGGCGACTCATGTATCGTTACCCGTTATCCACTGAACGGCGGTACAATCCCATCATAACTTAGTTCCATGGTAGTTTTCAAACAACAGTGATGATCCCTTATCGAAATGCATATTCGATGACAACTAGACTAGGAACCACCATACTAAATAGTTCATCGTGAAAAATGCAATTCCAGACTGCCAAGATGGATTTGCATAAAATCCATAGTTTTATCAATAAGTCTGTGTCACCTCCCAACTGACAGATCCCGGTTATCTCTTTCATTCATACAATTTTATTCTATTCATTCATTAATTCTGTATATTTTCATTCGCAGATTCGGAAAATGTATATAAAAACTAGAAAGAATCAATCGGGGGAAATGAGTAAAAATGCATATTTAATTTGCAATGAGTGGCGACGGCCACCTCATTACAGTACACAACCCATTAAAGAATTTATCATCACTATCCAGAATTATTTCAGCCAACTACATGATCCACTACCGATCGACAAACAATTTGATTTAATTGTATGTAAACTACCCACAATATGTGTGAATAGACTCAGTAGATTCGATATTACCACCTATTCGGAATTATTTTCCGTGATTAATGAATTAGAATTATTAATGGATGGTAAAGCAAGAAGATTCGACACCAATAAGAACATAGAGACTCCCTCGCACATACCGCGTGTATCATTTAGAAAACCCTGATCGGATAGAGTAACAGAACTTGAGGCAAGTGACTCAAACTCAACCAATGAGTTATCAAATTTCGGAAACTTAACTGACGACGAAAATTCGGAGCCACGTCAATCAGATTCGAACCATCGGAAGAGTAGATATCACTCTAAAGAGCGTAGAGATCTGGAAAGATGCGACACTGCCCCGATAGATGAGCCTAAAGGTAACTCGAAATTACCGGATAAAACTATTCAGGAAAAATCCTCTGAGACTGCTATTCATGAGCAACTGCGAATCTATATATATAAAAATGAATCCCTATTTCCCTTGGTCACGCCATCACGCGTGAACGGCTGGACCGATTTCACTAATTCTTTCTTTGTTGTGTTTGTTATTGTCAGGAGAAGGTTCTTATGAAAGAAAAAATCAAGAAAATTGCGGGGAAAATTAGAAAATTTAAGAATACTTAACAACCATATAAAATTATTTCTAACTAGCTGACCCGACAGACATTGTCCTGTCTTAACTATGAATATTGAATTCGAATTGGTCTAATTAATGAAAATAATAATTTTAAAAAAAGTGTTTATTAATCTAATGCTTTATGATGTGACGTCCGGGGTTGGACGCCTTTTATTGAGAAATCACGTACCGAGCGGTTTGTACGTAATACTCGACCCTTTGTCGGTTGACACCCCGCGTGGCGATTAGGGATAAGGGATAGAAAAGGAGCAGGTAGGTTTGTTTCACTTTAAGATCTCGAGAGATCTTGTCTTTCTTTTAGAAAAATAATTGAAAACAGACAAGAATAGATTTCATGCGTGTATTGAAATCAGGTTAAAATAGATTACAATGATTACATAAATTGCTTACCAATTATGATGTTTTGGAGAGGTGTCGTCGTTTCTTGGATTTGACACTTCGCGTTTTGTTAAAAACTATAGCAAATTACGACTCTACTCTTTTCTATAGAAAACCCGAGAGTGCGTTATAGATATTTATTTTACAATATGAAATATGTATTTCAATTGAATTTACTTAATGAAATAACTCGTGATCGATTTGATGCTACGAGTGCAAACCAATGTACTTGGATTAAAACGCGGATCTAAACTCACTGACTTCCACCGAAGTTCTCGAGTAGAAACCTCCGCGGACCTCACTCGTTCGACTGAATTTTGGAAATGAGACGATTGTGATATTGTGTCGGGGGTTTTTATAGACACGATTCAACCGGAGAAAGAGCTAAGGGCGCGGTGGCTTCATCAAGAGGTGATATAAATTCTAGATGCACCTGCCATGTGGAGGGCGAATACGGATTGATTTTCATCGCGGTGTATTTCCTGGGTTTTACGACCATTTTCACATAGGCTTTCGAAGAAAAGTCGTAAAATCAGGAATGTAGGGGTACAGCGCGATGCGTGACGATACACGTACATAGGTTTGCTTTTACTTTCTGATTGCATCAAGGCGTATGTTTCAACCTTTTATGGTATCTCCTTTTTAGAATATTCGTGGAAAAATTTTGGTAGAATTTTAATAAAATTTATGTGACACCTCCCCACTTAGATTAATCATCGTCCTCGATGATTTTGTTATTAGACAATTAAAAATTAATTTTGATCGTCTTAATTACATTATTCTAAATCTACCTTATTTGATTATGGCCTAGATTTTTCCACGCAATCCACTCTCAACGTCCGTTCGTTCGCCAAACATGAGCTTGATTTGATAGGTAACGTCGTTAAATAATAGTTTGTGACGTTGCTGAAAAGATTATGGTTTTGGCTAAACGTCGATGTCGAAAGTGAATTCCTGGGAATTCTTAACGTGGATGTTTACCTAGAATCTATATCTCATATTTGAAATTCGTCCATGGGTTTTTATAACTATATTGCTTTGGTTTTATAGTGTTAGTGTGACATCGTAAAGTGTACCTAATGGTTTTACTGAAATTTTCAAATAGTTGAAATGCAATTATTTGGTGAAAGTTCCTTATATTGGTTTTCGAAGAAAAGACGAAGAAACAGAAAAGAAAACAGGTAAGTATTGTTGCATTGATTATATCGGTTCTTCCAGGGGGGCTTATATGGAGTGGCGATAGTGGCAGTTCCCTGGGTCCCAATTTGCTGGCGATCCTCGGTCATACGTAGTGGGTAGTCCTTTTATTTTTTTGCTTGATTTTTATACATTTTCCCTTTTTTTTCTCTATGTTGATGGGTGGAGACGCTTTCCTGCGAGCTATAAAAGCCGATGTTTCTTCTCGAGGATCATCATACAGTTTTCTGAAGTCTTCAACGCCACATCGCTTCCACAAAATAAAAATGTGCTACACTTTGGTTGGACGACACGACAACATGGATGTGACAGTGGACACGCGAGTTCCTGCGGCCACATGGGGGAGATTCCTCACGGTGGGTGTTTCCGCGGTGATCTATGGTTCGGTAGTTGTTCTGGTGCTCTTCATATGTATTTAGATTCCTTTATATAGTAATTTATGTGTTCTCTTTTTTTTTTCTTGCAGGTACCATGCTTCCAGTACTGGCTACACATGGCCATGTTCGTTGTAGGCGTACTCCGTCAGGTGGCGAAAAGTGGTGTGGAGTGGCTACACGTGGGGGCTTTTAGCCGCGAGGAGGTGGTCCACTTGCTGGATTACTTGAAAAATCTTCACTGGCTGGTCACAGCCATTTTAAATTATCATTATGTGAGTATATATGTTGATTGTTTATCCATTTATTGGTTACTTATTTATTTTTATTTTATTGTTTCTCTGGTTTTATTCCATTTCTAGCCCGGCGCCCGTGGACTAGAAATTGACGGACACGTGCCTTTCTGGAAGATTCGTGAGCGGCGCCAGGAGAAGTGGCACCTGAGGACTGGCAACGATTACTTCCAGGACGAGATCGGGGATTCACGGGGTGACGAGATCGTCACATTCGATTTCCTGGGGATTCGTTGGCTCCAGGAAGGGCGATGGGGCGAAGACCACCCCGTGGAGGACTGGTGCCACCCGGTGTGGCAAACTCCCACGAATATTTACAGTTTTTATTGTAGCATTTAAAAAAAAAAAAAATTTTCTTTTGAATTTATATATATATATATATGTGTGTAATTTTTCCTTTTCTCCTTCTATCGTCTTTTCTTTTTGAATAAAAAGAATTTATGATTTAAAACAAATAAAATTGTTTCCGAATAATTTTTATCCTTCCTTTTTCCTATTAGCTAATTTATCAAAAAAAATTTATTATTTATATTATCCTAAAATTCCTCTAGATACTAAAAATTTTACTATTAGTTATCAACTTTAAGATTAAATTCAAAATTTTAACAATTATTAGTCTGAGGTTCCTACAATCATTAAGCAAAAGGGAATAGAAGAAACAAGAATAAAGAAATTATTATTAGTTATTGACTCAAAATTAATGTTTAATCTAAGATTCTTATACTTATTAAGCTAATAAAAACAAAAAAAAGAAAAAGAAAATTTACTATCATCAATTCCCGAATCAAAATTACAATTATGATATTTCTGATTCAAGCACGCGTCTGGCTGTTCTGGGCGTGTCGTAAATCTTCTCCGGTTGGATGGATCCCGTATTGTTTTGTTTCTCGTTTGCTGCAGTAGATGGTTGATTTACTCCGTTGGTCTTGTTGTCGAAGTGGAAGGTTATTTCTCGTGGTTGGATGGTCCGTTCGTCGAAGATGGCTTCAGATCCTAGTCGATAGGTGTTCGATTCCACTGTGCGATCTGGGTCTTTATTTGATTTTCGGCAGAGACCACAAAGCATGAGCATGGCGATAGATATCTGGTTTTTCAAGGCGAGAATGATGAGTCCTATGCCTAGAATGATTTCACCGAGAAATGTTCCGAAGAATAATGTTTGATGTTCCTGTTTGTCGCGGTGATGGCTGGCGATTTCGTTTAATTGTTGTTGCAATTCTTCTAGGGTGGAGTCATAAGCGAGAGCTCCAGGTATATTGGCTCCAATCGTTATACGAGGGTTTTCTTTTATGGCCTCGGCGTCCTATAGTGGGTCATAATGTTCTATTTCAGGTAGCAGTTTGGAGATGTTTAGATTGAACGAAGGCATATATTCATTATGTACACGAGTCCCGTATTCTTTATGGCCCGTAATGAGCGCATGTGAGGTGCGTATTGAACATCCAGATTTTATTCCTATTGTCCCAGCCTTTGATAGTTTTATGGAGTCGGTATAGCCGTTGTCGCAGAACAATTTCACATTTTCTTCATTTGGTAATGAGTAGAGTCATTTTCTCTCATGCTCGAGTTGAGTCCAATAGGGAGTATGGAGAGTGCTGATTCGAATATCGCAATCTTGATGAGGATTTTGGGTGCTGCTTTATATCAGTGAGATTTCACAAATCGGTTGCATGGCTGTTTCGAAGAGGGGAAGGCTCGCTGAACAAATATGGAAAGAATCGAGCGCGTGACATTTTGGAATATCTATTGCTTTGATGAGTGAATATCTCTCGTGATTTTTCGAGATTATGAGGAATTCTGCTCTTGGATTAATGTGGGCGGATCCAGAGGTATTTTCGCCTAGTATTTGAGGCGTAGGATAGGGGTGTAGTCTGTAGAGATTGAAGGTTCCTGGATCTAGTAGTGGTATATTAATTACCATTATCAATTTTCCTTGGACGTACCCAATGTCCACCTTTCCTATACGACGCAAATCACCAGATTTTAATTCGTCCATTGTTAATGGGAAGGTAAATTGTTTGTTGTCGTTCATAAAGGTTCTAACGGCACGTTCCAAGCTTCCTGGTCCAAGTATTTCGGGGTGCAGGTAGTCCAACCGTGCGAAATTTATGGTGTCGAGTAGGTATCTGAAACCACTGATATATGAATCTTGCATAAATTCTATTCTATCGTGTAAGGCTTTTGCTGTTTCTTTTGTGTATCGCATATGTTCGGCAGCTTTGGATCTATTGTATGCGATAAGGACATTGGTCATGAGTTTCCGTGTATACTTTTGTTCTTCATGCAATATCCTCATTTCAGTATGAAGGGCACGCAGGTCAGATTGTGTCAAATGGGTTTGATTATTCAATACAGAGATCATTTTATTTTGATCACTAAAGACTTTATCTATTTGTTGATTATAATATTCGGCATCATCTTGGGTGAGAGTTCCAAATAAGCTTTTACTGAGAGATCCGATGAATCCAAATGGAGCGCTGCGTTTTCTTGATAGTTCTTTTAAGTATTTACTACTCGAATAGGTGACAGAGTGTATCTGGTCTAATAATCCCTTGATCTGTCTCTCCCTGGCTCTATAGTCTTCTCCTCGGAACACGTGTCCGCAATCGTTGATTGACATGATGCGTACACATTCTGTATTCACTTCTCTTATTATGGTGTCGATTTGTTCGAAGGTGGGCCGTAAACTTCCATATCCACTTATATTTAGATAGGTGACCAATTTCCAATCAGCGTGAGTGAGACGTACTTGATGCATTGGTTCATAGTATAGGCCTGCGTTGACTCCAAGTGGTTGAGATTGGTAATAAAGATTAGGATTGCTGCCAGAGGTCGTAGCGTATCCCATGAGTAGTATGATGGTAAGATGTATGAGGTTCCTCATTGTAAACAACTGACCAAAAGAATGGTAAAGGTTAGACTTGTATATACATCTTCTTGTTTTCTCTCTTTTGTTAAAAGGATTTGCTTTGTATCCATTACTACCAGGTAGTACGTCGTTATTATAGAAATCTTCAAACTAAATGGGAATTAGTATAAGGCTTATAGCATGCGAGTTGTTCTGTATAATACCTTGTTTAATGTGTTGCGTCTAACTTATTGAAAATTCTTTAATGAAGATATAATTAAATGGTATTGTGGTTAATTGGTGGAATATTCATAGCATGGTTTAAGTTTATCAAGGTGTTTTAGTATCCGTTCACCATCGTTAGATTGTAAGATAGCATTATGGTTATCCAAAATTTCCATGATTGTATAAGGTCCTTTGTAATGTTTATCAAATTTTCCTTTACGGGCTGCATTGATAACATATGCCTTGTCTCCTGGTTGTAGAGTGAGAGGTTTTAATTTCCTGTCATAATATTGTTTGGATCGGTGTTTTGACCCATTGAGGTTGGTCGCGGCTAGTTGTCGCATGTCATCCATACGGTTCATGAGATCATGCAGGTAGCTGCCGTAGGTCTCCGTTTCTTCAATAGGAGGGAAGGAACTAGGAATGCGGGTTGTCTTCCCATAAATAAGTTCGAATGGTGTAAACTTGGTGGATTCATGGGTAGAAGTATTATATGAGAACATGGCAAAAGGAACTAATTTATCGCAATCGTCATACTTGTCGACATAATGTTTAATAAATTCTGTTAATACTATATGTGTTCTTTCGAGAGAGCCATTTGTTTGTGGGTGGTAACCTGAAGTGGTTACTCGTTTAATTTTGAAAATCTTAGCTAAATAATGTAAGACTTTTCCAACAAAAGTTTTATGTCGGTCACTGAGAATTATGCGAGGTGCCCCAAATTGAATGATAACATTTCGAGCAAGAGCGTCGGCGATGGTTTCTGCTTTTAAATCGAGAATAGGGACTGCTATACAATATTTCGTGAGGTTATGTTGGACTGTGAGCACGTGCCTGTTACATGAGGGTGTTGTATTAAAAGGTCCTACTGTGTCTATGGAGATTTTATCGAAAGGTACCGACGGTGTGTCTGTTATTATCGTGGGTTCTCGTGTCTTTATTCGAACTAGCTTTTGTTCTTGACAACTTTTACAGAAACGTATATATTCAGCTACATCATTTTTCAAATTGGGCCAATAAAACCGTTCACGAATACGTCGGTATGTTTTCGTTATGCCTTTATGACCACCAATCAGACTATCGTGATATTCGCTAATTATTTCGCGTCTGATGTCTTCAGCAGGGATAATTACGTTACCTCGGCACATAGTAATTGTACATTCGCATTCGTCAAGACATTCGTGTAAGATTTCAGTGATTGTGGAGGAGTTGAATTGATCTAATAAGTCGCCGAATTTTGATATTCTCAATGATTTGATTTTATGAGTGTCAATGATATCTATAACTGTCGATAAAACATTTTTGAGATCTTGAATGGAAAAGGTGTCGAAGTGTTTACGTTTTAATACTGCACTGAATGTTTTATATTTACCATTGGAAGTGATTAAAACTTAATTGGGTTTAGGTTTCTGAAATTTGAGATCGATTGGATCGATTTTATCTGTTTCTATAAGTAGTCTAGATACGATTGACATTAGTTCGCAATCAGCTGATATGAAGTGGAGATAATTGTCTCGATGATATGTTAAATTTTCGTTAGTAATATGTATTTTCAAATGAGATCTACGATTTTCGATATTAGGGTAGTATAATTCTGAAGGTATGGTTTCTGAGGCTAACTGCTGTTGTCTTTGTCTTACTACTGGTGGTTCATCGTCTTCCGTCTCAGTATCTGTGTCATTGGGGCTTTCAGGTATAGTGGAGAGCTCTTCTCTATTTTGTGTCACGGAGTTCCGTTCGTCCTCGCTGCTATCTATTGACGTCAGAGGTATTGATCGACCAACGGCGTGTTTAAAAGTAATGGATGATCTATGAGGATGTGAAATTTCATCGTCAGCATCACTCTCTGAATTGACAATACTGTGTGATTGTGAAGATTGAGCAGGAGTTGGTGCGTTTATTTCCTCGTTTTCATTGTCCCACCAATATTCAGATTGATTAGTGCCCTGGTCCTCGGGAGGATTTTTGGGTGGTATTTCGATTATGTTCTTATTAGTTTGGTTTTGAGGATCTGCAAGAGGATATGAGGATGAGTCTGATGCAGTATCTACATCAAATGCAAATTGTAAAGCTTGTGTACGGCGTTTAGGAGGTAAAGATGGTGCTTTAGATGTTTCCCGTTGTACGATACGTTTAGGTGCTATGCTTGGAAATGCACTGTATCTGGCGCGTGCGACTGGAGGTTTATTGTTTATCTTGTTTGTTGTGGGTCCGCGCGGCACTTCTCCTTTTCGTAATGAAATGGTTGCGCGCGGGGGTTCTTGAGGTTTAGGTGCCTCAGGTAGTGCCTTGTCGGATGTAGGTTGTTTTCTCTCTCTTACACGTTGACTGATGGTAGACGTATCGAGGATTACGTGTTTTGTAGGGACAGTTGCCTTACCTTTTCCTATTGCGTTGGAGGATGTGGCTTGTCTCGCGGCGGTAGACACAATGGGTTTTCTGGCCGCAGATGAAATGGGTAATGCTACTGCATCTAATATGACCGGATTTCGTGATAACGCGTCGGCATTGGAGTTTAGACGACCTGGTTTATAATGAAATGTATACTCATATTCTCTTAAGCGCGTTCGCCAACGAACGAGTCGTTGTACAGGTGGCTTGGCCGAATCAATCCATTTGAGAGGCTCATGGTCACTAACGAGTGTGAAATGACGACCGTATAAGTATGGTCTGAAATGTAATACTCCATATATGACTGCTAAACATTCTTTTTCTGTTGTACCATAATTTCTTTCAGCGGGTTTCAATATTCGTGACATGTAAGCTATAGGCCTATCTTCGCCAATTTTTCCTTGACTCAAAATTGCACCAATAGCTTGATCAGAGGCGTCTGTGGTTAATATAAATGGTTCGTTAAAATTTGGATATTGTAATACGGGTGCTGTACAAAGAGCTGTTTTTAAATCATCAAAGCTTCGTTGTTGTTCGGGTCCCCATATAAATTCTTTATTTTTCTTTAATAATTCAGTGAGTGGTTTTGCTCGCCCGGAAAAATTTTCGATAAACCGTCTATAATATCCGGCGAGTTCAAGAAATTGTCTGATATTTGTAGTGGTACGAGGGATGGGGAATTTATCTACTGCTTCGGTCTTTTTCGGGTCAGGTTTAACTCCGCCGTCGCCTATTATATGACCGAGGTATATTACTTCGGTGTTTAAAAATTCACATTTATCGGGTTGTAATGACAATTTGGCATTTTGAAGTTTATTAAAAAGCCTACGGACTCTAATACCATGTTCCTGTAGGGAAGATGCAAATAAGACGATATCATCTAAATAAACGAAAAATTCTACATCTTGTAGGCCTAAGAGAACGACATTCATTAAGCGTTGAAAACGTGCAGGTGCATTTTTCAGGCCGAATGGCATTCTGACAAATTCGTAATGACCGGTTGGCGTACTAAATGCCGTTTTCTGTCTATCGCTTGGTTTTGTTTCTATTTGGTGAAAACCACTGGCTAAATCAAATGTAGAAAAGTATTTAGCTCCGCCCAATCTATCTAATATCTCGGTGATGTTAGGCAAGGGATAAGCATCGCTAATTGTTTGGTCACTCATGAGGTGAGGTGGCAGCACCTCTCAACCACTCAACCAACTTCACTCACAAGTTGATTCAGTTCAATTAATTGGGCAGTCTATCGTGTCAAGTAGTGTCACGATAGACCAATCAATCACTCTTGGACACTTATGGGCACTTATGAGCATGCGCTTGCGCACATCCTGCGCCTGCGCTTGCGCTGAAGTGCAGCATAAGTGTCGCCACTCTTCCGTCGGCATCATGACCATTTTCACCGCGTGCTACTCAACCATATTGGATCTAACCATTGAATCAAGCGCACGTGTTTTTGTACTCTTTCTACTCGTACGACTCATCCGCAAAATTCATCAGGTTCTATTAGTGTGTTCAACTCAGTTCTCAATCATATCTAGTGCTCAACTCATAGTGATCAACTCAAGTGTAGTGACCGTCTCAACATTGAATGATCAAGGAAATTAATTAATTGCAATTAATTTCCGGTGTGCATCACCACATGGCGTCGAACCACTGGTGATAAGTGTATGAATTGTATGCTTATGGTATGCATCAGATGTGTGTGTGAATTATTATTATAATATTGCTTATTGGTTTACTCAACTCAAGTATACATTTTGATCGCTCGCTTTAGTCATTGATACGACTCAACACGCGGTCTATTCTCATTTACATTTTGGTGGCTCATTCGACACCGTGTGGCCTTGGGCCAATTCACCCATTGCATTCACTCATGTCATATCATTGTTCACTCACTCGTTGTACACATCAGCACTCATTCACCATTCACTCACCCATTATTGCTCATTACGCATTCATGTATAGTTGTTGAATATATTTATAATTGTTTTCTCTTGTGTGCATTCAATTTATTGCATGATATCCAATTAGTGCCACGGCAGCTATCTGGTTGGCAACATCCCCAACATTTTTTGGTCCTTCGAGCCGGATTTAATTGGTTATCACGCATATCATTTTATACTCAACCGCGAACACTGTTCAATTCATTATAAACTCTTTGATCATCATCAAAATTGGTGTGACTCATTGGAACGTTTGTGCGATTCATGATAATTGTATGAAAATCATTGTACTGGTGTGAAAACAATTGTAAACAGTGTGCTATCTATATTTTGCTGTGTGCGAATCATTGTACTAAAGTTTGTAACTCATTGTGACTTACAGTACTACTCAACGGTGATAGTGTTACTCATTGTGAACAGTGCAGCGCAGTTGTGCAATACTGTAGTGTTCAAGTGCGCGTTCGCGGTCGGTTTCGGTTATCACTCAACACACATGCGCTCTAGTAACTCACACTCATCATGTCTGACCACGAGTGCAAAGACTCTGTGGAAGTAGCTGCTGGTGAGGCAACAGGAATTAGCACTGATGCGACACTCAATGTGCCTAGCGTGGCTTCAACCCGCTCAAGGTCGCCATCACCGCCACCAACAGCTACAATAGCCTCTGACTTTCTCATTGCTAGTCAGATGTCGAGACTCAAGGTATTGGCGCAACTCATGGACAACTCAACCAATTTTGAGTCACCACTCACTACCATCGGAGAGCTCAACAGCCATATCAAGTTGCTTGAAGCTGAATGGCTCAGACTCAACTCTGAGCATGACAAAATTGGATCATCAGCGCGCCGCTCATTGTTCACTCATCCATACATGACTGACGACGTGTATGCTCAAGCATTCACTATATATAGCACTGCTCACACAGTCTCTAACCGACAATTAGCCATGCTCACAGCGCAAGTCAACTCATCATCGTCATCATCGATCACTCATGGGCCTACTCACCAAGCCAATAAATTGCCAGACATTATTCTTCCATCATTTTCCGGCAATTATGTTGATTGGCCATCGTTCAGAGATCTATTCAAGTCATTGGTGATAGACAATACAACTATCACAGATGTTCAAAGAATGCACTATCTCAGATCATCGCTAAAAGACAGTGCAGCTCAACTCATAACATCAATGCCAATCGATGGCAATTCGTTCAATTCAGCGTGGGAAATTCTTACTCAAAGATTCGATAAC
This sequence comes from Zele albiditarsus, assembly GCA_958496275.1. Lineage (NCBI taxonomy): Eukaryota > Metazoa > Arthropoda > Insecta > Hymenoptera > Braconidae > Zele > Zele albiditarsus. Next base: position 226,366 of record OY292417.1, read on the forward strand.
AAGAGGTTATTGATTTCTGCTCATCTTGCTCGACTCACAGGAAGCGATTCAATCATCAAGAACTCATCAAAGGATCTCAATGAATTGATCAACTCAATGACTGAATCACTCAACGCACTATCAGCGTTGGGCATTCAGGTCATTCAGCGAGATCCGTTATTAGTACATCTCATTACTCAACGATTGAGTCGACCGCTCATTGAATCATGGGACAATAAACTTGGATCTTCGACAGAATTTCCCACATTGGAACAACTCAAGGCATTCCTCACGGACAAGGCGAGAGCCCAAGAACGACTCGAAACCACTCATCCAAGCACCAGTGCATCGACTCAACAGCAACGAAGCTCAACTCAGCCTCAACAAAAATCATCTTGGGCTACTCAGCGCACTCAACGGCCGAGCACATCTCATACAGTGTCGGCAAAAGCACCAACTTAACAACAAGCTCCATAATATCCATGTGATATGTGTGGTGGAGACCATTACATTGTGATGTGCACGAAGTTCTTAGCACTATCTCCATTACAACGGCATCGTGGAGCTGTAGCAAATAGATTGTGTTTCAACTGTCTTGGACATCACAATCTCACTCAGTGCAACTCAACAAAATCGTGTAAGACGTGTAGGCAAAAACATCACACCATGCTACATCTTACTCGAGAGAAGGCTCAACAGTCCGCTCAACAGACAACTCAATCCACTCATTGACATGCTCAGGCCGTGCATAGTTCAACTCACCACAACTCAACTCAATGTAGATCTACTCATCACGATCCAACTCAACCAGCGAGACCAGCTGTTCTGCTCGGCACTGGTCTCGCATTGCTCATCAACACATTTGGCTCACACAAGATACGTCTGCTTGTGGATCCAGGGTCGGAATTATCATTTATTTCAAACCAAGTGGTCACTCATCACAAACTCAGAAGGCGTCACTCATCAATATCAATTTGTGGTATTGGAGGCAACTACTCTGACAGGACGAAGGGTGTGACAACAATCACACTTCAATCCATGTACTCATCACAGAGCGTCCCCATCAACGCTCACATACTCAACCAGTTAACAACAACGTTGCCTTCAACCACATCATATATGACTCATTAGCCACATCTAGACTCACTCCAACTGGCTGATCCGGATTACATGACACCAAGATCAGTCGATGTAATCATTGGTGCAGATTCATATGGGCAGATCATTCAACACAACATGGTAAAATCATCTCCAGAGTTACCCATTGCTCAACTCACCATATTTGGGTGGATATCACTTGGGCCCATGAATCAATGCACAGTGTCAACTCATCATGCATAACAATCAACTGCCAGTGAACCAACTCAAGATCTTCAACAGTTGCTCACACAATTCTGGGTGCAGGAAGAAATTCCTACGCAACTCAAATCACATCTCACACCAGAAGAGCAAGCATGTGAGGATCATTTTGTAGCTACTCATTCACGAGATCACTCTGGCCAAGATATTGTTCGTCTACCACTCACCGCATCTCCAATAGTACTCGGCGATTCAAAAGTCACAGCTCAGCGATGTCTGAACTGTCTCATTACAAGACTCAAGAAAGATTCAAACTATCAGCAATTGTATTCATCATTCTTGTCTGAGTATGAACAACTTTCACACATGACACAAGTGAAGTCCGACTCATACATGCACTCATCTGGTGAACAGAGACCTGGAAGTGACACTGTTAACAGTGAGATGACCTTGGCACATGATGTTTCGGCATCAGGAGGGTTGAGGGTCCCATCTGGAGACATGTCATCACAGGATCTCTCTCATCCAGTATATTATTTGCCTCATCATGGCGTACTCAAAGCTGATAGTCTCACCACCAAATTGGGAGTAGTATTCAACGGTTCAAGCCCAACAACCTCGGGCAAATCACTCAATGACATTCAACACACTGGAGCGAAGTTACAAAAGGATTTATGTGATGTTAAGACAGCATGATTACTGCATGGGAGCAACTGCGGATGCCTCCCAATGCGGTCCCATGTCCTACTCCTTGAAGTGGCCCTCGTAGTATATGCGTTGGAATCCATTCCGAAATTGGGCGCCACTCCTCCTTTTATTTACCTACTTGGCCCTATGTAGTGAGGTGGAGAAACACTACATAGGCCTAGGCTTTGCCACAGCTCCTCATGAGCATCGGTGACTATCTCACGGCGTGTGTCCCGAGGGACTCATCCGCAGAAGCCTTGGTTTCTATTTTAGGTTCAAAGGTGACTTGAATTTATGATCGCGAATCCCCAGCAGAAATAGTAAATTCGAATGTCGATTTGCCCTTCGGCAAGCAGTCGTCGGTGGATCTGGTATCCGTAGTCAATAAATTAATAGTTATAAAATAAAATAAGAGTTGCATCAAGATATTGATTATAAATTCCGTCGGGGGTCTATGCAGTGACCCTTCCTTGCGAGTCCTATCCTACGGTGATCAAGCGAAGGGGCAGGCTCGAAGTTGGAAATATCTTGTACCGTGTTTATTTGTGTAATTGAAAAGAACATGCTATAATAAACCCTAGCTACCCAAAACAAGCTTATGCGAAGCAAGAAGCGTGAAAATAAATTAACTCGTGGTGTATTAGTACTCACGAGTATGAAGAGCAAGCAATAGAATGCTAAGTACTCCATGGTCCAACGGACTCCGTGATGTCCTCGAAGTTCCCTCAGGTCCGATGTCTCCTAGTGGTCCTGACGGTGCGAAGGTGGAAAAGCAAGCCTAGCAGAAAAGAAGAAAGCAGCTGGGAGTAGGCGGTGCACAGGTGAAAGAAAATAGCGGCACTCACACAAGCAGTTTAGTTAACAAAACACTTATAAGTTTATTTTACTATTGTCCAAAGTAGAAAGAATTAACAATTTAAGTTCCGGTATTATATAAGCTCGCGTAGGAAAATGCAATGAATGTGAAATTCCAAGAGAAGCTAAAGCGAGTATAGTTTGATTTGATGTTAGTTTTATGGATATCGCAGATCCTCGTTGTAGTTGGCCACGGGGTAATTATGTGCTCGTAACACAAAATTATGACTTGGTCAAGCGATTTTACCGTCCTTCATATAATGCGCTACCAATTGTGGGTTTCTGTTACGCTTGTAGCCTTGTCTAGCCCAGAATAGAGTCTCCGGCCAATTGCCCTTTGACCGCGAGAGCAACTAGTGGCTCAAGCAAACTTGGTGATTTCGGTCCGGTATGGCAAAGATTCGGCTCCTCCGAATATCGTAGCGAAAACTCCCGTTTAAATATGCCGGCGAGGTGTCCCGAACCGAACGTCCTCGCTAGTAATTTCCGTCGTAGTTGTTTTTCAAATCCCGAGTGCCATAAGGCTCAATACCCCCGGGTTTGGAAACTTCCACTTGAAAACTACTATTGGTATCGCCCGACCAGTGCTTGAGAGACTATCTCCGAATGTATAGCTGGATAAGCTCCACGGAATAGTGTGTGAATGAATGTCTGTATCCGACCGTCTCTCCGAGAGAAATTGTAGAGAGCTAATGATTCTGCTAATGAGCTAATGATCTCACGGAGAATTAGATTCTCCGTGAGAATCTAATTCTCAGTGTGTCGTGTCGTTCGAATCTCCCCCTTATATCCATTCGCCTCATTGCGGCGGCGCCGGGTACCTGCGACGATAGATGTCACTCGGGCGCGTGCCCGGGAATTAATAATAGTTCAAATATTTTATTAATTCTCTTAAGACATCCTAGAGCAACGAAGAACTTCATTGGGATAACCAAATTGTACCCAATCATAGATTCTTCATGGACAGTGGCTTGTCCATACTGTCACAATGTACTCATCTGGCTTCGCCAATATAAATTCATGTTCTCCAGTGACATAACAAAAATGTATCGCCAAATCAAGGTTCATCGAGATGATTGGGACCTTCAAAGAATTTTATGGGTAGACGAGCGAGGCAACTCAATCCCATATCAGCTCACTACAGTAACATATGGCACTAGATCTGCACCATTTCTAGCCATCAGAGCATTGTTACAACTAGTCAGTGATGAAGGACATCGGTTTCCACTGGCCATACCATCACTCATGAAAGGAAGATATGTGGATGACATATATGGCGGTGCCACTCACCTCTCAGAACTCATAGAAATTGCTCATCAAGTAAACGAGCTATGCATGGCGGGCGGCTTTCCATTGGCGAAGTGGCAGAGCAATCACCCACAATTTTTCACTCACTTTTCGCCTCACTCAGAAAAGACCGACTCGATTCTCATAGATGACAGCAGCGTAAAAATACTCTGCCTGTATTGGCATCCTACCACGGATGTATTCAAATTTAAAATGAAGCCACCACAATCAGGATCCAAACTCACCAAACGACTCATACTGTCAGAGATTGCTCAATTATTCGATCCACTCGGACTGCTATCACCGGTCACTGTCCGCTCAAAGATACTCATGCAAGAGTTATGGCTCGCCATGCTCACTTGGGATGAACCAGTGCCATCGAGCACTGCCAACAAGTGGATTCAACTCAAAACTGAACTACTCAACGTATCATCCATAGCAATACCACGGTGGTATCACACGAAGCAAACATCGAAACTAGAGATCATGGATTCTCGGACGCATCTCAATTGGCAATGGCTGCTGTTGTCTATCTCAAAGTGATTGATCCAAGTCAAAATAGTCACATCTCAATTGTGTGTGCAAAAACAAAGGTTGCACCGCTCAAGCGACTCACCATACCTCGACTTGAACTAACTGCCGCATTGATCTTAGCAAAGCTTGTCAAGTATGTTCAATCAACCTTAGAACTGACTCATACTCGCATTGTCCTATGGACAGACTCATCTGTTGCACTCACTTGGATCAACTCTCATCCTTCACGGTGGAAGGAATTTGTCCGGAACAGAGTGTCATCAATCCAAGATCTCGTTCCAACCAGCGTATGGAAGTTTGTTCCGGGCAAAGAAAATCCAGCCGATTGTGCTTCACACGAGCAAAGCATCTCCCAGCTCGAGAAGCATCAACTGTGGTGGACAGGCCCACCATGGCTACTCAAACAGGCAAACTCATGGCCTGCATTTCAGTATGCTCATGACTCAAAGGCGCAACTCGAAGAGCAACCAGGACTCTCACTCATAGTGACATCTACTCGGCCACAATATCATTGGGAGATGATACTCAGGTATTCGTCCCTCACTCGATTGCTCAGAGTGACGTCAATCTGCTTTCGAGTAGGGCGAATTATTAAGAAAATGTCATACTCATCACTACAGTATCCACTCACGCCACAAGATATTAATGAATCACGTTTGTTTTGGATACAGTCTACTCAAGCAGCGTATTTTGCAGCAGAACTCAAGTTGCTCCGCTCAGGCTCACCACTACCAACAAATCATCCATTCAATCGATTGACTGCCTATATTGACACTCAAGGCATCATTCGTGTTGGTGGCAGGCTCAATAATGCAAATTTGGATCCTGAAGCCACTCATCCAATAATATCGCCAACACACTCACATCTCACTCAGTTACTCATACAAGATGCACATTGGACAACTCTACATGGTGGCACTCAATTGACATTAACTCATCTCAGAAAATCTTACTGGATTCTTGGTGGTAGAAATCCAGTCAGATTATTCATTTTGCGCTGCATAAAGTGTGCCCGTCAACGTGGCGAATGAGCACAACAACTCATGGGTCAACTCCCATCCTCACGGGTCACTCCAGCAAGACCATTTTTCATATCAGGAGTGGATTACGCTGGTCCACTCACCATCAAGACATGGCGTGGCAGAGGCGCCAAACACACAAAAGGATGGCTTTGCATCTTTGTGTGCTTCACCACTTCCGCAGTGCATTTGGAAGTGGTGACAGAGTACACTGCTGACTCATTCATCTCAGCATATTCAGACGATTCACAGGGCGACGCGGAATCTGTCACACTCTTCACAGTGATTGCGGAAAAAACTTTGAAGATGCAGATCCGAAGCTCAAACGAATGTTTACTCAATGCACTCAAGAAAACACTCAATTGTTCTGCTCATTCACCAATAGTGGAACCACCTGGAAATTTAATCCACCAGGAGCTCCTCATATGGGTGGAAAATGGGAGGCTGCTATTAAATCAGTGAAATATCATTTGGCTCGGACCATCGGTGACAACGTACTCACGCTTGAAGAACTCAATACGTTACTGATTCAAGTAGAAGCAGTACTCAACTCAAGACCGCTCGAGCCACTCAGCAATGACCCAGATGATGTGTCAGCACTCACTCCAGCTCATTTTTTGATTGGCGATACGCTCACAACAATACCTGAACCATCATTAGAATTCGTCAATCAATCACGACTCAACCGGTGGCAATTAATTCAACAACGGCTTCAACATTTTTGGAAATGCTGGTCAACTCAATACCTACAGACTCAACTAGCAAGAACGAAATGGCATCATCCATCAAACTCAATTCAGATTGGATCACTCGTTCTACTCACAGATGAGCGGTTTCCACCATCAAAGTGGCCACTAGCAAGAGTCATAGACACTCATCCTGGACAAGATGGACTGATCAGAGTTGTCACAATCAAAACTGCGACAACTACACTCAAACGACCAATCGCTAAACTCGCCGTCCTGCCAATACCTGTTGATCAACACTCACAATCAGCAACACTGTAGCTGATGGCGGGCGGAATGTTTGGTCACTCATGAGGTGAGGTGGCAGCACCTCTCAACCACTCAACCAACTTGACTCACAAGTTGGTTCAGATCAATTAATTGGGCAGTCTATCGTGTCAAGTAGTGTCACGATAGACCAATCAATCACTCTTAGAAACTTATGGGCACTTATGAGCATGTGCTTGCGCACATCCTGCGCCTGCGCTTGCGCTGAAGTGCAGCATAAGTGTCGCCACTCTTCCGTCGGCATCATGACCATTTTCACCGCGTGCTACTCAACCATATTGGATCTAACCATTGAATCAAGCGCACGTGTTTTTGTACTCTTTCCGCTCGTACGACTCATCCGCAAAATTCCTCAGGTTCTATTAGTGTGTTCAACTCAGTTCTCAATCATATCTAGTGCTCAACTCATAGTGATCAACTCAAGTGTAGTGACCGTCTCAACATTGAATGATCAAGGGAATTAATTAATTGCAATTAATTTCCGGTGTGCATCACCACGTGGCGTCGAACCACTGGTGATAAGTGTATGAATTGTATGCTTATGGTATGCATGAGATGTGTGTGTGTGAATTATTATTATAATATTGCTTATTGGTTTACTCAACTCAAGTATACATTTTGATCGCTCACTTTAGTCATTGATACTACTCAACACGCGGTCTATTCTCATTCACATTTTGGTCGCTCATTCGACACCGCGTGGCCTTGGGCCAATTCACCCATTGCATTCACTCATCTCATATCATTGTTCACACACTCGTTGTACACATCAGCCCTCATTCACCATTCACTCACCCATTATTGCTCATCACGCATTCATGTATAGTTGTTGAATATATTTATAATTGTTATCTCTTATGTGCATTCAATTTATTGCATGATATCCAATTAGTGCCACGGCAGCTATCTGGTTGGCAACATCCCCAACACTAATAGTTTTCTCGTTTAAAGATCTGAAATCAACTACCATTCTCCATCTTTTATTTCCTTTTGAATCTAGTTTCTTTGGTACGATCCACAAAGGTGAATTATATGGAGATGTAGAATCTGTTATTATTCCATCTTTGAGGAGTTTATTTACTTGTTTATTCATTTCGTCCTTATGAGCGGGCGGGTATCGGTACTGTTTAACTGTTATAGGTATATCATCTACCGTGTCTATTGTGTGTTGCATGACTGGGGTCGCAGGTAAGGGATCTCCAGGTAGATGGAATATCTCGGGAAATTCTTCCACGATCTTTATGACATGGTCACGTTCCTCGGCGTTCAAATGTGTTAACCGCAGGCTTTCCACGATTCTTTCTACTCTATTTGAGCCTACCGGAGACACGTCGCTATCTGACTCCATATCAAAGAAATCTTCAGAGCTATCATAATCAAGGGGGATTAATTCTTGAGGTGGTATATCAATTTCCACGTCGTCTTCGTACGCATTTATGGCAAATACGTAACACATACCATTTCTATTTGTGACTGCTGCATTACCAATAAAAATGTGTTTAGGTGTTTCGAGTCGGGGTAGATAACCGGTTTTCAAATTAGTAGGTTGTAATGGAATTGGTACTTGAATGCGACTTCGGGCTCTAATAATGAATGTTGAATTATGTTGATTCGAAATTATTGTATTAATTTTAGTATTTTCTTCTAAGTTACATGTGGTTTGGAATGGTATTGGGCGAGTGGGCTGTGAATCAGCTACTATAGTATTATGATGAAAGGAGATTTCAACTTTTTCGTTTTCAAGAAAATCCATGCCAATAACACCGTCCGCGGGAATTGGCAAACTTTCTGTGAGTACTTGAAATGTTTCAGGGTTTTCGAAAAAGGTTAATTCTGTAGATCCTACAGTGGATTTCTCAGGTGTTATTCCGGATATGGACATAGATTTGTGAGCGGCAATGATACAACGAGGCTTGAGTGCTTCTATTTTTATGAGATTAATGACCGCGCCGGTGTCTACTAGAAAGGTAGCTCGGCCCATCTTTAACTCAGGTGCATAGAGAGTGACTATTGGGGATCGACCGCGCCCTTTTGTCCATCGAATATATTTTCGACCGTGAGAAATTTTACTGTTGGGGGACGCTGTGGGTGAGAGGAACTCGTCGTCGCGTCCATTTGACGAGTTTCGCGGGAGTTTAAAGACTCCGATTTATTTATTGCACGATATGAATTCGGTCGTGACTCAGGCTCTTCATTATGGTTATTGCGAGGATTAAAATTTCTATAATGAGCTGATTGTGGATAGTATTGATAAAGGTTATAATATCCATATGGTGGCATTGGATATGGTGTAGGCATGTATGGCATAGGAGGAGGGTTATATCCTGGAGGTGGATAATTGTAGTTCATAGGGGAACGTGATCTAGGGGGATAATTATTTCTTGGGGTATTTCTTTGTTGATCTTGTGAGTAATGATTATCACGGGTAAATATTTTTTCGAAATTGTCTGGTTGCCATAGTCCTTCGTGTTTATTTAACCTGAAAGGGGACGGGCTACGTCTATCTTCGTCTCTAAAGGAAACCGCTTTTGGAATGGGGGACCGTGTCCGTGACGCGTGCTGGGTTTGGTCTAACTCTGTGTATCTTATTGAGTTAGAATTGCGAGCTGTCGCGCCTTCCATATCTCTTTCGATGCGTTGTACAATTTCAAATGCATTTTCGAGGGTTTCGGGGTCTTGAACGCTTAGAGCGTATAATAGATCATCCGATAAACCTCGTTTAAATTATTCTAAGGCTAATCCGTCGAGCATAGGCTGCATTGCCCGTACTGCTTCTGCATTGAATTTATCCTTTAGTGCCATAGCGGCATTACCTTTCAATGTTTTGATTCTAGTATAATAATCCATAACTGATTCATTTTTGCGTAATCTTACAGCTTGTATTTCTGGACAATAATATGGATATGATTTCTTGGGAGCAAAATATTCTTTGAGAACGTTCGTTAGATCTTCAATTGTTGCGATATTTTTATCTGTAACAGCTTCGCGAGCTGATTCTCGGAGTTTGGCAATTACTCCTTTTAGAAAAGCTTCTTCAAGAGCTGCTGCTATAAGAGTGTTACCACTTTCAACGTCTTGAATAAATGTTTTTAAAGGCATATTTTTGCCATCGTATGTCGAAACTTGATTAAGGGCTTGTTGTAAAACCATATTTTCGCCCATGGTATTAATCATGGCTACTTTTATTGCCTGATGGCGTGTTAAGTTAGCTATCGCGTCCGCCATTTTAATAAGAGAAAAATATTAAGGCAATATTATTTTGAGGATAATAAAACGAGAGTGAAAAATAAGAAAAACGTTTAGTGAACCCCACCGCTGTCACCAAATTTTCTGTGACGTCCGGGGTTGGACGCCTTTTATTGAGAAATCACGTACCGAGCGGTTTGTACGTAATACTCGACCCTTTGTCGGTTGACACCCCGCGTGGCGATTAGGGATAAGGGATAGAAAAGGAGGAGGTAGGTTTGTTTCACTTTAAGATCTCGAGAGATCTTGTCTTTCTTTTAGAAAAATAATTGAAAACAGACAAGAATAGATTTCATGCGTGTATTGAAATCAGGTTAAAATAGATTACAATGATTACATAAATTGCTTACCAATTATGATGTCCTGGAGAGGTGTCGTCGTTTCTTGGATTTGACACTTCGCGTTTTGTTAAAAATAATAGCAATTAACGACTCTACTCTTTTCTATAGAAAACCCGAGAGTGCGTTATAGATATTTATTTTACAATATGAAATATGTATTTCAATTGAATTTACTTAATGAAATAACTCGTGATCGATTTGATGCTACGAGTGCAAACCAATGTACTTGGATTAAAACGCAGATCTAAACTCACTGACTTCCACCGAAGTTCTCGAGTAGAAACCTCCGCGGATCTCACTGGTTCGACTGAATTTTGGAAATGAGACGATTGTGATATTGTGTCGGGGGTTTTTATAGACACGATTCAGCCGGAGAAAGAGCTAAGGGCGCGGTGGCTTCATCAAGAGGTGATATAAATTCTAGATGCACCTGCCATGTGGAGGGCGAATACGGGCCTATTATTTTCATCGCGGTGTATTTTCTGGGTTTTACGACCATTTTCACATAGGCTTTCGAAGAAAAGTCGTAAAATCAGGAATGTAGGGGTACAGCGCGATGCGTGACGATACACGTACATAGGTTTGCTTTTACTTTCTGATTGCATCAAGGCGTATGTTTCAACCTTTTATGGTATCTCCTTTTTAGAAGATTCGTGGGAAAATTTTGGTAGAATTTTAATAAGATTTACGTGACAATGATATACAAAATTCTTATTTTTTTTTTCTTACGTGTATATAAATAGTTTTGTTGGTATTCCGACACGGGAACAGGCAACATATAACTGGTCATGTGAAAAACATGGATTTTCAAGATTGATGCCACAAACACTTAGCGACTGCCCTTGAGATTTATTTATCGACATTGCAAATTGCAAATGCTAGCCACACTGGAAATTGCAACCGTTTAAAGTCGAATGGCATGTCGTTCGGAATCAAAGGAATCCGTGGAATCAAAATGTCTTCGCCTTTGTACTTCCCTTTCAGAATTGTGGCTTCGATGGCGTTGTTCGTTAATTTCTTTACCGCAAGTCGGGTGCCATTACAAAGAAAAGAAAATTATTTCTAATCTAACCTTAGCGCTTTGGACAATATAAGCTTTTAATGTAACCTCATGACGTTTGACATAAAATTGACAGGATACGTGCTGCAAATATCGTCAAAGAGGATGTAAAAAAACTGAATATCGTTTAAAACAGATGCTTCGGTCAGAGTTATTTTATTGATAAAATACACGTAAAATAATTGATTTATCATTTCTCACAAAAAGGATGTAAGAAAACTGAATTTCTTAGTGCACATGACGGTTAGTTCAGAGCCATCACGCCTAATATTAAAAGTTCAATTTAATATGGAGTTTTGGTAAGTCTATATAGACTAACGTACACGTTACTAACATAACAAGTCATATTCTTGGTTATAAAGAAGAATACAATAGTTTTCTTCAATTTACAGTTGAATTTTCGTTTTTGAAAATGCCAGCAATTAGACGTACAAACTTAAGTCGCAGAACTCGCAATGCTGCGAGTCAAAGATATACAAGAGCAAGTCAAACTGACGAGCAACGCGAAGCGCGAAATGAAGTTGAACGGAATCGATGGAATCGAAATCAACAACATAGAAATGTTGCGTTTAACCCCTATCGAGGTGCATTCAATTATAACGTGGAAATCGATCACAGTTCACAGCAAATCGTTGCTATTGGACCAATGAACGTTGTGTGCCAATATTGCAAGGCATTTAAGTTTAAAAATGAAGCTAGTGGATTGTGTTGCGCGAGCGGTCAAGTCAAATTGACGCCATTGGTACCGCCACCAGATCCACTACATTCATTGGTTTCCGGAAATGGGCCAGATTCTAAACATTTTTTGACTCATTTCCAGCAATACAATAATTGTTTTCAAATGACGTCATTTGGTGCAACAAAAGTTATTCAAGAAAATTTTATGCCAACTTTCAAGACTCAGGGTCAAATATCAAGAGACGCGGTAGCGTCTCGAGCCAAGTATAAGCCCAGTACTAAGCTCTACTATATATATGACGTCACTCACAGATCTCGAGGCCTACCGCTATCTATACAGGACAGATCAGAATTCCCCCCACCACGGAAAATTGAATAGCATATTACTCTCAAATTACACCGAATTCCATAAAAATATCCACAGATGTATGTATAATACCGACGATTCCCTATAATTTGAACCTGAAAATCAGTGATTTCATGCATTATTTACCGAGATACGAAATAAAAATATTTAGGCCACACCTCTTTTCCACGAAAATGAGTTTTTCCAGATTTCTCGACATAATAATCATATGAATGGGACAACTCAAGGCTGATTCACAGCTCTGAGTATTTCAGATTTCTCGATTCATTATATATATTATTATAGTTCTAATTAGTTGACAAGGGCGGGAAATTTGCATGCCCTTATTATTGTGTGATATTGATTGTATAAGTGATCACAAACATAGCACTTGATTTATCCGATATTTATCATAGTTTTCGTTAGTTGTCAAGAGCGGAACGTCCGAAACTGACCTAATAGTCTATTGATATCGGTTGTAAGCTATCAACGCTAATGCAATTCAGGTTTATCCAATATTAATTTATTTGAGTTATTATTAGAGGGTGTGGGCGGGAAATTCGAATTTGCTCTTTTGCTCTCATTATCGATTGATATTGATTGTAAGTGAACTCTCAAATATAACTTTAGGTTTATCTGACATTTGTCATAGTTTTCATCAATTGACAAAGGCGGGAAATTTGAATTTGCCCCTGTTACGTCCGAGTATTTTTCTTCTACAATCACAATTTAAATAAAACATCAGTTGATAATTTCGTTGTGAGAAAATAACTTAAGACGTTTTCCCACGAAAATTCCAAAACATATATTCGGTCGAATCGACTATTCATTCATCATATATCTACCCCTCGTTGATAAAACATAACAAACATTTGTACACTCTGATAACTGACACAAAATATTTCACCCAAAATTGTAAGGGCAAATGTTTCTAAATGATAAAGAAAAGATAAAAAGGAGGATGAAGAGATGAACAGGACTAGAAAAATTAAAATAATATTAACACTTAAATAATATTAAATAGAGTTAAGTAGTATTTCATGACATCCAATTAATGTGCATGACGATCAACTAATTTTAAATAAGGTTATATAATAACGTTCGAATAATATTAGTTCCAATTTAAGTGACTGAAATATTGAAAGAAATAGAAAGATAAAAAAAAAATAATAATAACTAGAGAACGAAAACGAAAGAAGGATAATGAAAACGGTGCAGAGGGAAGTGAGACTATTCCCGAAGCAACGTTATTGGTGGAAACTTTAGAAAATACCACCCACGAGATAAGAATGTTGGAATCCAATGTGGAGGGGCGGAGTGGCCCTAAAACATTGGGTCTTACGTAAGGTCAGGGGAAAATCAAGGCCATGACTGGAAATTGGTGTTGAATTTCCCCTACCTTCAGAATAAGGGCTACGCCCATCATCTAGGACATGAAAATGGTTGTAACAGGAATTTCAGTCAGTCGTGAAAGAAAGAGAGCCTAGTAACATCATTTTTCCAGTTCATTTTGAACTATAAAATTTTCGCGAGTGAAATTGACTGAGTGAAGTTCCTGCCAACCAGGCCGTAATCGTAACAACATTTTTTTTTGTAAGTCGACAAATATTTGTTCATTTTTGTATACTATCTTCTATTTTTATTATAAAAATATAGATTCGTCAGAATCATATTTCTATTCTTCACATTTATTTCCTAGTCTAAGAGTGTCACCCAATAAAGGTCCCTGTCCCTGTCTATTAATCGAAAGATTAGGGCAAAAATAGGGGAACTAAAACAAAGAAATCAAATCGATTTCTTTTGTTAAAGTGTCCGGAATTCTTTACAATCCTCACACTTTGACATAAAACCCCCATATTCGATCGATATCGATTGTAATCGAATTCACAAACAATACTTCGGATTTATCCGATATTTATCATAGCTTTCGTTAGTTGACAAGAGCGGCAAATTTGAATTGGACCTAATAGTCGATTGATATCGATTAATAATCGAATAAAACAAAAGTTAGTATTAAGAATGTGTAGAATGCTCACCAGTGTACAGATATGTCCATGCAAATGTGAACTCATGGCGAGTTTACAAGATTTCTATTTGGAATTATGAATAATAGGACAAATACTGTTCAGTAAGGATGGGCGATATCTATCGATATATCTATATTCCGTGAAACAATCAATCGATTTTTCAATATCGCTATTTTTTCTAATATCCCTACTGTTCACATTGTTGAAGCGATCAAATATCATTGAATGTCGAGCCATTTTGCTTTGAATGACATCGAAAAAAGTGAAAACTCTATAATATTCAGAATGATGAAGCTTGGCATCATTCCCCATGGGACTTTGAGTGATGAATTAAAAAAAATCGGGATACTATTAAATCATGAAACATATCTCTCATACTTCTCCAAACAACTTTCAAGATATCACAATTATGAAATTGATTGCGAGTACCATCTGAAGGCTGAATTAGTTATGAGTATGGCGGAACTCCTTCGTTGGTGGATCGCAGGACTAGCACCAGACCGCATTCATGTATCACCATATTTGCAGTAAATAGTTTACATAATCCACGCTGACCGTATGTGTGATTCCGTCAGATGGCGTAATGTGAATATTCAACATAGACCATGTTTCGCTTCATGAAAATACACCTATAGGTAGTTTGTATTTCGATGGTGGTAAGCTATACGCTCTTTTGTTTAAAGTGCATCATCAACACTGAGATCGACGTAAGTACATTAAGTCAAAGAATTATTATTAGATTAAAAAAAATACATATAATTGACGATTTATTCATGTCGTTATGCATTATTAAACTTTGTTTGTCTTATTTTAGTTTCATTATATTTTGTTCTTTAATTTTCAGACCATGGGCGACAATAATGATATCAGTGAGTAACCAAAAAAGCCTCTATTCTTTGTATTGTAAAATTTGTCCTTATTCTTATATCTTATTTCAGATGAGCGTCCAATTGAGAATGTTGCAGCACAAAATGTGAATGGTAAGTCTTCATCATTATATTTCCATTGTGTGGTAATATTGTTATGTATATGTGTTTGAGATTTTGATGAAATGAATGGATGAATTGATGAAATGGATGATGGATGCCGGAAGTTGTTGCACACGAGGTGGAGTAAATTTGCAAGGAACAAAATTGTAAAATATATAGTCGACTTATTGATAAAAACGTACGTAAAATATCACAGCAATTATTGAACAAATATAATGATCGTTGATCGCGAGATTGATTGATCCTAATGGAATTGGTGTAGTTCGAGAATGGTAACACGCGATTATATTAATGCACGTGGCCGCCGGTATGCAAATAATTCAAAATGTATATAACCAGTCTGCGTTGCAGTCTTGGCCAATTATTAATTGTATTATTTAATTGACTGTTAAGTCGAAAGAAAACACCCGGTAAAGAGATGTGCGTTGCACTTAAATGATATTAAATCACGTTGTGAGAATATATGAAAACTGTATGCGAAGAGCAGCACGTTGTGCCTTGTATGGTTGTCCGTGCGGAAGTGAACATGAAATAATTTATTCGTTGCATTGTCGAAATCTACGGGGTTCAAGTTCACGGACCCCTTTGTTTTATGCCTCTGTGTAATTGTAAGAGTGTGTGGTGTCCAGTATGGGCATCACATTTGCATGGCCGCGCACGTGTTGTCGCGCAGCAATTTTGGACGACAAGCTTGTGTTGGTGTGTCGGTGTGCTGCCCAGTGTGGACAACGAGTGTGTGCTGGTGCGCACGTGCTGGCGCGCAGGTCGTGTGGACGACAAAGATATGGTAGTATATATGTGAGTGTCCAGTTTGGACGACATGGTTGTGTGCGTGTATGTATATGAGGGCCCAGTAAGTACTGCCCTGAGTAATTGGTGACCAGTTTGGTCAATTCTCAAACATTCCGCCCGCGATCAGTAAGGTGTTGATGATGATGATGCTGAATCTGTAACAGGAAGAATAGCCAATTTTGCAATTGGTCGAGTTAATGTAGTTGTAGCCGTTTTAATCGTGACTACTCGAGTCAATCCATCTGTTCCAGGATGAAGAGTTAGTACTCGTGCAAGTGGCCATTTGCATGGTAGAAAGCGCTCATCTGTCAGTAGGACCAGTGAGCCAACCTTGATGTTGTTGCAGGGGTGATGCCACTTCGAGATTGATTGTAAGCGCTGCAAGTATTGTGATGACCAATGAGCCCAGAATTGTTGTAGTAGATGTTGTATGTGTTGCCACCTCGCTCTCGGTGTTAAATGTGTATGAAGAACCGTTGGCTCTGGCAACGTTGAGATTGATTTCCCAATGAGGAAGTGTGATGGAGTGAGTGCTGTGAAGTCTTCAGGGTCATCACTCAGTGGTTCCAATGGTCTCGAGTTTAGCGTTGCTTCAATTTGAGTGAGTAGCGTGGCATACTCCTCAAACGTCATTAATGTCTCTTTCACCGTTCGTTGAAGATGAAATTTGATGGACTTGACTACTGCTTCCTATTTGCCACCCATGTGTGGTGCCGCTGGCGGATTGAACATCCACGTTGTGTTGTCGTTGACAAATAGAGATGATAATCGTTGATTCTCCGTGGTGTGTTGAGTGAACATGGTCTTCAATGACCTGTCAGCTCCAATGAAATTTGTTCCACAGTCGGAATACAGTGTGTGTGGAATACCTCGTCGAGATGTGAAGCGACGATATGTCGCGATGAAACCCTCTGTTGAATAGTCGGTGACTAATCGATATGCACTGCAGATGTCGAAAAACACAAAAAAACACAAATCCAACCTTTCTGTGTTTTTGCACCTCTTCCCTTCCATGTTTTGAGTGTGATTGGACCGGCATAGTCTATGCCAGTGTGTGAGAATGGTGGTGATGGAGTGACTCTAGAGAGAGGTAGTTGGCCCATCAGTTGATGGGCACGGATCCCCCTGTGTCGAGCATACACAACACACCGTAACACATGTGATTTGATTGCTGCTCGTCCGCCGATGATCCAATAACTTTGTCGAATATGAGCCAATGTTAGTTGAGTACCTCTATGCAGTGTGCATTTGTGTGAGGCATCAACAATCAGCTCTGTCAGTCGAGAGTGACGGGGCAGGATCGCAGGATACTTGTTGCCGTAGTCGAGGTCCGAATTGTGAATTCGACCTCCAACTCGAATCACTCCTTGATCGTCGATGAAGGCGGTGAGGCGGCTGAAGGCGTGAGATGATGGCAATGGATTGTTGTTGGCAAGCATCTTGAGCTCGTATTGGAAAAATGTAGATTGTGTGGCCTTGATCCAAAACTGTTTTGCATTCTCCAGATCAGCAGGCGAGTTTGAGCTCGTGTTTGTATGGTGACGTCGTCGTAATCTATGAATGAATCTGAAACAAACTGAAGTAACATTAAGAAGTTTGTTGAGCGATGAATATTTGTATATTAATTCCCAGTGATGCTCAGGAGATTTTTGTGTTGTTAACACGTTGGCGATGCCAGGTCGAGCTTCTTGTGCACTAGAAGTCTCTTTGATAATTGATCATTTTGGCCATTTTTCTTGAGATTGTATTAACCATGGTGGTCCCGTCCACCACAGCGTATGTTGTTCAAGTTGAGAAGTTGATAAGCCTCGCGATGCACAGTCTGCGGGGTTGGATGTGCCAGGAACGTTTTGCCAATGCGCGTTTGGTGTTAATTCATGAATCTGCGTCACACGATTCCTCACATAGTCCTTCCATCGAGCTGCTTGCGATTTGATCCAGGTATGTGTCACTTGCGAGTCCGTCCACAGGTAGACATTGCTAATGTCGAGTTTGATATTTGCTCAAACATAGTGCATGAGCTTGGCAAGCATCAATGCAGCTGAGACTTCGAGTCTCGGGATGGTTAATTTTTTTAACGGTGCGACCTTTGTTCTGGAGCACACCAATGACGTCATTTTTGTATTTGTGGACGGCGAGAATACAGTAATGTAAATTACTGCAGCCATGGCAAGTTGAGATGCGTCAGAGAATCCATGTAATTCCACTATCGAATTGGTGCAAGTGTTGAACCATCGAGGTATTGAGAGTCTGGCCAGACTTGTAAGATCTTCTCTGATCGCGATCCATCGAGATGTGACTTGAGGCGGTAGTGGGTCGTCCCAATCGAGTTTGTGTAATGTGATGGTGGCCGTTGCCACTCTTCGCAATACACAGAATGATACTATTATTTAATCGTTTTCCCGATTAATTCTTTCTTTTATGTATTGTATGATGATTTCCGGACCTGCGAACAATGTTACAGGGTATGAGTGAATGAAAGAAGGAATAAATGTAAATAAAAATAACAGAGATAACCTGGAACTGTCAGTTTGGGAATGACAGTATATCAATGGTGAATGATTGGGCTCCTATGCAGATTCGCCTTGGCAGCTCCTGATTGCCCTAGTCGCTATGGAATTGTGGTAATGGTTAATTGACGTCCGGATGCCGTGAAAGATTATTTTGATGATGGACTGCCACTGTTGTTGATGAGTCCAAATAAATTATTCTGATGGTATGACATTGATGGATAATGATACCAGAGTCGCCATCTGTCTGGATTCAGGGGTACTATTTTCCGGCATGTGCGCGAGAAAATGCGCAGACGTGGGACATGCGTCGTAACAAGCGGAGGAATTAGCGGCTCGGCAACAGGCAGCGCGCAGCGCCTCTCGACTCCGGTGACCCAACCACCAATGGGAAATCGATTAATCGATAGAGATAGCGATGATTGGGGCTGTCAATCATCTAGAATTTGCATAGGGATGTGATTGGATCCTAGACCAGGAAGATGTCTATGATTGGCCTAATTTATTCACAAAGGATGTTAATATACGGAAGCAAAGGCACTGAGGCCTCACTTCCACCGGGATCGCCAAGCGTGGAAGAGTGCATTGCATGTGTGTTGTATATCAGTAATGTATTGTGAATAATTACCAAGTTGTGCGGAAAGTCCATATTAAATGTGTTTTGTTTGTTTCAGATAGTTTATATCGAGTCTTTAGTTTTTTATAAATATAAAATCAGTTTGTGTGTGTGGTCTGCATTTATCCGTAAGTGTTAAGCCACGAATTTTCATTCCCAATATTAAATTGGAAAAGTCGCCATCGTTATTCAGAATAGTGATAACGAGTAGTTAATAGGTCGTATTAAAATTGAGAAAATCTTGTTCGTTGTTTACCTATCCATTCCGCGCATGTTTTATCCGGAAGATAAAACATTTCTATATTAAAATTAAGGAAAAAAGGGACATATTCATTTTTGTACAACCTAATAGAGAATTAATCGGGGAATTAGTCCCCATTGTTGCGGAGTACATTGCGAAGGTGCGAGAGAGATATAAACTGACGCCGCCTTGAGGGTCATTATTGCAATAAGGGTTAAAATCGACCGGATTCTCAATCGCATCATTCTTGACCGCATTGTCATTTGCGTTATTGTTATTTTCTTCTTTTGCAAATACGGAAGCGAATAACTCCCGAAAGTTTATTACTATTTCATTTAATATTTGAATTATTCAATTATTGTATTCATTTATATTACGGGATTTATCATATTCCGAGTAATAATTTCAATTGTGTTCATTGTTTAAATAATCATTTCTTTCTTTTTATAAAACGGAATTAAAATATATTCCGGATAATTATATCCATTTTGTCCATTATATAAATAAATAATTAATTATTCATTATAATAATTAATCAAAAATTATACTCTTTTGATATCGTTTATTTTTCTTTAGGGAAATTAGTAAAAGTAATTGGGGACTCGACCCTCAATCACTTTCCGTTCATTTAAAGGTAAAGTCAGAGTGGCATCCCGAAGCCTGACGGCCCCCTTTTGCCCCTAAAAAGGCGAATAAAGGGGTGCAGCGTCACAGTAGCCATGATTCTTGTAAGAGCATCTTTGCACGAATTATGACTGGAGCTAGAAAGCCCAGTGGATCTAATATTTTTGCGACTTCAGACAGTATGAGGCGTTTTGATAATTTGTGATGTGTTGATGCCTTTGTCGCAAATGTGAACTCATCGTTGATTGAATTCCATCGTAGTCCGAGAATTTTGGTATTGCAGTCGTCGAGAGATATTGTAGTATTTTGTGCTTGGTTATTTTTCGATATTGATTGCAGTAATGTAGCGGTTGTTACGTCCTGGTTGTAGACTCGGTTGAGTTGGTTGGGTTGCCCCAAATATTAGGTACGAGATGGAAAAACACAGTTATTTATACCAATTAATTTTGAGTAAAGTCCGAAATGGTATTGGGATCGTTGCTTGTTATGCCGCGACCCGCGGTTGAAGGTTGAAGGAATGAACGGGTGTTTATGAATGAACTCACAAATAGTTTATAGAATAACACTTATTTCGTTATTTATTATCTCACTCACAATAATATCAATATAACAATTTATACACTTATTCACAATGTTGGTTCGCAATTTAGAGATCTCGCAACCTTTGATTATTAGTTGTCGAGTTGAATTGATTCTTTGAGTGCGAACGCGTTAACTGTGGTTAGGTGATAATAACCTTAGCGAACTGGAATTATACCGATCGCGTTGGCGAGTTTGAATTGATAAAATAACGTGAGCTTTACTTCTAGAGCAGTTCTCAAAAGATTGGAAAGATGATTGAAATGATTTTACTTGCAATGCTTGAAGCTGTTTTACGTCTGCTCGTTGGCATAGAAGTGGGTGGAAAATCAGAAAGAAGCTCTATTTGTTTCCTCGCTGCATAAGATTTGCGTCAGCGTTTTTGGGTCCATGCGGACTGATTCTGATTGGTTAATTCATTCAAGCCATTTTAATTTGTCTGAAAGAGTTCACTATTGGACAGAAGGTCCAAATAGTGGGGTTGGCTTCTAAGTAGTTTCCGATTTTGTTCTCAAAAGCTGAGTTGACAGTCTATGATTTCTCACGCTGAGATAAATGAATTCAAGAAGAATCTCGGGCTCTTAATATTGTGCACCGGAGAAATATGAGTTGATGATTATCCCGACAGAGTTTAACGGTTGGAGTTGAGATACAATATTTATTCTTAATGTTTAAATATTTATTACGTTGAATGATCATTCTTATAGATTCATATTCTGCAGCCTAATGGTTTTGTGATCTTTTGAATGGTTTCCCACGCTTGTAGCGAGTACGCAAGTGCGCGGCTACAGTGGGAGAAAAAAATGAGAAAAATAATCCGATAATCGGTGTGAGATAAAAATGAATAATCAAAGAAAAAGAATTTCAATAATGCTATTTTGGTTAGGTAATAATTATTGTAGTTAGGAAAGGAAGGTCACTCAGGACCTAACACGGTATTGGAATGCCACTTGGCAAGTGGAAAACCGCCCGTGCTGCACAACTGTGTCAGCTGATTTGCGATTTCGATGAGGTCCTCATCTGTATCTGCACCACCAAATATGTCGTCGACGTATCTAGCGTGCTTGATTGATGGCACTGCTAGAGGATATTTTCGCCTTCATCTTCAGCGAGTTGTAATAATGCACGAATGGCAAGAAATGGCGCTGCCTTTGTACCATAAGTCACAGTGGTGAGATTGTACGGTACTTCTCTCATCTCTTCATCAACCCACAATATTCTTTGGAGTCTCCAATCGTCTTCATGTACTTTTATTTGACGGTACATTTTTGTGATGTCTGTGGCAAATATGAATTTGTGATGACGAATCCACAGCAACACATCAGATATATTTAATAATAGATTTGCACCAGTGTGCATCAAATCATTGACCGAGCCTCCAGTTGTAGTTGGACTTGATCCATTGAAGACAACCCGCAGTTTCGTTGATGTACTGTCAGGTATGAGAACACGGTAAATAGTAGATGGTGTGATCGTTAGGCGAGATTGATTTTGCCTTGACCATGTGATTGAGCAATTCATATTCTTGCATGAATTTATTGTATAGTTCACAAAACTCTCGATTCTTCTTCAACTTGTTAAGATTGCGTTGCAAACAGAAGTGAGCGGTGTTGTATGAATTGCCCAATGCACTTGAAGATGACTTGAGAGGTATACGCATGATGTATCGACCCGTTGGATCTCGAGAATGCGTTGCAATGAAATGTTCTTTACACTCTTGTTCATCTGCTGTCAGCTGTGATGATTGATCAGATGGTAGCTCTTCTTGAACCCAGAATTTCGTCAGTAAATCTCGAATAAAGGCGTTGCTCTCATGATTTGTGGTGGCATTATATGACGAGATTGATTGTGGATTGTATGTATTTGTTGGACCAAGAATAAGCCATCCAAATATGGATAATTGTGCGATTGGCATGGTTGGTGGACCCTTGATAATGTTTGGCTTGATGATTTGCCCATAGTAGTCCGCACCAATGATGATATCAATTGGTCGTGGTTGTAAGTAGTCAGGATCAGCCAGATTGAGCTTGTCGAGATGCGGCCAGTGTGGTCGTTGTATTTGGAATGAAGGTAATATCGATGTTAACGTTCGCAGAACGTGTGCATGTATGTTGATTGTTGAGTTTGTATAAATTGATTTTACCCTTATTGTGGCGATGCCACGCGTGTATGATGACTGATTTCCACCAATGCCAATGATTGAGATGTGTGAAGGCGTTCGTTGAATGCTGAGATTGTTGATTAATTGTTCTGAGATGAAGGTCAGCTCGGATCCAGCATCAATTAGCATTCGCACGTTGTGGAGTGCCGTTGATAATGAGATCTGGGCGGTGGCGGTTGCCAGTAGAGTATGTTTGTTTTGTGGAACTGTTGCCACTGATCGTTGATCATCAAATTGTTGTACGGTATGAATGTAGAATCGTTGACTCTGTCGAGATTGTAATTGTGGTACGACGACTGCACCGAGATCTCAACGTGATTGAGAATTCTCCTTCATCATCTCTGCGTATGCAGCTTGCGCCTGAGCCTCAGGTGTTGGGTGGTGGTCGTGGCTCAAGTGCAAGAGAGTGTGGTGAGTGTCCTTGCACTCTTTGCACCGGTGAACCGACTTGCAGTTTGCAGTCGTGTGTCTACCGCAACAATTCCAGTACAGGGACGCCTTGTTGATCCGTTAACGTCGTGCCTTGACTGGCAATGCGCGGAATTTCGAACATGATACAATGAAGTGATCTTCACTGCAGCAGTCGCATGGATAGCGCTGCAAGTTCGGTCGAGATTGAGCTCGAGCTTGAGATGCAGTGTTTGATGATTGTTGGCCACCTGATATACTGCGTTGTTGTTGGCTGGAGCTGCTGGTCGATGACTCAACAGACTCCAAAGCTCTCACCTTTGATGTAATGAATGATAATAAATCACTATTTGGTGGGAACTCTTAGGAGGATCCAAGTTTGGTCTCCCAAGCCTCGCGCGTAGCTTTGTCAAAGCTACGAGCTGCTACGTGAATAAGTAGCGCATTCCATCATTCTTCTGGCGTTGCCAATGGATGGAGAGATGTGTCAACATCTCGCACAGTGTTGATCACTGCATTCAATGAACTCGCGTTGCAATGTTTGATTGGCGTGATGGCAAGGAGTTCGTCAAACTGCGCTTGCATCACGACTCGCTTGTTCTGATAGCGTTGCTTCAGATTATCCCAAGCTGGAGCGAATGAATCACCACTGAGTGGTAGTGACGAAATCAGCTTTAGCGGTTCACCGGATAAACTCGCATGAAGATATTGGAGTCTTTCAATATCTGAGATTGAGTTGTTGTTGACGATGATTGAAGAGAACAGTTCGCTGAACGATGTCCACTCCGAGTAGTTGCCGTTGAATTTAGGTATATTCAGATTCGGCAACTTAGCTGACACCTGTTGAGTTTGGGGTGCAGCTCGAGCGTTGTCGTTGACGGTAAGCAGTGACTTGAGGCGCCCAAGTCGCATCTTCACATCAAACACCAAATCCATGAACATTTCAAAGCAGTTTGCTGAGAAATATTCATGATTGATGTCTGTGCTAGGCCATGTGACCTCAAGGTAGCTGTGCTCCTTGTTGAATGATTTGCTGGTGTCATCAACATACTCGATGATTCGTTGAATCTCATCAAGCGAAATCAATGCTGGGTCCCCCGGCAGTTTGACGATGAGCTGCTGAAGTGCATGCAGTCTGTTGAGCTGCGATTTTGTCTTCAGGTTCAATTCCGTTGGAAGTGTTCCTGCCGGTGATTGTGAACGTGTACGCACACGTTGATCCTGTGCCGGTGGCACTGGAAGCGTGTTAGTCTTCAGCGTTGTTGCTTTTGCTGAAGTTGCAGGAGAGCCTGGTCGGCTCGACTTGTGACTCGCATTGCTTTTGAGGCTCTTTACACTCACATTTGTCAGGTATTTCAAAGTCCTCGCCCGTTGGGTCGTTGTTGATGGAGACGTCGTCTTCTCTTGTAGACATGGTGACGATGAAATGGACGTTGTCCTCGCGATTTCAATATCACAAATGCGTGTGCACGTTGTGCAAACGAGATCGAGATGATTTGTTCAGAACTATTGCTTGCAGCTGAGCTATATATATATTGGTCACGTTGTGACTGTACTATATATGCCCGTAATGCACGCAATGCAACAGCAATGAGAAATCGTCGATTTGTGCGTAAATTGCACGAGCACGTTGTGCACTGTAATATGAAAATTGTCGAAGCGTATTGATTTCACTACACGTCGTGTAAAATGATGAAAAAAATACGTTGCGCGAGATATTTTACAATTGCACCCTACAAATTTTCACCACGATCCGGCTCGAAAGACTAGATGTTTGAGATTTTTATGAAATGAATGAATGAATTGATGAAATGGATGATGGATGCCGGAAGTTGTTGCACACGAGGTGAAGTAAATTTGCAAGGAACACAATTGCAAAATATATAGTCGATTTATTGATAAAAACGTACGTAAAATATCACAGCAATTATTGAACGAATATAATGATCGTTGATCGCGAGATTGATTGATTCTACAGTAATTGGTGTAGTTCGAGAATGGTAGCACGCGATTATATTAATGCACTTGGCCGCCGGTATGCAAATAATTCAAAATGTATATAACCAATCTGCGTTGCAGTCTTGGCCAATTATTAATTGTATTAATTAATTAACTGTTAAGTCGAAAGAAAACACCCGGTAAAGAGATGTGCGTTGCACTTAAATGATATTAAATCACGTTGTGAGAATATATGAAAACTGTATGCGAAGAGCAGCACGTTGTGCCTTGTATGGTTGTCCGTGCGGAAGTGAACATGAAACAATTTATTCGTTGCATTGTCGAAATCTACGGGGTTCAAGTTCACGGACGCCTTTGTTTTATGTCTCTGTGTAATTGTGAGAGTGTGTGGTGTCCAGTATGGGCATCACATTTGCATGGCCGCGCACGTATTGTCGCGCAGCAATTTTGGACGACAAGCTTGTGTTGGTGTGTCGGTGTGTTGCCCAGTGTGGACAACAAGTGTGTGCTGGTGCGCACGTGCTGGCGCGCAGGTCGTGTGGACGACAAAGATATGATAGTATATATGTGAGTGTCCAGTTTGGACGACATGGTTGTGTGCGTGTATGTATGTGAGGGCCCAGTAAGTACTGCCCTGAGTAATTGGTGACCAGTTTGGTCAATTCTCAAACAATATGTATATATATGTCCCGAAATGGAGATAACTATATTATCATGACACTTTGACCCTAATTTGTTTATTGCAGATCCTCGTGACCCGCTCACCAGGACATCAATCGCCAACGCGAGGATGGTGAGTTTTTTTAATTATTCTTTCTAATCGAATTTTCTTTCAACCCTGTATTTTGTTTTCATAAATAGGTCAGCCTCCAATGGTTGGTATAGCTGCAGGTCTTCCCATGATCGAGCAGCATCTGCATCGACTGTTAATGCAGAATGATCAGATGAATGCTCGATTATGGGAGATTGAAGAGAGGCAAGCAGCATGCCGGGCACTTGTTGCACTGCCACCTCCACCTCCTCCCGTGGCACATATACAAGCCCCTCGACGTGGCGCGGCCAACGTTCGGCGAGGACGTGGCCGAGGGAATCGCCACCGAAACGGGGGGAATACCCGTCGGCACTGGCGCCAACGGGGTGGTAGAGGTGGCAGAGGAAGTGACCACAACAAGAGCTCCTCAAAAACCTTCTATTTCAATGTCTAATTTTTAATTTTTCTTATCAGTCAAATGTTTTTTTTTTCATTTTCATATTATTATACTTTCTTTATTCTTTCATTCATATTATTATTGTCTTTTTATTCTTTTATTCATATTATTATTGTCTTTTTATTCTTTTATTCATATTTTATTTCGCATTATTGTTATTATTATATTTCGTTCATCATTATATTTATAAGTAAAAAGTCATTATCAATAAAAAAGAATTTGAATATTTTCCATAAAAAAATGTGTTGCGATTACATTCCACCATATTTCTTCACTGTATCCATAACTGTCTCCTCGGAAATATCAATAGTATTATAGATATATACTATCAAGACTTTTGATGCAATCAATGAAATCAGTCAATCAAGTCGAATTGATCGATCATTATGAAATTGATGATATCGACTAATTCAAATTTCCCGCTCTCGCCAACTAGTAACTACTATGATTAATATCCGATAAACCTGAAGTTGTAATTGTGAGTTCACTTACAATCGATATCAATCGATAATAAGGCAAAATTCAAATTTCCCGCTCCTGTCAACTAAAGGAAATTATGATAAATATCGCATAAACCTAGAGTTATGTTTGTGAGTTCGCTTACAATCGATATCAATCGATTACTCCGGCAAATTCAAATTTCCTGTTCTTGTCAACTAACGGAAACTACGATAAATATCGCATAAACCTAAAGTTATGTTGGTGAGTTAGCTTACAATCGATATCAATCGCTCATAAGGACCAATTCAAGTTCCCCACTCTGGTCTACTTAAGATAACTCAAATGAGTAAACGTTGGATAAACCTAAATTGCTTCAGCGTTGGTAGCTCACAACCAATATCAATGGATCATAAGGGCGAATTCAAATATATTGTCATCATTAATACACAGTCTCGTATTATTGACTTATTCTTCTTTTTTTCTTTTTATAGTTCTACACATGTTTCATATTTTTTTGATGATATTTCAATAGGTATATGCTTATGCGATACATTTGACATTAAAAAAATAAATATAGAATCTCAAAAAATGTTTGAATTATCAATTTTTATATTTTCTCAATTTTGCACACATACATGAATAACAAGTGCAATGATGTCACTTGTCTACGATAAGTGAGCAACTTCAAAATGAAAATATTCCGAAAGTGATAGAAATTCACTCACTGGTGCTATCTGTCGGATCGCAACACTAGCTCCACCATGTGTTTCCATAACCTTAAATAGTAAAAAGTAAATTGCATGTGACAACATACTCGGATTTATGATAATGTGTATGTTCGATATAGAAATCAGATTACGTTTTTCTATGTGATTCAATCTAATTTCGAGTTATTGTGTAGTAGTTAGTATCATTAATATACATTTTTATTGAACATAAATATAAATTTTATCATAAGATTCTAGTGATAAGATACTTCAGGTTGTTCATTCCTGGTCTTGCTGTGCGACCAATAATTCTGTCTGCATCGCGACAAAATCGGTCTGCTGTGCGACCAATAATTCTGTCTGCATCGCGACAAAATCGGTCTGCTGTGCGACCTATAATTCTGTCTGCATTGCGACAAAATCGGTCTGCTGTGCAACCTATAATTCTGTCTGCATTGCGACATAACTTTTTCAGGTATCGAAATGGCAGCTCCTCCAGAATATGATCGAGGGGTCATTATCAATAATGCATGGTTGAGAGATGAAGAAATCGACCATTTCGCTCGTCTTTTACAAACCAATTTTATGTATGCATTTCAGGAGAGTTGGAAGTATCAAATCCCACAGTACATTAAACCCGTACCCTTGACTCAGAAACATATCCAATTACTCCACAAGTTTGATGGATCATTGACTGATCGAAATGCCCACAAAATGACGAATGGACACTGGGTTTGCAGTTATTATGATGGTCAAAAAATTTTCATCTTCGATTCGATGAATGTAAAAAAGTTGAATGTTTATTACAGGGTATATTTGACCAGACTCTATCACGGTTACAAATTCGATGATAATTCAGTTGTATTTCCCACTGTACAACAACAACAAAATGGAAGCGATTGTGGTCTGTTCGCCATAGCATTTGCTGTATCACTGGCTTTAAACGAATGGCCTCCATCCGTGACACATGATTCATCATTATTACGAAAACATTTGCTACATATTTTCGATAGCGGCATTATTTCTCTATTCCCCAAAACAACACAGCTTGTAGCACATTCGTCCCAATACACTCAGATGTCTGATAACATCAATATTGTCGTAGACGAATCAAATACCATTCCCTCTGGGAGAACTGCAATGAGGCAAGCAGGTATTTTAGCCGGAAAATTTAACAATTGGAATTCCAAGATACGAGCACAAAGTTTGAGTAAAAATTCCGAAAGAAAGACGAATAAGAGACTATTTGGAGATATCATTGATGGTGTTCATGGCAGCAATGATACATCATTGCAATTTAGTGAATGTAAAATTTGTAAAGATGTTGGAAAATGTTCTCAAACAATTGACAGTGTTGTTGAAGGGAATCTTCCAGATCAAGTAAGATTATCAGGGAGGAATTGTTCACAAAATAGCATCAATCACATCTTTCAACCTGAGTTCATCAGTAGTCGAATCCCCGAAAAGATGAGACGAGCCAATCGTCGCAAAAGACGTTTTTCTGATGGAGCCCCCATACTTGAGAATGTTTACAAAACAACGATATCAGAAGGTCAACGATTGAAAGACAATCATATTCATCAATTCGGCAGTCTCCTGGCAAGGTGTTCTGATTACGCTCATCAGGATACATTATTTCTCGAAAGACCTGGAAATATTGAACCTGTGTTACCGTGGCAGAAACACATTCGAATATTATATAGCTCAGACAATCATTGGATTTGTACTTAATATAATGGGCTCGAACAAATTTATATTTATGACTCAATGAATTACGGTAAACTTCATGCCGACCATGAAGTATGGTTGCGACATTTATATCCATTCTTGATCGAAGATGGAAGCATTCGATTCGAAAGTAGCTCACTTGTATTCATACAAGTTCGACAACAGTCGAACGCCAATGATTGTGGAGTATTCGCAATCGCATTTGCGGTATTACTATTATATAGTCAAAAACCAGATGGGCTTGAGTACGACATCCCATCAATGCGCCAACATTTGTTTAAAATGTTCGAAACCAACATTATACATCTCTTTCCAATGGATCCTAACTATAATCTATGTTGGGCTAGTTTATTAACATTAGAGGAAATACGTAAGAATGAACGCCCTGCTTGTACGAAGCGTAAAAACCGATTCACAAGAAAAAATATTCATGAATCTGTAAACAAACTGCTGCTCGTAAATAAAAATGCGAATATTGTTCAGACCAAAACGAATTCAGTGGAAAAGGCGCAAGAGTTTAGTAGAGAAACAAATAATATGAATGATCAAAGTAAATCAATGATTAATAGGAGATTGACTGAGGAACTCGTGACAATTTCTGATAAAGGTGACCGTATTAATGATTCGGATAATATTTCGCAACATGATGGGACAATGATATGTGGAGAGAAAGATTACAGAACGTATTACGAACCAATCAAATCGAAAATGGATCTTGCTAAAAAAATTTCGAAGGAGTACAGTCAGAAATCTCGGTGCACCCAATTGTTAGTAGATACACAAGAACGGGATATAGGAGACATGGTCAATATAGAGAATTATGTTAATAAAAGCTGTAAAAATACCGATAAATATGAAGAGAAAGAAATGCGTTCGGAATCGTCCGAGACATACATAAAAAATTTACAGAATCTAGGCTAATGCCAGAAAATATCGTTAGATGGTGTCTAGAACGTAGGCGTCATCATGAAAAATCGTTGAATAATTATCTGGATCGGCTTGAGAAGAACGCGGAAAATTTTCTTTCGAAAACTGCTCATGGTTCTTCTGATGTGAAAGAAAAGTTAGTGAATCTTTGTGGTAAATCCATGCACAATTCTTCCACTGAAGCATATTTTTTCGAGACAATGTACTCATTCAACTTGAAAGATACTATCATAGAGGTAGATCTGAAAGGACTATCACATAATATTCTGCCAATAGCGGAACAAAAGAAACAATATAAGGAGCAAAAAAAGCGGTGGTCGTACAACTATATGTGCAAACTGAGTAATGAACATAATATTGACGATATTTTGAATCAATATGAGCATTTTCTTAGCATGGTAAAGAACACAAATATGAGATCTCTTTCCGGACTGCTAGAACAACTGTTCCATAAGCACTCTACGAGCACTTTGGGTCATCCGCGGAATTGCTATATGTCAGTAAATGCTTGTTCATCGTTATTCATTGCTGTTGAGATATTAGCACCACATTTTCCATCAATACGATCTATGAAACGATTGGTATATAGAGTTAATGAATTTAGTGTCAAACTCTCATTAATGTGTCACGTAAACCTTATTAAAATTCTACCAAAATTTTCCCACAAATCTTCTAAAAAGGAGATACCATAAAAAGTTAAAACATACGCTTTGATGCAATCAGAAAGTAAAAGCAAACCTATGTACGTGTATCGCCACGCATCGCGCTGTACCCCTGCATTCCTGATTTTACGGCTTTTCTTCGAAAACCTATGTGAAAATGGTCGTAAAACCCAGGAAATGCACTGCGATGAAAATCAATAGGCCTGTATCCACCCTCCACATGGCAGGTGCATTTAGAATTTATGTTACCTCCTGATAAAGCCACCGCGCCCTTAGCTCGTTCTCCGGCTGAATCGTGTCTATAAAAACCCACGACACAATATCACAATGGTCTCATTTCCAAAATTCAGTCGAACGAGTGAGGTCCGCGGAGGTTTCTACTCGAGAACTTCGGTGGAAGTCAGTGAGTCTAGATCCGCGTTTAATACTAGTACATTGGTCTGCACTCGTAGTATCGAATTGATCACGAGTTAGTTAACTAAGTCAAATTGCAATTTCAATATTATTAAACAAATACTCATAACGCACTCTCGGGTTTTCCATAGAAAAGTGTAGAGTCGTAATTTGTTATTTAAACGAAACGCGAAGTGTCAAACACAAAAGAAACGACGACACCTCTCCACCACATCGTAATTGGTAAGCAATTTATGTAATCATTGTAATCTATTTTAACCTGATTTCAATACACGCATGAAATCTAACCTTGTCTATTTCCAATTATTTTTCTAAAAGAAAGACAACATCTCTCGAGATCTTAAAGTGAACAAACCTACCTGCTCTTTTTTCTATCCCTTATCCCTAATCGCCACGCGGGGTGTCAACCGACAAAAGGGGCGAGCATTACGTACAAACCGCTCGGTACGTGATTCCTCTATAAAAGGCGTCCAACCCCGGACGTCACAAATGGACAGAGTATTGCAAATTTCGAATCTTGTGGAATTGAATAAAATTTCGGCAGAAATGAAGAACGAAGGAAAAGTATTTCACGATGATGGGAAAATTTGCTTGGATGAAGATAAAATTATCAAAATGAATAAGGCAGCTTTTATTGCTCTCATCAAACGACCAACAGATACTCCACAGTATCCGTGCATATCATGCACAAAATTATGTTCCAAGAGAAACGTGTCATGTTTGAAGAATCTTCGTAAGACAATTTCAAACAAATACTGGGACGATTTACTAGAATATGTAGATACGAAACCTGAATTGGACAGTGACTATGGATGCCAATATTGTCTCACGAAATTCCGACAAGGTTTTTGGCTGCCCACATGTATTCTTAATGCGATGGATGTTGGGTACATGCCGGAAGAGATCGCGACCTTGAATGATTTCGAAAAAATTTGGATACAGCGTGCAAAAGCGTTCCAAGTTGCCCTGATGCCCTGACGCCCTGACACTGAGGCTATTAATGAAAAACACGAGTTATACATATAAGTCAATGGAATTCCGACGAAAAAGATAATTGTATGGCAGCATTTAGTAAATCTCGAGAAAGTGTTTGCTGCCTTGAAATGGCTGAAACAAAATAATCTGCTTTATTCGGAAATCCGATTGCCAAATTCACATGACCAATTGTTGGATGGCTATGATTTGCATGATATTGAATTTCAGGTAGATCCTGATGAGCAAAATGATAAAGATAATGTTGATATTTATTCAAAAGATACATCTGAAGACGTTCATAACACGCATGACGCAAAGCATGTCAAATTCACTGAGAGCCTACAAGATGTAAAACTGAATAAAAATATGACTGGGGAGTGCATGTCACAAAAATCTGCCTTACTTACGCCAATCACTGACCCAGATACATATCATGAGCAGTACACAATTTATCCCATACAGAATAAACGAATGAATGAAACTTCAACCAAATTGTATCAAATGAAAAAATTCCAGGATTTACCGCTAGATAATCGCGTTAAAACTCTGGATTTACAATGTTTCCCTGATTTATATCCATACGGTATTAATGGGATTTGTGAGACGCGTTCATTAGTACTCACGCATCATGAATATATCAAAGCACGTCTCTTATCAGGAGACTCCAGATTCCGTCTAAATCGACAACATCTCTTTCATTTATTGAATGATACTAATATTCGGCAA
This sequence comes from Zele albiditarsus, assembly GCA_958496275.1. Taxonomy (NCBI): domain Eukaryota; kingdom Metazoa; phylum Arthropoda; class Insecta; order Hymenoptera; family Braconidae; genus Zele; species Zele albiditarsus. The sequence goes on from OY292417.1 coordinate 259,404, forward strand.
CTGAACAGTGGTATTTATCATTTACTAAATGTGGTCAAGCCACATCAGAAATACACCGTGAAAGGATATTTAGATCATTTATCCGAAGGCAATTTAGAGGGAAATATGAACACAATGTTCGAGCGCCACAGAAATTCGGTCCAATACTGGGTCCGTCCAAGAAATAATTTAGCATGCATGATCCGTCATTATGGTCCAGCGACATGGTTTTTAACGTTGAGCCCAGCTGAATACAATATGGATGATTTATTCCAGTATCTCCGTGATCGAAACGGTGCCGATTTTAAGAAATTATCTAATAACCAAGCCTATCAGCTGATCCAGTATCTGTATCTAGATTTTCAGATAATAAATTCCGCGCAATGCTCGATTTCATGTTGTCGCTGGACAACCCTATAGGTAAAATCATACACTACTTCTGGCGACGGGAGTATCGGGGTGGGGGACACAGCATTTTCACATAGTTCTATGGGTCGAAGATGCACCTGTATTAGGTAAAAGTTCCAACAAAGAAGTTGAAAAATTTATTTCGCAATATGCAACATGCAAACTTCCGAATAAAAAAACTTCACCACAATTATATAGGCGAGTCAACACCCATCAACGGCATCGCGATAATAGTTATTGTTTGCGATCAAAAAAATTCAAGTGTGGTGGAGTTACCAGTCGATGTAGATTTGGTTTTCCTCATCCCGTCTCTGAAAGTTTTGTGCTCCGCGATGCAGCTGTTTCCATCGCGGGGCGCCGAAAATTGAGAACAAAGAGTCGTCTGTATGATCTTCCTCGCAGTGCGGACAAAGTTTATATCAACTATTATAATCCGACCATTCTCTGTGCTTGGGAAGGTAACATGGATATACAATTTATAGGTGAAGCTTCTACTTCATTGACCCACTATTGTACGAAATATTCTACGAAAGCCGAAAAAACTTCGGAAACGATTAATGATATAAATTCCACAAAAACATTACATCAGCGACTGTGGAATTTTGCATTCCGTAGTTCAAATGATCGAGAAATTGGGGCACTTGAAGCTGTGGACACACTTTTGAGTATACCGTTGTATGAAATAGACTCAGACACTTCTATAATATGGTTAGACGTCAGATTAATAAGGAGTAGTAAATTGAAATTATTTAAGGATATCCAACAAATAGATCCCAATTCAACTGAAATTTTTTGCCCATCAGTTATCGATAATTATTACCCTAATCGCCCTGAAGCATTGGCATTTGTATCACTGTATAACTTCGCTATGTGGTACGACATTGTACGGAGTAAGCCTAAGAATATCAACGTTGAACTTCATGATATTGGCACTTCTCTTTACTTGAAAAAACGAGAACGAGGTCACTTGATCAACCATTATAGATACAATATAGACACACAACCGGAAAATTATTTTTATTCATTATTATTATTACATCAACCATGGGTGGATACAGATGAATTGAAAAATGGTTTCAAGACATACACAGAGTCATTCAATTACAAAAAAGTATGTCTAGAAGCAATGCAATACCATGAAGGACTAGTTGACTTGCAAAAAGGAATCGATTACATAAATAATGAAGTTGAGAAACTCATAGCTAATGAAGAGAATGAGAACCATGATAGGGTATCTGTACCTAAACCTTTTCATTGTGATGTTGTAGAAACTGAAGTAGTAATGACGGAGTTTAAAAATTTAGGCGAAAAAGCGGTCAAAGACATTGATGTAGCAGTAATGATCACTCAAATGAATTTTGACCAAATGAGAGTATTTGAACGAATCACTGCTACCTTGCAGTCGAAGAATGAACTACTGAGACTTTACGTGAGTGGGGAAGGCGGCACAGGCAAAAGTTTTCTCATTGACGTATTGCGAGCATGGATAAAAAAGGAACTGAATAAGGAGACAGCGGTAACTGCTCCTACAGAAATTTCAGCATGGAAAATTACTGGTGGAACTATTTGTCGAGCATTCTCATTACCAGTTGAACACGGTAAAACCCCTGTATACAGCGAACTATCAGACGGCTCCCTCAAAGTGTTACGCGATCAATTGAAAGATGTAGCGTTGATCATAATTGATGAAATATCTATGGTGTCCAATGTAACTTTGATGTATGTACATCTTCGCTCGATAGAAATTTTCAATACGGGGGGTGGGGAGAAGGAAAATAATTGGTTTGGTAGCAAGCACATCCTTGTTTTCGGGGACTTCTTACAACTTCCACCTGTCCATGAGGATCCAGTTTATGTTCAGTTACCTTCGACGAAGGTAAAAGAACTTGTCAATTCATTAGGAAACATCAATCTCTGGACACATTCGTTTTCTTACGATGAGTTGAATATTAATATGAGGCAAAAAGAAGATGAAGGATATGCTAATTTATTATCTCGATTACGAATTGGTGCTCTAACATGTGATGATATCAATTTGCTAGAAACTCGCAAAATTGGAATTGATCCACATTCATCATATAATGCCCGATTGCACACATTAAGTGAATATATCAATGGACTGTCTTTAGATACTGTTTGTCTATTGCCCACCGGCAAACAATGCGACATACTTAATGCAACTATGCTGGAACAAATTCCAAGTGAGGAATTATTGCTCGAAGCATATGACTCTATAGATTGCCCCAAATTCACAATGACATCAGCTAAAAAGCTATTGCATAAATATGATGATGACGCCACTCGCACCGCTGGTCTTGCAAAATGCATCGTTATAAAATTGGGCGCGAAATTGATCATACGACGGAATATCGAAGTAGTTGTGTAATGCCGGTTCTAACTCAGTACTGTTTTACCGGTCAATCATGATGGTAAATGGTTCTGATTGAATCTACTTTATCGGCGGTTGGAGATGATCTGTTTTATTAGACTATAGTATGGTGATTAGCCGGCCGTTGGGGGTAGATTGTTGAAGTATGGTATGATTACTTGGTTTGAAGTTTTTTTATCGAAGTATGATGGTTTTTTACCGACGGCCAGGGGTTAGCTTCATTATCACCTATTTGCACTATAGTATGTCAATTTTTTCACTCTAGTTTATGTGAATGTTTTTCTTCTAACATCACATATTGCCTAATGAGAGTTGATTCCGCCCCTCCATCTATCCCCTATGACGTCATTCTCGAGACGAAGAATCATGAGGGGGTGGAGATGATTTTTGAATGTGCAAGTTCATTCTTGTTCAGTAATAGTTCACACTTTCTAGTGAAAGAGTGAGTTCGATAAAAAACGGAAAAAAATGTAAATTATATTAGACGTGCAGGGTTTCAAGTGCCCAGTGAATCAATTCATTTTGAAAGAACTTGCAATGATTCTCGTCAATGATAGAACAGAAGCTGTACATGGATTGACACATATACTGTTTCAACCACCATTCAAATGGGAAAGTTTATCGAAACAATATCAAATAATGAATTCATGGGTAATACGCAATTACCATGGAATATTGTGGGATGCTGGAGATATACCATATAATCGTCTGAACGATGTTCTGCACATAATATTGAACGATGTCACTTACATTTATGTAAAAGGGACAGAAAAGAAACAGTGGCTTTCAGACCTCATTGGACAATCCAAAACTATAATTAATCTTGAAAATTTTGGATGTCCATCATTGAGAAATATCAATGTAAAAAATTGCAGTTGTCATGAATATAGAAAATCTGGACTTATATATCACTGTGCCTTGGAAAATGTTCAACAATTAAAATGTTGGATTGAAGAAACACAGTTTCTCAATCCATCGATTGATAGATCAGTCGAATTTTTTTATCAACTGGATGAAAGAATTGAAGATATGATACCCGAGGATATAGCGTGTTTTCCAAAGGAATTCATTTTATAGTTCGCAGCAACGAAAATTGATAAAATTTGGAAGGAATTACCAGCACAATTGCAGAGAGATGAGGATATATTGTCTCACCGCAGATGCCAGAGACATTATAATTCAAGTACTGCTGATCATGATGAATTTGATGGAGTCATTCCACTAGTTAAAAATTGTCTTGAATGTAACAAACCGAAAGAGATAAATGATTACATTGATATGATTATTGGATGTATACATATATAATGAACAAAAATGAATAAATATATTTTTAATATTACAATTCGCCGTTAGTTATTCTTGACTGTTACCCTCCAATATGTAATCATTCCCAACGTAAGCTTAATAATACTTCTTTTAAATAAAATCTCATTTTGAGATGAATGTTTTCATGAATTAATGTTATAGTAAACATATGAAGCGCACCCCCACTGGAATCTATGGAAACCATTTGAATTTCCTTACGCGTGAAACTGGTGGGTCGGTCACGAGATTTTCATAGGTATTATATCTTTTTCTACATATAACATACTGTTTGCACATCTTAGTGCCGCATTCGATAACTACCCACACTCTTCTTTTTATCATAATTCACCCAAAAAACAGTCAATATGGTCCGTTGATTGATTATTTTTGTTTATTCCAGGATGAAAATGAATAGAAAATATTCATGTAATCTAACATATCTTTTTTGTACATATAATATAAAGTCTGCACATCTAAGTGCCGCATTTATTGATACATCACTTTTTATCTTAATTCTTTCGAAAACCCGCCGATACTGCCCGTTGATGAATTATTTTGTTGTTGTTTATTTTACTGATACTAGTATACTATCTGCATGTACCCCTGAAGATTATAAATGTGGGTGAGGTACAAACTGTATGACGCTGAGGTGGTTTTTAAAATTTGAATTTATTTACAAAAAGTGTTGGGGCCGATGAAAGGTGGGGGATGTAGGCGTAACATACCCTTGTTTATCAATATATTTTGAATATATCTTTGCGGAAAAAACTAAATATAAGGTTGTTGTGGTGGAAATTTCACCTATAAAAACCTTCAATGTTCACTTCTAAATCCAGTGAGGATCCAAAACACGAAGGACCACAGATCAAAAAACAAAAAACAAAATGTAAGTAATAATATACTATTCTATGAAATATATGTTTTGTGCTTTTTGGTTCATTATTTTTATCTGTGCATATGTCACAAATTATAATTATAATAGACTAATGTTGATGAATGTTTTTTCTTATAGAATGGCGCAAGGACAACACACACTGCATGTAACAATTGAATGGTGCGTTGGGCAAGACCCAAGTAATGATAGTTGGCTGCAGGAGATTATTAGGATAATTAGTGAATATTTCCATAGTCACCAAACAGTTGAGGGTTTGGTGATCACATGTAACAATATAGAGGCGCTGGTCATCATCGACAATGAACAACGGATTTGCTGGTGTCGTCGCATTCGAATTGAAGGAGATTTGCGTGGTGAACGTGAGGCGTATATTAAACATTCAAAACATGTTGCTTGAAAGCTGCTCTAGAAGTCAGTTAACGACAATTAAAATCGATCTTGAAGAGTATCTCGTACGTGTTAAAGTGATTAACTTCGTCACATTATCATTCACGCAACAAACAATATAATTCGATAAGCGATCGGAGTGATCACCGTTCGCTATTATTATTATCAGACGATCGCAGTGAACGCATTCTCTTTTTTTAATAAATCAATCAATTCTCGCTAATCAACTGATCATTATCAACGTTGGAACATCTGCGATTTGGTGCGCAGTGCAACTGAACAAAATAATCGACAGTGTTAGTGAAAACCAATAGTTATAAGTGAACATTGCAAAATGTGTAATAAACGTTATTTGTTGTTAGTTGAGTGAATTCTTTGATAAACCATTCACGTGTTTAAACCATCAACTTGTGAGTTCGTTAACATAATTAAATGCAATTCATTCTTACTTCAACCGCGGGTCGCGGCATAGTAAGCAACGATCCCAATACCATTTCGGACTATAATCTAAATTCAATTGATATAATTAATTGTTTTCATCTCTCTTTTTGGGGAACTTTTGGTACCTCAACCGAATCTACACTCAGGACGTAACAGTTATATTATTATTAATTATGTGGCAGTGGTGGGATTCAAACCCACGCCTCCGAAGAGACTGGTGTCCAACAATCCAGCCATACAGATTTTTCTTCCTCAAAATCGATCAATACCAGACGTATCGATCCGACCAAACAAGGAACCAATAATATCGAGGTCAACAAAATGCCACTACGCACTCAATCCATCACCAACAACATCCCGAGACAACCATCAACGGCATCCGAGCGTACGTCCTATCACAGCGTGGGACTCACCACTCCCACATTCAATATTGTAATATCATTGCGCTAAAAGTAGTCGTGTCTCTGTAAGTCATATCCTTCTACCATTCTTCGTTTCTCTATAGCTGTTCATACTCTTTCCTATAATTAAAAATGGCTCACCCTATAATAATATCGGAAGATCTACTGAACGACCGAATCAGGCAGGAACTACAAATCGACTCCGGTAGCTCACTAATCGACCTATTAAACAAGATTAAGAGTAGAGAAAAACTAGAAAAACAATTAAGGGTATAAACACTCAAGGTAGAATCATACGAACGACTAAACCCGACAGTTCACGCCAACGTAACACCTCCAACTCCTCCCCGATGGAGACCTAGCCAAGAATCTAATGACATCTTGCAATATCTATTAAGAAACAGGACAGAATCACCCGACAGAATACACAACCACACAAGACGCCCACAATCCCACTTACTCATACGACACACCCCCAAACAGGACAACGGATTTCAACTAGGACCGAAAGACTACTTACATTCTATTACACATTTTGACGGCACTGATGAAGGCCACGACGCGAGCAAATTTATCATGCACTGTAGAAACGCGGAAGAGTATGTTCGTCCCGGTGTACGGTCTAAATATCCCGAGACATAATATCCTCTACTAAAATATCCCGGACAAAATATCTCGAGACAAAATGTTCTGAGACAAAGTATTTCAGAACAAAATTTCTAGGGACAAAATATTATTTCTCTTAACATCATGGGACGCAATATATTTAAAAATATAATATTAAAAGGATGTATTTTAAGTAAAGTTATCGTTACGGAGCGTTGTACGAACGAATATGAAAACGTGTCAAAATAAATAAAAAATAAGTCAAAAAAACAAAATAAATTGAGATCAGAACAGAAAAAAACGGAAATTCTGATTGAACAAGAAATAGCAGGTAGAGAAGTTCAAAAAATTAAGCACCAAAAGTATTTGAATTATGATATGCGCCTTAAGAATGTGGTAATCAAATATAAGGATATGAATGTTTTGGAATATCTTCGTGGTGTCGCTCACCATGTTTTGAAAATTCGGAGCTGCATATTTTGTGATTTGAATATAATTGAAATTAAATATTTTGTGATTTGAATTGGAGGCGTGTATATTAACATTTGATTCCAGGGATGAAAAACGATAATTCAATAGGGATATTATGTACATGGAATTATTTGACCCCAGGAAATTGTGCATACAGGATATTTCGTCCCGGGATATATTGTCATGCAACCGTATGTTCCACCTTACAGAGAACACGAAATTCTAGCATTACTAATGGGAAGACTCAAGGGTGACGCATTGAAACGCTCAAGCAAATCGAAACCCTGCACAATTGACGCGTTAATCAATTGCATTAAAGGCTATTTCGACACACCCAAATCTTACAATACACTACGACGAGAAATAATTAACTTTGTTGGGGGTGTAGCCAACCAAATAGCTGCCGTGGAAATAATTGGTTATTGAGACATAAATTATAAATGCGATTGGATAAATGAAAAAATAGAAATATATTGATTTAATTGAATGAACGAATAATTAACAATAATGAGTGAATGAGTGCTGACTGAATGTTGATTTGTACAATGCGTGAATGGATGAACAATGTGACATGAGTGAGTGCATGTATGTTGAATAGAAAATCTGAATGCAATTATATTGAGTTGAACTGGAGCCACGCGGTCTAGGATGAGCAACTGAATTGTATGTGAGAAATGACCGCGTGTTGAGTAATGTCGATGAAACAATTGAGCAACCAAATTGTATAAAATAATAGAGTGATAACAATGATCGTTCAATTAACTTGAGTCATACAATTCACACATTATACTAGCATACGATCCACACAATTATCAACCACTGAATCGACGCCACGTGGTGATACACACCGGAAATTTATTGAAAATCAATTAATTCCCTTATTCACACGTTTGATATGGTCATTGAGTTGATCACGATGAGCAGATATTATTACGCATTGAGTTGAACACACTGAGTTAACACTCTGGATTTGGCCAATGAGTCGTACGAACGGAAAGAGTACTACACGTTCGCTAGATTCGATGGTTAGAGCAAAGATGGTTGAGATGCACGCGTTGATGATGATCATGATGCTGACGGAAGAGCGACGAAACTTATGATGCACTTCAGCGCAAGCGTAGGCGCAGGATGTGCGCAAGCGCATGCTCATACGTGTTCATAAGTGTACAAACTTGATTGATTGGGTGATCATGACACTACGTGACAATATTGATTGCCCAATTGAGTGATTTGTGCTGAATTGTGAATCAAACTGGTTGAGGGATTATGGGGTGCTGCCGCCTCACAACATGAGTAACCAAACAAACTTTAACCAACTACGCCACGAAAAAATCAACGCTTACGCTGGACGAGCCGAAGAGCTGTTAACCGAGGTATTAAAGCAACTACACAACGCGAAACGTTAAACTCCGTTTTCAATCAACCATCATTCTCCCAACGTCGTGGATCAAATATAATTGTAATAAGCACCGATGGTACTTCGTATTCTGGAGGAATTGATGTTAATCTGCAAACACTTAGCTTCATGTTAGATACTGACGACCAAACGGCGGGAATACCAAATCATCCCAACAGAATTAGTTCGAAAGAACTGAAAACTAGGGGCGAGAGAAATTTGTTAAAAGAATGTTATGTCCGATTGGAAAAAATCCAATAATCGCCAAATTTTAAATTGAACCCAGCCAAAGTACAACTACAACAGACGCATACGGACACACCAACCGACGATCCACATTTTCAGAACGACCAAAAACAAGCCGAAATTCAGTCAGAAATACACGACACCCCACCACAATCAATATTAGTAACGGCAGACGTACATAACGACCCAGAACCTGATAACAACAATGAGGCACCCTCGAATCAATTATAATCCCAATTACCTACCAAGAGAACGATTGAAGGTAGAAAAACACGAATAGGAAGACAGAACGGCTCCACAACTCAATCAGAGGCGGCGAGTAGCGTATCATCCAATCCCATTGCAACGAAACTTCGGAGAATGGGACAACCAGCGACAATACCTCATACAACTCTCGCTTTGCCAATAGACTTGGATGAAATAATGACTGAACCCCCCTAGACTCGATCGACCTCACACAAGTATCACATTCCCCTATCCCACATGCTTCACACATTACACCTCACCCAGTCTTGGACGGATACATCTATGTAGACTCTACATCTAGTACTGAAACCGATCCAAACCATCCCGACCTGTCAAGTTCCCCTAATGACGCCTCCCAAAAGACCACGATTGACGATAATCCCGTAATTATAGGAAATCCACAGGTGCCATCTGTCGCCCTCTACCCACCAGATCCAGACGCTGACGAACAAGATCAAATACCTAACATAACGGAAGACATAGCACTCCCCACGAACGTATTCGATACACCCGACAGTCTAGAAATGCGAAAAGATAATTCAATTTACTTCATACAAGACGATGGTGACCCAACGGACTCCATAGGATAAAAATTCATTACGGACGGATTGATCCCGCCCAAGAACCCGACTTCCGAGTACGAAATAGGCCATATTATAGTCAAACGTTGGGGAAGTAAAACTATTTTAGCAATAGTAATCAAAAGGAAAGGAGCCGACACCGTTTATAAAGAAGATGTTGTAACAATCTAGCGTATATCAGCGTGGTAAATCCACGAGGTTCTTCTACATTCCTCCATTCTCCATCTGTTCGGCTGCCTGCGTGCACACATAGACGCGGTCATAGATGAAAGTTCAAAAGAATGCCCTACACGCATGATTGATGCGCATATTATACATGAGTGGGGATACTCTTGAGAGCTCTTCACCCGATAGAACAATCTCGGGCTGACTACCGAATAGGCTAGACGAATAGATTTGCTTGCTGAATCTAATAATCGACGCATATATCCAAATAGCTTTAGAATTTGTACCTCGAGGCAGTAACATTTCGTTTGTTATATTATTGTTATAATTAACAGTGCAATTTCTCCCGAGACAGGCCCCTGCTAATATAATAATCATTCATTGTTTATTGGGAGACGCGATAACCGAAAGGCTGAGTATTGTTCAACCGATCGGAATTGTGTGCTAAGTGGTGTGAGTTTGTGTGTGTGAGGCGTTAGCCAAGCTGAATAAAAAGGTAAACGATATACTCCATTCAATTGCTTTTGCTTATTTGTTTCCACATTCGTTGCATCGCTTAGTTGCTGAACCTCTAGGGAGCCGGAGTTCAGAAACCTTGGGTATTTGATTGTTTCTTTCCCATAATAATTAGAAATTCTCATTAATCGAAGTAATCGACTTCGCGCGGACTGGTTCTTTAATTATTACATCCCAGTCTTAAAACTAGTCTTGAAATAATTAATCATCGAGTAATTATTAATTATTCATGCTACGCGGGTTGTCGCGCGTAACGTAAATGAATACGATAATACATCGTGATTTGGCTATTTTTGAGTCAAGTAATTCGTTCATGTTGACTAACCCGTGCTGGGATCGGGAACGGTGAATTCAACGACCTTGATGAGTCTCATACAGCTGGTCATACGATATAAGGGTGACTGTCGGCATATCGCGAGGCGGTATGAACCCTGAATAGTTTTTGAGGTTACTTTAAACTTAAGAGTTCCCAAGAACTTGTCTTGGGTGGCGTCCAACCAATAGGTCTCGTAGCCTTTTCCAACCTTTGTCCCTCATCCGTTGGATCCGCATCCCGGTCTTAATCTTTTAGGCAGATCTGGCGCGGCTTGGTGTTACAATGTCGAAAACGGGCTGAGAAGATGGTATTTGAAAATGGAAGAATTAAATTTAGAATCTGCTAGCGTTTCCCAAGGTAAAAGTAATTTCGATAAAGACACTTGGAAATACATGAAATCAACATTTAGAATCCTGTTATTAGACACCCAAATTAAAATCACTATTTGTTTAGAGAAAATCATTTATCCATCCCGAGACGAAATTCACAACATAATCAAATTAAACCATGAACCACTCCGTGCAGGGCACAAGGGCATAACGAGAACATATGATCGCATTAGAAGCCAATATTTTTGGGAATATATGAAACACGACATTGAAAAATTCATAAAAAAATGTGTCAGTTGTCAAAAGAAGAAACTTATTAGAATTAGAACTAAACAACCTATGACTTTGACCGAAACATCAGTGAACGTCTTCGATAGAGTAGCTTTAGACGTAGTCGGCCCATACAAAATTTCAAAAAGCGGGAATAAATACATTTTAACAATGCAAGACGATCTGTCGAAATATTGTTTAGGAGTACCAATACCAGATTATACCGCTGGGATGGTAGCTCAAGCTTTCATTGAACACTTCGTACTCAGATTCGGAGCACCAAGAGCCATACTGTCAGACCAAGCGACATACTTCCTAGGAGAACTGATGACATTAATTACGAAAACATTGGGCATAACCCAATTCAAAACTACCTCCTTTCACCCACAATCAAACGGCTCCCTAGAGTGCACCCAGCAGGTGCTTAATGACTACTTAAAACATTACAGGGATAAAGACGATTGGGACCAATGGGTACCTTTCGCCATGTTCAATTATAATACGAGCAAACATTCGGCAACCTATTGCAATCCACATGAATTGGTTTTCTGCGAAAAAACGCGATTACCATCCGACTTAGAACCGTTTGACAAACTCCCTACGTACAACGACTATCTACATGAGCTAATGAACAAGTTAACTGAGACATGAAACGTTGCACGGCATAACCAAGACGCAGCGAAATTAAGATCCAAACAATATTATGACGAAAAGATAAATCCTAAAAGATATTTCGGGTAGGACAATACGTTATGTGACGTGGTGGCGACCCACGTCACGATTGCCACGAGCAATCGCTTGGCTCAGCCCGAAACAGGGCATAAATTTACCCCCTTATTGCCATTACCTTTACCAACTAAGAGTAGTTATTAATAGCCGCTGCCGCCTGCAAAATAGATATAAGAAAATGTAAAGAACGAGTGCATGAATGAATGAGAGAATGGAAGAAGAGATAAGATGGCCTACCTGGCACCCTGCAGCTACCAAATTATCCACGAGGATCCTGAAGTCACCCTCGCCCAGTAAACCACACTCCACATATCGAAAACAATGATCACCGACGCTTCCCGAACAAATTAATTAATGAGGAGAGCCAGAAACTACCGAATAAGTACCGTGGTGAATTAATACCATCGGGAAAGCACATAAAACAATAAAAAAACAACAATACCGAAGCACCTTGTGCACGATCGTACCGAACAACACTGGACCATGGGCGACATAACCCTAAATGTCACCCAGTGGTCAGCACGGTAAAGATCGTCGGTAACTACCCTCGGCCGAATTACCATAAGGGAAGCGGTCGATAACGGAAATCAATATGGATTGATGACACCGGCGGCGCTATCGGCCAGTGAACCCGGAAGAGATGGAGACAACATAGGCGAGGGGTGACAGCTAAAGGGCGAAGAGGGTAACGCAGCCATTTTCCGGCACTTCGCCAGTGGCATACCTAATGAACGGACGCATGTGTGACTTGAGAGTGAATTATTGAAACGGAACGACTCGGCTATTGTACTTTGTGGGTTTGATTTGTGACGACTCGGCTATTGTATATGTAAAATTGATTTGTGACGACTGAGCTAAGTGAAATTGGACATTGAATTGAAATCGAATTGTTAGATAGTCGGGAGTCAAACGTTGTGCGAATTGTAGGTGTGTGTGAAAAAGTGCCACACCAGAACGCAGTAAGTAGCTCATCATTTCATTTGTGCATGCGGACCGCGTGGTCACACATTCGCCGGCGTAGTCGATTAAATTGTATATACTTTGCCCAATTATCGAATGCAGAGCGGCAGCTACAGCAGATCCCCATATTTTCCATTATTGTAATTAATTCGAAACGGTGTATACCCAATCCTTTCCCACGTTGTCGGCGTATTACGCCGCGAAATCTTCTCGAATTTTCCACGCATCCCCTTACGTGCAACAAGTGCACGTGTACCGAAGCCTACATTCTTGTACCGCGCGGACAATAGCGTTTCTATTGTCCTGCCGCGCGTGGCCTATTACCCCCCGCGCATCTCCCCTATTGTTCCGAAATCTTTCCTATCTATTATTTCCCCTTTCGCGCGTATGATTTACTTGGAATTCATTTTATTTCTTTTGTCGATCGCCGTATTAACAACTTTACTACCATTGTCAATCAATTTGTATTATATCTTCAAATACTTTCACGTTATATTATCGAACGCTAGACACGCAAATTAATATTATTGAAATCGATCTATTATTTGAAGAGAATAAACTTTGCTGCTGATTAGCGCAACCAGCGAAATTCCAATAGCGAATAATTATAATTCATTGAACTAAGTGATTAATTGTGCGATCTTGTTGAATAAATCGAGACCAATTATTATAATTAAATTCTTCGCGTTACCCCGTTATTTTCCCTCCCCATAATTTTCCGAATCCCCTGTTTTCCTTATTTTCAGGTTGAAATAAATAAGGTGGCATCCCGACCCGCTGACTACCGCCACTGAAAAGGCAAACGTCACAGTTAATATTAAGAAAAACATAAAAGACAGGGAAATATAAGGTCGTAAAAGTCATCGGCGAAAGAAGCAATATCGACATCCAAATAGCCCTTGGCCAAATTGAAGAATACATATGGATCAGGCCGAATTAGTTGTGTCATCCGACGCGAGTACTGACCAATCCGATTATTAGAGCATAGACAATAAGTATTTCTAACGACTATTCATTTTCTCATCATAACCACTTCCTTGCTAATGTCATTAAAACCATAATATTACTACAAATCATTAGAGCCAAGCATTACACTTTCAGGTGTTACAGGATGGGCAATTTCACGCTATTCATACTAACTATCATACTCATATCATGTGTGCGTCAAGGAACATGCATCATCGCTTACGACTGCGCAGTGCCCGGCATGAACATGACCACGTACTCATTTAATAAGATTCGGGAGTGCAATATACCTATACCGAACCCAATAACAATCTCAACTAGTATCCAACCTCTTCAGATTGCTGAGTACTCTACAGTGCACGTTTATCAGTGTAAAGTTGAGATGAATATATCAATTTACCATTGCAGAATGCATTCCTCCATATCAATAGTATCTAATGCAAGACAGCTACACCTTCCGGCTCAACGATCACTATCACTCGGAAATATTTAAAAATTCTACCACTACGAGACCGATCCAATTAGCAGGCAAGGTAGACAGTTCCGGAAGCTGCAAGGGCGAGTCATTTTCCCATCGTTATGGGTCATGGGAAGACGTGGTAGTAATAGATCAAATATTAATCTCCATTCAGGACTATTACGCGACTGTAAAGGTAGAGTCGAACGATTTAATCCCCCGATCAGGAACCAGATGCCGATACGACGAAGGGAAATGCATGGATCTTAATAACGGAAATACATTTTGGGATCTAATAAAGACCTCCATATGCAGTCTGGATGGATTTTCCGATATCTACCAAGGACACGCCGAGAAGACACGCGACAAATCCATAGAAAATGACAATCAAGAGTTCTGTTCAGTCCCATCCAACGAGTACACCTTCGCTCTACCAACAAAGGGTGTCCTGGAATACTGCGGTTACAAATTTATTCAGACAGAACACCCACGACTATTCATATACGACACGACTAACGCTACTCCCCTTAACAAAAAAAGAGGAACAGACATCAAAAACATTGACATCTTCACATACGTAAATTCAAAGTTCGTTCATCTAGCTCGTCATTTCAAAAACCAACTCATTAATCTGTATAATGACGTAATAATACAACAATGCGCTCTAAAGAGGAAAATGTTGAGCAATACGCTTAATACGGCCCATCTATCCCCGGTTGATTTTGCTTATCATATCATGAATGGCCCGGGTTATATTGTTCACGTCGCTGGTGGAGTAGTTGGAATAGGCAAATATGTACCACTAGAGGTAAAAGTCAGAAGAGTAGAACAATTCTTTCAAGAGCTACCAGTGATGCGGGGTAACGAGTCAATGTTAACAAGCAATGTCACAAACAGCCCCGGCAATAGCACCCGTAGAATTGACCCCGCGAACATCCAAATCATGGAATTATGTCGAACCCGGAAATTTAATGGACGCAGGTGTTTCCGCCACAGGGGATTTGAACAAACTAAGCGAAAGTATCATATTCCCACTCGAAGAACCTGCGGTATTACACTCAATCGCTCGCGGGGCAATAGGTCAAGAAAACATCCATCAAGGCGTAAACTTAGAGAACATGATAACTTTCGAGAAAATTCAAAGCAAATTTCAATCAGCATTAGGAGCCATTTCTAAGGTTCTCTGCACCATCGGACATTGGTCCAATATATTTTTTGGCGCATACATTCTCTTCGAAACCATTGAATTCGTCTTGGATACCATCTTCCATGGTATCACCCGATATGCAATTTTTGGTTGGAGCTTCAAGCTAGCAGGCGCCCTGTGGGACTCATTAACACATCTTTTCATTCACCTAAACGAACAGAAACGAAAGAAACCCGAACGACGCGATACTGACATTGGATTAGGATAACAAACACGTGTTACCGACGATAACAGACAATTAGCTCATAGAACGTACCCCAAAAGATATTGTAACACCAAGCCGCGCCAGATCTGCCTAAAGGATTCAGACCGGGATGCAGATCCAACGGACGAGGGACAAAGGTTGAAATAGGCTACGAGACCGATTGGTTGGACGCCGCCCTAGACAAGTTCTTGGGAACTCTTGAGTTTAAAGTAACCTCAAGGAATTATTCAGGGTTTATACCGCCTCGCGATATGCCGACAAAGTCACCCTTATATCGTATGACCGGCTGTATGAGACTCATCAAGGTCGTTGAATTCACCGTTCCCGATCCCAGCACGGGTTAGTCAACATAAACGAATCACTTGACTCAAAAATAACCAAATCACGATGTATTATCGTATTTATTGACGTTACGCGCGACAACCCGCGTAGCACGAATACTTAATAATTACTCGATGATTAATTATTTCAATACTAGTTTTAAGACTGGGATGTAATAATTAAAGAACCAGTCCGCGCGAAGTCGATTACTTCGATTAATGAGAATTTCTAATTATTATGGGCAAAAAACAATCAAATACCCCAGGTCTCTGAACACCGGCTCCCTAGAGGTTCAGCAACTAAGCGATGCAACGAATGTGGAAACAAATAAGCAAAAGCAATTGAATAGAGTATATCGTTCACCTTTTTATTCAGCTTGGCTCACGCCACACACACACACAAAATCACACCACTTAGCACGCAATTCCGATCGGTTGAACAATACTCAGCCTTTTGGGTTATAGCGTCTCCCAATAAACAATGAATAATTATTATATTAGCAAAGAGCCTGTCTCGGGTGAAATTGCACTGTTAATTATAACAATAATATAACAAACGAAACGTTACTGCCTCGAGGTACAAATTCTAAAGCTATTTCGATATATGCGTCGATTATTAGATTCAGCAAGCAAATCTATGTGTCTAGCGTATTCGGTAGTCATCCCGAGAGTGTCGTTTCGGGTGCGTAGCGCGGGTCAAGAGCTCTCAAGAATGTCCCCACTTATGTAAAATATGCGCATCAATCATGCGTGTAGGGCATTCTTTTGACTTCTCATCTATGACCGCGTCTATGCGTGCACACATGTAAGCGGAACGGATAGAGAATGGAGGAATGTAGGAGAACATCATGGAATTACCACGCTGATATACGCTACATTGTTACAACATATCCCATCCCTTTCATCATAAACCACACATGTCATATCCCATCATTCCACTATAACCCACACACAATCAAAAAAATTTTTTTTTTAAACACACCACACTAAACAAACAGGGGGGCCCGGAGTCACCGCGCCGACAACCACGAGCCGATACAGGACGACCCGCCCCCAATCGCTGCATCCAGCACCCCAAGAATATCATCCTCTTCGCAAACGAGTTCAAACTAATGGAGAAAATACAGAGAGGAGATAAATAAATGAAGGAAAGTTAATAAAAAAATAAATGATAGAAAAAAAAAAAGTTGATAAATAAATAAATAAACGAAGAAAAAGTTAATAAAAAAAGTAATTAATTAATTAATTAACAAGAAATATTATCACTATTATAAAGTAGTCAATTTAAATAACAAACTCACCGTGGCACGCTCAGGGCGACGGCGGTGAGGCACCCCTCGATCATCAAAAGATGAGAGAATCCGGACGACCCACCAACCACGTCAACCTCGGCCCTCTTCTCCCTTCACTCTTCGTATCCGGGTTTCCCTGTAGAATCTTGCCATAAAAAAAAAAAAACTCACAATTAACCAATGCACTTTCATTTAGCACTAAAACAAGCACAACGCGAGCGACAAATACTCACGTAATTCAATTTCCTATTCATCTTCACGGTCGGACGGTCGATGAATTAATGATCCCCTCCTTGCGCTCCAATGGATGTACGGACACCAACACTATTTAGTCCACACGTCGGTGCACAATTCAACCCACACATATGCACTCGCAACAACGAAATTCTTCAACGCAACTACACGTGCAACGGCATCTAATTTCCAGACTACATTCGCTGAACCAAAAGGCGGAGGACGCACGACAATTACGCGTGAATAAATTAATATTCAATACCTTTTTTCCCTTTACAGGTGATAAAAACAGCAAAAATCAACCCTAATCAGATAAGCCTTATATAATAGGACCCTATAACATCATTATTGCGAACAGAAACCCAACAATTCAAGAAAAATTGAATGAGAATAAAAAAGTAGTGCGCCTATGTGACCCTATGCATGTGTGCCCGCTTACCCATGCATCATGCGGGCGTAGCGGAGCACATGTACGAGCGCGTGCACCGCAATCCGCCGCACTCCGACCGCAGATATATACGGAAGTGCACTAAACTCCTTCTCGTCTCCCCTACATCCACCAACTATCTTTCTCGCTCCCATTGACGACTATATGTTTTAATAAAAATCTTCCCTTTTAATTCCTCATTGTATATTTATGTATTAGAATATAACAAAAAATGGTTATGTTCACCACTTGTAATTAGAATTAGACCTACAAATAATGGTTCAATGTATAAATCAATTTAGTTTTACATTCCGACGGAAAATAAGTCATTCCCATTATTGAATTGTAAATCACTAAACAAATGGCATTCTGCTACGTCAATGATTAATAAAATTATTTTCACTCAATTTTTTTTACTTTTAATCGATAAAATTAAAACCAAGACCATATAAAATAAATAGGTCACTCCTATTATAAACAAATTGTTAATTCTAAAACAAATGGCATTTCGTTATACAAACAGTTAATTGAGTTATATCCATTCAATAAAATTTTTTACTTTTAATGAATAAAATTATAATAAATGATCATCTCAGTCAAGGTGATATTCTGAATCAGTAAACATAAAATTCAAAAAACGCGTTATTCAATTATTAAAATCATTTCAGTTAACCAGCGGGACGTTCGATTTTTCCCCGCGAAGGAGGTGTTAGGTCCTGAGCGACCTCTTTGTTTATTTACAATAATTCATCTTTCGCCAAATATTTCATTACCATATTTTTTACTCGCCCAATTGATTTTCCACTCATAATTTAGTCACGTATCATTTTTCTAATTCTTTTCACTGTTACCGCGCTTATGCGCACTTGCAACAATCGTGGGAAACAAGTAAACAAATAAATACCATAGGGTTGCGGAATATGAACCCGTCGAGATAATCATTTAAAGGCAAGAAATGTTTTAAACAACGAGAATAAATATCATATCTTCAATTCAACCGTTAAAACTAGAAACGCCATTGTGCCATCATTATTTTATATTTTTCATAGTATGCAACATCAAGCGTACGAGACGCTTCTTAAATTCATTCATCTTAGCGTAAGAAATCCTAAAATCGCTAATTCAGCTTTTTAAGAATAAAATTGGAGACTACTTAGAAGTTAACCCCACTACTTGGACCTTCTGTCCAATAGTGGACTTTTCTCACAACTAACGTCAGATCAAAATGTCTTGGATGAATTAAGTCAATCAGATTAAGTCTGCACGGACCCAAAATGCTGTTGCGAATTTTCCGCAGCTCCGCAACTAAACAGGGTTTCTCTCTACTCTTTTAACTGCACTTCTATGCCGACGAGCAGACTTTAAACGTCTTCCACGCATAAATAGAAACCATTGTACATTCAGAACATTTTACTTAAAAGCTGCTCTAGAAGTCAGTTAACGACAATTAAAATCGATCTCGACGAGTATCTCGTACGTGTTAAAGTGATTAAATTCATCACATTATCATTCACGCAACGAACAATATAATTCGATAAGCGATCGGAGTAATCACCGTTCGCTATAGTTATTATCAGTCGATCGCAGTGAACGCATTCTCTTTTTTTTAATAAATCAATCAATTCTCGCTAATCAACTGATCATTATTAACGTTGCAACCCCTGCGATTTGGCGCGTGGTGCAACTAAACAAAATAGTCGACAGTGTTAGTGAAATCCAATAGTTATAAGTGAACTTTGCGAATTGTGTAATAAACGTTATTTGTTGTTATTTGAGTGAATTGTTTATTTTATATGATAAAGCGACCAATTATTCGTGTCATATTATGAATATTGTACAATAATTGAACATCGACATCCACTGGGAATTATTGCGCGTATATTGTTGTAAATATTGAGGACTGCTGCTAATTAGCGCAACAACATTAAATTATCAAACGAGAAATTACATTAAATCAAGTCGCATTCAAGGCGCTGAATCATCATCATGTAATTAAACGGAATAAATTGATACATAATAATATAAATAAATTCACCGCGTTTACCCTCTTATTTTACCCCCCCCCCCCCCCCCTGACTTCCGGATTACCCCTGTTCTCCTTTTTTTTCAGGCATCAATGAATAAGGTGGCATCCCGAACAGCTGACTGCCGCCACAGAAAAAGCAAGCGTCTTCATATATATAATGAAAACCACGATTCTAATATTCATCACTATCATCCTCCTCGTTAGCATCATACCCATCATCATTAGTAGTTGAAATGTAGGACTTCTAGACCAACCTGTTTTACCTCCATGGTTTAATATAATGTTACCTGCTTTACCAACGGTCGATAGTTGATCAACAGTACGATATTTGTCTATAAATATTATTGGCAGTCGATGTTTTACGTATAGTACGACGATTTTCACCGATAAATATTATTATTGGTGGTCGATATGTGTTGACAGTCGGTGTTTGATCTATAGTACGAGGATGAATTTTATTGGAAGGCGATATCAGCTTTACTATATCATAATTTTTGAGTATGGTATAATGCTTTATGTATTGCGTGCATGATGTTGTCTATCAACTAATGGGAGAACACTCAAAAATTTCATTATTGTATGATGATATGTACCCCCCCCCCCCCCCCCCATGTTATGCATCATTCAATGTTGTTCAACTCTGCCCACCCGCGACTCCCACCATCCAATGGTGGAACTTTCTCCCCCTCAGCGAACATCATTACGTCATTCGCGACTCACCGCGTAGGAATTTCCTTATCGTGAGAACGCGGTGAAAAAATTTTTTTTATGATAATGTTGAAATGGTTATATCTATCCCAACCATCATAAAACATTATCCAATGGTGCGGCTTTTCTTCTCCATTTTTCTAGGTATTTTTTTCTTTCCCATTTTTTTCAGGTATTATTTTCCATCCCCACAACTGCACAGTGAATTTTTCATAAAAAAGTTTCTTATCGTAAGAACGTGGTAAATTTTTTGAGATAAAGATGAAATGTTTTTATCTATCCCACCACCACGAAACATCATCCAATGATCTGGCTTTCTTTCCCATCGTCACGTATTTATCGTTCGTTGGAGATACGCAACGAACTTCAAATACAAAAAATGTGTAAGAATAATGAAGAGCTAATGACTCTATCCTCTTCTTACATAAATATCAGAAAAGTAGTCATATAGTTCAATGTTCTCATGGCCGAGTGGCTAAGGCGCCCGACTGGGGGAACGAAGGAGCCGCGTTCGATACTGGATGCTTGCATTTTTTTTTCTAATTTTCTTATGTATCTCGTCACGTATTTATTGTTCGTTGGAGACACGCAATGAACTTCAAATACAAAAAATGGTAAAAATAATGAAGAGCTAATTACTATAGCCTCCTCTTATTTGTTGAAACCTGTAAAATCCTGAAAAATAATTATTAGGAATTAAGGATTAGTAATGGAGTAATAAAAAAATGTCCGTTGACCTATTTATTTTCCAAAATACATGTTTTATTGTAAATAATTGATTCATAAAGTATAAAATTAAAAATAAGTATTCGAATCTAGGATATGCACATTTATTTATTAACATTTTGGATTTAACATTGAGAAATACACACGGATGCCCACTCTTAGCTAATCTCAGTTTATATTAATGTAACAGACTGTGCACAAAGGGTGCAGATATTATCAATGACAAACAGGAAGTTTTTATTATTACAAGCTTTAACATGCAAAAAAATGCTATTTATAATGGAAGAAAATTGGAAACTGTAAACTGAGATTACTCGATGAAAACCACGTGAAGGTGGTGGGTCTCTTTCATCGGGATGGGGACAATGCTGATTTCTAAAAGTCTAATTGAAAGTAATTATCAAAGAGTCAAAGCACTGTCCCCGGGAAGGATGAGGATGGGAAAGGAATGGAAGGGTAAATTGAAGGGGGAAAATCTAACCTAGTCAAGAAATATAATACAACATATATACACGCATTCACCTAGATATACTTCGTTTCTATATACAATAAGTATTTATTGGGGTTGGTTTTACAATAAAAGAAATTGAAGAAAAATTAATTTCGCAGGACAAGAATGGGGGATGATTCTATACAAATACACCTATTGGTGAGTCACTCTCATCAATTTTTGATGTTGCTTATTAGCACTTGAGAAATTTTCACGGGGTCTCTTTCTTATGTTGCACCGATCTCTGATTTCACGAGACATCCACTCCAGTTTATTGAAGATGTGTGTTCGTGTAAAAAGTTGGACAATATAATCTCTATGTTCACGACACGGTCCCTCGATCAGCCAATAGTCAGCGTGCTTTTTCGACAAGGCGTTGTTGATACAGGTTTCGAGGCGATTTTTTGAAGAAACTTTGTGTGCCTGGGCCGGAAAAACTGAAGAAAAAATGTCGTACATGGTAGTTGTTACGTTAGAAAATTCTGTTGAAGGGACTTTCAAGTTACCGAGCTCGTTATTGTTTGCACATTTATAAGCCTTCCAAAATAGTAAAAGCTCGTCGGGTTTTTCGTGATTTTGATTATCTTTGCTTAAACTGATTTTACACTCGGAACAATTGAATTTTTTGAGACACTTGTTAGCAAGTTACCCAGCCACATACTTCATTGAACATTTTTCAAGAGTTATTAAACTATCGGGAGTTGACTCTACGTTAAATTCTTCCTCGATCCGATCATCTTCAACAACCTTGCCAATCGAGCTGTCAACCATTGGTTCTTGATCCTGATTGACCCATGCGTTGATTTCTTTGACCACGTCAGTCATCTCATCCGTGAAAGGATCTTGAGCTTGACTGCTGGCTTCCGAAACCGTAAGGAGGGCTCTCGAATCGTCAGCCTCGCAATTCGTGCCCGATGAGGGTTTCATCAAATTCGCGGTCATAGCGTATTGCAAATTCCTACGAAAGGTCATTGCAGAAGGATTGGTGTTGTCTCCTCCGCGACTTCTCAAGATAACGAACAAATTCTCTATTGGGTCCTGATTTAATCTCGACGTTATGAGGTAATGGGATCCCGAACTACGCATGTCCTCCCACAGTTGGAGGGTACCGTTGATCGACATCTTTAATCCATCGATGCGAGGTGGCATCGACTTGGCAGCGGGAATGGTCCACTGGTCGATCCACAAGAGGCTAGATCTCAAATATTCTTCTACCTGTAGCTGTTCTAATGATAGAGTGCGTTTTTAAGAGTTCGGATCGATCGGTCAGCGACTATTTAAACAAGCAAAGAGATCATTCATTCTGCTACAAAAGTTCGCTGTCACGGCGCAAGAAGCATGTGTTAGTTCGCCGATAATGAGTCCCGTATGCAACGCAGCAGAGACAGACGCACTGAAGACTTGCGTCGCGAGGCTGACTGTCATTCGTTGGAAATTATTTGGCGCAACTTGCCGATCGGTCAACTTTGGGGCTGCTTTGCTACTACTATTTCGCATGGCTTCTAATAACTTGGCAAAAATCTCCCACGATATCCTCAGATTTTTTATGACTAAATCTCGGGCTAGCAAATTATTCCTAATGCTCTTTATCAAGTGAGGAATATCGAAAATAAAGAATATTGTACGTTCCCCGCGATGAAAGAAGGGATTTTCGACGGTAACGCCCAGTGCAGCCACAACCGCCCGATTTGCAGATCCCTGGTCACATACAACTGTTCTGACTACTAACCCAATTTCGTGCACTTTGTCAATCACGCTTCCGATAAGCAACTTCAAATTATCGTTACATACGTTCCCCTGTGATGTGACAAAAGCTATCGGCTGCTTCCACGAGTACGTCAGGCTTCTTAGCATGAACACAAGAGCATAGTTGGCTACGCCATTGGTTCGGCCAAGGTCGCCAAGATCTTGAAAACCCTCCACCACATCGGCTTTGGGGTTGTACTCTAACAGCCGTTTTATGCTTATTTCGTCCCACATGAGAACGCACTGTCGTTCGTTGTCTGTCATCGTCTTTGTCTTCGTCGCCTGTTAAAAATTCAGGAGCTTATGCCGGGAGTTAAATTTAATCGATTGATCCACCGCCTTATCAAAGTAGTGCACGGCAAAGCAAACTGCTTTTTGCCTCGGAGATAGACGTATGCCTTGGGTGAAATATAGAACAGAGACAATGAAAAATCTTGTTCTTCCTCGGACCAGGGCGAAACTTTTTTTATGTATAACTCGCATTTTCAAAAAAGCCTGCTGATTTTCGTTCAATGAATTGGCGGATTTTGCAAAATTTAATAGGCTTGAATTCTTTTTAGCTGCTGCTCAAAGTCGTTCAACTTTTTGTTTGTATTTTTTGATCTCTCGTCTGAGTGACTTAATTAAACGAGCTTGACGAACTCCATACCGGGGCACTGTCTTGAAACTAGGAATCCTATCGGACCTTTCATTGGGGGGGGGGGGGGGGGGGGGGGCAGTCAGCTGAAGGCAGAATATCCGGATTCAATGAGGGAGATTCAACTGTTACCGCGGGATCACCGACGACCGAACCAGAACAAGAGGACGCGTGGGCCACGTTGGGTTGTCGCAGGGGAACCGTGAAGTTAGAAGTCGGAAGACTAATATTGGAGCTTGCAACTGGGAATGACGTTGAATTTATTTTCCGCTTCCCTTGGCAACCGTATTTAATAAAATCGTTTTCAGAAAAATGCTTGCTGCAAAGCCGTTGGTAATCGAGCTGCCTAGATGACAAACTCTCCAATTTCTTATTGTTGCACCGTTCAACCCATCTACGCCGTCTGTGAATGGACATAAAAAACAGTCCAACAAGCCAGGAAACATGCTCGCTATTATACCATCACATTTAAGCTGTTATTAAAAACAATCAAGCAAACTGAAAATGGATTGGTTTCGATACAAATCGTTTCCAATACATTTTCGGTCTGTTAAATAAGTATTGAAGACATTATTTCAGTGCAAAAGCTGACTATGCAAGTGCTTTTGTTAATAGAGGAAATCATTCAGGATCTTTAAAAACCTCATGCATTTTTTAATGGAAAAAAGTAGTGTAAATACAGCTTTTACACTACCATTTCGTCTCCACATTTCAATAATAGAATGCAAAGTTTGGAAAGACAGTGCAGTGCAAAAAGTCCAATGAACCTCATGGCATGCCTCACGATATGACCTCACTAAATGTGTATACATGTCATATCAATGCACTCAACATGCTCTGAAAAATATCAGATTGAAATAGAGAAGAGCTTATATATATATAAATGTATTATATTATTGTTGCAATAGATGCAAAATATTATTAATAATTATATTATTTAATATAGTTATTAATATCGCAATAACTATACAGGATGCAGTGCAAGGATTATTCAAAAGTTTAATCTTTATCATTAGAGATAATTATAAACCATGCTGAATTTTGCAATACATACTTGTATAATACTTAACCTTTTTCGGAGATACCAACAGCTCACAACATAAAACATCGGTTGATGTTGTATATTTTCGCGAATGCATTTATTTCTGCAGATAGCAAAGGTTAGACACCACTTCAAATACGATTTGTCGTTATGCTAACGTAGTATATGGATTTTTTCTTATTGCAAATTCAAAAGGTTCCGTTTATGAAACGACAAAGTAACGACTTTCAATATTTTCAAAAAATATTTCCTGAATTTCAAGCGGTTCAAATTGAATGAACATGTGTTGAATTCGATATCAGACTGTAAAGTAGCCGGTAACGCTCTAGAGTGGTGCTTGCTAAGTTGCCGGTTCGAGTCCCACTGCGAGCATATTTTTTTTCGCTTCTTCCCTTTTTTTTTATTCGGTCTTACTACTTTTCTTCAATATCAAACTTTTATCCACTATCATATTCTGTTTTGCAATAAACATAGTAAAACCATGAAGAAAAAATGAAAAAAAAAAATTACCACCGACCCTCGTGTCGGTAGTCTTGTATGCTACCAACACTCTAGAAGCTCCAATGAACGAGATATTGCATTTATCGGATTTGAATCTTTTGTAATTTCTGTATTTTCCCTTTCAATTGTTCAAAGATTACAAGCCAAATGTAATAAATTTATTTTCTACGAATGAACATTTTACGCACGAAGCGCATTATCGTACCGAATTGAACGCGATCTGAAATTCATCTCGCGAGAAAAAAAAGTTTTATTCCCGGAAGTCCCAATAAAATAAATACTTACGTGTCTTCGTCCTTTGGGAAGCGATGGAAAGTGACACTCGAGTCCTCTCTTTTCACGCTTCGACAGCCTCCGAAGACACACACGTCAGTTGCAGGCATAACAATAATTTGAAGGAAAGCACCTATTTAAAAGTCCTATCACTAAATCGCAACAATGTAATGAAAAAAAGGAGGTATGACACCAATTAATCGCGACAAATTTCAAACATACACTCACTATCAAGAATTATTACCGTATTATTTTTATGGGAGAATGGTATAATTGAAGAAACCGTCAATTGTACCACAAATATTACAGTAAAGTAATCAGAGAGCTTAAAAGCACGTGTCACCAAGAAGATGTTTGGCGGCAAGTGTGCTCGACAAGCTTCCCACTCCCGGCTCGTGCTATATGGCTGTATGATTGTGAGAGAATACTATCATGAGTGTGAGAGAGACGCGGATTGTTTGGCGCGAGGAGAAATAAACAAAAGACATTACATATGATCACCCCGCTTCGCGAGTGGTTGCTGCCCCGACTTCCACACAAATAAAGATATATGTGAGCGTTGCTGGCGAGCGTGCCCGCTTACAGACGTCATTCGTTGAAAAGAAAATCTTGTAGTGGCCCTGCCTATTGCATGTACATGTTTTTCATTATTATTCATATTTGGATAGAAAAACAGAAATGCGTACGAATAATAAGTGCATAACGTGATATAAAACTAAAAAAAAGCAAGCACCAAGGATCGAACTCGGTTCCTACAAAATACAAGCCGGACGCCCTATCCACTTGGCCACAGAAACATTTAAAGATAAAGGTAGTTTATCGCTTTATTCTTCTCATTTTATGTAATTAACTATATTTTTAAACTTAACAGGCAAATCGTAAATTTTCATAATTAAACAACTCGTGTTCTGCTATTATATAATGTATCATATCTATAATGTGCTCATTTATTTTACATATAACACACAAAGAATGATATTAAATCTCCACTTGGGTCTATTGTTATTCGGGTGCGAAAGAGCACGCACCATCGTTTCAAGCGAGTACGAGCGAGAAACACGATCACCCCAATTCGTGATGGGCTGCTGTAGCGACTTACACATACGAATATTTGTATGTGCAGAGCGCTGTTTGTGAGTCATGTGTGAATTATGTGCTGGAAGCGTTGCGAGAGAGAACATAGCATCAACTCCAGCGAGTGCGAGAGAGACAGTATTCACCTCAGCGAAATCCCCACTTGGGTGTATCGTCGATCGGGTGCGAGAGAGAACGCACCATGACCGTTTCAAGTGAGCACGAGAGAGCAACTCGATCACCCCAGTTTGTGATTAGCCGTTGAGGCGGAGCTAAACGCCCCGACGCAGTCACATGCGTGTGTGTTTGTTGGTGAGAGCACACAACGAAAGGGCGATGCTAGTGCCACCTTTCCGTTGGGGTGATTACTAAGGCCAAATCACCCCAACTTTTCGCCTCAGATCGTCTACAGGCCGTACTCTTCTATAGGAGTCTATCTTCGTTGGTTTGACTCACAAGTCACCTCAAGTCACTCAATTGGGCAATCAATAGTGTCACGTAGTGTCACGATCACCCAATCAATCAATTTTGGACACTTATGGGCATTTATGAGCATGCGCTCGCGCATCTTAGATGTGACCATCGAATCGAGCGCACGTGTAGTACTCTTTCCGTTCGTACGACTCATTCGCCAAACTCATCGTGTTAGATTAGTGTGTTCAACTCTCTGCGAGATACTCTGTTGTGTTATGCTCATAGTGATCAACTCAGTGTAGTGACAAATCAGTGACCAACTCAATAGTGTGATTAAGGAAATTAATTGATTTGCAATTAATTTCTGGTGTGTGTCACCACGTGGCGTCGCCCAGTGGTGATAATTATGTGAATCGTATGCTCATATTGTATGCATTGTATGACTCTATTGACCGCTCATTATAATTTTGTTCATTGTTATACTCTATTATATTAAACACTTTTGTTGCTCAATTGTTTTATCGGAATTCATCAACACGCGGTCAGTAATCATATACACTTCGATTGCTCATTCGAGACCGCGTGGCTGTAGTTCAACTCAATCTACTTACATTCAGATTTTCTCTTAAACATACATGCACTCATTCATATCACACAGTTCATCCATTCACGCATTGTACAATTCAACATTCATTCAGCAATCATTCACTCATTATTTTTGATCATTCATTCAGTTAATTACATCAATATATTTATATTTTGTTATTTACTCAAGTGCATTTACAAATTCTTTCTGATAACCAATTATTTTCCACGGCAGCTATTTGGTTGGCAACATCCCCAACACATATATTTATAAAAACATTACAACTGTAGATTGAGGAACCTACATTGGATGAAGATATCATCTATAATGATACCCTCGAGGATTAAGATAAATGCAGTTATGTTAGTATTTTTTTCATAGAGGAAGAATTGCTTTAATTTCGTATAATGAGTCTGATGAGTGTTTCTCTTTTATGATTTAACTGACGTAAATGTTTTTTTTTCATACATGCATACAAACATCTGCATTAGTGCTGGAGATTGAATAAATGCATAGCTTGAAATGGTATCTGTCAGTATACACAAGCGATTATTAAAGTCCTATGAATATTTTTCTCAAACTATTGTTTGGATTCAGTGTAATGGGCCTGATGAGTATTCTTCTTTTATGATCCAGCCGACATCGAATTTTTTTTTCATACATGCACGCAAAGAGTTAGCATTAGTGCTAAGGTTGACTAAACATATAATGTGAGACGGTATCCTCTAGTATGCACAAGAGATAAATAAAGTTTCATGATATTTTCCTTAAGTCGACATTGAATCTCATATAATGAGTCCCACAAATGTTTTCCCTTTATTATCTCATCGACCCCAAATATGTTTACACATGTGCAAACAGAAACATTAATGCTATGTATTGGAGAAGGAGAAGGTATTTATTGAATCCAAGGTGGTAGGATGTATTATATCTCTATATTTGTTAATGTATCAAGGAGGCGTTACTTTTTTTTTTTTTTTTTTTTTTTGGTGGTTGTATCATGTATATAAGGTAGGATGTGACGGACCAATATCATTTAGAATTCTACAACCTCGTACAGCAGTGTTTATGAAGTATATATTCATCTGCAGCGGAAGAAGAAGTTCCATCTAAGTAAAACAATGGCACATATATCTAATATTATTATAGATGATTTCATAATTTTTTGTCAAATGTTTATATTTTATCATCTAATAATAACATTTCCTTTCCACAGGATGACTCTGTATTACACAATATATATGCCCGTGGAGTGGTACGCGAATGAAATTGCGTACGATGATTCGTGGCGTAATTCAATAATTGAGGCGATATGTAACCATATCGTGACCACCGGAATCGTTGATAGTTTAACCATCACATATAAAAACGTGGTAACTATGTTAGTAGTTGACTATGTTGAGTGTATGTGGTGGTTCAAGCGTCTCAACGTGGAGGGTGTCGCCTGGGAAGAGCGCGATGGTTATATGTCGCCAATAACACCATCACCAACATCGTCGGGTTATGAGAATGATCTGAGGGATGCCTCTGATGAGGACGCAAGCCAGCGCTCTGTAATACAAGATGTCATCATGGAGTGTGATGATGTCATCGATTATTATAGAGCGCTGACTTGCGGCATCCTCATCACCGACATCATCATCATCATTACCTTCACAACATAATTCACGCTGAGGTAACCGATAGATGGGTGATATGGGCTGACGAGCAAGACGCTGAGGAGAATGCCCGATTCAATGAGGGAGCTAATGGCTGCTGAGGAAGCGGTGGCATGCGCTGAATTGAATAAATTGAGAGCAGTGAATATGAGCCTTAATCACTATCTCAATCATGCAGAGGAGAATGCCGAAAATCGTAGGTGCCGTCATCAACTCCTCCGTGAAATAGAGGAGGTGGATAACTGCATGGAGGATAATGACGAGGATATAGAGAGTCCGATGCTCACGCTGGATGATATTATTAACTCGGATGCTGATACGGTGTTAATCACATCCGATAATGATGATGATTTGTTAGTATAACACAAAAAAAGAAAATAATAATAATAATAATAATAATAATAAATGTGTGAACAAAAAAGTTAAAATTTTCATGTTTCAGATAAATCCGGATGAAAAGTAAACTCATATATATATATTGCGACGCGGAACGGAGAATATTCTACGCCGCAAAGTTCTATTCTTTTCTTTTACTTCAGTAAATAATTCAGGAGTGATTCGAACAATTATGTTGCTAATATTTCCTTTAGTTTATTATTGACGAGATATTTATTATCTATGACAAAATATACTTTACGTGAAGCGTAAGTGTCCACGCATTATCCGTGGCGCAACCTCGCTTCTAGCGTAGAACAAATTATAATTAATAATAACCGAATTGCGACTTCCGTTCGATGCAAGTTGGTGAGTGGGTGTGCCGGTGAATCGACGGGATAGAATCGAGTGAGTGAGTGAGTTTGGAGGAGGAGGGTGAATGTGAAAGAGGGGTCTGTGTGCGGGGTGGGCTGGATAAAGAAGCAGGGAAAATATAGGCAGGGCAAAGGTTTGAGGGGCTGGTGAGTTATTGGGCTAGAAGTGAGCAAGGAATCCAGTTGGAGGTTAGGTCGAGCTGAACGAATAGAGAGAGATGAGTGAGAGGTCGGTAAAGGGGGGCGGGATTGGAAAAGCGGAGTTAGACCCAGAGAGGGCAGCACCGAGTGAGTCTGGAGAATCGACTCATTCTGGATCGACTAAGGACCTAATGGAAAGTGAGGGAGATTTAACACTGACGGAGGAGCAGGACGTGGTCGCGGGAGAGGGCAGAAGGGGGAGAGGGAGGGAAACGAAAGCCGAGGCGTTGAAGAAAATGAGGGCGGGAAGCCCGGGAGATTTGAGAACATGAAGGATATAAGGGAATTGGTGCGTAGTGACAGTGGCAAAAGGAAAGGGAATAGCGATGAGGATGATAGAGAGCAGAAGGTGAGAGTGGTTGCACAAAAAAGGGGGAAGGACGTGGTGGAGGAGAAGTTAGACCATGGATTCAGACCGGTGCTCGACAGATTGGACGAGGAAAAGACAGTTTGAAGAGCTCAGAAAGGAGTTTGGCAGGCTGGAAAAGAGGAACAAGGATTTAGAAATGAAAGTGGGTAAACTGTCGGCGGAGTTACAGACGGGATATAAGGAGAGTAATAGTATGTGGCAGCAGGTGAGCAACCAGATAGAGGGTAGGGACAAAGAGATGAACGACAGGCTGAGGGCGGAGGAAGAGGAATTAGATCAAATGAAAACAGATATCAGGAGGGCGATCGGGGGGAATAGCAGGGGAAGGGCGGGAGAGGATAGGCTGGAAGAGATAGTAAGATGGAAGGAGGAGAGAGAGAGGGAGGATAAGAAGAATAATTTGGTGATTTTCGGATGGGAATTAGGCGAGACAGCAAGAAAGGAGGAGGTGGCAAGATTCTTCAGAGAGGAGCTAGAGGCAGTGAGGGAGGCTGGTGGCGTAGAGGAGGTGAGAAGCAGCGGAACCGCGGGAAAGAAGAAGGTGTGGGTTAAGATGAATAGGTGGGAGGACAAGAAGGGGATAATGGAAAAGAAAGGGAAATTGAAAGGGAAGAAAGCATTTATAGAAATGATAGGACAAAAAAGAAAGGGAGGTACAGTGGGAATTAAGCAGAAGAGCTTGGATCGCGAAGAAAGAGGGGGCGAAAGTCGCGAAGGTGGGGTTCAGGAAACTGTGGATAGACGGAGTGCAGTGGGGGTGGAACGAGAGGGGGGAAAGGTTAATCAAGGAGGCAGAGACAGGGGGATCGCCGAGGTGGAGGTAAGTGAAGAGGGTAAGGGGGGAGTGAGGTTAGTGTTTTGAAATGTGGCAGGTGTAAGAGGAAAAGATAGGGAGTTCTGGAAATACCTAGAAGATTTCGACGTTATTGGTCTGACGGAGACGTGGCTAGAGGAAGAAGGCTGGGAGAAATGGAAGGAGAGCCTCCCGTCGGGGTGGATATGGGAACACTAGCCAGCGAGAAGAGAGAAAAAGAGAGGAAGGGCGAGAGGGGGAATTATAACAGGAGTTAGAAAGGATCTCCAGGGGGAAGGTAGGAAAAGGAGGAGGGGAGGATGATAATAGGGGGAGACTGGAATGCAAGAACAGGAAGGGAAGGTAGTGTTGAGGAACTGAACGAGGGAGAGAAAAGGTGGTCGAGATATGGTATAGTAAATGGAGAAATATAGAAATATGCTGGAGTTGGTGAATAGAAGGGGATGGATCATCTTGAATGGGAACAAGGATATAGGAAAGGGGGAGGATACACCGGGGGGGGGGGGGGGGAGAGCAGTACGGTCATCGACTATGGGGTAACCAACATGGGATCATGGGAGGAAATAAAGAAGCTGGAAGTTGGTTTTAGGGTCGACTAGGATCACCAGCCAGTGATCGTAGAGCTGGAGGATGGGGCCGGAGGGGGCCTCCGAAAAAAGAAGGGTAAAAGTAGTTCGGAAAGATGGGTGCAAAGCTGGGGGGAAAGGACAGGACAACATTTGAGGGGAAGGAAGCGAAGTTAGAGTGGGGGGAGCTGAGTGGAGAAATGCGATGGAGAGAGCTGAGAGAAGGGGTGGAAACATCCTGCATGAAAAGAAAAGTGAAAGTATACGGGAAGTCAGTGGGATGGTGGGACGAAGAGTGGAGCCACTTGAAAAAAAGTGTGAATAGAGAGGGTAGAAAGGGGGGGGGGGGGGGGGGGGTAACGTACTGAAAGAGTTAAGGAAAGAGTATAGAGAGCTGAAGAAAAGAGAGAAGAGAAAGTGGGGGGAGAGGATGAGAAAGGAACTGCAAGAAATTAGGAACGAGAAACAGGCGTGGGACTATATCAGGAGGGACTTGAGAGGGAGAGGGAGTGTCTCAGAGGAGTTCAGTGGGGAGGAGTGGAAGGCACATTTCATGGAAGGGTTGGGAGGGACAGTAAGGAGGACAGAGGCATTGGAGGAAGGGAGGCGGAGATGAGGAGGGTGCATATGGGAGGTTGGTAGAACCGACGGATGAAGAAATTGATAGGCAAATAGGGAGACTGAAGAAGGGAAAAGCGGTTGAGGGGGGGGGGGGGGGGGGGTAAAAATAAGGCATGGATATATGGGAAAGGGAAAATCAGGATCAGACTAAGGGAGGTGTGGAAGGGGGAGTATTTCCCGGAAGACTGGAAAGAGGGAATAATTGTGCCGATATTTAAGAAAGGAGACAAGGTTAATTTGGGAAATTGTAGAGGGGTAACGCTCACGAGTACGGCATATAAAATATACGCGGCAGTGCTGAACGAGAGAATCATTGGGTCGGTAGAAGAAAAACAGAGGTTTGAGGAGAACCAGGCAGGATTCAGGAGAGGAAGAGGATGCGCGGATAATATATACGTACTGAGACATCTCCTCGACAGAGTAATCAGGGAAAAGGGAAAGGCGGTATATGTGCTGCTCCTGGACCTGAGAGCAGCGTTCGACAATTTGGATAGGGAAAAATTACTAGAGGCGATGGCAGCGATGGGAATTGAGGGTGGTTTGATTGAACAGATAAGAAGAATATATGAGGAGACAAGGTGCAGAGTGAGAGTGGGGAGAGAAACGTCGGAGGGTTTTTGGACGGAGAAAGGAGTTAGACAGGGGTGACCTCTGAGCCCAACCCTGTTTAATATATATGTAGCGGATTTGGAAGAGTACATGCGGAGACAGGTGGGAGGGGCGGGAGGGGGAGGAAGCAAGATCTGGACACTATCATACGCGGATGATACGGCGCTGATCGCGGGGGATGAGAGGGAGATGAGTAAATGTTGGGTACGAGCGAAAGGTATTTTAAAATGAAAAAGCTGGAGGTGAATGTGGGGAAGACGAAGATGATGAAGTTTAGAAAAGGGGAGGGAGAGGAAGGCGGAAAAAGGGGATGTGGATTTGGAAGGGGGGAGAGGTTAGCAGCTTCGGGTACCTGGGGTTCACGTTCATGAGAGATAACAGCGTAAGAGAGCATGTGAGGGAAAGGATGAAGAAGACCAGACAGGCAATGGGGAGAGTGTGGGGGATAGGGGAAAGGAAATTCGGGCGGGAGTTAAGATGGAGAGTGCTGCTTTTTAACAGCATAGTAAAGAGTATTGCGCTGTATGGGGTGGAGGTGTGGGGGTGGAAAGAAAGAAGGGAAATTGGGAGCTTGCTGGAACAGTGTGGGAGATGGGTATTGGGGGCAGAAAGACAGGTGCCAGGGTACGTAGTGAGGGAAAAGCTGAAGCTGGAACGGATGAGAGTGGGGGCAGGGCATAGGGCAATGAACTTTGAGGAGAAAGCCAGATTCAGCGAGAGAAGAGTGCTGGTGAGAAGATGTTGTGAAGAGAGAGGAGGGAGAACTAGCGCCGGAGAGCTGAGAGACGAGGAGAGGGAAAAATACCTCAGGAGATGCGGATGGACATCGGTAGGGATAGAGAGAGAGAGAGTGGTTGGTAGGGGAGAAGGTGAGCAGAATGCTGAGGGATAGGGACAGGGATGTGCAAAAGCAGGAAAGAAGGAGTGAGATTGAAAGGTCGAGGTCTAATCCCGGTTTTAGAGAGTGCGTGGTTGAAGGGTTACCGGAGTACTGGAGGAGGGAAGTGGGGTGGAAGTCAGATAAGAGGGGGATAGTGGCAAAGTTAAGATGTGGCAGTGAATGGAGGGGGCATAGGTATTGGATGGGGTGGAAGAGAGGAAGTGCAGGCTTTGTGGAGTAGAGAGGGAGACGGTCGAGCATATGGCGGGCAGGTGTGTGTACATGAGGAGGTGGGAAGGAAGCTTGAAAGAACTCAGAGGGCAGGGGGGCGAAGGGGTGGAGTGGATGAAAGAATAGAAGGGAAGAATTGAGGAGAGAGAGAACGAGTTGGGCTGATTGAGAGGAATGGAGTAAGCGGAACAACTTGCATGGAAGGGAAGTCCTGGCACTCGCGAGGGCAAGGCTTACTTGTAAGATATAGGTTCGAGGATTTTGTAAGGGCGAGTGTGAGGATGAAAATGTAGAGGAGGCGAAGAAGGAGTGGATTTGTTAAGCCATGGCCCAGGCTATAATGGGAGATTGTACGCCGGAAGGCAACGATGAATAAAGTATATTATATATATAATAACCGAATGGCGTGGCCCTCGATCCACGACATAATTATGATCTCATTGGTCTAAGCAATGAGTCGTCATTCTTTTGATAAGTCTTATACAGTCTGCATATGAGAATTGCGCTACTCTCCTAAGGACTACGAGTCGTACATCCACACATTCATCCAGCACAGCACGCGTTATCATGCATTTATTTTCAGATGGCAAAGATTTCCTCGTGTTGGCTCACCCGTAGAAGCGTGTTCCAGCACGGTCTTCTATTCTCGCGTTGTTGCGAGGCGTCAAATAATTAGGCACGGGATAACCCAAGGTTCGCTTACCCAGTATTCCAGTCCCTGCTGCTGGTTGTCTTCGCAGATCAGCGTGGCTTTTCCAATGTATTGCGGGCGTCTTCTCGTCAGTGCACCAGGCAAAATGTAGATGCGACCTCTCGTTTGTAGTCTCACACTTGAATCCTTATTTTGGCTGCTCGCCTACCGTTCTCACACGAGGAAAATAATTGCGACGACTCAAATCTCCACTTGTACTTAGCGACTGTTTGCTGTTGTGCCTCACTCGCGAAGCTGCTCTCGTAATTGTAATCGTGACTTCTCACTGTCGTATCTCACACGAGAATATCAATTGCAGTTTGCGACTGTTCGCTGTTGCGCCTCATCGAGAATCTTGACCCCTGCGTTTCGGGTCCTGTGTAACACTCACTATCCCTTCTCACGCTCATAGGGCCGACCTATTGCCCATAAGTGCCAATGGATAGGCCGCCGATGATCAAGTGTCACTCAATGTCGTTTTAACGCATGAATTATTTGAATGCGTTCTGCGCGCGTACCTCATCCATTCATCCATACCATACATAATTTGAATGATGGCGTATAGGCCGCATGTTGCCCACGCTTGCGATGTCCTCTTCATTCAGATGACCCCGCTCCGTGGAATCGATGCACAATTCATAATGCATTTGAAATCGATTTATGCTGGCACGCGTTATCGACAGCTACACATCGTTGGTTACCGACGGTGCGTTCAGAGTTCCCGCCTCCAGGCGCATTAGTCCCATACATGAAATATATTGAAGAGGAATTAGTGAACAGAAAATTCGTGTTCACTATCAAATGTCAGCTGGTCGGGATGCCACCTTATTTGTTGTTACCTGAAAAATAAGGAAAACAGGGGATTTCGGAAAGAGTTCCATGCGTTTTCATCCCCCGACAAAATATCCCCGACAAAATATCCTCGACAAAATATCCCCGACAAAATATCCCCGTGTCAAAATATCCTCAGATAAAATAACCTCGTGACACAATATCCCCGACAAAATATGAATTATCAGGAACTAACATGATTGTTCAACAAGGAAAATAGAGGATTTGATTTGAAGAAATAAAAAACAGGTTAATAATTTATAATGAATATTTATTTTTAATCAGTCTTTGATTTTAAAAATTAGTTATCACGGACTTTTATTATTATTTTTGATTATTTTTATTATTGTCATTATTATTTAATTATTATTAAGTAATTATAGTAACATATGTAATTAAGTAAGTAGAAATTAATGAAGAACAGTGTTCAGTAATTGATACAAATGCCACACGAGCATGGTGGCAGCACCTCCTGGGTCACTCGTGCAGTCAGTCGAGTGACCATAATTATGCACTGTCCAGGAGGATGAGTGAGTCGCGCAGTAATTTGCATAGCGCACGCGCGACTCATTCGTGTAGAACTGCTCATGCGTAGGCGCACCTATTACGTGCGCTCAACAACACGAGGCCGGAAAGAAAATTGCCGGCATCAATTCGACCACGAGCATCAGTGCAAGCACACGTGTTTTTCAGCTACGCTCAGTTATTATTCAGTATTCAGTTCAACTCATCTTCAGTTCAGCTCAGAAAATTGTGTTTCTTCAGCAATTAGTGCATCTTCATCAGAAGCGCAATAATTCAGATCAACTCATTGCCCACGTTGTTAGCAAGTGTGTGTATCGGCATTAAATTCAGTGTCTCATACAGTTCATTAGACTCATCGAGCGTGCATCGTGCAACCGCGTGGTAATCAGTGTTTAAATATTATCTACATTTCAGTGACTACTCGAACATTCAGAACAAGTTGACTCAGTGCAATTAATATCAGTAATCATTGTGAACAATTCTGTGATTCTTGTCATTATTTTTAATAATAAATTACGATTGTTAAACGCATCCAAAAATTCTATCCGCCACCAAAATTCCACCGTATATTCCTGCGCATTATATTCTCTAATATAATAATCACTTCAGCCATTGCTCTTTCAGTATTTTTCAGTAACTTTCAGACAAACAATGATTTGCACAGAATTATTGCGTACAAATCTCAATTGAACGAAATAATTCTAGCAATATTTCGTAAATACTCTAATTTGTTATTTAAATCATAATTATTAACTATATTTTTCAATCGTTCATCGTAATTACGATAACCCTTACGGCGATTTGAAGTATTCAATCCAGTGACTATCTGATTCATATTTATCTCTGTATGAACTTGTTCATCTTTTATGGACCTTAAAAACATACTAATAGAAGCATGATGAACACCAATATTACGATTTAAACGGTTGTGCCATCCTTCTATGGGATTATTGGTTCGTAGATAATCATTTGTAACCGCTCGATGACAGTCCACAGTGATATGTCGAATAGAGGTTTTTCCCGTTTCTTCTTATTGTGACAAGTTTTGCCGATCCAAGTAGCCTCGAAGTAGCGTAACAATTCATCTAACTCGTCACTATTCTGCTCATAGTACTCAGGTGCCATAATTAATTCGTATGACACAATAACATCAGCTGTTGGAATGAACGCTAATGCCATAAGCAGGCGCACATTCAACGCAAAAATTAGATTCGTATCATGTAACTTCTGGAGTTTACAAGCCTGAATTTGACGCCAAATACATTGGTTAAAATGAAAATAACCGCCTGATAATTTTACTCCTGAATATATTTTTTCAAACGCTCCAATGAATGCTTCTTCAAAATCTGTCATCAGTAGTAGGAATCCGCTCTGTGCCAGACAGTTTTCCTGGAACTGCCCCCCTCCCCCGTCTGTATGGCGCCACATCAAGGGGCCCCACGTGTTTATGACATTGATTGATAGTGTGTATGTGATCTAGGGCCCCGCGTCTATGACATTGATTGATAGGGTGAATCTGGTCTAGGGTCTATTGTAGATGTCAACTGTTTTGACCTTTTTGGGTGTAAAATAAAGACAAATGAGACATCATGGTGGAAATTTATGATTAGTTTATTGACACTTTTGAGTATTGAGACATCATGGTGTTGAGGGTAAATGAATGGGAAAATATGTTGCGAGAGAGAGAGAGAGAGTGGTTTTTAGACTAGGGTCTGATATGGGTCAGTAGATTGCTGCCAACTTTCTAGTTTGAATAATTGTCAAATGATGGAAATTCATAGAGGGGGGTTTGGGTAAATAGTTTCGGTATATATAAGGATGAAGGATAAATGATGTGTAGGAATACAAAGATGCTGACATCCATGTGTACTAATGAACGAAAACGTTTTCCCTATGAAAATCGGTCAATTTTTCAGGACGTGGATTTGGTAGTGTACAGCGTTTTCTAGACCCTGAATATACCGCTGTTTAATTGTTATTTTCCTTGCAAGGACATGTGGATTTGAACGGAAGCGAGCAATGCAGGTGGTGGCATTTACTAACTGTAGGTAATAAATTTTGAGGGAAAAGGTTGATAATAAATTCAAAGTTTTCACTGTAAAATATTGTATATATATTTTAGACTACCATATTTTCAGAATAATATTTTTACAGGTTTCTTGCATTTCTGGATGGTGATATATTGTTGATTATAAGTTGAATTGAAGTATTTGCATGGAAATTCATAATTTCTCCATAAAACATAAAGAATTGTTGACATTCATAAGTTGTACCGTTGAACAATACAGTTTTTTCGCAACAATGATATAAATCATCCAAATTATTATGAATATAATATTCAATGTCATGGATATCTGTAGATGAATTTTTCAGCAGATTGTGTGGAATATTTTCCCCAATAGTTCCAACGATGGCTTTCATATACAGTGCTATCGGAAATTTGTCGAGAAGTTGTAAACACTGGCCGATCCACATGCTTTTTTTCTTCAGCTCTCTGATGGCTACAGCATGCATCACCAAAAAATAACCATTTGTATGACAAAACGTGACACACCGTAGTTCACAACTCACTCCAAAGACTATGTTCATATCTCCACAAATAATTTTGCGAAACTCTCCGTTGCAATCAGGATTATCTTCATCACAGTATGATATAATATGATCCAAAAGGCCTGATAACTTTGTCCAATCATCTCAATAAATTGGAATGTACTTGCGATTATCCACACCTCGCAATATCGCAACGGGTGTAAACTTATCTTCCCATTCTAAACCCACACAGGCTTCCTTCGTGTGAGACTTATTCAAGGGGATGTATTGTGCCAACAGCAGATTTTTGCTAGGTGACGACTCTTTTATATTTGTCATATTTGACTTGATATGTTAGACTACTCAGATTGAACTGATTTTTTATATGTTTACCTATGAAGATGAGGGTGTATATGTTCTGGAGAGGGAGAGGATTTTAAGAGTAGTGGGGATATTTTCTAGTAATGTAATTGGCTATTCCAATTTAAATATAACAAGATTACCGCATGTAAAAAATGAGTGGGAGTATTATTTATCCTATTGAAGATGATTAATTTTTTTGGAATTACACCCCCTAATTCCATGTTTTAGTGGTGGGGATGCTGCGGCTTTTGGTGTATAAAATTTTCAAAGTCAGTTCTAATTAACAATGTGTTTTGAATGCATGAATTTCGAAATGGAGCAAGGTTATTCTGTAGCCCAGTTACTCAGAGATAAATTGAGAAAAAATATCCCTTCACATATACCTGAACTGGATAAAAGTGAATTTAGTGTTTATAATATAATTAAACAAGGCGAAATAAACGATCAAGATCGCGTACCACACTACGAGGTATGTGCGATCAACAGTGAGAAGCGCTATGATGGAGTTCATACGCATGATATATCGTATGAAACATATTTGGGGAATAGATACACATATGCTATATTTTTGAAAACAAAAGTGTCTGTAGTGTGTACGCCAGAAGACCCAGGAGAATTATCCGAAGCACATGAAAACATTAGCATAAGACATGATCCACCATCTCTACAAAGTATTGCAGCCGCTAGTATATTGAATTATCCCGAATTTAAAAGTGATGAAAAAACAAGGGCATTTATACATCATTTAATATCTACGTTGGCTGGTGAAACTGAAGTTGCACTTGTTTCATATAGAGTGTCAGGTGATCATGATTACTTTGATATACATAGATGGCCACTAGCTCAGATATTCAAATTGAAAAATGTAGAGTCAGTAAAGGCGTGGCCAGGGCAAGACATTTTTTACCCAAAGAGCGAACAGATTCATTGCTGGAAAAACTTGGAGGTGGAACGATTTTTCTAAAAAAAAAGTAAAAAAAAAGGTCTCATACTATCTACAGAAAATATTCAGCCATTCACTAATTAGTTCGCCTGTGGGAAGTGTATACTAAAAAAAAAGACGAGAAAAATGGCATATGAACATTTATTCGATGACATTGCTGATAGTGTGCTTATAACTGCAATTGAACAATGGGAAGAAGAACAACGATGTGTGACATTAGACGACAGAGATGATGCGATGTGTTTGGTTGCTGCGGATAAGATAGAAGAAGAGAGAATAGTGCAGATAGCGCGAGAATTAATGGAGATAGAACCATGCGACAATGGTGCGTACAAAATGGTTTTTGTGGACATGAACTTGGATAAATGTCCATCCACACAAGAAGCTGTTGGTAATTAATATCCTCTTATTTTTTTATGATGGAAATTTTCAATATTTTTATATATTGAAATATATTTTATTCAAATTTTTTCAGGAGATATTCTTGAACTATTGGATAACAACATAGAACAGAATGACACAAATCGAACACAAGAGGGTGGAGATGAAAATGAAGAGGAACAATAAACATTATCTACTTCTATGAATTATGTAAGAATATTGTGAAATAAAAAAAAAATTTTTCTTTACAAAATTGTCGTCAGTCAAAGTTTTACCCTCCGACCTTATAGTGGAGAAGGGGTCGACACCATGTGCCAAAATCCTAGCATGCCCCTTCCTTTACCCAGATTTCTCTTTTAGCCAAGATGGTATAAATACCCTCCGAGTAGCCACTTTGGTCACTCCAAAATTTTCCAAGTTCGCGAAAGTATACAAGGCAAGCATAAAAAAAAAAAATGACTCATCAATGGTCTGCTGTAAGTATTTCATCAGATTCTTTTAAACTGTTTTTTATCGTGTCGCGTTTTTTTCAAGTGCATGTGTAATTTGTTTTATTTTCGTGTGTTGCGTTAATTTTTTTCTTTTTTTTCGGTGTAATTTGTGTATTTTTTATTGTGCCACGTTTTTCCACAATTTTTGCGTTTTTTTTTCAAGTGCATTTGTAATTTGTTTCATTTTCGTGTATTGCGTAAACTTTTTTCTTTTTTTTTTTTGTTGTATTCAAAATATTGAAAAATTTGTAATTTTTATGTTTCAGGTTATCGCAATAAGATTGCAGCGAAATGCCGATAGGCTTTTCAACGAATGGATAAGGTGGGAGGACGAGGAAGGAGAGAGGGCGGAGGGGGAAAATATTTTTTCATTAAGGGAGCTTTTCACGCTCCCAGAAGAAGAGCTGGAGGAAATGTTCTCCTCATTTGTAA
Organism: Zele albiditarsus; assembly: GCA_958496275.1. NCBI lineage: Eukaryota > Metazoa > Arthropoda > Insecta > Hymenoptera > Braconidae > Zele > Zele albiditarsus. Next base: position 301,656 of record OY292417.1, read on the forward strand.
GTATTCTGCTAAAGATCAGTTTCATTTTATTTTTCATTTTTGATAATATATTAATTATTTTTTGTTTATTTTTGTTACAGAAGTTAGACGCTGAGGAGGAGGACAACTGGGAGCCACTCACGAAAAAAAAACGTCAAGGGTGAAGGAAAAGAAATTATAATAATTATAACACACACAATAATAGAACATTTTTGTATTAGGTTAGTTTTTAATTCAATAAAAACCGCAAAATTGTTTTTAAATATTTTCCTTTTTTATTGAAAAAATATAATAACCCTAATTTTTTCCATTTTCCTTTACTAGATTTAAAAAACTATATTTTTCAAGTAGCTCCTTTTATTCTTCTTCAATTTATATTAGAATTAATTCATTTCTCAAACAATTTTTTTCGAAAAAAAAAAATAAGAACTCTATTTGTAGATGCAATAATTTTAAGTTAATAAAAAAAAATTTAATGAAATATTTTTCTTTTCTATTAATAAACGTTCATCTTCCACATCCTTTTTTTTTCCTTTAAAATCGATGAAATTATAAGTTCCATTTTCAGGTTTAATTTCAGTTGGAATTCAATTTTTTATTTTTCAATTGGACAATTGACATAAAAGGCAATTTTTCACATATGGCGTTCGCGTATAACCTACGACGTCGTTCTCTGTGTCGTCATCGTTCTCCTGTTGGTTATGTTCTCTGCAGAGTCGGTAGCCTGCCATTCTTCCATCCTTTTTCATGTTTTCAGGTAACTTCTCCCACAATGTGTCGATAGTATGAGGTGCAAAACGTAGAAACACTTCTGTCGGCACGAGTGTCAACTCCTCTTTGGTTAGCAGGGTTAAATCACCGATAGTATGAAATATTTCTGCAAACTTTCCATCCTGGATTTCCATACCTGTAGCCATATCATCCAAATACCATATTTTCATCCTCTGTACATTTTCAAATGCGCAACTATCGTTGTGAACTTTTTCATGATATTTTCTACAACTCCAAAAGCCTTTGACTGTTCCCTTATTCAATGATGGGCATCCCAAATCATATAAATCGACAATTGGGATACTCAATCCTATAATGTATTCCAGCCATTGCTTCTTTTGTAATCCTTTCACATAAATACACGATACATTTTTCAATATTTTATGACACACATCAACACGTTTAGTGTATGGGATTTCACCCCAATTCCATGATAACCCATGATGATTATGTTGACACCATTTATTTATCTTTTTACAATTTTCTGGTAAACTATACCACGGACACGGTGGTTCGAAATGTAAGCAACGAAGACCTAATGATCCTTTATCATTGTGGTTTAAATGAATTATAGCCAACTCTTTTACCACAAATTCGCTACACCCATTCACGAAACCTTGTGCATCCAAAAACACTTCCATTGTTGTTCAGGGTACTATCACAATATGACTATAAACACAAATATATGTGAATGGATATATATTTATTTCTTATCGTCCTACTACTTTTCAGACCTTGAATATTACCGTGGATTATACAAATTATTTTCAATAAAGATATTTACTGCACAGTCCTGTGACCTGCCGTCTGTGTAGGCGTGTACTATCTGCCTGCCCCTTTTCTGTGACCTATGCCTGACTCCTATTACACTCTATCGCTCTTCCAATACAAAAAACACAAATGACCAATACAAGGCCTTTTTTGAAAATGATGACACGCCTCTGGACGACAAATTTTCCAAGCATTTCAACGATTGATCTAGAAAAAAGATACAGGGTGGAAGGAACAATTTGAAGTAAAGACTATAAAGTCACACATTAACTAAAAAAGGTACACTTGTTGTGTAAAAAGTGAACAGCAACGGATAACTTTAACATCTCCACGGATTTGGAAGAGTTGGTAGATGCATTATGTCAAGATTATGACATGAATGCTATACCTAATTTGAATTTGGATGAAGATCTCAATCCTGTTCAACAGGAGGTGGAAAATGATGATGATAACAGTGAATTTATCGACAATCTTCTCGAAGAAGTGCATACAGTACCACCCGCTCATATGTCGCAAGAAGATCTTGATATTTTTCCGCAACTATTAAATGGTGGTGAGTTATTTTCCAATTAATTTTGATGCATCGATGACTTTTTCCCCTATATTCAATTGAAAATTATTTTTTATCCGTAACAGAAAATATTCAGTATGGAGGTGAAGCACCAGTGGCTAATGGGCCGCTTATGGAATTATCGAGGACTCACGAGAGATTACAACGTTTCAGATTGACAACGCATATGTTTCAATACTGAATTAGGGCAATACCCCAAGGTATCGACGGCAAAGCATGGGTCTACAGGGCATTCGTAAAAGTTTTTGAAGAAATTATGGCTGCCGGACGAAATGGTGCCGACAAATTTTGTATGAGTTTTAGTTTCGACAGACTACAAGGTGAACCAGCTTGGGAACGTCCCAGAACAATAAAAGATTATAAAATGGAAGATTTATGGAATTTAGTTAGTAAAGTGTCACAAAGTGCAGGTGGATACGATGTGGCTGATACGTTTAGAATAAAGCTACATATTATAGAGGCACCTGTAGGACAATATAATTCACTTCAATGTAAAGAGAAAAGACCTTATGGTGTCATAGAAATTGACAATCCAAACGACAATTGGTGTTTACCACGATCTTTGGTTGTGGCATTGGCTCATAAAATGAAGGAAAAACACAAAGCCACCGGAGGTGAGCTGTTGAAGGAGTGGCACAAAGTGCGTAAGAGAGGTAACGAACAAATACTCAGGGCTAAAACCCTAATCGACGAAGCCAATGTCATTATACCTGAAGGTGGTTGTGGACTGGAAGAAATAAATCAGTTTCAACGATATTATTCACCAAAAGGGATATGTATCGTAGTATACACCAGAAGTTGTACAGACAAAAAATTTGTAATACTATATGATGGCCGATCGGTATTAGATAGACTAGGTGTTGTGACAGAACACACTTTGAATATATTTCATTATCCCGATGAGAAACATTACGAACCAATTAGATGCATACTAGCTTTCAAGGGATGCAAGTTTTATTGTGAAATTTGTAGAGTCGGGTATACCACACCACAGAGTCATAGGTGCATTGAAGAATGTCCATTCTGTCAACAGCAACCTGTATGTAAACCAAGTAACAAATACGTAAAAAAGTGTGATGATTGTCATCGTGTATTTAGAGAACAAGAATGTTATGAGACTCACGGTAAACAAGGATCCATGGGAAAGGGAAAGTATAGCAAAGAAAGCGTATGTATTAATATTCAACGGTGTGAAACATGTCTAAAAATAATCTATCCTAAGTATTCAAAACATGTATGCGGTAAAGGAAAGTGCCGTGTGTGTAAAATAGAACGCGAGCAAGGTCATTTATGTTACTTGGCTATTGACTCTCCACCGAAAAAGTAAAAAAATCGAATCATATTTGTATGTTATGATTTTGAAACACGACAAGATACTATTCTAAAAGGAAATAATACAACAAATAGACACATTCCAAACTTATGTGTAACGCAAAAAGTATGCGATCAGTGCTGTAATGAAAGTGATGGTGATATGGCGAATAATGATGTTCAATTAAGTGTATGTGAATACTGTGGTGTACGTCAGCATGTTTTCTACAATGAAAATTGTGTTGAGGATTTTCTCAATTATATAGAAGACACAGGCAAGAGGAATAAGAAAGTAATTTGCATTGCGCATAACGCTGAAGGTTATGATGCACAATTTATCCTTTGTGAATTGATGAAGAGAAAAACTGAAAAAGTGAACACCATAGTAACTGGTACAAATATTATACTTTTGGAATATCGTAACATAAAACTCATAGATAGTTCGAATTATTTACATATGCCTTTAGCTGCTCTGCCAAAAGCATTCGGTTTTTTGGGGATAACAAAAGGATATTTTCCACATTTTTTCAATACAATCGAAAATCAAAACTATGTAGGTCGAATGCCAGATCTCAAATTTTATAGCCCTGATACACTGAGTGAAAAAGAACGAGTAACACTCATAGAGTGGTATGACGAGCGAGTTCGTGAAAATTATGTTTTCAAATTTCAAGATGAAATTGTACGTTATTGTAAATTAGATGTCACAATCTCACATAAAGCATGTGATGAATTCAGTAATATGATTATGAACACTGGTAATGTTTGCCCTTTCACAGAATGTGTTACAATAGCATCAACTTGTTTGAAAATTTTTCAAAGGAATTATTTGAAAGAGGATGAAATAAGTGTTATACCCAAAGGTGGCTACCGTTTGAGTAAAACTCAGTCGCGAATAGCATTTGAGTGGCTCACATGGTTAGAGTACACAGAAAATATAGGAATAATTCATGCTTTACGTGATCAGGTGCTGACGGTAAACTTTATGCATATCAATTTCATGGTTGTTATTGGCATGGTTGTGATCGTTTTTTTTAGCATGGTCGTTCTAATCTCCTCAATGATAAAACATCGTTACAGTCACGATATGAAGGGACAAAAAGAGTAGGAGAATGGATTCGAAATTCAGGATATAATTTGACGGAAATGTGGGAATGCGATTTTATACGAGAGAAACAGAATAATAAAGAGCTATCAAAATTTTTGAGAGAAAATAAAGCATTGTCAATAAGTCCACTAGATCCACGGGATGCCTTTTTTGGTGGTCGCACAGGTAATGCCAGAACACATTATAATGTAGAGGGAACAAACGAAAAAATACAGTATGTCGATGTATGTTCGCTGTATCCATGGGTCTTGAAAAATGGTGTATTTCCCATAGGTCATCCTAAAATTTATGTGGGTGAAGACTGTTTGTCCATTTGTCCAAATAATGACTTGGGTGAAATAGAAGGTTTAGTGAAATGTCGTATTCTACCACCACGAGACTTGTATCGCCCAGTTCTGCCTATTAGGGCTCACGATTAATTGTTATTTTCTCTTTGAAGAAAATGTTGTGAAGAATTAATCCAAACAGATTGTCCTCATGATGATGAAACAGATCGTGAATTAAATGGAACATGGGTTACATGTGAACTTCGTAAGGCTGTAGAGAAGGGTTATAAAATAAAAGAAATCACTGAGATATGGGTGTATGAGGTCACAAAATATGACTCAGTATCGCGTGAGGGTGGTTTATTTACGGGTCATATCAACAGTTTTCTTAAAATTAAGCAGGAGGCTTCAGGGTGGCCGAGTGAATGCATTGATGATGTTTCCAAAGCTCAATATATTGCAGAGTATAAGGCAGTAGGTGTGACCCTTGAAGCTGATAAAATTGAAAAAAATTCAGGGTTGCGATCAGTAGTTAAATTATGCTTGAATTCATTTTGGGGTAAATTTGGGTAGAGAGAAAATATGGGTAAACATAGTATTGTCCATACATATAAAGAATATATTGATGTGATGTTCAATTCCGAGGTAGAGTTAACAGGTTTAGTACCAATAGATGATGAAACCGTCATTATTAATTGGAAAAACATGATTGATGCTTATGAGCCATCTAGTAAAGCTAATGTGGTTATTGCCGCTTTTACAACAGCACAAGCCCGACTCAAACTCTATGGCTACCTGGACGAAAAGGGTGACAAGGTTCTCTATTATGACACAGACTCTGTTATATATGTGAGCGATGGCAAAAACGATTTACGATTGGGTAATTTCCTTGGTGATCTCACAGATGAACTAGAGGCATATGGTGTAGGTATTTATATATAGAAATTTGTTTCTGGTGGACCGAAATTTAATTCATACATTGTTCAAAAGCCTGATGGTAGTACAGCAGAGTGTTGTAAGCTCAAAGGTGTGAAATCGAATTTCACTACAAGGCAAAATATAAATTATGAGTCACTGGAGGCACACGTAGTTGAGAATGCTGCTCCTTTTCAAATAGAATATGATGCGATACGTAGAACAAAATATCATCAGGTAGTTACTAGACTAGAATCAAAAATAATTCAGGCCACTGGTCCAAAGAGGCGCTCCGATGGAGTAGATGGATGTACGTTACCTTATGGGTATAAGAAAAGGAAATTGTAATGGATATCTTTTTTTTTTGTTAAAATAGAAAATAAAGAAACATTTTTTAAAATAAAATTGTCACTATGATTGGTATAAATGTCCTTGTACTTTGAATAATTTTTCAGATGTAAAGATGGATACGAGGTGGAAGCATTCTTTTACTGCAATGATTTGTGGCCCTACTGGTTGTGGCAAAACATTTTTTGTTAAACGGTTCTTGAAAGAAATTAATGAAATTTGTAACATAAAATTTGTGAAAGTAATTTTTTGTTATGCTGAATGGCAAAGTGGATATGCAGACTATGATAAAAACTTTGTTGAATTTCATGAAGGTTTACCGCGCTTAACTGATTTTGACGAAAATCTCCCAAAACTCATTATAATTGATGATCTTATGCGTGAATTTTCTAATGGTTCAATTGTTGATCTGTTTACGAAAGGTAGTCATCATAAAAATCTTAGTGTGATGTTCCTATCGCAGTATCTTTTTCATCAAGGTAAAGGACAGCGTGATATTTCTTTGAATACAAATTATATTGTAGTGTCCAAAAACCCTCGTGATCGTGCACAAATTTCGCACCTTGCACGAGAAATATGTCCAGAAGATCCACGGTTTTTACAAGAACCATATTTCGATGCGACATCTAAAGCACATGGTTACATTCTTTTTGACCTCGAGCAATCGACACCTGAAAATTGTCGTTTTCGAACATGTATTTTCCCTAGCGACCCCTATCATTATGTATATGTTCCGCGCAAAGATATAAAATGTGGTGACACTAAATCACATGTACCAGTTGTCAGAGTGTAATAGCTCAAACAGGAGGTTCTGGATCCAGCTCTGCGAGCAAATCAATTGGAAAAAAGAACGCTATATTATTACAAGCGCTAATACACGCATCATCGCAACAGCGTCGTGTCCTACTACCATACGCAAGCAAAGATGTTGTTCGATGTATATGTGAATGTTGTTTGAATATTCTACATGGTAACGTACCGCTGAAAGACTCTGAGAAAAAAATACTTTCGAAACATAAAACTATTTTACGTAAATTAAGTGAGCGCAAAACAAGTTTACCGAAAAAGAAAAAAATCATTAATCAAAAAGGTGGTGCAATTCTACCACTTTTGTTGGCTCCGGTTATTAGTGCACTCGTATCAAATCTTTTGTGAAGAAATATGGAGCTTGCGAAGAAAATGGTACTTGTCCCACATGAGAGTATAGAAAAATTAAATCCAAACACATCTGTGATTAAAAATTTTGAACAAATTGCGTCGATGGTAGCAAATCAATATCTACCCACAACACAGACACCTGGTGATTCTGTGACATGGGCCGATGCAGAAATTACAGAAATATTGAATTCCAATAAATACAAAAATGATTATGAAAGATTAAGAGCATATCATGATGCATTCCATCGCTATTTATTTTTTTCATCACGAGAAAAGGATCCGTTGTCCTTAATACCTGCAACCACAATAGAGACTACCCCTGTGCAGACCACTTTCAGCATTGACCAGATAGTCAAGAGCGTGTCCAAATCTTTTCAACGGGCTGCATACAAATTACTTTATTATATACAGGATATTGACAAGGGTGATCGGTTAAAGTGGGATGAATTGGGTCGAGTCACATTGGACAATGAGCAAATATGGGGCAGTAATATTGTGGATCTTGTGAATGACGCCTTACGTAAGCGTAATAAATCTAAAGCAAATGGTCGAGGTATCTTTGCGCAATTTCTTCGTAGTATCAACACACCTCGTGTTTTTTTGTTGGAAATGATAATTTTTTGAAGAATATGTCTTATTCTTTTGATGACCTGGCGACACCACTACCATCGGCTAATACAAGTACTAATAGTGGCTACCTGTCTATGGCTGACAAAAGTGGAGTGCAAGACTCCGATAAGGATACGGTAGCACCGAGGAATATAGCTAGCGGTTTCAATGCGAGTACTCTCACATCAACTCCAGCCAGTCTAAACAAAAGTACTCGCAATAAACCATGGCTAAAACTTTCGATCGATTAAATCAAACACTTGAAAAAGATTATTATGATCCGTCAAATCCTGTAGCATTTACTGGTGCACGAAATTTAATTCAGAAATATAAAAATTCTATACCTAAAGAAGAAGTTGTTAATTGGTTACATTCCCAAGATACATATACTAAGCATCGTCCTACTAGACATAAGTTTCCTCGTTTGCATTATGATGTTTCTAATATCGATGATGTATGGGAGGCAGATCTAGTTGAATTGCGATCTCTCAAGACTTACAATGATGGGATAAATTATTTACTTGTTGTAATTGATGTATTGAGTAAATATGCATGGGCCGAACCTTTGCGAGACAAATCAGCACCTTAAGTAATGGAGGGTTTCAAACGTATATTTGAACGCAGCAGGGGCCGTATACCTACCTACATACAAACGGATCGAGGTAAAGAATTTGTTGCTGATACTGTTCAAAAGTATTTATCGTCTAAACATGTGAAATTTCGTGTTGCACGTAATCCGGATGTAAAAGCAGCAATAGTTGAACGATTCAATCGAACATTGGAAGAACGCATGTGGCGTTATTTTAGTCATACTAAATCAAATCGATATATCGATGTTTTATAACAACTCGTAAATGCTTATAACCATACGAAGCATACGTCAATCAAAATGGAACCTGCAACAGTGACAATAGATAATGCAACACAGGCATCGCGTAATATACAGAGTCGGTTGCATAAAGTGAAGGAGAAACCCTTACAATACAAGGTGATGATTATGTTTGCACCAGTCGTCAAAAAGGTACCTTTGAAAAAGGTTACGAGTCTGGTTGGACTGAGGAGATATTTCAAATAACAAATGTTAAATGTCGACAATCACTACCCATTTATGAATTGAAAGATTTAACTAGTGAGGAAATTGATGGATTTTTCTACGAGCAAGAATTGACTTTGGTGAATAAAGATATCGGTAGAGAAGAATTTGTCGTTGAAAGAATTATTAAAACACGTGGAAAAGGTGCGAATAAGCAAGTTTTGATCAAGTGGCGCGGTTATCCAGATAAATTTAATACTTGGGAACCTGTATCTAGTATCAAAGATTTATAAAAAATGTCTGACGAATTTCTGATAATTTTACCTAGTGACAGTAGTATGGATTATTATTCTAAAAATACCGCTACAAAGTTCACAACGATGTTACCGAAGCAAGTGAATTTGACTGGTAAAGGGGTTGTTGGGTTGAAAGAAATACAGTATCCTTGTAGTTTTTTGCACATACACGATGAAAACTATGGCTTTATCCAATTTAAAGCATACGTTTTGACCAAACAAGATACTGAAAGGGTTACATTGCGTGTCCCGCGTGGTGTTTACAATAGCATACAAGACCTCGTTTATGTATTGAACCATATACCAAAATTGAAGGAACATTTTCTCTTTGAGCTAAGACAGCATGATTACTGCATGGGAGCATATGCGGATGCCTCCCACTGCAGTCCCATGTCCTACTCCTTGAAGTGGCCCTCGTAGTACTCGTATGGAATATATTCCGAAATTGGGCGCCACTCCTCCTTTTGTATACCTACTTGGCCCTATGTAGTGAGGTGGAGAAACACTCCATAGGCCTAGGCTTTGCCACAGCTCCTCATGAGCATCTTCGACTATCTCACGGCGTGTGTCCCGAGGGACTCATCCGCAGAAGCCATTGTTTGTATTTTAGGTTCAAAGGTGACAATTTTAAATGAGGCGCGAGTCCAGAGCAGAATTAGTAATGTTCGGCGAGCGATTTGCCCTTCGGCAAGCAGTCGTTATGGGATCTAGTATCCTAAGTCAATTGTTTAATAATTATGAAATAAAATGAAATAAATATTTTAGGCTGAGGCGATTGAAATTAATTCCGTCGTAGATTCCAATGGGGATCTATCTTCGCGAGTCCTCTCCTGCGGTGATCAGTCGAAGGGTCGGGCTCTAAGCCGGAAATGTCTCTTGCCGTTTTTATTGGTACTATTAATGGGAACATGCTATAATAAACCCTAGCTACCCAGAATACGTTTAGGCGGAGCAAGAAGCGAGAAAATGAATATACCCATAGTGTATTAATACTCACGAGTATGAAGAGCAAGCAATAGAATGCTAAATACTCCATGGTCCTATGAGCCTCGTGGTGTCCTCGAAGTTCTCTCAGGTCCGATGTCTCGTCGTGGTCCTAGCAGTGCGGAGATGGAGAAGCAAGCCAAGCAGAGAGAGAAAGCAGCAAGGAGTAAGCGGTGCACAGGTGAAAGAATGTAGCGGCATTCACACAAGCAGTTTAGATAACAAAACACTTTGGAATTTATTTAATAGTTGTTCAATGAAAATAGTTAACAATTCAAGACTTGGTATTCAATAAGCTCGCGACGAAAGTGATATCAATATAAATTTCTCAATAGAATTGATGCGAGTCTTATTTAATTTGACTTTTATAGGTGGATATCATCGATCCTTGTTTAATTTGGCCACGGGGTATTTATTCGCTTATACCACGCGATTGTGATTTGGCGATGCGTCTATACCTTCCTTCATTAAGCAACGCAACCGGTGTGGGTTTATGTTTTGCTCGTGGCTTTGACTAGCCCAGAATAACGTCCCCGGTCAATTGCCCGTTGACCGAAAGAGCAACTAGTGGCTCGAGCAAACTTGTTGGATTTTGGTCCGGCGTGGCAAAGATTCGGCTCCTCCGAATATTGTGGCGAACTCCCGTTTTAAATGTGCCTGCGAGGTTGTCCCGAACCGAACGTCCTCGCTCGTAATTTCCGTCGTAGTCGTTTTAGTTCTCGAGTGCCATGAGGCTCAATACCCCCGAGCTTTGGAACTTCCACTCGAATATTACGAAATTGATATCTCCCGATACTGATACTGTATGTTCCGATTTTACTGTTCTTCATAGATTGATAGCCTAGTACTGTATAGTGGCTTCGTATCCCGATACGGAGAGAAGGTTACTGGCGACTGGCGAGTCGCGAAGTCTAGTGTAGTGTCTGAGACTCCGAGTCTCTGTGTGTAACTGAGTGCCTGTGTCGTTCAAATCTCCCCCTTATATTTGGTTGAGTCGTTGCGGCGGCGCCGGGTACCTGAAATCATAGGTGCCACTCGGGCGCGTGCCCGGGAATTAATAATAATTCAAATTTCTTTATGAATTCCTCCAAGGTATCCTAGCCCAACGAAGAACTTCCTTAGGGTAACCAAATTGTACCCAATTTAAAGTATCCTTCGTGGACAGTGGCCGGTCCATACTGTCACAGAGCTTAATCCCAAAACCAATATTGTTAAAGTGTCGGTTGTATGTAAAGTAGAAGTGTGCAAAATGTCATGGCATGATTTAGATTTTTCTGACAAATTGCGAAATATATTGGGGTTTCCACACACCTACTCTCAAACTGCTGTCGGCATACACTTCAGGAGAAGTAGAAAAGATCACTTTGAAGGACTCAGACCTACAAGTTTGGTTCGAGGTCTACCTGAGAATTTCTTCATTTATTGTGATATATGCACACCCTATGTAACAGGTGATGTCAATTCACCACTATTACGTATTTTACCGTTCAATTCTCAAAATTACACGTATGGGACTGTGCGTACAACGATTTTTGCAACACCCAATTATATTCCGGTGATATCAAACTCTTTTCGCACAATTGACATAGATATAAGAGACAATCATGGCAATGTAATACCATTTGAGTACGGACCTTTGAACGTTACACTACACTTTAAGAGAGTTGATTGAAAATATGAGTCATTACATTGAATATTATGAGAATCAAGCGGGCGGAGGTGCCGTCGAGCGATACAATAGATTTGGACGTATTTATGTGGGAGCCCCTCATCAGCGTGGGCATGGTATTGGGGACTTTCTCGGTGGTCTATTCCGTCGAGTTTCGCCATTTTTGGGTCGAGCAGCGCGTGCCATTGGAAAAGAGGCACTTCACACAGGTATGAATGTGGTGGGGGATGTTGTCACCCGACAAATACCACTGCGGGAGTCCCTTGAGCATTGGTTAACCGAATCGGGGATGAATTTGGAGCGGAAGGCCTCGGAAAAAATTGATCACATGATGCAAGGATCGGGGTATAAAAGGAAACGCATACAACGCATTACACATAAAGGTACCAAGCGTAAACCGGTGCGGTCAAGGAGGAAGATCCTTAAGCGATCTTTGAAGAAGAAGAAATGTGTGAAAAGGAAAAAGTGAAGAAACCCTAAAAAGAAGAGTCGTGACGTATACGATATATTCAATTAACAATGGCGTTCCCACATTCTCATTCATCTGAATGCGCTAAATCTGAGCTGGACTTGTTCACATTATCACCAACGCAAACTACAATTGAACAAGCACAATGGACTTATTACAACCCTATGTCATCTATATCGGATAATGGCCCTATCGAGTTTGTTGTACCAGGCCAGGGAGAAGAATATATTGATTTATCTCATACAATGTTAAAGATTCGGGCTAAAATTGTGAAACCTGATGGTATTGCTACACCAGATACTCACGTAGGACCTGTTAATAGTTTTCTTCACTCAATGTTCAACCAAGTGGACGTATTTCTCAATCAAAAACTTGTCACCCCACCAAATAACGCATACGGATATAGAGCATACATTGAAACATTGTTAAATTATGGCAGCGATGCGAAAAAATCACATCTTGAAATGTCTTTGTGGTCTAAGGATGATGCTGGATTCATGGAGGTCAATGTATCATTTGACAACAAGGAAATCGAAAATCGTGGTTTGCGTGATCGCATGAAATATTGCAATGGAGGCAAACAATTTGATATGCTCGGACACAAACTTTGTGACGTGTTTAATCAAGATAAATTTTTTATTAAATGGGGTCGAGATGCGTCTCCGTTTTATTAGCGCAAAAGATGAATTTTGTCTCAGAGACGATACAGGTGCATCATATAAAGTTCAAATATTAGAAGCCATATTACTTGTGAGACGTGTAAAACTTAGTCCAAGTATATTATTAACCCATGCTAAAACTCTAGCCAAGACCACTGCCAAGTACCCTCTTACAAGGGTCGAAGTGAAATCATTCGTCATACACAGAGGGATATTGGGCGATACCATTGACAACGTAGTATTGGGTCAGCTGCCCAAAAGGATCATCATTGGATTTGTTTAAAATACATCTTTCAACGGATCGAGAGCAACCAATCCATTCAATTCCGAATCTTTTGGATTAAATTATTTATGCCTTTATGTTGATGGTCAACAAATGTCTGGAAAAGCATTATAACCTAATTTCATCGGAGACAATTATGTAGATGCAGGGTCTTATAACACTTTGTTTAGTGGGACAGGCATTCATTTTGGCGATACTGGCCTTGATATCTCATGTGATGAATATAGATCAGGATATACATTATATGCCTTTGATTTGACACCAGATCTCTCAGCTCATTGTTCCACCCATTGGAATCTTGTGGAAAATGGTAGCTTACGTATCGAAGTACGTTTCTCAGCAGCTTTAGATCAAAATATTAATTGTATTGTTTACGCCGAATTTGATAATATTCTCGAAATTGATTCAACAAGACAAATTATTGTCGATCATAACAACTGAATATGTATTTAAATTAGTTATGCAATAAAATATATATTAGTAAGCATTGAGTTTCCTTCGTGTGTACACCTATTGTCATCACATGAATACAAAACAACTCCTCAATATTTTACCCTATACCGATGCAAGTGTTGGAGGTGTCTATGCAGCCGACAGGGTCCCCTGGGGTTGGGCTCAACCTTGCGCAATCATTACCAATACCGATCACCATACAAAACCTGGCACCCACTGGGTCGCCTTCTACGTCGACCCAGATGGTAACGGAGTCTACTTTGACAGCTTTGGACTACAACCAAACAATCCTAGATTTATTCAATGACTTAATAGAAACCGTCGAAAATACGAATGGAATCAACAACAACTCCAAAATTTTTCATCAAATGTTTGCGGTCAATACTGCATTACTATTCTGCATTGGCTTTCTAATAATAAATCTCCACATTCCTTTTGTAAACTTTTCACACGAAACACCAAACAAAACGACATCTTACTATTAAAAATGTTTCACCACATCATCACATATAAACAATCCATCAATAATAATAATAAATTACACAAAAAATTCAAATCCTATCTGGTAATGGCCTTTGCCGACAGCGTATACAACATTCCATCTGTACGCAAAAGTGTCAATAAACTAATCATAAATTACCACCATGATGTCTCATTTGTTTTTATTTTACACCCAAAAAGGTCAAAACAGTTGACATCTACAATAGACCCTAGACCAGATTCACCCTATCAATCAATGTCATAGACGCGGGGCCCTAGATCACATACACACTATCGATCAATGTCATAAACACGTGGGGCCCCCTGATGTGGCACCATACAGTGGGGGGGGGGGGGGGGGGGGGGGGGGCAGTTCCAGGAAAACTGTCTGGCACAGAGCGGATTCCTACTACTGTCATCATACGATTTGGTGTAAAATTAGGCAAATGTTGACGTAAAATCTTGAAAAAATTTACATAAATACGCTGAGACTTATCAGGAGCCAACATATATACCAACGGTAACGATATACCTTCTTTATACCCATGAATTGAATATAGTTGATTAAAAATCCCAGGTACACTTTTAAAAGTACCATCTCCCAACCATTGCTCACATGATGATAAATAATTCAAGTTCTTCTGAGTCGTAAATACGATAAATCGTTTTTTATCTCCTTCGCTATCGTGTAATGAGAACAAGTCTCCAGAATAACTACGCTTAAATTCATCGGTCAACTCCAAATCACCACGAGACGATGGATTTTGCAATTGAGGATTTTCTTTTGCTCGAACTCTGTTCACAGACCGTGATAGTGACTCAGGCTTAGGCATTACAGCTGATACAGGCGATAATACACCACGTAAGACACGATTAATAACAGCAGCAGGCTTATCATCAGTTTTTTTTGCTTTTTTGATAATTTTACTTTTCAAAATCTTAGCCGCAACAAGAGAAGGATCGCCCACGTGCTCGTGAATTGGTATTGTACCAACAATATTACCTGCAAAAAAGTAAAAAAATATAAAACAATTTCCCAATCAAAAAAAAAAAAATAATAAAAGAAGAGAGAGAATAATAAAAATAAAAGAGAAAAATTGTTTAAACAAAAAAGTAAATTGTAATATTATTCTATAATTACCAGTATGAACATCCGAATCTGTATGGATCAACACATTACATTCGTTGTCAGAAGCACAACGCCATGAAATATTAGATTTGTTAACCTTCTTTTTGGAATATAACATTCCGTCATAGAATAGTAATTTTTTTCCCTTTTGGGACGGTATAAATTTCAGCGGCATGGCAAAAATTTATAACTTATTACAATTAATAACAATCATAAAACTTTCATAATTACATCAATTAATATTCTAAAATTTACAATTTTTATTTTCAATAATAACTCAGTACATCTGCCATCAGCTAACATATACTCCAATGATATAAAATACGCTGAATATCTAACTATAGAAACTGAGTGTAGATGAATAATCAAGCGAGAGATGTCACTACTGGGATTTTTTTTGAGCGCTAAAATGCGAATAACAAAATGTAGTAATATGAACACAATAAGAACATTTTGAAGCGCGTATTTATCAGGAAAATTATAAATATTTTTATTATTTAAAAAATTAAAAAAAAAATTTTCAAAAAATTTCATTTAAATTTTGAAACATGATATAATCATGGTTTTTGTGTGTGTTTATTCGATATTAGACAAACACAAACGCGGGTAATCGTGATGCGCTCTTTTAACATGGTTTCTGTGTGTGTTTATTCGATATTAGACAAACACAAACGCGGGTAATCGTGTTGCACCCTTTTAACATGATTTTATCGGGGATATTTTGTCCGGCATATCTTGTCGGAGATATTTTGTCACGAGGGTTTTTTGTCTGAAGATATTTTGTCCGGGGATATTTTGACATGGAGATATTTCGTCCGGGGATAATAACACCTGATACCTTCGGTAAGTTATGGGGGGGGGGGGGGGGATAACTGGGATGACGCGGTGAATTTATTCATAATTATGAGTCTCAATTTATTTAATTAGAAAACTTTATAATTGCAGTTGCTTTGGTCTCTCGTAATTCCTTGCTATTCAATTAACATTTGTTGCGCTAAATAGCAGCAATGTTCATTGAATGCACGAGTAATTTGTGCGTTATGTTGTTGAGTACAGATCTTGGTTTTTAAACAATATAAATGCGAATAAATTATATAATATACAACGTTGTTTATGTGAGACTTGGTGACAATAATAGTAATATAATGACTAAGGCGATCGACAAAAAAAACATTATAGAATCAATGAAATTTCAACGCGGTAATACAATAACAATAGAAATAATATAATTCGGTATGATAGGGGCGATGCGGGGGGGGGGGGGGGGGGGCAATAGCGCGCGGTCGGACAATAGAAATTCCTATTGTTCGCGCTGTACTGGAATGCGTACTTGGGTACGCGTGCACTTGTTGCACTGATGGGGACGCTAAGAATATTCTGGGAAATTTAGTGGCGTTATCAGCCAAAAAACAGGGGTAGGGATCGGGTCTACACTGCCCAGATTGAACTGTGTTTGGTCACTCATGAGGTGAGGTGGCCGCACCTCTCAACCACTCAACCAATTTGACTCACAAGTTGGTTCAGAGCAATTAATTGGGCTGTCTATCGTGTCAAGTAGTGTCACGATAGACCAATCAATCACTCTTGGACACTTATGGGCACTTATGAGCATGCGCTTGCGCACATCCTGCGCCTGCGCTTGCGCTGAAGTGCAGCATAAGTGTCGCCGCTCTTCCGTCGGCATCATGACCATCGTCACCGCATGCTAATCATCCATATTGGATCTAGCCATTGAATCAAGCGCACGTGAAGGTACTCTTTCCGCTCGTACGACTCATCCGCCAAATTCATTGTGTTATCTTAATGTGTTAAAATCAGTTCGTACTCATAGCTTGTGTCTGCACATAGTGATCAACTCAGTTTTTGTGATAACTCAGTGACTGTATCAAAAGTGTGAATAAGGAAATTAATTGATGTTCAATTAATTTCCGGTGTGCATCACCACGTGGCGTCGAACCAGTGGTTGATAATTGTGTGAATCGTATGCGAGTATATTGTGTGCATTGGATGACTCAATTCAATTGAACGCTCATTATAATTGTGCTCATTGTTGTCGCTCTATTATATTATACATTTTGGTTGCTCAATTGTTTCATAGACACTACTCTACACGCGGTCATTTCTCACATACAATTCGATTGCTCATTAGAGACCGCGTGGCTTCAATTCAACTCATTCTAACTGCATTCAGCATTTTCATTCAACATACATGCACTCACTCATATCGCATTGTTCAGCCATTCACGCATTGTACAAATCAACATTCATTCAGCAATCATTCACTCATTATTGTTGATTATTCACTCATTTAATTAAATCAATATATTTATATTTTGTTATTTACTCAATCGCATTTATGATTTGTACTTGAATAACCAATTATTTCCACGGCAGCTATTTGGTTGGCAACATCCCCAACGAACTGAATAAAATAAAATATGATTAGCCGTTGTTGCTGCTGCACTGCTGTTTCGGAAAATTAATAATGAATGGTATAATAACTATAGACTATACGCCGCAATATGTGTGACCACGCGATCCGCATGCACATGAGAAAAGGCAAGCTACTTACGGCGATTCGGTGTGGCACTTTTACACACACCCTATTATCGCACCAAATTTACTCGCGACTAGCTAGGTTTAAGTATTTCAATTCACAATCAATTCAATGTAGCTAAGTCGTTCCAATATACTTTGCACTTTTCAAAAGATTTCAATTTCACAATTCGATTTCAATATAAATTCTCTCCATGCACACACGTCCGTTCAGCACTCTTGCCCCTCGCGAAGTGCCGGAAAATGGCCGCTTCTTTCCCTTCACCCATTTGTTGTCGCCCCTCGCCTATGTTATCTCCGAGTCTTCCGGGTTTACTGGCCGATAGCGCCGCCGGTGTCATCAATCCATATCGATTAGCGTTATCGACCGCTTTCCATATGATAATTTCGCTCGGTTATCGGCGATCAATTGCCGTACGGACCATTGGGTGACGGTTGAGATTACGTCCCCCATGGTCGCGGTATAGTTCGATATTGTTGTGCACGAGGTGCTTCGATAATTCGGTATGGTGATTGCTTGGCGTTTATTACATTGGTATTTATTCACCAAGTTCGTTGTTCGGCAGTTGCACGCCGTATTCCATGTCGTGTAATAGTTTCATTTGTTCGGGAAGCGTCGGTGATGGTTGTTGTTTCGGTGCGTGGAGGACAGGTCAATGTGGCGAGGGTGACTTCGGGATCTTCCTGGTCAATTCGGTAGTTGTGGGGTGCCAGGTACGCCATCACATTTATTCTTTCATTCACTCAATCATACGTGCATTCGTTATAATATACATTCTCTCATATTTATTTGCAGGCGGCAGCGGCTATTAAATATATATATAATTGATAAGCTGAAAAGGGTTAATTTATGCCCTTTTTTTGGGCTGAGCCAGCGATTGCTCGCGGCTATCATAACGTGGGTCGCCACCACGTTACAATATATATATATATATATATATATATATATATATGTGTACAGCAAATGGTTTGGGGAGACTTTTTTGGAGGTCAGCATACTTTGGGGAATTTTCGATTCTTTGAGCTGGGGGCTCACAATTTTCCGCGGTTTTGCGTATACTTTGCGGAGTTTTTCGTTTTTCTGACGATTGCATTGTTTGACACCGGTGACGTTATGAGGCCACGCCGGAGGATGGCGACACCATCGTTTATGACGAGTATAAATGGAATATATATCATAAATGAATATAAAATGGGCCCGAAAATATGCGTTCCTCAGAAATTCTTTATTCATTCATGGCATTGTTCGACTCGGTTTATTAACTTATATAATTTTATAAATACTTATATAAATTTTCGAAATTTTATATAAATGCGTCGAAACATGCGTAAGATCCAAATACAAATGAAAGTTCATTTCGATGATAATGGACGAGACTGAAGATTTTCCGGTATAACTTTTAGGGAATTTCCATATGAACTTCGATACAGGCGTCGAAGAATGCGTTGAGTGCCACATACGGAACATAGTATCATTTGATAACAGTGAATGAGTTGAAAACATTTTCAAGTGGTGTATACTAAGGTGTCCATATAGATCCGCTTAAGTTCTGTGACACTCGTTACACGTTTTTTTTTGTTATTGGACAGGCGATGTTGATATGGCACTCTTTAGTTATGTCTTCACCAAAAACACAAAGAAGTCGTTGGACTCCTCCGAACAGTTAAAGGCCGTTGCCAACTCAGAACAAACAGCGCTTGCTCTTGTTTCGAGCATTAGTGGATATACGCACCGCAGCGAGCGTTCTCGATAAAATTCGACAATACGATCAAATCGGCGGTTATGTATCTCCACAGATGTATGCATTTGATCAAATTATTTTATCCATAGAAGGAATAGTTCAAGAGAAAAATAAATGAAAACGTGAAGCTGTCGTCCAACAGTTTATTGCTTATATAGAGAGTAGTTTTCGATCAATATTGTCCACATGCCTCAATTACGTTTTCAACAATAAAATTGTTATTTATGTTGGGGAGATATGAATTTATTCTTTCATTCCTCTAACGAGCTGCAATGAAATGGGTGCCTCTCTCCTAATGATACCTGTATTAACACAACCATTGAACAGGGATGTTTGCATCAAACTCAAACTCAGAAAGTGATGTTCTAGATATGTGTCACTATTTATGTATGCATGCAACATAAATGAAAAGTCGGATTAATCGACTTTTAGATGCCTTCTGTAGACAAAGCTATCTTGCCAATCGTGGGTTCTATACATGGTTTCATCGAACAAATGTCAACAAGCCATATATATCTTTTATGTAACGAATCTATACTATTATATCGTAGTGATGTAAATGAAATGTGTAAATTAATGGTTGAATCGATTTTAGACAGTCTGAAGTATGCGTTCAACCGAACAATCTCATTTAGGAAATGCATATTCCGAGGACGAGTTTATATAATACTACCATATTGTTATTTTAAATGTATAACTTACCTACTTATTATCATGAATTGCAGAACTACTATCATAAGGAACATTTTCATAACGAGTCTACTGTTTGTTGACGCCTGAGATAGGTCAACAGTGCGATAGGTCTATCATGGACATCATCAAACTAAAGACAAGTATTGTAACACGGTATAAAAGTTTGAATCATTTTTATGTCATTCAGATGGGAAATTGTTTTCTGGACGATTAGTGTGTGATTTATTGTGCATCCACAACATTTATGCAGTAGTATCACATCAATTCGCCCTAAAAATATGCGTTTTACAAATGACATCATTCGGATGAACGCATACTTTGGGCTCTTTGAATAAGGAACAAAATAAAAGGAATTCATGATATTCACTCAGTACGAAGCGAACTTATAGTCATGGGAACGAATAGACCATAAGACAGCAGCTAACTTAACTCTGCCTGCATAGAATTATTCAATCAAATGCATGTTTCTCCGGAAATATATAACCACTGATCATTCGTGGTTGTCACATTTTACTGAATGTTGCACTGTAGAACGTACGTATTTGAACACTCGAAACCAACATACGCTGTACATGTTTGCTTTCGAGGTTGCCAACGAATATCAGTTGTTTGAAAAAATCTAACCAACTCCAGTGTATCTCATCCTTACGCACAACTGACAAGTCCCGCATAACAACTGATGAAACAGTTCAAATCACCCCTCGCCCAATATTCGCGGGAACGACCGGGAATGTTTAACTTCACGTCCCAATTGACGTCCAACGGAATGGACCTCGTGGTGGGCGCCACTCATTCCTTTACCAGTGCAATGATTATTGCTGAGAATGAGAAACAGCAATAATCTGGTTGATGTTACCTAGCTATGATGAAACTCCTTGGTCTCGCAGGTGGTGTATTCTTCGAGAACTATCCCGCGATAGCCGCAAAAACCCGATGAAAGATGAAACAAATGTAGAGAAATAAAGATGAAAATTCGCTTCTTTCACAAGAAGACTTCTCGTGACACCATGAGCATATTCAGCCATGCCTCATGTGTCGTGCAACGGATCAAGATATCCCGATGTCCAGCTGAGGTATCGCCACCAGGGCACCACGAGCCTTAATGTTAAACAATCGGGAGACTTCCCATTTTGTCCTGAAGTTTCTCCAGTCCATGGTACAAGCCTAAGTATTTGAGCTATACAACACCATGACTCCAGTCAAGCGTGTATGCTGGTCACAAGGGAGAAATCGGTCCCTCTGATTCCCCCTCTCGGTAAATTACAAACCACCAACAGGTGTGTATGTCCTTGACTATTCTTCTTGGTATAACGTTTCGCAGTAGTAATAAGGATTACCACGCCGTTAATACCGAGTACGCAATTATATTTCAAAGATAATTGAATTCAAACAAGAAGAAACAAAGTTTTAGAGTTGATCAAGAGTTCCTTCTCTTATCCAACAGTAATTTATGAACAATGAGTAGTTATGAATCAAGGCTAACCCTGACTATCCGAATATTTGTTAATAAACAAACGTTAAGCAAAGGGAGGCAGGCAAGCAGAGAAGAAAAGAGCGAGAACTTACAGTAAAGGCGGTTTGCCTATTTTCAAACGTGCCTAATGGTTCGCCTTCCCAATGGTTCTGGAGCCTTCTCCCTTTCTCGTCCCTTGATTGGCTTAATGGCTATTGATGTTGTTAGCAAAGCAGGATAAGGATATCAGCAATTATGTTGAGATTAAGAGCTACACACAGACTCGATTTCCCAAACCAAAATCACAAACTTTTATTCACAAACTCTATGCTTATCTAGCTGAACAATTAAACAATTATTACTTGTTCTGGTTTCGAAATATAATTCTCAGATGGTATGAGGATATGTACACCTTGAATAATCAAGTAGCAAATAAATGACCTGTGTGAACCTGGCACCCTACCCGCAAAAATCGAATTTTTCTTTACGCATTCTTAGAGAGCTTGGTGTGTAGTTGATTGTAGTTATAGAATTTTTGTTTGTAGTTTGACCACAACAGAGATATCGGTCACGTAAAAATAGCCATCCCCCAGATTAAAAAAAAATCAATTCTAACAGTTGATTTGTATGGGAAATCGTTAGTAGTTGTTTGTAGTGAACGAATTTCCGTTTGTAGTTGTGTTACGTCCTGATGAAATGTTTGATTGGAGATATTCAAGTTACAACTTGAATCTGGTTATTGATGAAGTTGGTTGAGTAGACGAGAATACTGGAGTTCATTTTGGATGGTTATTCTTGATGATTGTTCGATTATTCCAACGTGGACGTTTCCAGAAATAATTTAATTTAGATTTTTGTTCCAAAAATGGTAAGGGATCGTGCGCTTGCCACTGCTATGCGCAGGTGAATGCTTTGGACGCTGGATGACGTGTGTGGTTTAATTTAATAGCGTATATGGTTTGTTTCACAACCGACACTTGTACACTTTATTATATTGTAGATTTTCCAAATGGTAGAGATATACATCGATTATTGGATTTATTACTTTTGAAGTTTTTGAATGTAGTTGAGAGGTTCTGAGTGTTGTGAGTGACTGACTGATTTTCTAACTGCCGTGAATGATTCACTGATCTCTGACTTGGTGTTGTGAATGGCTGAAGACCTCTGACTTCTCTGGCTTCTCTCTGACTTGCTGTCTGTGATTTGACTGAGGTTTATATATTGTTGTGTGCTCTTGTCATCACAGGTGGACTGTTCCCTGTTACGTCCCCGTATCATCTTTACAGCTGTTCTACCAACTGATACCTACCTTACCATAAGCAGAAGTACGACGATAAAATAGATTCATGTACAACCTACCTCACACACATTTTGTCCATAAACTAATAAACTTATGTAGAAATACGAAATATACACATATATAGATATACGCTACATCACAGAAACACTACAGAGACCAAATCAACAAACGAAAATATGAATTCAATTATATATGTAATCAACAGAAAATAAGAATGAGCACATATATAATTAACACGAACTAGTAAATAAAGAACAACCATCATTAATATAGCAAAGACCCATTAAGTAATTAATACATAAGTAACAATTGTAATAAATTACCAATATCATAAATCACCAACCAATACCAACATAATTAATTCATAGGAAATTTATGCATAAATGACATCATTGACCAGTAACGTAAACTACTCATTTACGCATAAATTACATCAACAAAATAATACAAATTAAGCATAGGTAATTTACGAACAAACTAAAACGATAAGCAATAAATAATATACTAGTTGATAACTACAGCGCAAGGGTGGAAATGATTCAACTCACGATAATAATGAAACCTATGCAGCTGAATCAATAAGTTCCCCTCGCCACGCATATATTAACAAGATAACAATACGCTTCTTTTAGAATATATAGATCAACATAGAAACTAAGATAACATTAAGTTCCTCGAGAACGCATGTTTTATTAGAGAAAATAAGATAGCCAAGATTCCCAAGAGCCATTATCAAATTCTGAGAAACCGTGGGCCCACAAACAAAATCATGCTATTTGCGATTGGGGACTCATACCCAATCACGTAGCACCGATAAAAACTCGCGGGACCAGCACAAAGACGCCTAACTCTATCACCCCCCTTTTTTCCTATCAAATACGCGTCAATGAATACTATATAAGGTATTGCGCATAGGAAAACGCTCTCATTACTTTTTACTATTTCAATTCAAATTCGTCAAGACGCACTACTCTTTCGAGTCGACAAGATTCTGTGTCTCATTCTATTCAATCCATACAGAATTAACTGATTAAAATTGAAGAACATCAGACTCGCGTTTCTTACTAAGAACATCCAAACTAAATCAGAAACTTCAGAAGAAACCAGTTATTAATATTTCAAATATAATCGCTCTTGAGAATTTTAGGCATAAGCCTACAGTATAAAATCAGAACATAAACTGAGAATAACACCAGTGTAAAACCAGTAAAACGAATAAAATACTAATTATAAACTACAACGTCGTCTTTGAGAATCTTCTTCAAATTCACCCGCGCATAGCGGGCTTGATCATCCGAACATATACCTATATATGTTAGAGTTGTGAGGGACAGTCGGTAAGTGAAGAGAGTGACTAACTAAGACTCGCACTGACTAGTGGCATCCTGGTCAACATCGCCTCTATATTCACTTACAACTTGGAAAATACTCACGATCTGTCCCCGGGATGTAACACCCCATTGGTTGATTTGATGTGGTTCGATTGATTTTGCAATGGGTCAATGCCTTTGCATTCGAACAGAAAGCCCAACGTTGCATTTTCCGTGCATTGCCCTCAACTCAGGTTTGCAGTGGCAGCTTCTGTCTCGAGGAATGTGCTGAGGCTCTAGGCTTCAGCTGGTGTTCAAGGTCATTGTCTTATAAACTATTTGCTGATGTTAAGGATTGAATGGAATGTATGAAGATTTGGTTTGCGAAATGTTGCTTAATCCAAGGTTAATGACTTATAAACTAATGAATGTTTATTTGGCATGATCTTGAATCAAAGCGTTAATTGATATTATTTTGATAATTTAAATAGTGTGTGGGTGTGTGTATATTTGGGGTTGAAGGTTAGCTATGACGTAACAGTTGATTTTTTTTTAAATTGCATTTATTAAAAAAAAAATTTTTTTTTTGTTACTCGTTATTGTACTCTTTGTAAATTTGTAGTTATGTAGTTATAGTTTTTTTTCGAATATAGTTCTTTAAAACCCCACTACAAACGGATTACACACTGCAGAACCATTTGTAGTCGTTTATAATTCGCCAAAAATCACTTTGATATATTTGAAAAGATCTAGACTTGGATTCAGAAGATTTTTGGCATTTCAAATTCTTCAACTATCAACTACTGACGTTTACTTATTCCGGAACCGTTCGGAATATTTTAGAGTAAGATTTTTTCCGTTTGTGGATCCTCGAAAATCGCTTTACAATGGTTTACTAATTCTAGAAGTATTTGTAGCCGTTTTTCGTGCAGTTTTTGGGATTGCAGTTCCTCGAAAATCTATCACAAACGTGTTACTAGCTTTAAAACCATTTATAATCGTTCGTAGTTCATAAACAATTATTTCAATATGATTTACAAGTTCTAGAATCGTTTGTAAGTAGATTATTCTAATTTTCAATAATGTTGAATTCTTAATGAGCAACCCGAAAAACATCGGTAACCATATGCAGCTTACATAGTCACATTGACTGGTCAAGCAATTTGTTTAAACAAATTAGTTTTGCATTAATAATGTCAAACTCTTGATCACTTACCCGAAAAAATGTAGTAATCGTAGCCAATTTACATATTGACTGTAAAAGACTCGTTCCGATCACAACATTTTAAAAATGTCACTCAAAAATTCATATTTTCTCAACTTATTTTGCAAAAATAAAATATAAAAGTTATTTTTGTGAAATTTAAGTTACGCCAATCGAAAGAGCGGCCTTGAAAATAGTCGACAAGATACTTTGGGAATTTTTTCCCGGACATTATCATGGTAGATAATCACGTCGAGAAGAGGATTTGTTAAAAGTGTCTCTGTGACGTTGAAGGGTTAAACTACCATTAATTAAATGGCCCTAGGTCAGCTACCAGCGAAATGGCATAGAAAACCGTTCCGGCACTCTTTTAAACTTTTCGCCGGTAGTGTATACTATACACGTATATTCGTATAATACAAGCGCTCTATCCGCTGTGTTCAGACATAGAGGAGTGGGGGCACGAAGATCCGCACAAAAAGGAGACCGAGGATAGGGAATATCTAACTCTAATGTATGCTTATGCTGTATGTGATACCCAACGCACGTTGGGTCTTTCGTCTCTTTTGTCGTCACATTATTTCATCTGCGCACGCCCAAGCAATTCCGGTAGTGGGGACAACGTTCGGGGGTAGGGATAGCGGCTATATAAAGGAGGTTGCTCTTGCGTTCATATTCTTTTTGAAGTGAAACTTCTTTACTGAGGGGGCTACAATTTTCGAGCGTTACGAAAAATTTAGATCGCGTGAGGGGAATAGTGGTGGGGGAAACCGGCAGAGGAGGAGAGTGCGTCAGCAGCCATGTCGCTCCAACGCTCGCACTAGTGAAGGGGGGGGGGGGGGGTCGCAGCGTAGTATGCTGTATATGTTAACGGGCCCGAAAGAGAGACGGCAGGGAAGAGGTAGAAAAACGTAGTTGCTAGGGATTTCTCGCACGGACTCTTCGTGCTGTATTTACGTTTTGTTTATTTCTTCATTTCAGACCATACCCGAATCCTTACTATTCTCAATTATTATCTCTTATTCAATGACAAAATTTCTTTACATTTATACCGACCACGCGAGAAGTTTCACTTCCGTCGCGCGTGGATCCCACGCACACCCGTATTTTTTTATTCCTCGGAGCGACTTACAACACTCATCTCCGGCGAGCGTTCCGAGCGATAAACAAAAATGCCACGAAAGGCAGCGAATCCTCCGCATATCATTTATGAATGTTTAGAGCATTTACGGTTCACTGATGATGAAGGCAATCTCTTGCCATGGAGCGATGATGTTTGGCGAACTGCAGTCACCGCGATGAAAAAAAAGATGTCGCTGGATTAAATCTATCTTTACTTGTCTCAAAACAGGAAACACGTTTTCAACAGAATTCATGACATTGAAACGTTAAAGTCTATTAACAAAGATAGTAATATCGATGATACCGTTAACGGTTCACGACAATATCTGAATTGGTTTATGAGGAAAACCGAGTGCGCACTGCCTGCCCTACGCAAATCCATAGATCTGTCGGGAATTGAATGGGCTGCGCTCAAGTCTCGTATTTCAGAATATAAGGAACGTGAATATGAGGTTCTCGTGATCGGCTGGACTGACGCGCTTCACGATATTCATGGACGCATTTGAAATTGCCTTCTCCTTTCTCGTTCAAAAACGCGAAAATTAATCGAAATCCAGGAGAGATTTTTTTGACCATTGAAGGCAGTTGTTCGGAATGCGGATCGAATATCCACATCTATTGTCTAAGCGAACCGACCGACGATGGCACAACGTCACGTGTTTCCACTTTTGATTCTCGTGGAGTGGCACATAAAAAAAAAGATAAATAAGTGGAGAAAGACGGTTGCGAATTGGCAAAGAGTTGCAAGGCAAATCAACTTACGCTTGGCGACGAGATGAAGCGAGAAGGGGGATGGAGTTTGGGGATGTCATTCCCGTTAACTTACCTTCGGAAAAAGTTGTTCGGATGATCAAGCAGGAAGCTCGCGACAAGGATTTGGGAGTATTTAAAGTCAAATCAGCTCTCGCCTCTGTATGGGACATGAAATACGGATTGGAGTTTAACGGATGCATTCACGAGATTGGTCTGGATAAATTCTATTTGATGTACTGGAGTCCTACACAGTTATTCTTGTATAATAAATTCATGAAAGAAAACGACGTTGCAAGCATAAGCATCGACGCAACAGGCAGCTTGATAAAGCAACTACCAAAACCGGATGGTTCAAAGCGTGTTGTTTTTTTATACCAAGCCGTTTGTGGATATCGTCAAAAGATACTTCCGTTGTTCTAATTGGCATCTGAGAAGCACGACACTAATACCTTGACGTATTGGATTCGAGAGTGGTTGCGTTCTGGTGGGTCGTGTCCGAAACAAGTAGTTACGGACTACTCACTGGCACTCCTCAACGCGACTTCTCTCGCGTTTAATAACACCGATCTGAAAACATACATCGAAAGATGTATTGTTTTCGACAAGAACAGTTCGTCTGTGCGTGTGAGCCGACCGCGCTGTAAAATTCGTCTCGACATTTCGCACTTCGTGCCCATGGTGGCACATTGGAGCTGCTTCAATCATGAGCGTGCTGAAAAAAAAGATTTCTATCTCTGATGCATGGGTCTACTAACTACATGTACGGAAATAAACGATTTTATTCGGCTGTGTACCGACGTGTTGACGATTGCTTTTGCGACGCATGAAGACATTGACGACAAACAGAGTCATTGTTTCACAGCACAGAAACGAATTTTAGATCGATTGAAGTCATACAGCCCTCCCGATAACGGTACCGACAAACTCGACGATAACCAGGTGAATGGGAAGAGTTTGTTGGAACGCTTCAATGATGTTGAAGAAGGGACCGAACTAGATTCGAGTGTTGCAATCGAAGCTATTCTGAAAAAAATCAAATCAGATAGTAAGAGTGACCTCAAACACGGACGATTGAATCCATATGAGTACTCTGCGTTTGGTACTCAGCTGTTGAAATTGGCGAAACAGTTTGTTCTGTGGATTGCTGTCATGGTTCCCGATGATCTGAATAGCTTAACTCTCGTACAATTAGGGAATGGCGATGACGTATGTCTTGTTTCTAGCTCAGCTCGCAGCGAAGAATATTTCCGAGTGTTGAAAAATCTCGTCTTCAAAAAAAAGAAGTCGATTTGAATCGACAAATTTCTTGTTATTCACTTGAGAAACCTCGCAGGCACTACTATTTTGTTGAATGCCGAAACAAAAGAAACAAACAAGAAGAAGTCCCAGGTCGTACATTCAACGCCTCGAGTAGCCGCTCTGGCTCAGGAACTATCCAAGGATTTAATTGCCGAGTCCCTGGATTTGAAAATCGAAAAAATGTTCAACGAAGAACGCTTGGATCTCTCAGCACAAGTCGAGTCTGAACAAGAACAAGAATTTAAACGTCATCTGGTGTACGAGCTTGATCATGAAAATGATAGTGAAGGCAAAGGTGGTCTAGATCGTAAACGTAGGTATGAAGATGATGATGAAGATGATCACGATCCGAAACAAAAACAAGACGAACAAAATGGTACATCGGTGATCAATATATTGAACGATATTTCGAACGAAATGGAACAATCTCCAATCGATTTTCCCAATGAGAACGAAGATTGGCGTGGCCTGACACAAAAGACAGAACCGATCAATCAAAACAGAAAAGATAAAAAAAAAGCGAGGGAAATATCTGACACCATGTCCTGATATAGAGATACTTCGACAGCGGCCGAAATTCAATACAACGTTGCCACTTCTTGCCAATGGTAACGGTTGGCGCCCCGCGAAAATCGGCAAACAAATGATCACTGTGCACAACACGTGCGCATTTGACCCTACTATACAGAGTATGCTAGCTGCATACCACGACTTCGCTTCGTATAACGAGCATATCGCAGAGTCGAAGACTGCTGTACATGATTTTGTAGAGACGTTGTCAAAGTCTGGTATCGGTTCAAAGCTGTACGACGAACGAGGTGAGATTTTAAAATACACCAGTGAAATTAAAAATGGGGTGCTGGATTGTGAGATAAACGTCGCTACCCTGATAGAGAGGTACATTTCACCGAATACGCCATCCCTCGAAATAAAAATCCATTGCAGTGACTGTCAATTTGAAAAAACGACCTGCATCTCAGTCCTCGATCTCAATCCAGACCCAATTTTTAGACAGGCAATGAAGGGTTACAAGAAACCGTAAGTCAGTCCGCTAGATGGTACGTATCAAAGAGTAAGTGTAGCTTCTGCAAGGGCAGTAAAGTTACGAAGACGTTTTTCAGGGGAAAACATATTTTCCTCAATATTGAAGCTGCCGAAATCGGGTTGATCGCTGCACGACGTGGTCTAGAGAATTGCAAGAAGCAATTCAATCTTTCGGAAATCCCTGAAAAATTGGACTACTGTGGCTGTCAGTATAGGATGGTTTCGGCGATCGTTTTCTTTGCCGGGCATTACTTCGCTTGCATAAAACGAGCGTATGGTGCGTGGGAGAAGTATAACTATCTTTGTTCGTCGCGACCAGTTATGTCAATGACGAAACGAGAAGTGCTGAAACAACGTCTGATCCCCTTACTATTCTACGTTCGAATTTAGGACAATGTGGCACTATCTCGGGTAATTTCATCATTTTTACCCAAATTTTTCATTCAGCACAGAAACGACGGCATCCGGGTGGACAAAAATAAAATCAATAGAAAACGCAAACACAGTTTCTAACTGTATTTTGTCCGCCGGTTCGAGAAATATATTTATACTGCTGTGAAGTAGTACTTACAATTTATCATTACATTTAATTTGATTAATTCTAAGGTGAGAACGAGACTGGAAAAAAAAGAAGACTATGAAAAAATTACGAAAAAAAAAATTTTTTTAATTAAAAAAAACAACAAAAAACAACGAAACCGGTTTTTCGCCACGTCCTCGTCGTCGGTTTTGGGTAATGCAGAGAGCGGAAAAAACGTTACGGCAAATAATTGCTAACAAAAAGCAATTAACGAGAGATCGTCGTACCAAATTTCGGTCGAATTAATTGTAGTGGGGTTCCAGGGAACTATAATCGGAAAAAAACTGCACTACAAATGACTACGAGTACTTTTAGATGTAGTAAACCGTTTTAAATCGATTTTCGGAGATCGGCAAACGAAAAAAATGTTACTCCAAAGTATTCCGAACGGTTCCAGAATAAGTAAACGTTTGTAGTTGATAGTTGAAAGACTGAAGAAGAGAAAAATCTTTCTACAAACTATTCTAGAGCTTGTAAATCGTATTGAAATA
The DNA here is from genome assembly GCA_958496275.1 of Zele albiditarsus. Taxonomy (NCBI): domain Eukaryota; kingdom Metazoa; phylum Arthropoda; class Insecta; order Hymenoptera; family Braconidae; genus Zele; species Zele albiditarsus. The sequence goes on from OY292417.1 coordinate 332,465, forward strand.
ATTTTTCATGAACTACAAACGATTATAAATGGTTTTCAAGCTAATAAGACGTTTATAGTGGATTTTCGAGGAATTATAATCGAAAAAAACTGCACTACAAATAACTAGGAGTACTTCTAGAGCTAGTAGACCGTTTTAAAGCAATTTTCGACAATCTACAAACGACCAAAATGGTGCTGGAAACTATTTTTAATGGTTCCAAATTGAGTAAACGTTTGTAGTTGATAGTTGAAGGCTGAAGACGAGAAAAATCACCCTACAAACGATTCTAGAACTTATAAATCATATTGAAGTAATTTTTTATGAACTACAAACGATTATAAATGGTTTTCAAGCTAATAAGACGTTTGTAGTGGATTTTCGAGGAATTATAATCGAAAAAAACTGCACTACAAATGACTAGAAGTACTTCTAGAGCTAGTAAACCGTTTCAAAGCGATTTTCGAGGATCTACAAATGGAAAAAATGTTACTCCAAAATATTCTGAACGGCTCCGGAATAAGTAAATGTCTGTAGTTGATAGTTGAAGAACTTGAAATGCCAAAAAACTTCTGAATCTAAGTCCAGATGTTTTTGAATGTATCAAAGTGATTTTTGGCGGATTATAAACGACTACAAATGGTTCTGCAGTGTGTAATCCGTTTGTAGTGGGGTTTTAAAGAACTATATTCGCAAAAAACTACAACTACAAAACTACAAATTTACAAAGAGTTCAATAACAAGTAACCATAAAAAAAATTTTTTTTTGTTCAAATAAATACAATTAAAGAAAAATAATCAACCACAAACGGAAATTCGTTCACTACAAACAACTACTAACGATTTCCCATACAAATCAACTGTTAGAATTGATGTTTTTTAAATCCGGGGGATGGCTATTTTTGGGTGACTGATATCTCTGTTGTGGTCAAACTACAAACAAAAATTCTATAACTACAATCAACTACACACCAAGCTCTCCAATAATGCCTAAAGAAAAATTCGATTTTTGCGAGTAGGGTGCCAGGTTCACACAGGTAAATAAATGTCGCTATTTTTATTCAATGTGGACTAATGATGTTGAATGTCCAATATAAATTCTCAAAGATATCTCTCTAGTATATCAAAGAAGCACGTGGGCTTATACGTCTTATTTCACTTGCGTATATATGTTCAATTGGAATTCCTTTATTAGTTCTCCTGATTGACCTTTCCAAAAGTTAGTTGTTTCCTTTTCGGAAACCAAAACCAGAGTCTCTTTCCTCAGACTTAGTTGTTTCTTCCTCGGAAACAAAACCAGGAGTATCTCTCAAGACTGTCGCTACGCAGATCCCAAGTCTTATATTTCTCCTTGTTTGAATTCCCCTTTCGCGCGTATTCACGCATCTTCTTTGTTTGCCCTTTCCATATATATTCTCCCGCTCCTTGATTTGCGTGTCTTATTGTATCGAGATAACTAGAACATACATGGTAACTCGGGCGAAGCCCTCGATAAGTAGGATAACTTCTTGTTACTGACGAGCGATCCATCTCCGTTGTTACGCAAGGGGGCTACTAGAGGCGTGGAGATCGGAATACTGAGATTGTACTCAAATCTTTTTATCGTTAATAAAAATGACAGTTTCCATACTGTCACACTGAATGCATCATAACTTTACTTATTGTCCTTCGGGATAATTTTATGCGTTTCATCACTCCCTTCATCCGTCACTTAAAATCTCTTGACTCTCTTTTGCTCTTGTTCGAATTTTTTCTTATTCTTCCATATCCTCCATTCTTGTTAGTTGACTGAAATCAACAATTCGTATCCATTCCTGGAAACACATGCTAAATATCTACGGAATAATTTTCTATAATATATGAACCATGTCTCATGTAGGTTAAGATGTCAAGTGCAAGCAAAATTGAAGCGTAGTTCTTGCTGACAATATGTAAGATTATCTGAATGCATCAAAGTCGGCGTAAAAATAATTTGCCTCAATGTACATCAGTCGTCAAAGTATGCGTTGATTATTAGATTTTAATTCTGTGACGTAAATTTCTGTAAATGCGTCATCAACACATACCTTGACAGCTGATGAACAATGAGGTGAATTAATTGTCATGCCGACTTTTCATGCATTCAGATACTTTTACATATTACTAATGAGATTCAAATTTCGATTTTGGTTCCATTTTGCACCTGAACTTACATGAATCTCAATGTATATATGATATGGAATTATTTCCTGGAAATTCAGCATGTTTGCAAGCAACAAAATAACGCTGTTGACTCGAGTGAGAATTGAAATGAAAAAAAATATGAAAAATACTGAAGAAATCCGAGCAAAAGTGGAAGAAGGCAAAAGACTTAATAAAGGAGGGATGAAATAGGAGCGATGGAACACAAAAAATATTTTGCACGAGAAAAAAACGAGTTATTGAATATTGTGCGTGTTTGGTCACTCATGAGGTGAGGTGGCAGCACCTCTCAACCACTCAACCAATTTGACTCACAAGTTGGTCAGAGCAATTAATTGGGCTGTCTATCGTGTCAAGTAGTGTCACGATAGACCAATCAATCACTTTCGGACACTTATGGGCACTTATGAGCATGCGCTTGCACACATCCTGCGCCTGCGCTTGCGCTGAAGTGCAGCATAAGTGTCGCCGCTCTTCCGTCGGCATCATGACCATCATCACCGCGTGCTAATCATCCATATTGAATCTAGCCATTGAATCAAGCGCTCGTGAAGTTACTCTTTCCGCTCGTACAACTCATCCGCAAAATTCATTGTATTATCTTAGTGTGTTCAACTCAGTTCGTACTCATAGCTTGTGTCTGCTCGTAGTGATCAACTCAGTTTTTGTGACAACTCAGTGACTGTATCATAAGTGTGAATAAGGAAATTAATTGATGTTCAATTAATTTCCGGTGTGTATCACCGCGTGGTGTCGAACCAGTGGTTGATAATTGTGTGACTCGCATGCTAGTATATTGTATGCATTGTATGACTCAGCTCAATTGAACGCTCATTATAATTGTGCTCATTGTTATTGCTCTTATATTATACATTTGGTTGCTCAATTGTTTCACAGACACTACTCTACACGCGGTCATTTCTCACATACAATTCGACTGCTCATTAGAGACCGCGTGGCTTCAATTCAACTCATTCCAACTGCACTCAGCATTTTCATTCAACATTCATTCAACAATCATTCACTCATTATTGTTAATCATTCACTCATTTAATTAAATCAATATATTTATATTTTGTTATTTACTCAATTGCATTTATCATTTGTGACTCAATAACCAATTATTTCCACGGCAGCTATTTGGTTGTCAACATCCCCAACAGTGCGCATAAAGAAAGTACGAAAAAGTCGGTTAGGATTCTCCGAACACCAAGCGCTAGATGTTCACTGTAAACAAACAACTTTGGACTTTGTTTCGGGTGCGCTGTTACGTCCCCGTATCATCTTTACAGCTGTTCTACCAACTGATACCTACCTTACCATAAGCGGAAGTACGACGATAAAATAGATTCATGTACAACCTACCTCACACACATTTTTTCCATAAACTAATAAACTTATGTAGAAATACGAAATATACACATATATAGATATACACTACATCTCAGAAAACACTACCAAGACCAAACTAGCAAACGAAGTTATAAATTCAAGTATATATGTAATTAACAGAAACTAAGAAGGAATACATATATAATTAACACGAACTAGTAAATATATTACAACCATCATTAATATAGTGCAGACCCATTAAGTAATTAATACATGAGTAACAATTGTAATAAATTACCAATATCATAAATCACCAACCAATACCAACATAATTAATTCATAGGAAATTTATGCATAAATGACATCATTAACCAGTAACGTAAACTACTCATTTACGCATAAATTACATCAACAAAATAATACAAATTAAGCATAAGTAATCTACACATAAACTAAAACGATAAGCGATAAACAATATACTATAAAACAAGGGTGGAAATGAATCAACCCATGATAATAACGCTACCCATGCAGCTGAATCAATAAGTTCCCCTCGGAACGCATAGATTAATATAGGAAATAAGATAACAACACGCTTCTCGTGAGAACGCATAGATTAATATAGAAACTAAGATTACAATAAGTCTTCGGGAACGCATGTTTTATTAGAGAAAATAAGATAGCCAAGATTCCCAAGAGCCATTATCAAATTCTGAGAAACCGTGGGCCCACAAACAAAATCATGCTATTTGCGATTGGGGACTCATACCCAATCGCGAAGCACCGATAAAAACTTGCGGGTCCAGCGCAAAGACGCCTGACTCAATCACCCCCTCTTCGTTAAAAAACATGCGTCAACGAATACTATATAAAGTATCGCGCACAGGCAAACTCTGTCATTATTCAACTCATTATTCAACTCATTATTTCTCAATTCTTATTTAAAATCGTCAAGATGCACTCTCATTTTTGTTCAGTCAATTCGTCAAAACTCTTATTCACTGCAAGAATTTCTCAAACTAACTAACTCAATCAAAGAACATCGGACTCGCGTTAGTAGTAGGAATCCGCTCTGTGCCAGACAGTTTTCCTGGAACTGTCCCCCCCGCCCCACTGTATGGCGCCACATCAGGGGGCCCCACGTGTTTATGACATTGATTGATAGTGTGTATGTGCTGTAGGGCCCCGCGTCTATGACATTGATTGATAGGGTGAATCTGGTCTAGGGTCTATTGTAGATGTCAATTGTTTTGACCTTTTTGGGTGTAAAATAAAGACAAATGAGACATCATGGCGGTAATTTATGATTAGTTTATTGACACTTTTGAGTATTGAGACATCATGGTGTTGAGGGTAAATGAATGGGAAAATATTTTGCGAGAGAGAGGGAGAGAGAGTGAGAGTGGTTTTTAGACTAGGGTCTGATATGGGTCAGTAGATTGCCAACTTTCTAGTTTGAATAAATGGTTTGGTTAAATGGTTCCATTATATATAAGGATGAAGGATAAATGATGTGTAGGAATACAAAGATGCTGACATCCATGTGTACTAATGAACGAAAACGTTTTCCCTATGAAAATCGGTCAATTTTTCAGGACATGTGGATTTGGTAGTGTACAGCGTTTTCTAGACCCTGAATATACCGCTGTTTAATTGTTATTTTCCTTGCAAGGACATGTGGATTTGAACGGAAGCGAGCAATGCGGGTGGTGACATTTACTAACTGTAGGTAATAAATTTCGAGGGAAAAGGTTGATAATAAATTCAAAGTTGTCACTGTAAAATATTGTATATATATTTTAGACGACCATATCTTCAGAATAATATTTTTACAAGTTTTTTGCATTTCTGGATGGTGATATATTGTTGATTATAAGTTTAATTAAACTATTTGCATGGAAATTTATAATTTCTCCATAAAACATAAAGAATTGTTGACATTCATAAGTTGTACCGTTGAACAATACAGTTTTTTCGCAACAATGATATAAATCATTAAAATTATTATGAATATAATATTCAATGTCTTGGATATCTGTAGATGAATTTTTCAGCAGATTGTGTGGAATATTTTCCCCAATAGTTCCAACGATGGCTTTCATATACAGTGCTATCGGTAATTTGTCGAGAAGTTGTAAACACTGGCCGATCCACATGCTTTTTTTCTTCAGCTCTCTGATGGTTACAGCATGCATCACCAAAAAATAACCATTTGTATGACTAAACGTGACACACCGTAGTTCATAACTCACTCCAAAGACTATGTTCATTTCTCCACAAATAATTTTGCGAAACTTTCCATTACAATCAGGATTATCTTCATCAAAGTATGACACAATGTGATCCAAAAGGTCTGATAACTTTGTCCAATCATCTCGATAAATTGGGATGTACTTGCGATTATCTACACCTCTCAATAGCGCAACGGGTGTAAACTTATCTTCCCATTCTAAACCCACACAGGCTTCCTTTGTGTGAGACTTATTCAAGGGGATGTATTGTGCCAACAGCAGATTCTTGCTAGGCGACGACTCTTTTATATTTGTCATATTTGACTTTATATGTTAGACTACTCAGATTGAACTGATTTTTTTTACATGTTCACCTATGAAGATGAGGGTGTATATGTTCTGGAGAGGGTGAGGATTTTAAGAGTAGTGGGGATATTTTCTAGTAATATAATTGGCTATTCCAATTTAAATATTACAAGATTACCGTATGTAAAAAATGAGTGGGAGTATTATTTATCCTATTAAAGATAATTAATTTTGTTTGAAATCACACCCCCTAATTCCATGTTTTAGTGGAGGGGATGCTGCAGCTTTTGGTGTATAAAATTTTCAAAGTCAGTTATAAATAAAAATGTGTTTTGAATGCATGAATTTCGACATGGAGCAAGGTTATTCTGTAGCCCAGTTACTCAGAGATAAATTGAAGGGAAAATATATCCCTTCACATATACCTGAACTGGATAAAAGTGAATTTAGTGTTTATAATATAATTAAACGAGGTGAAATAAACAATCAAGATCGCGTACCACACTACGAGGTATGTGCCATCAACAGTGAGAAGCGCTATGATGGAGTCCATACGCATGATATATCGTATGAAGCATATTTGGGGAATAGATACACATACGCTATATTTTTGAAAACAAAAGTGTCTGTAGTGTGTACACCAGAAGACTCAGGAGAATTATCCGAAGCACATGAAAAAATTAGCATAAGACATGATCCACCATCTCTACAAAGTATTGCAGCCGCTAGTATATTGAATTATCCCAAATTTAAAAGTGATGAAAAAACAACGGCATTTATACATCATTTAATATCTACGTTGGCTGGTGAAACTGAAGTTGCACTTGTTTCATATGGAGTGTCAGGTGATTATGATTACTTTGATATACATAGATGGCCACAAGTTCAGATATTCAAACTGAAAAATGTAGAGTCAGTAAAGGCGTGGTCAGGGCAAGACATTTTTTACCCAAAGAGCGAGCAGAATCTTTGCTGGAAAAACTTGGAGGCGGAGCGATTTTTCTAAAAAAAAAGTCAAAAAAAAAGGTCTCATACTATCTTCAGAAAATATTCAGCCATTCACTATCTAGTTCGCCTGTGGGAAGTGTATACTAAAAAAAAAAAAAAAAAAAAAAAGACGATAAAAATGGTACATGAACATTTATTCGATGACATTGCTGATAGTGTGCTTATAACTGCAATTGAACAATGGGAAGAAGAACAGCGATGTGTGACATTAGACGACAGAGATGATGCGATGTGTTTGGCTGCTGCGGATAAAATAGAAGAAGAGAGAATAGTGCAGATAGCGCAAGAATTAATGGAGATAGAACCATGCGACAATGGTGCGTACAAAATGGTTTTTGTGGACATGAACTTGGATGAATGTCCATCCACACAAGAAGCTCTTGGTAATTAATATCCTCTTATTTTTTATGATGGAAATTTTCAATATTTTTATACATTGAAATATATTTTATTCAAATTTTTTCAGGAGATATTCTTGAACTATTGGATAACAACGTAGAACAGAATGACACAAATCGAACACAAGAGGGTGGAGATGAAAATGAAGAGGAACAATAAACATTATCTACTTCTATGAATTATGTAAGAATATTGTGAAATAAAAAAAAAATTTTTCTTTACAAAATTGTCGTCAGTCAAAGTTTTACCCTCCGGCCTTATAGGGAGAAGGGGTTGGCACCATGTGCCAAAACCTAGCATGCCCCTTCCTTTACCCAGATTTCTCTTTTAGCCAAGATGGTATAAATACCCTCCGAGTAGCCACTTTGGTCACTCAAAAATTTTCCAAGTTCGAGAAAGCATACAAGGCAAACATCAAAAAAAAAGAAAAAAAAATGACTCATCAATGGTCTGCCGTAAGTATTCCAACAATATATTTCATCAGATTATTTTAAACTATTCTTTTATCGTGTCGCGTTTTTTTTCAAGTGCATGTGTAATTTGTCTTATTTTCGTGTGTGTTGCGATAATTTTTTCCTTTTTTTAAAGTTGTATTCAAAATATTTAAAATTTGTAATTTTTATGTTTCAGGTTGTCGCAATAAGATTGCAGCGAAATGCCGATAGGCTTTTCAACGAATGGATAAGGTGGGAGGACGAGGAAGGAGAGAGGGCGGAGGGGGAAAATATTTTTTCATTAAGGGAGCTTTTCACGCTCCCAGAAGAAGAGCTGGAGGAAATGTTCTCCTCATTTGTAAGTATTCTGCTAAAGATCAGTTTCATTTTATTTTTCATTTTTGATAATATATTAATTATTTTTTTTGTTTATTCCTGTTACAGAAGTTAGACGCTGAGGAGGAGGACAATTGGGAACCACCCACGAAAAAAAAACGCCAAGGGTGAAGAAAAAGAAATTATAATAATTATAACACACAATAATAATGATTATAACACACACAATAATAATAATTATAACACACACACACACAATAATGGAACATTTCTGTATTAGGTTAGTTTTTAATTTAATAAAAATCACAAAATTGTTTTTAAATATTTTCATTTTTTCATTGAAAAAAAATAATAATAATCCTAATTTTCCCCATTTTCCTTCACTAGATTTAAAAAAAAAAAACTATATTTTTCAAGTCGCTCCTTTTATTCTTTTCCAATTTATATTAGAATTAATTCATTTCTCAAACAATTTTTTTTCGAATAAAATAATAAAAACTCTATTTGTAGATGCAATAATTTTAAGTTAATAAAAAAAAATTTAATGAAATATTTTTCTTTTCTATTAATAAACGTTCATCTTCCATATCCTTTTTTTTCCTTTAAAATCGATAAAATTATAAGTTCCATTTTTCAGGTTTAATTTCAATCGGAATTCAATTTTTTATTTTTCAATTAGACAGTTGACATAAAAGGCAATTTTTCACATATGACGTTCGCCTATAACCTACGACGTCGTTCTCTGTGTCGTCATCGCTCTCCTGTTGGTTATGTTCTCTGCAGAGTCGGTAGCCTGCCATTCTTCCATCTTTTTTCATGTTTTCAGGTAACTTCTCCCACAATGTGTCGATAGTATGAGGTGCAAAACGTAGAAACACCTCTGTCGGCACGAGTGTCAACTCCTCTTTGGTTAGCAGGGTTAAATCACCGCTAGTATGAAATATTTCTGCAAACTTTCCATCCTGGATTTCCATACCTGTAGCCATATTATCCAAATACCATATTTTCATCCTCTGTACATTTTCAAATACACAACTATAGTTGTGAACTTTTTCATGATATTTTCTACAACTCCAAAAGCCTTTGACTGTTCCCTTATTCAATGATGGGCAGCCCAAATCATATAAATCGATAATTGGGATACTCAATCCTATAATGTATTCCAGCCATTGCTTCTTTTGTAATCCTTTCACATAAATACACGATACATTTTCCAATATTTTATGACACACATCAACACGTTTAGTGTATGGGATTTCACCCCAATTCCATGATAACCCATGATGATTATGTTGACACCATTTATTTATCTTTTTACAATTTTCTGGTAAACTATACCACGGACACGGTGGTTTGAAATGTAAGCAACAAAGACCTAATGATCCTTTATCATTGTGGTTTAAATGAATTACAGCCAACTCTTTTACCACAAATTCGTTACACCCATTCACGAAACCTTGTGCATCCAAAAACACTTTCATTGTTGTTCAGGGTACTGTCACAATATGACTATAAACACAAATATATGTAATGGATATATATATTTATTTCTTATCGTCCTACTACTTCTCAGACCTTGAATATTACCGTGGATTATACAAATTATTTTCAATGAAGATATTTACTGCACAGTCCTGTGACCTGCCGTCTGTGTAGGCGTGTACTATCTGCCTGTCCTTTTTCTGTGACCTATGCCTGACTCCTATTACACTCTATCGCTCTTCCAATACAAAAAACACAAATGACCAATACAAGGTCTTTTTTGAAAATGATGGCACGCCTCTGGACGACAAATTTTCCAAGCATTTTAACGATTGATCTAGAAAAAAAGATACAGGGTGGAAGGGACAATTTGAAGAAAAGACTATAAAGTCACACATTAACTAAAAAAGGTACACTTGTGTAAAAAGTGAACAGCAATGGATAACTTTAACATCTCCACGGATTTGGAAGAGTTGGTAGATGCATTATGTCAAGATTATGACATGAATGCTATACCTAATTTGGATCTGGATGAAGATCTCAATCCTGTTCAACAGGAGATGGAAAATGGTGGTGATAACAGTGAATTTATTGACAATCTTCTCGAAGAAGTGCATACAGTACCATCCGCTCATATGTCGCAAGAAGATCTTGATATTTTTTCGCAACTATTGAATGGTGGTGAGTTATTTTGCAATTAATTTCGATACATCGATGACTTTTTCCCTATATTCAATTGAAAATCATTTTTTATCCGTAACAGAAAATATTCAGTATGGAGGTGAAGCACCAGTGGCTAATGAGCCTCTTATGGAATTATCCAGGACCCACGAGAGATTACAACGTTTCAGATTGACAACGCATATGTTTCAATACAGAATTAGGGCAATACCCCAAGGTATCGACGGCAAAGCATGGGTCTACAAAGCATTCGTAAAAGTTTTTGAAGAAATTATGGCTGCAGGTCGAAATGGTGCCGACAAATTTTGTATGAGTTTTAGTTTCGACAGACTACAAGGTGAACCAGCTTGGGAACGTCCCAGAACAAAAAAAGATTATAAAATGGAAGATTTATGGAATTTAGTTAGTAAAGTGTCACAAAGTGCAGGTGGATACGATGTGGCTGATACGTTTAGAATAAAGCTACATATTATAGAGGCACCTGTAGGACAACATCATTCACTTCAATGTAAAGAGAAAAGACCTCATGGTGTCATAGAAATTGACAATCCAAATGACAATTGGTGTTTACCACGATCTTTGGTTGTGGCATTGGCTCATAAAATGAAGGAAAAACACAAAGCCACTGGAGGTGAGCTGATGAAGGAGTGGCACAAAGTGCGTAAGAGAGGTACCGAACAAACACTCAGGGCTAAAACCCTAATCGACGAAGCCAATGTCATTATACCTGAAGGTGGTTGTGGACTGGAAGAAATAAATCAGTTTCAACGATATTATTCACCAAAAGGGATATGTATCGTAGTATACACCAGAAGTTGTACAGACAAAAAATTTGTAATACTATATGATGGCCGATCGGTATTGGATAAACTAGGTGTTGTGACAGAACACACTTTGAATATCTTTCATTATCCCGATGAGAAACATTACGAACCAATTAGATGCATACTAGCTTTCAAGGGATGCAAGTTTTATTGTGAAATTTGTAGAGTCGGGTATACCACACCACAGAGTCACAGGTGCATTGAAAAATGTCCATTCTGTCAACAGCAACCTGTATGTAAACCAAGTAACAAATACGTAAAAAAGTGTGATGATTGTCATCGTGTATTTAGAGAACAAGAATGTTATGAGACTCACCGTAAACAAGGATCCATGGGAAAGGGAAAGAATAGCAAAGAAAGCGTATGTATTAATATTCAATGGTGTGAAACATGTCTAAAAATAATCTATCCCAAGTATTCAAAACATGTATGCGGTAAAGGAAAGTGCCGTGTGTGTAAAATAGAACGCGAGCAAGGTCATTTATGTTACTTGGCTATTGACTCTCCACCGAAAAAGCAAAAAATCGAATCATATTTATATATTATGATTTTGAAACACGACAAGATACTACTCTAAAAGGAAATAATACAACAAATAGACACATTCCAAACTTATGTGTAACGCAAAAAGTATGCGATCAGTGCTGTAATGAAAGTGATGGTGATATGGCGAATAATGATGTTCAATTAAGTGTATGTGAATACTGTGGTGTACGTCAGCATGTTTTCTACAATGAAAATTGTGTTGAGGATTTTCTCAATTATATAGAAGACACAGGCAAGAGAAATAAGAAAGTAATTTGCATTGCGCATAACGCTAAAGGTTATGATGCACAATTTATCCTTTGTGAATTGATGAAGAGAAAAACTGAAAAAGTGAACACCATAGTAACTGGTACAAATATTATACTTTTGGAATATCGTAACATAAAATTCATAGATAGTTTGAATTATTTACATATGCCTTTAGCTGCTCTGCCAAAAGCATTCGGCTTTTCGGCGATAACAAAAGGATATTTTCCACATTTTTTCAATACAATCGAAAATCAAAACTATGTAGGTCGAATGCCGGATCTCAAATTTTATAGCCCTGATACACTGAGTGAAAAAGAACGAGAAACACTCATAGAGTGGTATGACGAGCAAGTTCGTGAAAATTATGTTTTCAAATTTCAAGATGAAATTGTACGTTATTGTAAATTAGACGTCACAATCTTACGTAAAGTATGTAATGAATTCCGTAATATGATTATGAACACTGGTAATGTTTGCCCTTTCACAGAATGTGTTACAATAGCATCAACTTGTTTGAAAATTTTTCAAAGGAATTATTTGAAAGAGGATGAAATAAGTATTATACCCAAAGGTGGCTACCGTTTGAGTAAAACTCAGTCGCGAATAGCAATTGAGTGGCTCACATGGTTAGAGTACACAGAAAATATAGAAATAACTCATGCTTTACGTGATCGTGAATATCGCACGGATAAAAATTTACGTCTTGATGGGTTTAGAGAAGGTGCTGACGGTAAACTTTATGCATATCAATTTCATGGTTGTTATTGGCATGGTTGTGATCGTTGTTTTAAGCATGGTCGTTCTGATCTCCTCAATGATAAAACATCGTTACAGTCACGATATGAAGGGACAAAAAGAGTAGGAGAATGGATTCGAAATTTAGGATATAATTTGACGGAAATGTGGGAATGCGATTTTATACGAGAGAAACAAAATAATAAAGAGCTATCAAAATTTTTGAGAGAAAATAAAGCATTGTCAATAAGTCCACTAGATCCAAGGGATGCCTTTTTTGGTGGCCGTACAGGAAATGCCAGAACACATTATAATGTAGAGGGAACAAACGAAAAAATACAGTATGTCGATGTATGTTCGCTGTATCCATGGGTCTTGAAAAATGGTGTATTTCCCATAGGTCATCCTAAAGTTTATGTGGGTGAAGACTGTTTGTCCATTTGTCCTAATAATGACTTGGGTGGAATAGAAGGTTTAGTAAAATGTCGTATTCTACCACCACGAGACATCTATCACCCAGTTCTGCCTATTAGGGCTCACGATAAATTATTATTTTCTCTCTGTAGAAAATGTTGTGAAGAATTAATCCAAACAGATTGTCCTCATGATGATGAAGCAGATCGTGAATTAAATGGAACATGGGTTACATGTGAACTTCGTAAGGCTGTAGAGAAGGGTTATAAAATAAAAGAAATCACTGAGATATGGGTGTATGAGGTCACAAAATATGACTCAGTATCGCGTGAGGGTGGTTTATTTACGGATTATATCAACAGTTTTCTTAAAATTAAGCAGGAGGCTTCAGGGTGGCCGAGTGAATGCATTGATGATGTTTCCAAAGCTCAATATATTGCAGAGTATGCGGCAGTAGAAGGTGTGACCCTTGAAGCTGATAAAATTGAAAAAAATTCAGGGTTGCGATCAGTAGCTAAATTATGCTTGAATTCATTTTGGGGTAAATTTGGGCAGAGAGAAAATATGGGTAAACATAGTATTGTTCATACATATAAAGAATATATTGATCTGATGTTTAATTCCGAGGTAGAGGTAGCAGGTTTAGTACCAATAGATGATGAAACCGTCATTATTAGTTGGAAAAACATGATTGATGCTTATGAGCCATCTAGTAAAGCTAATGTGGTTATTGCCGCTTTTACAACAGCACAAGCCCGACTCAAACTCTATGGCTACCTGGACGAAAAGGGTGACAAGGTTCTCTATTATGACACAGACTCTGTTATATATGTGAGCGATGGCAAAAACGATTTACGGTTGGGTAATTTTCTTGGTGATCTCACAGATGAACTAGAGGCATATGGTGTAGGTAGTTATATATCGAAATTTGTTTCTGGTGGACCGAAATTTTATTCATACATTGTTCAAAAGCCTGATGGTAGTACAGCAGAGTGTTGTAAGCTCAAAGGTGTGAAATTGAATTTCACTACAAGACAAAATATAAATTATGAGTCACTGGAGGCACTCGTAGTTGAGAATGCTGCTCCTTTTCAAATAGAATATGATGCGATACGTAGAACAAAATATCATCAGGTAGTTACTAGACTAGAATCAAAAATAATTCAAGCCACTGGTCCAAAGAGGCGCTCCGATGGAGTAGATGGATGTACGTTACCTTATGGGTATAAGAAAAGGAAATTGTAATGGATATCTTTTTTTGTTAAAATAGAAAATAAAGAAACATTTTTTTAAAATAAAATTGTCACTATGATTGGTATAAATATCCTTGTACTTTGAATAATTTTTCAGATGTAAAGATGGATACGAGGTGGAAGCATCCTTTTACTGCAATGATTTGTGGTCCTACTGGTTGTGGCAAAACATTTTTTGTTAAACGGTTCTTGAAAGAAATTAATGAAATTTGTAACATAAAATTTGTGAAAGTAATTTTTTGTTATGCTGAATGGCAAAGTGGATATGCAGACTATGATAAAAACTTTGTTGAATTTCATGAAGGTTTACCGCGCTTAACTGATTTTGACGAAAATCTCCCAAAACTCATTATAATTGATGATCTTATGCGTGAATCTTCTAATGGTTCAATTGTTGATCTGTTTACGAAAGGTAGTCATCATAAAAATCTTAGTGTGATATTCATATCGCAGAATCTTTTTCATCAAGGTAAAGGACAGCGTGATATTTCTCTGAATACAAATTATATTGTAGTGTTCAAAAACCCTCGTGATCGTGCACAAATTTCACACCTTGCACGACAAATATGTCCAGAAGATCCACGGTTTTTACAAGAAGCATATTTCGATGCGACATCTAAAGCACATGGTTACATTCTTTTTGATCTCAAGCAATCGACACCTGAAAATTGTCGTTTTCGAACATGTATTTTCCCTAGCGACCCCTATCATTATGTATATGTTCCGCGAAAAGATATAAAATGTGGTGACACTAAATCACATGTACCAGTTGTCAGAGTGTAATGGCTCAAACAGGAGGTTCTGGATCCAGCTCTGCAAGCAAATCAATTGGAAAAAAGAACGCTATATTATTACAAGCGCTAATACACGCATCATCGCAACAGCGTCGTGCCCTACTACGATACGCAAGCAAAGATCTCATTCGATGTATATGTGAATGTTGTTTGAATATTCTACATGGTAACGTACCGCTGAAAGACTCTGAGAAAAAAATACTTTCGAAACATGAAACTATTTTACGTAAATTAAGTGAGCGCAAAACAAGTTTACCGAAAAAGAAAAAAATCATTAATCAAAAAGGTGGTGCATTTCTACCACTTTTGTTGGCTCCGGTTATTAGTGCACTCGTATCAAATCTCTTGTGAAGAAATATGGAGCATGCGAAGAAAATGGTACTGGTCCCACATGAGAGTATAGAAAAATTAAATCCAAACACATCTGTGATTAAAAATTTTGAACAAATTGCGTCGGCGGTAGCAAATCAATATCTACCCACAACACAGACACCTGGTGATTCTGTGACACGGGCCGATGCAGAAATTACAGAAATATTGAATTCCAATAAATACAAAAATGATTATGAAAGATTAAGAGCATATCATGACGCACTCCGTCGCTATTTATTTTTTTCATCACGAGAAAAGGATCCGTTGTCCCTAATACCTGCAACCACAACAGAGACAACCCCTGCGCAGACAACTTTCAGCATTGACCAGATAGTCAAGAGCGTGCCCAAATCTTTTCAACAGGCTGCATACAAATTACTTTATTATATACAGGATATTGACAAGGGTGATCGGTTAAAGTGGGATAAATTGGGCCGAGTTACATTGGACAATGAGCAAATATGGGGCAGTAATATTGTGGATCTTGTGAATGACGCCTTACGTAAGCGTAATAAATCTAAAGCAAATGGTCGAGGTATCTTTGCGCAATTTCTTCGTAGTATCAACACACCTCATGAATTTGTTGGAAATGATAATTTTTGGAAGAATATGTCTTATTCTTCTGATGACCTGGCGACACCACTACCATCGGCTAATACAAGTACTAATAGTGGCTACCTGTCTATGGCTGACAAAAGTGGAGTGCAAGACTCCGATGAGGATACAGTAGCACCGAGGAATATAGCTAGCGGTTTCAATGCGAGTACTCTCACATCAACTCCAGCCAGTCTAAGGAAAAGTACTCGCAATAAACCATGGCTAAAACTTTCGATCGATTAAATCAAACACTTGAAAAAGATTATTATGATCCGTCAAATCCTGTAGCATTTACTGGTGCACGAAATTTAATTCAGAAATATAAAAATTCTATACCTAAAGAAGAAGTTGTTAATTGGTTACATTCCCAAGATACATATACTAAGCATCGTCCTACTAGACATAAGTTTCCTCGTTTGCATTATGATGTTTCTAATATCGATGATGTATGGGAGGCAGATCTAGTTGAATTGCGATCTCTCAAGACTTACAATGATGGGATAAATTATTTACTTGTTGTAATTGATGTATTGAGTAAATATGCATGGGTCGAACCTTTGCGAGACAAATCAGCACCTAAAGTAATAGAGGGTTTCAAACGTATATTTGAACGCAGCAGGGGCCGTATACCTACCTACATACAAACGGATCGAGGTAAAGAATTTGTTGCTGATACTGTTCAAAAGTATTTATCGTCTAAATATGTGAAATTTCGTGTTGCACGTAATCCAGATGTAAAAGCAGCAATAGTTGAACGATTCAATCGAACATTGAAAGAACGCATGTGGCGTTATTTTAGTCATACTAAATCAAATCGATATATCGATGTTTTACAACAACTCGTAAATGCTTATAACCATACGAAGCATACGTCAATCAAAATGGAACCTGCAACAGTGACAATAGATAATGCAACACAGGCATGGCGTAATATACAGAGTCGGTTCCATAAAGTGAAGGAGAAACCCTTTAAATACAAGGTGAATGATTATGTTCGCATCAGTCGTCAAAAAGGTATCTTTGAAAAAGGTTACGAGTCTGGTTGGACTGAGGAGATATTTCAAATAACAAATGTTAAATGTCGACAATCACTACCCATTTATGAATTGAAAGATTTAACTGGTGAGCAAATTGACGGATTTTTCTACGAGCAAGAATTGACTTTGGTGAATAAAGATATCGGTAAAGAAGAATTTGTCATTGAGAGAATTATTAAAACACGTGGAAAAGGTGCGAATAAGCAAGTTTTGATCAAGTGGCGCGGTTATCCAGATAAATTTAATACTTGGGAACCTGCATCTAGTGTCAAAGATTTATAAGAAATGTCTGACGAATTTCTGATAATTTTACCTAGTGACAGTAGTATGGATTATTATCCTAAAAATACCGCTACAAAGTTCACAACGATGTTACCGAAGCAAGTGAATTTGACTGGTAAATGGGTTGTTGGGTTGAAAGAAATACAGTATCCTTGCAGTTTTTTGCACATACACGATGAAAACGATGGCTTTATCCAATTTAAAGCATACGTTTTGACCAAACAAGATACTGAAAGGGTTACATTGCGTGTCCCTCGTGGTGTTTACAATAGCATACAAGACCTCGTTTATGTATTGAACCATATACCAAAATTGAAGGAACATTTTCTCTTTGAGCTTAATCCCAAAACCAATATTGTTAAAGTATCGGTTGTATGTAAAGTAGAAGTGTGCAAAATGTTATGGCATGATTTAGATTTTTCTGACAAATTGCGTAATATATTGGGGTTTCCACACACCTACTTTCAAACTGCTGTCGGTATCCACTTCAGGAGAAGTAGAAAAGATCACTTTGAAGGACTCAGACCTACAAGTTTGGTTCGAGGTCTACCTGAGAATTTCTTCATTTATTGTGATATATGCACACCTTATGTAACAGGTGATGTCAATTCACCACTATTACGTATTTTACCGTTCAATTCTCAAAATTACACGTATGGGACTGTGCGTACAACGATTTTTGCAACACCCAATTATATTCCGGTGATATCAAACTCTTTTCGCACAATTGACATAGATATAAGAGACAATCATGGCAATGTAATACCATTTGAGTACGGACCTTTGAACGTTACACTACACTTTAAGAGAGTTGATTGAAAATATGAGTCATTACATTGAATATTATGAGAATCAAGCGGGCGGAGGTGCCGTCGAGCGATACAATAGATTTGGACGTATTTATGTGGGAGCCCCTCATCAGCGTGGGCATGGTATTGGGGACTTTCTCGGTGGTCTATTCCGTCGAGTTTCGCCATTTTTGGGTCGAGCAGCGCGTGCCATTGGAAAAGAGGCACTTCACACAGGTATGAATGTGGTGGGGGATGTTGCCACCCGACAAATACCACTGCGGGAGTCCCTTGAGCATCGGTTAACCGAATCGGGGATGAATTTGTAGCGGAAGGCCTCGGAAAAAATTGATCACATGATGCAAGGATCGGGGTATAAAAGGAAACGCATACGAAGCATTACACATAAAGGTACCAAGCGTAAACCGGTGCGGTCAAGGAGGAAGAGTCGTAAGCGACCTTTAAAGAAAAAGAAAAGTGTGAAAAGGAAAAAGTCCAGAAACCCTAAAAAGAAGAGTCGTGACGTATACGATATATTCAATTAACAATGGCGTTCCTACATTCTCATTCATCTGAATGCGCTAAATCTGAGCTGGACTTGTTCACATTGCCACCAACGCAAACTACAATTGAACAAGCACAATGGACTTATTACAACCCTATGTCATCTATATCGGATAATGGCCCTATCGAGTTTGTTGTACCAGGCCAGGGAGAAGAATATATTGATTTATCTCATACAATGTTAAAGATTCGGGCTAAAATTGTGAAACCTGATGGTTATGCTACACCAGATGCTCACGTAGGACCTGTTAATAATTTTCTTCACTCAATGTTCAACCAAGTGGACGTATTTTTCAATCAAAAACTTGTCACCCCACCAAATAACGCATACGGATATAGAGCATACATTGAAACATTGTTAAATTATGGCAGCGATGCGAAAAAATCACATCTTGAAATGTCTTTGTGGTCTAAGGATGATGCTGGATTCATGGAGGCCAATGTATCATTTGACAACAAGGAAATCGAAAATCGTGGTTTGCGTGATCGCATAAAATATTGCAATGGAGGCAAACAATTTGATATGCTAGGACACATACATTGTGACGTGTTTAATCAAGGTAAATTTTTATTAAATGGGGTCGAGATGCGTCTCCGTTTTATCAGAGCAAAAGATGAATTTTGTCTCAGAGACGATACAGATGCATCATATAAAGTTCAAATATTAGAAGCCATATTACTTGTGAGACGTATAAAACTTAGTCCGGGTGTATTATTAGCCCATGCTAAAACTCTAGCCAAGACCACTGCCAAGTACCCTCTTACAAGGGTCGAAGTGAAATCATTCGTCATACACAGAGGGATATTGGGCGATACCATTGACAACGTAGTATTGGGTCAGCTGCCCAAAAGGATCATCATTGGATTTGTTAAAAATACATCTTTCAACGGATCGAGAGCAACCAATCCATTCAATTTCGAATCTTTTGGATTAAATTATTTATGCCTTTATGTTGATGGTCAACAAATGTCTGGAAAAGCATTACAACCTAATTTCATCGGAGACAATTATGTAGATGCAGAGTCTTATAACACTTTGTTTAGTGGGACAGGCATTCATTTTGGCGATACTGGCCTTGATATCTCACGTGATGAATATAGATCAGGATATACATTATATGCCTTTGATTTGACACCAGATCTCTCAGCTCATTGTTCCACCCATTGGAATCTTGTAAAAAATGGTAGCTTACGTATCGAAGTACGTTTCTCAGCAGCTTTAGATCAAAATATTAATTGTATTGTTTACGCCGAATTTGATAATATTCTCGAAATTGATTCAACAAGACAAATTATTGTCGATTATAACAACTAAACATGTATTTAAATTAGTTACGCAATAAAATATATATCAGTAAGCATTGAGTTTCCTTCGTGTGTACACCTATTGTCATCACATGAATACAAAACAACTCCTCAATATTTTACCCTATACCGATGCAAGTGTTGGAGGTGTCTATGGAGCCGACAGGGTCCCCTGGGGTTGGGCCCGACCTTGCGCAATCATTGCCAATACCGATGACCATACAAAACCTGGCACCCACTGGGTCGCCTTCTACGTCGACCCAGATGGTAACGGAGTCTACTTTGACAGCTTTGGACTACCACCAAACAATCCTAGATTTATTCAACGACTTAACAGAAACTGTCGAAAATACGAATGGAATCAACAACAACTCCAACATTTTTCATCAAATGTTTGCGGTCAATACTGCATTACTATTCTGCATTGGCTTTCTAATAATAAATCTTTACATTCCTTTTGTAAACTTTTCACACGAAACACCAAACAAAACGACATCTTACTATTAAAAATGTTTCACCACATCATCACATATAAACAATCCATCAATAATAATAATAAATTACACAAAAAATTCAAAAACCTATCTGGTAATGGTCTTTGCCGACAGCGTATACAACATTCCATCTGTCCTCAAAAGTGTCAATAAACTAATCATAAATTACCACCATGATGTCTCATTTGTCTTTATTTTACACCCAAAAAGTTCAAAACAATTGACATCTACAATAGACCCTAGACCAGATTCACCCTATCAATCAATCAATGTCATAGACGCGGGGCCCTACAGCACATACACACTATCAATCAATGTCATAAACACGTGGGGCCCCCTGATGTGGCGCCATACAGTAGGGGGGGAGGGGGGACAGTTCCAGGAAAACTGTCTGGCACAGAGCGGATTCCTACTACTCGCGTTTCTTTCTAAGAACATTCAAACTTAAATCAGAACCTCCAGAAGAAACCAGTCATTAACACTAAAAACGTAATCGCTCTTGAGAATTCGAGGCATAAGCCTATAATATAAAAACAGTGTATAAACTAAGTGTAACATCAGTGTAAAACCAGTAACACTAATAAATATATTAATTATAAACTGCAACATTGACTCTGAGAATCTTCTCCAAATTCACCCGCGCATAGCGGGCTTGATCATCCGAACATATACCTATATATGTTAGAGTTGCAAGGGACAGTCGGTAAGTGAAGAGAGTGACCAACTAAGACTCGCACCGACCAGTGGCATCCTGGTCAACATCGCCTCTACATTCACTTCAAACTTGGAAAATATCTATGACCTGTCCCCGGGACGTAACAGCGCGAAGAGCCACTCGCTCTGCAGCCTAACCGGTCACGATTTTGTCGACAGCCGAGGCGTTCACCTTAATTGATGGGTTCAGTGACGAGAATCGAAATGTATTCTCTAGCGAAGTTCGATAATGATCAATATTCGGTTTGTTGAGTAATGTCAAAAAATTAAAGTCAATAATGGTAGGCAACTCGGATAAATTGGCAAAATAAAATATAGTGTTTATTATGAATCACAGCACAAATCATAAATCGAGTCTGCAAAATAATGATTAATATTAATTGAAATAAGAATAATAGTGGACTGTATATAATGAAGAAATGAAAATAGCCGTTCCGTATTTAACTGCAGTGCAACAGTAATACATGCAATTTTGAGTAGCAGCAATAATGATTTAAACAATATGAAGCGTGATCATAAAAGCAATGCAATTGAAAAATGATCAAGCTAATGTTAAGTGTGTGCACTTGGCGGTGTAGCAAGAAAAACGTGCACTGAGTTGAACAATTGTTGCACAAATGCACTGAATGGGCTATAATTGACTGAAACAAGTGAGAGCACCGATAGTGTAATGTAATTTGAACAATGAGAATGAGTTAAGCAATTGTCAATTATTTCCGCCAAGATATGCAATGAATGATGAGTATAACACAATGATGAGTTCACGTGGTAACACGTGATGAGATGTTCAATGTCAATTAATAACAAAATAAGGAGAGAAAGTCACACAAATATTATAAGAAATGAGTAGATCAAGTGTCACACAATATGATTTCGCAACGATAATGAGTATTCACTAATTAATTACAATATAATTCTGTTGACGCGAGCGCCACAACGGCTAGAAATTAGACACCCAACACGACGCCTGGCAATTGGGCACGACACTAAGATTCAAACACACTCGAACGCCGCCTGGCAACCGGGCACACAACTCAAGCAGGATGCACTCAAGCGCCGCCTGGCAATCGGGCAATCAACCAAGTTTGAAATTGTCCAATCAACAGCGTCGCTGACGCGGTCTTGTCGCCGGCGGCTATCGACCACGCTATCGACCGGAACGGCAGCCATTATAATCATCACTCTCAACGCGTGCACACTCGTTCCGTTGCCAGTTTTAGTTAATTCCATTCAATTCGCCACAATCAGTGCAGAAGCCAATAAACCAAGTAGTGTAAAGTGCAGTGCAACACTCAGTGCAGTGAATTACGCTAATATTTCTCGTGACACTACACTCAACCACTCAATTAATTCAGGTTAATTATTCACACGTGGCTTGCGGCCTCGTGCACAAACAGACCACTCACATTGTTATTAGTCAACACTTTACACAAACATTTCTACACTCAATATATATCAACAATCATTCACTCAGTAATTCACTCATCATTATTAATTTTTGTAAACACTCATTAGGATCACCTATTGCTCTCCAAGTGCCTTACAACCACTTGCTGGTCGAGCGACGTTATACATCTCACACACTCAAATACTCATGCTCGCCTATCATTAGCATAATTTTAGGTTACACTCAACAATCATACGATCCATACTATTTCAATGAAATAACTCATCATCATTTAGACATTTGTTACTATTATCATCATCTTGCATTTGAATAAATTGTATTTTTTGTTATTGAAACATCTTTTGTTAACAAGACCTTCCCAAAGATCCAGGCAATAACATACTTTGAGCTCTCACGCTACAAATTCACTGATGCTAACTGTCGCGGGTCCACGTGCTACATGCGGCGTCGATGGCGAGTTGTACAATGATGGCTACTATCGCATGGCCGAGCACGGTGCGAGTTGTCTGACTCACGTAGTGCTCGGTGTCGTTGAGCACGTTCAAATTGTACTCGCCGGCTGCCCGCACGACTGACCCGAGAGGTGCTGCCGCGGGTGAGGCAATTTATCACTGCCTGCCGGCGAGCATGAGTGTCCAGCTGATTGGGCAGTGCTCGAGTTTGAACACGGTTGTTAAATCAAAAACGGTAAAAATTATACAAGGAAAATCATGTTGTATTAAGTATAAAGGTGCTTCGTATGGTGGACAACTCATCGAAACGAACGGTAAGTTATGTTCAATAATTGAATTCTTCGTTAAATTATGCGGAGGTTGAAGAAAGAAAAATTAAACATAAATAATTTGGAAAAGGCATTATTTGAGCCCTTTTCATATTTCCTATGATAATTGGGTATGGGAAGATTTTATACATTTGTTTCGTTGATTTCTCCAAATAGTGAATTTACGTGCAATTATTTTCAAAAACGCATACTTTGGGCCCCTATCATATTCCTACGCGTTTAATAAGTGTACAACGAGGACAACATTCAAGACGAAAACCATTTACGGTGTAGTCTATTTCCAAGATTAGCTAGTAAAATTCGGACTCAATGAATATTTGAAATCATGTCTTGTCGTCACCACATTCGATGTATTTATATGGTTCAAGTGAAAGGTGATAATAATCGCACATGGAAAGATTTTACACATTTGACACACATGCTGACGCATGCTGATTACACACATGCTGACGCATGCTGATTACTCACATGCTGACGCATTAGAAACGTTCATTAATCTTTTTTTTTCGCAATGGCTGCACGCGCAAGCGCGATCGCCAAACCGCGAACCTTCAACTTATATTCCCCACCGTTATGCTGCGTTGCGGAATATGACCATTAAATAATTAAGTTAATATTAAGAACCATTCGTATAAACTTAAGAATTGCCACTCAGCATGTAAGACTATATTGTATAAAATAATATTTCAAATGTATTTCACAATATCGAGCATCGAGAACCAAACTTTAGAGTCAATAACCCGAAATCGCCAACTCAGCCCTCAGCAATAAATTTTGTCAACTAAGAAGTCACCCACCACCGGACCTTCTGTCCAATGGCGGGCCACCAAACTTCCAAGCAACAAATCGAAACATCAATAAATAAAAAGACCAATCAGAACCAGTCCGCACGGACTAGGAACCACGAATATATAAACAACTCCTTGGCTCTCGATTTCCGCATTACATTATATCACATCATTGTTGTAGAGTCAGATATTAAGTTTACACGCTCGTTTAGACGCTTTCATTAAAAATACTTATTAGACACGAACTCGTGCTCGAAGTTCAGATCCGCTACCTCTACATTACAACTTCAAGACGTCACTTCTTATGTTACTCTTATTATTCTACGTGCTTGAAGCACTCTTGACTTTTTCATTAAACAGTTATAACATCTCTTCAGTGTCAACGCATATTGTGTACTCATCGAACAATCAAACTGAAAAATTATAAATCATATAAATAATCATAAATCAAAGGAATCAATAAACGAATCGACATCAATATCAACAATTGTGAAGTGTCTCGTTCTACAGTCTTTATTTAACTTCAATTATCTGATTCACCCTGATCACCAATCCTTCGCCGACGCTTCAGCTGCGAGTCGCAGTGACAAGCAACGATCCTTCTACCTTTTCGGACTTAATTCTAAATCTAATTTTTATATCTAACTGTTATATCCACCGGAACGTGAGAATCTTCTTCACCAAGTGCAACCAATCTATAATTCTACAAATCGATTCTTACTACAATTTCAATCCCT
The DNA here is from genome assembly GCA_958496275.1 of Zele albiditarsus. Classification (NCBI taxonomy): domain Eukaryota; kingdom Metazoa; phylum Arthropoda; class Insecta; order Hymenoptera; family Braconidae; genus Zele; species Zele albiditarsus. Next base: position 357,516 of record OY292417.1, read on the forward strand.
CATATTCGGTAGATCTGCCAAACTCAAACGCTCTTAGGACGCAATCAGGTTTACAGCCAGGTCATAATAAAGTGTACATCGGGGACAATTTTCAAGTCGCAAATCATTCACTATGTATTTATGTTCTTAGATTCACGTGCGGATTTGAAGGAACCAGTTGGCGTGCTTTCTGCTCAAGAGCCGAATGCCGAAAATGACGTAGTGCCAGTATTTAATGAGAACAAGAACTATTATTATGTGCCAGATGGGATTGATTGTTCGAAGCTTACGGAGAACAATGGTGAGTCTTGATAAAATCATTTCGTGAACGTATGATTCAAGTTCTCATATGAGCACACATGGTTGCTATTGAAGAAAAGTTTCTGAAATATTTCTTATCTATTTATATTTATATTCGATCATATTTCCTCGCATGAACATACTTAGTCAGAACTTTTTTTTTTCTTTCACTTTCTATATACTCTGAATTTTGAATCTAATCAATATTAAGATTCATTTTTTGTCATCTCCACAATCGATGTATTCGTGAATCATACGGTTCAGGTGAGAAGTGATAATTGGACTTGGAAAGGTTTTATACATTTGTTTCGCTTCTTTCTTCCAATAGTGAATTTATTTACAATTATTTCGAGAAACGCATACTTTGAGCTCCTTTTATATCACTCCGCGTTAACAAGTGTACAATGAGGACAATTTCCAAGGTGTTTACTATGTATTTATGCTCATAGATTCACGTGTGGATTTGGAAAAACTTGAGCACGGCCCAATCAGCTGGGCACTCATGCTCGCCGGCAAGCAGTGATCACTTGCGCCACCCACGGCAGTACCTCTCGGGTCAGCCGGCAGCACAATTTGAACGCACTCAACGACACCAAGCCCTACGCGAGTCAGATAACTGCGTGAGTCGTTGCCCTCGCACCATACTTGGCCATGCAGTATTGGCCATCATCGTACAACTCGTCATCGACGCCGCATGTTGCACGTGGATTGACGAATTTCATATCGTTTGCTCGACTCATCCATCATAGTATTTTTTGATTTTACATAATAACTCAGTGAATTATTTGAAGTGAAAAACTCACCACGTGTTCCCACGTGGAACTCATCATTGTGCTAACTTATTCATTGTATAAATGGCCGGGCATAATTGAACATCGCTCAACTCATTCTCACTTAAAACTACATTATGCTATCGGTGCAATCATTTTTGTCGTTCAATTATCACCCATTTATTACTTTTGTGCAACCATTGTTCAACTCAGTACACGTTTCTCTCGCTACACCGCCACGTGTACACAATTAATCGTTATTAATCATTTTTCAATTGTTTTGCATTTCTCATCAGTTTTTCATATTGTTTAACTCATCACCGCTTTTTATTCAAAAGTGCACGCATTACTATTGCACTGCAGTTAAATGGAGAACGGCTATTTCTCTCCACATTCTACATACAGTCCACTACTATTTCCATTAATATTAATTATTTTATGCAGACTCGCTGTATATTTGTGCTTTGATTTTATAATTAACAATTTATTTTCTTTTGTTAAAATAAGTCGAGTCGCCTACCATCATTTTCTTTAATAATTTATACATTACTCAACATTATTTTTGGTCCTTCGAGCCGGATTATTTAATTGGTAAAATACTTGCGTGCAATTTACTCATTAGTGCATCATCAAGTGACTCATTATTATTGCAAAAATTCAACTCAGTGGTGCTCATAATTCGCGTTACGGTTAATGTTATTGCGAATGTTAATGCAAAGATTATGTGAACTGTATTAATTGCCGGATTATTTGATTGGAATGGATTACAAGAAGTACGCTGAATTTTGAGAAAACAAAATACTTATTTTATTCAATGTGGATGAATGTACAGTAATGTTGATGAAGATGATATATTGCTAGAGTGTTTTAATAATTAAATTGATTGTTTCTATGAGTGTGCACTGAAAAATCGAATGTGGTTGTATTTGACAATGAGTGCAGAGTGTGTTATTATTCATCCTAAACAATAATATAAGATTGTTAGATGAATGCGCTCGACCGGCACGTGGTTGTAAATCACGTGGAGAGCTGTGATCAGATTGATGTTAATTTACAATAGTTCTATATTGATTTCATGTAATGATTGATCGAGTCTGATTGTTGATGGTTCTGAGTTTCTATTGAGTGATTGAAAACTGTACGCGTGAAACGCGTCCAATGGCGGCGTGTATTGTGACGCTGCACCCCTTTAATCGCCTTTCTAGGGGCAAAAGGGGGCCGTCAGGCTTCGGGATGCCACTCTGACTCTATCTTCAAATGAATGGAAAGTAATTGAGGGTCAGAGTCTCCAATTACTTTCACTAATTGCTCTAAAGAAAAATAAATGATATCGTAAGAGTATAATTTTTTGATTAATTATTATAGTGAATAATTAGTCATTTATTTATATAATGAACAAAATGGATATAATTATCCGGAATATATTTTAATTCCGTTTTATAAAAAGGAAGAAATGGTTATTTAAATAATGAACACAATTGGAATCGTTACTCGGAATATAATAAATTCCGTAATATAAATGAATACGATAATTAAGTAATTCAAGTATTAAATGAAATAATAATAAACTTTCGGAAGTAGTTTGCTTCCGTATTTGCAAAAGACGAAAATAATAATAACGCAGATGACAATGCGGTCAAGAATGATGCGATTGAGAATCCGGTCAATTTTAACTCTTATAGCGATAATGACCCTTAAGGCGGCGTCAGTTAGTATCTCTCTCGCACCTTCGCAATGTACTCTGCAACAATGGAGACTATTTTCCCGATTAATTCTCTAGTACGCTTTACAAAAATGAATGTGTCCCTTTTTTCCTCAATTTCAATATATAAATGTTTTATCTTCCGGATAAAACATGCGCGGAATGGACAGGTAAACAACGAACAATGCTTTTGATTAATTTGAATACGACGTATTAACTACTCGTTATCACTATAATGAATGAAGATGGCGACTTTTCAAATTTAATATTGGTAATGAAAATTCGTGGCTCAACACTTACGGATAAATGCAGACCAACACTGAAACTGAATTTATATTTAAAATAAAAAAACTAAAGACTCGATATAAACTCTCTGAAACAAACAAAACACGTTTAATATGGACTTTCCGCACAACTTGGTAGTCATTCACAATATATTATTAATATACAACACACATACAATGCACTCTTTCACGCTTGGCGATCACGGTGGAAGTGAGGCCTCAATGCCTTCGCTTCCGTATATTAACATCCTTTGTGAATAAATTAGGCCAATCCTAGACATCTTCCTGATCTAGGATCCAATCACATCCCTATGCAAATTCTCGATGATTGGCAGCCCCAATCATCTATCTTTATCGATTAATCGATGTCTTATTGGCGGTTGGGTTGCCGGAGTCGAGAGGCGCTGCGCGCTGCCTGTTGCCGAGCCGCCAATTCCTCCGCATGTCACGACGCATTTTCCACGTCTGCGCATTTCCTCGCGCACATGCCGGAAAATGGTACCCCTGAATCCAGACAGATGGCGACTCTGGTATCATTATCCATCAATGTCATACCATCAGAATAATTTATTTGGACTCATCAACAACAGTGGCAGTCCATCATCGAAATAATCTTTCACGGCATCCGGACGGCAATTAACCATTACCACCATTCCATTGCGACTAGGGTAATCAGGAGCTGCCGAGACGAATCTGCATAGGAGCCCAATCATTCACCATTGATACACTGTCATTCCCAAACTGACAGTTCCAGGTTACCTCTGTTATTTCTATTTACATTTACTCCTTCTTTCATTCACTCACACCCTGTAACATTGTTCGCAGGTCCGGAAATTATCATACATAAAATTAAATAATTAATCGGGGAAACAATTAAATAAAACCATCATTTTTTAATCTTGCAATGAGTGGCAACGGCCACCTCATCACAGTATCTACCGCGTGGAAAATAACGCTTATGATATGGTCACACACTTAGATTGTCGATTGTCACTGAATTGTTACTAAATAATCACTGAATTGTACCTTTTAATTTATTCACTTCACTCTTTAATTATTAGTCACCGTGGATGTCGATTGATTGCACTAATTTTAACTGATTGAGAAAATTTTGGTTGCGGATCGAGTGTGCACGTGTCACTAACTATACATACGAGCGGTAAGTGCTGGAAAAAGATGGCCGAAACTCGATGGTCGATGCACTGGTCGATATCGTATCGACTACAGTGTACTCAGCGCCATCTCTCATTCATGGGATGGCCAATTATGGATTGTCGATTGTCTGTCGCGCGAGCGACAATGTTAATTTATCGACATTGTGCATTTTCAATGCCTAATACGGCCCGTGACAGGCGGGTCATGTCTCGCCGTAACAGTTAATCATTTTCTGTCCACGTGCGTTCGCGATAAAAATCAGAAGTGCTCACCCTGGAACCTGAACGAGAAAAGGAACCTGACGCGTCGGACCATTTCTTTTGTTAAAAAAAAACACAAAAAAAATTATTAGGCATGGACAACTCAAACAGCCAGTGATGAATTGCCATTACTCAACATTGATGCACTCACCATTGATCTCATTGAAGGAAGGCTCGAAGTGATCAGCAATGTATGGAATCGTTTCATGACGGAGCATGAGAAAATTGGGCAACCATGCCGGTCCACGATCTTCAAACACCCATATATGACAGATCGCATCTATGAACGGGCGTTTCAATTGTACAACTCATCACTCAACTCATTGTATGGACTCAAATCAGCATTGACGGAACGCTCACTTTGTTCATCAAATCAGCGCGGCGACTCACATGCACCAAGAGAGGCAGCTCAACCAACTTTGCCTGCCATACCATTGCCGCATTTTGATGGAGAATACTCGGCATGGCCTGGCTTTCGAGATTTGTTCTACTCATGGTCATCACCAACCCCAATGTGAGCAACGTTGAACGCTTGCATTACCTGAAAGCCAATGTCAGTGGACCGCCAGCACAACTCATAGCTAATGTAGCAATATCGAACGACTCATTCCAATCATCATGGCAACATCAAGGAGAGATATGAGGATAAAGAGCGACTCATTCTCTCATACATCGAGAAGATTTTGAGTGACACATCACCAGTCACCAAGTCTGCTCAAGCCTTGGACTCATTAGTCAGCGGTCTCAAGCAGAACATGGATGCACCCACCACATTGAACGTGCCAATTCAACATTGGGATTATATGTTGATCTATCACATAACCCGAAGATTTGATTCATCGCTGAGAGAGTCTTGGGAAATGCATCGTAGTTCATCACCAAGGCCAACAACTCTTGATCGACTCATCACTTTCATTCATCAACGTGCAGGGGCATGGGAATCAGCTCATTCATCGGGGTCATCAACTCCGTCAACTCATCCAATCGCCAAATTAGCATCCGAGACCCAATCGTCAAGACTCGCTCATCATGTGCCAACTCAACCAAAGGCACAATATCCATGTGATGCATGTCGTGGCGATCATTTTATTGTCATGTGCCCAAAGTTTCGAGATCTCTCATCAGCTGATCGATTCAAGATAGCAGTTGCTCAGCAATTGTGCTATAATTGCCTTGGACATCACGCAATTGCATTGTGCAACTCCAGCCACACTTGCAAAACATGCGCGAAGAAGCATCATACGATGCTCCATATGGCAACATCAACAGCTAGCACAACTCAACAGCGATCAGCCAACTCATCGTCAACTCAACCACCACAATGAGGACTCATCGTTCCATTTTGCAAACTCATTGAATCATCGTACAACTCAACCATCAAAGAACCACACACAACATCACAAGTGCCATCGCACAACTCATCAACAAGACCTGTTGTCATCCTCGCAACAGCTCAAGTCCAACTCATAACCAAGTTTACCTCACATCCGACCCGACTACTCATTGATCCAGGTCCAGAACTCACTTTGGTGTCTACTCAGCTCATCAGCAATCATCATATCCATCGACAACACTCAACAATTCCAATCATCGGAATTCGTGGATCAACACCAATCCACACGAAGGGTGTTGCTTGCATTACACTCAAATCGAATCACTCAGCCAACTCAATTACGATCAATGCAAATTGAGACGGTCGCCTTTTCTATGACGGCGGTCAGCGGGTCGGGATGCCACCTTATTTATATTTACCTGAAAATAGGGAAAACAGGGGAATTCGGAAAGTAATGGGAGGAGAAAATAAAGGGGATAACGCGGCGAATTTGTTAATGATAATTGGTCTCAATTTATTCACAATAATACACCGAAATGGCAATAGATTCGTTACTCTTTGATGTCTCAACATATAAATTAATGTTGTTGCGCTACTCAGCAGCAATATTCATTCGAGAACAAGTTGAATAATGTTGAACAATATAAGATCGAAAAATATAATCGAAGACGGTTTTTTCGTGAGACTCATCAATACAGAAATAAGTATAAATTCGATTCGATAGACAAGAGGAAAATATAATATCAAGGTAAATTAAATGCGACTATAATATAATATTGGTAATAATAATATTCGTCATGATAGGGGAGATGCGCGGGGGGACAATAGCGAGCGATCGAACAATAGAAATTCTATCGTTCGCGCTGTACTGAAATGCGTACTTCGGTACGCGTACACTTGTTGCCCTTACGGGGACGCTATGAATGTTCGGGAATGTTCTATGGCGTGATCAGCCACAACACGTGGGTAGGGATCGGGTATACACTGCTCAGAATGAATCAAACAATATAAAATACAATTATCCGTTGTTGCTGCCGCGCTGCTGTTCGGTAGAATGATATTAAATGATATAATGTTTGACTACGCCAGTAGTGTATCAGAACTAGTTCTACCCCAAATCAGTCGGTAACTTACCGAATTCCTACTTTATCGATCGTTGGGGGGTGGTTCCGATCCATGCTAAATTTACCAACAGATAGAGCTTACCACAGTTTACCGGCAAATGGGGAGGGGGGATGTCAAATAATCGTCAATATTGACTGATGAAAAATTTTTTTTGTTATTATACAATAGTACGAATGATTTTATAGATTTCGCATCTATCATATTTTTTCGTATCATTATTATACGATCTTCTTTTGTTTAGTTGTTATGTTCCCATCCACCATGTGCTAGCACCCAATAGCAGTTTCACATCCCTACTACAACGCATTGTCCAATGAACATAATTCAGTGACCGTTATTTTTTAAATAGACTGCGCAATAGATTTATGAACAATGGAATAGGTAGAGTGGGGGTCACACTATAAGAAGCCGAAAATTTTCATGCAAGCTATTCAGTATTCATTTTTCACTTTGAAGAATATATACGAGAGCATTATGGATATTCCGAACTCATACAATATGGAAGAGCAACAACTGTTGAAGTCGTATCCACCACACGCTGTAAATTATGAAGATGTAATTAACAAACATATAGATGGTGCAATTTCAAAAGAGGTATTGAACTTCACCAAGGATGTGATCGATTTTCATGACAACGTATGGAGAATTCAACGTCTACGACAACGTATGGTAGAAAATGGTGAACGACATGCAGTTTGTTCAAAGTGTCAATGTATAAGTGATAGTTTTGGTGTGATGGAAAAAATGGCTGCTGATATTTCAACAAATATGAATGAGCTAATGATGAGCCTCTTCCACATCAACCGTGTACTGGAAGGCAAAGAGCAGTTCTTGGACGCTATTCTTTATGATGATGGTATCCAAGCTATTGCAGAAACTGCCACTGAAATTGAAGGATGTTGCATACCAGAAATTCTCAAAAACATTCATGTTGAACAAAATGCGCTCTCTACCGCTCAAGATCTTGTGCATATCATGGTTAATGAAACAAATAGTTTAATCATACTTATGGAACAATTGAAACAATTTATAAAGGATAGAAAAGATGAAAAGGTTGAATAAAAAAAAAATTATAGTTTCATATATATGTCAATGTTTTTATTTTTTTAATCCTCCACATATAGATTAAATTTATTACATAATACAGGTTCAATAACCTTGCTTATTCTTATAATTCTTAATTGAAATCGTTCTCGATCGCGAGCTGCTTGTTCCCATGATCCTCGTCGTGCTTCTCTGTATGCATAATTCCACACATACATTACATGAATTTCCGGTGTAGACTTGAATTGAACAGGCATTTTTTTTTTGTTCACACTAATTTCCGTACAGAACCACTGATAGGCTTATATTCAACAATACGATCATGCAAGATCAAACAATAAGCGGAAGTTTGAGCGGGGAATTGATTAGAAGACTCAAACTCAATCCTCACGTCTACAGGTCCAGATTTTATATTCTCATTTTGCTTAGAACAATCAATGACTATGAGTGGTGCTTCTCTAACGAATTTACTCTTTGTTAGAATGGGATCTGCATCTTTTCCATAGTACGACTCTTGAAAATTCGTATACATATCATATAATACAGCGTATTGATTGCGATTGAAATCAATATTCAGATTTCCATATGGGTAAGATTGTGAATTTAGGAAAACTTTAACGTCCCTTAAACTACAGTGATCAAAATGGCTGCTATCCTTAGCCGCAATATTCTTTCGTCCAGTTTGGAACCCTAGAATGATGAAGCGCGGTTTCTCCAATTGTGTCGTAGTCTTCACGACCCAAACATTCTTCGTTGATGCAGGCAGCAGTGGATACTCATACAATTCCCAGGCGCGAAAACTCAATGTGATAGATGGATCCTTGGCAATATATTGCAACAGTTGAATTTTTTGTGTATCCGATACTTTGATGTACGGTATTAACCATTCAATCTTTTGAATGTTGAGTACAATATTTTCAGCTGCCGTTTGATGGATAGCATTCAAATCAGTATTCGCTCTTGTGAGAATCAATTCATGCTTCGCATTCACAATAATTTTTTGATAATCTTCAGCGAATCCTAAGAGTAAATTAAGTGGGATAGAGATATCATAGTAGCCATTGTCATTGATTATCTTGATATTATCCTCTTGCAACCATCCAGCATTTTCCAACAGATGACTTTGCTCGGATCGAAGTGAAGCATATCCTTTCATTAGGGTTGTTATACCCACATTTTTACATCTATCAATTTCAACGGCATTCAATTCATAACGAATCTCTTCAAACAGATGACATATAGCCATATTCACTAATGATGTAGTTGTAACTGCAGAAAGATTATTGTCATTTTTCGTTAATCTTCCACAAATGTGCAATGAACTCTTGCTAGGTAATAAACACAAGTCCTGATGTTGCACTGCAATGCGTATTTCATCACTATTGTTGAATGTTGCCGATGCGAATGGTTGATGTGCATGAACCTCATAGTGTGCAATAGATTCATCAAATACAATAGCTTTGTGTATTGCTAAGATTTTTTCCATGGTATTAAACATACAAAGCAGAAACAGCAAAATTTTATTGTCTCCCACGTAGTTTCAGACCGAGACTCTTGAGCAGTAGAATGTTCTGATGTGTTAGCAGGCCGCTTGGTATACGATGACTGATAAATTTCGGCATGTCCTACCACTTTTATAACCACCACCATAAACTGTAGATGCTTGCGTCACTGTTTCACTCGTATTATACACTATACCCATTACTTCATTGACTTCAGATGTAATCTTATTGTAATATGACTTCACTACGAAAATTCGCTAGCTGTCCGTCTTGATCAACTATTCGAAGCTGCAAATGATGTATTGCTTGAACGGTGATTGGCATGTAAATGACGTGTGATGGTACTTCAATGATCTTATATCCTGGTGGAACGACAGGAAAAAATTCATGAATCGTATGTACACGCTGTCCATTAATATATGCCCCCGTTGTTATATTACACTCAATACGAAGAGCATTAACTTTAAGTATTGTCACAGGCAAATCTGATTTGTGTGTGGTGCCTGGTTCAAGTACACGTGGTGTGAACCCCAACAATCGTCCAATTGAATCTTCGGGGATAAAATTTATAGGAACATTACACTTGATTTCACAACACAATTCATTATTATTGGGTTTGAGAGTGAGTGATATGTTTGGTAGTGCAGTCTGTAAAATACTCTCGATATCTTCAATTTCATAGCTTCCTGTAGGTATAATTGTTATGTTATCACCATCTTTTTTTTCCGTTAGGTAAAACTTATTATTACTCTCGTCAATATTAGGAATTGAGTTGAAAGTCAACAATTCAATGAGTCCCAAAACATATGTTTTATTGGGTGACAGTTCAATTGGTGGGAAATATTGAGCCTCAAGTATAGAGGTTCGCCCCGACAGTGTCAATGTCAACGAATCAGCCATGACTGATGATTAATCACTATCCAATCATCATTTTATAGCTGTTTGGTCAAGAATTTCAAACATAGATGTCCACATATCACTGTATTATAGTCTTGATATCTTGTATGATTATATTTCACCCTACCAACATCGAGGTACTCCATTAGATCTTGAGGCGGCTGTAAATTACCGAAGCTGTCAAAATATGTAACATCATTATTTCTCTTTTCATATGCTACCCAGTGTGTGCCCGGTCCATCTTTATCATCAAGATTGACTATCGCTGTCTCATATTTTCGAGGACCACTTGCTGGTAAATTATTCCGCATGAAGATACCGCGAAAATGGCGTATTTTCATGTAATGTGCATATTTTATTAGATCAGCATCAGTTAAAGCTCGATGTGGTAGGTTTACATGTTTTTTGTCGGCTGCAAATATAGACCCAAACCTTTCTTGTAAGGCTTCAAATACATTCCTTTACCCAGTGTGATGTCTTCCATTCTCGTGTTGTGTCGTTTACTCTCTTCCAATTGACGTTTCGCTGCACTTGCATCATTCACAGCTTTCGCTATACCAGCAGCACCACCAGCTAAACTTCCGACAGCACTGAGTCCAGCGAACATAGGTATGAGAAATGGTAAAATACCACCTATTTTTGATGGTACTGGTAATATGCGTGGTGGTGAGTGAACTTTACTCTTCCCACCGGCTTTTTTCACAGCAGCACGCGCACCTACCAATGCTGATTTGACTATATCACGACCAGAGTGCATTGAATTCTTAGCTTCTGTCATAATATGTTTGAAAGATGTTGTAGGCTTCACTCTTTTCTTCTTCACTTGTTGCTTCTTTTTCTTCATCCCCGCACCAAGTTTTGATTTGACCCTCATGATTTTATTTACACTCCAAGCTACGGCTTTCTCACCAATGCTTGCGTTCTTAGCGCGAACACGTTCCCAAGCTCTATCAGCCAGCAATCTATCAGCTTTATTCCTCTCAGAAATATTATCAGGATATTTCGAATAAGCAATATCGTGATATTTACATGCGGCGTCGAGAGGGTTGATCCCTGGATCCCCACGCACCAACCTCTTCGATAATTTTGTCCCCGGCCCACAGTATTGATAGCCTGGAACGTGCAATTCTATAGGAAGCTTGTTGATGATACTGTTGACAAGACCTTCACCATGTTTCTGTCCAGCCATGCGCACACGCTGGTAGTCACTCAATAACTGATAAGAAGTTCTTAACTGTTAGGTTTTATATAGTGCAGCAGTGTGATAGAAAACATATATAAGAATTATTTCTATTTGTCAATAGTTAGTCGTGATCACGATGACGCGAGAGAAACAACCAGCTAAGGTGAAATTTCAGAAGCAGTCGATAAAATTACCAATTATGAATTTCGACGAACAAATTCCACACCAAAGTGACAAGAAAAAGCGTCATGGTGTGTTATTACCCGATAGTATGCGAGCTCTTTTTTGTGGACCGTCAAATTGTGGTAAGACTAATGCACTTTTGGCACTCATCACACATCCTAATGGTTTGAGATTTGAAAATGTTTATGTCTATTCAAAGTCACTCAATCAACCCAAGTATAAATATCTCGAAGATGTGCTGAAACATACAAAAGCCATAGGATATTTTCCATTCAGTGATAATGACGAGGTGATCAAACCAGAAGATATTCGACCGAATTCCATTATGATTTTCGATGATGTTGCATGTGAGAAGCAAAACAATATAAGAGCTTTCTTCTGTATGGGTCGACATAGAAACGTTGACTCATTTTATCTTTGTCAAACTTATACGCGTATTCCTAAACATCTAGTACGTGACAATGCCAATTTAATGGTGCTATTTCGACAAGATGAAATGAATCTCAAACACATCTATGATGATCATGTTAATACAGACATGACTTATGCACAATTCAAAGATTTATGTTTAACATGTTGGAATGATGATAAATATGGCTTCGTAGTTGTTGACAAGGATAGTGAAGTTAATTCGGGGAGATATAGAAAGGGATTTGACTGTTATATATGTATAAATTGAGTGTAAATAGAAATGGTGACTTTAGTTCTATCGTGAACTTACATGCATCAACATGACGAGTGTGAAAGGAAAAAATCTCATCAAAGAACAGAATATATTGAGTCAAATTGTGAAAGCAAGTGATGTGATTCGACAAAAACATAGAATGATTAAGTCTGGTAAAGATACTTCAGAACGAGCAATGAATGAAGTATTCAAACCTATAGTTACACCTCTGGAGAAACTAGTGACAACATCTAAGGAGATGAAGCAAGAAATGAAAAATGAATTGGCAGATATTCGTGTGAAAAAAGAAGAAGAGGAAGATAATCAATTTTATGCAACAGCTCAGAATGATAGTAATGATGGTTGGGATAATGATAACGGTGATGAGGTTGAGTTAAATGAAACGATTGAGGAGTTCAAGCCAGATGAAATACAATCTGTCAGTTCATCTATAAAAACATCAGAACAAAATAATTTGGTTGAAACATATATAAAGACACACTTGCATCATAAGACTGTGAATAGATTGAGCGTTCGCAAAATGACTGATCAAAGTTTGATGATGGGTAATTCGCCTATATACTTCTCACATAATGCCATAAGTGTTGCAAATAAACGTTATGATCAAACGCCAGGATTGCTTGAACTATTATTCAATAAAACCCCAAATGATTCAATCATACGTGAGAGTGATCGAAAGAATTTCATAGACATTATTAAATCAACCTATACACTTCATAAACATTATGATCCTAATAAAAGTCTCATATCAGACAAAAGTGTAAAATATCAAAATTATATCGCAAATCATGTATCGCCATCATCATCTTCATCATCACCATCAGCAAACAGAATGAGGACGAGATCAGGCAAAGCATTACCTTATTATAAAATTGCTAAAAAGAGGAAAGCACCAATTGATTATGTCTATTGGGATGATCCTAATGAACTTGTTGATCGTCTTAGGCTACTTTTAGCATCTCAAGCAGCAGGCAATACAAGTCATACGAATGAGATAATTTCCATTATTGAAGAATTACGTGAGGCTGGAATCATTTATTAATCAATGTTTCAATCATTTTTATTTCATTCATATGTCAACCGTTGAAGAGTGATGATAATAAAACATGAGTGTGGACATATTTGGGCGGAAATTAAAGAAAAGTGTTGAGAAAAGTAGTCGTGGACCGTCTGGTTATGGATTTAAAGTTACTGCTGATGGTCAATATGATATAGATAGTAAGAGATTGTGTAATATAGCTGCACCTGAAAATACAACTGATGCTGTACCTTTTGGTGTAATGATGACTGTTATAAATTCCGAAGTGGAAAACATTCGTCAAGATCTATTATCATTGCATCAAGAGATCAACACTCAAGGAATCAGTCTACGTAAAGTCTTGAAGCATCAACGTGAATTCATTCAAAAAGGATTGCTGAAACAGTCCGAAGCCATTTCACGTTTGGCTACTCAACAGAAAGCAGGAAACCAAGAAGATTTGTAGATATGAATAGGAAGACAGCATTGGTTAGTGAGTTACATAGACCTGCGCGTGTAAATTATACGCGGCGTCACGTTCACATGAGAGGATTGGATGAAACTTGGCAAGCAGATCTCGTTGACATGTTAGCCTATGCAACCAAAAACAATGGTAATAAGTACTTGTTAGCTGTAATAGATATCTTCTCGAAATTTGCATGGGCTGTACCCATAAAAACAAAAAATGGGGAAGATGTTACAAAAGCAATGAAATCTATCTTGAATACTGGTCGGACACCGAAAAAATTACATGTTGATCGAGGAAAAGAATTTTATAATAAAGAATTCAAATCATTGATGAAACAACACAATATCGAACTGTACTCAACATTCAGCAATTTGAAGGCTTCAATATGTGAACGTTTTAATCGTACGTTGAAAAATAAAATGTGGAAACAATTTAGTTTACAAGGGTCATATCGGTGGGTTGATATATTACCTAATATGATCATGGAATATAATAATTCAAAACATCGAACGATTAAAATGAAGCCGAAGGATGTCACAGCAGAGAACGAGAAAATATTGCTCAGAACGGCGTACAAACAACATCATGTGGTAAAAAAGCAAAAACGAAAATTTAAAGTTGGTGATAAAGTTCGGGTGAGCAAATATAAACACGTATTCGAAAAGGGGTATACACCAAACTGGACAACAGAAATTTTTACAATTAATAAAGTGATGTGTACCACACCTCCAACATACAAACTCATCGACTATCAGGATCAACAAATCGATGGATGCTTTTATGAAGAAGAACTCAGCAAAGTGAAATATCCTGATATATATCTTGTTGAAAAAGTACTGCGTAAACGTGGAAATAAATGTTATGTGAAATGGTTAGGCTTTGATAACACTCATAATAGTTGGATAGATAAAGATGAATTATGAAAATAAAAGACAATATTTATATGTATTCATGTTTATATTATTATTTATCAAAACAAAAATTTATTTTCTTATATACTATCTATACAATCTCCATTACACATTCATCATCATCATTGTTATAACCCCATGGTAATGTATCAGTAGTTCTATGTGTTATCATACGCTTATCATCGATACTACTCAAGGCTATTTTTCGCTGAAGGATTGTAGACACTTCATGTTTCTTACTTCTAATCAAATACTGCTCAATTACCATACTTTCATCACCGAAAAGACATTGTTTGAAATCATCAAATGTGATCTTTCGAATCGCTGCTTTCTTTATACCCTTCGCTTTCTTTTGATCATCATATTTTTGATCATTTAATACTTTGAGAGCGTATAACATAGCGCGTAGTCCAACAAATTCAGTCATTATTTTACCATTGTTTTCGTCTTTCATAAGCCCCAACACTTTTTTATTTTTCTGTGGTATATCATAAACATTATTGATAGGGTAATCACTCGTATCGAATTTATGTATATCACGTTTCATGATATCATATATGTTAGTATCAACTATATGATATATAAGACTATCAGTATCCGTGTACATTAGTTTCAAATTATAATCGGGGACTGCATTCTTCATATAATTATAATGGAAATCATATAAAAATGTCTTTGAGATATCGAGAATTGCGAAACCTACATATATTGGTTTATCAAACTTAGCTTGAACCCGTTTCAGTTCAATGATACCCATATTCTCTTCAAATGTAATTTGACTATGAAAATTTGGTTTAGCTATATATGCCCGTGCGCCATGAGTGCCATCCCAGTGAGTTATCATCTTAACATCCTTATGCTTACGAACATTCTCCATTGTTTTCCCAAATACGGCATTATTCATTAACTTGAAAAAATTTTTTTCAAATTCATTCTTAGATGTTTTCCTCAAGTCTGTATTCAGATCATTATACTTCTTCAACCATGGAGATTGCTGAAATTCAAGTATTCTATGAATCCTGATAATTTTCATCCCTAAGCTCAAACATTGTTTCAGATTCCTATAATGACTAACATATTTATTTTTGGGTAAGAGTGTTGATACTAATTTAACATTCTTCCCTGTTGGTGGTATAAAATGATGGGGGCATAATGGTAAGTTACGATGTGAGTTATGTAATTCCAGGGGGTATTCTAAGTCAACCTCGAATATATAGCCTGTTGGTGAATCATTCGGGATATTGAGTATTCCCTCAACTTCCATTGTTCTATTAACCCATTTGAATGCACAGTATGGTAGGCATTCACTCATAGCAGCACCATATAAATTATTCACATCAAAATACATCAAATGAGAGTGCACTTTCGTTGGATCATAGTTATCACCCATGTATTCATTGTTCGCTTTCGCGTAACGATTTGAGCACTGTGTCACACCACCTCTTATACCCTTTTCTACAAATAATAACATGGCCGGATCAGTCAAAAGCTCTAGCTCAACTTTTGTATATTTTAGCATTGCATCGAAAGCGTATCCGGGCGCCGTATGATAGTGCAATGGGTCAAGATTATATGTTGAAAAGCAGCTACGTCGAAAATTTTCAAATATATCAGCTAATAGTAAGACATCGGTCTTTAGATATAGATCTGAATATTCACCTAGAGTTTTTATGTTGAATTTATCCCAAACCACTTTTGCATGTTCATAGTTTTCCTCGGAAATGTCACAATCGTTTAGCTTTGAATAGAATTTATCTTTCTCAGGTAATTGATCATCATCAAGCTTCATCCAATCATCAATATACTCATATGGGAGAATACCTTTTTTCGTAACCAAAATGAATTGTTTATCGTTGTGATAGAACTTGCGTGTGATAATTTTATCATTATTATTCAGATTTGATGATAGTTTATCAATGCTACTAGCCATAAATCTCATTGAATCAATAAATCGTAGGAACATTTTTTCTCGACCAATTTTTTTGCTGAAAGATATATATTTCTCGTTGTTTATTGGTAAAAGTTTCATTGAACCTGGGATATCATTAGCTAGGTGTTTGATTATAAAATGAGAATCATAACCAGATAAATTATGAAAAACGATTGGTAAATGGTATGCTTTTCCATATTTCATATTACATTTATCGTGCGCAGCACCACGATATTTACCAGTAAGATGACAATGATCACGATGTTTTACATCGGATTGATTCAATGGTTTTTCACATATATGGCAAAGAGTTGCGGTGTTGAATTCATGTTTTTGTTTATCAGACAAAGGCTGCATTGGTATTATTTCATTGTGAATTTCATGAACACGTCGAGCCATTGAGTATAATTCTTTCATAAACCATTGAACACAATCGTTACCACGTTTCAATTTGAATTGTGATAGTTCATCATCGTATGAACAATGTAAATAGTATGCAATACTATATGGAATATGATTTTGCTCACCGTTATTCACACTAGGCTCTAAGATACACTCTAAGTCTGCGTAAACTACAAATGGCACAGGCTCTTTATATTTATATTGCGTAAATGATATAATTTTTGATTCTTCTGTTGGCATAATCACTCTCACAGACTTATTAATATTAAAACAATCTAATTTGTGTTCAACATATTTTTCATGCGTTGTGAAATAACATAAACATCTGTCGCAAATATATCGCTTTCCATTATTCAATGATATTTGATTTGAAACTAATCTTGAAAGGTTGCGAATCCAAGCAAAATGATATATATTTTTAGACTTATCATAATCATCATCAACATTCATATCATGATTAGCATCAACCATCAACAAATGAATAGTCTCTTTATCACTGTTATCGTTATTACTTACATAATATGGAACAATGAAACTCTTTTTCCCTTCATCCTCAACACCATACACATTTATCGATAAATTATTCATTTGCTCGAATTTAGGTACTTCACGTAACGCCATTGGAAATGATAAGCCTTCAATATTCAGATTAGCTCCACTAAAATGTTTGTATGATGATACCCGCTCTCTATGCTGCATTGATTTCTTCTTCCTCTTCATTCGGATAATCGAGCCATAATTATTATCATCATCATCATCATCATCATCATCATCATTCCCGTGTTCTTCTAATTCTTCTTCTTGTTCACGAAGAGCTGCTGCGACTGACCATAGGAAACAAAATTCATCGTTGTTCATAATGTTAACAACAGATTTTTTCAATTGAATGAACTTTGGTAGGTCTACACATGTTGATAGACCACCACGAAGCGTGATATATTTATTGATGTTCACCACCAAGTTCACAATTCCAATCATTGCCCATCCTGAATCACGTACCTCGAATTCTTCCACTAACGTTAACAAATGATTCATTACATGATCTGCATACCATTGCTCAATGTTAGTTGATGGGAGAATTGGCTCATTTGCTGTATTGAAATATTTTACTTCTTCCAATACACCACAATCTTTTACATTTTCGAATTTACATGCTAGTACAACATTCACTTTAATATTCGTTTCAATTTTATTTATATTTGATATGAATATCTTCTTAGCATCTAACAAAAATTGTTGTAGATCAATATGATCGTTATTTGTGATGACAGCTGTTCTCATTCTATTATTGAATGCTGATGGTAATTCATTCCATTGAACATTAGCAGTGGTATCATTGATATTGATGTTTCCACCGAATATTTTCTTCTCTTGTCCTCTATGAAGATCTTGTCTCGCTGCAGTATTGAATTTGCTGATTAGTGACTGTAAATGTGAATTCACTGACTGAATTTGTTGTTTTGCGGCTACCGAAAGATTTCGAGTTCGCAAGATTCCAGTTAAACATTTTATATTTTCAGCACCAATTTTTTGCCACTTAGCGATTTGGTTTTTTTTTTAACACCACAACTCAATGATAGGCATAGTTCATATGCTCCTTCCATCAATTTAATGAGTGTTGAATACCGCTTCTTTCGCTCTTCAGCATTTTCACGCTGTTGATCACGATTATGTGAACACTGTTGTTGTTTTTGTAGCTGCTGCGATGAACTTTTGTGATTTTTGTCACACATTTTTTTCTTGATAACACACTTGTCAAAAATACAGTCTGCAGATTTTAATTCGAATGATCAACCATTTTGAGAACTTGTCTATATATAAGGCTAGAAACTATTGAGAGTGGGGAACTCTAAACAAAGAGAACAAAGATGAACAAAGAAGATGTATTTATTTTTAGAATGATGATGCCATAATAAAAAGGAATAAACAGGCTTGAACAAGTATGAAGTGCATCAATGAACCAATCCCTGGTATTTGTTTTACGATGATGACGTCATTAGGTTGATGATGTCATAATAAACAGGAATAAACAGGCTTCAACAAGTATGAAGTGTAGCAATGAACCAATCCCTGAGCAGAGAGAGCTAAACAATGATATCATAGCAGCTCTTTTTCATGGTGGGATCGAATCGTATGATTGCTAAACAGTGTAATGATAGAGTGGGGAAAGTTTAATAAAAGCTGTAGAATGTACTAATATTTATTCATACATGATCTAAAGATTCATAGAGACATATCGCTTCAAAACTACTTGAACAGCATATATTGAACATAATTTGCAAGTTAAAGAGATTCAATTCAGATTTTAATATTAAATATTCCAGGTAAGTTTTCAACATCTCAATTAAAGGAATTGTAACGTTAGTAGATATACATTTCAACAATTATTTTCCAGCATCAAAATGAATGCCAACAAATGTAATGATGAACTCAATAAAAGTCATTAACAAAAGAGTTCACCGTCCAACGAATCATCATCCAACGAAACAACAACTTCTAATGAATCCACCCTCAACATTTTGAATTCAATTGCCCATGGAAATTTCTTGCCTACAAAATCATTGGATGAATTGGATATTGGAAAACATCATCTTGTAAATAAAATGAAGAAAGTTAACACCAAATATGGTGAAAGTATTGTTATGTCGCTACATTACAACGATGAAGAGTTCAATATATTTTTACCAAAAAGGATAGCTCGGCATTTGTGTAAAAATCCTGAAGCATATGAAGATTTTGATAGGCTAATATCTGAAAAAAATATATATATGAAGTATATGGGGGGTAAATATAGGCAGTGTGAATTTATGATCTAATACTAATAAAAGTTTAATAAAGTTTGGAAAAATATGAAAAAGTATAAAAACATATTTATTATAACCAAAAAAAAATATAAAAACATATATTTTATTTATATTAAATATTATTATAATGATTATGTAGTAAAAACATAAATATATAGTTAAAAAATATGAGAAAGTAAAAAAACATAGATATATAGTGAAAAAATATTGAAAAGTATAAAAACATGAATATTTAGTTAATAAAAATATGAAAAAGTATAAAAATATGAATTTATATATATTAAAAAAATATGAAAAAGTATAAAAATATGAATTTATATATATTAAAAAAATATGAAGGCTAGTAAAAAATATGAAGAAAAACATGAATATATATATTACTAAACAAAAAAAAAATGAATCTACTATTCCTCTTCCATATCTCCATCATATCCAGGATCATTAACGCTTACAGAACTATGACTATCGATAAACCCACTATCATCATCATCAACATCATCATCATCATCATAATCATCATCATCAGCCATAATCCAATTCTGGAGGAAGAATTCCTCCATCATTGGACCAGGCTGATCATCATTGCTATTATCACCATCATCGTTATCGTCATCAATATTATTCGAGGGATCAACATATACACCCTGCGTATTTTGAATGGGGATATGTTGACCCCACTCGATTTCTATCCGTGGATGGGTTAGTGAAGGCAAATATCCAAAATTTTCAGGGCGTGGGTCACCCTCAATTTTGATACGTTTGAACCACCATATTTTGGAGATGTTTCCAATTAGCAATCGAGCAGCAACATCATTCCTCGTGACAACAAGTCCATCATGCGTCCCCCACTCATCCAAATACTTCTCCACTTCATCATGTATCTCCTTGCATAACCACGCATGACCAATCTGGCCGATATACCATTCACGAGGCACGTGAATGGTATATCGAATTGAAGCACCAAATACTGTCATTCTGAAAAAAAAAAACAGAAAATTTGATTGTATGATATAAAAGTTATGTATGAGATGAAAAAATCATGAATGGGTGAGAAGATAAATTAATGAATACGAGTATTTGAATTTTTATGTATAGAAAAAAAATGTCATCGTAGAAAAGGAATTACATTTTATGTATAGAAAAATATAATTGTAGAAGAAGAATTAAATTTCTATGTATAGAAGAAATATAATTGTAGAAAAAGAATTAATTTTTATGTATAGAAAAAATGTAATTGTAGAAAAAAATTAAATTTTTTTTTTTATGTATAGAAAAATATAATTGTAGAAAAAAGAATTAAATTTTTATGTATAGAAAAAAAAAATGTAATTGCAGAAAAAGATTTAAATTTATGCATAAAAAAAAAAAAAAAAATGTAATTGTATGAAAACTTACCCATTCATTGTCTTTTTCGTTGATTTTATTTTTATGTTCAAACAAATGTTGGTATTTATTATTAAACTTGCACAGATTTTTTTTTTTTTATTCACTATTCGTTGATACAGTCTTTTTTTTATTTTGAAACTAATGTTTGGCACTTTTGATTATTATACTTTCACAGACTTCGATATTATTTATTGTGTTTGTTATAATATTATCAATTTTTTCGCTCTAAATTTTTTTATTCTGTGTTTGTCACTCGAGGTTCTGCGATGATACTGATGAAAAAATATTTTTTGTACGCGTCTTGAGACGGACTTTTCCCCCCACCATAGAGTTTTCTTCATGTTTAAATTTTTGGTGACACAAAGACCACACTGTTTTTTCTCGCCTCTCCTTCAAGGATTTTCCCTACTACATGTAAGGCCCTAAGTGTGTAGCACGTGCACGCACTTTTGAGACGTACTTTTCCCCCCACCATAGAGTTTTCTTCATGTTTAAATTTTGGTGACACAAAGACCACACTGTTTTTTCTCGCCTCTCCTTCAAGGGTTTACCGTACTACATGTAAGACCTGGAGTGTGTAGCACGTGCACGCACTTTTGAGACGTACTTTTTCCCCCCACCATAAAGTTTTCTTTGTGTTCAAATTTTTTTTTGGGACATAAAGACCCCATTGTTTTTCTCACACCTATCCATCAAGGGTTTTTTTCCATGGTTTCCCCTACTACTACTACATGCAAGGCCCAAAGTGTGCAGCACATGCGCGTACATATATGTATGATTTTTTTTCAGATAATTAGAACATTGCACGTAAAAGTGAAAACAACGAAAATATATTTTCATTCTTCTAATTACATTAATATTAAAAATCATATTCATATCATTGAATATTTGAAAATATGAAATGTGTTGATGAGAACCGGGGAATCTAAACTTTGAAACATGTGGTAAATAGTTGAATACCGATAGCTTGGCGGCGCTGTCATTAACTTTTCAATATATTATCGTATGTTGAAAATATCTACATACCGACAGCGTGGCGGCGCTGTCATCAACTTGAATAGCTAGAAAGTTTTGAATGATAGTTGGCGCTCCGGTTGACTTTCCAGTCATATGATTGTCTATGAAATTTTCAAATATTTCAGGGTGGGAAAAATTTGTGACAACATATGCTGTCGATTCCATTTGAATAAGTGTTGAATGTATTGTTTAATCATACGAACATAATTAAAACTTCCTGCTCGAATATATATATATATAAACCTGTAATGAATATGGACTGTTGTATGGTTTTGAGCGATTAATAATGAAAATATTCAATTAGAGAGAAGTTTATTTATTCATCAATCATTGACAATCATAATTTTCCATTTTACACCATGAACAATCTTTAATATATGGAATATCATTAAAAAAATTATCATAATCAGAAGCAATTGCCTCATAATGTTTATGACATCGTCGATATGCAATAATATCCTCATCTTGACGTAATTTCACTGATAATTTATTCCAAATGTTATTAATTTTATCTGATGCGTAATTTAATAGAAATTCCTTTGGAAAGTATGCAATATCTTCAACATTCATATCTTCAATTTGTTCGTTAAGTTGATAGAATATTTCAATTGAACGTCCAATTGAGGGATGTTGAACTACTCTTGTAGTGAACCATTGTTTCAGAAATTGTACATTTGTATAAGCACAATGATAAACAGGTCCACTTCTCCGATATCCATGATAATTACAGTCCATAACTTCATTATATTTAATGATGGACAGTCAAAGTGCTCAAGATTAATTATCGTTTTTCGACTATTTCCAATAATATTTGATAACCACTGTTTCTTCTCAGCTCCTTTGATGTAAATGTAAGCAACATTCTTCAATAGGAGTTCTAGAATTGTGTCAAGTTTTTCATATGGAATATTTCCATCATCCCATAGTATTCCATGATAATTGCATGTCATCCATGAATTCATTGCTCTGTACTGCTTAGTCAATTCCTCCTATTTACATGGTGGTTTGAAGAGCATACGTGTAAGTCCATCAAACTCACATTCAACATCACTCTGAACGGAAATTATTGCTAATTCTTTCAAAATGAAGTCATTAGCCGGTCCCTTAAAACCTTGCACATCCAAAATGATTTCCAAGTCTTATTTTCTCAAACTTGTTTAAACACGTCCACACAAAGACTGAATTGGTTGCATGTGAAATTCAAATATTTATAAAGCTATCCCCTCTCTCTCTAATCATTTTATTAGTAAATTTGCGGCGTAGTTCAATTTCATTGGATGATATATTGAAGTGGGGGGGTAAAATCCTCGCAATGCTATTGCAATCAAAAATGTTGGGATGGGTGATCTTGGTTATTATAGCCGTATACATAATGCTCAAAAGAACATCATATAATAATAATACGAAAAAATATGATAGATGCAAAATCTATAAAATCATTTGTACTATTGTATGATAACAAAAATTTTTTCATCAGTCGATATTGACGATTATTTGACATCCCCCCTCCCCATTTACCGGTAAACTGTGGTAAACTGTGGTAAGCTCTATCTGTTGGTAAATTTAGCATGGATCGGAACCACCCCCAACGATCGATAAAGTAGGAATTCGGTAAGTTACCGACTGATTTGGGGTAGAACTAGTTCTGATACACTACTTACGCCGTAAAATGTGTGACCACGCGGCCCGCATGCACAACTGAAACTGCAAATTACTCACAGTGGCTGCGATGTGGCACTTGTTCACACACACCGCCTATTTAGGCCACAATATTACTCGCGACTATCTAATTTCAATATAATCGAGTCACAATCAATTCGATAGCGTAGCCGAGTCGTTCCGTTTAATTCACAATGTTCAATTTCAATTCTCGAATCACTTTCTCTCAGCACACATGCGTCCGTATCTTTCACTGGCCACAGGCGAAGTGCCGGAAGATGGCTGCTTCTTCCTCTTCACCCTTTTGCTGTCACCCCTCGCCTATGTCATCTCCATTTCTTCCGGGTTCATTGGCCGATAGCGCCGCCAGTGTCATGAATGATTATTGATTAGCGTTATCGACCGTTTCCCATATGGTAATTCGCTCGGTTACCGGCGATTCGTTTCCGCGCTGACCACTGGGTGACGGTTGAGGTTACGTCGCCCATGGTCGCGATACAGCTCGGCAATGTTGTGCACGAGGTTTCGATAAATTCGGTATTCGGTATTCGGATGGTTTTGTGTTTTGTGCAACGGCATTAATTCACCATCTTAATTATTCGGCAATTGCACGCCGTATTCCATCTCATTTACTTGCTGATTTTGGTCGGGAAGCGATGGTGTTGGTGTTTATCCATGGTACATTGAGGGCAGGTTGATGAGGCGGGGGTGACTTCGGGATCCTCCAGGTTGATTCAGTACTTGGGTGCCAGGTAGGCCATCATATGACTTCTTTCATTCGTAGACTCATTCTTGCATTCGATATTCATACTCTTTATTTATTTGCAGGCGGCAGCGGCTATTAGAATATAAGTAATCTGAAAAGGGTAAATCTATGCCCCAATTTGGGCTGAACCAACGATTGCTCGTGGCTATTATAACGTGGGTCGCCACCACGTTACAACATGTACTCACCAAACTGATGAGCACTCTTCCTTCAATCACAACCAAGACTCAAAATTGGCCTGAATGAACATTGCTGGATCTAGCTGACCTAGAATTTCTCAAGCCTAGCCCAATTGACATCATCATTGGTGCTGATAACCATGGGCTGATCATGCAGCCTGACATCATCGCTCATTGCTCAACTCACACTGTTTGGTTGGATAATCATTGGACCAATTCATGAAACACCAATTGTTTGGGAAAAATCACGTATGAATTCGGCCGCTACACTCATTGTGCAGCACTTACTGGGTGCTCACACGCATACGCGCCAACATAACCGTGTCGGCCAAACTGCCGGCGTCCGTGAATGTGGACCCCGTAGTTTTCGGTACTTACACGAGACAATGCAAATTCAAGGCACTTGCGAACACGTTCTCGCGCAAGACACCTCGTGGTTCTATATTCGCTTCTCGCTCAACTCATCACAACGTGATTTATTCATAATTAATTAGTGCAACGCATTTCAAATCTCACCGGGTATTTGTTCAACCACAACGAATAATTAATATAATTATTTGTTGGCCACTTTTGCCACGCAAAGTGGTTCTAAATTCAACCAAACTGTACACCGGCTATCCACGTGCATTAATATAATCTCGTGGACTAAATTCTCATGTTACATCTCAATATACATAATAATAACGCTTCTCAAGTACTTTAGGATATCAATTGACCACGAAAATAGATAACAACCATTGTACATGTGCATAACTGACTTTGAATTAAATATAACATATTTAATTGATCCAACACTCATTGATTCAATCAATCTCGTGTACAACATCTTCCGGCATCTCATCCCATTATAACAAAATCTCAAACACCAATGACAGCTCATCACTCATATCACACATGTACTAATCCAACCAATCAACAATTGTTGGAGTTCTTGATACAATTCTGGGTTCAACAGGACGCACCATTGTCAACAGATCATCAGCTCACACCTGAAGAGCAAGAGTGTGAAGACCATTTCAAGTCAACTCACACAAGAGATCATGAAGGAAGATACGTTCTACGCATTCCACTCAACACAACTCCAACAATGTCTGAAGGAACAGCTCATTCGACTCAACAAGGACAACTCATATGGAACACTGTGCCACTCATTCTTGAAGGAGTATGGAGAACTCGGTCACATGACTCGAGTAACGACTCAACCACATTCACATTAAAGTGCGTCAGTGAGTGATGAAGGGGCTAGTGAGATGACCTTAGCACATGATGTTTCGGCACCAGGATGGTTGAGGGTCTCATCTGGTCTCCCATCATCAACGACACATAGCACTCATGAACCATACTACCTTCTTCATCATGGAGTACTCAAAGTGGACAGTGTTACAACCAATCTCAGAGTTGTATTCAACGGATCTAGCCCAACTGGCTTAGGAATCTCAGTCAATGACATTCAACACACTGGAGCCAAACTCCAACGGGATATCGCAGACATACTCATCTGGATCCGCAAACATAAATTTCTCTTCACTACGGGCATTACCAAAATGTATCGACAAATCAAAATTCATTAAGACGATTGGGATCTTCAGAGAATCATGTGGATGGATGAACAACTCAATTACGTGTCTTATGAACTCACTACAGTCACCTACGGCACACGTTCTGCTCCATTCTTGTCGGTTCGAACGTTGTTGCAATTAGTTGAGGATGAAGGGCACAAATTTCCACTTGCTATTGAACCTCTCACAAAAGGCAGATATGTCAATGACATATTTGGAGGATCGGATCAACTCAACGAACTCACAGACATTGCTCATGAGATAATCCAGCTCTTGATGGCGGGCAGATTTCCTCTCGCAAAATGGCACAGTAACAGCGCATCATTCACGCGGCACATCGCACCGAACTCAGCGGCGTAAGGCGAGCACTCATTTGAAGATAGCAGCACAAAACTCTTAGGCCTGTCATAGAATCCATGCCTTGATCGATTCAATTTCAAAACAAAACCACCATGCTCACGTTCCAGACTCACAAAACTAATCATTCTGTCTGAAACTGCTCAACTGTATGATCTACTTGTCTTTCTCGCACCATTCATCATCAGAGCCAAATTACTCCTTCAAGAACTTTGGTTAGACAAGCTCACTTGGGATGAACAAGTATCCACTCACATTGAAGCCAAATGGAATTTAATTAGACTTGAACTCACTCATATTTCAGAAATCACAATTCCACGCTGGTTACGTTTCACCAAGTCAACTCAGGTAGAATTGCATGGATATTCAGATGCCTCACAAACGGAAATGGCTGCTGCTATCTATGTCAGATCAACGGATTCAGCTAATCAAATGTTACGTCCCGGGGACAGGTCGTAGATATTTTCCAAGTTGGAAGTGAATGTAGAGGCGATGTTGACCAGGATGCCACTGGTCGGTGAGAGTCTTAGTTGGTCACTCTCTTCACTTACCGACTGTCCCTCGCAACTCTAACATATATAGGTATATGTTCGGATGATCAAGCCCGCTATGCGCGGGTGAATTTGAAGAAGATTCTCATAGTCAATGTTGCAGTTTATAATTAATATATTTATTAGTGTTACTGGTTTTACACTGATGTTACACTTAGTTTATACACTGCTTTTATATTATAGGCTTATGCCTCAAATTCTCAAGAGCGATTACGTTTTTAGTGTTAATGACTGGTTTCTTCTGGAGGTTCTGATTTAAATTTGAATGTTCTTAGGAAGAAACGCGAGTCCGATGTTCTTTGATTGAGTTAGTTAGTTTGAGAAATTCTTGCAGTGAATAAGACTCTTGACGAATTGACTGAACAAAAGTGAGAGTGCGTCTTGACGAATTGAATGAGCAATAATGAGAGATAATGAAAGAGTTTGCCTGTGCGCGATACTTTATATAGTATTCGTTGACGCGTGTTTTTTAACGAAGAGGGGGTGATTGAGTCAGGCGTCTTTGCGCTGGACCCGCAAGTTTTTATCGGTGCTTCGCGATTGGACGTAAGTCCCCAATCGCAAATAGCGTGATCTTGTTTGTGGGTCCACGGTTTCTCAGGATTAGATAATGGCTCTTGGGAATCTTGGCTATCTTATTTTCTCTAATAAAACATGCATTCCCGAAGACTTATTGTTATCTTAGTTTCTATATTAATATATACGTTCCGAGGGGAACTTATTGATTCAGCTGCATGGGTTTCATTGTTATCGTGAACTGAGTCATTTCCACCCTTGTGTTATAGTTATCAACTAGTATATTAATTATTGCTTATTGTTTTAGTTTATTCGTAAATTACTTATGCTTAATTTATACTATTTCGTTGATGTAATTTATGTGTAAATGAGTAGTTTACGTTCCTGGTTAATGATGTCATTTATGCATAAATTGCCTATGAATTAATTATGTTGGTATTGGTTGGTGATTTATGATATTGGTAATTTATTACAATTGTTACTTATGTATTAATTACTTAATGGGTCTACACTATATTAATGATGGTTGTAATATATTTACTAGTTAGTGTTAATTATATATGTACTCCTTCTTATTTTCTGTTAATTACATATATACTTGAATTTATAACTTCGTTTGCTGGTTTGCCTTTGTAGTGTTTTCTGAGATGTAGTGTATATCTATTGTGACGTGGTGGCGACCCACGTCACGATAGCCGTGAGCAACCGTTGGCTCAGCCCAAATTAGGGCATAAATTAACCCTTTTCAGGATACCATTCACGTATTAATAGCCGCTGCCGCCTGCAAAATAAAAATAAGAAGAATGAATGAAAAGAAAGATTGTATGAGTGAATGAGAAAATAGTAAAAGCGATGATGATGGCCTACCTGGCACCCCTGCAATTACCGAAGAAGATCCCGAAGTCACCCTCGCCTATTGACCTACACTCCACGTACCGAAAACAATAACAAAGACGCTTCCCGAACGAATTAAAAATGACTTGACATGGAAGAAGGCGCTCAACTACCGAATAAGTACCGTGGTGAAGTAATACCATCGGGAAAGCACATAAAACAATAAAAGAACAACAATATTGAAGCACCTTGTGCACGACCGTACCGAACAACACTGGACCATGGGCGACATAACCCTAAATGTCACCCAGTGGTCAGCACGGTAAAGATCGTCGGTAACTACCCTCGGCCGAATTACCATGAGGGAAGCGGTCGATAACGGAAATCAATATGGATTGATGACACCGGCGGCGCTATCGGCCAGTGAACCCGGAAGAGATGGAGACAACATAGGCGAGGGGTGACAGCTAAAGGGCGAAGAGGGTAACGCAGCCATTTTCCGGCACTTCGCCAGTGGCACGCTTACCTAACGGACGCATGTGTGACTGAGAGTGAATAACTAAATATTAAAAGTATTATTGAAACGGAACGACTCGGCTATTTTACTTGGTGGATTTGATTTGTGACGACTGTGCTACGTGAAATTGGACTTCGAATTGATATAGCATTGTTAGATAGTCGGGAGTAATTGGTGCGAATCATAGGTGTGTGAATAAGTGCCACACCAGTACGCAGTAAGTAGCTTATCGTTTCATTAGTGCATGCGGACCGCGTGGTCACACATTTGCCGGCGTAGTCGATCATATTATATATATTTTGCCCAATTATCGAATGCAGAGCGGCAGCTACAGCAGATCCCCATATTTTCCATTATTGTAATTAATCCGAAACGGCGTATACCCAATCCTTTCCCACGTTGTAGGCGTAATACGCCGCTAAATATTCTCGAATCTTCCGCGCATCCCCATACGTGCAACAAGTGCACGTGTACCGAAGCCTACATTCTTGTACCGCGCGGACAATAGCGTTTCTATTGTCCTGCCGCGCGTTGCCTATTACCCCCCGCGCATCACCCCTATTGTTCCGAATTATATTATTTCTTCTATTGTATTATTCTCGCGCTGAAATAACATTAATCAATATCATTTCTCTTGTCGATCGCCGTAGTTATTATATTATAAATACTATCGTCTAGTCTCTTGTTGAAAACATTGTTTATTATATCATTTATTCACGCATATTCTGTTCTAAACCGAGGCCCGCATAAATTACTATTGCGAGTGAACTACATGTGTATTAAGTAAATACTGCTGCTGATTAGCGCAACAATACTCGAATAACAAACAAGATATTATAAAAGACCGAACCAATTGCTATTTCCGTGTTGTTTGGTTGAATAAATTGAGACACATAATTATAATTAAATTCTTCGCGTTACCCCGTTATTTTCCCTCCCCATAATTTTCCGAATCCCCTGTTTTCCTTATTTTCAGGCGAAAACAAATAAGGTGGCATCCCGACCCGCTGACTACCGCCACAGAAAAGGCGAGCGTCACACTATATATGTGTATATTTCGTATTTCTACATAAGTTTATTAGTTTATGGAAAAAATGTGTGTGAGGTAGGTTGTACATGAATCTATTTTATCGTCGTACTTCTGCTTATGGTAAGGTAGGTATCAGTTGGTAGAACAGCTGTAAAGATGATACGGAGACGTAACAAAGTCCATACACTGATAGTTTGCTCAAAATCAAAAGTTGCACCACTCAAGATGTTGTCGATACCAAGGCTCGAACTCAGCGCAGCGCTCTTGCTTGCTAAACTCATGAAGCATGTACAATTCACCCTAGAGCTAATTCATGCACCAATCACTTTATGGACTGATTCATCTGTCACACTCACCTGGATTCAGTCACGCTCATCCAGATGGAAAGACTTTGTCAGGAACAAAGTGTCAGCAATTCAAGATCTCACTCCACGAAGCGTATGGAGACACGTTCCTGGCAAAGACAGTCCTGCTGACTGTGCTTCTAGAGGAATAACAATGTCCCAACTTCAGAAGCTTCCCCTGTGGTGGACAGGACCACAGTGGCTCAATAATGACAACTCAACCTGGCCAGATCAAATAATTCAAGACGACTCTATGGCTCAACACGAGGAGCGACCAGGGCTCTTACTCACTGTGGCAACCACTCACCCTGAATATCATTGGGAGATAAAACATAGGTACTCCTCACTCATTAAATTACTCAGAATCACCGCAATTTGTTTCAGCGTAAGCCAAATCATCTGTGACGTCCGGGGTTGGACGCCTTTTATTGAGAAATCACGTACCGAGCGGTTTGTACGTAATGCTCGCCCCTTTGTCGGTTAACACCCCGCGTGGCGATTAGGGATAAGGGATAGAAAAGGAGCAGGTAGGTTTGTTTCACTTTAAGATCTCGAGAGATCTTGTCTTTCTTTTAGAAAAATAATTGAAAATGGACAAGGATAGATTTCATGCTTGTATTGAAATCAGGTTAAAATAGATTACAATGATTACATAAATTGCTTACCAATTATGATGTGCTGGAGAAGTGTCGTCGTTTCTTGGGTTTGACACTTCGCGTTTTGTTAAAAATAATAGCAAATTACGACTCTACTCTTTTCTATAGAAAACCCGAGAGTGCGTTATACATATTTATTTTACAATATGATATATGTATTTTAATTGAATTTACTTAATGAAATAACTCGTGATCGATTTGATGCTACGAGTGCAAACCAATGTACGTGGATTAAAACGCGGATCTAAATTCACTGACTTCTACTGAAGTTCTCGAGTAGAAACTTCCGCGGACCTCACTCGTTCGACTGAATTTTGGAAATGAGACGATTGTGATATTGTGTCGTGGGTTTTTATAGACACGATTCAGCCAAAAAAGCTAGGGGCGCGGTGGCTTCATCAAAAGGTGACATAAATTTTGGGTGCACCTGCCATGTGGAGGGCGAATATGGGCCTATTGATTTTCATCGCGGTGCATTTCCTGGGTTTTACGACCATTTTCACATAGGCTTTCGAAGAAAAGTTGTAAAATCAGGAATGTAGGAATACAGCGCGATGCGTGACAATACACGTACATGGGTTTGCTTTTCTTTTCCGATGGCATCGAGGCGCATGTTTCAATCTTTTATGGTATCTCCTCCTTAGAAGATTCGTGGGAAAATTTTGGTAGAATTTCAATAACATTTACGTGACACATCAAACATGTGCCACACTCAACGCTCTACTATCCTCTAACGCCACAAGAATTAGAGATAGCAAGAGTATTTTTGATCAAATCAACACAGGCGGCATTTTTTTCACAAGAACTCAAACTGGTCAGGTCAGCTCAACTACCATCAACTCATCCACTCACACGATTGACTGCCTACATTAACACAAATGGCATTCTTCGAGTGGGAGGTAGATTGAAGTACTCACGTCTGAAACATGGAACAATTCATTCAATAATATTGCCAAAGGCGTCACACTTGACTCAACTCATAATTGCCGATACTCATCGTCGTACGTTGCATGGTGGTACGCAACTCACATTGAACCACATCAGACAAGCATACTGGGTTTTGGATGGTAGAAACCCAGTAAGATCATTCATACACCACTGCATTAAGTGTGCTCGTCAACGTGGCGAACGAGCACAGCAACTCATGGGTCAATTGCTTGCTGCCAGAGTGACACCATCTCGACCATTCTCCATCTCTGGAGTGGATTACGCTGTTCCACTCACTATTAAGTCCTGAAAAGGACAAGGCGCCAAACAACACAAGGGATGGCTATGTGTCTTTGTGTGCTTTGTCACGTCAGCAGTCCACCTCGAAGTGGTAAGTGATTGTTCATCTGACTCATTTGTTGCAGCGTTCAGAAGGTTCACTGGGCGCAGAGGCATCTGTACAACTCTACACAGTGATTGCGCTACATTTCTGGGTGCAGTTGCCACACTCAAACAATTGTCCACTCAAGGAAGTCAGGAATTCAATAAATTGTCTTGCTCACTGGCCACTCATGGAATCTATGGAAATTCAACCCACCAGCCGCCCACACATGGGTGGAAAATGGGAGGCTGCTGTAAAATCAGTCAAACATCATCTCGCTCGCACTGTGGGTGATATTGTACTCACATTTGAGGAGCTCACCACTTTGCTCACTCAAATCGAAGCAGTGCTCAATTCTCGGCCATTGGAACCACTCAATGAAGATCCTGATGACATTGCTGCACTCACGCCAGCTCATTTTCTAATTGGAGAGGCACATGGAACAAACCAGAGCCGTCATTGATGAATACTACTCAGGATCGGCTCTCACGGTGGCAACTCATGCAACAACGATTACAATATTTTTGGGCAAAGTGGTCAACTCAATATCTGCATCGCCAATTGTCGATCTCAAAATGGCATCACCCGTCTCATCAAATCAAAGTTGGCTCATTGGTTCTCATCACTCACGAGAGGTTTCCACCATCAAAGTGGCTTCTCGCCAGTCATGCAATTGTGCCAACTCAATAACAGAACGGATCATCATTCATCAGCAATGAGATTGCTGATGGCGGGCGGAATGGTCCGCCGGGCCGTGCTCAAGTTTGAACAAATATCAAGAATAACCATCCAAGTTGAACTCCACTTCTATCTCGTCTCTTCAACCAACATACTTCAGTCTCATCAACATCCAGATTCAAGTTGTAACTTGAATAACCAATCAAAACATTCCATCAGGACGTAACAGGAAAATTTTGGTGGCAGCGGTGGGATCGTTCGCCTGGGAGGATTTGGACCACCCCGAATTCATCATCAGCCAATCAACAGAATCAACAAAAATAATAAAATTTGCCAAACCAATTGAAGACATTCAACGTCACCATCATCTACAATTACATTATCAACACCACACAGTAGCAGCCAACGTCATCGGAGCATTAACCGGACAGCTGAGAGTCACCTGATCACCGTCAAGCAGTCAGCACATTCCATCACAGTCTTACGGCATTCACAACACTCGTAAGTTCATTTGAATTAATCTTAAATCCAGAAAAAAAAACAAACCAAAAATGAAATATGACTAACGAAACACCAAAACATACCGAATCATAGAGCAGTAAAGAATTGACCATGGAAGAATTAGCCGCACAATTAAATCAATTACAATTACAAAATCATAGAATTACCTCAGCAATCAACAACAGTAACAACACTCCAAATATTAGACCACAATTTGAATACCAACATGTAGATTCATTTAATGACCCCCGTTATTTCTTCTCATCAAGCCCAATTTTTGACGGCACCGTAAACAGCTCCCCAGCCGGAAATTTCACAAAATGGTGTGAAGAAGCCAAACGATTCATACCTACATTAGGAGAGCGAATTGTAATTTCACAACTATCAAATAGATGCAGAGGAGAGGCATCGCGGCGCGTAGGTAGAGTTGATAATGCTACGGTGACTGAGTTTATCAATTTTACTAACACACATTTCAATAACAATAGACACTTTTGAGAAACAAAACGCGAAGCCCTATCTATTCGACAAAAATTTAACGAAAAGATGGTAGATTATGGTTTCAGAGCAGGAGAATTATTACAAGAATTATTTTCACATATATGTATATTAATGTTGGTTGTTGTTTATTTACTTGTTCGTGTTAATTATATATGTACTCATTCTTATTTTCTGTCGATTACATATATAATTGAATTCGTATTTTCGTTTGCTAATTTGATCTTTGTAGTGTTTTCTGAGATGTAGCGTATATCTATATATGTGTATATTTCGTGTTTCTACGTAAGTTTGTTGGTTTATGGAAAAAATGTGTGTGAGGTGGGTTGTAAATGAATCTATTCTATCACCTTACTTCTACTTATGGTAAGGTAGGTATCAGTTGGTAGAATAGCTGTAAAGACGATGCGCGGACGTAACACCTCCCCCCTTGGAAAAATTCGAGCTCGAACTCTCGGGACTGGTGTACCAACTGATGATCGTAGAACCATATGGTTCTATCTTTAATATCTTATTCTATAATCAGTTGAATGTTTTGATTTCGAATTAGAATTAATTAGGCTATCTCTTCTAGTTTGGGTGATTTCGTGTGTTGATTTATTATTAATGGGCTATCTTAGCTCTGTCGCAATGTATTATTTTTCGTTTGTCTTTTTCCAGTTCAATTTCTATATCGTTTTTCTCGGGAATTACGTCTGTGATTTCATATGGTCCTTTATAAGCGTCGTCTAGCTTTCCTACTTTTTTATTGTTTGTTAAAAATATTTTTTCTCCTACTTCGAATTGAGCTGGATTAATTTTCATATCGTAAGGAATTTTGGATTTTTCTTTTGCTTTTTCTAAATTTGGTCTCGCGAGATTTATGACTTCTCTAGTTTCGGTAATTAATTCGTTGACGTAATCATTATACGTTGGGAGGCTACCGAAAATTGGTATTGCGGATGGTACTCTTGCTTTATGACCCTAGACAATTTCGAATGGTGTCAATTTCGTTCCTTCGTGTATACTAGTGTTATAAGAGAGCATTGCGAAACATAGCCAATTGTCCCAGTCTTTATTGTTCGTAATATAATGTTTCAGATAGTCAACTAGAACTTGATGACTCCTTTCTAGTGATCCGTTAGACTGGATGAAATGCTGTAGTTTTAATCTGTTGTATTTTAAATGCTTTTGCTACTCGTCTCATTACTTCACCTGTAAATGCTGCACCTTGATCTGTTAATATGGCTTTCGGGCAACCAAATATGCATATGAAATTTTCAGCTAACCCTTTGGCGATTTCTTCGGCTGTGGCAGTTACGAGGGGAACTGCAAGGCAGTATTTGGACAAATCGTCTTGCATAGTAAGGATGTATTTGCATCCATTATTTGATACGTCAAATGGTCCAACTATATCGAGTGCAACTTTATCGAAAACATTAATCGATGTGTCCGTAATAACCATAGGTTGTTTTGTTTTGATGCGTACAAGTTTCTTCTTCTGACAACTTACGCATTTCCTAATGAATTTTTCTACCTGTTTCTTCATATTGTCCCAGAAATATTTCTGTCTTATTCTATTGTATGTTTTCGTTACACCTTCATGACCTGCGATAGGGTTTCATAATTTTCACGTATTATTTCTTGTCTCATTTCAGGTGCCGGGATGATTATTTTTTCTTTGCAAACGGTAATTTTAATTTGAGTTCCTTTAAATGTTTTCCGAATTATGTTATTTATTTTCTGCCAAATGAGACGATTCAGGTTACCTTTTCCTTCTGATATACTGGCTGTGTTAATATTTTCAAGTTGCATTACTTTTTTCAGATTTTTGAAAGCTAAATGAAAATTCTCTTTTTCAAGTGTATCAGTATCGTCTTTCTGGATTACGAGGGCGAACAATGTTCGTTTTGGGGTTGTTACGTCCCCGTATCGTCTTTACAGCTGTTCTACCAACTGATACCTACCTTACCATAAGTAGGAGTAAGGTGATAAAATAGATTCATTTACAACCCACCTCATACACATTTTTTCCATAAACCAACAAACCTATGTAGAAATACGAAATATACACATATATAGATATACGCTACATCTCGGAAAACACTACAATGACCAAATCAGCAGACGAAAATACCAATTCAATTATATATGTAATCGACAGAAAGTAAGAATGAGTACAGATATAATTAACACGAACAAGTAAATAAATAACAACCAACATTAATATAGTAAAGACTCATTAAGTAATTAATACATAAGTAACAATTGTAATAAATTACGAATATTATAAATCACCAATCAATGCCAACATAATTAATTCATAGGCAATTTATGCATAAATGACATCATTAACCAATAACGTAAACTACTCATTTATGCATAAATTACATCAACGAAATAATATAAATTAAGCATAAGAAATTTATGAACAAACTAAAAGAATGAGCGATAAATAATATACTAGTTGATAACTATAGCGCAAGGGTGGAAATGACTCAACACACGATAAAAATGAAACCCATGCAGCTGAATCAATAAGTTCCTCTCGGAACGCATAGATTAATATAGGAAATAAGATAACAATACGTTCTCCTGGAATGTATAGATTAATATAGAAACTAAGATAACAATAAGTTCTTCGGGAATGCATGTTTTATTAGAGAAAATAAGATAGCCAAGATTCCCAAGAGCCATTATCTAATCCTGAGAAACCGCGGACCCACAAACAAGATCACGCTATTTGCGATTGGGGACTCACGTCCAATCGCGTAGCACCGATCAAAAACTTGCGGGTTCAGCGCAAAGACGCCTGACTCAATTACCCCCTCTTCGTTATAAAACACGCGTCAACGAATACTATATAAAGTATCGCGCACAGGTAAACATTCATTATTGCTCATTCAATTCGTCAAGACGCACTACTCATTCGACTCGACAAGATTCAGTCTCTCATTATTGCTCATGCAATTCGTCAAGACTCTTATTCATTGCGAGAATTACTAAAACCAACTAATTCAATTGAGAAATATCAGACTCGCGTTTCTTCCTAAGAACATCCAAATTTAAATCAGAACCTTCAGAAGAAACCAGTCATTAACATTTCGAACATAATCGCTCTTGAGAATTCGAAGCATAAGCCTACAATATAAAAGCCGTGTATAAACTAAGTGTAACGTCAGTGTAAAACAAGTAACGCCAATAAATATATTAATTATAAATTACAACATCGTCTCTGAGAATCTTCTTGAAATTCACCTGCGCATAGCGGGATTGATCATCCGAACATATACCTATATATGTCAGAGTTGCGAGGGACAGTCGGTAAGTGGAGAGAGTGACCAGCTAAGACTCGCACCGGCCAGTGGCATCCTAGTCAACATCGCCTCTATATTCGCTTCCAACTTAAAAAATACCTACGACCTGTCCCAGGGACGTAACAGTGTACCTGTTATTATTACATCACCGACAGTTTGTGTATCGGGGTTATCTATATTTTTTAGTAATCCTTTGGTGATCAATTTTTTTCCGATTTCGCTTGACACTTTGCCGTCAGCTGAGATAAAACAGATATAATTATCTTTTCGCATTTCTAGATTGTCTCTCGTTTGGATTAATTTAACTTCAATATTTTCTTCCAACTGATTCTCGTTAGAATCATCGTCGGTGGATGTTAATGTTGCGTCATTATTAGTACGATTTTTTCTTCGTGACGTACCAATTGTTTCATTTCGAGTTTTTTCTATTGATTGGGGTGGTAATTCCACAATCTCGTCTAAATCGTCTTGAGCTGATAATGATGGTTCGTTTGGGATAAGTAATGATGGTTCTTTTGCGGTGTTACGTCCGAGTATTTTTCTTGTACAATCACAATTTAAATAAAACAATCAGTTGATAATTTCGTTGTGAGAAAATAACTTAAGACGTTTTCCCACGAAAATTCCAGAACATATATTCGGTCGAATCGACTATTCATTGATCATATATCTACCCCTCGTTGATAAAACATAACAAACATTTGTACACTCTGATAACTGACACAAAATATTTCACCCAAAATTGTAAGGGCAAATGTTTCTAAATGATAAAGAAAAGATAAAAAGGAGGATGAAGAGATGAACAGGACTAGAAAAATTAAAATAATATTAACACTTAAATAATATTAAATAGAGTTAAGTAGTATTTCATGACATCCAATTAATGTGAATGACGATCAACTAATTTTAAATAAGGTTATATAATAACGTTCGAATAATATTAGTTCCAATTTAAGTGACTGAAATATTGAACGAAATAAAAAGATAGAAAAAAAATAATAATAACTAGAGAACGAAAACGAAAGAAGGATAATGAAAACGATGCGGAGGGAAGTGAGACTATTCCCGAAGCAACGTTATTGGTGGAAACTTTAGAAAATTCCACCCACGAGATAAGAATATTGGAATCCAATGTGGAGGGGCGGAGTGGCCCTAAAACATTGGGTCTTACGTAAGGTCAGGGGAAAATCAAGGCCATGACTGGAAACTAATTGGTGTTGAATTTCCCCTACCTTCAGAATAAGGGCTACGCCCATCATCTAGGACATAAAAATGGTTGTAACAGGAATTTCAGTCAGTCGTGAAAGAAAGAGAGTCTAGTAATATCATTTTTCCAGTTCATTTTGAACTATAACATTTTCGCGAGTGAAATTGACTGAGTGCAGTTCCTGCCAACCAGGCCGTAATCGTAACAACATTTTTTTTGTAAGTCGACAAATATTTGTTCATTTTTGTATACTATCTTCTATTTTTATTATAAAAATATAGATAGACGTCAGAATCATATTTCTGTTCTTCACATTTATTTCCTAGTCTAAGAGTGTCACCCAATAAAGGTCCCCGTCCCTGTCTATTAATCGAAAGATTAGGGCAAGAATAGGGGAACTAAAACAAAGAAATCAAATCGATTTCTTTTGTTAAAGTGTCCGGAATTCTTCACAATCCTCACACTTTGACATAACAGCGGCATTTGATGTGTTTATTTTTGGTGATATTGGGGAATTATGATCACCTAACGTGTCGCATTCGTCACGTATTGGGCTCAGAGGATGGATTTTCTTCTTGTTTTTTATTCTTTTTGCTTTCGACC
Organism: Zele albiditarsus; assembly: GCA_958496275.1. Classification (NCBI taxonomy): domain Eukaryota; kingdom Metazoa; phylum Arthropoda; class Insecta; order Hymenoptera; family Braconidae; genus Zele; species Zele albiditarsus. The sequence continues at coordinate 396,915 of OY292417.1, forward strand.
GATGTGTGTTTCTTATTTGTTCGTTATCGGTTTCAGAGCAACATGAACAACTGGTACCTCTAATTTTCCTGTTAGATCTACGTAATGGTTGTGTATTCTGGGGATTATACGGGGTATATCTGTTGTTAGTTGATGATTGTTGCGTGCGTGTTCTCTTATTGTTGACACGTGTGGGATACGTATGTGAGGAGTGCCCACTATTTATCCTAGCGTCGCTGTTTGTTTGATTGTTCGTGTTTTTTCTCATTGAGGTGTGAGTTTTTGTTAGTTTTTCGTCTTGTTTTGCAATGTTTGTCTTAGGTAAATGTACGAGGGCTTTGGTGATAATGATTTTGGGTGGTATGTCGTTTTCCTCTGATGACCAGTTGCTTGCGCCACCTTGATAAGAATTATTTAAATCTTGTTGTGTTGCGTGGTGTGAATTCTTTTGCGTAGGATTTTGTCTCGAATATTGTGTATCCGGTATGATGTTATTACTTTTATTATCATCTGATGATTCTGACGACTGCGAATTGATTTTTTGTTGTTGAGTTTCTGATATGATATGGTTTGCCGTCTCTTTTTGTTCTTCTAGGTCCATATCTATTATTTCGTACGAGTCTTGGAAATGGTCATGTGTTTTGATGGTCGAAGATGGTCTTTGTTTGATACTTTCAGGGGTTTTTATTTGCGATTCCGGTGTCTCTTGATTTGTTATGATTTTCTTTTTCATCGTGGGAGAAGGTGTGAAATTCGCAGTATGTCTCGATCGTTTTTCGAGCATATTTTTTATAATGGGTTGAATTGGTATTTTCCCATCCGAATTTTGTGTGTATGTATGTTGAGGTGAGTGTCGGTGTATATGTAGCGGGCGGGATTATCTATAAGGATCGGGTCCGGCACATGAATCAATAATTATTATTATATTTATACATTTATTTAGTAACACGTGAACGCGTGGTTTTCATACATGAATATATCTATATGGTCGCTTCGATAGGACATTCCAGACTGTCGTCGTACCTGAGCGTGAGTGAGTGCCTGCGAATGATTGGCGAAGGAATACGCGATTAGGGCGAAATAGGCCCGGCGTATTATTGTAGATAAGTAATATTATATATGCGATAAGTGCGTTCCGCGGTTCGGGAGATCGCCGATGATTATCGAGCGGAATCGGACGCGGTGCGTGTATGTGTGTGTGGGCAACCGCCACATTACTCCACCTTTTTTGAATTTGGAACAAATTAACAAAAAAAAGGTAGAGAGAAGGTGCTTTAAATTATCCGCTGAGATATTTGATGTGTAGACTTACGCGCCAAATAAATATAGTATATTGATGGGTTATTTACACATCGCGATGAGATTGAATGAGTATAATACAATGAAAAGAATACGATGATATGAATAATGCGCGCTTAAATAGAACCGATATTGTAAAATATTTGCGGATTGAGTCAGAAATGAAAGAAAATTGAAAAGATGTGAAATTGGTTGAAATTAAATAGCGAAGTGTACACGCCGGCGTTTCGGCTGTGGTCGCGTTTAACCGTCGCCGTCAGAGTCGCTCTCATTCGAGCTGTGTTGACGACGTTGTTGTTTTTGTTGTTGACCGCTCGGGCCAGGCATTGGCTCGTCAGGGTCACTCAGTTCGTCCGGTTCGTCTACCGGGTTGTCGATGTCGTCTGTTAACGAATAGACTGGGATCAGTCGATTGATTGATACGTTCGTTGGATGACGCATCTCGAGAGTAAAATATCGCTCGCTGCGCGCGAGTACTTTGTATGGTCCGTCGTACGGTGGCGTGGAATGTGCCTCGATGTGGCTGTGACGTACTAGGACGTGTGAGCACATATCCAGCTGTCTGGAACAAAAAACTGAGCGGGTACCATGACGCGACATTTCGGCCGGTGCCAAGTTTTTGAAATGATTTTTCAAAGTTTGAACAAGCTGGTTTGGCGAACATTTGTTTGACGGAGCGAGAAATTCACCTGGTATTGTTATCGGCTCTCCGTAAACAAGCTCTGCCGGAGTTGAGGCTATATCTTCTTTCCAGGCCGCTCGCAAACCTATCATCACGGCTGGTAGTGCGTTGTACCAAGTATCACCGTAGCAGAGCAGGCATGCTTTGAGTTGTCTGTGGAGACGCCCCACTAGGCCATTTGACTGCGGGTGATATGCGGTTGTTCTCAGATGTCTGACACCGAGAAGCTGCGCGATGCCGCGGAACAGATCAGACTCGAATTGGCGTCCTTGATCGATTGTGATGCGTTGTGGTACGCCGTATCTCGCGATCCAATGTGGGACTAACGCATATGCGACTGTCGCTATTGTGCCGTTTTCTAATGGTATAACCTCGGGAAATCGAGTGAAACGGTCGATTATCGTGAGGCATATTGGAAATCCTTTAGATGCGGGTAGACTAACCAAGTCGACGTGAATGTGCTCAAAACGACGCGAAGGCGGTTGAAAATTGGCAATTGGCGCCGACACATGCCTTGTCACTTTGTTTTTCTGGCACGGGAGACAAACTCTTGCCCATTTTCCGCAGTCTTTCTGCATGGCTGGCCAGACGTATTTGCTGCTGACGAGTCTTTTAGAGAGTCGGATGCCTGGATGTGCGAGCGAGTGGAGTGTATCGAAAATTTTTTTTCTGAGCGGTGTAGGGACGAAAGGGCGTACTGCACCTGTTGAGACGTCACAATACAGCGTAACATCGTGTTCTAGGAAATTCATTTTCCTCAGCTCGAGCGCGTTATTAGGCCGACGGATCAGCTGTTGCAATTCGGGGTCTACTCCCTGGGCTCACGCCAGCTCTCGTATTGTGATAGGTGTCGAGACGGCTTCGACGCGAGACAGAGTGTCCGCGACGATATTATCTTTGCCGGAAATGTGTCGGATATCTGCCGTGTATTGACCGATGAAATTGAGTCGACGAAAACGCTAAGGTTCAACTTTTTCGGTCCGTTGTTCGAACGCGTGGCAGAGAGGCTTGTGGTCTGTGTAGATAGACACGTGTCGCCCTTCAAAAATGTGTCTGAAGTACTTCACAGCTTCGTAGATGGCGTGAAGTTCGCGGTCGTACGCGGATAATTTTTGAATTGAGGGCTGTAACTTTTTACTGAAGAAGCCTAAAGGTTGCCAGTGATTATTCATTCGTTGATTCAGAACCGCGCCTATGCCGTAACCGGATGCGTCAGTGAAAATTGCCCACTGAGCGTTAGTATTAGGGTGCACGAGCTGTGTGTATGACGCGAGAGCCTTTTTGGCTTTTTCGAACGATTCCATGAGCTCGGCGGTCCAAATTACCGGGTGCGTGCCTTTGACGTCGGGTCCTTCGAGCGATTTATTGAGCGGAGCGAGGATCTCAGCGAGACCTCTGACGAACCTGCGATAAAACCTGATTGTGCAGAGGAAACCTCGTAACATCGTTATCGTTTTGGGCGGGTCGAGCTCTAATATCGCTTGACCTTTGTCGGCCGGCGGTGTGATCCCGTCTTGAGTGATAGAGTGGCCAAGAAACTTGACTTCACTCTGACCAAATTGGCATTTCGACGGGTTAATGACAAGCCCGTGATCTTGCAATTTTTGAAAAAGTGTTTTCAAGTGTTGCAAGTGTTGTGTCTCGTCGTCGGAGGCGATGAGGATGTCGTCCATGTAGGGAAAAAAAAATTGTGAGCCGTCACGGGACGCCTGGCAGATGTGAAACATCGAAATCGTTTTGTATATGTTATATGCATAAAAGAACAGATTACGACAGGAATCAGATAGGGCATAATGAAAAGATAAAGCATTACAAATTTGTTCCATGAAATAATGACTGTTTAGTACATAAATATCAATTTTTATTAAATCTAAAATACAAAAATTCAAAATTTAAAAATTTATTTGAAATCACGACAACTCAATTATTTTCATCAGTAACTTCGGTAATAGTGACATTCGATGTTACCTCTGATGGTATTACTGTGACAATTGGTCGATGATAACTGAAGTATGTTACAAAAGTATTAGACATAACATTATCAATATATCTAATGAATACAGCATCTATTGTTGTTCCATATTTTGTAGTATATTCTCTTGGATTGTTATTAATTTCCAGTTGAAATTCTTCTTGAAGGAATGTAATTAATGGCATTGATTCATTTTTTGCAAAATTAACATTGAAATCCCCAGCCAAAATCAATGGTAGTTTATCTTTATTGGTTTTGAAAATTATTGAACCTCTACGACTATACGGAAATAATCTCTCATGTAAAAATGAAATGATATCATGCATTTTTTTATTAGGTGAAATGTACACAACAATCATAATTAATTCACTTCCATCTTCTAGCTTAACATGTGAAATGTGAAGCACACATATCGCCAAGGGATGTTTGAGAGACATGAACTTCTGTAGCATTTTGAACTGATAGATCCATGTTTAATGTAGTAATATGGGAAGTATTGTTGTTTTTATAAATGGCAATTCCAGCGGCTCTAACATCTTGTCGTTTAAATCTAGCTACACAATGAAAATTAGGTAAGTCAACAGATTCATCTGCAGGAAGCCATGTTTCAGTCAGCAATAAAAAGTTACAATTTTTACAAATAGAATCATGTAAATCAGTAGCATGTTTTCTGAGACTTTGGCAGTTTAAAGTATATATAGTTAATTTATTTCTGGAGTTCATAAAATCAGTAATCAGTCCTTGCAATGTAGTAAGTTTGTGTAAAGATAATCTTTCAAATTCTTGCTGTAAACTTAAAACCGATCGATCAAGTCTTCTTCCATGATAAAATCTCAAATCATCCTGACTATTACATATAAACAACCCTTCAACACTTGTTTTTATATGTACGTAAATGCAATGTTCATCATTGATATTTCTTGGAAGTGATCGTACCATTGTGTCAACAGCAACAGGAACATTTATAATTTGTCCGTATATGCCGAACTGTCCATGGACGTGCCTTAATCTTCTTATTTGCATAAAAGGAATTCTTGGAGAAATAAGCTTTTCAGTGATGAAATCTTTTTTTGGTAAATGCTGCGGTATTGTGGGATAGTGAAATCCATTATAAACAGACATATTAGGAATATTTTTTTTATCTAATGCTGATTTACAAGTAGAGCAAATTTTGAGTGTATCCACATTTTGTCCATTGGTTAATGTGTTAATTATATTTCCAGATGTGGATGGTTTGTTCAAATCTTTTTTAAACCAAAGTCGATCGCAAATTGAGCAAACATGTCCAAATTCATTATTTTTTAAGTTGTCCTTAAAATATTCATGAGCTGATTTATGGTACCTAAATAGACTGTAGTTATTTGGAATTTCAGTTACGTTTGCGCTTGATTGACCTCTTCCATTTTGCTGAAATACTTCAACCACTACATGCTGCATTTCTCCCAAACCAACTACACTTTGAGAATCTGTACTTATTTCATCTACTGTTATTATTGGTCCAATAATTATTTCTGTAGATTCTATATTTGGAGAAGTAGATAATTCTATGATCATTTCTGTATTTTGTAGAAGTCTCCTTCTTTCCGCTTGACGCTGCTTTAATTTATCTCTATTTTGCTCCCTATATCTTCGCTGACGTTCTCTTTTTTTTTGGAGAGCAATTATTATTTTTTCATTACTTACTTCCAATGTATTTGTGTTTGAAGAAGTAGATGGTCCGGCAATACTTTGAGAATGTTATATACGTTTCCTTCTTTCTGCCTCATGCTGTTTCAATTTTTCTCTGTTCTGCTCCCTGTATCGTTTCTGACGTTCTTTTTTATTATTATTTACACTAAAAAAAAATAAAAATGTTAATAGAAGTTAAAATGAAAATTAGTATATTCTGGTACTATTATATTAATAAAATCTTACATAACGTTGATAGTATGTCTTGTATTTAGCTGATCTTGGTAATGTCCAGTTTCAATATAAAATATTTTGTGACCACTGTGATGACTGTTGGGTACTGAAATATTTATAATAAATATGTAATTGAAATATACAGGAAAAAAAATTTCAGTGTGACTTTAATATACTAGTAAACTCGAAATTTTACAATACATTATTTTTATAAAATATACACGTGCTCAATGCAGATAAATGCACACTTTAATCATAAAAATATAATTTACTTACTGATGACTTGATAGTGTGTCATTGTGTGATTTTGCTTTTTTTGTAGGAGACTGCACACTTCCACTTCCTGAATTTTCGTTGTCAGACATATTTTTTTTTATTGTTAAAAATTATTTTTTTAAGTAAAACACAGGTTATCCTCACACGTGTACCGTAGTAATCAACACTATATACACTATAGGTGTGCGATCTCAGTGCGGCAAGAGAGATTGCGCACAGTCACTTGCGCATGGCATCGCGTTTCCCCTCTCACACACTACCACGTATGCACCACGTATGGTACATATATACCATCATGTAGCGTGGCAAAGCATCGCCACGCCAGAAATTAGGTTTACCCTGCGCCTATAGATGTTTCACGCGAACAGTCGCTTGCGCATGCCATCGCGTTCCCCTTCTCACACACTACTACGTATGGACTACGTATAGTACATATATACCATTATATAGCGTGGCGATGCGTCGCCACGGCCAATCTGTCGCCACGCCAGAATTTAGGTTTACCCTGCGCCTATAGATGTTTCACATCAAAAACGAAAGGTAGATCGCGCGTTACCTGGTCGATAAATCGTTGGAACGTTTGTGCCGCGTTCCGAAGGCCGAATGTCATAAATGGAAATTCGAACAATCCGAAAGGCGTGATGATCGCCGTTTTGGGCACGTCTTCGTTGGCTACCGGAATTCGGTTGTACGCTCGCGTGAAATCGACCACGCCAAATATCTTTTTATTGTATAGAGCCGCGCCAAAATCCTCGAGGTATCGAATTGGATATTTATCGGGGACTGTCCGGCTGTTTAATCGGCGATAATCTCCACATGGTTTCCAGTCACCAGATTTTTTGGGGACGAGATGAAGTGGAGATGACCACGGACTGTCGGACGGTCTTGCGATGCCGAGTTTGATCATCTTATCGAATTCGTCGCGTGTGATTTTCAGTTTGTCAGGCACGAGCGTCGAGCTTTGCTGGAGATGGGTGGTCCACTCGTTGTTTTGATGTGATGCACTGTTGAGTGCTTAGTTAATTTAATCGCACCGTCAGGCTTAGTAATCGCGGGAAACTCTCGTAGTAGCTGGCGATAGATTGATTCACCATGTACTACTTTCACCGAGGAGATATCAGCTGGCTGAATTATTCTGGCCGGAGTTGTGATACCTGTGATTTCATCACGTAGCTGTCGCTTTTTGAGATCGACTATTAAACCGAAATGGCTCAGAAAGTCTGCGCCGATGATAGGCTAAGTCATATCTGCGATGATGAATCGCCACATCAAGTCTCGGCGTAGGCCGAGGTCGAGTGATAACGTCTGGGTCCCGTAGGTATTGATTTGCGAACCGTTTGCCGCGTATAATTGAAAACCTATCGGGGGCGAGTTCCCTCTGAGCTGCGAATGTGGATAAACCGAGAGATCTGAGCCTGTGTCGACGAGAAAATTTGTATTTGTGGCTCGATCTCTGATGAACAGGCGGCTTGAAGACGCGTGAGAATCGTTTTCCGCCGTTAACGACTCTCTTTTTCGTTTCCCGAAAATTCACAACCGTTTACGCAACTGCGTGCGTCGTCGCTGTATACGCGGTGGAAGAAACAAATACCGTTTGTAAGTTGCGATCTCGATGAGCTGCGAGCGCGAGAGCGTGATCGGCTCGGGCCTTGTTCGCGATGTCGTTCGTTCGACAACGCGGCTACCTGTTTGGTCAATTCAGCGATTTGTGCTGCCAAAACGTCGGTGGGGCTCGTCGACACCGCGGCTGTGTGACTGGCAGGCACCTCTTCGGCGATTCTGTCGGCGATAGCGCATAATTCATCGAACGATGCTTTAAGTTGCGCAGCCAAAATTCCTCTCATGTGTGTCGGTAGGTTCGACTTCCAGATTGACATGAGACTATCTTCCGAGACTTGTGGTGCGAGGTTAGTTAAATGCCTCAGGAAAGCCGACGGTGTTCGGTCGCCAATTTTCTCACCCGCGAGTAGTTGTTGTATCCTCGCTTCTTTTGATTTGGTGAGGCATTCAATAAGCGCGTTCTTCAATGTCGTGTACGGTTGTTCGGCGTGTGGTCTCAGAATGAGATCCTGCACTTCACGCGCGTTGCGTGTGTCGATGAGTGAAACCGCATGATGGAATCGTGTGTTTTCTTCGACAATGTTTTTAATAAAAAATTGTGATTCCAATTGCGCGAACCACAACCCGGAGCATTCGGCGCAAAAATCTGCCACATGCACTGCAGTGTTCACGATTGTGACGTTCGATGCACTTGAACTTCCACTGGGAACGCTATCGGCGATCACTGGTTTTTTGTCTTCGTCTCCCATTTCGAAACGAATTATTTTCTAACGTGTAACAACACAAAAAGGATATCACAATATCACTGTGCACTGGTTGTGTCTATAGATACAATAGTACAACGCAACGTCTATGGGCGCTCAGCAATGCGCTATTGGTGATACACAAGAATGGGAAAAACGAAGCACAGAAAAAAGGAAAGAAAGAAAAAAAAATAATATAGTTCGGCGGGGCGTTCGGGCGGCACAAAATCACTGAAACAATGCACTTTGCACTACACACGACGCGGATGTTAGCCGACGGATTTAGCACGCGGTGATTGCACGATGCCGGGTTTGCCACGTGGTGAGGAAACGCCGGGGCATGAGGCTGAGAAAAACTTGAGGAAGTTTTGTGGCGTGCAATGCGCAAAAATGTGCAAAACGTTTTACGCGGTAATGTTAACTATCGCCTGAGGAACAAGAAAACAATTGAATTTGCAAATATTTAATGTTCCCGGCGCGGATGTTCGTTGATAAAGTCGAGCGATGAAAATTCAGAAAACCGCCATGCGGCGTAGGTACGCGTGTTCTCACTGCTTGCTCGTGCAATGAGTTGATGATAATTATAAAAAAAACTTCGTGGATCACGTCGGGGTCACCAATGTAGCGGACGGGATTATCTATGAGGATCGGGTCCGGCACATGAATCAATAATTATTATTATATTTATACATTTATTTAGTAACACGTGAACGCGTGGTTTTCATACATGAACATATCTATATGGTCGCTTCGATAGGACATTCCAGACTGTCGTCGTACCTGCGCGTGAGTGAGCGCCTGCGAATGATAGGCGAAGGAATACGCGATTAGGGCGAAATAGGCCCGGCGTATTATTGTAGATAAGTAATATTATAAATGCGATAAATGCGTTCCGCGGTTCGGGAGATCGCCGATGATTATCGAGCGAAATCGGACGCGGTGCGTGTATGTGTGTGTGGGCAACCGCCACATATACCTGCGGAAGGTCTATCCCACACAGCACAGAACATTGCAGCAATGTTGTTAGAATCGTTCAATATTGCATATTGCCATACAATATTGCTCCAATGTTAATAGAATCTTGGTCAAAAAATATTGCTGACCAATATTGTCACAATGAGGTGACAATGGGTAGAATGACCGATGAGTAGAAGACTTCAAAGAATTTTTGCAATTATAACATATATTTTATAATAATGTAAAATCATACTTATAACTACAATTATAATTACAATTACATTAAACATATTAAAAAAAAAAGTGAGTGTATGTTCAACTGCGATAATAAAGTCCACGAAGCATAAAATCCAATGTGCGCATGCGCTCGCACTAAAAGCTGTTGAACCCAATCTTTTGTTTATAGAGAGTTTTATAATGTATAGAGGATACTTCAATATTGGTTAAATAAACAGTGTCAAACTTGTTATGTTCCAGACTGCATTAGAGTTCTCGTCATTCTAAAGTAATATAATTAAAGATCAAAAAACTGTTTCGAAAGTTTAAACAAATATTGTCAGTTTTCTTGATTATTTTCGTGAAACTGTCTTTCATTTGAAAACTTTTGACCATGTGTTGCTTTCGCAGGTTAGTTGCCAGCAAAGCGCAGTGGTTTTGGTCTACGTCGAAGATTTGTAACAAATTTATTCATCGGTCTTAACAAAAATTACGGTCTTAACAAAAAACTTTGTTAAAGCTGGAAAAAAATAAATTTCCTTCTTACGCTTTATAGTGCTACTATAAGCGGAACACTACATTTAAAAAGCCCAGAAAACGGAATTGGAAAGAATGAAGTAATATATTTTGAAAATATTAACATGAAATGTTATAACAATGTTTCCTTCAATATTTCAGAAATATTTTTTTGAAATATTTTTACAATCTTTAAATAGAATATTATAAAAAGCGGACATTAAGACATTGTAGCAAGATTGTTAAAATATTGTAAAAATATTATAACATATTTCTGCAATATCTTAATATTGTCATTAAAACATTGAGGCAATGTTTTCGCAACATTTCTGTGCTGTGTGGGATGTTGTGGGCTTCCCGATATGAGGCTCGTATCTAATAGGTTTATTCCCGACTTGTTTATATCCTGTGCAAATTTTGATGCTATTTGTCTCAGAGGTATGAATTTTTCGTTATATAGCTTATTAGATGAGGAATGCGTGTCTGAGTAATCCGTAAGAATCGGAGATTCTTCGCGATTTGATAGATTTTCTTTTAATGAGGTTCTTGTAAGATTTTCTTTTGATGAGTTTCTTGATTGATTTCCTTTTAAAGATTTTCTTGGTTGATTTTCGCTCAAAGAGTTTCTTGAATGATTTTCTTGATTTGAGTCATTTACGGTGCATCCACCTTGATTTAATGAATTCGCTTCTTCTTCTGAATCCGACGATTTGTTAACGCGAAGGGAAGTTGAGATAGATATGTCAGACTTTTTCTTCATTTTGTCTCTACTCTTCTTCCTTCTTTGTTCTGGAGTATCCGTGTTTACTTACACTCTCTTCTTAACTATCCGACGGTCATTGGGTTGATCAGGCCTATTTCCGTCATTAGTAGTATGATTACAACCGGGAGTTATATTTGCGCGATAATTATAATATCCTCGGTAATAACGATTTTCTTTTTCGAGTTCATATTTTCTAAAGAACCTTTGGAATTAATTTTGTATGATATAGAACCTCTGTTCATGATAGTTTTTCCAACTTCATCTACTCGAGGGTCGTTCGGGTTTTCTTCGTTCGCAGATGTAGATTGGTTTCGGTCCACAAGGGCCATTTCATTCGGAAATTCTAAAAAGTCCTCATCCGAAGTTGATTTATTGTGTTTTTTATCATTTCCTTCTCTTTTGCTGTCCCATTCACTATCTTCGTCGCTCGCGTCTGACGGGCTCGATGTGGTTGTGGGTATTTTCCTACGTTTCCTTCTCTTGGTTGCTTCCGAGTCCGAAGATGATTTTAGACTTGCTATACCTGCTGTCGGCGTCGGGTTGTCTGGCATATGGGATAATCTCCATTTGAATTTAATTCGATATGCCTCTTGTTTTTCGGTATTGACTGGATTACGCGAAAGAGCATCTGCATTTGTGTTTATTTTTCCAGCTTTATAAAGAATTTTGTAATCAAATTCTTCCAAGCGTTCCCTCCATCTCATCACGCGCGATGTTGGATTATTCATAGAGTTTATCCAAACCAGCGGTTTATGATCGGTATAGAGCGTAAATGTTCTACCGTAGAGATATGGCCTGAAAGTTTTCATGGCAAATAAAGTTGCTACCATTTTTTTTTCCATGGTCGAGTAATTTCGTTCGTGTTTGTTTAATTTCCGCGAGGCATATGCTACTGGATTATCTTCATTAGGTTGGCCTTGTGGAAGAACTGCGCCGACGGCGAAGCCTGATGCGTCCGTTGTGACAATAAAAGGTTGATCAGAATCGGGATAGCGTAATATTGGTGCTTCGCATAGCATATTGCGAAGAGTTTCGAATGACTCTCGTTGTTTAGAGTCCCATTCAAACTCTACGTTTTTGCTCGTAAGTTATGATAGAGGTTTTGCGATTTTTGCGAAATCCTTCATGAAACGACGATAGTATCCGGCGAGCCCAAGAAATTCTTGAACATTTTTCCTATTTTTTGGTTCTGGGAATTCTTTTACAGCTTTGATAATTGCGGGTGCTGGCTTAACACCGCCAGAACAAATTAGATGACTTAAATAACGTACTTCCGTCCTTAAAAAGTCGCATTTGTCTGGTTGCAATGTGAGATTTGCGCTTCGTAGACGACCGGCTACTTTCCTGAATTTTACAGCATGCTCCTCGAGCGAACGTGAATATATCACGATATCATCTAGGTATACGAAAAGGTCGTTGCCCTGTAGACCACGTAAAGTAAGATCCATTAGGCGTTGAAATGTTGCGGGTGCATTTTTTAATATAAAAGGCATTCTGTTGAATTCATAATGACCGTGGGGGGTCGTGAAGGCCGTCTTTTCTTCATCATCCGGGTGCATTTCGATTTGATGAAAACCAGATGCGAGATCAAATATCGAAAAATATTTGGCTCCCCCCAGTTAATCTAATATATCTGACATGAGTGGTAATGGATATGCATCGCCTATTGTTTTTTTCATTCAGTTTTCGGAAATCGATTACTAAACGCCATCTTTTATTGCCTTTAGAATCAGCTTTCTCAGGTACGATCCAAAGGGGTGAGTTATGTGGTAATTTTGATGGTTGTATTATTTGCAGTTTAATCAGATCGCGCGTTTGTTGTTCGATCTCTTGTTTTTGGGACTGTGGGTGTTTATATTGTCGGGTATTTACAGGTATATTATCTGTGGTTAGTATGCGGTGAGTGACAGCATTGGTTGCTTTCAGGGGTTCTCCCGAAAGATGGGAAAGGTCAGCGTATTCTGTTACTAGAGAAGTTACAGCTTTACACTCTTCCGTGTTCAAGTGGTCGACTCGTAGAAGGTTGAGAACATCGTTAACGCGATTGGCGCCTCGCCTGCAAGGGGCCTTCTTGTTTGCAGATCTCTTTTCCTCCGTAGAATTTTCTTCCTCGTCTATGCACATATCAAAAGGATATAGAGAAATTACGGGTACTTCCACTTTTACATCTTCTTCCAATGTATTAATTGCATACAGATATGATATACCGTTCTTATTCGTGACCACGGCTTTACCAGCATAAATACCATCTGGCATATTTATTTCTGGCACGTAACCTTCCGATATTTCCTCATTTTTATACGCACGAACATTACAGTTTTCTGTCCGGCCGGGAGTATGATACTCTCCGTGTCAATAAATGAGTATTCTATTCCGTCATGGGTTACTATCTTAGCTGTGTAATCAATTCTTCCGCCGTGTTTGTGCATGAATTCTGATCCGATTATTCCTGCATAATTTAGTGGGAAATCTTCAGGGATGACATTGAATGTATTTGTTGAATTATTTATCCGAATTTGTGTTTGGCCTAGAGTTAGGGGTTTGTCATGTTTCGAAATTCCATTTAGTTCATATCGTAGATAGTCATTTATTAAATTTGGACTTTTTAGTGCGTCAATTTCAATAAGGTTTAGCTGGCAACCGGCGTCTACTAAAAATTTAGTTTTCGTATCCTTTAAACTGTTGGAGTTGATGTGTATTGATGGAGAGTTGTAATTAGAGATTGAGTACCCTATTTTGCATTCTGCAGATAAGGTTTCAAGGACCCTGTCTTTCTTTCTGTTATCTGTTTTTAGTTTGTGTTTGTTTGGCGCTGGGATTGTCTGGTCCCCATGGTTGTGTTACGTCCCCGTATCATCTTTACAGCTGTTCTACCAACTGATACCTACCTTACCATAAGCGGAAGTACGACGATAAAATAGATTCATGTACAACCTACCTCACACACATTTTTTTTTCCATAAACTAATAAACTTATGTAGAAATACGAAATATACACATATATAGATATACACTACATCTCAGAAAACACTACCAAGACCAAACTAGCAAACGAAGTTATAAATTCAAGTATATATGTAATTAACAGAAACTAAGAAGGAATACATATATAATTAACACGAACTAGTAAATATATTACAACCATCATTAATATAGTGTAGACCCATTAAGTAATTAATACATGAGTAACAATTGTAATAAATTACCAATATCATAAATCACCAACCAATACCAACATAATTAATTCATAGGAAATTTATGCATAAATGACATCATTAACCAGTAACGTAAACTACTCATTTACGCATAAATTACATCAACAAAATAATACAAATTAAGCATGAGTAATCTACACATAAACTAAAACGATAAGCGATAAACAATATACTATAAAACAAGGGTGGAAATGAATCAACCCATGATAATAACGCTACCCATGCAGCTGAATCAATAAGTTCCCCTCGGAACGCATAGATTAATATAGGAAAGAAGATAACAACACGCTTCTCGTGAGAACGCATAGATTAATATAGAAACTAAGATAACAATAAGTCTTCGAGAACGCATGTTTTATTAGAGAAAATAAGATAGCCAAGATTCCCAAGAGCCATTATCAAATCCTGAGAAACCGCGGACCCACAAACAAGATCACGCTATTTGCGATTGGGGACTCACGCCCAATCGCGTAGCACCGATAAAAACTTGCGGGTCCAACGCAAAGACGCCTGATTCAATCACCCCCTCTTCGTTATAAAACACGCGTCAACGAATACTATAAAAAGTATCACGCACAAGCAAATGCTCTCATTATCCTTATTTCATTTCGTAAAGACTTATTCAATTCGTCAAGTCTCTCAATTCTTATTTAAAATCGTCAAGACGCACGTCTCATTATTTTTTACTATTTCAATTCATATTTGTCAAGACGCTTATTCACTGCAAGAATTTCTCAAACTAACTAACTCAATCAAAGAACATCGGACTCGCGTTTCTTCCTAAGAACATTCAAACTTAAATCAGAACCTCCAGAAGAAACCAGTCATTAACACTAAAAACGTAATCGCTCTTGAGAATTCGAGGCATAAGCCTATAATTTAAAAACAGTGTATAAACTAAGTGTAACATCAGTGTAAAACCAGTATCACTAATAAATATATTAATTATAAACTGTAACATTGACTCTGAGAATCTTCTTCAAATTCACCCGCGCATAGCGGGCTTGATCATCCGAACAAATACCTATATATGTTAGAGTTGCAAGGGACAGTCGGTAAGTGAAGAGAGTGACCAACTAAGACTCGCACCGACCAGTGGCATCCTGGTCAACATCGCCTCTACATTCACTTCAAACTTGGAAAATATCTACGACCTGTCCCCGGGACGTAACAGTTGCGCCCATCTGTTGGGGACTGTGTCCGTTTCCCGAATTTATGTGTGTGTGATTACGTTGGCTCAATGCGTCACGTTTATCATTATTATATGTTCGTTTTCTACAGTCTTTTATTAGATGACCGGGTTTTTTGCAATAATTACATTCGATTGGGCCCGATGGTTTGAATGAGAAATTATTGGGATGTTCGTTTGGTCGATTATTCATTCGATTACGCGCGCGACATTCGTTGAAATTATGGCCCGGTTTTTTACAAAAGTTGCATGAATTTATATATGTATTATTTCTATTATTCTGAGTTGGGAAATTGGATCGTGGGGTAAAACCCTGTGTATTAGGATTGCTTCCAAATAAAGGTCTATCTGATCTACCTGAATTATTGTTATTATTGAGTTGGATTGGGAGACACGTTTTTGTTTAAATAGGATCGGCGAGTGTTGGAATTCTTCTGTGTAATGCTTCTACTTTCTGTGTTTCGATTAATGCTTCCGTGAGCGTATTGAAATTGTAATTTCTCATATATGGGAAATATTTGGGCGAGAGTCCTGTCACGTAATAATCTACTGCAAGATCTCTCTCTGTGTCTTTCTCTGATTGTTTTCTATTGGAATCGCTAGTATCAATTTGAGACAGCAGTTGTTGTAACAGTATTTCTACTCTATAATGATAGTCTATTACTCGTTCTCCTGATTTCTGTTTAACTGTGACCAATTCTTCTCTTATTTGATTTATATCTTTATCGATACCAAAGTGTAATTTAATAAATTGTATGAATTCGTCGATTGTTTGTATGTTGGAGCGGGAAACGCGTCTCAGAGGTTCGCCTTCACATTTCGATTTTAATGTTGCGATAATGTAGAGTTCTTGAATCACATCTTTGAAGGTTTTGAGTGATTCGCAATACTGAATGAATGTTTCTGTTGCGATGCCATTAGTCGTGCAGTCAAAATCTGGTATTATTCTAATATACTCTTTGTAATCTTGTCACTTATTATTAATTTGCTGATTTTGGACGTATGTTTCTACATTGAATGGGTTATTAGGTAATTGGTTACTTGAATGTGCGTCCGCATTCACATTATTAATTGGGATAAAAAGTGGTTGTTGGTTTAACATATTGGACGGATCGTCGATTTGTACTGACATATCCATGGTTTCGTTCGGCATTTTCTTAAAATGGTATTAAACTTACGTTACGCCTATATTTCTAATTAGAAGATCGATGTTGATTTCGCCGTGAGGTGTGGACGTTGATTGCTGCTCAATCCTCCGATGCCGATGGTAGATATTGAAGTTTTGCCGTTGGTGTAGATGATCACTTCGTAGTTTCATCGACAGTTGATGGTGTAGTAGGTCGTAGTAGGTGTAGGAACTTTGATTATCGTCAGCAGAATGTTTTCCCAATGCAAAAAAAAGTTTTTGCGATTTTGATGATTGTCTCCGAATGTAGGTGATGATGTCTCTTCAACTAATTCTCTTGATCATATCACCGCTGCCACCAATTTTTATACAGATAGAGCTGTTACGTCCCGGGGACAGGTCGTAGGTATTTTCCAACTTGGTAGTGAATATAGAGGCGATGTTGACCAGGATGCCACTGGCCGGTGCGAGTCTTAGTTGGTCACTCTCTTCACTTACCTACTGTCCTTCGCAACTCTAACATATATAGTAGGGTGGGCCAAAAAAAATGACTATTTTTTTTTTCTTTAGTTACTCTGAAAATATTGTTTGAGATGACGAAAGAAAACTTCTGTTAAAATTCAAGCTCTTAATATTAATATTTAGAGGTGCCTATTTGCAATTGTTTATTTCCCATTTGAATAACATTGCAAAAAAATTTGTTTATGTTCAAAATTTTATTACTCACCATCTAATCAACGGATCGCGAAGAATGATACTTATTCTTATAGGGAATTGGACGATCTACAAAAAAGGTCTCTTATGATTTTTCGCTCATTCCACTCGGCTCGAAGTTATTTAATGTTAAAGTTCAACCTTAAATAGTTTATTGACAATTTCACAATATTTTTAATTTTGACTTTAAAAATATGGTTCGAAAATGAAAAAAATATTTTACTTTATGAAGTACACGTCACGTTTTCTGAAAAAACGTCGAATTTTTTTTGTAATCATTGATTTAATGTTTAAAACTTAAAATTTCTTGAATCTTGAAGTAAATTTAAAATCAAATAAAAGTATAACCTTAATTATCTTCCAATTATACTATCACAATTAATACAGAAATTTCATATTTATTAAACAAAAATATTAATTAAAATAAATTTCACTCTCGTATGTTGAAAGTAAGCTTTCTTATCGATTATAGCACTATCTGTCGGAACCACTGGAACCATTGGTTCATGGAAACAATGGATGTGTTCAGGACATCGCGGCGCTGCCCAGCGCTGCGCAGCGAAAACTCGAAATCTGGTCTCTCATTGGCTTCCAGACTAAAACTCGAGTCTGACAGCCAATGGGTGCGTTCCGATAGATAGTGCTATAATCGATAAGAAAGCCTACTTTCAACATACGAAAGTGAAATTTATTTCAATCAATATTTTTGTTTAATAAATATGAAATTTCTGTATTTATTGTGATAGTATAATTGAAAGATAATTATCGTGGGAGGAAGTAAAGGAAGTAGTGGATAATTTGAAGGTGGGAAAAGCGGCAGGGGAGGACGGTATCCCGAATGAAGTATGGAAGTATGGAGGGGCGGAAGTTACGGGGGGGTTGTGGAAGTTATGTCAGAAGGTTTGGAAAGGGGAAGGGCGGCCAGAAGGGTGGAAAGAAGGTACAGTAGTTTCGGTTGTTAAGAAAGGAGTGGGGAAGAGGGTAGAGGAGTACAGAGGGGTGACTTTGACACTTACAGCATATAAGGTATATGTGAGTGTGTTAAATGATAGACTGAAAAAGCAGGTGGAGGAGAGGAGAATGTTGCCACAGAGTCAGGCGGGGTTCAGAGCGGGGAGAGGGACGAGCGACAATGTGTATGTATTGAACTATTTAATAAATAGGGAGATAAGGAAAAAAGGTTCGAGGCTGACGTTATTGTTTGTAGACCTGAAGGCAGCGTTTGATTCGGTGGATAAAGGAAAGGTGGTGGAATGCATGAGAAAGAGGGGTGTAAGGGAAGGTTTGGTGAAGAGGTGCGAGGAGGTAATGAAGGTGACGTATGGGCGGGTAAGAGCAGGAGGACAAGTGGGAGAGAAGTTTTGGACGGAGAGAGAAGTAAGGCAGGGATGCCCTCTAAGCCTTTTGTTGTTTATTATGCTATTGGCGGATCTGGATGAGGAGTTAGAAAAGGGCAGATGGAGGGGGGGGGGGGGGGGGGGGTGAGCTGAAAGAGGGTGGGAAAGTATTCTCGCTGGCGTACGCAGATGATGTATTGCTGGCAAGGGAGGAGGACGATATGAGAGGTATGATGAGAACGCTGGAAAGGTATATGGAGGAGAAGGGTCTGGTGGTGAATACAGAAAAGACGAAGGTAATGAGGTGTAGGATAGGGGGAGGAAGAAAAAAGAAGGTAAAATGGAACTGGATGGGTAAGAAAGTGGAGGAGGTGGGGGAGTATAAATATTTGGGGTATATAATAAAAGCAAATGGAGATCAAGGAGCGCAGGTAGAGGATAGGATAGGAAAGGCGGCGAAGGTAATGGGGCAAGTATGGAAAATAGGAAAAAGAAAGTTTGGAGATGATTGGGGAAGGGGTTGTGGCTTTTTGACAGGTTGGTGTGCCGGTGATGAGTTATGGGGTAGAAGTATGGGGATGGAGGAGGAGAGAGGAGGTGGAGAGGATACATGAGCGGTATCTAAGATGGGTCTTAGGGGTAGCGAGGACAGTGCCGGGGTACTTGGTGAGAGAGGAGCTGCAAAGGGACACACTAGAGTGCAGGGCAGGGATGAGAGCATGGGGATATGAGAGGAGGCTAGAAGAGGGGGGGAGGGGGAGAGCTGGCGTGGAGATGTAGATGGGAGATGAGAAAAAAGGCAAAATTGGGAAAGGGAAGGGAAGGCTGAGAGGAGAGGAAAGAGTACTATGAAGCGAGTGGCTGGGACATGGAAAGGGTGGAGAGGAAGTGGGAAGAGGGCTCGATGAGAGGGGAAAAGATAATGAGAATAGAAAAAAGAAAACAGGAGGAGGAGAGGTGGGAGAAGATACTGAGATCGAAGGGGAACAAGGAATATAAATTGGTGAAAGGTATAGGAATACCGGGGTATCTGAAAAAGGGGTGGAAGGAGGAAAAGTGGGGTAGAATGGCTAGGTTCAGGTTAGGGGAAGAAATGAGAGGAGGCAGGTACTGGGAAGGGGAGGAAAAAAGGGAGTGCAGGGTGTGCGGAAATAGAGAAGAGACGTGGGAGCATGTGATGGAGGAATGCACAGGGTGGGGATATGAAAGAGGATGGCAGGATATGAGGGAAGAAGTTTTGGGGGTGGACAGGGGGAGGAATGGTGTAGGAGAATTGTGAAGTGGAGAGGAGAGGTAAAAAGTAAAGGGCCCAACGGAATGGAAGAAGGAAGAAGGGACGACGAGAAATAGAAAAGTGCAGCGGAAACGGAAGTCCCTGGAATGTGTGGAATGGGTGGAATGTATGGAAAAGTGTGTATAGTGAAGGTATGTTTGCTCTCTTTCTCTCTCGGCGTAGAAATAAGTTATGATAAATAAGGAGAAGGAAAAGAAAAGATGTAGATGTGAAGGGTGTGAAAGATAGGTAAAAATGTAAATATGAAGAAGGAGGAAGATGTATGTACATGAGACGATGGTAAAAGGTAAATGAGGAAGGAGAAAGGAAAAGTAAGGTTGAAGGTGGAGAAATATGTTTGTAAGCGGAGCGGGAGTTCACAGCTGTACCCCGCAAGGGAAAATAAAAAGCATTTATTATTAATTGAAAGATAATTAAGGTTACACTTTAATTTGATTTTAAATTTAATTCAAGATTCAAGAAATTTTAAGTTTCAAACATTAAATCAATGATTACAAAAAAAATTTGACGTTTTTTCAGAGAACGTGACGTGTACTTCATAAAGTAAAATATTTTTTTCATTTTCGAACCATATTTTTAAAGTCAAAATTAAAAATATTGTGAAATTGTCAATAAACTATTTAAGGTTGAACTTTAACATTAAATAACTTCGAGCTGAGTGGAAAAAGCGAAAAATCATAGGATACCTTTTTTGTAGATCGTCCAATTCCCTATAAGAATAAGGATCATTCTTCGCGATCCGTTGATTAGATGCTGAGTAATAGAATTTTGAACATAAAAAAATTTTTCTGCAATGTTATTAAAATGGGAAATGAACAATTGCAAATAGGCACCTCTAAATATTAATATAAAGAGCTCAAATTTTAACAGAAGTTTTCTTTCGTCATCCCAAACAATATTTTCAGAGTAACTAAAGAAAAAAAAAATAGTAATTTTTTTTGGTCCACCCTAATATATAGGTATATGTTCGGATGATCAAGTCCGCTATGCGCGGGTGAATTTGAAGATTCTCAGAGACGATGTTGTAATTTATAATTAATATATTTATTAACGTTGTTTTACACTGACGTTACACTTAGCTTATATACTGCTTTTATATGGTAGGCTTATGCCTCGAATTCTCAAGAGCGATTATGTTTGGAATGTTAATGACTGGTTTCTTCTGAAGGTTCTGATTTAAATTTGGATGTTTTTAGGAAGAAACGCGAGTCTGATGTTCTTCAATTGAATTAGTTGGTTTGAGTAATTCTTGCAATGAATAAGAGTCTTGACGAATTGAATGAGGAATAATGAGAGACTGAACCTTGTCGAGTCGAATGAGTAGTGCGTCTTGACGAATTGAATGAGCAATAATGAGAGAGTTTACCTGTGCGCGATACTTTATATAGTATTCGTTGACGCGTGTTTCATAGCGAAGAGGGGGTGATTGAGTTAGGCATCTTTGCGCTGGACCCGCAAGTTTTTATCGGTGCTACGCGATTGGACGTGAGTCCCCAATCGCAAATAGCGTGATCTTGTTTGTGGGTCCGCGGTTTCTCAGGATTAGATAATGGCTCTTGGGAATCTTGGCTATCTTATTTTCTTCAATAAAACATGCATTCCCGAAGAACTTATTGTTATCTTAGTTTCTATATTAATTTATACGTTCTAGGAGTGCGTATTGTTATCTTATGTCCAATATTAATCTATGCGTTCCGAGGGGAACTTATTGATTCAGCTGCATGGGTTTCATTGTTATCGTGAGTTGAGTCATTTCCACCCCGGTGCTATAGTTATCAACTAGTATATTATTTATTGCTTATTGTTTTAGTTTATTCGTAAATTACTTATGCTTAATTTATATTATTTCGTTGATGTAATTTATGCATAAATGAGTAGTTTGTGTTATTGGTTAATGATGGCATTTATGCATAATTTGCCTATGAATTATTTATGTTGGCATTAATTGGTGATTTATAATATTGTAATTCATTACAATTGTCACTTATGTATTAATTACTTAATGGGTCTTCACTATATTAATGTTGGTTGTTGTTTATTTACTTGTTCGTGTCAATTATATATGTACTCATTCTTATTTTCTGTCGATTACATATATAATTGAATTCGTATTTTCGTTTGCTGATTTGGTCTTTGTAGTGTTTCTGAGATATAGCGTATATCTATATATATGTATATTTCGTGTTTCTACATAAGTTTGTTGGTTTATGGAAAAAATGTGTGTGAGGTGGGTTGTGAATGACTCTATTTTATCACCTTACTTCTACTTATGGTAAGGTAGGTATCAGTTGGTAGAACAGCTGTAAAGACGATGCGGGGACGAAACAGGGCCCAATTATTGATTCAATTACGATCATACATGGTTTCACTAGCGAATTACAAAATCGACTCGAAAATGAAATAGGTTTGTAGGGAAATAAACTGTTGATCGAACACATAATAGTCTAATGCATATCTGAAAACCATATCTTTATGATTTATACTTGATTCCGGAAAAATATAAGTTGATGAATATGTTCGTCGCGAGATAAATTAAACAATATAATTGTGTGTAATATTTGGTCCACCTTGGATTCAATATGACCTGTTTTACTGATATTTTATCATTAGTTGTACTTCAACATTTTTGTACATTTGTACATGACCGAATAGACGAAAAAACTGGTAAAGCAATTTTTGAATCTACATTTTTTCGTGACTATGTGGTTTCATTCGTTCAAGTGATTTTGCCTAAATATTCCTAACTTAGATCGGTGTACGCGCGACCAGTATATGTAACTTTTTTTTTACTTCTAGCAGAATTATTGCAGTTGGCAACAAATGTGCCATATAGTTTCACTGAATGATAGATTCATACATACGAATATACGGGATATTGTATATTATACAATTGTTAGGAGAAAAAAAAAATTCTTATGGGAATCGAACGCTGATCGTTTAATTGGGGAGCAAAAACTTTAGCACCACGGCTGTGTAGTTAAATATATTTCACTGCATTGAAGTTATATTTAAGTTGTGAATGGAGATGTGGGTAAAGCTTACTTATTGCATTGTATATGTATTTGGGGTATAGTACTGCTGGCCGTATACCTCAGTTTACAGCTGTTGTCCGCTCGGAGCGTGGTTGTGCACATTGAGTGGACAAAGTGGAAAGATTGCCCACCCCTGGAGTACCTTATTTATTAATATTTTGAAATTTTTTGTACATTATTAAGCATTATTCTAAGAATATTATGCTACATTTTCATTAAAAAATATTCAAACTTCAGCCAGTGGTAGTGGTGAGAACCGAGTCACCTCAAAAAAAAGTTTCCATGCGATAGTCAGGATAACTCATGATTGCTTCATCTGAAATTAAAAAACCAAAGGGATTCCTCTAGTACATCAGTTTATCTTGAATTTGAACGAAGGAATTAACAAAATATTCATTTTTGAATTTTTGGTGAAGGTGCAATAAAAAAACTCTGATTTTTGCCAAAAATTGCTCTTTTTGTTCAATTAAAAAATAAGTTATAATTTAAAAAGAAAAAAAACCCTTTGTTCAAATTCAAGATAAACTTATGTACTAGAGGAATCCCTTTAGTTTTTTAATTTCAAATGAAGCAATCATGAGTTATCCTGACTATCGCATGAAAACTTTTTTTTGAGGTGACTCGGTTCTCACCACTACCACTGGGTGAAGTTTGAATATTTTTTATGAAAATGTAAGAGAATATTCTTAGAATAATGCTTAATAATGTACAAACATTTCAAAAATATTAAAAAATCAGGTACTCTGAAAAAAAAACATCACAAAAATATGCTTTTTTTTTTTTGGTATCTTCGACTCTCGTCCACCCTTAATAGTTATATCAGGCATGGAAAAACTGAGTTTGCGCTCTAGTCAGCTCCAAGGAAATATAATGTGCTCACTGCCATAAAGTTGACCGTATACCTGGGTTAAGCCAGATATACTACACACCGAATACGAATCCTATCCATTAAGTCGGCCCAACTCACAAATCTGTTCACAACTCGAATATAACTTTAATGCAATGAAATCTATCGGACTACACAGCCGTGGTGTCAGAACTTTTGCGTGCCAATTGAACGATCAGCGTTAGATTTCCGTAAGAATGTTTTTTTTTCTTCAATTGTATGATAATGGAATATTTCGTATTTTCGTATGCATGAATCTATCATTTAACGAAACTGTACTCCACGAATCAAAAATACTTGGGGGGAATCATTTGAACGAATCAAATATCATAGACATAAATAAATGTATGTTTCAAAAACCCCTCATCATTTTTTTACGTCTATTCGATGATGTACAAGCGTAAAAGTACAACAAATAATAATATATCGATGAAATAGGCCATATCAAATGCGAGTTCAATTCATCTCGTGGCAAACGTATAAAACTCAAAAAATTCATTCAAAATCAAGTATACATCATTTCTGACTCGATTCTTTAACTCACTAGTAAGGTGTTACGTCCCGGGGACAGGTCGTAGATATTTTCCAAGTTTGAAGTGAATGTAGAGGCGATGTTGACCAGGATGCCACTGGTCGGTGCGAGTCTTAGTTGGTCACTCTCTTCACTTACCGACTGTCCCTTGCAACTCTAACATATATAGGTATTTGTTCGGATGATCAAGCCCGCTATGCGCGGGTGAATTTGAAGAAGATTCTCAGAGTCAATGTTACAGTTTATAATTAATATATTTATTAGTGATACTGGTTTTACACTGATGTTACACTTAGTTTATACACTGTTTTTAAATTATAGGCTTATGCCTCGAATTCTCAAGAGCGATTACGTTTTTAGTGTTAATGACTGGTTTCTTCTGGAGGTTCTGATTTAAGTTTGAATGTTCTTAGGAAGAAACGCGAGTCCGATGTTCTTTGATTGAGTTAGTTAGTTTGAGAAATTCTTGCAGTGAATAAGCGTCTTGACAAATATGAATTGAAATAGTAAAAAATAATGAGTCGTGCGTCTTGACGATTTTAAATAAGAATTGAGAGACTTGACGAATTGAATAAGTCTTTACGAAATGAAATAAGGATAATGAGAGCGTTTGCTTGTGCGTGATACTTTTTATAGTATTCGTTGACGCGTGTTTTATAACGAAGAGGGGGTGATTGAATCAGGCGTCTTTGCGTTGGACCCGCAAGTTTTTATCGGTGCTACGCGATTGGGCGTGAGTCCCCAATCGCAAATAGCGTGATCTTGTTTGTGGGTCCGCGGTTTCTCAGGATTTGATAATGGCTCTTGGGAATCTTGGCTATCTTATTTTCTCTAATAAAACATGCGTTCTCGAAGACTTATTGTTATCTTAGTTTCTATATTAATCTATGCGTTCTCACGAGAAGCGTGTTGTTATCTTATTTCCTATATTAATCTATGCGTTCCGAGGGGAACTTATTGATTCAGCTGCATGGGTAGCGTTATTATCATGGGTTGATTCATTTCCACCCTTGTTTTATAGTATATTGTTTATCGCTTATCGTTTTAGTTTATGTGTAGATTACTTATGCTTAATTTGTATTATTTTGTTGATGTAATTTATGCGTAAATGAGTAGTTTACGTTACTGGTTAATGATGTCATTTATGCATAAATTTCCTATGAATTAATTATGTTGGTATTGGTTGGTGATTTATGATATTGGTAATTTATTACAATTGTTACTCATGTATTAATTACTTAATGGGTCTACACTATATTAATGATGGTTGTAATATATTTACTAGTTCGTGTTAATTATATATGTATTCCTTCTTAGTTTCTGTTAATTACATATATACTTGAATTTATAACTTCGTTTGCTAGTTTGGTCTTGGTAGTGTTTTCTGAGATGTAGTGTATATCTATATATGTGTATATTTCGTATTTCTACATAAGTTTATTAGTTTATGGAAAAAAAAATGTGTGTGAGGTAGGTTGTACATGAATCTATTTTATCGTCGTACTTCCGCTTATGGTAAGGTAGGTATCAGTTGGTAGAACAGCTGTAAAGATGATACGGGGACGTAACAAAGGACTATGCACGAGCACAACTGAATTAATAGTTGACCTCCATGAATACTCAATGATAGATTTTGAGATTTTTTGTTCCTCCATGTTTAAAAGTATGTGTCTTATCATACTTGTTCACAAATGGAATATTGAACAGGGAAATCATACGAATGACTCTCGATATCTACTTCCGCCTAGCATATTGAGTGACCAATCGGATAAAATTTCTCAAACGTTGAACTAATTATCACTCAAAATCTTGATGTAAAATGTTTCATTTGTGAATAAATATTCGTGTACTCTGTGACTGCATTAATTATATGTAACGAAGACATTGTTTGGTAGAATTTAATGAAAGAACATTCGAAAGATATTCTAGCGTTTGTAAATATATACATTCACTCATCAGATATGTTAATATTTTATTCATTTCATGCAGAAAATTTCGCGAAAAAAAAAATATATTAATCGTCCGGGGATTCGAAACTGAGTCGTCAAGTTGTGGAGCGAACACTGTGTCATCATGGATACATAGTGCTTTGGATGTAAATGCATAGAAATTATATTTAAGTTCTGAGCACATTGGTGTATTGCAGAGATGTTCGAACTGTCCTCTTTGTCTTCCCAGTGGCCTCCGAGAGGACACTTACAGTCATCAGCTGTGAACCTAGCTTTCATACCTGGTCAAACCCAGGTATACGGCCGACAGTACTATACCCCAAATACGTATGCAATGCAATAAGTAAGCCTTACCCACAGGTCTGCTCACAACTTAAATATAATTTCAATGCATTCAGATCTATCGGGCTACACAGCCGCGGTGTTAAAACTCTTGCTCGTCAACGAGACGATCAGCGTTCGATCCCCATGAGAATATTTTTTTTTTCCCATCAATTGTACAATATAAAATATTCCGTATTTGAACTGTACAGCACATACTTGTTCACCGCGATGATTCTGCTGGGAAAAAAATCATATATAGTGGTCGTACATGGTTTTTTTTTTGTGAATCATCGATCCAAGTTGAAGATATTTCGGCCAAATCACCTGAACAAATCAAACCACATAGTCATGAAAAAAAATCGCCTCACCAGTTTTTTCACGTCTATTCAGTGATGTACAAACATTGGAGTACAACTAATGATAAAATTCTAATAAAATGGGCAATATATAATACAAGGTGAATCAATTATTACCCACTATTATATTGTTTGAACTTATCTTGCGACAAACATATACATCAACTTATAACATTAATTTGAAATCAAGTGTAAATCATAAAGAGATGATTTTTCGATATTCATTCGATTATTGTGTGTTCGTTCAACAGTTTATATAAACTGCGCGCCATCGACGGACTTCATGGAAGAAAAGGTTTCGAAAGCGATACCCGTATTGATACCATTCGATGTCTTGTATTAACCATATTCCGGACCGCGTGTTTAAAGCATTTATTCATACTTGCATCTGCGTGCATGTCTCCCCCATTTCTCTTTATCAAAAAGTAGAAACGATTTCAATCGTCATCACTTTTCCGCAATGCTGATAGGCGGTCAATATCATCAAACGGTATTGAGTTCCATGTGCTGCTTGGTTTGAAATTTCACATTTAGGAAAATGTTAGTAGTCGTGATAGGATAACACCCTGTGAGAGAAAAAAATAGAAAAAACCAAAACAAGTATGAATTAAATGCATGTCAACACACGAAGACGAAGTTTTATTTGAACAAATATGAATACATCGTTATAACCAACGTGTAACACCCGATATATATATATACATTCTTGGAAGCTAAGTCCTCAACAAATATATATTTATATAGAATTTTCTTGTTTATCCCTATGTCATTTCGATCCCATTCTGATGTACATCTCCATCCATTTTATGGTATATGATTTTTGTTTCATTTTTATGCATCCTTTTATTTATGTGACAACAAAGTGTAAGCGTATATGTATTAATATTAAAAAATGGAGATCATTGATTGGCTTCAACTGTTACGATCGTTGCCTGTATGACTGCACGTCGGAGTGCAGGTACTCTGCGAAAGAAGTTGTTGAGATAAAGAGTATCTGTTTTGGATTTCGTATGGAATGATGCTCTCATATGTTATGATAATTTCATTGTATGATGTAAATCGAGGGCAAATCGATTGTTCGATGTTAAATTATATGAAATAACGGAAAGATTAGTTTAATTCAATACTGCTGAAGAATTTATTCTCTTATTCAATTACAATTAATAGTAATATTATTATAAACTCCAATTAATTTTCAATTTATTCAATTCTTCAATTTTTTGTTATTCGGAACTGCCAAGTAGAAAAATGAAATTCATAACTCATTGAACGCGCTTTTTTGTCAGTTCGAAAATCGTCCCGTACAACCGTTTTTTGTTGCAATAATTGTATTTACAGCATTCGCAACGTTGATATTCCATCCTGACTAGTGTTGTTTTTTGAAATCAAACTTGGTAAAATAAAGAAACCGAACGATTTTTGGTATACATATATGTACATCAATGCATACATATCTCCAATTCTTCTCCTTATATTCATCGGTAATGGCAACTCGAGGATGACAAAAAGTCTCTCACTCTCAATATTGTATATGTACATATGAAAATAAACTAAAATCAATAAATTTCCAACAAAACAAAAAAGTCACATCCATCTAACTCAATTGAAAATGATAATTTCATGGTTTAATTCTTCGAGGGAAATTAGTGACATAAGAAGAAACGTATGTAGGTTTTCAAATACAAGTTTGTATGTATGGTTCAATTGCGTGATTTCGGTAAGAGTGCTTCTCGCGTTCTTTTTCTGTTCCGTTGTGTTTTTTTAGCATTTACTTACTCGAGTCCAAATATCCAATTGATACCTTGGACTAAAAACAATATTAAAGGCTGCCAAGCGATTAACCACCTGATCCAGTCGAGTAATTGACCATATAGTACATGAGGTCGTTCCCATCTGAGAATATTTGGCTTAAGGTGAAAATACAAGTTGGTTTTTATCGTGTTATCGAGCATATTCCATTGTTGATTCGAGAACATTCTATTCAGTCCATCACGTAGAAGTGGATGATATTGATTCTTGGTACAGCATTTTTGCATTTAGAAATTGAAATTTTTTCTTCGTGATGACAACGATCCCACCAAATTTCATGACCGGAAACAATCCTGGTCAAGAAAAAACAAACCAAATGAAATCTATCACACGACTCAAAAACCGAATGTGCCGGAAGGACCCTATTGTGAGAACTTCGGGGTTTTCCTTCTGGATTAGTATATATCTGAAACATTAGGCACACTCTCTTTGATGAAAAAACCTCTCTCTTTTTTTATTTTCGACCATTCCAGATGCATTGCATATGCCATAAAGTAAGATTTTCGAATCATTCTTTATAAAATATACAATTTTTATCGAAATGTATAGTATGCCATGAAGCACATTGAGCAAATGCTCATGAATGTCTATAGATTTGGACATTTATTTGCAAAGGGGTATTTGACGACAAATGAAAATAGGCTTCAAAAAATGTATTTTCATCGCGGGGTCAGATCGATTCCACAATCATTTTTCATCAGTTTAGTGAAGAAACAACTGTTGCGATGATCGACGAAATAACTTTTAATATTGTATATAATCAATTTCTGACCATGCCAACATACATAAAACATGCACGAATACATGTCTGCCAACCCACATGCGGCCGATATCTACGGCGTGTAATCTAAAAAATAGCTAATGCGAAAGAATTAGAACTCCGCACGTTTTCATCTCTCATACAGGAAGTAGAAAATGGTGATGTCTGATTTACATCCTGATGTGTTTACGCTTAGTTGTGGTCTTATCATCGTGTGATAGTCAAAGCGCTTGCTAGGATGAAGCATAAAATTCGAAACGTTTTTAGTTATCATACCAAGAATAAGAATTGGTTGATAATTGAAAAACTTAGTGAGTATTCAGCTAAGCATATTCTGGCATGACATTCGATGTTTTCAGTTTCACTGGAAACATCAGTCACGAATAAAAATAATTAGAATTGGTAAGTGTTCTCTTAGAAATCAGAAAACTCAGAATATTGGCCCTCTCTTGTCCGGTATTACCGGGAATCCTGGAGGAATGGCCACACAATGGATATGAAAAATGTTGTGCTCTTATGTGGGATGCTTAGGTTTGAAGAGATATTTACATGGAAAGTAGTTATTGATAAAACTCAGCGAACCAAACTGAGAAATGGTAAGTTTTTGATCAAAATCGGGATGTGTATAAACAGTGCTATAGTCGAATTTACATTTGTGTAGTTGTTGAGTGTGCCAAGTATGGTTCCAATTACAACGCTTTACGACTTGCCATTTTTTCTTATTTGCTCTCAAAGGATACGGATTGCAGAACATTTTTTTGAGATCGACTTTTTCCTTGCAGTATGGACATGTTTGCTTCTTTCCTACAATACACCAACCTCTTATACAAAATTCATGAAAAACATGTTCGCAACTCAATTTATATGTATTCTCAATAACACCCTCCTCGTGCTCGCTAACGAGAAGCTTATTCCCACATACAGCACAAACGCCAGGTTCCAATGTTCTTGTTGGCATACTACCAGGTGTATAATACTGAAAAAATGATAATCGAATATTTCACAATCACAATCTCATTCAAGATTATTCAATACTTGGTTTTTCAACCCATAAAGCCTCCAAATGTTTGGATTCGTTTGTTCCTTTTCTCCCTGAATTACATCTATTATTGTTCAATATCAAGGAATAAATTCAAAACGATAACACTAAAGATATGAAAAAATCAAGAATATATGTTTAATTTTCACAAGACGTTTTGTTTATAAGAGCAATATATTTCCGAGAAAATTTTTTCCCATTTTGAATTTCTACATTTTCACGGCTTATGGGTTGATTGACAGATGAAAAAATTTATCTTTACCCCTATATGCGATGCCATTTTATCTGCACAAATTTCTGCAATATCACGACCCAAAACGCCAAAATAAAGTCCGTAAAATATAAATAATAAACCACAATCCATCCAAACTGGTGGTTTTACATCAAATATTGCATTCAATCCGAAAAATGTTGCTAATGCTATTATATATCCAATTATACCCAGCACATAACTCAGTCGATAGATAGCATAAAACCATTTGTAAACTAACCTGAGGGTATAAAAAGAATGAATAGTGAGTGAATAACTGGAAAAAAATACTTACATTTTTCAACAAAATTACAGAATGCATTGGATCGGTGTTCTAATGTGTTACCTAGGTGTAGTACCCTGAATTGGTTGTTGCAGCGCTTTTCTTACTACTAGTGCCGTAATGCACGAGAATAATAACCAGAAAAATATAAATCTCCACCAATGATTTCTCATACACATTCCAAATGGTATCAACCAAACTGCTATTAGGGTGACGAACTGCAAGGTATACATCATTAAACATTTAGTCCTCTTTTTAATCAAGGAAGAACAACAAGATGACACTTCAATTTAAATTGATCAACTAGTTTCTTGATATTCTATAGTATGTAATTCTGAAAATATGAAGTTGCACATGCTTCTCAAAACTTCAGTCTTCGTATTGACAACAATCTTCGCTCGAAGGCGGATGATCCTATTGACAATATTTTGCTACGCGCTTATTCGTACTCAATCGTACTCTTGTTGTACATTTGCGCTTATTTTTTTTCCGGTAATATGATTTTTTTAAGTCGCTATTTGATTATCGAAATTACGAAAATTCTATTCGGATTGTTCCCTTTGAGTCTCGATTGTCAACAGGAAGGCAGAATTTCGCGCCTAGTTCGCGGTTGCTGTTTCATAAGTTTTATTATTTTGTATGTTTGGAAATAAAACTTCGTCGAAATTAGATCCAGCAATGTATGCTCATTCATGTTTATAACTCTATTTCAGAAGTAGAATTTAGTATAACAGTCAACTTTTTTCCGATCGTGACATTGATGTTTTCTCAAATATTGGCATATCTATTGGTAACGAAAACGTGTTCTCCCTTGATTGAAATGGTTTAGATCCTTTGGAAAAAATTCATCTTTATATCAAATGAAGATAAATTGGCGCCGGATCTTAATGAAATCTTCGATATCGGATAGAATATTTTGTGGTATACTACAAACAAATTTGTTAATATTTAGTAATATTTAATGAATATAACTTTACGTGAAATATGAGTATACTATTTTGGAAGTTGTTCAATTATGAATCGGTTTTGAGTGTCCCCCCAGAAAATGTATTACCCTGATTAGTGAGCAACGAGGTAACTCCTGCAAAATGACCAATTTCATTCAAATGCACACCCACTCCCCGCCACATTGAATGAAATCCTTTCGAAACGACCAAGATTTGACGTATCAACTTCGATAGTAGAATTTTATCGATGACTAGGAAAGTTTCATCAATGGACGGCAATACGGATTGTGAATCCGCCATCATTTTATCCACCAATAGTATGCAATAATGTTTCTGTATGTTCGATAATTATATTTGTAGATCAAGTTAGGAAAATGAGTTTTTCGCGCACATAATACCGCACTTATGCGATCTTCGTTATTTCACATCGTTTTTATAACAAATATGTGTGCTAAATCAAGAATGAACCGAAATTTGTGAATTCTCAATCTAAAATTATATTCATCAACTATTCATACGCAAATTTGGGATAACGAATGTTTCGAGAAACTGTTATACCAAGTTCAATCATCAACTAAAACTAAATTTTTTTCAGTTTGTCAAATGATAATGTCACATATTATTTACCTGATATGATTTGTAATGCCGTTTTTTCCATTCTACAAGAAAAATTTGTACGACGATCAATGTGACGAGTAGTATGAGTAACATTTCTGCATGCATGGATTCATGACCCTGATGCAATTGATGCATTCGAATGTGTTCAGCCCTAAAAAACGAATAATAAATCAAATAATAAATGAACAAGTGGGTAAATGATGAAACCATATGCAAATAGGGGACACAAACTAAACAACAAACCGACCTAGTTAGTCATTTGATAACAAACAGAAAAAAATTTATAAAAGATCAAGACATTATGAATTAAAACAAATATAATACAAACCGCTTTCTCTCTTCAGAAGTCATCTCCTCCTCGCTCTGTAAATATAATAAGAAATTATTGGCTAATAAATGACGAGGATACTTATTGATCATTCATACTTTTATTATTTATGTATCGAAGTCATGATGGGAGAACAAGCGTATGTTTTGAGGTTATGTATACGTAACCATATTAAAGATACAGTCAATTCTCATTGAATCGGGTTCTTTACCTTATTCGGCATTACATGTAAATCCATTATTTTTTTATCATCTAGTACGAAATGAAGTACAAAATATCGGGTGTTAGAAATTTTGTTGTAATCGCATAATGAAGCAACTCAATGGTCACTTATAGCCACCACAATAACGGCAGTAGAGGTGGGATGATGATTCATTGATGATCCTCGATATTCCGAAACTTTGAATTTTATTTCGTAACAATCGATTATAGTTCCCGATGTTTTGCGATTCCGATTAATCGAATGTTCTCGATGTTTATGCGCATTTCTCACGACACACAAGTATTATTCCGAACAGGTTGTAGATCTCAATGATGCTGTCACCTATATTTTTGGTATCATACTAATCTTTGTTTCTTTGTTTCATCGTTTCGTCAGTCTTCGGACGTTCACCACACATGTGGGGGGCGCGAAACTCTCACAATTTCATCCTCCGATAAAGCCCCATCCGTAATCCCTATAATTGATATTATTGATACTAGTTTCTAATCCACGCCCCACCATCTGAAAAAAGAAAATTCTAAAAAAGTATTGTACTTGAAATGGAGCTTATCATATTCTTTCACAGTTTTTGCCATGCATTGATGATGTGTGAATACTCCCATAAATGAAATAATCAGAAGGTAATCGTAATACAATAGATGACTAATTTCGCTAGAAATTCTAGTGAAGTTTGCATATTAATCACTACTATTATGCAAGTATTCACGTAAAACTCATTTATAGCAATAGTGGTAGAAAAAATGATAAACTTTATTCTTTATACAATATCTCTCGGGATTTCTAGTTTTCAGTCGGTGGAGAGTATATCAAAATTA
Source organism: Zele albiditarsus (assembly GCA_958496275.1). Lineage (NCBI taxonomy): Eukaryota > Metazoa > Arthropoda > Insecta > Hymenoptera > Braconidae > Zele > Zele albiditarsus. The sequence goes on from OY292417.1 coordinate 430,806, forward strand.
CCACTAACAATGTCAATTATGGGGGATACGGCTGGACTTAACGTTAAACCAGCGACATTTCTCCATAACTAAATCAAGACTATTTATTTCCAAAGATATGGGGGTTAAGAATATAATTGTACTTTAGAGAATTCTCTCATATCAGTTGCCGTGCTGTGATTGTCTTGGGAAACACTTTTTTGTAGGTAAACTTCTATTCTCGATACGAAATTCAAATATCCCGCTAGTACATTGTACGTGCGCGCCCAGGCACATATATGTACACTTTATGAAATATTTGAAAACCAATCAACATTACGTATTATCCTCGTTTGTCCTCGTCACAACTCGTCAATATTCGCGATGCCAACTACGCCCACTGACTACACCAGTGGAGGGAAGCTATGGTAGTTCAGTGCGGAGAAGCAATATGAACGTTTACGTCGTTTCTTAAGTGGATACGTGTGCATAAAATATTTCGGAGTTGGAGTATGTAACATTTCATTCATTCCATTGTGAATACATCAGGTGATGTGCGTGTGAAATATGATACGTGCCATTGAATGAATTGAATAAGCCGTGATTTCCATCGCAATATCAGTGCACACCATTTCATATTCATCACACGTGTGTGTGTGTGTGTGTGTGTGTGTGTGTGTGTGTGTGGGTGGGTGGGTGTGTGTATGTGCGCTTAAATTAGCTTTATTTTTCCACATTCTTGTACCATTTTTATTCCATTCTCTCTTTTTTCCGGTTAGTTGGTGATATCGTCGTCGTCGTATTAGTGTATGTAAGGATATTCAACTGTCATACGGTTCTCCCCAATTCCTTATTGGGGGAATCAACTTTAGTGAGTAAACAATTCAATAATTTTCATTCATTCGTTTATTTCATGCATATAGTACAAGTATAAGGTTAAGCATGCCCCGTGGAATATCATTAAACTAAAATGAAGAAGTTTTGATAAGTAAATGGAGTCAGATTCGGGCATGCACCCACAACATTAATGATGAATATTGTATTTACTCAATACCATAGAATCGATGATGGCATTTTGGATTATTCGGGAAATGTGTTGATTTCGCTGTCTAGATATTAGTATTTTTTCTCACTTTTTATTCCCATTATTTTTCATCAGTATGATTATAAGTTTTTGGAAATATGTGAAATAAAAATTCGTTTTACAGTTGCTTGATAGATACACAAGAATTGCAATACTCAAACAACAATTATGTAAGGGTAGTTAAGAGCTAAATATTAACGTGAGATCTTACCTTGATAAACAAAGTTAATGATAAGATACAGCGATATATTCCATGTCGAGGTTATTCCATCAATGGAATAGAAATTAATTTTTAGTGACAAAGCCAAATAAATGAATTTCATTACCGGAGAAAGACGAGAGCAGTGAGGAGTACATGTAATTGGGGACATATTGGCCGATATAGCAAGCATGCATTATTTTTCACATCTAAATATCTCATTCTATGTCGTTATTTGGTAATAAGATAGAGACCGACATGAAAATCAATTGCAGTAAATATTCACCATCTATGTGAGTTACACAACCTGGAACACACATGGGTATTGTGCATGGTATCGAACATTCATCAGGAATGAAAAAAAAAAAAATGGTAGACATGTGTACAAGTCTGAGATTCAACGTGTGCATATAGATTCATACACACATACGGTTAGATATGTAATCACGATATTAAAATGAAAGCCTACACAAGTATGTGTACGTAGATGCGACATCGACCAAAGTTTATGACATGGATTATTCATTTGTAAAATATTATTTTTTCATTGTTGGGAGATGACACGCTGTAATAAAAAAAATTAATAATTCATTCATTGTGAGATATAACATCAAATTTCAAGCGAGGAATGAAAAGTGATATATTTCCACACGAGATTTTATTCCATTGATCAATATTGAAGAAAAATAAACCTGATGGTTGGTCTTGGTTTTCCAACACTTGGCTGTACAACGCTAAAAAGTGAGAACTGAAAGACGCCACGCGGTACATATTCTATTTTGATATTCAGTCTGTCATTTTTATCATCTCTCCGTCGCGTCTATTCTTTTTACTTTCTATCGTTTTTCTATATATATAGTTCTCACTATATTTATCAGTTGAACAGAAAAAAAAAACGTTCAGAAGTTTTGTCGCCTTCGGCAATAAATCAGGAGAAAGGAGGAGAGAAATCTGAAAATGAGATTTCTGTCTCAATTTATCCATGTTCATACTATATGTATTCATATATCGACACACCAGAATGCGGAAATGCATGGGACTCACACGTCAATGAGTTCAACGTCTACATTATTATCACGAGATTCTGTACGACCGTTATTATCTTTGACCTTTGGAAAAAATTCACAATTATTTGTTAAAGAGAGCAATGGAGAATGGCTTTCTAACTTACATCCAACCATGATTCAGGAATACTTCATCATAGTATATTTTAAGTTGAGTCTCTCTAAATTTCCATACTGATAAAAATAGATTAAAAAGTATGTCAAAAGTGATTGGAGGAGACACTGCAAATGCAAGTGTTTTACCGAACGTGTGATGTTTTACCTAAAACTTTGCGGTCACTTTTAAAACATTTGCAGCAACGATGCAGATTTCTCCATATAGAAGATAACAAATTTGGAAATGTGTTGAAAGCGACTACAAAGCTTGAGATGGGAACTTACATGTTGAGTAACTAATTTACATTCGCGGTGGAGACTCCACACAAAATTACTACATAATATATACTATAATGATAACCTACAGTCTCTATAAACCCATAAAGGCATCAACAACTATTGAGTAAAATCAAGGATGTTTGATTACCGAAGCCATTATTAATTTCTTGTGGGAATGCAATTCTATATTTTTTTATTCATTCATTCATTCTCTCATTAACAGGTGCAGCTCCTCCGCGACGAATAACAATATAAGGAGTGTTTGTTTAGCCATTGGAAGCATAGTGCCATATTCCAGAACAACCCTTCTCACGATTCAATTTTGCCGCAGCGCGTATATAATTGCTCAAACAACCACTGATGTGATTTCTTTTTTTGAGCAGCAACGTTATCAACGATCAATTTTGCAGAAAACGCTGTTCTTACTGAATTAATGTGAATGTGAGTAACCGCAGTAGGCTTTGAAGTGTCATACAAGTAGTGCCGTGAATATACAGCGGTTTTTTGGTCATTGTATTCGAGTCCGGTATTAGTATTTACGAACGACAAAAGTGTCCTTATGGCGATTGAATAAGAGTTGCACAAATGAGCTGGAAACCACAAAAAAAAATGATAATTCCTGTACAATTTCTTAATATCGAAAATTTTGCCCGCCCTCTGTATTTACAATCCCATTCGTCCACCTAATAAGGAAAAAAATATACTTCACAGTATTGCAAGGAAACTTAACCTCAAAGGATTGCCGATGTTGACAACAAAAAATTGGTCATAATTCTTCATTTTAATCCCCAATAAATTCAGTTTGGAATGTGACGAATTTGGAATGGATATCATAATAGATGGGTCGAAGATGTGGCACAAAATATAAATGAATTGATCACGGAATATGAACGTGCCATTTTTTCATTTCAATGTTTCGTAATTCACCGGCTGATTCAAATTAAACATTGGGTTTCTATATCCGTATCCACCTTATGTTCATACACATAAGCTTTCCTTGGATAGTTAAACCATCTGTTAGAAACTCCATGTTGGTCGTGGATGAGGGAAAATCGGCACGACCATGAGAAATTGAATGGTTATTGGATGTGGTTCCCAGAAATTGGCGGATATCGAAGAGAGTCCGATGACTGTTGGACCCCCCCTCGTTCTTCTTTTCCCCTCTCTCTGACTGGTACACTGATACTCGGCGAACTTCAATGCCAGCAATCACGATCCACTGTTTTCTTAACTCTTTTCACGCTCTATCTCTCTCCCTCCTGAGCATGTCTCACCATGAAATGTTGAATCTACAAGTATATACCTATTCGCAATCAGGTGCCCACATAATTTCATTTGCAAAGACGTTAGTGAACTCATTTTGACTCCTAAGTGTGGGCGCTTCGCAATGGTTTCAATGGAATCCACCCATTTTGATATTTAATTGTAATGAAATAATTTCTCCTACAGCTACCTAATTGAAACATTTCAATGAACGTTAGTTTTCAATTTCGAGGTTCATGAAATATCGACTCTTGCTATTATTTGTAATTTTATTCTCTTCAAAGTAGCTATTAAATATTATGAGCAGTTATACATATATGGGGTTTTCATGAGATTAAGTATTACGCTTAAACGGAAATTTAGAACGATATTTATCACACTCGTCCCCCTTCTTTCTATTTCTCAATATCAATGTGTGTGTGCGTGTAAGTGTGTGTAGTGATGGCGATGGTAGGAACAGACAATTGAAGGAAATGCGGACGTGCGAATGTGTTCGTCCTCTTCGCCGATGACAACGGCGAATCTCGACACTACTGATGAAGTTTTGCATATAATCACGCTTGTCCGATTTCGTGATAGCCTGGAAAAATGAACGAGATGATATAAAAAGTATACGTAATAAAAAATAAACAGTATAATCAGTTCAGTCGTAGGTAGATGATGATATGACCGACACAGCGAGTAAACTAATACTTTACTGCTACAAACAAACAGACGTTTTATCAATGTCGGTGTCTGATTTGATTCTGTATATGTGCATTTATATGTTTGTGTGAGTGTGTCATGCGATGCTGGATTGAGGGGGACTGGATACATGTTTTCCGAAGATGTCGGCAGGACGAGGAGAGAACCTTTCGAAGTCTGTACACATGATCGAGAGAGGACCGACATGGGAAATCTGGTTAGCGGTCGTTGCTACGTTTCTTTTAACGCGCTATATATATATAGTAACGTTAACCCTATGATAGATATGTCTTTTTTTTCTAAGAGGCAAATCGCCCATTGAACTGCGGTATTGAGACGGAGAGATTTTCTGGGACAATGATAGACAAAATTTAGGTTAGTAGGTTCTTTCGAAACATCCAAATTTCCATATGCAATACGAAGCGCAAATTTGACAAACTTTCATCATTCGGATACTAACTCATTGGTTCCGCAAATTTCAATGTTCCGACTCTCAACACGAACGCACTTTCGGGTTCCAGAAACATCAGTAAATGGTTCAGTTACAAAGTTATCGCCACCGAAGATTACTTACGACTATCATAGATTCATTTTGTGAAAATGAGACTTCCGTTTTGTAATCTGTTCACGCGCGAAACGTGGTTCAAGAAAAAAAATTATGTTATGGTGATCGTCTTTTTCAAAAAGCGATCGTCTATACTGCGAAAGCACATGAAGTTATAGTATATCAAAATGAATGTTTGTTGTTGTTGATTTCGACGAATTTATTGTAATTCCATTGAAATATATATTCAGTTCGTTGCATTCACTAGTAAACTACATTCATCAAAAATCAGTAACCTTTATTGAACACAATAAAACTATTCTCTTAATGTAAAAAGCTAATGATGTACCAATAACTATCATGACGCGCTATAGTAAACATGTTGAGACTATTTAAAAATGCATTGAAGGAGTTGTAGTCGTGCGATTTTCTCATATTATGTCGCAGAGAGATACGACTAGATGGAGAACTATTTTTATTTTTCAAGCAAACTCATACCAATTTTAGGGGTATACATATTATTCAAGGTATTTTTCTTTATATATGGATTTTGCCAACAAGGGGGATTATGGAAAGCATATTTTTCATTTACGTTAGTATCTTACTCATCGCGGCATGTATTATTTATCGATGACGTGTGTAGTGTGGAGTGCGATTGAGTGTGACAGAGTAGTTTGTATAGATAACCTTGGTATATGAGTACAAAAGGTGGGGGAAGTTTGTGTGACTATAACTATCTATTGCTGTGCATGATTATATAATCGACGCGCAGTATGATATGTATATATATATATGTAGAGATTGACATGTGCTAACGAACTGATAACACCTATATCTATTTTGTATGTAATTGAATATATGTCTTCAAGTGAAAGTGTATATGGTGGAGATAATGTTGACAAAAAATAATTTGAATCATTTTTCGGAGCCAGGGAATTTATCTCAAATGAAGAATTGGAAATTGATTGTACAATTGACATAACATGTTTTTCTATAATTATTTATGATAATTCTGCAGCTCTTTGATAACGAAAACTTTTGAAGTTATAAATAACAAAATGGAAAGCATTCATGCATTTATGTAGGTCGTGACCATTAACAATCATGTCATCAATTCTACTAGCTCTCACTATGAATCTCAATTGAAAATATAACTCCAATGATAGCATGTTCTTGTGCTCATGTTTCATCATGCAAGGAGGAATGCAGTTTTGCACGGATTTTAGTCGGTTACGTTCAAGTAACTGACAAAGTAAACAAATTAGGCAGAGTGTCGAGGAAATTACACAAATGTGTGGAGTTATTTTTATTGAATTGTTAAGAAAATGATACAAACAATGGCGGTGTTGTTAACGAAATGTATGAAAATTTTCTATAAGAAGAAATATACATATTACAAATTGTGTAATATTTCGCTTTTGTTATACATGTGTATAGGTTGCCAGAACATCACTCGCTGTTGAAAAATCCACTTGATGTTATGAATAATTCAGCTGCAGAACTATCTCATATGGTGACTGTACTTGTCATAATCAATCGACAATAAAAACAGTGTATCATGTTCGAAACAGGCGAAATATGAACAAGTTATGTCTACAGCGATGATTAACGATCGCTAAGACACCTGCTGGGAATCAATATAATTTCGCTGTACATGATTCTGAACTCAAAAATTTCTCATAGGATTTTGTGCGGGTAAATGCGTATTTTTCAATTGTATCTAACAATATTGTAAGAGATGAGAATGAATATGTACTCGTTGTAGATAGTTTTCACATACACCCACAATTGTTATGTATTCAAGTATACGATAGGGTCCTGGAGTAATTATATTCTGAAAATAGTTTTATATATGTACATTACGAAAAAATTGTATTGTGGTTGGTATAAACAATCGAAGTTTTTTACGAGAAAAAAACGACGGCCGATAGCATTGTGGAGATTACAATCATTTCGGAAATAATGTGAACGGTTGAGGAAAATATACGATCTGAAGATTATTGTTTACAATAAAACCGAAGGATATTTAAAGAATTTCCTCTATGAAATAAGTTTTCGAACTATTAGTTTCGTATAGGATACAATGCTGTCAGGATCATGATTCATTCTTTCCCCAAAATGCAATGTGAGGTATTAGGAGAAATAATTATATTGGTCACTAAATTTATCATATACTTTGTAAACTTTCATATACTGATGAAAACAGTGAAGTTCTAAAGAAGCACTTCAAACGCATTCATGTGGGCGAGTTACCCAAACTTTCTGCAATATATGTCAAATCGTAGATAGGAAAACCTATCCTTAGATACAATACTTTCGTTAGCGTCAAGATTGAAAAACTGATATCGAAATTCATCCTATAAACTATATTATCTTTTCAATCCGTGTGGATGAATGCGTCAAAAGAAATATGTGAGAAATATCATACTGGGGTAAAGATCAGAATGAAGCAAATCAGATACTATAGTTCGACAGTTGTGACAGAAATGACAGAAAGGGAAACTTGCAAGGTACTGTTGCGCCAGATATATCAAGGAGAAGCATAACCTTGGGTCGGAAATCGATATTACGCCCTAGTACACTACATTTCATATGTATATAGGTGCACATTCACGTGAAAGCCGCTGTACCTCATGTTCCCACATTTTAAACAACCATGCGAATTTATCTCGTTGCTGCTGCTGTTGTCTTTTGCCTATCTACTTCTCTATTCGCGGCTTGTTACTGTGCTATGCATGGTAGCACATATTTTATAGATTCGGCGATGTGCCCCCTTTTTTCATTATTCATAGTTCATAAATAATCCGTATGGATATGTTTTTCCATCATGTTTCCATCATGTGTCTCCATCATGTTTCATAACATCTCAACCAATTAGTGTTCCGACACCATTATTCATATAAAAAAAGATTTTTTTTATTGATCAACCACACACACTAAGCATGTTTATTTCAAATTTTCCCATAATGTAGTTAATCATTTTTGGTAGAATTACATTCATTTTCTCTCGACTTCCGGAACATCGGCGTCTATCACGTTGCAGAATCCAATATTGAACTAGAAAAATACAAAAATTCATTCATAACTGCAAATAATGTTCGGTGATGTCCTTGAGTCGTCGGTTGCTGCATGTCTTATATACATGATGGAGTAGTTATTCAGTCCATATATAGTAAAGTTCATCTGCATTATCCATGTACTTTTGCACTACACCAAATCATTTATAATAATTATTCCTGGTTTCCCTGAAATTATATGGAATGAAAAATTCGTTATGGGCAGCGCTTCAAGTAGTTTGTTAATTGTCCCTATTTATGTTATATACGAAAATGAAGCAAGTTGGAAAACTTATTTAATTCCACGAAATACGTTGTATGACTTTAAATTTGTATTCTTGCATTAATGTTGTTGAATCTCAATATATGCCACAATGATATCCATATTTAGGGGAATTGAAGAATTCCTACTGGTCCAACATGGGCTGGATATTGGAACACCAATATTTTCCATGAAGATTTGGATCCTATACAGGACCAATGTGGGCAGCCTCCGCGCATCCCATAGTTAGAACTCCTCAACTGTTCTTGCGTATGACCCACATGGAGACACGTTACGACCCTGTACTTAGCCTTATTTGTGCTTGTGTGGGACCAACATTGAACGTTGGACGCCTATAAAAATTTTTATCTATTCAATATAGACTATGCTCATCGAGCAATTTTGCTAACATGGCTAACTTCAGGCACATTCAGATCCCGATTGAAATTCAGCAGCCTTTGATGAGTCCAAGTATTATGATTCTCCGGCAAATATGTACTGGTACATCGTCGTTCAGATCCATGCTTAGCAATTTTCATCGAACCAATTAATTCTTAACAATCATATTGAGTACTCGAAAACTACATCTACTAATATGCATGAATAGGATTATGTATGTCACACTATTAGTGGTGTGAGTTTCATAAACTGGTTCATGATTTTCGTGATGTACTGTTTGTAGGTAATCATAAGGACATTTGCATTCTTGTTTGTATAGGCTCAGGAGCTATGGCACCGAGATCAAACTAATATTTCTGCATGTCTATATATATTCATCTATTGACCATAATTTGATAAGCACTCACGATTATCGGAGGCTGAGTCAGCATTACTGATTCAGACAGCTCAATCACCCATTGCATTAGTGTGATTTTATCTCGAGTAATGAAGTTAAAATCGATGCTCAAAAATTTTGCAAGTGTAGACTTTTCTTTTATCGTGTCAGTAAATCGTATCAATCATCAAAATATATTTCTCTATTGGCGCAGTTTATACACTTTCGATAGCGTTGTGAGCGCATAGAATTCATATTAAATACGAACGAACGTACAGAAATCATATTCAAACATCTTAAATATATTTCCGAATTTCGACAATATCTATACTTTGTTATAAGTGATGAAAATTTCTTATCTTCCGAATCAGATCTAAAAAGTGGCTGAGTTGAAATTTCCCTCATTATCCGTTTCCTAGATCACGCGCCTCATGCTACAGGATGACAGACAAAAGTCTGTTTGTCAACATCCTGTTCATACACTGAAAAAAAAAAATTTGATGCAACTCAATCTGGCGCTCGCGAGGTTCGAAATAAATGATTAGTTAGACACAAACGAACTTTGTATATTAGTTTGATGTACACAAAGGGTTTATAGAGAACAATGCACAGTTGATCTAATGAAATTTGATGTTGAGTCAAAACGTTGCTTCATTGCGACAAAGGATTAATTTCGATTGAAATGTTGTCCATCGGCTCGAATATAATAATTAGTAGAATTAAGTATAAATCTCGGTTGTGTTGACTTATATTTATTCGAAACGAATAAGTTTCTGTTTTACTACTTTGGAAAATCATTCGCAAAAGTGTCGAAAAACTACGATGTTCATCCAATTTCATCACAATTAAGTCACGACAAGATGTTCGGATGACAACGCAATGTTAATTAATGCTATAAATTTGACGTAGAAATATTCGAAATTAGGATGATTCCCCTTTCCCTCACTTTCACACACTCTCTCTTGTAATGGTATTCATCCTTCGTACGAAAATGCATATTTTGTCAGAACACTTCTTAAAGTTATCGATATACTTCGTTAACATCATCAAACTCTGAATTGAATTGCACAAGCCCAAAGGAAAATATCTGCCTCAGGCTGGGTTTGAACCAGCGGTAACCTTCTTTGAATCCGTTGAGGCGTGTTACCCACTGAGCTATCGCGGTACTTGTCTCGGGCTTGGGAATAAGACTCAACCGTATAATTATTGATAGTTAACATATCGTATTTGAGATTAAGATGTGGTTAACCATATGTAATCTAATCTAGAAATGTATCACTCAAATAAACGTTTATTTGATGCAAATACATATCTATAGTTCGTTGCCAAAGATATGATTTATTTGTCGCAATTATATATTATATACTACAAATAAACTCTTCTCGCAGTGTACGTTTCGAACAAATATCATGTCAATCAATTGAATAGTAGCATCGAACCAATATTCATTGAAGATGATGGATGACATCGGGCACTATGAGTTATTTAGGAAACTGAATAGCGCAGTTGAAACAATTGACCATTTCTCTGCGTCAAACAAAATCTATGATTGTTTCGAAAATTGCAATGTAGTTGTATGTTTTAACGGCTATCAACAACGTCTTTTCCTTGAGCCAAACAAAAGAACCATTACGTTGTTTCAACTAGTGTTTAATTGATGCAACTAATTTGTTCCCAAATAAAGTTATTTATGTACGTCAATCGTTTTTTTTTTCTGTACAACCGTCTTATATATGGTGACATTATCAGAAATTGATTAGATCGTTCAGAAAGTCTGCTTTTCGGGTATTACAAAACACTGGAAAGAAAAAATGATTGAAGACGCGATTAAATATGAACATTACTTAAAGCAACATTGTTGTCCTTTGAAATATAATATTGGTTTAGAACATACACTGCGAGAAGAGTTTATTGATGACGAATAATATATAGTTGTGACAAATAAATTATACATTTCGCCATGAGCTATAAATATTTATTTGCATCGAATAAACCTATATTTAAGTGATATATTCTTAGGTTAGATTGCATATGGATATCCACAAATATTAATCTCAAATACGATATGTTTACTATTGATAAACATACGGTTTTCAGTCATTATTTTTCAAAAGTTGTGAAGGATGCATATATTTTTTACCCGACTAAACTCTTCTCTCAGTGTAATTAGACGGCATTCTATACAACAGAGGTGTCCAAATCTACGATAAGTGTCGACACACGGAGGGCCAGCATATTTTGAGCAAGTGGTGGACAGATCGAACGATAAGAGTGGCAATCGGGAGAACCAGTGCGTCTTGAGTTTTGAGTTTTATGATGGTCAGGGACTATAAGGGTTTGCACATAGGTACTCCGCAAATGAGTATATGTAATGGACAAATAGCTCCAATATACCAATGTGCTCAGAATTTGAATATAACTTCTGTGCACGTAAATTAAGAGGACTACGCAGTTGCAATGGTATAGTTTTTGCTTCTCAATTTGGTAACCCGTGTTCGAATCTACGGACGATGAATTTTGTTTTTCCTCTCATAATTTTCTGTTTGACGCATTTTATTTGATTGGTTATTCAATATGCTGATCGGATGTAGATATCAATAGCCAATTTGAACGATTTTCCTGATCTGATATTCCATTTGTGAACAAATATTTCATAAAATACATACTTCCAACCATGGAGAAACGAAAATTCTCAAAATCCATCACTGAGTATTTATGGAGCCCAATTATCAATTCAGTTGCGATCATGCATGGTTTTATTAGCGAATACCAAAATTGACTCGAAAACGGAAGAGGTTTGTAGGCAAATAAACTGTTGATCGAACACAAAATAGTCTAATGCATATCTAAAAATCATATCTTTCTGATTTATACTTGATTTCGGATGAATATAAGTTGAGGAATATGTTAGTCGCGAGAAGAATTAAACAATATAATAGTGGGCAAGATTTGATCCACCTTGTATTCGATACGGCCTGTTTTATTGATATTTTATTATTAGTTGTACTTTCACATTTGTACATCACGGAATGGACTTGAAAAAACTGGCAAAGCAATTTTTGAACATACATTTTTTGGTACCGTCGCTTATTATCCGAATACAAAATATCCGCGACGAATTATCCGAATACAAATTATCCCATAGACAAAATATCCGCGGACGAGATATTCAACAGATAAAATATCCCCGACGTCATATCTTATAATATAAAAATTATTTTAATATGAAATAATAAAATTTATTAAAATAATGTGAAAAATTTATTTATTTATTTAATATTATAATAATTCATAGAAATAATTAACATAAACTATCTATTTATTAGCAATGTGATTTTTTGTTTTTTACCGTACGGTGTTAACAATTAATAATTACATACAGTTCATTGATGATATTGACGTAATGTTTTTTAAATATTCAATTTTATTTCGAGAATTATAATCTGAAACAACTCGTTTAAATCGATTGTTCAAGTTGCAGTATGCCTTACGACGCTCAGCATGCAACTGAACAACAGTATCTGACTGAGCCACTGGCAATTCAGTTAAATTTTGTTCAATTTTTGAAGCGTCAATAAATTTACCTATTGCAGTATGAATTGTTCTAATTCGACTATTAAATGCGTGGTGCCACCCTCCGACGGAGTTATTGATTTTATTGCATCATTTAAAATTGCATTATAACAATTCCACAATAATATACTGAGTAAAGGTTGCTCACGTCGCCTACCATCGCGACTACGACGTCCAATCCATGTATTTTCAAAATATCTAATTAAATCATCGAATAATCCCTCATTTTCTTCATAATATCGAGATGCTATTGATAACTCGAATGCCTCAATAACATCATCTAGTGGGACGAAGGCTAAACTCATCAATTTACGGAGTTCTAATGCCATAGTGCAGGCATGACAAAACTGAGCTCTTCGCGCTCTAGTCAGCACCAAGGGAATATAATGTGCTCACTGCCATGAAGTTAACCGTATATCTGGCTGAACCCAGGTATACGGCCAGCAGTCCTACACATCGAATACGAATGCTATCCAATAATAGTCGGCCCTACTCACAAATATGCTCACAACTTGAACATAACTTCAATGCAATAAAATCTATCGGACTACATAGTCGTGGTGTCAGAAATTTTGCGTGCCAATTCAACGATTAGCGTTCGATTCCCATAAGAAAGTTTTTTTTTTTTTTTATCAATTGTATGATATGGAATATTTCGTATTTTCGTATGCATGAATCTATCATTTGACGAAACTGTACTCCACAAATCAAAAATACTTGGGGGGAATCACTTGAACGAATCGAATATCATAGACATGAATAAATGTATGTTTAAAAAACACCTTATCATTTTTTTCGCGTCTATTGGAGGATGCACAAACATTAAAGTACAACACATAATAATATATCGATGAAATAGATCATGTCAAATGCGAGTTGAATTCATCTCGTGGCAAACGTATACAACTTAAAAAACTCACTCAAAATCAAGTATAAATCATTAAGAGATGATTTTTCAAAATTCATTCACAAGGCTTTTATGTGCTCGTTGAACAGTTTATATGCCTATAATTCTCATCCATTTCCGAGACGATTTTCTAATTCGCTAGTAAGAATAATGCACGAGCACAACTGAATTAATAGTTAACCGCCTTAAATACTCAATGATAGATTTGGAGAATTTTTGTTCCTCCATGTTTGAAAGTATGTGTCTTGCGATACTTTTCCACAAATGGAATATTAAACAGGGAAATCATACGAATGTCTGTTGATATCTACTGCCGCCTAGCATATTACGTGACCGATCGGAAAAAATGTGTCAAATGGTCAGAATCATACTCACCGATTTGAAGGGTTAGCGCTAATGAACTTAATAAAAGAACATGCGATCGATATTCTTGCGTTTGTAAATATATATGTTCACTCATCAGATGTGTTAATATTTTATTTATTTCATGCAGAAAATTTTGCGAAAAAAAAAAATATATTAGTTGTCCGGAAATTTGAACCTGGGTCGTCGAGTTGTGAACCAAACACTGTATCACCGCAGCTACGTAGTCCTTTGGATATGAATGCATACGAGTTCTATTTAAGTTCTGAGCACATTGGTGTATTGAAGCTATTTGTCCATTACATAAACCTATTTGTGGGATACCTATGTACTAACCCTTATAATCCCCGACGGTCATAAAACCCGAAATCGAAGAAATGTTTGTCTACCCAGTGCACTCCATTATCCGTTATTCCAAGCACCCCTGCCATAGTGACATGAGAATTATAACTTTTCAGCAATCCGCAAAACTGATTATTACGCTGAATACGTTGGCTGTAGTGAAATAAGCATCCAGAGATGATTGTATTTGGAAGAACTCGCTTCAGTGCTTGGATGAATGCTTTTTGATAATCGATCATAATTCTTTCCGGGTTAAGTTCAGGTTTCATATTTTTCGAGACTTTCAACAATTTAATGTACATTTTTTTATACTTATTAGGTGCTAGTAAATAAATGAGCGGTAATATTTTGCCATTTCTCATACCATGAATCATATATTTTCTCTACCTGACCGTTCATCAGAATTTGTATGAATAACAATTCTACAACTAAATTTGTTATACATTTGGCAACGCCAGGTTATGCTATGCTTATTTGTACTTTTTGTTCAATATACATGACCCTCATGGACCAACATTTTTTTTCCTTTTTGAGATGATATAAATTTCAACCCCATTGTATAACAATAATAAAATATTAACAATATCAGATTATCAATACATAAATATATATATTTTATAGCTATAATATAGCGCGCGACATAAATACAGGTTATAGTGAATCATATAATTAATTAAAATACATTAGTATGCGGCGACACCTTTCGATTCGTTAGTGTAATAATTTCATTACGATCAACGTGAGACATTTTGCTCCAGATAATTTATTGACTGGATATTTTGTCACGAACTTTGTGTCTATTGAATATTTTATCCACGATTATTTTGTCTAACGGGTAATTTGTCTTCGGATGTTTTTTCGTGGATATTTTGTCCGCGGACTACAAGTCGTGCTACCCATTTGTTTATGACTATGTGGTTTCATTCGTTCAAGTGATTTTGCGGAAATACCTAACTTGAATCGGTGATACGCATGACCACTATATGTAATTTTTTTTTAAGTGCTAGCAAAATTATTGTGGTGGGCAACAAATGTGCCATGTAGTTTCTCGGAATTATGGATTCATATAAACGAATATACGAAATATAACATATTATACACTTGTTAGGAGAAAAAAAGAAGGAAAAAATTTTTTTTGAGGGAATTGAACGCTGATCGTTTAATTGGCGAGCAAAAGTTTGAGCACCGCGGCTGTGTATTCTAATATACTTCATTGCATTGAAGTTATTTTTAAGTTGTGAATAGAGATGTGAGTAAAGCGGAGAGGTCCAAACTGTCCCTTTCGTCCTCCCAGTGTCTTCCCAGAGGCCACTGGATGTCCATGGCTGCAAACTTAGGTTTTATACCTGGCTCAAACCCAGATATATACGACCAGCAGTGCTATACTCTAAATACATATGGTATCCAATAAGTAAGCCTCACCCACAGTTCTGCTCACAAAATAAATATAACTTCAATGCATTGAATTCTATCGAACTACCTAGCCGCAGTGCCAAAAGTCTTGCTCGTCGATGAGACGATCAGCGTTCGATCCCCATGAGCATCTTTTTTTTTTTTTCGTATCAATGGTATAATATAAAATATTCCGTATTTCCATATGGATGAATCTATCATTTGAAGAAACTATATAGCACATACTTTTCCTATAGGACCCTCCGCTGGAATCTGAGAGTGCTCTGGTAGTGTCAGAACCATTTGACCATTTCTGCTCGGATCATACGTTTCAATCATAAATAGCTGTAGACGAGTAAATATTTCCCTGCTTGTTCAAATGTCATTACATTTTTGTTATGCAATAATTCCCCATAACTTGATAATTCCATCTTTCAATACTCCTCTTATGAATACATATTGACATCAATTAATAGTAAATGATGAAAGTGAACCGCTCGAACTTATATGTTAGGTATAAACTTTTACTTCAGAAAGTATCGACAATGAATTTTCTATTCTCATGAATAAAATTCACACGTTGCCACTTTTTATAGAAATTCATTTATTTATTTATTCATGTATTTTGTTGTGTTGCCAAAAAGATTATCGCAGCCTGTTCGAGCGCCACTGTAAACTTTCATCTGGGAATCACGGTCGATCGGCATGTAGAGTCAATGAAGAAAAGGAGGCGAAGTTTATTCATCACTTTCTTCTTCTCTTATTCCATATATGTGAATATCATACCGATAGATGCACAATAATGTAATCTAGTCTTATAATTTTTCTTCGTATATACCAGTGATATCACAAATTTACCGATTTTTTCTCTGACAGAATTCACTATAAAAGTGTTTAGTATTGAAAACGACAAAAATATTTGAGAAAACATTGCTTTGTGAGCAGAAAAATTTATTTCATGGAAATCATTCACATCTTTTTTTATCGTATAATTTCGGTAAAATTCCATCACAAAATGGTACAACTACTCAACATTATTATCTTTCCTTCTTTGTCACTAAGGAAAATTTGGCTGGGTACTAATCACTTACTAATTACGTTCAATATTTCAATACCAAAATCGTTGGAGGAATGCGACATTACTCAGAACCGCCTGATGTGCAATAATGAATCATCACGCAAGCGACAATATGGTATAGGAGAAGAGAAAGAGAAAGAATGGGAGTGCGAGGAAGCGGAGGAAAATCAGCGTAGTCAGCACTAAGCGTTGGTAACGACTGTGACCTCGATATGCCGGGTGAGAATTCAATCAAAATCGAATTCCAATAATACAACATACATTATACACTATGAACACATCTGGAGCATTCGTCAGATGGTTAAGAGAAGAAAAAAATTTTCAATTCAATGTGAAATCTTATTGCAATTTAATAAACACATATGATGAAGATGATTTTGTAACACAATATCATTCAGAAAAGAATTAGGTACATATATTATTATAGAAATGATGAAAATGGGTTATAAGAATGAATGACGTGTAAATGAATGTCCATGTTGGTTTCTCAAAAATGAAAAATCGGACAATTAT
Organism: Zele albiditarsus; assembly: GCA_958496275.1. NCBI lineage: Eukaryota > Metazoa > Arthropoda > Insecta > Hymenoptera > Braconidae > Zele > Zele albiditarsus. The sequence goes on from OY292417.1 coordinate 448,238, forward strand.
AGCTAGCGTTATGATTCGAACCTGGTCGAGAGAAGTCGTTTCGAGAAAAAGGCGATTGACAGTTTCAATATACGTAAGGCGTAGTTAGCCTCGGATAAACAATCGTCTGTAACTCGCTCAATTTTCAATATTTTAACTTTAAAATTTTCTCACATATTAATGAATATGTTTACTTTGAGTAAATGCAAAAAATTCATTATTTTCCGTTCCACTGTTGTACCCCCATAATTTGGAGTCGTGGCAGTATTCAATATTTGATGTTCTCCTGAAGGTTAGGGAATCTGATTCACCGTACATGAACACTCGAAGTTTCTGACAATAATACATGCAGATTAAATCCATCTTATTTCCTTACACCATACTCAATTATCCCGTGAAGCTCCTATATAGGCATGCTTGTCTTACTTATTTCAAACATATTAATAATCACAGCAAAATTTTTCCATCTTATTTTGCTTTTTTCATCCAAGTGTACCAGAATTCTCATTCATATGGGCGGAGCCCACTTAGATAAAAAAAATTTTCAACCAACAATGAGCCGAATAAATTATACTGATATGCGTATTCATATAAGTACAAAGATTTGAGTTCATGGACTTTGAATATCGTGGAAAAACCAGATTTTTTCTTTTCACTTTGTGGTGAGAATTCGTCTGGACGATTGAACTGTTCGTTGACACGAAGCCAGATGTGTTACCATCCGTAGACTTAATTTGTTATTATCCCCCTTGACTTTATGTTCATACACCTCATTTAGCGCCATGCATGACATTAATCAGTTCACATCACCGTTAGATGAGTTATTTTATTTTTTATTGTTATTATAAATAATCGAAAAATGTATGCATGCATGTGTACTTCAGTGATACCTATATATTTTTCCCACCTCGTGCGCGCATTATAAAATCTGATTTTTTCCATTCACTCTTGGTGAAGGTGAATTGGGGCTATGATTCATTTTTGTTTATATTTGACCGTGAATAACAGTTGATTGGGCTAACGATGACTTCAACTGTGTACGGGATTACATTCAGCATTTCCCGGCCGACCTGGCTATTTAATGTTGAAGTGTGGAACCGATTGGTGATCCTAGATCACACCGTCTATCGAGCAATAACCCAATTGCGAACTGTGCAATTCGCTTCAGCTGATACCACAGAGCACCCATCTATCGCGTGCGTGTAAAACAAGACAAGAAATCCACGATCCTATGACTCTTTTATCGACGACTTCATTTCTTGATCGTGATTAGTCTCAATGTATATTTGTCACAAATAAATTTCGGTAGTGACCAGAGTGCCCGGAAATTGGCCACAATTAAACGTATAAAATACTATACTTAATAATAGTTTTGACTCATAACGTATTCAATTTATTCTGATGCAGGGAGTGTGAAACTTGATCAGCTTTCAGGTACAGAGTCTGAGATGAACAATCTCCCTATTAATTGTTATCTATATTTCGGTCTGCCCCGGTATTACATTATCATGCGTTTCACGATATTTTAAGTTCATAGATGTCAAGCGCGGGTAGAGAATTTGTAATAGTTCATTAATGTTTCGATTTGTCCAGAAATATCGTTTCCAAAGGATGGGTGTTGTTGGCAATAGTGACGTAATTCAGAGTTTATCGAGTATGATTAAATGCATTCCAATTGCTTGGGACGTTATCATATGCATAACGATGGCGCAGTCGTTACACACATACTTGTACAGGGTATGGATCAACTTATTACACATAAATAGTCTATGAGTCAAGCCCTTCTTGCTTGCCGGCTTTTGCTCTCGTTACAAAGTGGTATGACATTATCGTGAATTGTCCGGCAACGAATTCCAATTAAACGTACATATAACTTTTAGGAAAAAATATAAACCCATAATGTCAGTTGGCAACACAATTTTTTTCTGTTGTCATTCCACACGGGATGCACAATTCAATGAAATGGTATTTGCTGAGTGTCGCTGTGCGTATAGACTGGAAGAACAGGAGTGGCTTTCAGAAAGAAAGTATTAATATTCTGACAAATACGAAATAGAGAACGTTATTCTACTATCTTGGATTTCGCTATGACAATTGTCCACTAACCAGACTCAATCCAGGACCATATACAAACTTGACAGAAGTTCTATCAACCATTCGTCATTAGGAATCACAAATAGATGAAAATCGTGGAGTTTACATTAGGCATGCCAAAAATTAAAAAAACATTAATTTTTCTTCACAATTATGAAAATATTAACTTGTAGATGTATTATTCATATAGATGCGTATGTTCACACTGACGAAAGTTCATTACACTTATACTGACCTGACTCGCATTCTCTTATCGCTCTCTTTCTCCTTTTTCCCGTGTAGTCCCCCCTGTAGCGTTATATTTCCACTTGACGTTACGGCACGGTCTAGTCAACTAAGGAGCATCCAAGCATGTATATGTGCTCGACGAAGTGTAAGTACTCAGTTCTAGTCGATGAGAATTCTCCTGTCGTATTCTAGTTAATCATGATCATATAAAAAACATCACAATGACACATGGAAAATAAGTGAATGAAAGTGAAACAATGCATTGGTGAACAAAAAGTATTGTATTGAAACATATTATATAAGATACGATACTCTATAATCCATCCCGTTCAGTTCCCCTTTGACTTGAGTAATGTTACTCGTCAGCACTGTAGTTAATGAATACTTATTTTTATCGTTAGACATTCATTCTTCCTATGTGATTCTTGATTCTTTACATTATGAGTTATCACTAGATTTTTGTAGGCTGACTGATCTGTCATTCGCCAAACCTTTTATCGCTATTTGTAATAGTGTGTTATCAATGGCATTCCATACTGTAAATCCCTAAATAGCCATAATACTGATATAATAGAGTATCCTATGTTAGTCAGACAGGGAAAAGGGAGATTACAAGTTATTGCAATGTTTAAATACATGAAGAAACATATGATCAGAATTTGGTATGGATCCATTTCATGATTGCACGTGGTAGAAAGGCTCGGCTTCAACTGCCACGGCGAGGTATAATAATGAATAGTTGTGTATCTCGCGAAAATACAGAAAGCTCCGTTTATGGTTTACTGTAATTTGTTACTCATTCTCGACTATATTAAACTAGACTGAAGCTCGATTCAAGACTATATTAGATCACACTACGTCGGGTTTCGGATGATTATATTAGACAAAACCGCTCTCTCTAGATAAACTGTTTGAGTTGCTAATTTCAAACAAGGTTCTCATTAATACCTTGTGATATTGACTGCATCGCCAATTCTGCTCTTTTGATAGATTATTTTATCACCCAAAATTCTTCTTCATCCTGATTGTTTTTCAAATGGATCATGAGGGAATAAAATCCATCTCCATTTCAGTGAATAGAATCCACAGCTCCACCTGGAATGCCCGGTTGCGTCAAGATGCTCCTAGGCTGGCGTTTATCTAATGGTTTGAACCAAGCACTTCGCACCAGTCGGAGATGGATATTTCATTAAACATTACTCGGATACAATGGTAACATTCGTGAAATTCCAAATTTCTAAACAAGCAACGACCCACATCAAACCAAATGTCGTTTGACCACACCGACAATCCATCAGAAGCATGGGAAAATTGCAGCACGCGTTACACCAAGTTTCTAAGAGGAATTTGACGTTTCTAGTAGATGATGAATTTGAACACAATATAGTTTTAATAGATGAAGAGAGCTGCCAAATACACGCCTGTGGCGATTTGGTTCATCACAAACTGTGTTGTTCATTTACATATATGTATGCGTCGTGAAATGGCCCAAACTTTTTCAGAAACTTTAAACTGTAAATTAAAAGCGTGACTGATCTTCGAAACGCAATATAGCTACAGTTTTTAGACTGTATTATTCAATTTTGGTGCCAGTCGTATGGCAGAAATTATTCGCAATTCAAGTAATGGCAGTGTGGATCGGCGGTCGATATCCTCGATTTCGTGATATCGGTGCCGTTGAGTGAAAATTTCTAAAGTGGACCACCCAAAACGAAATGTTAGAAAATAGTATGTTTCATGTAATGATATGGAATTGCCAGAAGCTCCTGAAACCCCTAAAGAAATTTGCCAACATTAAATTTTTTTCCTGTTTATGAATGTTTAGACTTCAGTATATGTTGGTAGTAAATATGCAATTATCTGGTTCATTTAATCTACAATTTGGTCGTAAAGATAAACTGTTTTTATAAACAAATGCACATATAAACATGTTCTGGTAGGTTTGAAATGAAAAACCAATATCAAATATTAGGAATTAATTTACGAGTATCGTCCAAAAGAAAAATGGCTCACATCAGATCACGCGGCTGTATGCAGCTTAGCGACCGTACGCTGGAGTCGAAATATCTATATCTACTGTTCTTATTGAGTGTTCAGCAATATTCCTCTTGGACGATACTCGTGAATGAATTGTTAATATTTGGGAATTTCCCTTTTGTTTAACGGGAGTTTTTAGAGTCTCCTGAACTTTCATGTTCCTATATGAAACATACTATTTTCTAACATTTTGTTTCGGGTGGTCCACTTGAGAAATTTTCACTCCATTGAAACATTTCGACAAAAGCATAAGACTTTCCAGTCAATCAGTCGTATATAAACTCAGCAATATTTGGTGGCGAATCGATTCGTTCTCGTAATTTGCACCAGAGTCATTTGCCCTGGTAAATTGAACCTGGGGAATGATAAACGGGCAAATTGACGGGCTCAAATGCCACGGACGAATGGACCAGTAACCTAATATTTCGTCAACGGAAAATCCATCGGTTATTGTACACCCTATACATTCATAGCATTATTTTGGTTCGCATATATACGATTAGAAATCTGGAAACAAGGTAAATTCGACTTAGGTTTAAATTCATCTATGAGGCGTTATCTTAGTCGTGACAGTACGATAGTCGCACATCCCCCTTTTTTCATGTTCTCTGTATACAGAATTTAATGAACTAATCCGCAACTTCTTATACATGTGAAGCGCAATTATTGCTTATTGCCTAGGGAGATAGCGTAGTTTCATGAGTCGTGACGTTAGGTGGGAAACTTCGAAAGCACGCGTGCAAAGCTTCTGAATACAATTTTGTCTCAGAATAACAACGGTGAACTTATGAAAGCTACGTAAATGTTATCCTCAAGATTTTTCAGTACGTGTGTTTCGATCACTGGAAGACCCTCCAAGCTCATTTCCTGTGTAACTATGGTAAACCTCCATTTGTTTATATGTAATTGGTTTAATATGCTTTCTGTTTGAGTTGGCTAGGAGAATCCATATATATATATATATATATTGCAAATAGCCAAGTAGTACAATGTCATTTGCACGGATCATAGAGTCAATGAATTGCTCGCACTCCAATCACTATACGAATACTTTGTTTATTTAAAAACAATTTTTTCTGTTCCAGTTTTCGATCATTGTCTAATTATTATGCTATAGATTACATAAATTCGAGAGATAAAACTGCTTATAAGATGTACATGATCTTTTTGTTTATGAAGAGTCATTTCTTCCTTCCAGGTGTAAATTACCAGTTGGGGAAATTCTGATACCGCATGATTCAAATTCCGCAGCTTCAAAAACTATTGTAAATTTGTCAAAAATCCTTATTATATGACTCTCTTTGGCGGTGAATATCATATGAAGAGTCGTCAACGAATGAGTATAGTGTTCTGAATATCTCGCTTGAACATTAGTTGTATTGATGTTTTCTTTTCGGAAATTCACGAATATGAAGATAATAATCTGACATAATATTTGTGTCAATCAGTTACAATTAATGAGCCAAATTCCAAAAATGGATGCAAAGATATGTTCTAAAATCACAGTGCATAATTTACATAATTTCCATTAGAATTTTTCAATGAAGTAAAGATAAATCAATTGGTTATTATGTGAAAAAATGATAAACTTTATCAATTATCATACTAATATTGAAACGTTGAAATTTCAGAATAAAAAGAATTAAATTAGAAATTCAAGTTCAATTCAATAAGAAAAGTTAACCGTAATTACACATGAAATTTATAAGTTCTTCACATTCAATTCTCCACATATATCTAAGTATCATGTATTGAATCAAACACAAATATTTTTACATCACATGTGTAGATATTTATCGCTAAATTTCATGCCGTATAAGCACGGTGTTTTAAAACGAAACGTAATATATGTCACAACGTCATTGCGCCGTTATCTCGTTGATGGCCTCCATGAGTGAATTTTATGAGATGATTCGTGCGTCCAAGGTTACGTATCTTCGAGACTAGGCCTATAATTGTAACGTCTATAATATCCTGCGATTTAAATAGGCACATGGTTTATGATTGTTAGAATGGGTATTAAATATGATGAAAACAATTATACTAACTGTGTGAAATTAGAGTGGAGTAAATTTAGAAATTATAGTGTGGAATGGCGCACACGAATTATATAGTGTGTAGAGTACACGAATTATATAGTGTGTAGAGTACACGTGTCACGTTTGATTGAATAAACAACATCACCTCAAGGCAACTATCTTTTCATTCATTATTTATTTACTTTTGTTTCGTAGGTCCAGTGATTTCATATTGTTCAAATTGATCACAGATGATTCAAGGACGATTCATGGGTGTTTTCAAAATAATTCTACCTATGCCATCGTTTGATTCAAAATGGTTGAGATTTTCACTTAAACATAGCTACTGTAACACTTTGTATCTATCGCTACAGAAATTTCTTGAATTTTATTCAAAAACCAATATATGAAAAACTTCCTCACTACGAAATTATTATAATATTATTGGCTTTACTATTTATGAAATACGTTAATAGGACTTGACTTTATTTTCGGCTTTACTGGGATTGCTCTTCATCGAAAACATCTGATTATATCATATTATTTTTGAGGGGAATATCCAATAAATGAGCAACTCCTTGAGCGTGTAGACAAATATCACGATTCCGACTGATTCCTGTACTTTTCTCAAATCGATCTAATTCTCGTATTGGATTGATGAATGGTAGATTCTCAGTGAAATTTTCGGAGGGAGAGAAGTAAAAACGCGGTCGAAGTTTAATGCAATGCCCATCATTACTGAATCTGGATAGTTATACACCGTCTTAATTTTACGTTGGTAACAATCGCGATTATATGTGCATGTACATGTATATATACGGGTGAATGCTCACGTCAGCAGAATATGAAAGATGAACTATGTTGAATGGAACATAGGTAGAAATCCCACCGGAAAAAAATCCAAAAGATAGATGTATCGTAATGAGGGCGATGACACAAAAAATAGTAAACAGTGGGGTGGGCATTGTTCGTCAACGGTATGATGCACAAAATAGTGAAGGGGGATGTTATGTCCTGATGAAATATCGGACTGTTTATTCAAGTCACAACTTGAAAGTGAACGTCAATACGCGAGAATGAAACTGAGGTAGATTGATTGAAGTTCGACTTGGATGATTGACTTTGAGACTGTGCGGTTATTCCAATGTCTGACATAGTCAGAAGTAATTTAATTCAGATTGTAGTTGCGAAAATGGTAGGGGATCTCATGTACCTGCCACTGCTATGCACAGATAATTTGGATGCTGGATGTTGTTGTTGTTCTATTGATTGATTGATGTAGTTGGGTCAGCTTTTATTCGTTACTAATAGATATATTATATTTTATCTATTACTTCACAAGTTTTGATAGACTGATCGATTGATTCACAGCGTGTGAGCTTAGAAGCATGAATTTGTATTATTGATGTCTAAGATGATGTCGAATTCCAAGCAGTGCTGAACTAAGTTGAATGATTGAGTGAGTCTGATTGAATGAGTACTGGATGTCTAACTTGAATGTGAATCTTGAAGTGTGTAGTAAGTGTCTGACTACCTAGACAAGCGATGAGGCCGCTGATATATTGTTTTGGTGGTTTCGCCATCGTGCATGAGCTATTGCGTATTGGTCACTTTGAAGTAGCCGAACGTTGCAAATTTCGTGCATTGCCCTCAAATTGGTGTTGCAATAGATAGGAAACGTGCTGAAGCTCTAAACTTCAACGGATGTCGAATTGCTGAACGTTCAAGTCCAATGTCTTATGGACTATTTGCGATTGTTGTAGGTTAATGGAATATATGATTTTGCAGAAGTCGTTGACAAATAATTGCCCAATTCCAGAGATTGATAACTTATAAATTAATAAATGTTTTTTTGATATGATCTTGATAATTAACATTATTTTCATAATTTAATGTATATCCATGGGCAGATGTGTATAAATTTCTGAATAGAAAACTAGCTTTTGCCGCCTCCGAATTGAGGGTTGCAACTGTTATAAGGTTAGTGGTGCTTTTAAGCTTGTTAGCTCATCTTGAACGCAGTTAAGGAAGTGAGGGTAGGTAGGCTTTTGTCATGTACACTCATACTGGAGGCACCCCTTATTTAAGTTGCTGCTGGACCAATCTGGAGACCCCAAACTGCAGCAAGATATTCGAATGTCATTTTATGACACTGAAAGAGGCAAGAGATAATGGTTTAATATTTGGCTACTCTCAGCCAGTATACGCAGTACGAATTAAAACATCAATCAATGTTAATTGGTTCTAGAGGCAGTGGTAGGGGGTTAATGGATACTGGCCCTTTCAATTGTCCAGTATAATTTTGACAGTTTGAAACTATTTATCCGATCGGTTATTAGATATGCTAATTCGAAGTAGATATCAATCGCCATTCGAATAAATTTCCTGCCTCATATTCCATTTGTGAACAAATATTTTATAACATACATACTTTTAAACATTGAGGAACCGAAATTCTCAAAATGCATCACTGTCTTTATGAAGCTCAATTATTAATTCAATTACGTTCATGCATGGTCTCCTTAGTGAGTTACAAAATCGACTCAAAAATGGATGAGAATCGGAGACAAATATACTGTTGAACGAACAAGTACCAGACTAATGAATATCGAGCAATCATCTCTTCATGATTTACACTTGATTTCGGATGAATGCTATAACTTGATGAATATTTATGTCGCGAGATAAATTCGATATGGCCTGTTTTATTGATATATGATTGGTTGTACTTCAATATTTGCACAGCACCGAAAGACCTGGAAAACTGGTGAAGCGATTTTCAAACATACATTTTTTTTATGACTATGTGGTTCCATTCGTTCAAGCAATTTTGCCGAAGTATTTTTAACTTGGAACGGTGGTACGAAAAAAAGATCATGTACAACCACTATATATAATTTTTTTTAACTTCTAGCAGCAATCAGTGCAGTGAACGGGTATGGCCATACAGTTTTTCCAAATGATGGATTCATACATAGGAAAATACGGAATATAACATATTATACGATTGTTGAAAGAAAAACAAAAACGTGTGAGGATCGAACGCTGATTGTCCTGTTGACAAGCAAAACTTATGACACCGCGTCTGTGTAGCCCGATAGATTTCATTGTATGGAGTTATGTTCAAGTTGGGAGTAGATTTGTGGATAATGTTTACTTTTTGAATAGCAGTCGTATTTGGTGTGTAGCAGGCATGACAAAACTGAGCTCTTTGCGCTCTAGTCAGCACCAAGTGAATATAATGTGCTCACTGCCATGAAGTTGACCGTATATCTGGCTTAACCCAGGTATACGGCCAGCAGTCCTACACATCGAATACGAATGCTCTCCAATAATAGTCGGCCCTACTCACAAATATGCTCACAACTTGAACATAACTTCAATGCAATAAAATCTATCGGACTACATAGCCGTGGTGTCAGAACTTTTGCGTGCCAATTAAACGATCAGCGTTCGATTCCCATGAAAAAGTTTTTTTTTGTATAATATGGAATATTTCGTATTTTCGTATGCATGATTCTATCCTTTGACGAAACTGTACTCTACAAATCAAAAATACTTGAAGGGAATCACTTGAACAAATCAAATATCATAGACATGAATAAATGTATGTTTAAAAACCCCCTCATCATTTTTTTCACGTCTATTCGATGATGCACAAGCATTAAAGTACAACAAATAGTTATATATCGATAAAATAGGTCATATCAAATGCGAGTTGAATTCATCCCGTGACAAACGTATACAACTTAAAAAATTCACTCAAAATCAAGTATAAATCATTAATGATTGTCAAAATTCATTCACAAGGCTTTTATGTGCTCGTTGAACAGTTTTATGCCTATAATTCTCATTCATTTCCGAGACGATTTTCTAATTCGCTAGTAAGAATCATGCACGTGCACAACTGAATTAATAGTTGACCGCCTTAAATACTCAATGATAGATTTAGAGAATTTTTCTCTCTCCATGTTTAAGAGTATGTGTCTCATCATGCTTTTCCACAAATGGAATATTAAACAGGGAAAGCATACGACTGTCTGTTGATATCTACTTCCGCCTAGCAGATTGCGTGACCGATCGGAAAAAATGTGTCAAATGGTCAGAATCATACTCACCGATTTAAAGGGTTAGTGATAATCAACTTAATAAAAGAACATGCGAGCGATATTCTTGCGTTTATAAATATATATGTTCACTTATCAGATGTGATAATATTTTATTTATTTCATGCAGAAAATTTTGCGAAAAAAAAATATATATTAGACCCTTATAATCCCTGACGGTCGTAAAACCCGAAATCGAAGAAATGCTTGCCCACCCAGTGCACTCCATTATGCGTTGATGCAAGCACCCCCGGTGTGTAGTACTGCTGGCCGAAGCCAGGTATACAGCCAAGATTATGGCACTGGGCAAGCCAACAATACCTTCTTGCCGGTAGTGTCGCAAACGGGCCCGAGAGCTCTGGAGAAAAAAGCAACCCCACGACACCTATCCCAGTTATGTAGTGCCGGTGCGTCATAACCAGGAGACAAAGCAGATTGCCCAGCCCAGTTCCGTAAAAAATGTGGGGAACATGAAAAGGACCGCCACAAGCTCGGCACTGGCCACTGTAGTGCGAGGTCCCAGTTGAGGTCGGATTCGTGCAGGTAGCGGTTGTCCTCACTTTCTTTGATCATATATAAAGTGAGGAAAGACATGGTACCAAAAACCGTGACTTTCGTGAAATAGCAGTACGGGTCAGTCGGCTGAAAAGCGAGGTTGTCATGTCGTCTATCGCAAGACGAAGTCAACATTGTGTTCTGGCAGATGGCATTTTCACCAATCACCATTGAATGGACACCGCCAAACAAGCGGCAATACGTTCGTGAATTTTGCATTGTTTGCCAATATTTGAGTGATCTTGACAGAATTTTAATATCTTTAATATGAATTTTTGTTCTCACTTTTATTCAATTTCGCGTCATTGAACGTAATAGAGAAGAAAAATCTCAACATATTCAGAATATTGTGGACAAAAAAAAATTGCTCTGGAACATGAACAAATTCGTTGCTTATAATGGCTTCCAGTATATATACGCTTAGAATTGGGCCAATCGATAATCATTCAACTGTTCTAATCTAATAAAAGCTGCGACACAGAACGACAAATTCAATTATATTTATCGAACATACAGATAGGTAACTTCACCACATTATTTATTGCAGTAAATTTTGCCCAAAGAGCTTTTACTTGCTTTATTGGAAATATGCAGTCATAAACAATACAGTCACTGTTATTTCATCAATGTTTTACCAACAAACTTAATTATACATCTAATTTAAATTAATACTGGTCTTAATCTAATATAGTTCAAATTTTGACGAATGTTGATTTCGCATTCGAAAGTAAGATTTGTCATGCGTGAACTAAATAGAAAACGAACCAATTCACTCCAGTAATATTTTGTCAAACCGTGCAGTTCGATTTGAGCAGTCGTATGAACTAGTGAATATATTTGCAAGATTCTGACTTGCTTAAAGATCATTCCTTGTCAGGTAACAGAAACTACATATTATTACGCTATAACACGAAGGATACAAATAAAGAACGAGTATGTTAAATCAGTCCGAATTATCACACGGACAGTGCGGCACCAATTGCATGCTTGTCTAAAATTCATTGTTAAATCTAGAGTTCATACGAGCAAGATCGCGATCGATATTTATAATCAAATGATGGACGATATTTATCGGGAATTCATTATTTGATATACTACATTGAAAAATCCACATGAACGTGATGATAGTTGATCTCAAAGAATCATCTATCATCACGAGAAAAAGGATATATTTGTTATTAATATCATATATTGACAACTAGTAAATAGCCAATTGAACAATTGATTTAAAAACATTAGAAAAATATTTTACTTTTGTTTGATGGTGGACACATCCAATATCTCTGGTATTTGAACTCCAGTACTTTTTCACAAGCGTGTTCCTCTTCTTGCATAACGTCTGGTGCTCGGCTCGTAGTGCATTCCCAAAACTCGTGACCACTTTCGGTACTTCCATTGTTGATAACTGCTATTAACAGTTAATATATTTTCCAAACTAATTTGGCATGAGTAGACTTGACCGGTACTTTTCATCTCAGGAAATTGTATTAAGCATCGAAATGAAGGAAGAATTGGCGATTCACTATGCGCGTATTTCCTATGTATCTTAATTCATACATTTTTGAGGGCGAACGATTTCCTTTCGGAATCATATAATTTATATTAAAAACGAAAAGAAGAATAGAAATCAAATTCCAACTCTTTGTAGATATTTCTGAAATTTGGAATTAGGATGAAAAACCACATACGGTATGAGCCACATCAATAATTTCTGATGAGTGATGGAAATATCTGATCTTTTGTATCGGATTCAAATAATTATCGAGTTTTAGTTTTGTCGCTCTTGCCATTCCACGTACAACTTGATTTGAACATTGGAAAACGTATAAGAACGGGTTTTTCCGGTGAAACCGGAAGTTGGAGAAGGTTGACTGATAGAAATTTCTCATTTTTCGTATCGGGTCTGAAAAAATATCGAGTGTCAAACTCCTCGCTCCAGCCGTTTCCACTAGAACCCGATTTAACTGATAAAAAACGAATGATGAAACCGGAAATTGAAAATTAATCAGACATATCAATTCTTCATCTTGCATAGCATATCTATCAGGTTGCCAAGCTAAAAACTTTTCACGTCAGCAGTTTCCTAGATCCTGTGCATAAGGCTACAGGCAGATATTTGTTCGTACAACCGTGTTATATATGGCGACATTGTCAGAAATTGATTATGTCCAGTCGTTCAGGAAGTCACTTTTCCGGGTATTACGATACTTTTCTTACCACAGAAGTAAAGAAAAATTCAATTGCAACTAGAAGTTGATCCACCCAATTCATTGCCTATGCGTTTCATTAACCCTGTCCCAACTCAATAGCCATGAAACTGACGATTTTTTGCAATCATTCAAGATTTGCGTGACGAATTTTCGAAATATTAGTTTATTAACATGCCGTAAGTTGGGCGGTGGCTACAAATTCATTTGACAGGGTGGAGTGTTTGGGACGTTATTATACGTCACTGTCTCTAATATATGTAGATATACATGCTAGAAGACAAGAACTTGGGTAGATTAGTTGGGAAGCGCCTGAACGGATTTCAAGTAGGTAATCGCTGTTTCCAATCCAGCCTACGGTCAATATTTTGCTTCGGGTTCGTGTTATAAGTTCATGAATTTGACAATCTTGATGAAAATATATCATCAATTTTAATGACAGATAATTTGAGCTGAAATATAATTTTCGGAAAGAGGTTTATCGTCATGACAGCTTTTTTCTCAGTGTGCATTTCTGATAGTTACTGTATGAAATAAGTGTTCTTATCTGGAAAAAAGTTCATATCGATTCAACAGGTTCATCCGAATTTAATGGTAATCAGAATCCAACTTTGAGGCTTGAAAGTTTATAGCGTTATCGAAAAATATATCACGCAACTATCCTCAGCACTATGTATGGATCTACCGTCTTGTGACAAAAAAAAAAAAATGCATCAAAATCTCATTTTTTGAATCCTCATATGTGGACTCTTATGGTAGAAACACTCCAGTAGCGACAACTGGTATTATTTTACCATCGATCATTCCAACTTCGAACAACCAGGAACGAATATAAGATAATAGAACATATATAGAGTCCAACGATAGTTTCGAAAACCCTTGTTACCGTTTGCAATAACTCGATAATAAAAGTTGAAATTTTGTTTATGCGGTTAGCAAGTAATCACGACATAGCCGATGGAAGGTTTGGCAACGCTACATCAGACAGCTGATTTACTATGAACTAAAATTATATTGTACAGATGAAAGTAACCATTATAGTTCATTGACACAGACATAAATCGAAAAGCACTTTTGCCTCATTTTATTTTACTATTCTACTACGGAAGTATTTCACATATTTTCGTGTAGCTCATTCATCTTCAATAGTTATTAATCTAAACAAATTAGCGACGTATAATTTCAATGATCAAAACAATAATTCTCATCATTTTTTTGACGATCGAAAGAACAAAAACAAATCATTTGCTTTTTGAGTCATACGTTTTGTTTACGTTACGTATGAACCTCCTCAACAGCCCCAAGCACACCAAGTTCAATGAATTAGATTTGAAGACATGAAAGTTATTTTATTGTTTATTCCCGTATACTGTCAATATGATTGGCAATAATTCGACATTTCCCATAGAGAAAACGATTCTCTACATCACATTACTCTTGAGATTTTTCAATTATTACATTATGTCAGTTTTTTTTTTCAAATATGTGATTAAAAAATTTTAAGACCCTCAAATTTTCTTCTTTCGAACTTATGTAATCATTGAAAATTTCCTAGTCTTCTATGTAACAACATCACAAACGAATAGACGCTAGCGCATCGTTCCTCATCCCGTTCGCGCATCACAGTGACACCTCACCTATTCAGGCCTAATACGGAGAAAAAGGTAAAACTTATAGAGATAGAAAATAATAAAAGTGGAGGTGGTGGAGGTTTCTCTCCTCTAAGGTCTTTTTTCAATTAATATCTAATTTTGATTATACCAAGAAAGGAAATATATTGGTGGTTCCACTTAATATTTTTTATTCCCCAACATAAATGTATTCTAAAGGATTGTATAATACAGAAATCGACATATTTGCAATTAAATTTGCAGTTTTTACGTGTGGCCTATACCCATGTCCCAACACCAATCACTACGCGTCTCCCTTTTTCTAATATAATAAAAACTATGCTTACCATTTATATAAAAAACATATCGCTGTATAGGAGAGCGTATAAGGAACAACTATGAATCGAGCAAATATAACATTATAATATTCAACATCTTGCAAAATGATAATAAAAAAAAAGTTCATTCATCACACGTGAAGTAGGTGGGGTGAAGTGGAGGTAGAAACGATAGATAAGACAATATTGGAAAAGTTACCAGGCGCGAGAATTCAAACATTATGTTTCATCAGAAATCTCAAAGAGGGAAATATCTTAATTTATTGACAATAATAAATAAACAGAAGCAGGTAATCGATACTAAATGAACTTTATTAACCCCCTACAGAACTCCTTGATCTTTTGAGGTAAAAACTAAATTTTTCCCTTGAAAAGTATTGATCAAATTCCCATTTCAATTACAAAAATTTGTGAACATTCAATTTTCAAAACTATTGGATCGTGCAGTAGAGACCCTGGAAAAACTAATTTTTTCACATTCTTTGAAATATAAGAACTTGTAGAAAAAACGGCGAGGACACAGGTGACCAGGGGTTCTGTGATAACAGTTGAAAAACGGTTTCCGTGAAGGGTTAACATTGATAAACAAATATATATTTTTCAATATAATCAAGCAATCATTATGTTGCTCTCTGATGTCGATGTCTGCATTTGTATGTAAGTGTGTAAATGCACTAATGTGCAGCACTAATGTGCTGCACTCTACATGCAGCACTGCCGTGACGAGATCAACTTAAGATTCGTAACCGTATGAGTACGCTTACACAGAAAAGTGTAATGTGCGAGATGGAAAACACTACAGACAGCTTCAAAAGTTTTCGCTCTAGTCGGATAATATCAACTTAGTTCAATATACACACTATCACGGCGTAACTTTTGTACGGAATGACTGCCTCTAAACTATCTTGAAGGATTTGTGCTGACCGCGGCGCCCGGGCACCCTCTCCAATTTAACTAAAATCGAAATTGAATGTAGAACATATTGTTAGCATAGGTACTGATGCACCTATTTTCGAACGTTCAATAGATGCGATAACTAATCACCAATAAATATAACAGAATATACTTTCGTGTTTGAATTTCGCCATGAAAGACGACAATCATTTGTATTTCAGAATAGCACGTCGAGTACTCGAAGATATGATTGCATTAACTGAATAGTGTGTGCGAATACCTACGAAAGAGCTACTTTGGTCGCACGAAAATTCATTTTTCATCATCAGAAAATATTTTTTGAATAAAAAAAAATTGCATAAAACAGCCTCCACTCGTGGCGATTTGGTACAGAAAAAAACAATTTGGCTACTTGGGTATCTCTGAAGCCAAATACAAATTATTCTGAGGAGAGAACAAAACAATTTATTGCGAAATTCTTATCGTTCATATAAAATTATGATCGATTCACGAATACAGGTTTTTTTTGGAAAAGCAAAGCATGTTGTCGAACTAGTTGTTCTAGTGGAATGCTATAACATGGAAGGATGAAAAAATTTAAGACGACATTTTCATAATTTTTTGTGAACAACCCGACTTTTTTAATAGAAATTGAACGAAATTTTTCCCTTTCTACTGTTGAATTATCCGTTCGCCTGCAAATGTATATTCCTGAATTGAATTTTGTTACGCTGCACCAAATTGCTATGATCGGAGACGGATGTTACGATTTTCCATTATTTCAAATAGCTGGACGATGGAGACTAATTGAATCAGCAGTGTGGTGTGTTAGTGCCTCAATTATGCGTCGTTCTGCCTTATATCGAGTGATTCACAAGTATGAAGACAAGTGCCCAGATGGCTTAGTCACTAGGTTTTAGAGAGAGTGACATTTATTACAAATTTCGGTTTTGAAAAAAAAAGTCAGGTGAATATCATGACTTAAAACATGTGGTCCTGCAAAACCCATTTCATATTATTATGATTTGGCGATTTTGAACTCACGATGCGGTTGGTTGCATAGGATTGGTGATAGTCATTGCAGGTCCTTAAACAAGTTATATTCGTCGGAAGTTTTTCAAAATCATAAATCCCGTGAATATTATTCATGACTTTTCTCTGTAAACTATTTAGATTCCCGCAGGCGTATATGCAACCGCACTTTTTCCCTCTTGAGTATATGTTTCGTCTATACAATGATGCACAGTAGTAAACTTACTCGCTTGATAATGAGAGGTTATTCTTTCATTGGAACATAGGGTGTATTTGAATCAAAAAACTGTTCTATTGTATTATGTGAAATATCGTAAGTGTTTACAAATCATTATGTAAGCAGCAATATGTTTACCTTCACAAAATGATTCATTCAATTTAAATCAACCTTTGTTTCGACAAATTAGGAAAATTCGCTCAAAAACAATCAAGAAAATTTTATTTATAACGCAAATGAAACAACATTGTGTTTTCGATTGCAATTGATCTTGAATCTCATTTTTGAAATATTTTCATATTTATTTTACAGACAATAGGAGCTTCTCGTCTTAGGTTAAGATGTCTCATCACAGTGACGACAACATGTTAATAGCTACCTCGGATTCGTTTTGGGAGCCGGGTAACTACAAACGTACGACGAAGAGGATTGAAGATGGCCACAAGTTGTGCGATAACCTAATAGCTCTCGTGCAGGAGCGCGCCGAGATTGAAAAAAATTATGCAAAAGCCTTAAAAGGCTGGTCTAAATCGTGGAATGAAAAAATTGAGAAGGGTCCGGAATATGGAACTACAGAAGCAGCGTGGAAAGGGGCATTAGTTGAATCGGATCGATTGTGCGATCTTCATCTCCGAGTCAAGGACAATCTTTGCAATGACATTGTTCAACAAGTTAAAACATGGCAGAAAGACACGTATCACAAGGTTATACACTCATATTTTAGCTGGTTATTCTATTATATTTAAGAAAATTGCTGCTCTTTCTAGCACCTTTTTGACGAGTTACAATGTGCAAAAAGGAATCGTGACATCAATTCTGGGGGACGAGTTTTGTTGGGGAACACTTTCACATTGTAAAAAAAAACGTTTCAACAAAGTCGCATTATCGCAATACCTTATATGCTTTTCTCAAGTTTCAAATGGACGAATTAACCAAACATTAATGGGCATGGCGAAAATATTCTTGAGAATAATTTAGTATTATATGGCAAGAATATAGATAAGTTCCTTGTGCCATTTCGTCCCAATGGTAATTAGTTAGCACCGCGTTAACTCCCTTTCACTGTAACATTCAAGAAAATTCCGAAAACATAATAATAGTAACACACAAATAATTTCTCAAAATTGGAAATTCCATTAGCTTTTCATGAAAGAAATTTCTGTCGTTTTTTTTTTGTGTTCACATATATTCATCTCTTTTGCAACTATCAAATTTAGTATAACTACGCAGATCGGCGAAGGCAATCTGACAGACTTTTGATCAGAAAGACGAAATATTATATATTTTGTCTTTAATTGCAGTCAATGATGACATTGAAGGAGCGCAAAGAAATGGAGGATGCATTTAAAAAGGCACAGAAGCCATGGGCGAAACTGTTGCAAAAAGTAGAGAAGGCCAAATCGGAATATCACAATAGTTGTAAAACAGAAAGGACAGCAGCAAACATGGAGCGAAATGCCTCAGCCGACAGTTCTCTATCGCCAGATCAGGTGTGTGTATGTGTTTTTTGTTTTCTGTATAATTTGTCTCACAATTATGTGTATTTGTGTGGATATAATTACATAGATTCTCATGTATCCACCTCAATCACCTGCGCTCGATGAATCGTGTATGTTCTTTGTCCTATTTCAACGTCCCATCATCCTTCTCTATAATAACCTGTGTGAATAACTTTTTTTTTCATTCACTCACCAAATTTAAGTGAGTTTGCGCAGTATACATTACAGTAGTCTTGCAAACTCTTGGAAATATTTTCGATTACATTCTGCGACGAGTTGGCTCTAATCGAATAATACTGAAAAACTGCTAATAGAATTGAAATGGGTCGTAGCAATTTCAAAATATCTTCGTTTTCAATCGTACTTCCGGGACAGCCGATGGGTTAATTTAAATGACGTAGACATTTTCAAATCTTCGTGATTTAGAATGTGACTATCACTTTGCGTGATGCCGAAATGGAAATCGTAGTGCCACACGAAAGTGTGATCTATTGTAATTAACATATGAACATATTGATTCTCAATTTTGTACATTGGAATTTTCCCTGGATTTCTGATTGGCAAGACAAACTGACAAATATGCAATACTACTTCCAAGACTTAATCATATATGAAAAAAACGGACGATAATTGTACATGTATATTATTCCATCTCATCTTGCAAATACGCCCAACAATCTTGGTAAAACCAGCTGCATCTATCATGATCTGGAAAAAGAGGACGATATAGCTAGATTTCAATTATGTGACAGTTTATTTCTATCGCTTTTTTTTTCGTCATACATTTATGAGTTATGAATTTCCGAATGATTCAGCGTTTCTGGTGCCACAAGGCTGTGCGAAAAAGAAAGATATTTATGAAAACCTACTCTTTGCATTTCTCGTCATAAAACATAAATATCGAGAAGAAATATTGAAAAGAAAACTTCAATCATGTATGCTCTATTTTTTTCTGTTTTGTTCATCATATGTAGTTTTCGAGCCTCTTGCAACCCATTTCTGATGTGTCATTTTCTTTCAGACGAAAGTATATTTGCTTTCTCGGATTTTTATCTTTCATTTATTGTGCAAAATCGATTCCATCAATACGGACTAAATTTTCGCAAAACAAATTTCTTCAATTATTTATATTCCGGTTTTTTGGTCATCCTGTCATAAGACAGATGTGCTAGAAAAAGAAATGGACATGGATTCAATGGACCCTGGCTCACATTTGCTCCAAACGAAAGTACTGGAAGATTGCTCAAACTATTCATAAGAATTGTTGGACTGTCAAAAATAACGTTCCTGGATATCAAATCGCCGGCACACTGAAATCTATGTCAAATGGAGTGAAATTGTATGACCTTTTTTTGATCAGGCATGAACTTTGGCATTAAAGATTTGACGAACACATTATTCCGAAATGAATAAGCGAGGCGTGTTACAAGCCTTCGTATGTGCGCTCCGGAATGGAAGAATTTTGCGTGCGTGCGGACTTGGCGATCAGGGTGCAGGGAAGTCTGAAATTTGAGGTCTTATTACGAGGACGCTCTACCACTTGGAATAAATCCAGGATACGCTAACCAGGGTAAAGTAGGATTGCCAACCATCGAAACGCTATATTTCATTACCACGGGTCAAGTTAAATTAAGTTACCCGCGTAACAATTCTGGAATCAACTGTCACGAAATGATACTGCATTCATATTTTCAATATAATAACGAAAACAATCTGTAATTTAGATCGATAAATGGGTACTCTGTGATCAATTTTCTCTACAATTTCTCGAAGTTGGCAACCTTACTCAATTCTGGATTCACTCGGGGGTGATGAAATTTGATCTGAATGAGATTCAACTGGCTCAAAATCGAGAAGTAATCATTGAAATGGAAGAAAATCGCACGAAAAGTGGAAAATTTTCTTTCAACATTTTTCTGAAAATTAAATTCTTTACTTAAAATTTTACTAAAAATTAAAGATCTTTACTTCTCGCGCAGGCATTTGAAATTGATAATGCTAAATTTTTCGAGTATTTATAGTTTGAAACCCCACTCGCAACAATACAATAACAAATACTCTTCGTTTATTTTTTCATATTGCTCGTAATAGTACTGAATTTGTTCCCCATTCATAACATGGTCCATCACCATTAATTCACCAAGCAGAACGTGGTCAGGCGGTTACTTTTTTATTGTATAATAAGTGATAGTTGAACAATGGTCGTTATATCGATTATAAACAAAAATGAACTCTTTTCTTATCATTCAGCAGATGGCCCGAAGTTCCGATAGCGTACGTTGATTAATCTTTATAATATCATATCAAAGTGCACGATTGATCCCATTATTCTTGCATGATGATTTGGTTCATTCGTCGATTATTTCAGTCATTTTGTGTGTGTCTTTGTTTTTTGACCACCATCTCAATGTTCACAATAGTGCAGTAAAACGGATGAATGAGTATTCAAATTGCTAAGATTCTCGAGTTTCTCAATTAATAAGTATAGAAGCTTTGTGAAGTAGAAATAATTGATAGCAATGAGTCAGGCGCGCGATCGTAATTACCGTTCAAAGGAAAAATTAAAAAAAAAATTTTAGATGACAATATTTGGATGCAATGCATGGATCCAAGGGATTCTAAAGAATATTAAGAGAACTCGGATATCCGACATTACTATTGTATGTATACAATAATAGCATGATGCATGTTCAATAACTGTTTATATTTTTCTTTTGTTTATTACCCCTTCATCTGATTCTGTTTCAATCAACAATAGAAAACTCAGATGGTAAGAATAAGATCAAATAAAGATTGAATCTGAGTAGATTACGACTTTTTTTGAAATATATACCTACATTTGTCGTTGTTTTTTCATGATATATCATTTATGAATGATCAATATATTTTTCAATTAATCGAAAATTTCTTTGCATAATCTAATTATCGTTTTCGATTTTTGTTACGTATTTAGTCCATTTATCTTATTCTGAGGATATGAAATTATAAATTGTGTTGACAATGGAATTCACAGGTTAAGAAGATGCAGGACAGAGTACAAAAAACAAAGGAAGAAGTACAAAAAGCGAAAGAAAAGTATGAAGCAGCATTGCAGGAAATAAATCAGTATAATCCAAAATATATGGAGGATATGTCCCAAGTGTTCGATAAATGTCAAGAAATGGAGGCACAACGACTACAATTTTTCAAAGACGTGCTTTTTGGCATTCACAAATGCCTCAATATTTCTCAGGATCCAGTGTAAATATGAACCATTACGTATCGATTCAATCTAAAACTGCCAAAAAATTTGTTTTGTCGTGTATTAATTCTTTTTTTTTAAACAATACTTCATCCTCATTCAACTGTATTTCTCGATATGAATCTAGACTCCCGCAAGTATATGAAGAGTTTTATCATACGGTGAACAATGCGGACTATGAGAAGGACCTCAAATGGTGGTCAAATAATCATGGAATAAATATGGCTATGAATTGGCCACAATTCGAGGTGAGTTTACAACACAATTTATCACTATAATTTCGATACGTTTCAACAGTTCCATTCTGAAGTTGGCATGAATCTCTAATAAAGCTATGTGCTATCAATGGGATATAATAAGTGATATCTCATTCATATACTATTGAGAAACAAATAAAATGAAATAGTGTAAAATTGATAAAAAATGATTATCTAGTGTGTAAATAATTTTTATGAAGTAGATTTTTGTTAGTAAAAAAAAAAAGATTCCCCCGTTTCTATAGATTTAAATTTTTTTGTCAGAAATCAAGTTAAAAATTGAATAGAAAAACATTATGGAATGCGTTTGCATGTGAATTTTGCGATGGTTGCTTATTATGCAGGATTACACAGAAGAATTTCGTGACATCACCAAGGGGTCAAAGTCAAAAGAGGCATTACCAGCTGGATCCATCACTCTTATCAATCAACGACCAGTTGGCGAAGATCTGCATGTAAATTTGATTTCTTTTCCACATTTATTTCCTAATATTTTTATGTTCAATAATAGAATCATTGTGCTGAGCAAACGAAAATGATTTTTGCGCACGAAATATAGAATCAAATGTGAACACAATAAAGTATCCAAGATTTTTTTTGTCGACATAATATACCATCTGCGTACTCAAATGTGTTGGCTGTAAAGACCATGCATTGTTTCCCCATATTTCACGTTATTTGAACAATTTCACGACGTAAAGTTATAGTTATTTATGTAGTTGACAGTTTTTAATGTTGAATTTATCAGACAACAAATAAATCGCCCTAATTCAGCACGTTTGTATGCTTTATGGCCAATAGAAATAATCAATTCGGTAACGTTTACTCGACAGATCAAAAAATACCTAGAACATTTCGTTTCTAACTTGTAACCATAAAAAAAGAAGAGATAATCTAAACATTTGATATTGTAAAACTGAAACACTTGAATTTCACATGATTTCATATTCCATTTTCCTTACTTTTTAAGCAGGATTTCCCGCCAGTCAACAAAGCAAGGGTCAAATCCGTGACAAGAGTTATTTCTGCGGATGAAAATAATGGTGATGCAAAAACTGACACCCTCGAATCGACAAAACACAGTTTAGATAAAAATCATGATGGTAATGCTGTTAACAGAGCTTCTACTATTACGTAAGTTGACTAAATAACTAGAAAGAGAATATTTCTATATGAGAACTAAAGAATGTCATAGTTCATTCATGTTTAACGCTATTGTTTTTCCGTTCGTTTTGGGTCGCAATAGCAACGGAACAAATGCCAAACAAGATTCAAATCCATTTGATGAGGAAGAGTGGGACGAAGATGGCGGAGAAGCATTGGTGGACACAGGCGAACCGGGAGTACCAGTTAAGGCATTGTATGATTATGAAGGTGCAGAAGCCGATGAATTGAGCTTCAAACAAGGTAAATGAATTAGTTTCAATAGCATCATTAATGGATTATTTCCTTTATACACATATAGTTTGCATCAAGAAACTTAATTGGTCTGATCTTCCACGCGTTGTTACAATGTTTCGTGACAATCCCTACTCCATAAAGTGACAAATATCACTAGAGGATTTAAACTTTTGACAGACCTAGTACTGAAAACAAGTCAAAAGTTAACACATTTTCACCACGGATGAAATTTGACTTTTTTATGAGAAAAATATTGATGAATTTTTTTTCTGTTTTATTGCAGGTGAAGTATTTGAAAAACTCGAAGATGAGGATGAACAGGGTTGGTGTAAAGGAAGGAAAGATGGTAGAGTTGGTCTCTACCCCGCTAATTATGTTGATGTTGTATCGCAGTGAATAGAGATGAAAGGAAAAAAGGAGATATAAAGAAGGGAAGAAAAATAGTAAACGGAATTAAATTATATGATGATGAACGTTCGACGTCACGTTTTTCTCCATGAATTGGTTTTTCTCTAAATTTTGTTCCTGAATTCAATTAAAAATTCTGCGAAAAACTATTGAAACTGATGGTGGTTTCTACCTTCTATAAGATTGATAACAAAGATGCGAATTGAGAACGATTTATGCAATTGCGAAACAGCTCTGGACAGATTTTCCACAAACATTTTTGTGTAGTCCGTCGTCAGCAGATGTAATCTTCATTCTTCTTGGTTTACGTCTTTTTTTACAGTCGTCAAATCAAATTTCCTTTCCGCATTTCACGTGACAGACAGAATTGAAAAAAATAAATGTTTTTAGACGACTAGGTTAGATAAAAAACAGCAAAAATAAGGGAAGAGGAAATGAATGCATAGAAAAGACAAGAAAGACAAAAATGGAACAAAAAAAAGGACGCGATTATATGATTCATTGCGCGTACGGATTTCAAGAATTTTGGTATACTGTGTAGTCATCATGTATTTTTACTCTATTTTTTCGGTTTTTGTTTCGTCGACTTTTGAGTTGTTACATTGAATAAACGATGAGATATGAAATGTTCTTCACGTTTAATTCTCGATTGAAAAAAAGAAGAATCAATTTCGATGCATATCTGTTTATTTTCTTGTTATATTAATAATGATAACATGTTGAATGGGAAAAATGCAAAAATTTTCGAATGAAATGTCTATAATCATATGCTATCATTGTAAATAATAGCATTTAAGTTGTTAGTAATGCGTAAATGTTACTATTATTATTATTATTATTATTATTATTATTATTATTATTTAGTAAATAAAACAATTTATTAGTAAATCAATTATTCCATTCAAATTTCTCATCCACTGTGGCCGGAAAAATAAATATATATTATATAGATAGAAAATAGCCACGAAATTGAAAGGTAGTGACGTACTATATCTTATATAAACGTAAACAAAAATAACAGATGGGACCGAAAAAAAAACAAAATTAATTACAATGTTCTTTCCTGGAGTAAAACGAATATAACAGAAATGATATTCTAATGACATAAACGCATGTCCATGTATTTTTTGTGTATATTACTATTTTCATTCATAAACGAAAATGTAAGAGAATTTATTACACAAGTTATTTCGAAATTATGTAACATTGGTATTATTTGCTTCTTTGAATTTTCGATCGAATGAGATGGTATGATAGTTATCAAGTTGTTCAATCCCGGATAAAACAACAAAAAAATGATATACAATGATATTTTCAATGGTGTCTGTATGTGTAACCGAATATTGGTGAAGATGCAAAAGCGAATGAGAAGCTACAAATTGAAAATGAGGGATGAAATGAATTACCATTTTTCTATCAGTATCCTCTCGCGAATTAGTATGTCATTCATATATACATACATACGTGTACACACAAACACATTATAAAAGTCCAATGGAGGCAATGGATATCAATAAAATGAATGCAGAGCAAAGGTTTGTTGTTTAATTTTATAATTTGATTATATGCCGCAAGGTCAAGTTTTATTTATTTATTTATTTATTTATTTATGCTTTTTCTTGGAAGCGATTCCTTACCTTTATATATTTTTCAATACATATTTTAGTTCGTTATGTTTGGAAGCATACATATATGTGAACATTTCAAGTGATCGAAACGTGTGATGGAAGATCTAGTAATTATTTTGTTCACTTCAAAACCCGCAGAAAAAAAGAAAATAGGAATCCTACATAATCTCAAATTCTCTTTATTCAAATACTTGTATAGATAGATATCGGATACATTCATAACTAACTTTATTCCATGACCAAGGAGTTAAGAACAAAGATAATGAAAATTGTTCATTGAATATTGCGTTTTGCCTGGCTTTTCCTTCCAACTGTTACCACCGATCCAATTTTGACGATTCATGGAAACGAGAGAGTATTCACATTAGAGCAGCAAGAATGAACAAAGCAAACAAATCATCCCCGACCGGAAAAATTTTGCTTTTTTCTTGCTTTCACTGTTGTTTGATTGGATAATAATTTAAATTCAATACGATTTTACATGGGGGAAAAAATTGATGTGTATCACATATAATATTTAATTCTTCCTGACCTTTCCTGGATATGAATATGAATCGGATATTATATCTTTCCTAGTTCCTCATCGAATATTGAAGATCGTTCGTACACCGATAAAAAATATCATCTCTTGAAAGCAACCGATCGAGTATTGCCGTGTCATGACGAAAAATACACATATATAATTAATTCAAATACAGTGTATTGTTATGATGAGTGAATGGAATTCTCAATTTCAGTTTGCATCGACTGACAGAAGTGATGTAACTACATGAATCGTATTGAAGGCGAAAACCAAAATTAACGAAATGTGACGAACAGCAGGATAAATAAAAACCAGATTAATAGATCGAACACGAATGCGAGCAAGAAAAAATATTTGAATTTAATGTGTGTTAACGTGATCCTGCAATTCAGCAAGAGTCAAAAATGGTTTGTCACACAATAAACAAATGTGAGTACTTTCATTGTGTATATCAATATGATGCGCTAATGCCGCTTCACTGTCAAATATATCGTCGCAAATAGTGCAAGTATGATCAGCGCATACTTGCGTTGCTTTAATAAATCCATGTTTCTCCCATTCAGCAATCGCTGATTCTTCTTCATGTCCTTGCACATGTAATGCCAGATTTATTTCATTGTCAAATTGTTCATTGCATTGAACGCACGTGTGCAAATTGAATTTCTCGTCCAACTCATCATCGAATTTGATTGATAAATTCTCACGTTGAATGTTTATCAAATTTTTATCTTCAATAGTCTGAGTACTATCGTCAAATAAATGCTTTTCAACGTGGTATCCAAGTGCTGTCTCATTCTCCAATGTCTCACCACATATTGCACACTGATACTGTTGATGCTTGATATCATCTTTATTATCATCATCGCTGACATCGTCACAATGCTGCTGCAAATGATCTTTCAATAATTCCTCATCGGTAAAATTTTTATCGCACACAAAACACGTATATGTTATAATGTTAATATTTGTTTTCAATGTGTTCTTGTCATCATCTTTATCAATTTCAAGAGTACCAGTCATTGTTTCGTCCATTTGCAATAAGTTTTCAACTCTCTCAATTTTTACTTCATCCATCATTGCCCTTTCCTCCCTCACTTCTTTAACCTCGGCTTCAGCCTCTGCTACTGCTACTGCCACTTCCTCAACTACTACTTCTTCATGCACTTTCAAATGGCGCACGAGTAAATATTCATTCTTAAACGACGCATCGCATGTGGAACAACGATACAATGACTTTTTCCATTCACAGATATGTGTTTTAACATAACGCGACTCAACTATTTCATGACAGCGTTTACAACGCATCATTTTTCGCTTTGAGATAATGTTTATCGGTGTCTTGGCATTTTTTGAATATTTATGACTGTCCAAGTGTCGTTCAATTTCAATTTTAGTAGCGAATAGTTCATTGCAGATACTACAACTGTAATGACCACCATCGAAATTTTGCTTCTTATCACCTAAGTAATATTTATTCACTTCTTTATCATTAATTACTGTCATAGTCACTAAATTATTTGTAGTTTCATCGATTTCATAGCAGTCAATAGTTTCATTTTTAATTGTTATTTCGTCGTTACACGTCATTTCAGAACAAGGATCATTTAATAATGTACTATCATTCACTGGTGGTGGTGGTTGGTCTACAGTTGCCTCGACACGATTTAATACAACTTTTGGTTGGAATATTTGCGATTTCATTGCTGCTTTGATAAATGCCGCCGAGAATACTTTATTGCCTCGATTTGATGTTGCAATTTTACTTATTGGCACACGTCGCATTTTTGTCATCTCTAAATTTTTTTTAATTGCCTTTTCAACTATTGTTTTCAATTGTTGTTCCAATGTTTGGAATGAATCTTGCGGTGGTTGTTGGAGCAGTTTATTGTTCTCAACTTTCACTATATCAGCCAGTGACGTAACATTATTCAATAATTTACTCTTCATATCCGTCATTAGATAATTATCAAGTTCAATTTGTATTCTTTGCAATGCCAACAAGTCTGTACCCTCCACTTCAATATTCAAACACCGCTCAATAAAATTTTTTTCATTTGATCGATTTACACGTCGCAACTGTACAGCATCAATAATATCCGTATTTTGTTGTTGACTATTAACTGCTGCAACTATCGTATTATCCACCAATGGCATTTTCGAAACATTACTTAGCGATTGGTTTAAATATTGAGGCTCGGATAGAAGCAATTTTGAGGTTACAATGAATGTCGCATCTCCAATCACTAGTTCGGATTGAATTGTGTGCGACTCAAATGGCTCTTTTATATCATTGCTGTTGATTGTATTATTATCCTCTTGTTTTATCATTGTATTATTATCAATATCATCGTCATCATCATCATCATCACCATCATCATCATCATCATCATCATCATCTTGATCATCATCATCATCATCATCATCATCATCATCATCATCATCGTCATCATTATCATTCTCATTCTCAGCGCCAATCGTGCCGAAATTATTCAATGATTTGCTCAAATGTCGCAGTCTCTCCACTTCTTTCTCAACTTGATGGTTCTTTGAACGTGCTTTTTGAATTGGTGACAATTGTGTATGATCTGAGCCCATTGAATCAGTATCTGAATCATTCTCACCGGTAGCAGCCAATAGCGCTTTCTTTCGGGCCACCCAACGTTGCGTTGATGCCATCCGCTGCTCGGATGTGCGTCTACCGCTGAATGATCGTATTTTTGTCATTGGTGATAATTTCATCTGACATTCATCACCAGCAGCACCACCACCTGATGTTGTTTCCATTTCAATTTTCGACGTTTCACCAATTGGCAATGGTGACATATTACAAATATTATTATCATCCAGAGGAATTGGTGACATTTTTTGTTCCGCTTTCAATTTACGACTATCAATTGATTCCGATAGCTCTGCCGTTATTACATTTTCGGACCTAAACTTTTTCTTGTCTTCAACATCATCAATATTGTTATCTATGTCTTCTTGTGTGTCACTGTGTCGTCTTTTGGCTGCTAACCCCTGAACACAATCGACAGAAATAGATATAACTTCCAATATAAACTTCAATATAATTATCTACATTCATGCCACACGAATAAATCCGAATTCAACCACTTGTTCAAAAACTCACTGCGTAATCAATTGTTTCGGTGCTTTTTAAATGCTGCGAAAGCATTTTATTTGAGTAAATAAATTGTTTTTTGAAGTCGCACCACATCTCCAATTTGTAGAGGCATACATGACAAATTTTTCTTGGCAAATTTTTTTCATCGTTAATCTGTAATTGTTTATTGTTTTTTCTTGCAATTATCAACAATCGAAATACACAATGATTGAAAGCGAATTGAGGATATATATATATACATAATTGAAGGGGTATCATAACCAAGAAAGTTACGAAAATGATGACGAGAAATAAATACATACATGAATGGAGGACGACTCTGTTAGCTCTTTAATTTTTGGAACCAATTCAGCCGTAAAGATATTAACCATAGGTCCTTCATCAATGAGACAAATACGGCATTTCTTACTGACATCAAATATTCTTGAATTTTTCGGCATTTTGCCGGTATAACTACTCGCCAAGAAGCGATTTTATTTTTTTGACTTGCGCGACCTGCGATATAATATGTACCAATATGAAGGGTGGATATATATATACATTCATATATATATATAGGCAGACGACGACATATGCAAAATGTGAATTGTGAAGTTGGCTTCGATATAGTTAATATCGACTGAAATCGATCCTAAATGCATGCATATTTATATATCGCGCGACCACCTTAGCGCCCCTAGTGACGGTTTGATGAAATGATTGCATCGTGCCGATAAAAATGCAACCCGAAAAATATTTAAAAATCACAAACGTTTCATATTCATTATCATAAGAGCATGCATAAATGTGTGTATGCATGTGTGTATGCATGTGTGTACAGATGGCGTGATGAGAGTCCGATAACCTTATTTTATTTTTTATTAAAAACGGTACTTTTAGTGATAAATCAACCGTTTCTGATATAAAATGTTTTGAATATCGTGTATTACATATATATCGATTCTTTCTAAAATTTTAAGACAAATTATTCTAATCGTGATAATCAAGATCTTATGAAAAGAAAAATTTGATTATTTGTTTCCTTTTCTTTATTTCTCACGACAAGACAATTAATAGTATCGTTACAAAATCAGTTTTTATTTCTTCAACAGGTTACATATGATAATTTTTTAATTATTACCATCTCACTGTATTTCTTATATCTCATAACCAGAATGAACATATACTGCTTTCAGGATTTCAGAGGTTATGAACGTGCCGATGTATTTTCAAAAATGCCGGGTCCATCTAGCAAGGAGTAGGAAAAGATGGCGCTACACTAGTCTCCATGGGTATACTCATGAAGACTAGAGTAGAGGAGGACGAACTAACTCCGTATCGTCGATACGTCCCACAAAATCCGAAAAAATAAGAAGTGGCGCTTCAGTCAAAGAGCCGGTATGAGTAGTGGGGAGGTATAGTCCATGCTAGCTAATTTCGATATTGGGTGAACGTGCAAGGACAGCGCGAAAGTTTGAAATTTCATACAGGGCATATACAGTTGTCTAGTCTTAGATGATGAAATATAATGAAATGCCACATAATCGAGAAGGTAAAAAATGATTGTTAAACTAATAACATTAATCCACAATCAACAATACAAGGTATTTCTCAATAATACTTCAATTTTACTGAATTTATAAACATAAGTGGTTTTCACTTTATATTATAACCTCAAACATGATGTACCAAATTTATTTTCGAGTTCTTTTGAAGCCATCATCGTCTTTCCCGACGTGACGGCGTGATAGTGCCAATGAATTATTCTGAGAAAATACAATCTACTCAGATGTAAAAAGCCCTGGCGGATCCAGTTTTATGTATAGAAATCTCTATTTACATAAATAAAACAAATTTATTCAATTTCTATGATTTGGAAGTTCTATACTTATCGGTTGTATGTCAATAAAATACTATTTGTTTGACATCAAGTCGAACTTTGGAATACATGAAGTAGAAAAAAGTTTGCGAATGTTATCTGTTTTCCTTCAATTTTTTCACATATCATGAGTGCTTAAAAAGTGGAAAATAGAAAATACTGAAAGTGCAAGTTTTATGAGCGGTGCTATTATTGAACTGGACAATTGGTTTGTTTATAAGTTTAAATTCGTATAAAGTGTATTGGAGGATCAAAGGGGGACCCATGCGACAAAAAAGTTCAGGATGCGATGCGGAAACGAGAACACAAAGCATAAGATAAACTTTATGCGTAATAAGTTAGTGGTGTTAAGTTAATTCAGAAATCTTCGTCAGCGATATTTTATGACCAATTGACTGTTATTTAAGAAATATTGATAATTTCACGGATATTGTTTTTTTATCCACCCGTGAATAAAAGATTGAACAGATGATCTACAATTGATATAGTTATCAAAGGGAAGTTTTCCTTTAATTGATGAGCAGAAAAAAATGTTTAAAAATTATTGCAACAATTCATTGAAAACTATTTTATGACCCGGTCGTATTCCTATTAACATTAATTTACTAATTAACGGTCGTTTTCCCAGAATTAACATTATTGGTACTCATTTTTAATCCGGTCTCCACCGTCTGAGAAATAGAAATTCTCAAAAAATATTATACTCAAAATGCAGCTTACTATATTTCCGACAGCTATTGCTATGAATCGATTATGTGTCAATACTTGCATTAATGAAATAATTGGAAAGAAATTATAATTCTATAGATAACATATGTCGCTAGAAATTCCAGTCAGGTCCGCAAATTAATTATTACTATTATACAAATTCTCACGTATACCACAATTATAGTAATGGTCGTAGAAAAAATGATGAGCTTTACGTTAAATACAATACCTTTTGACAATTTCTATTTTTCGGATAGCGAGGAGTAGTTAGTACCAATATCGCGATATAGGTTCTTTTTTGCGTTATTTCCTAGGATATTTGATATATACCGCACTAAAAGGAGTATCGTGCAGTTTCGAAATTTCTTGAATTATCGCTTTTTGTCTACAATAATTTCAGTTTTCCAAGTTGAGTTATATTGTTGCTAGTTCATCGAAAAATTAATAAACGCTTCTCCGAATCGATTGAATTGCGCACAAAGAGAGGAATTAATTTACCTTCTTAATTCCATTTTCACGTAATTGCCAATGAATTAAATGCGATCCAACACCTTGTGCTATGAGGAAACGCCTAATATTTGATACGTTTCATCATCAATAATAAAGAGTTATTCATATAATTGATGATATTTTAATTGTTTTTTTAATATTTTAACACACAGATTCAATAAAATACGGGTTTCTTGAATACAATAATTGAAACAAAATTATATTATTCTAAAATCGGTGAGTTTCAATATTTCTAATGAATAATAATGTTGTTAATTATATGAATTGTCATTAATTACTAATAATAAAGGTATTGCTCTCAATATTCTTTTTGTTTTCATTCAAATAACTCATCAAAAAAAGTTTTTTCACTCAACGTACCCACGAATTTTGGCAATGATTCGAGAGCTGCGTTTTATTGTGAGCGCCATTCCTAAGATTTCATTTTGTTCTGAGCGCTCACGCTTGCGACAATGGAGAACACATTGTTTGTGATTCACACTTTTATTGCCCTACCTCATGAAAATAAAAAATCATGAGGAGTTGTGAATGCGAGTTATACGTCATAACACCGTTTCTCAGCGCTCTCATCGCCGAACTGAACAGGATAAGCAACGCTTACGAGTGCTTACAGCCGAGCGTAATGAACAGAGAGTAAGATTAGAGCCCTTGTACAACTGCGCATATTTTGTATACATGGCGTTATGGTGAACAGTAGGAATGCTCTTATTTTTTGCTGAGGATGCACAAGCACTGTGTGTTCCTCACCTTGATCAGTAAGTCAATAATAGGAATTAATACCATTCGGAAGTTTCGCGGTTGTAAGTAGACATTGCTCATCTAAGGTATTATATGGGACGTGTTTTCTGTAAATAAGACATTAAAACCAACTGATCTCTATTATAGCTATGGTAAACCACTGAAAGAGTAAAGACGTTATACAAAAAAAATATGTCACACTGAACTACCATTCCACGCCATATATAAGAAGTAGAAAAGCTGCGAGTATTCTGAAACAATTGACTGGTTCCAGCGATGTTTTGATCCCACGATGTAGATGAACAGTTTTCAGTAATCGGTCTAGTGGCAGCATGACGTGATTGCCGAATCTCGTAAGTAAAGCCACGATCGATGCTGACCCAAAACAATTCGTGACAGCCAAGTTCTCGGGGTGTATAGAACTTGTAAAGTAGATTATTAATATGAGGATATCAATGCCACGTTTATTTTGTATAATTTAAATGAGGAGGTCAACGTAGCGTGATGAGATATAATATAATAGGTAAGAACTGTCCCAAGGAGTAAAGAATTGCTTGTAGGAAAGAAATTGATTCACAACTATATACTTGTTTTTTTAATGTTTTAATACATGTTTAATTGACCCATAAAGAACACATATAACATGGTAGCCACGAAGCTTTAGAGATTAATTGACGTATCGGACATGACAATACGTCAAATCCTATTTAGGCGACCCAAGGTTGTGGAGGAGACTGATAGTAATGTCAGCGGTGCCGTGGATCGCAAAGTTGATGATGCGAAATGACCCAATGACTTGAAGTTATATAAAAAATTTTGCAGATGGCCTAAAGGCATAATTTTTTTCAATATGGAGTTGTTACGTCCCCGTATCATCTTTACAGCTGTTCTACCAACTGATACCTACCTTACCATAAGCAGAAGTACGACGATAAAATAGATTCATGTACAACCTACCTCACACACATTTTTTCCATAAACTAATAAACTTATGTAGAAATACGAAATATACACATATATAGATATACACTACATCTCAGAAAACACTACCAAGACCAAACTAACAAACGAAGTTATAAATTCAAGTATATATGTAATTAACAGAAACTAAGAAGGAATACATATATAATTAACACGAACTAGTAAATATATTACAACCATCATTAATATAGTGTAGACCCATTAAGTAATTAATACATGAGTAACAATTGTAATAAATTACCAATATCATAAATCACCAACCAATACCAACATAATTAATTCATAGGAAATTTATGCATAAATGACATCATTAACCAGTAACGTAAACTACTCATTTACGCATAATTTACATCAACAAAATAATACAAATTAAGCATAAGTAATCTACACATAAACTAAAACGATAAGCGATAAACAATATACTATAAAACAAGGGTGGAAATGAATCAACCCATGATAATAACGCTACCCATGCAGCTGAATCAATAAGTTCCCCTCGGAACGCATAGATTAATATAGGAAATAAGATAACAACACGTTTCTCGTGAGAACGCATAGATTAATATAGAAACTAAGATAACAATAAGTCTTCGAGAACGCATGTTTTATTAGAGAAAATAAGATAGCCAAGATTCCCAAGAGCCATTATCAAATTCTGAGAAACCGTGGGCCCACAAACAAAATCATGCTATTTGCGATTGGGGACTCATACCCAATCACGTAGCACCGATAAAACTCGCGGGACCAGCGCAAAGACTCCTAACTCTATCACCCCCCTTTTTCCTATCAAATACACGTCAATGAATACTATATAAGGTATTGCGCATAGGAAAACGCTCTCATTACTTTTTACTATTTCAATTCAAATTCGTCAAGACGCACTACTCTTTCGAGTCGACAAGATTCTGTGTCTCATTCTATTCAATCCATACAGAATTAACTGATTAAAATTGAAGAACATCAGACTCGCGTTTCTTACTAAGAACATCCAAACTAAATCAGAAACTTCAGAAGAAACCAGTTATTTATATTTCAAATATAATCGCTCTTGAGAATTTTAGGCATAAGCCTACAGTATAAAATCAGAACATAAACTGAGAATAACACCAGTGTAAAACCAGTAAAACGAATAAAATACTAATTATAAATTACAACGTCGTCTTTGAGAATCTTCGTCAAATTCACCCGCGCATAGCGGGCTCGATCATCCGAACATATACCTATATATGTTAGAGTTGTGAGGGACAGTCGGTAAGTGAAGAGAGTGACTAACTAAGACTCGCACCGACTAGTGGCATCCTGGTCAACATCGCCTCTATATTCACTTACCAACTTGGAAAATACTCACGACCTGTCCCCGGGACGTAACAGAGTGAAACAGAATATAAAAACAATTTGAAAAAAGAAAACTACATATTCACAATCCTAATCAATTCAATATAATAGTCGGTAAAATTACGATACACGAATTTGTTTAAATATTATTGAGACCAATATGAATATCACGTGGAGGACCACCAACTTTGATCCTCTTTGATAACTATATTTCAATCAAAAAAATCAAATGACTTCATTGATAGCAATATTGTTGGTGGTGCTGCACAATGTACGAAACACCTGCAATTGCCGCCAACATATGACAATATGCTATTCATCATAACTCCCAACTCATTCCGCGTTCTCACATGATTGGTAGTTCTTAGACTGAAGCACATCTGGTGGCGAAATTCAGAACTCAACTATTTTTTCGGATTTCGTGACCGAATTTTCATCATGATCGCGATAGGAGTTCGTCCTCCTTTACTCTAGTCTCCATGGGTATACTCCTGGATATTCATGTGTATAGGTTAGGTAAACAAAGTTAAACCTCACATACACGGATACATGCTCGCACTTACAGCGTTGCCAAATTGTTCAACTACATAATTAATAACTTTCAATATTAGAAAATGACGATATTCAGAACATTTTATATCAGTAATGGTTGATTTACCACTAAAAACACCGTTTTTAATCAAAAATAAAATAAAATTATCGGTAATAATGGTGCATTGTGCTATATGAAAACTTCGTTTTTGAATATGCAGTCTCGTAAAAAGTAAACTTTTTTTTCATGACGTAAGCGTTGGTATCATCCCGCCTGCTAGGAATTTTTGGACATGAGAGTACGTCCTGTACCTCCTTAAAGAAATATCACACGTCGGGTTCTTTTTTCAATGATAGCTTGTGCGACATCTGATATTTCTAATTCGAATGTTATAATATTCGCGGTATTCGGATGATATAATATCGACTTGAAAAGTTCTACTTTAACAACTCTCGCAACTTTCGTGGGCTCCATGATAGTGCCGAAGATATAGGTACGTCTATAACGCTGATGTCACGTGGCAGTGCTTTCACGGGACAGGACGGTTAACACTAGGTAACTCTGTTGAATGGGAAACGGTGTGGGTACCAACAAATCGAATGTTTTAATGAATTTGACGTGATTTTATGGATGTGCATCAACTTGACACGATAAAAACAAGGCACCTCTGTAAATATACACGTGCTTGAATGATGAATGGTGTGAGGTTAATGTTCCCTAGGTCAGACCGGGTCTGATGGGTGTAAAAAAATATATTGAATTTTGTGATCTGAAGTTTGTCGCGAACCATTAGTGGTGCAGTGCCATTTTGAGTGTTGACACATGAAAACTGGTAAATAAATACCATTCGGAACAACTGCGTATAAATATTATACTATTCTCCCAATCTGTATGCCTAGTCCATCGATAATAAAGTAACATATATATATATATATATACATATGTGTTAAAAGTACATGAGAATCCGGGCGTGATGTGTATATGCATAAATAAAATCTGGATTTCTCCGTACACTGCAACGAGATTATAACTCGAGTTGATACAAACATAACGGTGATGGCTCTGTATGTTTTGAATCAATTTTTTAACTGTAGAATATTGAGGGCTGGGGAAATAATAGTCGAAGATCTTTGGGTACGTAATGGAATAATTGTTGATCCTGAGAAGATTTTTTATGACGAAAAGATTCAGGCAAGAGAAAGAATTGATTGCTGTGGTGCAATTATTTCGCCTGGATATATAGATCTACAAATAAACGGTAAATTCCCGAGAAATCATAACTGTCATTTTCAAGTTTTCTTATACGTCCATTATTTCGTAAGCTATTTGATAATATTGTTCTCATTGAGTAGTATGATTGTGTGATTTTTCTTTAGTTTGTTTTATCTGAAAATAGATAAGATACCAAATGAGTTAAATGTATCTAATTCTGTCGTTATGTAGCAGCAAAAAATTTCCATTCGGATACAATTGTATACAATTTGTTCCTAGTTTTCATTGCGTAGTGATAAAAAAAAACACGAGAGAAATATTTTTGAATTTTCTATAGACATAACAACACGGAATTAGGGGAAAATTAGATTGCCATATTTCATTGAAATCTGACGAATACGAAGCAATACGAGTAACACAGAATAAATGATGATATAATCTTCGGAACGTTGGATATATCAATGTATGTTTATTCGATTCAAAATGTGTGAAATAATTTCACCTAATTCTAATAATTCTTCGATGACCTAGGTGGTTTCGGTATAGACTTTTCCCACAATGTCGATAATGTTGGGGAAGGTATCAACAAAGTAGCACGAGAATTATTGGCTCACGGAGTTACATCTTTTTGTCCGACTTTGGTCACATCATCACCAGAAACTTATCACAAAATTTTGCCCAAAATAACAAAAAGGAATGGTGGTCCACATGGCGCAACAGTACTTGGTATTCACGTTGAAGGGCCCTTTATACATCCCGATAAAAAAGGTGCACATCAAGAAATTCATATAAAGAAATTTACCAACGTAAGCAAACTAAACAAAATTCATGTTAGGATTAGTTACATTATTTCTGTATTGTCACAGTCATCTTAGAAGAAGATATTCAAGTTCATTTATTCTGTGCAGGGGTTTCAAACACTTCTAGATGTTTATGGAAACTTAGAGAATATTTGTTACGTTACATTAGCACCGGAGATTCATAATTCTGGTGAAATAATAAGAGAATTGTGCAAAAGGAAAGTAAAAGTTTCACTTGGTGAGAAAATTTGATCCATATGTTATTGACTTTTATTTCTGACGAATCTTTATTTATGTATCCAAAATCATTTTATCTCCCCTATTTTTTCAGGACATTCAACAGCAAATTTAAAGGAAGGAGAGGAGGCAGTAAACTGTGGAGCCACATTCATAACACACCTCTTCAACGCCATGTTGCCTGTATGAAAATAATAATGTATCTTTCTTTATGCTATGAATTGATGAATCACTCAACTTATTCATTCATTCACGTACCAGTTCCATCACAGAGATCCTGGGCTAGTTGGATTGTTAACTTCTGACCAAATTCCAACATCGCAAATTGTTCATTTTGGCATAATAGCTGATGGTGTACATACGCATCCCGCTGCGCTTCGTATTGCTCATCGAACTCATCCAGAAGGTAATAATTTGACATGAAACGAAGTAAACATTAAGGGAATTTCTCGCAAAGATTGAGCGATTTTTACGTAACTCTTGCAATCCATTATTCTCAATATTCATGACGTATGCAACTTAACGGTTGTATAGGTAAGACAACCGAGTCAAGCCAATGATGGACTCCAAGCTCTAAATAACGGCGTAATGCTGGCACAAGTACTGGGCCGTCTATCGTAAATGCCTTAGATGACGATATCACGCATATTTTTTCCCACTGTTGAAAAATCCTAGCAGTGCTTACTACTTATCGGGATTTCTCTGATCGCTGTTTGCAGTGTCTATATGTGCAAACGAATATCTATCAAATACATGAGTACGGTCATTTACATGCAAATTTTTCATATTTTTTTGAATGCGATTCGAACTGCGCTGCAGTTATACATTTGGTTTTTTTCGTTGTTTTATGTCAATACATAATGTAGCTATATAGATTTTGAAAAACTCTTGATATTTATAGAGCTATACGATATTTTCTCCATCTGCTTAACGACTTCACAACTTCTTGACTCGATTCCGTATATATATACTACCCGAGCAGTAGTACTGCGAGTGCTTACCGATGCTTCAGTACTATTTTCCTAATCTGATATTAGCGGATTGTCATGAATGAGACGACCTTGCACACGCAAAGTAGGATTATGCGGTTGAAAAGGAAATTTTATCACCACATTAGGAACGAACTCACAAATGCTCTTAGTTTGCAATATCTGATTCTTTGAGTTTTCATTTCTATAACTCGATAGTTCTGATTTATTTCATGGTTCGAATTGCTGATTTGCGGCAACCAGCGCAATACCACGAAATTCAATTGGCTTCTTGAATCGATGGAATAAAAAAACTTACACGAATTTGAGTAACGCTGTATCCCCTATTTTGATCAAGTCCCAATCTTCAATTCTAGACTCTGAATGAACCGCCATTTAGTGAAGCAATGAAATGGCAACAAATCTGATGCCACTTAAAAACCACTCGATTTCCTCATTCCGACTCAATCATTGCAGGAGTCTCTGAGGTTGTACCTCAGATAAGTCAAAACTCAAGAAGGTCAATGAAAATAATTGTATTCTTCTTCCTAGTTAAGAATTGAAACTTGACGAGGAAAAATTCTGCTTGTGCACTCATCACAGTGTTCCCACTCAAAGGGCCTGCTACTGAAAATGCTCGGGAAAGCAAAATTTTTCACAATTTCCACCAATTTTCATGAAAATTTATCGCCAAGACATTACTAATCAGATATTCTTTCGAATACAAGTGAATTAATAGAAATCTTGATGGCGATTGGTAATATATCTAAAAAATGGTGGATCGAAAAAAGTAATAATACTGTCTAATTCAGAACATGTATGATTTGGTATCGGTCTACTGATCAGTCTTTCTTTCGGAATCCCAATTCCACGAGTGGAATATTAAAAAACGGGTATCTGAAACTGTAACTAATGTGATTCCAAATGGCCTCCCAAAACCTCATCCAAATCGGTCTATCAGTTCCTGAAATATCGGAGATGATTTTTGAAATATATACATGAAATTTGCCACACATTTTCGAAACTATGTACTCTGAGAGTATACAAGAAATGAAATTCGATTTTGTCGAAAATTTACATTGGCTTTCCCCCTTCATCGGAAATGCATTATATAGTTACCGAAAAAATTGCGTCGTGCTTATTTCTTTTGAAGGGTTGGTTCTGGTGACGGATGCGATTTCTGCACTAGGACTCCAAGAAGGTTTACATCGTCTAGGCCAACTCGACATTGAAGTGAGAAATGGTCGTGCATACATTGCTAGAACTGATACTCTCTGCGGTAGCACAGCAGAAATGTCACAATGCGTACGATTTTTGAAAGACGCAACTGGTAATTCGATCATTATATCACTTATCCTGTATCTGATCTTCTTGGTACAATTCTTTCGATGATATGTTCGAAACGAAATTTATGCACTAGCAAATAAATCAAAGAAAAATAATTTATGCATAAACTCCAGGATGTTCAATGGTGTATGCACTTGAGGCAGCGACTCTGCATCCGGCTCGTGCAATCGGCATCGAATCACGCAAGGGCGTACTCAACTTTGGCGCCGACGCCGACTTCATAATGCTCAATCGTGATTTGGAGGTACTCTCGACGTGGATAGCTGGCGAGCGCGTGTGCATTAATTCAAAGTCTATTATGGGAGACAGAAGCAGATTGGCACATCAGTAACCAAATTCTATAAATATGACGCGCAAGAATCATTCCAGATGCCACATGAGAGTTGTTACAGTAATTGGATATTTTTATACATATTGATATTGGATATACAACAAGATATACACGATATACTTTGTTGTTTTAATGATGCAATAAATTTCAATTCCGTTATATTTGATCTTAACTGAAGTATTTATACATATATATCTATAAATATATCTTCTGCGAATGGCGTATTAGTTATAACCTAAGATTACATAGTTCGTTTTCAGCAAAATGACCAATTCGAATGAATAACAGGCGTTATTTGAGATTTATCAATTCGCTATAATATTTTCCTTTGATGCCATTCAGCATTCAAACGTTCATTTTCCTATATACGCAGGATCCAGAAATGTGTTGTAAATCGTCAGGACATATGTCGTGCAGAAAAGCTTACTTTTTTTTAGTTTGTGCGAGAAAATGAATAATTGGATTAGTCATTCAGATACGAGCCACTTCGCATCTACTTTAGATCTATTGCATATGAGTGAAAAAGTTTTTTGAGCATTAAATCAGAGATCCTTAACAACGTTCGTCCGATACTATGGACTTTTCATTTCTATTTTCACATCAAGGACTCAGCAATTGCGAAAATTTTTAGAAATCATTTTGCACCTAGCGCATGTCATACGAATATTATTTAGGCAATTCAGCATCATTGATGAATATCCTCTTTCGGATTGCAAATGTAAGGTGAGTGCTTAATCCCGAACGTATGTGCTGGAGGAAAATTGAGAACAACCTGGAAAAGGGCAAGTTACGGTGAGTTGTGTTGACTTTTATGTTTCCTCACCCGGAAAGTATTTATAATTTTCTTCACTTTTCTTCCTACCTTTTCAGGACTGTAAGCACCGGGCGCTGGAATTTTCGCATGGTCACACGGCAATTCGTAGCGACCACTCATGCTGTATACTGCACTTTTAACTCGGACAATGTCAGTTTTTATTGCCTCATACGCTCCAGGACCAGGCACTGAAATTCTATCGTCCGTCAAAATTTTTTGTCTACTTGCAATTGAGTAGGCGGGCGCTGTTTTTTTGTTGCTCTCCGTGGTACCACCCAGAGCTGACGGTACTGAATAGACATTTGGTGCTGAAAGTTAATTCATATTAATTCTATACAAATATTATTCTGATTAGTTTTTGTTTTCAACAAGTTTTCACAATTCTTCTAGTAAGAATTTTCCATTCAATCACTAGCTATCTGAAAACGGAGCCTATCTTCCGGGACGTGGATGTTATGTTCTCATCCATTGTACATGTGTAAATATATTGTCAATATATATTTCGAACTACGAGATATTGAGGCCACCCCCTCCTCATTATTTTTCTTTTCACATTTTATAGAACTAGAGCTTTTCATGACGCGCCCCATGCGCTCGCGAAACCATTGCGTATCCAGACGTGAGTATCGTGTCGTGCAGGGCATGCATATAAACATGGATTCGGCGGAAAATATAAAGAACTAATCCGAATAGTACAAAAGTGGCAATAATGCCACGTTACTCCGACTCTTCGAAGGGTGACTAGAAGGGGGCGTTGAAGTGCTGGCGACGCTTCGAGTCTGAATCCTAACAACATTATTTTGACTGTCGAAATTTAAACCAAGCGGTAATTCTGTAGAAAGGACTCGACGGTCGAAATGGGTTAATTCTTATTTAACCGGGGATACATTATATTATATTAATCGCATACCTTTGGCTTCATGAGAGAATATTCCCAATGGAAAAACCTTCCAAAGACTCGATATTGTGGGCAGTGCGTTTCGCAAACTATATAAATTGTAAATGAAAGAGTAGGGACCAAAAGAAGGAATGTGATTTCGAGCAGTGCGCAATATAAAAAATTGGAGAATGGCAAATGGTAGATTCAGTATTACATTATTCCAATAGTTCAATTATTCTCAACCCTTCTTAGTCAATGTATCGAAAGAGCTTTGCACACTTTCAAAGAATACGATTAACATAAAACACTTGTCTTAACTCGGAGTTTGTCTCGAACTCCGGAGTATTATTCAGTGGCCTCATTTCACGTACCTGGCATATTGTTGCAATGGCTCAAGAGAAGTCTGGAATGGCCTTATCCTATTATCCGGCGAGAAATCACCAATGAAGTGTTTTTTCGTCGGGTATTTGTTTATAAATTCGCGACGAATGAAAATATAACTTTGAACAAAATGAAAAAAAGGAGACAATACCTGGAGCATCGTGAGGCTTAGGGGCCACATATTTCCCAGATAGACTGAACTCGGGGCCGTTATTCGAATTCGATTTTTCTGGACAATAGGCACCTGGGGCTGTTTTCAATTTAGAAGTAGCGTAATCACAGAAAATATTTTAGAAATGTTTTTTGTTTGCATTCAATGCTCATTACCAGGGTTGTCAATGGTCTTTTCATATGGTGTCCTCATTCCAAAACTGTACTCTGGTGCTCTATCGAATTTCACCTTCTCGGGAGAATACGTGCCAGGTGCTTCAAATTGTGGAAAAAAAAAATGAATCTATAGATACAATCAATTTTTCTATGTTGGTGTTTGGTTGAGGATCTAATTACCAGGTACATCATCTGATCGACTCAGTGATGTTCTGACGCCGAAACTGTATTGTGGAGATTTTCCCAAGATTGATTTTTCGGGAGAATAAGTATCGGGTGCTAGAGTAATGAAATGAGCAGATACAGATTCTTTGGCCAAGAAAATATTTTTTTTTGACAAACAATATAAAAGTTATCTACCTGGAAAGTCATTTATTTTGGCGGTGAGCCCTTTACCAGTCAAACTGAATTGCGGACCCTTATTCAAATCGATTTTTTCGGGATAATAAGTTCCAGGCGCTACAAAAAATGTTTTCATAAAAATTCTACGCAACTAAAACTGATCATGCAGTTGGCTGAATATTATTATTTGCATATATCGATTAAATACCTGGAGTATCGCTCATTTTATCTGCACAAGTTCTCAGGCCAAAGCTATATTCTGGTGATTTATCTAAATTCACTTTCTCCGGCGAGTAAGTACCAGGTGCTTTTTCAATCAGAAAAAAAAGGGAAATAAAAATTATAGATACAATAACTTCTCCTTTCTGTATCATTCATGTCAGTCATTTTTACCAGGTACATCATTAGTTTTGTTCAGCGACGTTCGAACTCCAAAACTGTACTCAGGAGATCTGTTCCAATTGATTTTTTCTGGACAATACGTGCCAGGTGCTATGGAGAAACGACTTTGTATATCAGTCATGAATAAAACACATCGTGAAATAGGTGGATGTAAAAAAAAATTTTTATATATTTTTATGACATACCTGGAGTGTCGTTAATTTTATCCAAGCTGATACGTTGACCAAAACTATATTCTGGCGCTGTATTCAAATTAACTTTTTCTGGACTATAAGTGCCAGGAGCTAGAAAATTTACATTTCCATATTCGAATAAAATGAAAAACAAATGAATTATATCTAACATGTACATACTAATCAGAACTGATTCGGGAAAGCAACAAGCAACGTTGGTTAATTGCATGAATGATTAGCAAACCATGATTTGTAGATGATACCAAGTTAATGTGTAATTTCTACCCAACAACAATTAATGTCCACCTGCATTACAATCTTGATTTGAACGGAATTATCATCCCAATAAGGGTTAGTTTTCTCAGTGAATGATGATGATTCTTACTTTTCCTTCAGCGTGAGGACAACATCTAAATACAGTTCTTATGAATTTAATACTGATTATAATGATTTTACGAGTAGCAATCCCAAGAGCGGTTTTTCATACATTATCGGTCCCATTGTTTCCATACTGTTATCCAGTCTTCCAGTATTTTTGAGCAGAAATTATGATTATACAGAATGTGGAGAAAAGG
Organism: Zele albiditarsus; assembly: GCA_958496275.1. NCBI lineage: Eukaryota > Metazoa > Arthropoda > Insecta > Hymenoptera > Braconidae > Zele > Zele albiditarsus. Next base: position 493,085 of record OY292417.1, read on the forward strand.
TTATCGTCAGTAGGGTAATGAACTATCTTCATTCGTTTTTGCAACTACTTGGATGTTAGTATTTCCAATATTCTATGTATGGGGTATAGGCCTGCATATTTACCAGGATTTTCGATCGGATTTTCCATTGTGTGTTTAATTCCAAATGAAAAATGTGGCGTATTATGATGATTTATGTTCTCAGTAGGGTAATCTCCAGGAGCTAAGAGATATATATTCACTTTCTCGACTTTTTTACAATGTTTAACAATTTATATTTGGAATTGTGAAAACTTTTGTGATATCATAAACCATGTAAAATATGCGAGAATTAACAAGTACGTGATATTGGTATGAACACATATTTGTTTTTTTTGGCATATCAATTCGAACTTACCCGGCGTTGTATTGATTTTATCGCTTTGAGTCTTCATACCGAATGAATATTTCGGTGAACTATGCAGTATGATTTTTTCCGCTTTCTGTGGGTCATAATCACCTGGTGCTGGTGTACTCTCAATTCTCTCGGCTTTGGTACGACCATGTAATGATAATGCCAATGCTTTATCTTTTCCTGCAATTCATCAATAAATGCATGGAAGATATTTATTGGACTCAGGCCATGGAACATTTATAATTGTGAACGTGTTAGTCTGAGAAAATGATTATTTTTGGAATTCATATGTAAGAAACATGAGAAAAGATTATGTGACTGTTGTGAGAGTTTGTATTAACGAGTTATTGAATATACACATATACGTTCATGAACATTTGTACATGAATATGTGAAGCAATATATTCTTTCGCTGCTTGTTTGATCGATGCCCTGCATGAGGAATAATGTGAAAGTATTCGTGTCCCTTTCTTATCCATCCTTTTTTAATTTTCGAAATACCTCTTCTAAATCAATGTATTATCTCAATCTTATTTGATACAACAGAAAAAGCTTTTTTTTCTTCATCTCTACCTTTTGCACTTAGACCGGATACATCGTACTGCCCTGGACCTGGACCTGGACTTTCATGTTTTCGTACATGTCTTGAAAAAGAAAAATTAGTTCCAAAACTAGGTGTTATATTAATATTCATTTGAAGACTTAAATTTTATTACCGACTGCCAAACGAAAATGCCGGGGCTCTACCACATTTGGAATCCACCACAGTTTTGCCTGAATTCATGAAAAGAAAATGTTTGTTTATATTTCTCGTAAAAAGTTAATTGACTATTCGATATATTAATTATGGCTTTGTTATTCTACGATGCAAAATGTTCAAAACAACCTATGAGCGGTGGCAATGTGACACATGCAGGGCCTGGGCTACCAAATTCGGCGGCGATCGGGCCGCGCCTCTTTGTCGGTGTCCATGGTCTTTGAATGTGTGTCATACCTCCCATTATTCTTACAAATCACTGTAGATTGAGAAATATATATCATCAATTAAAAAACAATTTAACTGTCTATTTGCGTTCGTGATAACAAGATTGAGGTTTCGATTATCGATGATAACAACGAACATTCATCTGAAATATTTATTGTTATAATATAAATTGTAACGTTTCGTGTGGTGCCTTTTATCAAACTTGAGTATATATTGTGTAACCACACGCGAATTCGACCTCGAATTGATGGGCGACCAGTGCACAGATATTGAGTCATGGCTATCCATATAAGAACATGTCCATGACGGGCTTTTGCATCGCCCACCAGTTCCTCCAAATGAGATACGTTCCTCTAATAACTATATGAAAAACTTCCAAGGCTTCATGTGAAAAAAAAGAAATCTTCAATCTCTATTGCATAATGTGGATGTGGATTGCGAATTCATATGAAGCTTGTCCAAAGAAATTCTGAATTATGTCTATATAAACATTTGGCTTAGTTGATTTGGTTTCAAATCTGCCTAACACGTGCGGATCGCGAAAATTGCAGATGTGTAAACATAATTTCGTATGAAAATGTAATCGGGGGTTGGAACTCTGTTACTTTTTCGTGAAGGCATGAGATAAGCTTAATTACAAATGCATCGACAATGGAACACATGCTGCCGTGAATCGATAGAAGTGCAAAGATATAACGTTATACATTAATGCATTAATACAATGAATATATTATATCCAAAAAAATAAATATATCACAATAAGAAGGAAAAAAAAGAATTCACAACAATTATTCTCATAAATGGTAGAATGAAAATTAACAGTATTTATTCGTCTGAAATATTGAGTAATGACACCACAAATTATTCTGACAAACGTGAATACTTACAATAGGTATTGAGAAGGAACTCAGTTGTAAGAATATATTCCAGAAATATAACAACGAAATTCATATAAATTTTCTCCTATAATGGAACTGAAAACAATATTCTCGCAAACAGGTATTCGGAAATATTGAAAGTACACGTAAAAAAAGGAAACTTATACACAAGATAGTTAGCTCGTATGTCTCGAGAATGGTGGATGAGTACTATCATGTGTTCCCGGCGCTAAAGTGTTCTTTGGTTTAGCCCCCCCCCCCCCCCCCCCCCCCCCCAGTTTGTATGCTGCTTTTCCCCGCCAACCACACCGACAGTGAATGCAGGTACATGCGTACTTCAACAATACGTAGAAGGTGATACGATCATTTTATATCAATTTCTCATGCAACAGCATTTATCGACTAATCCATTTTTATCGTGATTCCCAGAGTATTCCCCAAAGAACTGGCGCTCACATAATAATTTATTTGGTCACGTAAAGAATATATGATCATATTTTATATAGAATCATCTTTTTGTTCATCAAATAAGTTATAAAAATATCGATGATCTATATCACACATAAATTAATGTTACTTCCTGCAGCAAGGTTGCTCATGATGGGTTTCCACGATTTCTGTCAAATGCTGTATGTATATATTACATACGTATTTATTGAAAGACAGCGGAAAGCGTATACTGGGTAATTTTATATTTACCGAGCATTATCCGTAGAGTAACTACAATAAATGAGTTTTATCCGAATTGGAAGGAAATCGTTGATACTCCCAATTTTTTCAGCATGAATGATCCCACTTTGGGACAGTTACCGGGATCTGAAGAGCGCCTCGACCGCCATATTTTGCTGTTAGCTGTATATTTTTACGGTAGTAAATTCCGCGAGAATCATACTTCATGTGTATTGCCACTGTTGCTCACCATGTACATAACTCTCATTTATGCGTCATGATACTCATCTATGAATTGAATTTCTCTTTCTATTCTTTTTTTCCGTATACGCGCTCACCCACACAACTGTTTCAAGAGTGGGGATCTCAATGATGAGCGCCTCTGTCATAGTAGTTCAGAATGGTCAGAGTGACAACTTGAATTGGAATGTGCTCCATAACTGTGTTAGAAGACAATTAAGATCTTCTGGCAGGTGTTATTCACTACCCGGGTATTATTATAACTGCGTCCATATTTCGGTGAGCTTGTATATGTGATTTTAATAAATATTCTATTTCGTTCAACTCTGTAAGATCACATGTTGGAACAATCGTTTCAAAACTTATTTTTATGAACAATCTTACGTTATGACATTTCTTTACACGAGAAATCCTTTCATCACACGGCGTTGCCTGACACATTTGAATGAAGGATTCGGATATCTAGTTTTGTTTTATGTGGATGCTTTGATCCATATTAAAACGAAGCTTTTTCAAATCCCTATTATCCAAATTCAGTAAATGAGATGCATGTAAATGTGTCATCGGTACTCGACCATATTTTTTTATCTTCTTTCTGGTGTTCAAACGTATATGTGCAAAACCTACCTCGCTCAATATGGAAACTCGCTTGGCCATGATAGTCCGGTTGAGATGACATCACTGTCACGGCCGCAAACGGTCATTCATTATTACCGCCCGCGCCCGTATTATCCGTTGTTGTACGCTATATGTTATAACCTTCCTCATTGACTTGAATATTCTACGCATATGCTTCATGCGATGTTGATTCCCGCAGTAAAAAGGGGCTTAAGAATGCATGTATGCTAACAATGAAATGTTCGAACTATTCTTTTTCTTTACATTATTTTGCTATCTGTCGAATTTCTTTTTTGTTAATATAGTACAATATGGATACTCTAGAAGATCTATTGCAAGTGAATGGTATCCGAGAGGCGAGTCCAATTCTCTACAAGATTCTCCTGGCGTGTCTTGAATCTCAACGCTATGCTGCGTTTAAGAGCTTACTGAAACGCTGCCACGGAAAACAACAAAAATATATTGAGATTGATCATATTTATCCACATCCATTGGGTAAAACTTTATTGGATGTGGCATGTTGCGAGGGATCGTACGAGTTCGTTGAACTTCTTCTTCAATTCGGAGCTGATCCTAACAAATTAAATACCATCCATAATCGTGGTCCGATACATTTTGCCACTGAACTAGGTCATGTTGAAGTGTTGAGGGCCTTGTTGGGAGACTCGAGGACGAATCCAAATTTAGAGGCCGGGCGCGAGACTGCTCTTCACTTTGCAGCGAGAAAAAATTATGTCGAGTGTGCCAAAGTTCTCCTTGATAACAACGCGAGCCTGAATATCGCCAATGCGACGGGCACTACGCCAATCCACGTTGCTGCAGCGGCAGCTTATGATAAGATGGTTGCGATATTACTGAATTCCTCACGATTAGCACCAGATCTCGACAATTTCTGGGATTTCCGAAAGAAAACACCGCGAAATTTAATTGAGGATAAATTCCCTGATCTTCAACTTCCACCTAGAATTGAGAAGCAGGTTGATTTCAATGTCTTACGTTTTTATCTGGACGCTAATGATGAACAACATTTCTTGGATAATCTAAAAAATGTTGACGTTAGTCAACAAGAGATCGATGTACCAAGATTGATGATAATGGCAGCTAGTAAAAATTTCCGTGATGCACTGAGAGCATTGATGGCACGATGGAAAGACGAAAAATTGCCCTTCGATTTTTCCGAAGTAGCACTAATTGCAATAAAAAATGGCCATGCCGAAATTTTAGCTGACCTTTTACAATCTAACAGTCTGAAATTCACGAGCGAAATGCTCGTCGCTTCATGTCGGGAACTCGGTGTTGCAGTATCTCTATCGACCAACCAGCAGTCCAATAGGTTAGATTGTTTGAAAATGATTTTAGGCCAACCAGGTATCGATGTTTGTTGTGAAGACGGTAAGCTTGAAAAAAGGAATGAATTAGCATTCTCGAACTCTTCCATAAACTTTCATCTCAATCCCTTCATTTGCTTCTTTCTCCGGACCTAAATTTGTTCCATGTTGAGAATTTCAGGTTAGAAAATATCGACAACTTTGAAAAGACATCTTCTTCTTGAATTATCATCAAATACTTTAAATTCTAAGATACATTACTGATATGCATTCTTCCCCTCGACTAATTACTCCTTCTGTTTCAGACAAAGGGAATACGCCATTGCACTATGCAGCGAGAGCTGAATGTGCGGAGGCTGTGAGTCTCCTTTTGAAATCTGGAAGTTATTTGGGACATACAAATGTTCTGGGAATTCCACCATTAGCACATATCACACCCGGCGTACTTGAAGAGTATTTCGACGAGTGTATCGGAAGTAACAATGACCGTACGGACGATTACGAAATAACTTTTGATTACACATGTCTCATGCCCAACAAGATTGTATCAATTAATTCCGATGATATTGATAACAGTTCGATACTGTACAATGATTCCTCTTCTAACTCATCCATAGCATTAGAGATGGATGCTCTACGTTACATAGCATCCAATCGATCGCTCAAGAATCTCTTGAAGCATCCACTGCTTTCATCTTATCTCTACTTGAAATGGCATCGAATCAGACAAGTTTTGTATGTAAACTTCATCTTTTACATTCTTTTCTACATATTTCTGAACTGCTACATACTCTTGATTACATACAAATCAGGAACAGCTATTCGGGTACTCGATCCCAACATTGGGGACACAAACACATCAACATCAAAACCATTAACAACGTGGGAACATACAAGCATCAGTGGTGTATGGTCTTTTTTAGTCATTTTCCTGGTTCTTCTATTACTTAGAGAGTTTCTCCAATTCATTTCATCACCTCTTAACTACATATCGAGTTTTGAGAATTGGCTAGAGGTTGTGCTAATCGGTTTGACAACAGCAATTGTAATCGGTGCAGGACCACCAACTGGGGCTTCAGCTATTTTATTATCTGCATGGGAATTAGTTATACTGATTGGTCAACATCCGCGCATGTCCACCGGTATCGAAATGTTCAAAACTGTTTCGATAAATCTCATCGTCTTCTTATTGCCATATGCCTTTCTCATTCTTGCGTTTGCCATGGCTTTTTTCACGCTCTTTAAGGACGGAGGTGACGCGAACTTCCCAGATCCTGGTCACTCTCTATTCAAAACCATCATAATGTTGACCGGTGAATTCGATGCTAATGACATTCCATTCGTCTCGCATCCCGTTTTTAGTCACGTCATTTTCGTTCTCTTCGTTTTTCTAATTGCGATTGTTTTATTCAATCTTCTAATTGGTCTAGCTGTTAGCGACACCGCTGATATTCTGAGTAAATCCGAACTGGTTGGTTTGGTTTCGCGTGCTAAATTAATCACTTATACTGAACGAATTGTTATTGGGTCAAGTTTCAGTAGATCATCGAAGCATTGGAATGCATTATTCCAACCACGCATAATGGTGTTCAAATTTTTAGCAAAGCGGATTTTATTTTTTCCGCACTATTTACCGCTTGCAAAAATCGCCGTCAAACTATATAAAGACAATGAAATTCGTATTTACGGCCGCAATCGAAAGATGAACAATTGCACGAGTTTAATGATGGACATGAAAATAGTGTTGAAGTCGAAAGAGATTTTGTCCACCCGAGGGAGGGTCACTGAGAACGGGAAAATTATGAATTCACTAAAGATGCTTCATTGCCACATGAGTCATCTTGCGGACATGATGGATAATATTAAATCCACGTTGACAAATAAGGACTGACTGGATCCGAAAATTAATTTGTCTTCCTGGTAAACCAGGTGTGTGGAGAAAATGGATTATTGGGAACCGAATTATGCGCAAAAATATGATAAAGATAGAGACCCTTCCCCCAAACTGGAACTAAAACTTGCACGTTAATTATTTATCTAGACACAACGATCTGTCCCAATCAATATTTCGGAAACTGTGGAAAGAGATTATTATAAGTGTCGGGGAAGTGATAGTAGATTAAAATGTAATGAAACGAATGCTTGCTGGAGCCATATCCAACCATTCGCTCGTCTGACATGGGATTTTTGATGGAGGTCAAAATTATAGTTGACGCAATGATGGATTGCGCCGGGCTGCGCTCCTACTAGCGAAATAACTAGGAAATTTTTTGTTCAATTGAAAAAAATGATATAATTATTTATTCGTATAAAATTGTGAGAACCACCGATCTCTTCCCGATATTTTCAAGTACGATAGACAGAACAATTAAATTTTTCAACCAATCTTATTCTGATCCCAGCATTATTATCGTTTCATTTCATATTGGAAAATGAATAATAAAAAAAAACACACACAAAAGTGCTGGTTCGGCCACCTTCAACGAAGTGTCGACAGAAATTTGAAATGTCTCCGATGAGTTGTCAATGATTTTGTCAATGTGGAAGGCGCTATACAAATCTCCGTCGCTGCGGTGACGACCCATGAAAAAATGATTATCATAATAGTGAATTGCTCACGTTTCACACCGTCCTTCGACATTTTCGGTTTTCTTGGAGGAAAGACTTCAAAATTCAATTGGGGGTAAACTCCCTGATAGTTAGCTACCATCTTGAACTAAGATGCAATTCAATTTTATTGTCTCACACTCATTCCGATGCCACCGATGAATAAGTTTTCTCTGAATAATCTTCAATTTTTTGATGAAAATTAACGAGTAATTGATGAGCCGAGATTGATAATGATGGTGGCAACTGAAAATTTTCGTGTGCCAGTTAAATTAACACTCATGCGCAAAATTATATTCTTCGTTCTAGTGGAACATATGGTGAACATATTATAGTGTTCATTATGAATATATTACACTCATATATTTTGTTGTATGTATGGATCAATATTGAAAATACAATAGACATGTACGTACTCCTTGTATACTTCATGCATTCCTGCTATATATTATATCAGAAATATACGAACATTTTCATAACAGTCAGATGATTGCCATATTTTCCCGAACGAAACGCAGTTGACCATTCAGTTGATCGTCGACTTATGCATCGGTCCGGTGATTCGGTCAATATTTTTGAAACTATGACAAGTTAATCTGACAACGTAAAAAGGCATAAAAAATCGTGGATTTTCATAGAAATTTTCTATGACACTCTATGAAAATCTATTTACAGATTTTGGGTGTAGAAATAGAATAGTTCATTGTAGAAAATTGTAAATTGTAATAGGACCGCGTGGTTTCGCACAAATTTTTTTCGCCAGGGAAATAATTTCTTGTTTTATGCATTGAGATACCGATTTACTCAATCCGATTAAGTAAAAATAAACCACGCGACTTGCGACGATTCTAAGTATTTTGACTTTTCAGCTAATAATCATAATGATTAAGGCTGGGCTCTCTACCATTTAGTAACATAAAAATTGCATTGTGTTTCCTCACCAAATACGGCAGCAGCAGAAACTCGACGTCAATACTCACGCTGTCGGTAATGGAGGAGACAGCCGAATATGATAATATTCCAGGACCGGTACTGTGGAATCCTGGGAAACGTTCTCAGGGCCCCAGAAAATTGAGGAAATTTCAAGATTTTTCATATCTTGACATCACTGCTAGATGTATGCGTGTAATATCAAGAATGAGTGCATTTGACGGCATGGATACGCAGATACGTATATATTGTTTTTATAACGACTGCATCTTGTTCCCGTTTATAAGAAATTATATCATAATAGTATTGATATAGATATGTAACCGAGTATCAAAACTTTTTTGAAATAGCAGTCATATGAACAATTATAATGAAGATGTCTATCGCTTTCTCGGTGTACTTCCAGATCGAATTCGATCTGGCCAAATTTTTATTCTTGCAAAAAATAGAAAAAAGTATTTCAACGCTTTTCGTGCCAAAAAACGTTTACGAGGGAGTGTTTATAGTTAGCTATCAGCAGTGAATTCGCCCCCATCATCAATACTGTATTCAACCAATATTATTTTGATGTTTATTATTCCATCGATTGACATTTCGGTGCCATTCGAATGCGGCCTCAACCAAATCTCATTGTGTATCATCCATATTTCATTTCATTGCATTTATTCGGTGTATTTTTAGTCAATATACCCATATCGAAAAAACTATTGATAAATCTATCGGTAATGCCAATAGTTGTGTCAGAAGTTTTTTTGCTAATAGTAAACTATTAGTCAATAATAACCCGCTTGGGGGTAGGATTGGAGATTTTTTCCTATATTTATCACGAATAATTATTCATCACATGAAAAATCTTATGCACATGTAACGTCACAGCCAATGTTCCAATCCAAAATTTGCACACATTTATACACTCACACACACCTATAAAATTATTGAAATAATGATAATTGACTATCTGATTCAAGAGCATATCAAATTCACATTCCTTAGTTTATAAGTTATGTACCTTTCATTGAACAATCATTAGCCGACCAATTCTGCCACATAATATATTTCATTAACCTTCAACAGTAACAAATAGCTTATAAGACATTGAACATTCCAAACGTTGGGTCTTCTGTTCGAACGCAAAGGCATCAACTCATTCCGGAATCACATCGAACCACAATAAATTAACCAATGAGAGATAGCTCATCCACGATGACGAAACCAATACAATATATAAGTGGCCTCACCGTTCATCTAAGCAGACAATCACTGTACACTCCACGATTTACTCATCACACTCAATACATTCAATCTATCTTTCGAATCAGTTCAGTTCAGGGCGAACGTCAATACCAATTCGATCTTCAACAGTTCAAATTCAAAAGAAACTCTAACCTGGAACACTGTGAATGAATCAATCAAACAACAACATCAACCAGCATGCAAATCATTCACCTGTGCATAGCAGTGGCAAGCACAAGGTCCTTCACCGTTTTCGGGAACAACAATCCAAATTGAATTATTTCTGAATACGTCTTACATTGGAATCGTCAAACAACTTCAAGGCCGATCAACCAAGTCGAACCCCAAATCAATCTCATCCCTTGAATGAACCTACTTCAGTTTCAGTCTCATCCACTGACACTCTCATTCAAGTTGTGACTTGAATAATCAATCGAATATTCCATCAGGACGTAACCACACTTTCAATCTTCTTCAATCTCTCATTACTTCATGAGTATTATCAGACATGATATTTCTCGGGCGCTTTGCATTTACTGCAGAGGTGTCCAAACTGTTCTCTTTGTCCAACCAGTGTCCTCCGTAAGGCCACTGGATGGCCATGGCTGTAAACCTAGGTTATATACCTGGTCAAACCCATATATCAGAGGTGTCCAGATCTACGATAAGAGTGGACAGTCGAAGAGCCAGCGTATTTTGGGTGTGGGGTTTTATGATAGTCGGGGATTATAAGGGTCAGTACATAGTGTTAGGTCTCAAGCGACCTGTCCGGTATACTTTTCCGCTTTACCGATGTCTCTCTTTCTCATCAATCGCGATCACACATACTGACGTATCAAATACACTCATCAGCTTCGCGCTTTCACAATGGCTGCACGTGCACGCGCAGTCGCCATACCCTGAACATTTCACGCAAATTCTCCGACGTTATGCTGCGTTGCGGAATATGACCATTTAAACAATTGAATTAATGTTCAGAAACATTTATATAAACTTTCAGCATAACCACTCAGCATGTAAGACTATATTTTTGAGGATATAATATTTCACTGACACTTGCAAATCGGGCGTTTTAGAACCATTTTTTGGGGTCAACTCAGCTCTCTGCAATAATTTTGTCAACCAAGAAGCCACGCATCATCGGACCTTCTGTCCAATGGTGGGACATCAAACTTCCAATCAACAAATCAGAATATTAACGAACAATCCAAGCAATCAAAACCAGTCCGCACGGACAAGGAACCACGAATATATAAACTTTTGCAAACAGTTCAGTTCAATTCTTGTTGTTGACCCATCGCAGATCTTCTTGTTGTTGTAGACTTATCGTAGAACTTATTAGACTTCACTTCTTCAATTCATGACCAGTATCAACGACAGATTATAGATTCATTTATTAATTATTTTCAATATCAACCAATCGCTATCAACTCTAGATTGAAGACACCAGAAGTCCACTAGAGATATTATATAACAAGTTCTCAACGCATCGAATATCCAAGTGAAATCATTGAACAATAGAATAAGAATAAATCCTATTAAAATAATAACAAATCAAAGAAAATCAATAAAGGAAATCATCATTGACCACGAACTTATTCATAAATCCATATCTGTGAAGTGTTTTTATTCAATAAATATTATCCAACAATTCACCTATCCGATTCACCCTGATTACGAATCCTTTAGTGAACGAGCAACGATCCCTCTACTTATTCGGACATTTACTCAAAATCTAATTTTTATATTTGACTTCTATATCTACCTACAAATACCAAATCATTCAACGAGTAAATATGCTACGGAAATCTCCATTCCTCTCATTCGGTAGACCGGCTAGAATACTGCTCCACGAAAATTCTGAAAATCCATCACTGAGTATTCATGGAGCCCAATTAGTAATTCAGTTACGATCATACATGGTTTTACCAGCAAATTACAAAATCGACCCGAAAATGGAAGAGGTACAAACCCCTACAAGGGAAATAAAGAGTTAAACTGTTGACCGAATACATGATAGTCTAATGCATGTCGAAAAATCATGCCCGAAAGTTAATCTGCACAGACATCCACCGTCAACCGCCAACGATGTGAAATACCTGAGTAGGCAAAACAAAAAGAAAAGAGCTAGACCTAAAAATACGTTAAATGTATTGGTTAATTGGCTGCAAATCCAAGCTTTTAAACAATAAACTTAACATCTATGGAATCATCATCAAGCCTGTGTGGACATAACGGAATCCGGTTATGGGGGACGGACATTATTTCCAACCGAAAAATCCTGTAAAGGTTCCAATTCAAAACTCTGAGAATGTTACTCGATGCTCCCTGGTATGTCAGTAATGCCACCATCCACAGAGACCCCGGAATGAACACAATTGCAAATGAAATTCAACGCTTCTGCGATAGATACGAACGGCAATTACAAACCCAGTCTATAAACTGGCCAGGAACGTCCTTGACCCTACCGAGATAGACAGCCATGATTTTCACGTCCTGAATACTTTTTATGAAGTAAATTTTCAAGCATATTGACTACATGGTGTGATGCAAACCCATGAGCTCATTTAGCATTAGGAATTTACCAACATTCTCTTCTCAATATGTCGTGTACAAATGCATCATACGTTTAAAGCACGATGAACTCATATCGCTGGATTTGAATGGTCCGCAATTGATATCTGCAAATTTGACGTCATATTGAACTCATGGGTACACATTTTGGTATGTATCACTTTCGTAGCATCAAGTGTATTCATGAAATGTACTCAAAGTGAACTCAATTTCGTTCACATTGATGAAGACATTTCATGAGCTCATTCGGACCGTGATTTGAGATACATTGTGACTTCAATGTGTCGTTTCTAAATGCATCATCCGCTGACTACAAGATGAACTCATAAAACGGTAAATTTGAATCCTACAGCAAATGTTCACAGATTAACATCATATGAAAGTCACCCAATGACTTGTGTTGGTGTATTCACTCTGTAAGCACTAAAAGTAGACATGCCATGCAGGCAATATGGCGGCGATATGTATGTTCCTCGGTGATATATTATATGACGGCTGTATACTTTTTGTTCCTCAGCGATACATTCTATGACGACGCTATGTATGTTTCTCGGTGATACATTATATGACGGCTGTATACTTTTTGTTCCTCAGCGATACATTCTATGACGACGATATGTATGTTTCTCAGCGATACATTCGATGAGCGCCATATGATAGCGATATGCATGTTTCTCAGCGACGCATTCCGTGAGCGCCCCATGGCGGCGAGATGAGTTCTTTTGTAGAGGTTTCTCCCGCCATTTATGCACCACGTGACCATGCGTGATCACGCGATCCATATGTTGATTATGGGCATTCTTTGTCATGCCGGTGTAGTGTAAACCACGCGCATTAACGAATGAATATTTGGATTATATGTATATTTGCTACAAACTATTATATCTGTGTAGTGCAATTATAATCAAACAAGATATGTAAAGTGTTATTCGATAAATATTACCGAATTTGTGATTCATCATGACATTTATATACGAATAATCGATCCCAAACAAAATGCATTATGTTGCAGAGGTTAAGTATCCGTATATCATCACAAATCTTGATCGAAGTCAATCTGAGTACATCGAGAGAGAGAGAGAACATATCACAAAATGATCAACAACCGTCATCGTCAGAGTTCGAACGAAGAGTGTTGAAAGAGCTACAGATTATAAGGTAAGTAGATGTATAGAATTAGGAACAATGTAGTACTTAAATTCCCGTATATGACTAACGTGACGAAAATTACTGCTTTCAGAGAAAAAGTAACAAAAATGAAAAAAGTTCTCGCCATCAAGAAGTCTAATAAGAGTCACCTCTTTGAACCCGTAGAGGGATGTCCACTAAAAACCACAGCAGAATTCGATGCATTTGAGAAGGCCGAACCAGAAATGCATGATAAATTGGTGAGCATAATTTGCAGAGAGTAATTAGACTTATTGATAAAATTAGTTAATGCATATTTGCATAAACAAATTTTCAAATATACCTGCTTTTCATTGATTATAGCAAGAGCATCTGGAACAACTGGGAGGACAATGCTTCCGAGAAACTCTACATCGGTGCATCCGAGCAACCATAACGAGCACTCTGGCTTTGGAGTATACTTGGATGGGTACAAAGGGCCCCGATGGAACCGTTGTACGTGCACTGTACAACTCTAAAATCATGCGCATTTTTTACGGTGATTCATACTTTTACATAAAATAATACAAAATTTGGTACATTCAATTCAAATACAGTTAAGTTAAATTAATTTCTGTTCACAAATAGTCGACAAAAAATATTGTATTATTTTTGTTGTGTATTTTGTTTGTGGAACAAAGATTTACTTGAATGATGAAAATATTCGGAACAAATCAGATTAAATACCATATCAGCTATTAGATCGCAATAGAAAATTCGCGTTCCTTTAAATTCTATTCTGTATAATTAATTAGATTAACATGAGAACGATTGAATACTCGACGATTTTCAGTAAAACGAACGATATTTTATTCAATTCGCTTCCACATAATTTCGATCGAATTTTTAAATGCAACTTTGAATACAGTTGGCTGTCTTTTTTTATCACTTCAATATTTCAAAAAGACAGTAAAGTATCAATTTGATAAGGAATACGTAATAATAACTGCAATTTACTTTTTTCTTACATACCAGGTGCTCTCCGCCACAGTTTTCCACATGAGTATCTCAACAAAATGACATTGGTCGCTGGTTTGGCGAAGAAGTACATCAAGTACTTCGTTCATACGAGCAGATAGCAAAGAAAGCTGCCGAAGCCACCCCAATTTCGCGGGGAAACGCAATGCGAGGCGAGCCTTCGCAAAGGAACATTATCAGTAATCACTAGGGCCAGGAAGTTGCTGTCGCTACGTATGTTGATATATGTAAAGGTTGTTGCTAGCGCGCGCGGCAAAATTAATTCTTCGGACTGAGGTTAGATGTCACTGATTAGCGTGATGTTTGAAATGATAAATGTCATATTCTATTCGTGCTACGAAATCTTTTCAGAGCAATCCGATGGGCGTGAAAAATAATGGAACGTATGAAAATGATAATAGTCAATGGGGGTTATGACATAAAACATTCACGAGTCATCGAAAGTCACCATGATCAAATGAAATGGATGGAAAATATTTATTGCAATTCCGAAATTGTCTTTCACACGTCCGGTCGCCTCCGTGTTGAAAGCGATCTCGGATACGACCACATTGCATACGACCTTTTTTATAGGTCATAAAATTTCCTATGTGAATGTCCGCGACGATCCTGGTCTAGAGTCCATAGGTGAAGCGTTGGAGAAACTCAATAGAAGTCATTGATTCATTAAATGAATTACGTTCCGATGGCAAAAATGAGGAGTGACCGTGAGCGCCGTGCTATAGATATACTGTGAATGGTATATCGCGTTACCTTTTGAATTTAAATTCGTTCACATTGAAATGAATTGATTTGATAATACGAATGAATCGTTTTCAATTTGGAGACATTTTAAGATATTATATATATTCGATTGAAAATATTGAATAATTAGAATTCTTGATCGTGTTCTCATTTCTGTTCTCATTTGCGCCCTGTATTATTAATTACGTCCTCACCAGTGTCGCGTGTCACTACATTTTACGATTGCCGACGTCACATGGACAAAAATTTTAATTTCTCAAACGTATCCAAAATATTGGATGATATGAATATGAAAAACATTATTGATGAAGTGTCAATGATATCCAATATAACTCTACTGTATATACATCTTCGTTTAACAGAGATATTCAATACACCTAATGTTAACAATGGTTGGTTCGGTAAAAAACATATTTTATTATTTGGTGATCTTCTTCAACTACCACCTGTGCGTGAAGAGCCTGCATTTGTCAAATTTACTACACTGAAAGCTGAACAACTATTAGACTCTTTAGGAAGCGCTGACATTTGAGCTAGCTTATTTAGTTATGATGAACTTACAATTAATATGCGTCAGAGAAATCATGCTTCTTACCGAGAAATGCTCCCAAGAATTCGCTTATGATTTGTAACTACAGCAGATAATAATATTCTAGAATCAAGGAAAATTAATTTCACTTCCGTAGAGTTTTGTGATAGAATACAAGAATTATGTAATTATATTGAGAAATTACCATCTGATACCGTTTCTTTACTGCCCACTTGTTATTTGTGTAATGTTCTGAATGAGTATATGATGAATATGATTTCTTTCAATCGTTGACCTTCTGATATCATTGTTTTGTAAATATTCGCAAGTATGGGGACTCCATCAGAAAAACGTCTTTTGCGACGATCGGCTCGTCTCATATTTTCGGGGATTCGACTACTGATGAACTCAGGTTGAAAGACGTGACTGATGCTATTTTGTGAATAATTCCTCCCTGAAAATCTTACTTGATCTGGATGATTCCCTTCAACAACACTGTCAATTGAAAATATTTTCCAACATCTTTAGGGATTTTACATTCACTAAATTGCAATGATGTATTATTGCTGCAATGAACACCATCAATGATATCTCCAAATAGTCTCTTAGTTGTCTTTCTTTCTAAACTTTTACTCAAACTCTGTGCTCGTATCTTGGAATTCCAATCGTGAAATTTTCCGGCTAAAATACCTGCTTGCCTCATTGCAGTTCTCTCAGAGGGAATGGTTTTTGATTCATCTGCGACCATATTGATATAACCAGACATCTGAGTGTATTGGGACGAATGTGTTACAAGCTGTGTTGCTTCGGGGAATAGAGAAATATGCCGCAATCAAAAATATCTAGCAAATGTTTTCGTAATAATGATGAATCATATGTCACGGATGGAGGCCATTCGTTTTAAGCCAGTGACACAGCAAATGCTATGGCGAACAGACCACAATCACTTCCATTTTGTTGTTGTACAGTGGGAAATACAACTGAATTATCATCGAATTTGTAACCGTAATAGAGTCAGGCCAAATATACTCTGTAATAATAATTCAATTTTTTTACTTTCATCAAATCGAAGATGAACATTTCTTGACCATCATAATAACTGCAAACCTAGTGTCCATTCGTCATTTTGTGGGCATTTCCATCAGTCAATGATCCATCAAACTTGTGAGGTAATTGGATATGTTTCTGATTCAAGGGTAAGGGTTTAATGTATTGAGGGATTTGATATTCCCAACTCTCCTGAAATGCGTACATGAAATTTGTTCGTAAAAGACGAGCGAAATGGTCGATTTCTTCATCTCTCAACCATGCATTATTGATGATGATCCCTCGATCATATTATGGAGGAGCTACCATTTCGATATCTGGAAAAGTTATGTCGCAATGCAGACAGAATTATTGGTCGCACAGCAAGACCAGGAATGAATAACTCAAAGTATCTTATCACTAGTATCTTATGATAAAATTTATATTTATGTTCAATAAAAATGTATATTAATGATGCTAACTACTACACAATAACTCGAAATCAGATTGAATCAAATAGAAAAACGTAATTTGATTCCGATACCGAACATACACATTATCATAAATCCGAGTTACATGTAATACTATTTAAGGTTGTGGACACATGGTGGAGCTAGTGTTGTGATCCGATAGATAGCACCAGTGAGTGAATTTCTATCTTTTTCGGAATTGATTCATTTTGAAGTTGCTCATTTATCGTTGACAAGTTACATCATTGCACTCGATATTCATGTATATGTGCAAGATTGAGGAAATATGAAAATTGAAAATTCAAACATTTTTTGAGATTCTATATTTTTAGAAATATAGAACATCATCAAAAAAATATGAAACATGTGTAGAACTATAAAAAAAAAGAAGATGAATAATTCAATAATATGAGAGTATGTATTGATGATGACAATATATAGGTATCATCAGGTTGACAAGAGAGGTTGACAAGAGGGATATTTGAATTTGTCCTTATTATCGATTGATAACGGTTGTGACCTACCAACGCTAGAGCAATTTAGGTTTATCCAAGGTCAATAATTCATTAGAGTTATCTCAAGTAGGACAGAGCGGGGAACTTGAATTGGTCCTTATGAGCGATTAATATCGATTGTAAGTGAAATCACAAACATAACTTGGGGTTTATCGGACATTCCTTTCCTAGGTTTCGTTAAGTGACAAGAGCAGGAAATTTGAATTTGTCGATATTATCAATTTCATAATAATCGATCAATTCGACTAGATTGACTGATTTCATTGATTCCATCAAAAGTCTTGATAGTATATATCTATAATATTATGAATGTTCCCGAGAAGACAGTTATGGATACGGTGGAGAAAAATGTTGGAAAGTGAGTGCAACACATTTTTTTATGAAAAATATTTAAATTCTACTTTATTAATAAGGATAATAATAATAATGTGTAATATGAATAGAATGAATAAAATGAAAACAATAATTATGAAAGTGAAAAAAAACAATTAAATTATAGGTAAAGTGAAAAATTAAAAATTAAAATTAAACGTTTTTGAAGTGCCCTTATTCGAGCCACCTCCTCTTTCGCCTCTACCACCACGTTGGCGCCATTGCCGACGGGCATTCCCCCCGTTACGGTGGCGATTCTTGCGGCCACGTCCTCGCCGAATGTTGGCCGCGCCACGTCGAGGTGTATCTGGATCCCGACCTATGGTTCCATCAGCCAAAGGAGGAAATGGAGGTGGCGCTGCGACAAACGCCGCCTGCCGCTCCTCAATTCCCCATAATCGAGTATTCATCTGTTCATTCTGCATAATTGATCGATGCAGATGCTGCTCGATCATGGGAAGACCTGGGCCACATCAACAAATTGGAGCCTGACCTAATCATGTAGAGAAAATACAGGGTTGAAACAAAATGAAATCAGAGAATATGTATGATTCACATACAGTACATTTAAAAGAATAATTGGAAAAACTCACTATCCTCGCGTTGTCGATTGATGTTCTGGTGAGCAGATACATGAGCATCTGCAATAAACAAAAGAACAATGAAAATTAATCTACAATAAAATTAGGGTCAAAGTGTCTTGATAAATATTGTTATGTCCATTTTGGTACATAAAAATATTACCACACGATAGAAATCTGATGATGAAAACTTACTATTCACATTTTGTTTCCAATTGGGCGCTCATCTGAAATAAAATATAAAAATAAGGAGACCGTCAATTTGCATACTTCGTAGTTACAATCTCCGAATTGATTTATCACGACAAATTATACAATACAGAGAATAGAGACTTTTTTGGTTACTAATCGATAACATTGTTGTCACGCATGATTTTCTATCTGAAAAATAGAGAACAAAATATAATGAAAATAAAAGAAGACAAATAAAATTTAATAATGCATAACGACATGAATAAATCGTCAAACATATAGATTTTTTTTAATCTTATATAGAAAAATCTCCTGTCACGGTGTTTGTGGTAGCACTACTCCGAAGCAACTCGACCGATTTTAATGAAATTTTTCATATATATTTGGTAGGTATGAGAATAGGTTGTGAAGTATATTTCATACCGCTGGATGTCCTTCTCAAGAAAATTTTTTTCTATTTTTTTGACAAACATTTTTGTTTTGTTTTTTTTTTAAATTTGGTATTGAAAAATATCTATAACCCTAAATTTTGACATTTCATTCTGCATTCGTTATTTATCATAACGCAATGCGTGCAGAATTTTGTATGATTTATTTTGCCAATTTATAAGAAATATATACGTGTTTTATGATTGTGAAAAGGTTCGTAAAATACTGCATGTAAAAATGTATTATCGGTATACCGTTTTTCATAAGTAAGTATAACAATTTCGTTTATTTGTGTGTGTGTATTAAAGTTAATAATGCCAGCAAGACGCAAGGGGACTAATTTGGGTGTTCGAACGAATAAAGCAAGAAATATGCGAAATAGTAGAGCAGAAAGAACAGTTGAACAAATCCAACAAGATAATGAAAATGTACGTGTGAGCATGTCGCAATTGTGTGCATCTCAATCACAAAAGGCACGAGTTGAACGAAATCAACAACGACAATTGGAACAGAGACAAGCGCGCCGGTTCGTAGTTCACACACGCAGGGAAAATTACCGGCAACGCCAATACGTACACGAGCTTTTACATCCACTTCGTTCCTTCGTCTCGCATTCCAGTATGAGTCACATATTGAATATTACGCTCATCCGAAAGTGATTGGTGCTATGGACAAAGAATGTATCAATTGTCATGCGCTTAAATTCGAACATGTCAGCCGGGATGTGTTGTGCATCAGGAAAAGTGCAACTACTAGAAATTGAGGCACCACCAGAACCATTGAATGGTTTGCTTATCGGCACGGATCCAGATTCAAACCTGTTCCTGAAATTTCATGCGCACATTCAATTCATGATTCCAAATGACTTTGTTCGGAGCAACAGAAATAGTTCATAAAACTGCGGCAAATGGTCAACAATTCAATACAACGTTCAAGATCAAAGGTCAAGTATACCACAAAGCAGGTTCTTTGCTGCCAATGCCAAACGAAACACATCAATTTTTACAAATCTATCTCATGAGCGGTGAGGACATCAATTGTGTGGATGTACGTTGCGGCTATAATAACCTTAATTCGCCTAATGCCAGGCGCATCGTTGGTGAAACGGACGCCTTATTGGATGAGCATAATGAATTATTGAAATTCTTTAAATCACATATGTATAAATGGAAAAATGATAATCATGCTATTGTCACCAATCCTGATAAAACACCAGCTGGAGAGCACGTGCGCAGATGCAATCCGCCTGTTGTTGACGACGTTTCTGGAATCATGGTTGGCGACCGCACATCGACGCGAGAAATCATAATTCGAAGAACACACATCGTTCATACGACGCTCTCCAATATCCGTTCATTTTTTGGAAGGGACCAAACGGATATTGTATAAACATTAATCAACGAGATCCCGCTACAGGCGATTCATTCATCATGAACGTCATTACTCATTTTGAATTATTAATATTTATGAATATGTTGCTACAGGGGCCGCAACAAACAAGAAAGTGAGCTCGATGGTTCTCATGCGTATTGTATGATGATTCGACGCGGTCAGGACAACATCATTCTGCGATGTCGTGACAATCCTTTTGTTTGGGTCACTAGCTCATGCATGGTGTGTTTCATGGCAGACATGTTCTTTGCGAGGTTTTTTAGGACTGTATCAGTGAACCGATAGTTTGGTGACACAGCGCGCCTGTTTGATGGATCATGTTGCCATGATGAATGGACCGAAATGATGTTCCGTCAGTTCGTCAGCCAGTTGAGCTTGCTCGTGGAATGATGCTGCTCAAAGAATCTTCAGGTCCTCACAACGGTTAGTGGTAGCAGCCAGCCATCTGATGCAGAGCACATGCTCTGATGTTCGGTTACCGGCCAGGGACTTCAATTATGTTTAACAAATTACATTTACAACCTTTTATAATAACTGCTTGGACTTCAACGAATGCCTTGTGCAATTGTTGATCTGCGGAATCAGAGAACCGTTTGATTATTTCTGTTTTAGTTGCACATACCTTTTGTTTACCGTTCTTCCTCTGGTGGGTTTCGCAGTATGTCTGCAACTACCATCATAGTCGCAGCGTCCAATGAACTGACGATAAGGTTATATTTTGTTGCGTCGTTAGAAATACGGTTTATCTGGAACATTGAATCCACATATATAAACCATAAGCTCAGATTGTTTTCCAGTATGGTGGAATCTTGATGTTGTCTACGGCTTCGAATGAAACGAATACTGCAGGGATGTCTTCCATTGGTAAAGTTGAGTAGTCGCGGACGGATCTCATTATGGCGTCAGTTTGATTTATAGCAGCTTATTGCGATGTTTCAGATGCCTGTGATTGTTGATGATTAATGAAAACCTTCTTGGACGGATGTTGTAAGGGGCAAGTATTTAAATGATGGACGCGTTGAGTACGGAAACACGTGGTTTTTGA
Organism: Zele albiditarsus; assembly: GCA_958496275.1. Lineage (NCBI taxonomy): Eukaryota > Metazoa > Arthropoda > Insecta > Hymenoptera > Braconidae > Zele > Zele albiditarsus. The sequence continues at coordinate 514,960 of OY292417.1, forward strand.
TGCTGCGCGCGCGATAAAGTAATTCACCCCAATCACGTCAGGGTCACCAATTATAGCGTTTGTGATATTCAAATAAGTTCGTGAACGAGGTAAATTAAATTCAAAATAAATATATTTATTTATTAAATAATCACTGCATAAAAACGTTACGAAGACTTTACAATTAAAAATATGGCAAAATCCAAATGATGTATAATCTATGTGTCACACGCACACAGCTGCAGCGTGTGTGCGCGTGAATGGTCGGAAATGATCTGCCTATTGTGAACGCAGCTTTTGTTTATATATGATTGCATGCATTTGTTTAACAACAGAAACAGAGACGAATTGCGAATGATTTTTTCACGCCAACGAAATTTGATGGCATCAGGTGATGGTGCTCATTCACGATCTTCATCATTGTCATTTCGTTCGGATGATGAGAAGTATGAAGGATGATGAGATAAGGAAGAAGAGAGATAAGAAAGCAGGAAGAAGAGGAGGATCGGAGTTGTTATCGAAACACTACAGTATTTTTTCAATTGATTTTTCTTTAATTTTTTTTGTTTACCATTTGCAAAATGATTCTATTGCGAATTTTTTATTTTTCAAGTTCTTCTCTAATATTATATCTGTTTTTGAGGCAGGGTCATAAAATGAAGCATGAATAAAAAAAATGAATGGTAGCTGGATAAATTTGCGTTGAATAAATTCTGATTTTATTTACTTTCGTTTATTGCTTTACAAATAATTCTATATAATAAAAAAATATCGAAGAAAACTTATTGTTTTTACCGTTATTGAAGTTCAAATTACATTTATAACCTTTGGAAGTAACCGTTTATGAGTTCTTCTCGAACATCTTCATTAAATCACAATTGCAGATCATTGTGAATCCTAGTATAAGCCTCGACATTAACATTAATTCCATGCAATGGCCGCATTCTGAGACGTATATTGTGAAGCTGCAGCAACGATAGCTGTAAGAATACGGAAGAACACTGTATGAAAACGTGATCCCGACAGGATATAAAAAACTTTAGACACATTCCAAAACTGCGTTATACACAAAGCTTCTTGCGGTGGGACTGGATTTCCTAATGGAGTTAGTAAAAATAGACAATTGGGGTAATCACCATCCCCAACCAGAACTGCATCTGGGTATTGTCCGTTCTCGAAATTGGCAGCAATGCGAGAATTTTTGAAAATAGTTGAATCGTGCGTTGAACCTGGCAACTACATCAATAAATTCCATATCGGCATTGCAAATTGCTTGCACATTGATGGCAAAATATCCTTTGCGTCCTCTGTGTAATTCTGCATTGTTTCCACCTGAACTATAAATGTGACAATTATTATTCAAAAACTCAATCATTAATACACACATAATTACTGGGATAAGTTATGTGACACATCTGAAAATAAATGAAGGAATTGAGATTGAATAAGTAAAATATGACATGAAATGGATAATGGATAGAAAAATCCTATGGAGTTTCTTATTTTTCAATGGAAATTGAAAGTTGAGACCCAATAGAGACTATGAAGGGAATGCATTCATATCGAATTTCCATGGAAATTCGAATTACATTTTGTTCCAATAAATACTGAGTGAAACCGAGATTTCGTCGAATCGCAATTTTGTGCTTGCAATGAGACGTAATTCTATTTTTGATTCAACTGCAATTTGTGACTCTGTGGGAAATAAAAATATTTTTTAACCGGATCAGTGCTCAAAATAATAATTCGCATGTTGCTTCCTACATGTAATACATATATTGATTATACATATTCTTTTCGTATATATCGATTTTGTGAATATCAAGATATTCACAATTTTTAACTGTATTTTATCAATTATTTCCTGTACTGTCGTTATCCGAAGACTCCATCACTGACAAAAATGATTTTGTTGCAAATTAGTTTGATATTGTGATCAAAGAGACTAGTTCTCAATCGGAAACTCTGTTCCACTCTGCATGACAATCATATATTTATTGTTCGACACCATTTAGGATCGAGTTTCAGATAAATCCACCCTTGTGTCAATATATGTTGACTGATGAATGTGCATGTATGCATTCAAGCGAAGATAAAAAATGGTCCTCGTCGTTTTGGGGTGAAGGCTTATCACCGTGAACTATTACAAAATACGTGGCGTAACCTCTGCAGATATAGCGTTGTATTTTTTTAGTATCACTGAATCTTCGTACACGTATAGAGATAATTATCATTTCATGTGGTGCGTGCAAGGTCATTTTTATTTACATTACGCATGTTACACTATTCAAGGGCTGCATTGGGAATTTCATACCTGGGAAAATGTGTAGCAATCGATAATGAGTGAAATGAAAATTTAATTGTTCCCGGTTTATCTCAGCTGCAGAAGTTTTATAAATTAGTACTGAATGTACTGGGTCTAGATAGAGGTTTTTGATAATGCACAGATTATTTCTTCATTCAAAACGACGAATGCCCATAAAAACAGTTTCCAATTTCAAAATACCGTCTCAAAAACGAAACAGTCCTTACAGAGATAATAAGTGGCTATTTATATTTTATATGTACGTGATGAAAATATATATTTGTAATATCAGTATGAAACTAATTAGGACACAAAAATAATTTCCAGACATCTTTAGATTATATTTTGTGTTCACAAGTATTTCTGTCATATATCTGCTCATGATTTACAACCTTATTTCTCATAACAATTGTACAAGGGGTAGAAATATATCATTTTGAAGATATTTTGTATGAATATATATAATGATATATGTTCATATCGACGAATCAGATACAGGATGGCTTCAGTTATTGCAAGTAGATTTATATAAACATCTCATTTTCCCAATAACGTATAAAATATAGATTACAAATAGGCCACTGCCATCGCAAATGAAATATTAATTTCTTCGTTATTGATTGCTTCAGCTTTTTGCCAATACCCAATACAGTCCTCAGATAGGTTTGCATGCATATGGATACATATGCATCACATGATATAGCAATTATCTCCACGTGTACCAATGACATTACGCGAGACTAATACACACAAAACAAGTTATACGCATTGATTGGGCCACGTAATGAAGCAGCCCATGATGACACAGTATTTATAGGAGCTCACTGGTGCCACAATCCTCAGTGGACAATCGGCCATTGTTGAGTGCAGTTTTCTCGATCGTAACTTATTACAAACAAAAATGGAAATGTTTTCGAAGTTGGTTCTAATGGGAATTTTATTCCAATGTATATTGTCATGTGTCGGGACATGGAATATACCTGTGCCAGGTTCAAATTATGATTCGATTCACGCCATTAATGAAATGACGGCAAGATATTCAATCCAAATTCTGTCAAATTTGTAACATAACATTACCTCGATACTTTTATTCGAGTGCAAGGTGGATATTTTGTCGAAGTGCTATGCAGATATTAAGGAAGTAGTAGTTCATGGGGACTCGGGAAAATCAACAAGCAAATCCCTCCGAGAGAGTGAATCTTTGGCTACGATCGTATACAATGATGCATCAGTGATTGATGACCCCGTCAAACTTCGATTACACCGCAATTCATTTGTCTTAACTCCACGCTCCGTATCAGATGTCAAAAATATATTATTAACATTCAGTAAGTCACTATGTTGGAATGTAATGGCGCCTTTTTTCATCTTAGACAATTCAAATAAAAAATGCAGGAATGCAAGGTCGATGTTGGTAACAGCTATGAGATTCAACTTGGTTGAATCCTTTTTCTCTGCGTTGATTCTGATAATGTACCATTGGTATATACTTATAATCCGTATGCGCATCGCGCCCCACAACAATGGAATCAAAAGTCAAGGACTGCAAAGAAATCATCAAGATTCGCGATATACGCTCGACGATTTAGTGCAGGTGAGATAACGAATAATTGAGATTAGATTGACCACTCGCTTCAAAACTAAAATTTTTCAATATTTCTGATAATTTTATTTTCGAAAAGGAGATATCTGTGAAGGTTTTCATTTCAACCGGACCAAACACCTCGATGGTTTACCTGTGATAGTCGCTATCCACCATCCAGAATCTAAAACTTTCAATTCATACCTACACTATGATGAAAACATCGAAGGAATGTATTCCGAAGATGTTTATGCTGTGGAAAGACTTAAATACTCGTTAAACGTAACAGTCATCTTCAGCATCATTGACTTGATGAAGACATCCGAATATGGAAAATATGGGCCATTTGATGTTCGGATGGGTCGCTACACGTTTGGTAGATGTGTAAGTTATCCAGTAGAATATAAGGAATTTCACATCGTCACAAATAATAGAGGCTATTGTACGCCTGTGGAGAATATCCAAAATTTCTATGGAATTATCACACTGTATCTCTCTATGTGTTATTCTACCTATGCCATTCATAGTAATTGTTTTATCTGAAAAGCCAAGACGATGGTCTCGCCGGTTCCGAAATACTCCGGTTGTTAATAAATGTTAGGTTACACACAGGAATGACACCATTGCTCTCAGAATTTTCTTTTCAATGATTTTTCTGTATTCTTTGATATTGCACGCCACGTTCCAGGGGCACATAGTAAAATTTCTGTTGAATCAAGAATACCGCAAGAATGCCGAAACGTTGATGGATTTGAGAGACCAACGGTATGATGCTATTCATATCAGTGAGGCACTTGAATCATTTTTTACTGACCCGATATTGGACGAAAAATTGGTTTTGCATCGACATTCCAATCATATTCTGGAAATTATTGGTAAAGATTCAGCGGCGTCTATCTGTTCCATCTCGATGTTCGTACTTCCATCGTTTGAACATGAGTGACATGTGTCACAGAAACCAGTCTTTATAATGCCCTGTGCGTACGTACCGCGAAAAAATCATTCGTTGAATGATCGCTTTAACCTGTTCATGATGTGGTTGGCGAGCAGTGGACAATCTGGTGATTTCCACAAGAGGTGGGCTGCCGATCATTTGGAAAGACAGAAAAGAATTACGGCGATGTCAGCGTTACCAGATATCCGCCCTATCTCCATGTCGATGCTTCAATGGTTTTTTATATTCTGGCTAATCGGACTCAAGCCCGCAGCAATGTCACTAACATTTGAGAAGAAGATCAGAGATGAACATACGAGAAGGATGGATAATAGAGAAGCTGCACGACGGAATGCCGAAAATCGTAGACGTGAATTAATAAATCAAATTATATCAAATCCTCATTTGGCAGCAGGTTCTCATCCACGATCTATTTGATCAAGTTTGAAATTGTGTGTGTGTTTTAGAACAATTGTTCTCATGAATGCATGAACGCGTGTAAACCTAATACAATTTTTATTCATATTCGTGTGCCATGATGGCAATAGAGAGAATTGTGTGTGAAGAACCGATCAAAATCAATTTCAATCAAATATTTGTGGTCACTTGAATGTTTTTGCGTCAGAATAGAAGAGTTTATAGTTCTTTGGATGAAGCATCACGTGAATACAATTACTTTTCACACGTATATAAAAAATGCGTGCTACAATATCGGAATATAAGTGATGGTATACAATCTCAGCATGTAATTTTGTATAATTATGAACAAAATTGTTAATCATAGGTAAAATAAAGATTGTGTCAGAAAATTATTTAACGTCTAGTGTTCATGTGATTCTCAAAATATCTGAAAAATAAATATGTTCACTCTAATCTTCCAAGGGTAAAATCATTATGCTTCTTAGCAAAAAATATGGCTGTTATATTATATGCTGCTCATTGAAATTATCGCTATAATTTAGGATAATCTCGCAGTTTATATTGCGGCATGATATGATAGGGATAAGATTATTCTCTGTATATCGCCAGTGAAGTGTATTCATTTCACGTATTCCAGTCCAGTCTGGTCGTTTCTCTCGTGCTTATCATGGGCGACTTGTTCCCAATCATGTTCATGTCATCGCATTAACGATCTTCAGTCACGTGAGTATATGAAAATTTAGAAAACGAAATATATTAACACAAGGGTGGGCCATCGCAAATTTGAGTCACTGTCACATAAACCAAAGAATATTTGGCTGCCATGGAGAAGACCAGGGAAATTGTGGTGAAGAATATTTTTCCTTCATTTGCATAATCGACCTTTTTTTTAACCGAAACTTTAACTATTATATTCAAAACATCTATGTCACGCCGCATGGAGGCAACTCTCGTTGTGCTGTCGATGAGAGTTAATTGTCAATGACTGTGTTGGGATTCCGATTCTCTCGGAGTTCAACATCAAATGCTGCTCGTGAGAAACTGAAATTACGCTTTATATAAAATATTCTTGATAATTTTTTCAAACTCTGTTTATCATATTGTCGGTAATAATTCTTCATTTTATTTCTCAGTATATATCAATCATCTCAGGTTCAGTGAAGTGTACTGTTGAAACCACCATTCAGTACGATAACTACTCCGTTCAGTAGTTATTGAACTGAATTATAGGTTGTTCCTTGAGGTATCTGAAGAGATATCCATGACAGCCATCATTATCTATAGCATAATGGCTTTTGTTTTGTTTAGACAACAGCGTCGTACCAGTCGAAAAAGACGCAAAACAACATTTTACATTAAATAAATTGAAACCCAATGAATGCACAACTAACCATATTGTAGTTACTTTTGAAATACTCAAAATATTTCATTTGTTAATTTATTGCCGTTGGAAAAAATAAATTATACGTTCCTGAGAAATTAAAGAATTGACTGGAATTTCTCAATGAATAATCGGAATATTTAATGTTTTTCAAAGCTCTGATAAAATTTCATTTGAAGCTGGCATAAAAATAATTTTCAAACACTTTTATCCTATTGAATAATTCGATGTTAGTAATTGCCAGATAAATATATATTATAGGTTTATTGTTGTTGTCGTTATAATTGAGTAAATAAGTTTCTATGTTGATTCATAGATAAACCTCGTTGGCTTCAGCCATGTAATTTTCCAGAATAATCTACGTTTTAGTTTCCGACCATTCTATTCTATTCTTTATCACTGATCTTGATAAAAAATGAGAATTACATCAACATGATGTGATGTACAATGAGCGTGATCCAATTGGACTCTTGATTGTTGCTATTTTCTCAATTCTGGATGCAGATGAAATTGATATGTATCAACCTTCAACTGGCACAACTCCACCATATGACATTACTGGCACAAGGGGCACTCCAAGTGTTCAAACGCGTTTTGCGCAGCCGCTATTGTAGATTTTTGTATGAAAATTTAATCTGATATAGTTTCAAGTACGGTTTTTGAAGTATAATCGATTTTGTAGTGATTTGTTAGATTTAACTTAATTAAAAAAAGCTTCGAAAAAAAAACCTAAGAAGTGATTTTTTTTTTACTTAAAAATTCATAACTTCCTAAATTTATAATATTTTCAGCTAAAAATTTACAGTTGTACTCTCAAGTTAGTACATGTTGAGGAAAAATATAGTGCGATATCGATGGTCCCAAACAGGTATTTATTTTGCAAATTGAAAGTGTTAATTTTGGGTGAAATGAAGGAACACATTATTCTATATCCAAATCCATTGTTTAAATTGAAAATTGCAAAAATTAATATAAAAATAGGAGAAAATAATTATTCCATCATAAATTAATGTGAAAATGGTCTCCAGCAACTCGTCACGGAGCAACCGTGGCCGAAGATTGTATGCCGTCTGATAATTAAAAACGTATGAAATAATGGAAAAAAAATTTATTTCACTTCACATGATGTACGTACACTTGAAATTGTAGAAAAATCACTAACAATCGTTCGAACTTCATGAAAAAAAAACTGCCTCATACACTAACGGCACAAGGGGTAAAAAATACCCCACGTTCTCAGGAGGTCTACTTTGAAAATCTGTTCAACACACACTGACGCTTGTCGCACAATACTATCCCACTTTTTCCCTAGTTAATGATGTCAACTGATGGTAAATGGCAACACTCGATCCATTTTATTGAATTTAGTACGTTTTATTCGAGCTCAAAAAAACACTGGGGTATTTTTTACCTCGAGTGCCAGTTAAAGGCTAACTCAGTAAATTTTGGAAGGTGCGCCAGGACAACGCAGCGCTACACAGCTAAACTCCCTGCTTTTGCATCAACATGTGCTACAGAAGCAGCGAGCGCTGCGCTGCGCAGCGCTGCGTTTTCCTGGCCACACCCGAAGGACCCGAAGAACATACCGAAGGACCGTAGAACCTTCACGAGTTTGCAATCGAGTGCTCCTACGACGAATGGCCTTGCAGCTTTTGTGAAAAATTTGGCTTGGGCCAAACGAATTTCCTCAGGTGTTGATGGAAACCTTATTATTTCTGGACGCAAATTAGCTATAGCTATGACGGCAGATACTCGATGAACTATACTCCAAACCGTCCGTTCACTGAGGCCCAGGAAATCTCCAATCACAATCAGAAAAGAGCCAGTAGCATATACTCGCAAAACTACGAAAAGCTGTACCGGCATAGGAAGAGCCCAGTATCTAAATAATTATTTACAACACTACGATAATGCTTTCCTTTGGAAACAATTATTTATAAATATTCACCTGTCACCATGATGTTCAATTGAATGTCTTACTCGGTTCAATAAAACGCGGAAACCTCTTTTGTTGAATCTGAATCTTGCTCGAAATTGTATCTCATCACATCTCGGTAATAATTAATGCGAGGTAAAAACCGGTATCGCCTTGACTGCTCTTCTTCATCTTTGTCGATACCAGTGTCATTGTCTCATCAAAATGACCGAAAAATCGATTCATTTTATGCACAATTGAATCTACTATACTAACTTTAAGAAAGTTGGTTCACTGGAAAATTATTATTATTCACTGAATACTGTTTTTTGGGAGTAAACTGTTTACACCGTGTTTTGCCACACATACATGTGCATAAAATAAATATGGCTGCCCGAATGAAAAAATTCCAGCGTTCTCCGTTAAACAGCAGATGGCGCGCGCTGCTAGATTCCGAGGCTATATTAATCCGAGTTTTAACTCGAGTGCTAATTCTCGGACTACATTAGTCCGAGAATGAAGAACTCAGCCTAAAATATTTTATTTAAAAGCTGCTCTAGAAGTCAGTCGACGACAAATAAAATAAATATCAAACGTTCCCGTATGCATTGAGCGTGATTCAACTTTCATTGTATTATTATCACTCAATACCCAGTATAATTGCAAAAATAACCGATCTCCACATCAGTTATCATAAGTATCAAGTGATCTCAATGAACAAATAAAAGTCAATAAATCAATTCAACTAACCAACTGATCATAATTCGCGATGCAACGCCAGCAATCCAGGGCGTAGTGCAATCGTCGAAATAATAAACAGTAGTAGTGAAAATTAAAATTTTAATCCTCAATGATTTTTTAATCATTGTGGACTTGTGTAATCGGAACCAGACGTATCGATCCGACAAAAAAAAAAATCCAAGAGCATCGAGGTCAACAGAGTGCCAATACGCACTCAATTAATCATCAATGATCATCGTCAACGGAGCTTCAAGAACAATATGTATTAAGAAACAAGACAGGTTCACCTGACAGAATACACAACCATGCAAGAGCCCCCCCCCCCCACGTACGACACACTCTCAGACAGAACGACCGATTTCAACTAGGACCAAGATTACTTACATTGTATTCCACACTTTGACGGCACTGATGTAGGCTACGATGCGAGCGAATTTATCATGCACTATAGAAACACGGAAGAGTATGTTCCACCTCATAGAGAACCCGGAATTCTAGCCTTACTAATGGTAAGACAGAAGGGTGACACATTGAAACGCGTAAGCAAATCCAAACCACGCACAATCGACGCATTAATCAGTTTCATTAGAGACTATTTCGACAAACCCAAATCTCACAATACACTACGGCAAGAAATAATTAACTTCAACCAACTACCCAACGAAAAAATTAACGCGTACGCTGGATGAGCTGAAGAGCTGTTAACCAAGGTATTAGAACAACCACAATCGACTAATAATAAGTTGATAGACAAGGATGCTAATAGGGGGATCGTGACTCAAGACTTCACTAACGGGTTCGTGCGATGTCTCCGCAGAGAATATCTCAGGCTATTTAGAACCAGAGAATTCGACTATCTCCAATACGCAATTGCCGAAGGCAGATTGCGGAAAGGGAGCTCAATGAATTCCCTTTCAACCCATACCACACCCAAAGAGAATCCTTGTAGCATAAGCTCATAAGAAACCAGCTATAGAACCGGTCAAAGTGAAAGCACCGAAGCCACAATGCGTGTTTTGCGGGCGAATAGGACACAGCGCAGAGATTTGTCATAGGAAAAAGGCAGCCGAAAGGGCGAACGAAAATACACAAAATGAAAACAATCAGGGTCAATTTTTTCCGTCAGCTAAACCTCGGAAAAGTTCCCGAAATCAAGGTTTCCCGAATAATTATCCCAACTTCCCAATGAATTTTCCCACTAATTACCCTCTTCACCCTAATAGTTACCCATGTTTCCCGAATAATTATCCCAACTTCCCAATGAATTTTCCCTCTAATTATCCTCTTCACCCTAATAGTTACCCATGTTTTCCAATTAATTATCCGAACCAAAATTTCCCTACTAACTACCCCGAGTATAATTTCCAGAACAACTATCCTTTTCAAGGAACACCAAATATCCCAAACCCAAATCCACCATACCATATTAAATCTTGTAAATATTGCAAGGAAGTGGGACCTGTTACTCAGGAATGCCGCAATCGGGAGGCGCGAACTTAGGGCTCCCTACAAAATAATGCCAACAACCAATAATCGAATTCGGGAAACGACTAGCCCCCTCATCCCACGGGTGTGGCGATGAAGGAAATCGAAACTTTGTGCTAACCCCACCCACTTCATTACCAGACAACCGCAGTTCCACTTACAAAACGGAATCACAGTTCAGAATTACTCCTAAATTTCGAATCGACCAAGATCAAATAAGTAAAGTAGTTCAAGAAATATTAAAATTACCAAAAATTGAATCTCGTGTTGGAAATATTTCGAATCAAAAACCAATAGAGCAGACGGTAAAAGAAAATCCGACTCTTAAAATCGAATCTGCCACACCAACTCAACACCCTCAATTATCGTCAAGACAGATCAGTCAAAATTAAATTAGGGACGACTCCTGATCGACACAGGTTCAGAATTGAACCTGATTAAAAAGTCTGAATCAGCAAATCCACGGACATATACCGTACGAACTGACCGGAATTTCGAATGATGATAAACCAAAGACTATGGGAAGAGTGATATTATAGACACAGACAATTCTTACAACAAATGCCATGTTGTGCCACATAAATTTCCCTTAAATTGTGCAGACATAATTGGTACGGAGTTCATGCAGAAGAACAACGACAAAATAGATTATAGTAAGAATGACGTTAGCTTCAATAACGTAATATACAAGTTTCACGCACGAAAACAGTTTGTTTCACCAACAAGAAAAAAAAACCGCGATGTTTGTACGAACTAATGGTGTAATAGAAGGATACCTCCCCGCCCTCGATTTTCCAAAAGGTATCTATGCAGGCCAATCATTAGTATCCAATTGTAACGGTATCGCTCATAAGTACGTTATAAATAGACCAGAAAAAGATATCACCGTAGACTTCCCGGTCGTCCCATTATACCCATTCGAAACTAGTGAGGACAAGGCGAGTTGAAACGCAGGAAAGAAATAATATGGGACTTGTCGAGTAAAGATCGTACACAAAATATAATCGAAACTTTGCACTTCGAACATTTAAACGACGAAGAGCGCAAAACGCGGTACATGAACTCGTGATTAGCTACAGTGACATGTTTCATCTTCTCGGAGAATTATTACGAGCTACTGACGCGACCACTCACAGAATATATATAACTGACGACATCCCTGTATTTACAAGACAATACCGTTTCCCACAGGCACAAAAGACAGAAGTAGAAAAACAAATCCAAGACTTTATAAATATGGAAATTATTCAACCATCTAGTTGACCATTTAATTCACCAATATGGATAGTGCCAAAAACAAACTGACGCACAAGGAAACAAGAAATGGCAACTTGTAATATACTATCGTAAATGAAACGAGAAAACAATAAGTGACGCATACCCTTTACCCCTCATTAATGACCTTCTCGATCAATTGGGTGGTGCCAAATACAGTTGACTGGAAACATCCGTTCAAACAGCACGCATATTCTTCACTCCGAAAATGTAATTTTCATTCAACAGAGTGATTAACAATTTTCGATTTATTTGAAACTACCACTAGTGTATGTTGTGTTTTAACCACCAATTTTCAAATAAAGATATTAATATTAAAATGCAATTATTCATCATAATCTAATTTATCGCATACAGTTTCTTTTTCACACACTACAATTTACTTCTCTGTGGCTTTCTGAACAATAATTCGTCTCAACATACTATCGACGAGTTATATCTAAGAATGTGAACTGCAACTGGAACTGTCTACACCTCCCAACGAGCGATATTCAAATTTGAGATACATATGCGTTTAGCCCAGCATGTCATCCTCGGAGAGAAAACGGGATGCTACCTCTCTACATGACACCAATTATCTCAATAAAATAACAAAAAAGTCTGAAGGCATGAATAGAAACATATCTAAAAGCTTTGACTTTGAAAGAAGTTATGAAGAACTACTTAAAGGAAAAAGCAAACCGAAACCAAACACAATATATAAACCAAATACAAATATAACGAGGTCGAGAAAAACAAATTCCGAACATAATGTGACTTCTCTCCAACCGTTAACGATTCAAATTCAAATACTCATTCAATTCACAATACAAACAACATGGAGCTCGAGTATAATATCCCATTTACATCTACACGATCTGATACTGCAAATACACCAGCGAAAACCGTCAACCATAGGAACATCGACAGATTCAGCCCACTCATTGACCTCCAAGATGATGACGACAATATACTCCTGCAAATGCGCATCCGCCATCCTTCAACAACAGAAACAGCCAACCCAGGTAGGGGTAACAAAAAAAAATCTAAACAGTTCTAAAGACCCCCCCCCCCCCCCCACCCCACCCCCCGCCCATTCATGTATTCAAACCCGAATAATAATGCTATAATTAATTTAATCAAAACCAATCAAATAATCAAAAATAACTTCAGGGTTAAACAAACGGATTTAGATAAAATCACAATTTATGCCCCAACCGACATGACTTATAATTCTATTAAGAAGATTCTCAAAGATAATTGTATCCAATTTTACTCATATACCCCAAAATTAACTAGACCAAAATCATTGATATTGAAAGGTATTTACGGAGATTTCTCGGCGGACGATATAAAAAATGAAATACTCGCCTCAAAAAATCCCAACTATGGAATTATTAAAATTTCCAAGATTTCCAAGAACTATAATAAATCGGATCCAACGAAATTCCATTTCTTCGTTCAAATAACACAAAACAGCAAAATCTCCGAATTAACAAACAATAAACATCGCACATCAACGAGTACGATGGGAACATCTAAAGAAGACCACAATTTACCAATGCAGAAGATGCCAGAGATTAGGCCATGCTAGCTTTAATTGCCATCTAGCTTTCAGATGCGTGAAATGCAGCGAAAGTTATGAACCGGGCAATTGTAAAATAACGGCCACAGCCTCTAAAACTGAATTAACCTGTGTCAACTGCGGTAGTAAATGTCACCCAGCGAATTTCAAATAGTGCCCATTCTATTTAAACCCATTAATAAATTTAATAAATCATAATAAAAAAGACAACACAACATCTACCATCAAGAAAGCTCAAAACATATTCAGAAAAATTGAACCCAACTCCTCATTCGCACAAGCCACAAAAAAAACCGAGCTCAGCCATATTATAAATCAACGAAAACCAGCTTCTCAATCAATACACGAAATACCCACAACCAACGATGACGCAGCCCCATCCTGCGTCAATAATTTGAAAAAAGATATCATCGAATCTATTAATTTTTAATTAGACTCATTAAATAATCAAATAAATAATAATGCAAACAGAATTGATCACTTATACGAAATTCTCAATATAAATACCGAACTAATATAATGGGCAATGATAAGGATCAATTGAACCCTATATTTATTCCCCGGCCCACAATAAAGGAAGTAGTCCATACTCAAATCATATAAACCAGATTAAACTAACTGCTATCAACGTTAACTCAATAATCACATATCAAAGACGATATGACCTCCATCAATTTATGCAAGAAGAAAAATCCGAAATTTTCCTCCTTTCGGAAACCAAACTAAACAGTAAGCACATAGTAAACTTTAATAATTTCACAACAGTCAGAACGGATAGAAAAAACTCAAAGAAAGGTGAAGGCACCGCCATTCTCCTAAAAAACAACATCGTGCACACAGTCTTATCATATCCATCGTCTTACAATAATAAAATAATCGAATACACTATAATCAAATTAAAAATTGCACATAACCATCTTCTATACATCATTAGCCTATATGCTACAAATAGCACCACCACCAAAAACGAATTCATCTCTGAACTCAACCATATCTTTGATACTCTAGATCTAAAAAATAGCAATAATCACCACATCATTGCCGGTGATTTTAACGCGAAACATATCAAACTGGGCGATTGCATAAATAATCAATGAGGCAAATATTTAATTGAATGAGAGAATGCTAATTCGCATATCTTCCGAACCAAAATATTTATCCCAAATGCCCAAACGTATAATCTAGCAAAATCATTTTTAGATCTCTGTATCGCCGACTCACAAATCGAAATTCGAACGGATAACAATGATAGAATATCATCAAAATACTACGGAAGCGATCATAAAGCGATCACACTCCTCATTACCCTTAGTAATCAAAATTCCATCGACTGCTCTCAACAACTATCTGCACTACAATATAAAAAAACTAGATGGAAAAATTTCAATAACTACCTGAGCAAGAATTACTCCATCAATATCCCAGACGATCAAAATCTGACTATTGATGCAATTGACAAAGTAATATTAAATGCCATTGAAATATTTGTCCCAAAATCAAAATATCACAACAACATAAACCCATACATAAACAACAAAATAAACAGATTACATAAATTGAAATCGCTCTCTCTCATTGCTCAATCATCATCGAAGAAACCAGGGCTCGTCCAATACTACTATTACTGAAAATATTAATCAATATAATCAAAAATAAAATAATAAACGAAATAAAAAAGAACGTCCAAAATCACTGAGAAAAATTATATAATTCCATCGATCATCGCATACCAGAAGCTTTTTGCCCGAAAATTAATCAATTTTTTCGGAGAAAGGTTAAAAAACATATTCCTAGTTTAAGGAGGATAAAAATGCACAACAGTTACTGGATAGAGCTAATATCGACACAACATTTTTACCATCGGATGATAACAATTTTTTAATCACCGAAAATATCGATAAATTGAACATCATCGGAGGTTATTACGAATCAATAGAATCGCCAAGATTTTCAAATAATAATTCCATACTCAGATCTCTCTCTTATCGATAAAAAAATTAATGCATGCAAAGAAGACTTCAATAGAGATAGAGCTACATGCTCAACAATTATCAACTTCTCGCCAGATAACAAGTTTACGTCCCCTCTCCTCCCTAATGAAGAATACAATTACATCTTTTGTAACATCAGGGAGGTCAATAACATTATAAGCAACTTACCAAACAAAACTTCGTCAGGAACTGACAAAATACCCGCAGTCATTATTAAACATTTACCGCAAAATATAATAAGAGATTACACCATATTATTCTCTAATTTTCTCAACAATAATTATTTTCCGAAGATCTGGAAAAAGCAAAGGTTCGCTGCCCAATTGTAAAGAGGGAAAAAGACGACTCCATACCCTCCAGCTACCGCCCAATCATTCTTACTCCAAATACAAGCAAGATATACGAATTATTAACAGCCAAATTATAAGACACACTAATCAGAATAATATCATCCCTAATAATCAATTTGGATTTAGATTCAAACACTCTACTACACATGCCATAAATAAACTATTATCTGATTTAAACTCATACCTACTGGAAAATCTCTTTGTTGGAGCCACGCTTATTGATCTCGAAAAAGCTTTTGATTCCGTCCGGCTTGAAGGATTAATATTCATTCTTTTAAAAAAAAAGTTCCCAATTAACTTAATTAAATCAATATGGGACATGATTACAAATAAAAAATTCAACATTGATAATAATAACGCATCATCTAACTTAACTTTTAACATTCTACAAGGACTTCAACAAGGAACCGTTAACTCGCCATGTCTATTTTCTATATATACATGCGACATCTTACATTCTTTTGAGCTTAACAACAATAGCCAAACTCATTCCATCGCATACGCGGATGATTTAATAATCTATGTAGCTGGCAAATACCCAACAGAAAAACAGTCTAAACTAGAAAATCTAATAAATAAATGCAACAATTATTACTTCAATTGGAATCTGAGAGTTAACCCAGCCAAATGCGAATCCATTTTATTTCCCAAACCAATAAAAAATATCAATAAAAAAGCTAGAATTGGCAAAAACGAGTTTGAAATCAAAACAAGCAACCCGGATACAATGGAATTGGTTACCATACCAACTAAAACCACAGTAAAATATCTAGGTGTCACTCTAGACTACCTACTACGAGGGAACATTCACATCAAAACACAGCTCGATAAAGCCCGCGAAAAATTCAAAACACTCAGTCGAATTTTCTATAACAAACAGCTTACGACTAAAGCTAAAATAATCTGCTACCAGCTGTTAATCAGACCAATACTCACATATGCTAAGCGTTTTATGGAATATTAGCGCATCGCAAATGGAAAAATTAAGACACTTGGAAAGGTCTTGCTTCAGAGGCATAACTAAAATATACAGAAACAAAGAATATGAATCCAAAAGACACCCCAGCAACGCTATATTATATAATTCTGCTAATTGTATTCGCATCGATAGCTTCATTCTAAAATTAACTAGAGATTATTTCTCACAAATTCCAAACATCCCTAACTCAGATATTAACAAATTAGCTCATATTAATCCAACCCTCGCAAATTTCGCAGCCATCAAAGGCTACCCCTGACCGCAATACTTCACATACTACGATAGACTTGGAATTATCCAAAATGAATTCAACATCCCAACTATATATCATTGGTCTCGTAATAAAGCGTCCAAAAACCTACCCCCTAACATTTATTTCTTTGAAAATAACAGAAACAAAATCAAATTTTCCACTACCATTCCCAATATTGATTTTAATAACTTCCATCGCATTAATAGTAAATACAGTTGGATCGACGCTGGTACGGCTTGCCATCATGAGCTAAAAAATCGAGAATATTTGAATAAAATACAAAATGGGAAAGATAATTGATTAATTATATATAATAATAATGTTAGGAATAAGAGGAAAAGAGAAAAAAACGCAATCAACAATAACAATATGTAGAAATATTTAATTTACTTAATGTTTGTTCTATAATTAAGAATGATATAATATACATTATTTATTATCATCTTATATTCCACAATATGTATAATATATAACCCCATACTCTAAGTAACTCTTTATTTATTTTTTTTTTTTATATCTTGTTGCACCAAATTTTTATATTACAAGATATAGATGACCCATGTTCATGGATGTCTGACGGGCTTAGTACATCAAAGTTATTATTCAGCTTGCTTTGCTGTCCAAAGTCCCGCCCCCACCCATTGCACCATGCTTCTATCCATCATCATGACCTGTAATACCAAACTTATACATGTATCATTAAATGCTCCGACACGCTCTATTCATTGTTATTATTAGTTATTACAACTTTTCATTCAGATTAATTTATATAACCGATCTCAATACGATAATTTGTACAACAATGCTAATGTACAATTCTCTCCTAAATTAGAATATTATTTATAGTGTTTTTTTTTTACTATTACATACTCTTACTTAGGATACATAGTAATAGTATTAATAATTTTTCTTTTCCACCACATTGCTATTTATAAACATACCATGTTGAGCAATTTATTGTTACCCATCATATTTGCGCTATCATATAAGAGATAATTTAAGAACACACATCAATTATATATGTGAAAAATTTTTTTCTAATAACTCAAAGAACCAGTATAGCTCTGGCAGGAATTTTCCCATCATACCCACGGCACGTTCTCTCTTTATATAAGTTTATTTAGCCGATGAGGCATTATGTACAATAATTTTGTTATTTCTTTATTAAATAAACAAATTTAAAAAAAAGGTGGTGCCAAATATTTCTTGATTTTCGATGTAGCTTCCGGTTTCTATCAAATCACCCACCACCATGCACCCAATAGACAATTGTAAAACGGATTTCACAACTCCTCACGGTCAATGCGTGTTTAATAGGATGCCGTTTGGACTGAAAAACACTCCTGCGACATTTCAACGATTAATGGACTTTTGTTTATAACTCTCAGCAGATTACAAGGCGACGAACTACTGGTGTATCTCGACGACGTTATCTACACCAGATCTATCGAAGAACATAATACGAAGTTCAGAAACTTCGCGGAAAGACTGAGACAAGCCAATTTAACTTTACAAACCGAGAAATGCAAATTATTCAGAACCGAAGTAAAATATTTAGGACATATCATTGAACGTGACGGCGTGAAACCGGACCCGGGAAAAATAAAAGCACTCAAACCATTTACACAACCCAAATCTAGGACCAATGTTAAATGGTTTCTAAGCCTAGCGGGATATTATCAACGATTTATCAAAGACTGTATATGTAGCCAAACCACTAATGGACTTGACGAGTACAGAGACATCAATTACATGGACTGAACGACACACTCTAGCATTCGATTCATTACGTGATCTTTCATGCGAATATCCAATTCCTAAAAACCATCACTGGCAACAATATCATAAAAACCCACAGGTGACACCTGTCGCTCTCAACCCATCAGATCCAGATGTTGACAAACATAATCAAATACCTATCATAACGGCAGACATAGCACTCCCCACTAAGGTTATCGATACAACCGACAATCTGGAAATGCGGAAAGATGATTTAATTTGGCACGTCTACGGTTCTTACGACGCCCATTTTTTTTTTTACGTTTTATTTCTTATTTTATACATAAAAATCTCGTGTCACGGTGTTTGTGGTCGCACAACTCCGAAACGACTCGACCGATTTTGATGAAATTTTTAATATATATTTGATAGGCATGAGAATAGGTTGTGAAGTATATTTCATACCGCTGGGTGTCCTCAAGATAATTTTTTTTATTTGGTGTTGAACAATATCTATAACCCTAAATTTTGACATTTCATTCTGCTTTTGTTATTTATCATGCCGCAATGTGTGCAGAATTTTGTATGATTTATTTTATCAATTCATAAGGAATATATACGTGTTTTATGATTGTAAAAAGGTTGGTAAAATACAGAAAGAAAAAATAAAGTATCAGTATACCGTTTTTCATAAGTAAGTATAACAATTGTGTTTATTTGTGTGTGTGTGTATTAAAGTCAATAATGCCAGCAAGACGCAAGAGGGCTAATTTAGGTGTTCGAACGAATAAAGCAAGAAGTATGCGAAATAGTAGAGCAGGAAGAACAGTCGAACAAATCCAGCAAGATAATGAAAATGTGCGTTTGAGCATGTCGCAATTGCGTGCATTTCAACTACAAAAGGCACGAGTTAAACGAAATCAACAACGACAATTGGAACAGAGACAAGCGCGCCGGTTCGTGAACACACGCAGGGAGAATTACCGGCAGGGTCAACAAGTACATCGAGCATTTACTTCCGCTTCGTTCCTTCGTCTCGCATTCAAGTATGAGTCAGATATTGAACATTACGCGCATTCGAATGTGATGATTGGCGCTATGAACAAAGAATGTGTTAATTGTCTTGCGCTTATATTGCAAACATGAGTCAGCCGGGATGTATTGTGCATCGCGAGAAGTGCAACTACTAGAAATTGAGACACCACCAGAACTGTTGAACGGTGTGCTCATCGGCACGGATCCAGATTGAAACCTGTTTCTGCAGTCAAGTCGCACATTCAATTCATGCTTCCAAATAACTTTGTTCGGAGCAACAGAAATAGTTCATAATACTGCGGCAAATAGTCAACAATTCATTTCAACGTTTCAAACCAAAGGTCGAGCGTACCACGAAGTAGGTTCCTTGCTGCTAATGCCAAACGAAACATAAATTTTCACAAATCTCATGGGCAGTGAGGACATCAATCGTGTGGATGCACATTGCGGCTATGATAACCTCAATTCGCCTAATGGCAGGCGCATCGTTGGTGAAATGGACGCCTCATTGAATGAGCATAATGAATTATTGAAATTCTTTAAATCACATATGTATAAATTGAAAGTGATAATCATGCTATTGTCATCAATCCTGATAAAACACCAGCTGGAGAGCACATGCGTGGATTCAATGCGTCTGTTGTGGACGACGTTGCTGGAATCGTGGTTGGCGACCGCACATCGACGCGAGGAATCGTGATTCGACGAAAAAATAATAATCTGGAGTTCATTGCCGACACTCACCGTTCATACGACCCTCACCAATATGCCCTAATTTTCTGGAAGGGACAAGACAGATATTGCATAAACATTAAACAACGAAATCCCGCCACAGGCAATTCATTCATTATGTAAACATCATTACTCATTTTGAATTATTAATATTTATGATTATGTCGCTACAAGAGCCGAAACAAACTAGAAAATGAGCTCGATGGATTTTTATGCGCATCGTATGATGATTCGACGCGGTCAGGACAACATCATTCTGCGATGTCGCGAGCTGTGCCATCAATTCGTGGTCGACATGTACGCGAAAGTATATTGCGAACGACTGCGATTCTTACGACGTGATCAATAGAAGCTGCGTGAGGAAGGATACATTCACTTGCGAGACGCTATCATGAGCAACGCCGACACCGCTGAAATTGGTGACCTATTTTACCATCATCGCACCGTAGGCAGTCCACGTCATATGCAAGATACATACAGGCTGTTATGACTTTCGTGCGCGAGTACAGACGACCGTGTTTATCCATCACGTTTACATGCAATCCAAAGTGGCAGGAGATTACATTTGCTATTGCTAGGCCAAAATCCAATATATCGTCATGACATTACAGCACGTGTGTTCAAACAAAAATTGACTTCTTTAATGATCTTCATTACAAAATTACACGTATTCGGTCCCACACGTTGCTGGATGTATTCGGTTGAATGTCAAGAGCGAGGATTGCCTCATGCACACATTTCGGTTTGGTTAGTCGATAAAATACGCCCTGAGGAAATCGATAGTCTTTTCTACAGAAATTCCAGATTCGTCCACTGATCAACTACTGTTTGATATTGTTACCACAAGCGATTTATGGCCCATGCGGTGATCTGGATCGTTTATCCTCTCATGGCAGATGGAAAATGTACAAAGCGTTTATCTAAAGATTTCACATGCAATATATCGTCAACGAATTGCTGATGATGGTGGACAGTCATCAACACTCAATATCAACAACGCAGACGTTGACATTGACAATCGTTGAGTAGTACCATATTCGCCTCTGCTGAGCAAAACATTCAATGTTCATATTAATGTTGTTCTGCAGTTCGGTGAACAGCATCAAATGCATTTGCTTGCAAGTATGTGAATAAAGGCACCAATATGGCTGTGTTTCAAATTCAAAATACCAATGTGAATGTTCCTCGATTGAATGACAACGACGAAATAATGCGCTACTAAATTGGCCGGTACATCAGCTCCAATAAAGCTGTCTGGCGTATCTTTGGTTTCTCAATACATTAAACAAAAGAGCGTGCCATAAATCCACCAAAGAGTACACTAATCGAATTCTTTGAATTGTGTGATCGTGCGGATACTTTTGCTGCTTTTGTGCGAACTCTACTCGATTCCGAAGTACCGCGCTATTTCACATGGAATCAAACAAAAAAAATACATGCCCCGCAAGCGAGGCACACCAATTGATGTGTGCCCCGGCCTATTCAAATCGAACACTTTGGGCCGAGTATATGAGTCAATCCAAGCCAGATTGAGTGCTTCTATTTGCGATTATTGTTGATTAATGTCACCGACCCATTGTTATCCCAAGATACACGTAAAGCGGATAGCCCACAGTATCCAAAATATAAAGATGCATGCTTTGCACTCGGCTTGCTCGATGACGACAATCACTGGGACAATATGCTTGCTGAAGCAGCATTTGGCTGGACAACAACTCAAATTCGTCTACTATTCGCTATAGTGTTGACCACATATTCCCCGGGACGAGCAGACACGTTGTGGGATAGGCACAGCGTTCAATGACTGACGATATATTGCATCTAATTCGCACACGGTGCAATGATCTTACGATTACATTCAGCGACGCTATGTACGATGAAGCATTGATTGCTATCGAGGATCCTTGTGTTGTTATTGCCAATTTACCACTCAGTCATTTCGGTATACGTTCGCCAAATCAAAGTGCATCTCATTTAAGGTATTACTACGGTAAAATCGATACCGCGTAATGAAGCTCAAATTTTGTGTGCTTCTAATTTATATGACGATACATCTTTCTACAAATTTTCAACACAATTGTCTCATACATATACGAGAGAATCACGCTTAAAGTCAGTACTCGTAACACGTATTTCCTATACCGGGTCAGTGGAATGCGTATAGATGTAAGGATTATATTTAATTTGGCCATGCTAATCGGACGGAAAACTTATATTAGTAGAACAAAAAATTAGAAATCGATATAAAAAAAAAATCAGCACTTTTTACTCATAGGACTCACTGATAAACACGTAAACGTTTAACATTTTTGATGAAATTCGCTCATGCAATGGTTGAGAGGGGACCGTTACGGTAGCGTCGCACTCTCAGCTGTGCCCACCGTATAGATATACATCCACTCTGCGACTATGTCCAGTGGATATACACACACGTACACTTTCTCATATGTGCTTCAACAAGGCAACTAAACTGACGAGTTAGTATATATATATATATATATATAAATGGAAGATTTTTTATATTTTATAACAACGAATCACATGTTTCGCAGTCAAAAAACGGGAGTTTTGATTTTTCATTTAGTCTTTTTTATTTACTGTTATAATTTTTATATAAATTATATGAAGATTTATGAAATAACGATTCCATAGAAAGATATAAATAATATAACGAAAAATATTTCTCATTTCACAAATGTAATAAACTATAACGTGCAAATTTAAACTCATCACATTTTATCACCAATATACAGTCTTCGCAAGAAAATGGGTAATTGCCTGTAGTATTCTTTTATTATCCGTGACTAGTAGTTTCTTATTGATTGTTCTCTCTGATAATGAATGGACAACTCCCTTCTCTCCACTCGTTTTTTGAACTTCTTGCAGTCTATCATACGTGATGCCAGCAGTAGCATTTTTTTAGCATTCCGGCCGATACAACGTTTTTCAAAGGCTCCAAATAAGGCAATGTCATTGCCACCTTTTTGTTGTTCATACAATTATTTAAAATTTCATTGAATCGCTTACATGTTATAAATAAACTTGCATTGTCAATGGCAGCGAGACTAAGTGCTTCCAGTACTTCCACGTCATATAATGCCTCGTGAAAATTTGCATTAGATTTTACATTTAAAATATCTTCAACCAATTTCTCTAGATTGAACCTTTCAGCCTCTCTACGCTCGGGATAGGTTTTTTTTTCAATAGAGACAACGTATCTGAAAAACTAACGATAACTGGTCGAAAATCATCAATCATTGAATGATTATTGATAGTAAAAACTAAACGTGTTCCATCAAATGTGACATTGTGGGCAACGAGTAGACAAGGTTTTTCAAGACATTTCAAAAATGCGTTGAAAGCATCCAGCGCATCTTCCATGGGGATTGAATTGACTTTTTGGCCATGGAAATACAATACCTCTTTCACATTTTTCAAATTGGTCACTGCAGATGTTCCTGTGTCCACTACTTGCGGTGGATTCATCTACGTTCAAAATCTGAAGTTGCCAGACTTAGCTGCAATTTGCAGAATGTCTGCCGAGTGGGAGAATCCAGAAGTTTTGACGTCAAATATACTACTGTGTTATAGTTACCGGGAATTGATATTGAATGTTTATTTTCGGACGGATCGGAATAATTTTTGCAGACAATGTCTGTGTCAAGCTCCAAACCACAACTTGACTTATACTGTTTTCCTTCTATGGTCTCACTTTTTTTTCCGTAAATTCTCATTATCTACGCGCAATTGCTTACGTCCAGCTTTGGTAGCAGGTATTTTCATTCGAGTCGTTCGAGCTTCTCGTATCGCATCATATCTCTTCGCCAATTTTTCTATATAGACACCCGGCGTCAATTGTACATTATCTCTCACTCGACTTATGTATTTTTCCCCGTCGTTTGGAGAACACACACAAGCTGAATAGCGATAATCGCACGATTCGCTCAAAGAAAAACAGTCGCATTTGCGTGCCCTTCTAGCCGTCGTGGAATTTACGCTTTCGTTCGTTTGACTGGACGTACGAACCGAAAATTTGGAGGCCTTATCAGCATATTTATCAAATAACTTTTGTTCACCTTCAATTGCCCATATAATTCATCGTTCTCCAATTGAACTCAGTGTTTGCCAATTTTCTCGAAGCTGCATTTGCACCACTCTCCACAATTTTCGTGGCGACCAAAAAAATGATCAGGCAGTTTGCGCAGAGCAGCTGTGAGATCAGAAGTCTTTCCACCGTTCTATGCGCAACGAAACGCAAAGCAAGTTTTTACGTGTTTGATGACATTTCTGCGCCTGAGTTCAGAGAAACAAGAACGCAATACATATAACTCGCTACAAAAATTTTTTGTTAGGTGCTTCGAATCGGCCAGTTTAAAAATATGTTCGGATCTTATTCGCCGTATTGCTGCTATTGTCGAGCTTTTTTCGTCCCCAATTACAGCACGAACGTTGAGCCCTGCCTCCTTGAGAATGTTGCTGCGATTAATTAATTGGGCTCCTACAGACGCTTCCATGACCTTAGAGTTCCCATCGTAATTTTGCCTGCAGCCATGATCCTCCTTACAATATTCCACATCACATTTTCTGCATTTACGACTGCATGTCGTGAAATCTAATATTTTATTGCTGAGTAGCCTGATTATCGCGCCGTACCCGTTCAGACTATCGCAGCTACGTCCATTGCCACGTTTGCTCCACCGCATGTCATACGATACAATTATATTTTTAACATGACCGAGAGTATCGTCGAAGCCTGGCTTATTAGTATCGTTAGTACTTTTGTTTTTGAGGCACATGAAGTCCGTGAGGGGGTAAATTTTGTTCGATATTTCCTGCGGCCTAATGGATTAAAAAAAGAAAGAAAGACAAATCCTGTTATAACACACAGATGTTAATTTTTGCATTTTTTGTTCACATTTCATATTTTTATATTTATATTGTGTCTTATTATTGATATTATTATTATTTATACTCTGTATTTTTATTCGAGATTAAGGAATATAAGGAGTATCAATACAATCAAAAATCTTCCAGATTATAATAAAATGTATGTTTTCTATGAGTCCGCCGATAAAGGCTGCAATTGTTACTTGAAAAATTGATTCTTTATTATGTATATACAATTTAGACTTGTTGATATGTACAATTAACATTCATTATAAATGAATTTATGGCGTGATGTATCGTTCGATAGATATTTTGTATGGGACCATTTTCTTGCACAACAATTTCAATAGTATTCTTTCAATACAAAAAAAATGTATTATTTAGATCATATGAAAGATGGAACATTTTATAAAATCAAGACGGAGAGCTTACAATTTCTCACGCAGCTTATCGACATGCTCTATGATTAAACGCCGTTTTTTTTTGCTGCAGCCCTTTTGTTTAGTTGATACAACATATTATGTTATAAAAAAGGCATCATGTGTACAATT
Organism: Zele albiditarsus; assembly: GCA_958496275.1. Lineage (NCBI taxonomy): Eukaryota > Metazoa > Arthropoda > Insecta > Hymenoptera > Braconidae > Zele > Zele albiditarsus. The sequence continues at coordinate 541,038 of OY292417.1, forward strand.
GATCGAAGTAAACAAAGATTTGAATTGATTCGTTTCCCAGGTTCAAGGGATGTTTACATCAAGACCGTTTATTATGTTTCATTCATCCAATGAAATTGGTTGCTAAGTTTAAGATGAGATTTTTATTTGTCCTAAAGAAATGCATTCATTATAAAAAGATAGTCACTGGTTGAATCGAATTACCAAGTTATTCAAAGCATGTACATAATGTATGTGTAAATGCATGAAACAATTCGAACAACGTTCTTTTCATAGAATCACGTACGTGGTTGTATTCAATGAAAAATATAATGGTTTGTTCTGAACGAATATTAATTTGAGAAAATCTGATTTCTTAATCCATATACAGTTGGTGCAAAATAATATCCCTATCAAGTTTCACTTGTGCATGATTAGACCAAACGAGCCGCTACCGCTGTGGATACTATCCACAGCGGTAGCGGCTGTTGACGGATCAAATAGCATTTGAAGTTCGAACAATCATTGGATCATTTCTTGATGAAGATTTGGTGTCACTAAATGGTAATGTCGAATCAAACAAAAAGTGTTTGTATCGATGATAATTGCATCTTGTATCGACCCTATATTTATTCGCAATGATCAGTTAAATTCGACAATATTAGGGAGTTATCTTAATTCAATTAATGATTGTTTTGAATTAAAAGGCGTGTATTCTTATTCAGCAGTAAGGGTTGCTTCATTGAACGAAGTGTTTTTTTCTCAATTAAAAAAAAAGTTCTGGCATTTTTTTATTCGGAAAAGACTTCAATGAATGAATATATCGTTGTAACAATAAAATATTTTTTTCTTCATGAATAAATATGAGATTACAAAATATAAGAACGATTCGAATAAACGTGGGAAGCAGGCTAGTGTATAGCTCAGTGGTCAGAGCAATCGGGTTGTCGTCAGAAGGTCCCGAGTTCGAATCCAGGCCAGAGTACCAAATTTTCTTCGGATCTTTCTCCGGGTGTAACACAAAATTCAGCAACGAAAGTAAGTATTGAAGCAAAATAATATGGTAACATCGTTCCCATAATTGTTAACAAATGAAATAGATTCTTGTAGGTACAGTGCGATCCCGATTCTCTACCACTTGGGAGAAGGACTACTACACTTGCCGCAGAGCCGGTGTACCAGGTGCCGGTGGCATGGGTAACAGATGCCCCTACAGCCCACGAACACCCCCCAGCTAACCAAATTGGACAAGAACAAAAATAGGATCGTTGGAAAAAATCGGGATAGTATAATACCAAATATGTGTATGGATGAATTGAATATATGATTGAATAACCCATTGTAAGCACAATATGCACACGTCCATAATGATTGAATATAGTACTACAACAACCGAATATTTGTTTCTGGTGAATTAATCTTTTGCCATATAAACTGTGATCAATTGTAAACTATTCCCAAATGTAAAAATAATAGTAGCAACAGCATATTCTTTGCATTCATGTAAATCAGAAAGTGATTCAATTGCACACACGATTTTTTCGACTTTAAATACTATTGGAGCAAATACATATTCGCTTCGTACAATTGCTTAATCGTTTCAGGGACATTTACGATTTATTTAACTTGCTGTTGTTATCTTACTAACTGTACCGAATTTTTATTTGACTCAATCAAAAAAACAGTTGATTCGATTAATTATGAGCTTTTGTCAAATGTAAAATGTAACGCAGTAACACTCCATGCATTCTGTATACATAAATCGAGAAGTGATTCAAGTACATATATGATAACACAGATAACATAAACAATTTGTCCAAATAAATGTTCATTCTGCACAATTCATTTTATGTTTGACTTGAAACTCAAAGTTTTCTTATCAATAGATTCTACCCTTCTTTGAAAAAAACCCATATTATGGCAAACGAGGGAAAGATATGAAGAACACCATATGATCACAGAACTAAAATATATATTGTTCACTTGAATAAATTTCTTCAAAACTATATAGTATTCCAACAATCGAATATTTCGATGGCACTATTGGATGACAGATTCTATTTGATCAATGCCGAATTCACTTGTTTGAACTAAATTTTTCTCTCAGTGTAAGATTTTACAAAAGGACGAATGGGTATACTTTTTGAACTTTTCTGTCCGCAGTAATACCTTAATGGACACCGAAATGAATCGTAAAAAGCATTACGATACTGCAGGAATGGGAGCGATTGTTACTTGTAACGTCCCACTACTGACTCATGAACCAAAAATCAATTACGACGTCATTATGCTGGCAGTTTCGGCGGGACACGGTGGATTCTTTTTTTTGATGCACCAGGTGGAACTGGCAAAACTTTCTCATTTCGTTAATTCTCCCAGAAATACGATCAAATATTGGTATCGCATTGACCTTTGTATCATCCGGCGTTGCAGCAACTTTATTGAATGGAGGCAGAACAGCTCATTCAGCATTTAAGCTGACACTGAATATTCAATATAATCCAGACGCAGTGTGCAACATAAAAAAACAATCGTCCATGGTCACAGTGGTGAAACAATGCAAAATTGTAATCTGGGATGTATGTACTATGGCACACAAACATTTTCTTGAGGCATTGAACAGAACATTCAAAGATATAAAAAACAATGACAAACTATTCGGCGGCACTCTGTTACTCCCCTTTCAGGTGATTTCAGTCAAACACTTCCCGTCATTCCACGTCCAAGGTACGCTGATGACATCAACGCTTGCTTGGAATCATTGCCACTGTGGCGTGATAAACATGCGCGTCCAAATGCCACAAGATCCATCCGCGGATACATTCTCGAACCAATTGTTAGGTATCGGCGATGGAAAAGCTGCTGTCTATAAAAATACTGGATGCATAGAATTGCTCACTAATTTCTGCATAATTGTTGATTCGCAAAATGTTCTCATTGACCGCATATTTCCCGATGTACGCACACAATACAAAAATCATGCGTTGCTGACAGAAAGCCATTTTGGCAGCAATAAAATGTGGACGCCGAGGATTAGAAGTCCGAGATACAGCAGTCGTTGCCAAGCGACTTGGTATCATACAAATCGATTGATACAGTTTGCGATGCCAACGAAGCTGTAAATTATCCAATAGAGTTTTTGAACTCACTGGATTTGCCAAGCATGTCACCACACCTTCTACGACTGAAACTTGGATCTCCGGTTATATTACTTCGGAATTTGAACGCATAACGGATGTTGCAATGGCACGCGGTGATCATCAAAAAATTGATGAAAAACATTATCGAAGCCACTATTTTGAATGGCAAATTCCGAGCCGAAAATGTTTTGCTGCCACGAATTCCATGTTTCCCACAGATGTGCCAATTGAATTCAAACGCCTTCAATTACCTATTAGATTGGCATTCGCATTGAGAATCAATAAGTTGCAAGGCCAAACGATGTCTGTTTGCGGCTTAGATTTTCGATAGACCATCGAGCCTATTTATTAGGCTGAAGACGGGTTGACAAAAAATATCATACACTCAATTGCTCTTCAAAATTAATATTGATTTTCTTCATGTCATTTTCCCTATTTGAGGATAAAAAATATATTACTTCTCTTCACTTTACATTTAACTTTTGAGAGATTAAACAATGAATATGTCCGTTACGTTAATGAAATCCATTAAATTGAGAAAATGAATGGCTGGTGTTTTTGGTTTTTATCGGCGATCATCGTCTACAGCGTTCCATTCCATTTTCTGTCATAGATCCCATCCTCACACACTTACAATACATCCGTTATTTTTTATTTAACAACCAAAATATTCACCAGAAATAATTCATGGCAGAACAACGTTTGCCGGGTCAGCTAGTATAATATAAAATCTCATAATACATGCCTAAGCAAAATAGTAAATGAATCATTCTACCTGCAGGAGCACGATTGTAATATGAAAATAATCGTTACGTCACATTCTAGTTGGGTCCAATTTAAGAGTAACGATAAATGGCTTTATGTAACAGTAACCCCAGAAAACATAAGAATCATTTGTGGTGATTCCGTGACAGATAAAGTTGTCAACGGAAAAAAAGGTATTATGGCTAGCACCTGATTGTAGCACAGTTTGTAATGACGTAATCTTGAATTCTCATTTTGAAAAAAACGTACGAAACTGTGGCTTTCGTACCATTAACTAATTGTAATTTCAGAAAACATTTTGAAATATTTTGGAAGCCTATACTTTAATTCTAGTTTGATTAATATCCACACAATAGGAACGCCGGATATCAAAGTCAGTGATTTAACTAAAGACGGTACGAAATTGAAGGAATAAGTAGAGAAGTAACGAAAGCCGGTAGTCATGAAAGAACAAAAACTCAACTAGAAAATCTTATGAGCTGGATTTGGTATGGTTTATATACGCTAGGTTTCTTAACCCTATTATATTTGGTGATTAAGTTCACAGTATTTGCTAACATAAGAGTCAAGTTAATTACTAGGGCCAGGAAGTTCCTGTCGCTACGTATGTCGATAAATGTGAAGGTCGCTGCTAGCGCGCGCGGCAAAATTAATTCTTCGGACTGAGGTTAAATGCCACCGATTAGCGTGATGTTTGAAATGATAAATGTTATATTCTATTCGCGCTACGAAATATTCTCAGAGCAATCCGATGGGCGTGGAAAATAATGGAACGTATGAAAATGATAATAGTCAATGGAAGTTATTACATAAAACATTTACGAGTCATAGAAAGTCACCATGATCAAATGAAATGGATGGAAAATAATTATTGCAAGTTCGAAATTGTCTTTCACACGTCCGCTCGCCTCCGTATCGAAAGCGATCTCGCATACGACCACATTGCATATGATCTTTTTTGTAGGTCATAAAATTTCCTATGTGAATGTCTGCGACGATCCTGGTCCAGAATCCATGGGTGAAACGTTGTAGAAACTCATTGATCAGCCATCAAAATTTTATGCAGGTAAACAAAAGTATTGCGACGGTCGCCGAAATCCATAAATTCATATAACTGTTATTCCGACGACTCGTAAATTCTGTGAGACGGCATCAATGTGACCGTACATACTGCTCGGAGTTTGGCGACGATCCCTAGAAACGCTCGCGTATCATCAATGAGTTTGACGACATTGCGATTTCACGGCTGGCGGTGTGTTTATTGAGAGTGAAGTCAACTATCATATCATGAAGCATCGATTCAGCCTTTAGAATCAACCTCATTCCAAATGAGACTTTCTAGAATACCCTCAATAGTAGCTCAGCATAGTTATTCTGATTTGAGTTCATACGTCATGGAAAAGCAATACTGCCTGATTCGACAAGTTGATCACTTTGATAGACGTCATAGCCCTTCAGTGAGAGTCCCCACTATATTGATCATTCGTAAAAATTATCGAAAATTACTATAAAATGTCTAAAAAATGCAGTACAGTTGCACATTCATCTTCAAACAGTTGTGGAATAACCAAATTCAGTGAATTAATTGTTAACTTTTCAGAAAATTTGGTGCTCTTAGAAGAGCTGAGACGTAAACCGTCACCCAAATACCTAGAATCGAATTGAGAAAGGATAAACTAAAGTTTTCTCCGAAATGTGGATGATAATGAATGTGAGATGAATACTAAATTCAGAGTTCTCCCACTCATGCATAGTCGACCCATTTCTGATCAACGACACCACGATCGCCGGCACAAGTTCAGATGTAGGTCACAATACAATCATAATTGATGAATATTTAGCAATAATGGATACTACTGGTATGACTGGATGTGATACTGATATGAAACTAACGGATCATGTAGGTCTGTGAATACTTTTGTTTGTTTCAGTATGTCACCCAGGTAATATCTGGCGGATAATTTAAGCATAAAACGTTCCGATATTCTTTTTTTGTCTCCAATGCGATTTTTTACTAGAATTGTATTGTCAAAATGTAAACAAAAGTGTACCAAATGCCGCAAAAATTCCTTTTTCTGTCCGATAGATCTTTGCAGTGGTATTTTGCACCACCGCACGACTTTGACCGGTATTTTGTCATCGCGGTGAAACCCGTTGCCAACTTTGGCGCTTTTCACTAACTTTAACTTATATACCGCGTCTCATGAATTTTCAGGATATTCCTTGACAGTCAATATTTACATATATCTGAACACGAACTTGAGGGGCTGACGAATTCGGGAAGATGGAGACAACAGTCGAGAAAAATTCATCGATTAGAAATGGCAGAGAAAGATGAAACAATATCAATGGAGTCAAATGAAAGAGTGAATAGTGATAAGTTTTCATGAGCGGAAGAATTACCAACAGTGGACGCAGATCAATTCGATGAAAGAGGTACTTGGCCAAGCTGATTTCAAATAATGCGAATGACACATGTTGAAATATCATAATTCAGTAAGGGGTGTCGTTGGTTTATTTAGACCCCGATTATGTGCCTGAAAATTATTGGTCCGAAGACAGGGAGAAAGATCAGGGAGCACAAAAAAACGATGTTAACAATATTACTATCAATATGAAAAAAAAAACAGATGTGGGGACAGGACATGTCTGATTTCGAAGACGTGGACCTCCAAACACAATCATCTGATCAGAATCTTTGTATTCAGAACAAGTCTGCGGCATCGAAAAAACCACGACATTTGAAGATTTGCATAAGGATGAAGAAGCGAAAACTAACCAAGATCATTCTGATTATCGATCTTGAAAAAACTTCGAAACGCAGGAGATTTCAAACACAATCATTCTACATTGATGATGATCATGAGAGAATTGTTGCGCGGTGGCCAAATCCAAAGTAAATTACGTCAATCGAATCATTATACGCATTGTGGGAAATTTGGTTGATCATTTTGATCAAAGACTGTCTGTGCACAGTGAACGTTGTTTGGGACAAGATGAAAAACCGAGGCGTGTGATAAAGAGAATGTGAATATTATTGGGAGATGATTTACACCCTGTAGCGAGTAAGCAACTACGTCGACATAATGCTATTATGGATAACGATCAAATAACTAATTTGATCTAATTTGATGTGGTACATATGGTTCTTTCATGCAAAATATTATCAATACGTCATAAGAGCTGTAATATTGTTGCCGGTTTGGATAATACTGCTGCAAAATATGCTTCACCAGCAATAACATCGATGATTGGCACGACATTGGTACATGTTGGAGAAGTGCAGTATTGTCATTTCATATCCGAGCCAAATGAAAACGGAAAGAAGGCGTTTTTAAAGTTGAAAAAACTAACTTACCACACGTACGTCAGTGAGACAGCCGTAGAGAATCAAGTCTGAATGTGGAGAGACAAACGTATAGCCTTCGAGTGAGGATATAACAGTTTTCGTGACATATTTGTCAAATATTCGAAAAAAATCCTATGATAGTTTATTGGATGGTTATTGTGCAGATGCCTGGGTACGTTTATGAGTGATCATGCTGCTTCTCATGCTCGTATTGAATCGTAGGAAAGTTCTTGAACCGAAACGTCTCCATGTTTCCGATTACCAAATATACGAGTACACTGAAAAATCACATAGGGACATTTTGAAACAAGCAGTTCTAGAAGCTAGGGCGGCTAGTGAGAAATATGTAAGAATTCAGATTCGTGGAAAAATAGCACGAAAACTACCCCTTTCACACGATGAGGATATGTTCAATTCAATCGAAATGATTTTTAAATATCGGGAATAAGCAAATATTGACGAGCGAAATCAATGTTTTTGCTATGCTTTGCAGCTTACGTCTCCAAATATCGCTTGAATGCATGCGCTCTGATGCATACTTATTCTAGGGCATATGGTGCGGAGAATCCTGAGTCTGCGGGGAACCAAGCTCCGCAAGCATATCGAAACTAATTTAGTAACTTACATTTTGAATGTAAAACGATCAGTTTTTATCGACCATCTCGGACACGCCCCTAATATCACAATCAAGTATACAAATTGTCCGATATTGATGAAGAAATCATTCAAATGACGCCACTTTTAGAAAAGGTTAATCGTATGACCTCTACAAACCTACACCTAAAAAGTTGGTCGCGTCAACTTTCGAATTTTTTTGTAGTGGTTCATATGATTTATCGTTTTTTCAAGTGCCATCATATCCAAACGACAGAATATAGCAAATTGTTAAGTCGTATTTGTAGATACATTCTCAAGTAGACTTCTAGCTAATAGATGAATACGTTGGTCATCCGTTCGAAATGCAGTACCGCATTCCGATGAAATGTTTGCATTTTAGAATGTATTTCACCAATTATATCTGGCCGAGCAGTATAACAAATAAAAGCTTGGATATTTAATTAATACTGAACGCTGCCAGCCAGTAAACAGAAGAGTAATCTGTATACATTTTTTTATTGTTATGAGTCAATTGCATTTGCTCCAGTATTCTACTATTAACCAATGTTGTATGCGATACTTCTGTGACCGGTAGATTGTTTATTCGTGAATCATAGTGTATTTATAGATAAGTGCCTATGATAGTGAACATAGTTCGTTTCTGAGATAGTGCCACTAGTACTGCAGCTTCGGAATCAAAAAAGATATCTTAGTTCAGATAGATATCAATGATGACAATAGCGTGATTGTCACTTACCCATTCATGCATGTGTGATTTGAAGAATTTCAATAATTCATTGTGCTCATTCAATACGGCGTCCAGTTCGCCATCGTGCGCCAGCCGAATTGAGGTTATTATAGCCGCAACGTGCATCTACACGATTGATGTCCTCACCGCCCATGAAGTAGATTTGTAATAATTTTGTAGTTCGTTTGGCATTGGCAGCGATGGGAGCCTACTTTGTGGTACACTTGGATTTTGATTTTGAACGTTGAATTGAATTGTTGACCATTTGCCGCAGTATTATGAACTATCTCTGTTGCTCCGAACGAAGTCATTTGGAAGCATGAATTGAATTTGCGAATGGAATTTAGGAACAGATTTGAATCTGGATCCGCGCCGATGAGGACACCGTTCAACGGTTCTGGTGGTGTCTCAATTTCTGGTAGTTGCACTTTTCCTGATGCGCAACACATCCCCCCTAACTCATGTTTGAAATTGAGCGCATGACAATGGGGACATTCTTTGTCCATGGCACCAATCAGCACTTTTAGATGAGCGGAATATTCAATATCTGGCTCGTACTCGAATGCGAGACGAAGGAACAAAGTGGATGTAAATGCTCGATGTACTTGTTGGCGTTGTTGGTCATTTGCTCTGCGTGTGTTAACTACGAAGCGGCGAGCTTGTCTCCGTTCCAGTTGTCGTTGTTGATTTTGTTCAGCTCGTGACCCTAGTGATTGAGATTCACGCAATTGCAACATGCTCACACGCACATTTTCGTTATGTTGTTGGATTTGTTCGTCTGTTCTTTCTGCTCTACTATTTCGCATGTTTGTTGCTTCATTCGTTCGACGGCCCAAATGGGCCCCCTTGCGTCTTGCTGGCACGGTTCACTGTAATACACTCACACAAATAGACAGAATCGTTGTACTTACTGATGGAAAACGGTATACCGAAAATGTATTTCTTCTTTTAGAAGCAATGCTTCTCGTGAATGACTTGCGTATGTGTGTATGAAAGTTGGATGAGGCGGACGTAGCGCCATCTGCCATTCAACAACATGAATAATTTCGTTCTGTTTGAAATACGAACGACGGTTAAGGCTGAGTTTTTCATTCGAGGACTAATGTAATCCGAGAGTTAGCACTCGAGTTAACACTCGGATTAATATAGCCTCGGAATTTAGCAGCGCGCGCCATCTACCGTTCAACAGAGAACGTTGGAATTTCTTTATTCAGGTAGCCATATTCATTTTATGCACATGTATGCATGTGTTGCAAAACACGTTGTAAACAGTTTAGTCCAAAAAAACAGTATCCAGTGAATAATAATAATTTTCCTGTGAAGCAACTTTCTTAAAGTTAATATAGAACGAATTCACTGATAATGAATTTAATTGTACATAAAATGAATCAATTTTTCGGTCATTTTAATGAAGACAATGCCAGTGATATTGTCGAAGATGAAGAACAGCCGCCAAGGCTATACCGGTTTTTACCTCGCATTAATTATGAACGAGGATGTGGTGAGAAACAATTTCGCGCAAGATTCAGATTCAACAGAAGAGGTTTCCGCGTTTCATCGAACCGAAAAGACATTTAATTGAACATCCTGATGACAGGTGAATATTCATAGATAATTGTTTTCAAAGGATATCATTATCATAGTGTTGTAAATGATTATTTAGATACTGGGTTGTTCCTCCGTCAGTGAAGCTACTCGTAGTTTTGCGACTATATGCTACTGGCTCTTTTCTGATTGTGATTGGAGATTTCCTGGGTCTCAGTAAACGACCAGTTTGGGGTATAGCTCATCGAGTATCTGCTATCATAGCTAGTTTGCGCTCAGAAATCATAAGATTTCCATCAACACCTGAGGAAATTCGTTTGGCCCAAGCCAAATTTTTTCACGAAAGCTGCAATGCCATGCATCGTTAGAACACTCGATTGCAAACTCGTGAAGGTCCTACGGTCCTTCAGTATGTTCTTCATGTCCTTCGGGTGTGTCCAGAAAAACGCAGCGCTGCGCAGCGCTCGCGGCTTTTGTAACACATGTTGATGCAAAACAGCGAGTTTAGCTGTATAGGATTTCAGGATTTTGGCTGTGTAGCGCTGAGCAGCGCTGCGTTGTCCTGAACACATCCTTCAAAATTTACTGCGTTAATAATTGAGTTTTTGAATAATAATTGTCACATTCATAGTTCAGGTGGAAACAATGCAGAATTATACAGAGGACGCAAAGGATATTTTGTCATCAATGTGCAAGCAATTTGCAATGCCAATATGGAATTTATTGATGTAGTTGCCAGGTGGCCAGGTTCGACGCACGATTCAACTATTTTCTAAAATTCTCGCATTGCTGCCAATTTTGAAAACGGACAATACCCAGATGCAGTTCTGGTTGGGGATGGTGGTTACCCCAATCGTCCATTCTTGCTGACTCCATTAGCGAATCCAGTCACACCGGGAGGAGCTTTGTATAATAAGTCTCAGATTAGAACTCGCAATCCTATTTGAACGCAGTTTTGGTCTATGGTCTAAAGTTTTTTATATCCTGTCGGGATCACATATTCATACAGTGGACCGTAAATCTTACAATTATCGGTGCTGCAGCTGTGCTTCACAATATACATCTAAGAATGCGGCTATTGCATGGTTTTAATGTTAATGTCGAAGCCTATATTAGGATTCACAATGATCTGTAATAGCGATTTAATGAAGATGTTTGAGAACAACTCATAAACGGTTATTTCCAAAGGTTATAAATGTAATGTGAACTTCAATAACGGTGAAAACAATATGTTTTCCACGATATTTTTTTATTGTATAAGAATTATTTGTAAAGCAATACAACCAAAGTAAACAAAATCAGAATTTATTCAACGCAAGTTTATCCAGCTACCATTCATTTTTTTAATAATACTATTTTTTAACATCACCTTATTTTTTGCATTGATAGAATTCAAGGTTTTGAAATCCTTCAATGAATTATGCTTCATTTTATAACTCCGCCTCAAGAACAGATATAATGATAGAAAAAAACTTGAAAAATGAAAAATTCGCAATAGAATTATTTTGCAAACGGCGAACAAAAGAAATCAAAGGAAAATCAACTGAAACAGTACTGTAGTGTTTCGATAAAAACTCCTATCTTCCATTTTCTGCTTTCTCATCTCTCTTCTTCCTTATCCCATCAACCTTCATTCGTCTCATCATTCGAACGAGTAAAGCCAAGCGAGTAACGCCACGTAAGGAACTTCGTTCCAAAAAAACAAGCATGGTATAAGCTATTTGTAGCATTCAACTAAAACAGAGACGATTTGAAATCGGATGAACAATCATCAAATTGTTGGAAGACCAACGTCTTTTGTTAAACATGCTAAAGAACATCATGCAAAACTAAGGAATGAAAATTATGCAACAGGTACTCGAATTATTCTTTCGAGTAATAAGACTGGAATTTGGCTCATGTATTGAAGTTTTATAAATTTCATTTTCAGGTGAAGGACCGCGAAAGGTCAAAGAAAATGTATTATATGATGCAGTATTGAGCATCATCACGGTGTCAGCTGAAGGATTGACGAATCCTACGATTGTGACGGTACTGAAACGTTTAATATCATAATTCTATACTTCTATGAACTAACGTAATTCTTTATTTGTATTTTCATTTTTGTCTACAGTGCTCTTGCAGAATGCAGAAAACCTCGTCGTGGAAACGGATGAAAATTCAATCACAACACAAGTATGGGAGGTATTTATTCTATACATTGTTTGTATTTTTAATACAGCATATTTTTCACTCAACTTTAAATATTAACTAATTTCCCTTTATTTTATATCGTTGGAGCAGTATTTGACAACAGCTGGAGCCATCAAAAAATGGGAAACTCATAAACCAAAAAACTTAAAGAGTCCACTAAATGAACCCTTGACACGTAACGTTGAATTAGTACTCGATGATTCTAAAGCTGTTGTCAAGGAGCTCCGAGAAGACATCAAACATAAATTGGATGATTGTAATGAGCAGAACCCACTTTGCATGAAAACATGCAAGCATGCAAAGCATAAAAACATCTCCTGTGAAGTATTTTTAAAAAAACAATATATTAATATTGATATTTTAATGAACCAATATTATAATTTATATTTGATCCTTTATGTTTTCTCCTTTGTCTTTATGGGTTTAAATTCTTTGTACAAAGAAAAGGCCGAACTTGACATTCAATTACTCAAGAAACAGATTAAGAATGAAGAATTGCGAATGATTTTTTTACGCCAGCGAAATTTGATGGCATCCGGTGATATGGTGCTAATTCACGATCTTCTTCATTGTCATTCCGTTTGGATGATGAGATAAGGAAGAAGAGAGATGAGAAGACAGGAAGAAGAGGAGGATCGGAGTTGTTATCGAAACACTACAGTACTTTGTCAGTTGATTTTTCTTTGATTTTTTTTTGTTCACCGTTTGCAAAATGATTCTATTGCGAATTTTTCATTTTTCAAGCATTTTTCTATCAGTATATCTGTTCTGGAGGCGGTTTAAAAAATGGAGCAGAATTCATTGAAGGATTTCTAAATCTTGAATTCTATCAGTGCCAAAAATAAGGTGATTATTAAAAAAATGAATGGTAGTTGGATAAATTTGCGTTGAATAAATTCTGATTTTATTTACTTTCGGTTGTATTGCTTCACAAATAATTCTTATACAATAAAAAAATATCGTGGAAAACATATTGTTTTTACCGTTATTGAAGTTCAAATTACTTTTAAAACTTTTGGAAGTAACCGTTTATGAGTTGTTTTCAAACATCTTCATTATATCGCAATTGCAGGTCATTATGAATCCTAGTATAAGCCTCGACATTAACATTAAATCCATACAATGGCCGCATTCTTAGACGTATATCGTGAAGCACAGCTGCAGTAACGATAATTGTAAGATACGATCCACTGTATGAAAACGTGATCCCGACAGAATATAAAAAACGTTAGACCATAGACCAAAACTGTGTTCAATAGGATTGCGAGTTCTAATCTGAGACTCATAATACAAAGCTTCTTTCGGTGTGACTGGATTCGCTAATGGAGTCAGCAAAAATGAACCATTGGGGTAACTACCATCCCCGACCAGAGCTGCATCTGGGTATTGCCCGTTCTCGAAATTGGCATCAATGCGAGAATTTTTGGAAATAGTTGGATCATGCGTCGAACCTGACCACCTGGCAACTATATCAACAAATTCCATATTGGGCATTGCAAATTGCTTGCACATTAATGGCAAAATATCCTTTGCGTCCTCCGTATAATTCTGCATTGTTTCCACCTGAACTATAAATGTGACAATTATTATTCAAAAACTCAATTATTAAGGGGACCCAGTGGTCTAGAAATTTCAAAGTCAATTTTTTTTTTCATATCTCTCGAAAGTATAGTATTTCGAGAATATACTGCGAAATTTTCGGAAGGATATTCACAATATTGTGGCTTCTACAGCCGGTTTAGTAGGTAGAGAGCGGTCGGCGCGCCGTGACGCGCGGCGAATATATAACGCCAACCGTCGGAGCACAGAGAATTCGAAACAAGCCCGAACAGATCGAAAAAATCAGAGGAATGAGACAACCGAGGAGTACGAGTATTCAGAAGGGATTTTGTATGGTGCTGGAATCGCTGACTAACTGTAAGTATCTCAAATTTGTTCAATCTTTGAAAATATATGTACCTAAAACTTTAAACTTATTTATCTCGAAACTACTTTTTTCGGCCTGATGTTGTACAAAAAAAAAAACTATTCAACCGAATCGGCTGAAATTTGTATATGTTATTCATAATATCAATGGCTATGGTTGGGGATAGAATCATTTTTTTATTCCAATAATTTCATATTTTTTAAATTAAATAACTGGTAAAAAAAACCTCGATTTTAAACATTCACTTTCGAAAGCGCGCCATTTTGTCAATTTTCAATAATTTTCTTGTTTTTTATTCCCGTCCATAACTGCACTTATACTGATCAATAATTTCTTTCTTTTTCATTTTTCAGGTCAATAGGAAAGCAAAAATGGACAACATCGTCCAGGTCCAATTTTTCGGAAGAGTCAACTTCAGCGACATTTTGAAAATAATAACAATTTTTTTTTCATTTCAAAAACAATTTCTTAGTATAAACGATGGATGTAATAATAAGCCTGATAAGTTGAAGTCGGGTTTTTATTTATTTTTATGGGAAAAAAAAATTCCGCAATATACGTCAAATCTTCGAGCGTTAGACCACCGGGTCCCCTTAACTTAGTAAATTTGGAAGGGTGTGTTTAGGACAACGCAGCGCTGCTCAGCGCTACACAGTCAAAATTCTAAAATCCTACACAGCTAAACTCGCTGCTTTTGCATCAACATGTGATCAAAAGCAGCGAGCGCTTTTCTGGACACACCCAAAGGACCCGAAGAACATACTGAAGGACCGTAGGACCTTCACGAGTTTGCAATCGAGTGCTCTAACGATGCATGGCATTGCAGCTTTCGTGAAAAAATTTGGCTTGGGCCAAATGAATTTCCTCAGGTGTTGATGGAAATCTTATGATTTCTGAGCGCAAACTAGCTATGATAGCAGATACTCGATGAGCTATACCCCAAACTGTTCGTTTACTGAGACCACCAACTTCCCACACCAACTGGAGGCTGCTCTGATTAGAGAGCGTTGCTTAAAATGTGGAGAACCGGGTTGCTTGTGAAATTATGAGTGCATGGAGTGCCTCAGAAGATATCCATTAGGTAGTTTTGTGATTCCCATGCAATTTCCCGAAAGGCACCAACCACCTATGGCGCCATATCCGCCTCGGTTTATGGACGACGAGGAAGAAGACAGACGCTTCGACATGCATCGTACATATGAGTATTTGCGTGTCATTACGAACCTACAGGACCTTGACGCTCCAAGACCATCCGGAGCATAACCCCTCGACTGTGAGTGACACGCATAGGGGCAAAAAAAGTCGTGCATTTGAAAAACAAGTTATTTCTACTGCATCGATTCGATTGTAATTTGGTACATCATGGTTTTTGGGGTCGCTGAATTTGAATTCGACATCAGATTGTCACAATTGAAAATGGCGGATCCAATATGGTGGACGCAAATTCGAAAAGTAGTTGGATTTTGACAAAAAATTGTATCTCTTGATGTTTATGGTCGCGAATTTCGAATTTGGATCCTGGCACCAAGTATGTGAAGCTCGAATACAATATAATGAATAAGAATTTGGCAAATCATGTATGACAAACTATTCATAATAACAAATGTGAAAGAATACTTTTTTGGCTTTATATCCCGCTCTTAGCCGAACCCAGAGTCACGAATCGAGGACGTGGCAGTTGTTGACTTCATTTTGTTTTTTTTTGTGCTTTTTGCATGTTGATTTTTTTTTGTTTTCAGTATTTTCAAAATTTTTCATATTAATTTATTTAAGGTTACTTTTTGCATCCTCTGAATTTCCTTTTTTTTTTATTCTCGGAATTTCAAAAATTTGTTTCTTCCTTTTGTACTTCGAATTTTTTATTGATTTTTTTATTTTATTCTTTTTGTTGTTGTCTGTATCGATTGTTTTTTCTTTCATCTTTTATATTATTAGAATATTTTTTCAACAATTTATAATTCCCACTTTTATGTTTCGATAACAAATTTAAAAAAAAATTCCGTATTCCACCTGGTAACACAGTCACACGTGATAGTGTTGGAAGCAAGGTACCGCGCACAGTGGTGTGTTACCACGATCCTTGCACATAATCAATGTTGACTTCCTTTTTTTTTGGAATAACATTTAACGCAACGCTTTCTTTTCGATTTATCGTCCGAAATATAAGATGGATCATGACGAGCGTAGAGGATTTTTGGATTTGCAATGATACTCCTTAGACTACGTGTGTTGATCACAATGTTCTTCTAACAGCTCTGTTGCCAATGCACAACGGAACTGTCAAGAAGTCATTTTTCCCGAGTCAGTTTGGAGATCATTGTACACGACGGGAGCATTGTAAATCGCAATATCGAATAAATGCAAGTATAATTTGTGATGCTACTTGACAGGTTTGTGAATTGTTTCGTAAGAAGAAATAGACTGGTCTGTTTTATCTACACTTCCATATTGGTATTATAAGAAATAACAACGTTTGGCTTCATGATCTCTGCATGGTTGTGAGCATGATAACAACTTTTTCATCTTTCCACGCCATGTGAGCCATTCTTGGCGTGTACCAAACCTTCATGTCACCAACTTTTAATTTTTTTGTATTTATCTTTGGCATGTGTTTACGATTTTCTCGGACGGTTACACAAACATTCATTTTTTCATCGACAAGCTGTTTACACAGAAGTGGAGATGTATACCAGATATCAATATGAAGCGATCGGCCTTGATCTGCGAGATCTCCAAGTAATTTTTTTACTACGGTGCCAGATATGCCTATTTTTTACGGGTTCTTTAATTTTCACGTTCTCTACCTGTGTATATGTTCAGATCATAAACATAGGCAGTTTTCGACTCGCAATTTTTGTATATCTTGTGACGTGGTAAACCGTCCTTTCCCTCGGCTGTCGCTACGCGGCGAAATGATGTATTGGGTATGAGTGCGAGAGAGCGAACGTATGAGTGCGAGAGAGCGAAAGAATGAGTATGCGATATGCGAATGAGTGTACGTACGGTTGAATGGGTGAAGTAATGGGTGAACGCGCTTGAAAAGGACGAGCGGAATTCGGCTAGCGAGCCTCTTGGTCTCCGTGCAGCTCGTAGGCGCGCGGGGACGTTAGACACTGACGTGCGGGGTGAGGTAGCCTAACGCGTGCCTCATTATTCCTCGGTGCATCGACACCCGACGGCAGTTCGGGATGCATTGTCGCGTAGACATAGATTCAATATCGAGACGGCTCGAAAGAAACACCTCATAGATTCAATATATCGAGACGGCTCGAGAGGAATACTCATCGTTAGGACTGCCTAAGATTAAACATATTATTGTCAAAACTGCTCAAGTGAGAGATTACTGTGAGGACTGCGTTGCTCGAGTGCATAATCAACGGGAGACCAAAGTACAGAGACTCGGGATCGCATCAGTGCGATTCTCCACCTTGTTGGTACGCGTGTCGAGTGGAAATTGTGGTGTGTGCGAGGTCCATCTGGGTTGCCAGGAGGCACTGCACAAGGAACCATCGAAGGATCCACGATAGAAGGAACGACACGATTCGGCGGTCGAGGACTCACAACACGGCGACGAACTGCGACTCTTTCTGCATCTTCATCCGTGGTAAGCGTAATACATTGTATTCGAGCGTGATAATTGTGGGGGTGGACTAGATAACAAAAGGGATCGCTCGGGTTACGTTTGAAAACGGGGAACGAATAGCCTGGTCTGGATAACGTGTGTTATTGAGCGACGAGTAACTATTGAATAACTGAGGGATGCTGCGAGTATGATAGCATGAGAGTAAAGTATGATTAGTGTGTGATCAGTATGTGTGATACCATTGTATAAAATATTACTTATAAAAACTATCTCAAGGGAATTATTCGAGTTAGCGGATCCGCGTATCGTTGTACAGATCGCGTGATCGGATATTAATTGTTCAATACGTGGAGGAGTCAATATTCACGTAAATAATAAAAGTCTTTATAAACTCCACGAATAAATAAGGTCGAAGAATATATATTTTTTAGCACTCTCTTTGAATCCCGCCTACTTACCGAAAAGCTAGCCGGAGAGTGATCGCCGAGGGTTTCTCCGCGCCAGGAGTCCGGGGATCAATTGACTCAAGAGTAAACGGGATCGTAATTTAAAAAGGGATCGATTAGTGCCCGTAAGGCACTTGGCGCTCAACACAACGCTCGCGAGTTGTCGCGGAACATTGCTGCACGAGATAACGTGTTCTGAACGTATCGAGTTGCAGCGGAAAACCAACCCAATTCGATGTAGGTTACTCCCGCAAACCTCGTCGCAATCTTTATACCGAAACGAGTTCATTTATTTCGATTACACTGTCTAAAATTTAGTCGACCTTTCCACGCCATCAATGATTCGTCAACGCTTATGTCTTTTCCTGGTCTATAAATGGCTTTGAAGTTTTCAACTAGAGATTCGTAAAATGGATGAATTTTTCTGAGCTTATCTGTTGAATCATCCTCATTCTCGAAAAAATGTAGTAGCGTTAGCAGCTGACGAAATCTATCGTATGTCATCACGATAGAGAAAAAGGGTGTGGCTAACATTTTATCTTTGGTCCAATACATGCCGATCGATGGTTTTTTTATAATTCCCATCAAAATAATTAATGCATGGAATGTATACATTTTATCAGGATCTGTTTTCATATACTTTAGAATCCGCGATGTTGGCTTCAGTCTATTAGCAAGTCTCAAAGATTTGTCTCGTAACAAATCATCTCAATCAGATCTTCCGAAAGAAATTTTTCTTTAATTTCGTCTGGACTGCTGTATCTATTGAGACCGCTTTCAGATTGCTCACCTGCATTTGGATCACTAAATGGATGAATTATTGGTTGAAATAGTGACTGTTTCGAAAATTTAGTCCACGTCAGATCTTTCCGGAACTGGTCTAAACGCTCAAATAGTGGCACACTAGATTCATTTCAGAATCTAAGAGTTCACCTTGAGAACTTTCCTGCGGCCCATTATTGGATCCCTCAATCTCTTCTGCTTCATTGTCACTCGTGTCTATCAACCAATCATCTAACGAAATGTCTGTGTCTGAATCAGAACTGTTTATTTGAAGCTCATGAATTTTTCGTTTTCGAGTAAACACCGAACGTGCCCTCGACATTGTAGTAAAAAAAAAATTTGACAGTTCCGTCAAATATTACACCGTTTCTTACAGTGTAATATTCTTACTCCTTCTTTTTACTTGTTCAAAGAATGAAAATTCGGTTCTTACGCTATTTGACACCCTGTAGAAAAATAGAATTGTTCTTTCAATCCTTCGAATATGACCACGTGTGGAATGGTGAATTGAATATAAGAGAACGACGATGCGGATCGTAGGTCAACTTCAGGTCAAAAGAGAGCGATTCAAGTGTATAGTGGATGCCCCTAGGACAGGACTCTCGATCCACGTGCCACAGGTGTGGCGGGAACATTGTAGAAGCGCTAAAGTGCAGACATAGGGTCAGCGGACTTGGATATGAGATAAAGAGTAGCGATAGAATTAATCTACAACTGATTGAATACGAAAATACGCGTATGAAGCCGAATGAAACGGGTCTATTTCGAGTATGAGTGTTGTGTCTTTATTTCCGCGACCTGGGAGCCTATACGAGAAAAAAAAATCTCGCTAGATATTTACATTGTTTAGAATACTTTTTATAATATGTTGAATTGCTCCTCGCATTTAGGCGCTCGAGTTTAAATCAACTCAATTAAATCAGAACTGATAACTTCTCGTATCAGAGTGGACCTGTCATTTGAAATTATTAGAATCGGATTTCAGCTTCGAATTTAGTGATCTCGGAAATTGTAAGATACTTAGTTCCGTCGGAAACAAACCATTTTTCGTATTTGCGTCGCCATATTGAATCCGCCATTTCGAATTTTCAAAAACCGACTTCAGATTCGGATTCAGCAACCCCAAAAACCTTCATACTGAGACTTTAAAGCAAATCTATGAAAGTTTTTTTTTAACGCAAAAATGGCACGAAAATCTAATTTTCACCTCACTGCGAAAGGGTTAATAATGATCTGACGGCAGTTCTAAGCATGTTTATGAGATACCGTTGTCGCCAGCTCAGATCAAAGAGAACAAACATGTGGACACTGTCATCCAAATGGGATACGACACCGAACAAAAACACCGAGAGGAACGGGTCACATCACACTCGTGCCAAGGTGTAATAACTATTTTAGTGTTGTTTGCTTTATTGTTACTCGCTTAGGTCGCCTACCTTCTGTATGCAACCAAAGATTCCGTGTCACGCTTCAAAACTAAATAGAAAAGTGATTCCAGAGCGGAATATCTTATGTGAACATACGTGTCGTATGCGAACAGCGAGACCGTGACAAAAGGAATGCAACCGAGAAACACTTTTAAAAGCGCCTCAGCTAGATTGTCTGTGTATCGGTAATGATTGAGTACTTCGAAAGAATTAGAATATTGTTGAGTCCTAACAGTATTCAATACACCATTATAACTAATCGGGTTGTATTAAATATTATAATTACTTTGTGCGATAATTCTATTGTCAATAAAATGAAATTTTACACGAGTCTGCCAGCATGGGCATTACGGTTCAGATCCGAATGACGACATTTTATGGCACGCTGTTTTGCTATTTAATACCAACGGTTGTGACCACAAAAATAAATTAGAATAAGATAAAATTAATGCATTTAGTTGAAGGTAGACCATCTAAATGAATGCAGAACTCAAAAGATAGCAAGCTTCATATTAATTCTGTGAATTAAAAAGATAATACCACATAAAATGAATTCATGAGTTGAAATTACGTGAGGAATCATTTAAATGTTTTAAATTAAAATTAGGCTTCGACATAATGAAAACTCAGAATTTCAATGATGGACTATAGTAATTCTTATTGCAGATAAATTGTTGACTATCCAATCGGTCGAATTTTTATGATATCGCGAGATAATTTAAATTCCCAATTAAAATTATGTATAAAATTTTAATTCTCGAATTCGCATTATGTATATAATTTTAATTTTTCATCCTTCTTCAGTGTTAAGGCTTTTGAAGTATATTCGTCTAGGGCTTTTAGGCGAACGATGAAAGTTACGGTGGTAGCCCTGCAAAAATATGCCACACCCGCCACCGGCAACAAGGGCGACAGTTACCGACGGCGAACATCTACGTCGTCGGGAACAACGAAAACAACAAATAGCGCCGTGACCAGAAGAATTTTTTAAAAAGTATAATAGAAAAGATTTTATAAGAGACAAAGATTGCCAAAGTTGTATCATAAACGTGTTGAATTTAATCAATTAATTAGTTTTGTGAGCAACGATTGAATGATTCCCCAGATAGAACAAGAAGGTCTAATAAACATATATTACATGTGTATATGTATATGATATGTATACGTCTATGATATATCTGTATTAGGCATGTACTGAATGTATATTGTAGGTCTATTTAATTGATAATAGTGAAAGAATTTCATATACGTACAATATACGTACATTATACAATGAACATTTGACATCGAATTATATACATTTATTATATGTATACGAAACATGTACTTCACGATAAAGATGAATCCAACTGCATTGCTTTCAATGTGACGTATTTATATACGTATATTGTACGTGTTTTTTTCTACATATCTCGGTGGAATTTTGTACATCTTATATTCATATAATATTTGTTTATTATCTCACGATTGCGATTCTTAGATCTGAAACTATTCAATGAACGTATAATACACGTATATTAAACATCAAAGCTTCATTGAGTTTTCTAATTGATATGAATTTGTATACTATACGTATAAAACGTGTGAATGCAGCAATTGCTATACTTAGCGATTGAAACAGATATGGCATGCGCGTCTAATATACGTGAATCTGCAATATATTGATATGATCAAATATTTGTGAAATTCCGTGCATTTAATATACGTATAATATATTTATATCATCAACCGATCCATTAATCCATATATTTGGAGATATTATACTCGAGTATAATATACGTCGATTTAACTATATCGATTGTCACCAATCTTTGATCGATATAAGTTCATCTAATGTACGCATAAAAAACCAAGTATACGTTCACAAGTAACAATGTGCAGCAATATCGTCCATTATTGCAGTAGTTGATGATGTAAACACGTATATCAATAACTGCATTTACGCGCTTTTGATACGCGTATTATACAAACGTATGTCAATCGAATACTCGGTAAATACCAATAAGATTATATGTGCGTATATCTTACTTACAGTCAATATCCCTTCATTTAGTTTAATAAATTAATTTGAAGACAAACAAAAATTGAACAATTATAAGATGTACAAAATTCCACGAAGATTTGATCATATTGGAGATATATATACATATATATGAAATACATCTATATCGACGTATTTTATACGTATAGTACACAAACTGCCATCGATTGATATAACTCATATTGAACCAGACACGTTAAATATACTCATATTATACGAACGCTATATCACTATATCTATAGCTTTTTAGATTTGGGAATCACAAGCATTACAAATATACGAATATAATATGTTATTTTAAAGATGTATGGGACAGACAAAAATTGTATCTGGTTGAAATTTCCGTACTTTTTGATACAATAAAAATATGAAAAAACTCACCAACATTTGGCATGTTATAAAAAACAATATATCAATAATAATATTGTCCGAAATTTATTAAAAAATTGTTTAAACAAATATTTTTTTCAATAAGTTTCTGGTGACCTCTGTTTTTTTTTGTACAAATCAAAAGTGTGCATTATTCTGAACGCTCATGTTCAGTAATTGATACCGATGCCACACGAGCATGGCGGCAGCACCTCCTGGGTCACTCGTGCAGTCAGTCGAGTGACCATAATTATGCACTGTCCAGGAGGATGAGTGAGTCACGCAGTAATTTGCATAGCGCACGCGCGACTCATTCTTGAAGAACTGCTTATGCGTAGGCGCACCTGTTGCGTGCGCTAACCACTTTGAGCCGTCTGACCATGTGCACGCGCATGCTGAGATGCGCGGCCAATCAGCAAATTCACGGTCATGGTCAGACCACATCCGCTCAACCACCACGAGGCCGGAAAGAAAATTGCCGGCATCACTTCAGCCACGAGCACCAGTGCAAGCACACGTGTTTTCAGTTACGATCAGTGATAATTCAGTATTCAGTTCAACTCATCTTTAGTTCAGCTCATACAATTGTGTTTCTTCAGCAGTTAGTGCATCTTCATCAGAAGCGCAATTATTCAGACCAGCTCATTGCCCACGTTGTTAGCAAGTGTATGTATCGGCATTAAATTCAGTGTCTTATACAGTTCCTTAGACTCATCGAGCGTGCATCTTGCAACCGCGTGGTAATCAGTGTTTAACTATTAGCCAATGTTCAGTGAACAATTCAGAACCATAAGTCAGTGCAATTCAGTATTCGTCTTAATTTAAACATATCTGTGATTCTTGTTATTATTGATAAAAAAATAAATACGCTTGTTAAACGCATCCAAGATTCTCTCCGCTACCAAAATTCCAACATAGCCTCCGGCGAATTATATTTAACAATATAACATTTATTTTCAGCCATTTCGCTCAGTTCAGTATACTATCTCAGACAGCTCATGAATTTTTTCAGAAATTATCGTTATTTTGAAATTTTTGCAAAATATTATGAAATATATGAGTAAAAAAATGTAAATTTTATATATGTTTCTGCAGAGAGTTCATTCATCAGTTCTGAAAAGTTTCAGAGCCATTGAACGAAAAATGGCATACAAACAGCTATTTAAAAAATTTGAAAACTGGAATTTCAAAATAATTAAAAAGTTCTGAAAGTATTCATAAGCATTCAGGAAAATGCACACTTTCCATTCGTACAAGAAAAAACAGAGATTACTGGAAAGTTATTGCAAAATAATTTTTTAAAACTATTTGTTAATAACTTTTGGGCAATATTATTGTTGATGATGGTTGTTTATAGCATGCCAAATGTTTTGGGATTTCAACTGTATATATAGATACAATTTTTGGCTATGACTGTCTGTCCCATACATCGTTAATATCATAATAATGAAGTCGGATTACATTCGATAGTCGAATAAATATCACTTATAGATGTATCACATAATTATATTATAATATACTTGGATTCTTGGAATATATGTACAACACTCTCACAAAAGTAAGAATGTGTTGTCGCTCGCATTGGTCGCGTTGTCGTGCACATACATGCGTACATTTTTCTGAGAGAGAGTACGTGTTAGTATACGCGCGGCTGCTATGGTAACAGCGCGCCATCTTGTTTACACTTTACAAGTTTAGACGAGTTGAGACCACGTATCGTTGAAACACGTTTTGTTTACCGCTACAGAAAAAAATACCGGCCGGCTTTCGTGTTACATGTGCCACATAGCATTAATATTATCATATTATTAATACGATGAATGCATAATAAATAGTGTTAAATTTGTGTTGTGTAATAAATAAGGTAACGTATAGTGACTACGCATCAATCAATTTATCGATATCATTTGAGTTTCATTGTTAAAGGCATGGCACAATGTGTATCAAATTATCGAAGATACTCTAACCTTAATGTTGTTGAATTTATCTTTGTCTTGCCTCTATAATGGAATTATTTTATTATAAGCGTGGGATTGTTTTCGAGAACGCCAAGAATCGACGTTCGTCGCCCGACATATATTACAGATTTTACAATCATACGGCGTATATGACCTCAAGTTTACTTTCCACGATCAGAAAGGTAAATTCAATTTTTTTAAATATTTTAACGTGGCTTATTATTTAAAAATAATATCTAACAAAGTTTCCGGAATCATTCGATCATTCTGAATGCATATTTGAGAATTAATTCATTTGAGAATTGAAAAAGTTTAATCTAGAATTTACTGAATCATGAATTAAAAAAAAAAGGGAAACGCGAAAATGAAAATAAAAGATGAAAGATAGAATTGTTATTCTATCGTCACATGTGATGTGTGAGTATTATTGATACGATAAAGACGTAAAAAATAGTGTCGAATCCGTGTTGCGTAATAAATAAGGTAACGTATAACGACGTATCAATCGATTTATCGATATTATTTGAGTTTCGCTGTTAAAAGCATGACACAATGCGTATAAAATTATCAAAGATACTTTAGCCTCAATGTTGTTGAATTTATATCAATTTCGTGAAAAAGGCGTGCCAATGTGCGTGTATGTGACTAATCGCGTGCGGAGAAAATATGGGTGTACAACACCCATATTTTTCTTGCCTCTGTGATGGAATTATTATATTTTTAGCTCGAGATTGTTTTCGACAACGCCTAGCAATAAGCTTGTGAATCGAAGTTCGTCACTTTTGTTTATTCTACTGATGCTACAATCACACGGCGTATTGACGCCGAGGTGACTTTCCACAATCAGAAAGGTGAATTAAAGTCTTTTAAATATTTTAACGTGGATAATTATCTAAAAATAATATCAGATAAAGTCTCCGGAATCATCTGATTATTCTGAATGCATATTTGATCATTCATTCATTTGATAATTATAAAAGGTTAAGTTAGAATTTACTGAATCTTTAACTTTCTTGAAAAAAGAGAAACGCGGAAATGAAAAAAAGATAGCGTAATCAAAAAATTCTATTTCCATCACACAATTTTTAATGAGAAAAATGTGAAGTTTCTCAAACTTCATTATCATATATTATTAGTCAGACGTATTTATTTCGATTAATTTTTGCTAGTCACGAATAATAGCACGTAATTTATCAATTGAATTTTCAAAATAGCCCGTACCATACAAATTTCGATTTTTTTCTGTGTAACATTTGGATTTTATTCAGTTTACCGGGTTTTTACTTTTTTTGTCTCTACTTGGAAATTTGCTTCAGTTTATGAAGCGTCTGATATTATTCAGGTTTCAAACTGAAACTTGTCCAAATTTTGACGTTACTTTATAATTTTACAACTTAAATTATTCACTATTGGGATACTTGATTGGCATATAACGTATGGGCATTCTACGCCAAATGAAATACTTTCAAACCTTACCATTTTTTTATTTGTCTATTGTTTTGTCTATAATTTTGGTCTATCCACCAATGAGAAGTAATTTTTTTTATCGTCTATGACACGCCGAAAAATTGGCCCAAATAAACTTCTTTTATTTCAATTGACAGTTTCTTACCGTTCTTTTTCTGGAGAGTTTTCAACAGGCTGTAACTTGAAGAAAAATGATCGTACAGCAAATAAAAAAAAGCAACTTGTAGCTCCAAGTGTCTAGTTTTTGGACCTGAGTTCCAAAATTTTTTTGGCTTTTATTTTTAGTTTACGGACTTGGAAAATTTTTTTTTGACTTAACCTCTATATGGACCGGATAATTTGTTCATTCAGCTTCAATATCTCAGCAACCAATAATCGCACAGAAAATTCAAGGTGGGTTTCGGAAACTTGAATAAATTCTCTACAAGGATTGGCCATTGATTTTTTGAAAAAACATTTTTTTTCAATCATTACATGAATGTGAAAAAACGACCAAAAAAGGGCTTTTTGTAGTTTTTTGGAAAATCAAGCGCCTAATCAAAAATATCGCGGAAACCACTAATGTTAAGTGTGCCTCTTACAGTTCAA
The DNA here is from genome assembly GCA_958496275.1 of Zele albiditarsus. Taxonomy (NCBI): domain Eukaryota; kingdom Metazoa; phylum Arthropoda; class Insecta; order Hymenoptera; family Braconidae; genus Zele; species Zele albiditarsus. The sequence goes on from OY292417.1 coordinate 567,922, forward strand.
TATACACACGAAAACCCTACAAAGTTTCAATTTAAGGGGACCCGGTGGTCTAGCGCTCGAAAATTTGACGTATATTGCGGAATTTTTTTTTCCCATAAAAATAAATAAAAGTCCGACAGGCTTATTATTACATCCATTGTTTATACTAAGAAATTGTTTTTGAAATGAAAAAAAAATTGTTATTATTTCAAAAATGTTGCTGAAGTTGACTCTTCCGAAAAATTGGACCTGGACGATGTTGTCCATTTTTGCTTTCCTATTGACCTGAAAAATGAAAAAGAAAGAAATTATTGATCAGTATAAGTGCAGTTATGGACGAGAATAAAAAACAAGAAAATTATTGAAAATTGACAAAATGGCGCGCTTTCGAAAGTGAATGTTTAAAATCGAGGTTTTTTTTACCAGTTATTTAATTTAAAAAATACGAAATTATTGGAATAAAAAAAATGATTCTATCCCCAACCATAGCCATTGATGTTGTGAATAACATATGCAAATTTCAGCCGATTCGGTTGAATAGTTTTTTTTTTTTTGTACAACATCAGGCCGAAAAAAGTAGTTTCGAGATAAATAAGTTTAAAGTTTTAGGTACATATATTTTCAAAGATTGAACAAATTTGAGATACTTACAGTTAGTCAGCGATTCCAGCACCATACAAGATCCCTTCTGAATACTCGTACTCGGTTGTCCCATTCCTCTGATTTTTTCGATCTGTTCGGGCTTGTTTCGAATTCTCTGTGCTCCGACGGTTGGCGTTATATATTCGCCGCGCGTCACGGCGAGCCGACCGCTCTCTACCTACTAAACCGGCTGTAGAAGCCACAATATTGTGAATATCCTTCCGAAAATTTCGCAGTATATTCTCGAAATACTATACTTTCGAAATATATAAAAAAAAAATTGACTTTTAGAAATTTCTAGACCACCGGGTCCCCTTAATCCAGCCAACCATCTTTTTGTCCCACTCGATTGAATTTTTGAAAAAATTAAAGGAGCAAGATTTTTGCTCCGAAAAGGTCATAATTTTTATTAAAATGAAAGAAATAATTTCTTTTTCATTTTTCTCTCAATTCTGCATCAGTGACTTGGTAAATTTGAAAAAAAAAAACAAATTCGAAAATTTTTGTTTTATGACTTCAGGAAATTAAAAAAATAATTACCACCGGCATTAGCGTTACCCAAAGCGTACCACGTGGAGGTTGCTCGGCCGATTTACGGTTCTTTTGTGCTTGCGCACGTGTATGTGGGTGGTTTTATCAGAGAATGAGACCCTGTGGTTCGTCACTTCCACAGTATTTTGTGACTCCAAACTCTCTCTCCGAAGGTTGTGTGTGTGTGTGTCTGTCTGTGTGGCTGTGTGTGCTAATACCGCGTATTGCCAACTGAGCGACTTGTGGCGCGGATAAATGCCGTCTGGGCATTATAAAAAATTAAAAAAAAACTAAAGTTTGCGAAAACTCTCAGTTAATTTGTTTTACTAAAAAATAAAAAATACGGTAGTTTTGAGAAAAGCTGCTGTTTGGTTCTTTTACCAAGATAGCAGGTTAATTTTGAGAAAGACTGTTTTTTTTTACACACTGCTTAGCTTCACACAAAAAATTATTGCTCCAATATTCGTAAAACAAATATTCGATTTGCCTTGGGGGTATCAACTTTTAACTTATTCAATAAATTTGTGATTAGGAAAATTGAAGTGCGGAAGAGGGAAATAGGTTAGGAAATGAGTCGCTAAATTTTTCTAATTTTTAGCCAAGTACAAAAAATTGTTTTCCAAAAATTTTCGAATTTGTTTTTTCGTTTTTTTCTAAATTTACTAAGTCACTAATGCAGAATTGAGAGAATAATGAAAAACAAAAAATTTTTTCCTATTTTGATAGAAGTTATGACCTTTTCGGAGCAAAAATCTTGCTCCTTTAATTTTTTCAAAAATTCAATCGAGTGGGACAAAAAAACGGTTGGCTGGATTAAACTGAAACTTTGTAGGGGTTTTGTGGGTATATTGGATTGTAAAAGGCACAATTGACATTAATGGTTTCCGCGATATTTTTGATTAAGCGCTTGATTTTCCAAAAAACTACGAAGAGCCCTTTTTTGGTTGCTTTCTCAAATTCATGTAATGATTGAAAAAAAATTTTTTTTCTAGAAATAAATGGCCAATCCTTGTAGAGAATTCATCCAAATTTTCAAAACTCACCTTGCATTTTCGGTGCGATTATTGGTTGCTGAGATATTGATAATCAAAGACAAAATGCTACTTTTCTCTTCCATTCAAACACCGATATCTCAGCGAGAAAAGCTCCTATCGACGTCTTCAAAAAACAAATTGAAGCTGAATAAACAACTTATCCGGTCCATATAAAGGTTAAATCAAAAAAATTTTTTCAAGTCCGGAGATTGAAAAGAAAAACCAAAAAAATTTCGAAAATTTTTTTCTCGGTGGTTTTCTTGAGATTATTCGAAAAAAAATTTCAAAGACCGTTTTTCTCCAAGTTACAGCCTGTTGAAAATCCCCTAAAAATTTGGATTTTTTTCTTGCTCCCTTAATTTTTGTGAGAAGTGTATAATGAAAAATTCAATTTTTTTTTTATTCGCAATGTTGTTGTAGTATGGGAAGTGGGAGCGGTTATCTACATAGTTTTGGGGGATATACATGAAGTACCATTTTTTTCATGTAATCTTGGATTACTAAGTATTATGTTATTATTAACAAATGATTTGTGAATTTAATGATGTGTTCATGTTGATTGTGAACATTTGTTGAATTATTTATGTTACATAATAGTTAAATTATGGAGTCTTTTGTTTCTATTTCTGTTTTTTGTTCTTTTTCTTATTTTCTCAATGTGTTTGGAATTATCGTTTAGCCACCAACAATGTTTGGATATTCTGAGTGTATTAGAATAGTCCTAATATGAGATGGCTTTAGAGTAAACTGATTTTACTGTGAGATCTTCGGTATTTAAGGGTAACGATTTATTGGATCTATTTCTTGGGTAATTTATGATACTCCGTATTTAGAGTTCTGTACATTGTCAAGCAGGCTCTTAGACATTTTCTTCCAAATGTTCTTATAATTTCCATCAGTGAAGCACAGATGTTCCATAGTGTTAAAATTAGAGTTTTTGGATTATAGTTTCTAAAAAATAAGACAATGTGTTCGGCTGAGGCACAGAAAATTAACTGTTATATTATTCAACAGAATGAATACACATAATTAAGATTACACCGTTAGATTATAGATTATGGATTACTAGTGTAATGGTATTTTGAGCAATTTCAACACCTCCTCAAAATAGACAACTATTATACAGCTACAATACCTAATAACTTTACCAATTTATGATGCTGGACTGAGTTCAAGCTTTTAGTAAATATATCCGCTGCCATATCTTCAGTGGACAAATAATTTATTTTAACAATATTTTTGACAATTATTTCTCGACAATAGTGATAACGAACATCAATGTGCTTTGTTCTATTATGGAATACAGGATTTTCTGACAATTTTTGTGCACTTTGATCATCATTATAAATATTGTATACTTTTACCTAGTTATCTTATACTATTAATTTATAAGATACACAGCTTCTCTGCAACCCTCTGTGATAGCCATATATTCTGCCTCGGTGCTCGAGAGCGCCACAGTTCTCTGCTTCTTACGACCCCACCAAATAACCGATCCTGACAATGCATAACAGTGTCCTGTATATCATCTTCTATCTATGGAACTATTTGTCCACTCAGCATCAATGTAGCCTTCAATATTAATATTTACATCTTTACAATATTTCCAACCTAAGTTTCTTGTTTTTTTTAAGTATTTTAATATTCTTTTTGCATAAATCCAGTGCTCATCATTGTGACAGTCATTAAATTGACTCATATATCTTACAGCATATGTTATATCTGGCCTTGTAAGCACAACCAAGTACATAAGACTACGTATGAGCTGTTGATGAGGATTTCGACTTTTTACATCTTGACTTTTTACAATATTTAATTTTGCCTCCATGGGTGTATCAACAGTTTTACAATTAACCATATCAAATTTATGCAACAATTGATCTACGTAATTTTCTTGGCTCAAAGTAATGATATTATTCTCTTTATCAATTTTCATGTTTATACCAAGACATTTTTTAATTTCACCTAAATCTTTAATTTTAAATTATTTGCCTAAGATTGCTTCTAACGAATTCCATATCTCTGTTATCATTTGAGAAAATAAAAAAATCATCCACATACAGTGTTACAATTATTCGGGGCCCATTTACAATTTTAGAGTGCAAACATGGCTCTAATTTGGACTTTTTATAATGATTATCTATCATTACACTATCAACCTTTTTATGCCATGCCCTTGAGGATTGTTTGCGACCGTATATAGCTTCATTCAGTCTTAAAACTTCTTTTTTATTATTATTAGAACATTCACAACCTTCTGGTTTTTGCATATATATGACCTCTTCCAATTCTCCGTTAAGAAATGCAGTCTTAACGTCTAAATGGGCAGTTTTTAAATCTAATTGCACAGCTAAAGCAAACAATAACCTTAAAGTTGTATGTCGGATTACAGGGGGAAAAGTCTCATTATAGTCAATACTATTTTTCTGATTATATCCTTTTGCAACTAGTCTGGCACGATAACAAATGTTATTTTCACTATTACATTTTTTCTTCAGAACCCATTTACATTTAACGACAGTTCCGCTTTTTGGAGCATCGACAAGCTCCCACGCACTATTATCATCGAAGCACTGTAACTCTTCTTGGACAGCACGCAATCAATGTTGCTTCTCGGGACCTTGCAGAGCTTCCTCCAACGACAATTCACTGTCATCTCCATTGGTGCTTTCCTTACACATATTAGAAAAACCATATCGATCAGTCGGTGGCCATATCGAAATAGCCGGGGGTCGTGAGGACCACCGGCTATTTCGACGACCGCGGGATCCCTCGCTCCCCACTCCGAAAGAGACGTCAGCGTCAGACGGTAAGTTTTTTTGTTTAAGACAATTTATAATAAAGAATTTTTTTTTAAATCTTAAATATACTTTTTATAACATTTTAAAAAGTTGAATAGCCTACATAACTTTTAAGGAAACAATTTTTATAGAATTTTTAAAAGAAATTTTTTGTAGAATTTAAGATTTTTCGATGTTTTTATATCTTTTTAAGAATTAAACATTTTTTTGATATATTTTTTGTAGAATTAAAAATTTTTTTTTTATGTTTTCTATAACTTTTTTGTTTTTTGCAGTTTGAACTTGTTCATGGAGGGGGTGATGCTCCTGCCAAATTGGCAGCGGCGATCGCGGACGGGTCCGCTAGATACCGACCCGTGTTTGACGACGCGGGGCCTTCGAACCCCCCTGAGCCTCCCGCAGACCTCCCTAAAACCAACATCGGAGGAATCCGGGCCAGAGCCCGAAAAAAAAACAAAAAAATGAAAATATTCATGACAAAATGTGTATGTTGGTGGAATGAATCTCAAATAAATATTTTTGTTTAATGAGTATGAATGCATCCATAATTATTTGATATTTTACATGTGCTATATAATATGAAAAAAAATAAATATGAAAATTAAAAAGAATTGTTGTTGCAAAAAGATAAATTGAATACCTAAATTCTTGTTTTCAGTTAATGCAGTATCATTTCAGCTTCAGATGTTTAATATTCTTGTAAAACGATTGTAGTATTTATTCAGTATGGAAAAAGTAGAATTTTTGGATTTTAAGTGGATTTGAAAATATGGCTGATGCATTTCTCTCACGAGACACCGGAATATATGGACGTGAATCTGCATCGTAATTATTCGCACTTCCTAACACCTCCACAATTTTTTTATCAAAAATGCAATGAATTTCACATTTTTTTCGCATCCACAATTGTCCACTGATGATTTTATCGAAAGTTCTATTGTATGTCTGCATTACCGTCAGTGATTCGGAGTTACCGGAAGGGTTCGCCGTTGTGTCGACGATGATTTTTATTGATTCGCAGCTTTCATCTTATCGACTGTCGGGGGGTGTGAGAGGCTTCACCGATGATCGTATTATTGAATTCATCTTTTTGCATATCCGAAAGCGGTTTCATTGGAATAATGTTATGGTAAATTTTATTAATATTTTGAAACAAAGACTCTAATTCAACAACAAACCATTGAATACACTTTCCCCTCGTTTCAATTTGAATTGAGATAATCTATCATCATATGAACAATGCAAATAATATGCGATACTACATGGTATATGGTTTTGTATTCCATTTCCCCCCTCCGATTCTAAAATACACTCTAAATCAGCATAAACAACGAATGGCACAGGCTCTTTATATTTATGTTTAGTGAATAATAATATTCGTTCTTCCTCTCTTGGCATGATGACTCGAATCGTATTTATATTAAAGCAATCTGGTTTATGTTTATCAAATTTCGTCTTCGAGAAATGACACAAGCATCTATCACAAATAAGTTTCTCTCTTTTATTCACAGAAATTTGTTTCGAGACTAACCGTGAGAGATTGCGGATCTATGCATATGATAGATTCGTTGTGACTTATAGTCACCATTCATATTAGCATCAGCGTTAACCATCAGTAAATGAATAGTAGATTTATCACTATTATTATTATTACTCATATAGTATGGAACGATGAAAAATTTTTCTCCCTCATTTTCTGTACCATAGACATTTATTGAAAAGTTATTCATTCGTTCGAATCGTGGCACTTCACGCAATGTTAATGGAAAAGTTAGTCCACCAATGTTGAGACCTGCTTCACTAAAATGTGGATATGATGATATCCTACCCCTATTTGTCATTGATCCCCCATCGTCACCATCATACGGGTTTATTTGATTATTTAAATCCGCAGTTTCTTCACGAAGAGCTGCTGCAACACACTATAGGAAGCAGAATTCATCATTATTCTTTGTATTCACTACAGCTTTTCTCACTTGAATGAACCTTGGTAGATCTACGTATGTTGATAATCCTCCTCGTAGTGTGATGTATTTATTAATGTTCACAATCAAGTTCACGATTGCAATCATAGTCCACCCAGAATCACGTTCCTCAAATTCTTCCACTTGCGTCAATAGATAGTCATTTACATGTTGAGCATACCATTTCTCAATATCTATTGATGGAAGAATTGCCTCATTTGATGTATTGAAATATTTTTTTTCTTCAGTCGTTTCGCAAACTTTCACATTCTCGAATTTACATGCCAATATAACATTTACTTCGATATTTGTTGGGATTTCCTCAATCTTCCTAATGAAAATCGTCTTTGCATTTGATAAAAATTCACGTAAATCAATGTGGTGAAGATTTGTGATGACTGCAGTTCTCATTCGTGTATTAAATGCTGATGGTAATTCATCCCATTGAACGTTTGCATTATCGGTAATTTGAACATTACCTCAAATTATATCTCTGCTTTTTTCTTGTTTGGATTTTCGTCTGGCTGCGTCATTAAATTTGGCTGTGAGTGAGCGAAGATGGGAATTCACTGTTTGTATTTGAGTTTTTTCACCAACTCTTAGATTTCGCGTTTGCAATATTCTTGTTAAACATTTAATATTTTCAGCACCAATTTTCCTCCATTTAGCAATCTGATGGTCACGTTCAGAATCAATATTAATTGATGAACATATTCTGTAGGCATCTTCCATTGATTTGATTAGGGATGCATTCTGTTTTTTACGCTCTTCAGCATTGTCACACGCCTGCTGCTGCTGGTTTCCGTCACACATTTTTACTAAAACTTTCTTGAAGTTACACATTTCACTTTGATCATTCCTGACTATAATGAACATCGATGTGGAGAATCAACCTATTTATACGGTGAAATTGAGATGTATGAGTAAGACGGTTCACATATCCAGCAGGACGAATACGAGCCAAGAAGTTCCAACGATTTTTTCATATGACGATGATGTATAAACAAAACATAAATTTCTAGGAAAGATAAAGAAGTTTCAAAGGTGTTTTTGCTCGCAACAATCATGCTGTATAAATAAACTGTGACAGTATGGTGAAACACCTGTCGAGAGATCGAAATGTAATATAATTTGGTTGTCCCAAGGAGTTCCCCGTTGGTCTAGGATGTCTTGGGAAAATACAAATACATTCAAACAGGCACTAATTCCCGGGCATGCGCCCGAGTGACAACTACTGTAACAGGTACACCAGCGCCACCCCAAACCAATAGAGGATATAAAGGGGGAAAATTCGAACGGGGAGGCACTCACTCAGACTCGAATTTGGACACTTGCACGGAGACTGAGATCAGTACCGGTACCGTGCACTTGAGTATTCGTTAGCTCGTATAAAATTTGGATACTCGTTCAAGCAGTTCGAGATTCATTCGTATAGTAGACGGAGTGTGTGAATCGAAAGTACGTTCATCCTAGGCTTGTGGAAATAGTGAACTGCTATATCTATACGATGCCAATACGACTCAGGACGAATACACCTTCTTGGCTAATTTGTCACAAATTCAGTGAACTGAATCGCTAACAAATTACATATAACAAATCTCCTTGAGCTCCGCGTAGTTCCCACCGGCAACCTGGCGCATTGACCACAGGGATTCTATCCTACGCTAGGCTCAGCTTCAAGGTGATAGAAAACCATACTAGTGGAGTTCTCGCAGGAAGTAAAAACAATTCACCTTAACTAAAAGTATGGTACGACAAATCATTGACCAAGGAATGATTAAAATTGGATCATAGACTTAAACTTCAAATACCACGGAGCGCATATTTCGCGTATTAAACTTATTGGAACTCATTTCATTTCGTAATTCGTGAGCGCGTTCAAATAAATCTCATTTTATGTTAACGCTTCTATTGACTTGCTTTGTTAAATAAATTTATAAGTGTTTTGTTGATTCTAACTGCTATTGTGTGGCCACTCTTCTTAAACCTGTGCATCGCCTACCTCCCAGCTGCTTTCACCTTCTTGCTTGCACTTCAATTTTCTATCGCTGCATCCACAAGAACCACGAGGAGACTCCCGACCGGAGGAACTTCGAGGAACGCACCAGAGGATGAGGACTATGGAGTTGCTGCCTCTCTGCTTCCTTCTCTTCCTACTTGTAAGTACTAATACACTACAAGTAGCTCAGCACTTAAGCATCATGCTTTGCATTGGCTTTCATTGGGTAGCTAGGGTTTATTATAGCATGTTCTCAGTAATCACAAACATTAAACGAACGAGAGATTTTTCTGGCCTCGAGCCCAATCCTCTGCTTGATCACCGAAGTATAAGACTCGATAGGAAGGGCCAAGCTTTGACCCTGCATCGGAATCTTCAACCAAACTTCTCGCTTCGTTATTTGTATTCTTTTTATTTCAACCATTTATATTCGACGCCGTCGAAAGGATCCACATTCAGACTGCTTGTCGAAGGGCATACGATATAAATATAATTATCCAGCGGAGACGCGATACCTTCGATGCTTCACCTTTGAAAATAAAATAATAACAATGGCTTCTGCGGATGAGTCCCTCGGGACACACGCCGTGAAATCGTCAACGATTCTTGACTGAGCAGCATAGGACCACCGGGGCTATTTGGCGTTTCTCCACCCCACCAAATAGGGCTAGACTGTTATAATAAAAGGAGGAGTGGCGCCCTATCAGATAGTATTCCACCACGAGGTATTTTAGGGGCCGCTTCAAGGAGTAGGACGCGGGACTGCATTGGGAGACATCCGCAATTCTCTCCCATGCGGTAATCGTGCTGTCTTAAAACATGAATTTCTCTGGAAGAATAAGAAGTTGCCACAGTGTTCTCCACGAGGGAGGGGGTAATATTATAAAAGAGCGAGAATATGTTTTGAATTCATTCTGTATCTGAAGACTAGCAGAGATACACCGCTCTAACCTACAAAAGAGCAGTAATATATTGTGACGTTTGCCTGTTCTATGGCGGTTGTCAGCGGGTCGGGATGCCACCTTATTTGTATTAACCTGAAAATAACGAAAACAAGGGATTCGGAAAATAATGGGGGGGGGGGGGGGGGGGGGGGAGAGAAAATAACGGGGTAACGTGAAGAATTTAATTATAACAATAGGTCTCGATTTATTCAAGCACGCGATACATAGACAGCAGACGATTCGGTATGTAGTTTATTCTCGCAATGTAAATCAAGTTCGTTGCGCTAATCAGCTGCAACTTTCTTTTAACGACGGTTTAAATAATGGCTACAATGTGCGTTCGGTATTAATAGAATCAAATCGAAAACAATATAATGATGATTAGAAATAGTATACGAAATACTTTAATATAATTGTTACGAGATACAACCAATAGACAATACAAAAGATGTAATAATTTTCGCGATCAGCGAGCGACGATTGGTACGATAATATAATGGGCGCGAGAATTTAACAGGATAAATGAAATAACAATGTGATAAGCGCTTGAGAATAACAAAATGCGTGAAATAATAGAATTCGGCACGATAGGGGCGATGCGCGGGGGGTAATAGGTCACACGCGGCTGGACAATAGAAACGCTATTGCCCGCGCGGTACAAGAATGTAGGATTCGGTACACGTGCACTTGTTGCACGGATGGGGACGCGTGGAAAATTCGAGAATCTATGGCGGCGTAATACGCCGACAACGTGGGAAAGGATTGGGTATACACTGTTTCGAACTAATTAAAACAATAGAAAATATGAGGATCTGTTGTTGCTGCCGCACTGCTAATTCGGTAAAATGATGATGATGGATATAATTCCTGACTACACCGTAAAATGTGTGACCACGCGGTCCGCATGTACAAGTGAAAAGGCAAGGTACTTACTGCGCTTCGGTGTGGCACTTTTTCACATCTAATATCGCAATATGTACTTTCCGACTAGCTAATTTTTCATTCACAATTCAATAGTACGTCGTCACAAATCTGTAAGTCAATGTTCGATAGCCAATTTCGTTTTCCGTTTCAATAGTAAATCGTATTTTCCTCTCTCTCAATTGCACACGTGCGTCCGCTACTGGCACTGTCCACCGGCGAAGTGGCGAAAAGATGGCCGCTTCCTTCCCTTCACCCGTTTGCTGTCACCCCTTGCCTATGTCTTGTCCGTTCCTTCCGGGTTCATCGGCCGATAGCGCCACCGGTGTCCTCGATACATATTGATCGTCATTATCGACCGCTTCCCCATATGGTAATCTCACTCGATTACCGACGAGTCCTTACCGCGCTGACCACTGGGTGACATTTAGGGTTATGTCGCCCATGGTCCAGTATCATTCGGTATTGTTATGCACGAGGTGCGTTGATTGTGCGGCACTTCTATAATTCGGTACGGTGTTATTTCATTTGTTGTTTAATAGGTATTTGTTCACCCATTGTTTCTCGGCCATTTCACGCCGTTTTCCATCTCATTTCTGACTATTCATTCATTCGGGAAGCGTCGCTGTTGTTGTTTTCGGTACGTGGAGTGTAGTTCAGTAGGCGAGGGTGACCGGGATCCTTCCTTCAATTCGGTAGCAGCAAGGGTGCCAGGTAGGCCATCATGTTCGCTCTTACATTCTTTCATTCATTCCAGTACTCTTCATTCATTCCTCTTACATTTATTTGCAGGCGGCAGCGGCTAATGACCTAGAGAAATAATTGGTAGGCGACAAAAGGGTGGAAGTTAGGCCTTGTACGGCTGAGCCAACCGATTGCTCGTGGCGGTCGTGGCGTGGGTCGCCACCACGTCACAATATATTCATCATCATCATCATCCAGAGACTAACAAATTGTAGAGGAACTACCATTCAACATGACTTCCAACCAAGTGAACAAACTACCACAAGAAGAAGAATCCACACAGCAGAGTGATAGTGCGACTCTCGATAAATTGAATGAAGTCTGTCGAGTGGAGAATTTTCTACCTACAAAACCATTTGATAAGCTGGAGGCTGGACATCATGTTGTCACTGAAATTAAAAAAGTGAAAACCAAGTTTGGGGAGAGCATTGTTGTGACATTATGGTATAACCTCGAAGAATTCACCGTCATTCTACCAAAAAGAATTGCGAAATATGTGTTGGAGACTCCGCAGCTAGATGAATCATTGGCTCAAGGGCGACCTGGAAAAAATTTTATCCTGAATTATATTGTTGGGGTGTATAAAAGATGTGAGTTTTTGTGGTTGGAAAAGCAATAGAACTATGTATAATATTTTTTCGATGAATATAAATTACTGTGTAATAATCTTGACACTAATTTTTATTAATAAAATTTTTCTCCTTGATAATAACAATAATAGATTAAGTATGAAATAATGTTTTGAAACAGCAAAAAAAAATGTTGAGAATATTTTTTTTATTAATAAAATTTTTATTATAAAATGAATTTTTTAACAGTAATATAATTGTTTCCTCTTAATAATTCCGATAATAGAATAAGTATGAAATAATTATGACGGTGAAACATGAATAACGTAATAACAAAAAAGTCAATGTGTGTGTGTGTGTGTGTGTGTGTGTGTGTGTGTGTGTGTGTGTGTGTGTGTGTGTGTGTGTGTGTATAGCCTTTCGTTGACTTAATCCCACTAAGATAACACTTTATCACAACTGAGTGGCTTACAGATTTCTACCCCGCTATCAGTTTCCGACTCATTCATCATAGTCAGAGTCGGCAGCCATCCAGTTTTGGAAATAAAACTCGTATGCATCTGCAACTACACCATTGCTACTACCGGCATCATCATCATCATCATCGTCATTTGCATCGTTATCATTATCGTTATTATCATCGACATTTGCATCGTTATCAGGTTCATTTACATCAACAGGTTCATTAATATTATCATTTCCATCATCTGGTGCGATCGGTGGCTCAATATATACACCCTCTTCATTTCTTATCAGTGGTTGTGTCCATTGTCGTTCAATCTCTGCATCAACGAGTATTGGAAGATATCCGACATCTTCTGGGCGATCATCTCTCGGTGTTTCAATCCTCTCGAACCACCAAAGGAGCTTGCCACTGCATGTCACAAGTGTGGCAGGTACATTGTTAATCGTTAGGGCTAATCCTAACAAAGTGTCATGCTCGTTATAGTATGCCTGTATTGATCTCCTTAAGGTAACCAGCCAACGCTCTCCTCTTTGTCCAATATACCATTCTCTGTGACTGTTACCACTTCAACATAGTCGAAATCCCTCGAAGTAAACAAAAGGAAAGTTTTTCTATATAATGTGGTATTTTGACATCGACATGAGAACACATTTAGAAATTATATAGAAAATATGTAGAGACAGAGACCGAAAAAGTGTACTAAATTAAAAGATTAATATAAAAATATACGAACTTACATGTTAATGCAGAATAATTGCTGCCTTGATTATTTTCTCCACCGTATAATTTTATCTTCTTGAAAATAGTTATGTACTTTTTTGGTCTTTCCTATATTTCTCGATAATTTCTCCGTGGTGCAGATTCACTCAGTCGCAGGCGATGTCACGTATGTATCCTCGAAGGCGGAGTGTGAAAAATGTCTTTGACGTTGAGCCATATATACCAATGTTTTGCCTACCACCTGCCATCCTCCTTATTGGTATAGAGCCCTTTGTGCGTCCAGCTGCAATGCACACGCTTATCTCGCGTAGAGCTATGTTATTGTTGACATCACTCTCTCTCTCTCTTGCATCAGTAAGACCCGAATCATGACACTTGCGTCCGATTTCATATTAGTATATAGTAATACGAATATTGTGATAAATGCATTCCGTTCGACAGGAAGCAAATATGCCTCCACGAAATCAATTTTGTTAGCACCAGTAAGACCCCAATCATATCATTTACACACGTTTTGCATGGTGATATGTAATCATGTGGATATTGAGATGTTTACTATTTCATAATCTTGATTGATAATTATGGAAAAATAATATATGAAGGCTTATATTTACTCTCTCCCTCTATCACCCCCTTCAGACTTAATCATAGCACGTTCACATACACACATATAAATTGTGACGCTTGCCTTTTCTGTGGCGGTAGTCAGCGGGTCGGGATGCCACCTTATTTATTTTAACCTGAAATTAAGGAAAACAGGGGATTCGGAAAATTATGGGGAGGGAAAATAACGGGGTAACGCGAGGAATTTAATTGCAGTAATGTCTCTCGATTTATTAAAGTTGATCGCACAATTAATTAGTTGGATTTGATAAATTACAATTATTCATTAACAGAATCTCGATGTTTGCGCTAATCAGCAGCAAAATTAATTATCTTCCAATTCTAATTAGCAATAATAGGACGTGCGTGTCTAGCGTTCGATAATAGAGATAGTATAACATGAAAGAAGTTGAAGACATAATATAAACTGATTGACAATGGTAGTAATGTTATTAATACGGCGATCGACAAAAGAAATATAATGACTTCTATGTAAATCATACGCGCGAAAGGGGAAATAATAGACAAGAAAGATTTCGGAACAATAGGGGTGATGCGCGGGGGGTAATAGGCGACGCGCGGCAGGACAATAGAAACGCTATTGTCCGCGCGGTACAAGAATGTAGGCTTCGGTACACGTGCACTTGTTGCACGTAAGGGGATGCGTGGAAAATTCGAGAAGATATTGCGGCGTAATACGCCGACAACGTGGGAAAGGATTGGGTATACACTGTTTCGAACTAATTACAATAATGGAAAATATGGGGATCCGTTGTAGCTGCCGCTCTGCATTCGATAACTGGGCAAAGTATATAAAATGTAATCGACTACGCCGGCGAATGTGTGACCACGCGGTCCGCATGCACTAATGAAACGATGAGCTACTTACTGCGTTCTGGTGTGGCACTTTCTCACACACACCTACGATTCGCACAATAAATACTCCCGACTATCTAAATTCGCACAGATCCAATTCACAAACCGTTTACAAATTAGCCGAGTCATCACAAATCAATTTCACGTATACAATAGCCTGGTCGTTCCGTTTCAATTTCAATTTTTACTTTCCTCAATTCACACATGCGTCCGTTCAGTACGTTAGCCACTGGCGAAGTGCCGGAAAATGGCTGCGTTACCCTCTTCGCCCTTTAGCTGTCACCCCTCGCCTATGTTGTCTCCATCTCTTCCGGGTTCACTGGCCGATAGCGCCGCCGGTGTCATCAATCCATATTGATTTCCATTATCGACCGCTTCCCTTATGGTAATTCGGCCGAGGGTAGTTACCGACGATCTTTACCGTGCTGACCACTGGGTGACATTTAGGGTTATGTCGCCCATGGTCCAGTGTTGTTCGGTACGGTCGTGCACATGGTGCTTCGGTATTGTTGTTCTTTCATTGTTTTGTGTTCTTTCCCGATGGTATTAATGCACCACGGTATTTATTCGGTAGTTTCTTGTGTCATCTCTAATTCATTCGTTCGGGAAGCGTCGGTGGTGATTGCTTTCGCTACATGGAAATTGGTTTACTAGGCGAGGGTGACTTCAGGATCCTCGTGGGTGATTTGGTAACGTCAGGGTGCCAGGTAGGCCATCATCTCTCCTCTTATTTTCTCTCATTCGTTCATACTCTCGTCATTCATTCTTCTTATTTCTACTTGCAGGCGGCAGCGGCTATTAATAAGTATACTTAATTGGTAAAGGTAATTGGCAATAAGGGGGTAAATTTATGCCCTGTTTCGGGCTGAGCCAAACGATTGCTCGTGGCAATCGTGACGTGGGTCGCCACCACGTCACAAAATATATATATATATAAATATGTATATATTGTTACGTCCTGGATGTAAATTCGAGTGGTTAATGATTCGAATCCTGCTTTCTTCACAACGCGACAGTTAATTACATTAATTAATGTTGATTAATTGTCCGAAAAGGTATTGGGATCGTTGCTTGCTATGCCGCGACCCGCGGTTGAAGTAAAAAGGGTAAATATAAATGAAGTTAACATACACAAATATATATGGTTCAATTACGTATGCATTTATTGATATTGTTCATTCGAATAACGTAGCACAATGTTACTTTTCACTATATCACAATGATCACTTATTTTACGGAGTCTCACTATCACTGGTTATTGTCTCTATGATTGCATTAAGGAACTGGTTTACTGGAGTTGCGACGAGGATATTGACCAGTGACTAGTGAGAATTAATTATTATAGAATGATTGATTGATTTCACTGTGTTTACGGTGATTGCAACTATATGGATGACGGTTATACCGGTCACTTCACTGAACTATTAGTCGATTGGAATGAATGATGAATAACAACTTAATCGCGTAAACGCACGTAAATGATGCTCTTAAGAAAAATTATAAAGCATTAACTGACTTCTAGAGCAACTTGGTCGATTGAAATAAAAACGTTGTGAATGAAGTTATTGGTTTGCTCGGTAGCAATGAAGTTGTTGCTTTGCTCGGTGGCATAGAAGTAAAGTGAACAGACTGAGAGCTTGGTGTCAAGAGCTGTGGGAAATTCGCGTCAGCATTTTGGGTCCGTGCGGACTCATTCTAATCGGCTTAATCTATTATGAGCGTTTATGTTATGGTTTTGAATTGTTGGTAGCCACTTAAGGTGGTCACCATTGAACAGAAGGTCCGAATGGTGGGGTTAAATTTCATGCATCTCAGGTTGCTCCAAAAAGCTGAGTTGACGATTTGTTTCTTTCTCACGCGATGGTTAAATGTATTCTTTCAAAAGAGATCATGTGCGTTTGATATTACATGCTAAAGGTGTAAAATAACAATGGCGTAATGGTATTTCTTTGTTTCAAACAATTTAATTCGAAGAAATATTATTATTCCTATTGTTTAAAGTATTCTTATCATTAAATAATTATTTCAAAGGGGTTCATATTCTGCAGTGTTGCTATATTCGTTTTTATATTGTTTCTCACGAGTGTCACAGATGCGCATGCGCAGTCGTGATGAACGAATATAGAATGCGTAACATGGGTTGTTGATGGAGCGAATCACTTAAAGTGGCAGAATAATGTCCGATAACGTGAAATTGATAATATATATAATTTATGTAAATAGCACAAAGGTCACCCAGGACCTAACAATATATGTATATATATAGATGATGGAAATTTAACAAACTCAATCTTGTATTTTCAATAATAGGAACATTTATTCATCAGTTATTGACAATCATAATTTTCTTCTTTACTTAATAAACAATCTTTAATGTATGGAATGTCATCAAAGAATTCATCATAATCGCTAGCAATTGGATCATAATGTTTATGACATCGTCGATATGCGATAATGTCTTCATCCTGTTGTAATTTTAATGGTAATTTACTCCAGATATTATGAATTTTATTCGGCACGAATTTCAAACAGAATTTTTTCGGAAAATATGCATTGTCCCCGACTTTCATGTCTTCGATCCTCTCGTCATGTTGATAAAATAGCTCAAACGATCTGCCAATCGATGGATGTTGAACTTGTCGTGTATCGTACCAATGCTTCAAATATTGAACATTCGCGTAAGCACAGCGATAGGTCAGCCCCGGTTTTTGATAGCCATGGTATTACAGGTTAACCCTTCATTATATTTGATTGATGGACAATCAAAACATTCCAGATTAATTATTATTTTTCGTGTATTACCAATGATACTGGATAACCATTGTTTCTTCTCGCTGCCTTTGATATAAATATAAGTCCCATCCTTAAGTAGAAGACCCAGAAAATCATTGAGCTTCTCGTATGGTAGATTGCCAGAATCCCATAGCATTCCATGGTAATTACACATCAGCCATGAATTCATAGTCCTACACTGCTTTGATAACTTCTTCCATTTGCATGGTGGTTTGAAAAGCATGCGTGTGAGCCCATGCGAATCTTCAGGGTCATGGTTAATTGCAATTGTTGCTAATTCTTTCACAATGAATTCATCCGTTCTCCACCTGAATCCTTGTATATCCAAAATAATTTCCATTTTTCTCACTCTACTGCACACACAAGTTCTGATTGAAACTGAATAGTCAACATGAGATTTTGGAATTTATATAGAGTTATCCCCCCTTTCTCGATTCAATCAAAAATATTTCAAACGTGGTCATTGGACACAACATTAAATTCCCATTGGATACGAAGTATAATTTAAAGTAATCGCGTAAAAAGTTCGCTAATAACAGTGAGAGAAAACTCTATAATACGATCATCGGTGAAGCCTCTCACACCCTCCGACAGTCGATATGATGAAAGCTGCAAATCGATGAAAATCATCGTCGACACAACAGCGAACCCCTCCGGTAACTCCGAATCACTGACCGTAATGCAGACATACAATAGAACTTTCGATAAAATCATCAGTGGACAATTGTGGATGCGAAAAAAATGTGAAATTCATTGCATTTTTGATAAAAATATTGTAGAGGTGTTAGGAAGTGCGGATAATTACGATGCAGATCCACGTCCATATATTCAGGTGTCTCGTCAGAGAAATGCATCAGCCATATTTTTAAATCCACTTGAAATCCAAAAATTCTACTTTTTTTTATGCTGAATAAATACTACAATCGTTTCACAAGAATATTAAACATCTGAGGCTGAAATGAGTTCAAATTGCAAAAAACAAAAGAGTTATAGAAAACATCAAAAAAAAATTTTAAATTCTACAAAAAATATATCAAAAAAATTTTTAATTCTTAAAAAGAGATAAAAGCATCGAAAAAATTTTATGAAAAATATATTTGAGATTTTTGAAAAAGTTTTACATAAAAAAATATCGAAAAATTTAAAATTCTACAAAAATAATATATCAAAAAATTTAAAATTCTCGAAAAGATATAAAAACATCAAAAACTTTGAAAAATTTGAAATTCCACAAAAAATTTCTTCTAAAAATTCTATAAAAATTTGTTCCTTAAAAGTTATGAAGGCTATTCAACTTTTTAAAATTTTATAAAAAATATATTTAAGATTTTTTAGAAAATTCTTTATTATAAATTGTCTTAAACAAAAAAACTTACCGTCGGACGCTGACGTCTCTTTCGGCGTGGGGAGCGAGGGATCCCGCGGTCATCGAAATAGCCGGTGGTCCTCACGGCCACCCCATTGACCATTTGGATTTCGGAGGGCCGCATCCTCCACTCCTCAGACCCAGGCAGCCAACGCGTATCTTCCCAAAAACACACAAAACACTCACAATTAATTCCAACACTTTTTGGCTAACACTGAACGAGCATAACGCGATCGAAAAAATACTCACGTAATTTATGAAACTTCGACTCATGGTCACGGTCGGCTTGTCGATGAATTAATGACACCTTTCTTGCGCCCCAATGTTGAATGCACGGACACCAACACTAATTAGCTCACACGTCAGTGCACGACTCATCACACACATACGCACTCGCAACAACGAAATTCTTCAATGCAGCTGCACGCACAACGATATCTGATCGCCACACTAGATTCATCAAATTAAAAGGCGTAGGACGCACGACAATTACGCGTGAATAAATTAATATTCAATACCTTTTTTCCCCTTATAGGTAACAAAAACAGCAAAAATAACCCCAACGAAATGAGAATTACATAATAGGGTCCCAATTACATCATTATTGCGAACAAAACCCCAACAATTCAAGAAAAAATTAAATTAGAATAAGAAAAAGTACGATGCCGTATGTGACCCTATGCATGTGTGACCGTTCACAGTTGTCGTTTGAACTTGATAACGTGCACTCGTTCCGCTCGACAACCAAATATGGATAACAAAATTCAAATAAATCCAACGCCACAAATTGATAAAAACAAACTTGATAATTTAATCAACAACACTTCCCGCAGTGCATTAAATAATCCAATATTATTGGATAAACTATTTGCAGAAAACGTGCGTCCAAAAAACAAAATAATTTAACCGAAATTAATTCAAAAAAGGAAACGATCGCCAACAGTTAGCCCTGAAGGCAATAATTAAAATCAAAATGATATACCAGACAATACATGGAAAGTTCCGCGGAAAACAATAAAATACAGAAAAACTAAAACAAACGATAATGTGGAAGCTGAACTCAACGCAACCAAGAACTCCTTCGAACACTTTTCGGAACATGAAGAATCTAAAATTGAAATGGAAAACGCTATCGATACACCCTTCACACAACAAGACGAGGCCGCTAATTCAAATTCAAACATACACGCAAGTAAAAAAAAACCTTCACATAAAATTCCACCAATCCATGTCTTCGATAAAGACATTAATTTCATAATAGACACACTTGTTGATGCCAAAGTTAACAAAACTCAATGTCATGTTGCGACCGATAAATTTGAGGTGTCATCAGTAGATGGACCTGGCTGGTTCTGGACCAGCCAATGGGTAACTGTCGATAATTCCTATCTTATCGACAGTCGGGGTTTAAAGTCCTGCATTGTCGACGGTAGGATTTAACCACAAGGATTTTTTAATTCTCTGGATTGTCGACCGATAGGTTTTATAATTGCACTAAAGTATGATGATTTTCGCTGATTGCACTCACGATTATTAGCACTGTTTTAATTATTTTCTGATGGTGGGGGGCGTAAAATATTTTATAATTGCACTATAGTATGATGATTTTCACCGATTGCACTCAGGATTATTCGTTTTAATTATTTTCTGATGGTGGGGACACAACATTTTTTAAACCATTCTATAGCATGTTCTTCCGTGGATGCCACTACGCTTATGATAGAAATGTATAATGGTGTGCGATATATATTCATCCCCCACCACATATTTCACACCCTCCACCAAAACGCATTGTCCAATGAACACGATTCAGTGATCGTTATTTTTTGAATAAACTGCGCAATAGATTCGTGAACAAAGAATAAGTAGAGTGGGGGTCACACTATAAGAAGCTGAAATTTTTCGTACAAGCTATTCAGTGTTCATTTTCACTTCGAAAGAAAAAGTTCAGTGACAGTAAAAACATGGAGATAATTCTTGATGCTCAAGGCTTCAAGGATCAAGATAACAACTTCATTTTGAAAGAATTAGCGATTATTTCAATCCAGAGTGATGTCGAAGATGGACTTACACGTATGCTTTTCAAACCACCATGTAAATGGGAGGATTTAACGAAGCAGTGCAGCGCAGTGAATTCATGGTTGATGTGCAATTACCATGGAATATCATGGGATGATGGAAATATTCCATATGAAAAACATCATATGATTCTACAACAGTTATTGAAGAATGTTGCTTACGTTTATGTCAAAGGAGCTGAAAAAAAACAATGGCTATCCAACATAATTGGAAATAGCACAAAAACAGTAATTAATCTTGAGAACTTCAACTGTCCGTCAATTAAATACAATGAAGATATGAATTGCAATTATCATGGATATCGGTGAAATGGACCTATTTATCATTGTGCTTATACAAATGTACAATTTTTGAAACAATGGTTCGTTACAAGGCAAATTCAACATCCGTCAATTGGTCGTTCAATAGAAATATTTTACCAACTTGATGGAAGAATAGAAGATATGAAAGCGGAAGACATTACATATTTTCCAAAGGAATTCCTAATAAAATACGCGTCGGATAAGATCAACAATATTTGGAATCAATTATCCATGAAATTACGGATGGATGAAGATATCATTGCATATCGACGATGTCATAAACATTATGAGGTAATTGCTTCTGATTATGACGAGTTTTTCAATGATATTCCATACATTAAAGATTGTGCATTTTGTAAAAAAGAAAATTATGATTGCCAATGAATAAATGTATTCTCTACTGCAAATTGAAATGTTTTCATTGAATTTTCCCTCCTTGACATATTTGAAATGTTTACATAGAACCATATGATTGAAAAAAGTTGATCACAGCGCCCCCTATTTCATCTTAAATTTCCCCTCCTC
Source organism: Zele albiditarsus (assembly GCA_958496275.1). Lineage (NCBI taxonomy): Eukaryota > Metazoa > Arthropoda > Insecta > Hymenoptera > Braconidae > Zele > Zele albiditarsus. The sequence goes on from OY292417.1 coordinate 589,780, forward strand.
AAAATTGTTATATGATTGAAAAAGACGATTGAGAAGTAGACTGCAGCGTCACCTATATAAAATTATGTGATAGAGAAGTTGATTGCAGCACCACCTAGCATTGAGGCTTTTGAACTATTCGGCAAAATGTTTTTAAATTTCATATTTCCTCCGCTTCATATCAACAAATTCTTTTCTTCAAATGCCAAATGATATGGAGATGATTTCAATATACCTAGAGATGAAGAACATTTTTTATGTTTTTCCACTTTTGCAGTGAATGTACTTATTATTATTATTTGAAAAAATTATACATAGTGTATGCGCATAAGTTTACACTTAACAATTATATGTATGGAGATTGAACCAGTATTCTATCATCATTGGATGACATCATTGAATGACATATGAGTAGTGATAAAACTCCATGGAATAAACATGAATAAACAAGAACACTATCACGTACTCTTTTGTTTAAACAATTTTTGATCAAACATTTTTTGGATACCAAGAAACTTGTGGAGGGGAAAAAAGTGCATGACCAAATATATTTGATGAAGTGTTTTTTCATCAGTACAACCAGAGAATCCGTGGGATATACAAAGAGCAGAAAGAATATTCGCAGCAACGAAAAACAAATAAAAAAGAAAAAATCTCAAAAGTGAAACAATTAAAAGAGAAATAAACGACAGAACATACAAGCATCAACAGAAAGAAAAATACAAGCATCAACGGAAAGGAGCCAAATATCAACAGAAATAAAAAAACAGCAATGAATTCGTAAGTATCAGAGAATGCATTCACTTTTTTCTGCAAATTCATATTTTTCTTTTTCTGTAAATTCATAATTTTCCTCTAATTAATCTTTCATACAAGATTTCCTATCAATTCATAATTTTTCTCTAATTAATCTTCCATACAATGTTTCCTGTGAATTCATCATTTTTTATATAATTTTCTCTAATTAATCTATGCCGAATGTTTTAATTTTTGTTAACGTTTTTTTTTTTCAGAATCCGAAAAATAATGGTGAAATATACGGTGCATGTACCGAGAGAGTGGTACATTGGCCAAGTGGTTGATGCCTGGCTGCTGCAGGGGGTCCAAAATAAAGTGAAGGAGTATCTAGATAGATGGGCGAGTTTCGAGGGATTGGTCATTACACGCAACGCCATAGCCGCTCGTCTTGAGATATGCAACGAGGCAAAATCGTGGTGGTTCAAAAGGATAAGGATTGAAGGAGATGGAAGCCCTGATGCGATTGGGTATATCCCACCACTGGTACCAATATCCTTCGAGGAACAGTGGGGTCAACTGCCAATTCTGAATAATATGGGTATTTATGTTGATCCAATCAACGGAAACGATGAGGCTGATGATGATGATGATAGTGGGTTCAGTGACAGTGAGTTGAGTGATAATAGTGACAATAATAGTGATAATGACAATAATGGCTTTGATAGGGAAAAATAGTGACAAAAATTTCAAAAACTTTCACGATAGTTTTATTATTATTATTAATACATAAATATATATATATATATATATATATTGTTACGTCCTGGATGTGAATTCGAGTAGTTAATGATTCGAATGTTGTTTCCTTCGCAACGTGACTGTTACTTACATTAATTGATATTGATTAATCGTCCGAAATGGTATTGGGATCGTTGCTTGCTATGCCGCGACCCGCGGTTGAAATAAATGGGATAAATTTGAATGAAATTAACACACACAAATATGAATGGTTCAATTACGTTACGTTTATTGATATTGTTCATTCGAATTACGCAGCACAATGTTACTTTTCACATATATAACAATGATCACTTATTTTACGGAGTCTCACTATCACTGGTTATTGTCTCTATGATTGCACTAAGGAACCAGGTTACTGGAGTTGCGACGAGGATATCGACCAGTGACTAGTGAGGATTAATTATTATAAATGATTGATTGGTTTCACTGTTTTTAGGGTGAATGCCACTATGTGGATGACGGTTATACCGGTCACTTCACTGAACTATTAGTCGATGATAAATAACAACTTAATCGCGTAAACGCACGTAAATGGTGCTCTTAAGAAAATTATAATGCGTTAACTGACTTCTAGAGCAACTTGGCCGATTGAAATGAAAACGTTGTGAATGAAGTTACTGGTTTGCTCGGTGGCAATGAAGTTGTTGCATTGCTCGATGGCGTAGACGTTGTTGGTTTGCTCGGTGGCATAGAAGTAAAGTTGATAGAGCGAGAGCTCGGTATTTAAGAACTGCGGAAATCCGCGTCAGCAATTTGGGTCCGTGCGGACTTATTCTAATTGGATGACTTATTCTAGCTGTTTTGATTCGCTGTTAATTATCTAACTGTCCATCATTGGACAGAGGGTCCAATGGTGGGGTGAATCTCAACTCTAGTCTAGAAAGCTGAGTTGACGATTTGTTTCTTTCTCACGCGATGGTTAAATGGATTCTTCCAGAAGAGATAACGTACATTTGATATTACATGCTAGAGATGTAAAATAACAATGGCGTAATGGTATTTCTTGGTTTTAAACAATTTAATTCGAAGAAATATTATTATTCCTATTGTTTAACGTATTCTTATCATTAAATAATTAATTCAAAGGAGTTCATATTCTGCAGCGTTGTTATATTCGTTTTTATATTGTTTCTCACGAGTGTCTCAGGTGTGCCTGCGCGGTCGTGATGAAAGAATATAAAATGCGTAACATGAGTTGTTGATGGAGTGAATTACTTAAAGTTCCCAAAAAAAAATATGTCTGATAATTGATGATATATATAATTTATGTAAATAGTAGTCGAAAAAAAAAAGGTCACCCAGGACCTAACAATATGTATATATTTTTCAATTAATATTAGTATGGTATAAATATAGTTTTGATTATTAGAAACCACCCAAACAAAACTTTCGTGATAATTTTTATTTTTATTATTATTAATACATAAATATATATTTTTCAATTAATGTTAGTATGGTATAAATTTAGTTTTGATTATTAAAATGTGTCTAAATATATTTCTAAAAAATTGAAAAACCCCCCCCAAACAAAACTTTCGTAATAATTTCAATTTTATTATTATGAATACATAAATATATATATATATATATATTTCTATTAATACATAAGTATATATGTGTATATTTTTCAATTAATGTTAGTGTGGTATAAATTTTGTTTTGATTATTAAAATGTTTCTAGAAATATTTCTAAAAAATTAAAAAACAAAACAAAACAAAATATATAGAAAAGATAGATTGATACTTTTTTCTTTTTTATTATCCCTTGAATATAATAGAGACGAAAACCAGTATTATTATATAAAGTGCATACATATTAGTTGAAAGAACACTTATGATTATTTCATTATAGCTCAACTGCAGAAAATTTACATTCTCCGTTTTGGCCTCCAATGTAACTCAGAATCATGACCCCTCTCAACACTCCTTCAGCCAATGCTTCATATTCGATTGAGTTCATCAATATATGTTCAACGATCCGTAATGGTAAGAATACATGGAATTCCTCGAGATTATCAAACAGAGTCATCACAATACTCTTTCCATATTTGGTGTTGACGGTTTTTATTCCAGTGATGGGATACTTCTTTCCAGCTTCCAACTCTCTCCATGGTTTGGTAGGTGCAAAATTCGCCGCTCGACCAACTTCATTTAATTTATCAAAATTCATGTTGAAAATGAATGTGTAATTACGTATCTCTAGACCAGGATGACTAGGTTGAAACTCTATGTCTTTCAGCAAGTTGCCAAACGAAAAAATGAATTGATGTGAGCTTATCCCAAGACTTTTTTATAATAGCACCCCCACTTTGTGACCACACGCATGGCTTTCTTGTTCAAGCATACTAGTCGCATGATTGGATCCCCACCGCGGAAAAAACCGTTGCGACTTCTTTGTTTGGTTACATCCATCCACATGATTGTTTCTTGAACTGTTATTTTCCTGTTCATGTTTGTTTATATTCGTTTATGTTTGTTCATATATTCGTTCATGTTTGTTTATATTCATTCATATTTTTGTCGTTACATCATCATTCACAGAACTTATTGTTTGTCCATGTTTGTTTATATTCATGTTTGACATGACATCACCATTCACAGGACTACCGCAATTCCTTTGTTTGACTTTGTTCCATTAGATGTATGAACACTCCCACTCAAACATCTTTCCCACAGTATAAATAGCATGAATCTCAACGTTGTTCTTCATTCACCCATGAAAAACGATCAAAAGTGTATTTTCACGAGTGTCTTAAAGAAAGTTATATCAAAAATGTGTGACGAACATCAGCAACAACCATCAACGTCTAAGCAGCAGCATGAGTGTGAGCATGCTGGAGAGCGGAAAAAAAGATATTCAACACTCATCAAATTGATGGAGGAGGCATACGCGATGTGTATCACATTAAACATTGGTACTGAACGCAACATTCAAATTGCTAAGTGGCAGAAAGTTGGTGCTGAGAATATTAAATGTTTAACGAAAATCTTACGTTCACAAAATTTAACTGTTGGAGCAAAAAATCAATTGCAAACAGTGGTTTCACATTTTCGTTCGCTTACAACAAAATTCAATGAAGTAATCCGACGGAAATCCAGACAAGCAAAAAACGTGAATATAATTGGTGGTAATGTTCGAATTGATGATGCAAACGTTCAATGGGATGAATAACCATCCGCATTCAATACACGAATGCGAACTGCAGTCATAACGAATCTTCAACACATTGATTTACGTCAATTCTTATTAGATGCAAGGAGCATCTTCATTAGGAAAATTGATGAAATTCCGACAAACATTAAAGTAAATGTCAAATTGGCATGCAAGTTCGAAAATGTGAAAGATGGCGGTGCAGTTGAAGAAATTAGATATTTCAATACGGCAAATGCGGCAATTTTTCCATCAACATATCTGGACAAGTGGTACAGTGACAATGTGGGTGACTATTTATTAACGCAAGTGGAAGAGTTTCAGGAACGTGATTCTGGCTGGGCTATGATTGAAATCGTAAACTTGGTCATCAACAACAATAAATACATCACATTACGAGGGGGTTTATCAACATATGTGGATATTCATTCAATTGAAAAAAGCCGTAATAAATATCAAGAATAACGACGAGTTTTGTTTCTTATGGAGTGTAGCAGCAGCTCTTCATAAAGAAGAAGGAAAAATGGGCACGTGTGATGATGAGATATCTTCTGTTCATATACAGAGACGATCAATGTATCACAAGGATAGGATACAATCACACAAACATTTCAGTGAAGCTGGTTTCAATATCGATGGATTAACTTTTCCAATGACATTACGTGAAATACCAGTATTTGAGCGAATGAATAATTTATCTATAAATGTTTATGGTATCGAAGATGAGGGGAAAAAACGTTATATCGTTCTATATCATATGAGTAATAATAATAGTGATAAATCAACTATTCATTTATTGATGGTTAGTTCTAATATCGATATGAATGTTGATAATGCTGATGATGATGATAAGTATAAGTCGAAGAAAATATATCATTTTGCTTGGATTCAGGATTTATCACGATTAGTTTCAAACCAAATATCACAAAATAATAGAAAGAAATATATCTGTGATAGATGTTTATGGCATTTTCCAACACAAGAGAAATGCAATGAACATAAGTTAGATTGTTTCAATATAAATGAAACTATTCGAGTTATCATGCCGACTGAAAAAGAAAAAATGCTATCATTCAAGCAGCATAAATATAAAGAGTCTGTAAACAAAAGTTTACGCGGACTTAGAATGTATTTTAAAGCCTGGGGATATAAACGGATCACAAAAACACATTCCATGTAGCATCGCATACTACTTACTTTGTTCATATGATGATAAATTATCGCAGTTCAAATCAATGCGTGATAGCAAGTGTATTGAATGGTTTGTTTCTGAATTAGAATCTATAGCACGTAAGGTTAATAAAATTTACTTGAACATTGCCCCAATGAAACCACTATCAAATATACAAATACACGAATTTAATAAGGCAATTTCATGTCATGTTTGTGAAAAACCCTTTACACAATCTGATGTAAAGCATCGTGATCATTGTCATCTTACTGGCAGATATCGTGGTGCTGCACATAACAATTGCAATATGAAATGTACAAAACCATACTACTTACCGATTGTATTTCATAATTTATCTGGGTACGACTCTCATTTTATAATTGAATGTTTCGCTAAAGATACTGAAGGTTCAGTCAGTGTTCTACCAATAAATAAAGAGAGGTATATATCATTGAGTAAAGAATTTCACGGTACAAAAATTAAATTACGATTCATAGACTCATTGAAAGTCATGGTAAGTAGTAGAGATAAATTAGCATCCAATCTCAATCATGATGACAAATTAGTTACACGCAAGTTTTATAATGACAATGAACAATTTGAGTTGGTAACAAAGAAGGGGGTTTTCCTGTATGAGTATATTGATGGCTGGAAAAAACTTGATGAGAATCAGTTACCGGAGAGAAAAGAATTTTATTCTAAATTAAATGATAGTGAAATGTCAGAAGAAAGTTATGAGCATGCAAAAATAGTTTGGAATAAATTTCATATAAAAACACTAGGAGAATATTCCGATCTTTATCTTAAATCCGATGTATTACTATTAGCTGATATATTTGAAAATTTCCGACGTAATTGCAATCTCAACATACAATCTTGATCCGCTACACTATTATACAGCACCAGGATTCGCCTTTGATGCAATGCTCACGTATACAAGAATACAGCTAGAACTTCTAACTGATCCTTCAATGTTATTGTATATAGAGAAAGGTATTAGGGGTGGTGTGTCACAGTGCTCAAACCGTTACGCAACGGCCAATAATAAATATATGGATGAGAGTTATGATCTAACGAAAGATCAATCTTATATAATGTATTTTGATGTCAATAATTTATATGGTGCTGCTATGAGTGAATATCTACCATATGGAGGGTTCAAATGGTGTGATAGATCTATGAATGTTGTAGAAATATCTTATATACCCAACGATTCACCAATTGGATATATTTTCGAGGTAGATTTAGAATATCCTATTGAACTGCATGAATTACACCGTGATTTACCGTTATGTCCTCATCACTTCATGCTACCAACGGGGAAATGTGAAAGATTGGCAATGACTCTTTTACCAAAAAATAAATATATTATTCACTATAGAAATTTAAAACAATGTTTGAGCTTAGATATGAAACTTGTAAAAATTCATAGAACACTTGAGTTTCAACAATCACCATGGTTGAGAAGGTATATAGACTTGAATACTGATTTGAGAAAAAAATCAAAAAATGAATTTGAAAAAGATTTCTTCAACCTAATGAATAATGCAGTTTTTGGTAAAACCATGGAGAATGTTCGTAAACATAAAGATGTTAGAATAATAACCCATTGGGGTGGTGTTTTTGGTGCACGAGCATACATAGCCAAGCCCAATTTCCACAGTCAGATTACCTTTGAGAAAAATATGGTCATTATTGAAATGAAACGTGTTCGAGTCAAGTTTAATAAACCAATTTACATAGGCTTCGCAATTCTAGATGTTTCGAGAATTTTCGTATATGATTTTCATCATAACTATATAAAGAATGTCTTCCCTGGTAATAAATCAAAATTATTATACACTGATATGGATAGTTGGATATATGATTTAGTTAATCCTGATGTATATGAGATTATGAAGCGTGATATATATAAATTTGATACGAGTGATTACCCAGTTGGCAACAATTATGGTATGCTACAGAAAAATAAGATATTGGGGCTGATGAAAGATGAAAATAATGGAGAAATAATGACTGAATTTGTAGGATTACGTGCTAAACTGTATGCTTTCGAAATATTGAATGATAACAATGAGGATGAGAGAAAGAAGGCTAAGGGGGATTAAAAAGTCGGCATTACGAATGATAACTTTCCACGACTAAAAGCAATGTCTTTTCAATAAAGATTGTATGTCGATCGACCAATATTCAATAAGAAGTAAAAGTCACGAAGTGACTACGATCCTCCAGCGAAAAGTAGCCTTAAGTTATATGGATGATAAGCGAATGATCTCTAATAAAACGATTGACACATTACCGTGGGGTTATAATAATAATAATAATGGTACTGATGATGATAGTGAGATGTAAATAGGTTATAAGGAAAGCAATTCTTTGTTCAATGAATAATAATAATAACAATATTTATTTTTTATACTTCGTTTTTATTTATCCAACTATTGTGGGTATTATCAAAACCTAACCATTTTACATAAACTTCATTGCCACGTTTACGCAGCACTTTTTCAACGAGATATACATCAGCATATTCAACTTTGCTGAGTTCTTCTTCATAGAAACATCCATCGATATGCTGATTTTGGTAGTCGATAAGTTTATATGTTGGTGGTTTAGTATTCATTATTTCATCGATGGTAACAATTTCAGTTGTCCAGTTTGGGGTATAGCCCTTCTCGAATACATATGTGGGAAAACGAAGATTTTGCAAGAATATTCTAGAACGTTCTGTAAAGGCGCGACATGTCGGCGCCAAAGGCCATTATAAAGGGCATGGGCTTTTCCATTGACGTCATGGGCCTTTCCATTGACGTCATGGGTTTTTCCGAACCTTATCGGAACCAGCGCTCCAATCAGAAAGAAGTGACCATTACCAGCACCACTGCGCAACAACCAATCACGGAGCGAGCACGTCAGTGGTCGGACCGTTATAAGCAGGGTCAGGGACCTACCAAAAGCAGTAGTCGATAAGAATCGGCGAGAAGTAGCAGTGAGCAGTGAGCAGCGAGTAACCAGCAGTTAGCAGCCAAAATCCGAGCTTACTAAAAGGAGTAACATCCTAAAAGGCCAACAGGCATCTATAACTAAGATATTCACTCAAATACACCAATTCTGTCATATTCTTGTATTACTCTCTTTTACTCTGAATTAAATAAATAAAGACACTACACATATTTATATCTGCTCACTCGAACTATATCACCGATTTTGAATTTTCGTTTTTGCTTCTCAACTACTTGATGATGCTTGTACACAGTGCGAAGCAATATTTTTTCATTCTCTGCTGTAACATTCTTCTGTTTCATTTTAATCGTTCGATGTTTTGTGTTATTGTATTCCACCATCGAATCGGGTAATATATCAATGCACTTATATGTTCCACGCAAACTAAATTGTTTCCACATTTTATTCTTCAACGTACGATTGAAACGTTCACATATTGAAGCCTTTAAATTGCTGAATGTTGAGTACAGTTCGATATTGTGTTGTTTCATCAGAGATTTGAATCTTTATCGTAAAATTCTTTTCCTCGATCAACATGTAATTTTTCTGGTGTTCGTCCAGTTTCCAAGATACTTTCCATTGCTTTCGTAACATCTTTACCATTTTTCGTTTTCATAGGTACAGCCCATGCAAATTTCGAAAAGATATCTATTACAGTTAACATGTACTTATTACCATTGTTTTTGGTTGCGTAGGCTAACATGTCAACGAGATCTGCCTGCCAAGTTTCATCCAATCCTCTCATGTGAACGTGACGTTGCGTATAATTCACACACGCAGGTCTATGTAACTCACTAACCAATGCTGTCTTCCTATTCATATCTACAAATCGTGTTGGTGTCCTGCTTCCTCTTGACGTGCCCAACGTGAAATGGCTTCAGACTGTTACATCAATCCTTTTTCGATGAAATCACGTTGTTGCTTCAAGACTTTACGCAGATTATGTTCTCGAATGTCGATATTTTGAGACAATGATGATGATCTATCATCGATGAATCTGTTCCACTTCGGAATTTATAACAGTCATCATTATACCAAAAGGTACAGCATCATTTGTATTTTCAGGTCCAGCTACATTACACAATCTCTTACTATCTATATCATATTGACCATCAGCAGTAACTCTGAATCCATAACCAGGCGGTCCACGACTACTTTTCTCAACACCTTTTCTAAATTTTCGTCCAAATATATCCACACTCATTTTTATCATCACTCTCTTCGACTGTTGACACATGAATGAATGAAAATGGTTGGAACATTGATTAATTCATGATTCCAGCCTCACGTAATTCTTCAATAATGGAAATTATCTCATTCGTATGATTTGTATTTCCTGCTGCTTGAGATGCTAAGAGTAGTCTTAGACGATTAACAAGTTCATTCGGCTCATCCCAATAGACATAATTAATTGGTAATTTTCTCTTTTTAGCAATTTTATAATAAGGTAATGCTTTGCCTGATCTCGTTCTCATTCTGTTTGATGATGGTGGTGATGATGTCGATACATGATTTGCAATATAATTTTGAGATTTTACACTTTTGACTGATATGAGACTTTCATCAGGGTCATAATGTTTATGAAGTGTATAGGTTGATTTAATAATGTCTATGAAATTCTTTTGATCACTCTCACGTATGATTGAGGCATCTGGTGTTTTATCGAATAATAGTTCAAGTAATCCTGGCGTTTCATCATAATGTTCATTTGCAACACTTATGGCATTATGTGTGAAGTATATAGGAGAATTACCCATCATCAAACTTTGATCAGTCAATTTGCGAACGCTGAATCTATTCGCAGTCTTATGTTGCAAGTGTGTCTTTATATATGTTTCAGCCAAATTATTTTGTTCTGATGTTTTTTTTATAGGTGAATTGACAGATTGTATTTCATCCGGCTTGAAATCCCCAGTCGTTTCATTTAACTCCACATCATCATCATCATTATCATTATTCCAGCCATCATGAGAATCATTCTGAGCTGTTGCATAAAATTGGTTATCTTCCTCTTCTTCTTCTTTTTTCACACGGATATCCGCCACTTCATTCTTCATTTCTTGTTTCATTTCCTTCGATATTGTCACTAATTTCTCTAGAGGTGTCAATATAGGTTTGAAGACTTCGTTCATTGCTCGTTCTGAAGTGTCTCTACCAGACTTGATCATTCTATGCTTTTGTCGAATCACATCACTTGCTTTCACTATTTGACTCAATACGTCCTGTTCTCTGAGAAGAATTTTTTTTCTTTCACCCTCTTCATGTTGATGCTTTTAAGTTCGCTATATAACTAAAGCCATCATTTCTATGCACACTCAATTTATACGTATGTAACAGTCAAATCCCTTTCTATATCGGCCCGAATTGAGCTCACTATCTTTATCAACAACGACAAAACCATATTTATCATCATTCCAACATACTAAACATAAATCTCTGAACTGTGCATATGTCATGTCTGTGTTGACATGATCATTGTAGATGTGTTTGAGATTCATTTCATCTTATCGAAATCGAGCCATTAAGGTGGCATTATCACGTACTAGATGTTTAGGAATACGTGTATAAGTTTGATAAAGATAAAATGAGTCCACATCTCTATGTCGGCCCATACAGAAGAATGCTCTTATGTTGTTTTGTTTCTCACACGCAACATCATCGAAAATCATGATGGAATTTGGTCGAGTATCTTCTGGTATGACTACCTTCTCATTATCGCTGAATGGAAAGTATCCAATACCCTTTGCATGTTTCAATATTTTCTCTAGACATTGATACTTCGGTTGATTGAGTGACTTTGAATAGACATTTTCAAATCTCAAGCCATTAGAATGAGTGACGAGTGCTAAAAGTGCATTGGTCATGCCGCAATTGGACGGACCACAAAAAATAGCTCGCATACTGTTTGGCAATAATTTACCATGACGTCTCTTTTTCTTGTCTTTTTCTTCCGAAATTTGTTCATCGAAATTCATGATTGGTAATTTGGTTCCCTGTTTCTCAAACTTAACTTTAGCTAGTTGTTTCACGCGCACCATCATGATTACAACTAACAGATTGGCTGATACAAATTATGTTTTTATATTACTTGAAGCGAATTGGTTACCATATATAAAAATGAACAGTTGATAACTTCTTATCAGTTATTGAACGACTACCAGTGTGTACACATGTCACGACAGAAATATAGTATTCAAGGTGAAGGGCTCGTCAATAGTATTATTAACAAGCTTCCTATAGAATTACATGTTCCGGGCTATCAATACTGTGGACCAGGCACAAAATTATCAAAAAGATTGGTGCATGGAGATCCGGGAATCAACCCTCTCGATGCTGCCTGCAAGGATCACGATATTGCTTATTCAAAGTATCGCGATAATATTCCTGAGAGAAATAAAGCTGATAGATTGCTTGCTGAAAGAGCTTCGCAACGTGTCCACGCTAAAGACGCTAGTGTTGGCGAGAAAGCAGTAGCTTGGAGTGTAAATAAAATCATGAATGTGAAATCAAAACTTGGTGCGGGGATGCGCAAAAAGAGGAAGAGGCAAGTGAAGAAGAAGAAGAAGAAGAAGAATTCATTGAAGCCTACCACATCATCCAAACAAATTATGAAAGAATCCAAGAATTCAATGCACTCTCGTCGAGATGTATTCAAATCAGCACTGATTGGTGCGCGTGCTGCTGTGAAAAAAGCTGGTGGAAAGAGAAAAGCTGGCTTACAACCACGCATATTACCAGTACCATCGAAAATAGGTGGCATCCTACCATTTCTCATACCTATGTTTGCTGGACTCAGTGCTGTTGGGAGTTTAGCTGGTGGTGCTGCTGGTATAGCAAAAGCTGTGAATGATGCGAGTGCAGCGAAACGTCAATTGGAAGAGAGTAAACGATATAATAAGAGAATGGAAGACGCCACAGTGGGGAAAGGAATGTATTTGAAGCCTTACAAGAAAGGTTTGGGTCTTTACTTGCGATCACCAAAAAACATGTAGACCTACCACATCGAGCTTTAACTGATGCAGATCTCATGAAATATGCACACCTAATGAAAATTCCATACTTTCGCGGGATATTCATGCGAAATAATTTACCAACAAGTGGGCCATGGAAATATGAGACAGCAATAGTCAATCTAGGTGATAAAGATGGACCGGGCACACACTGGGTGGCATATTCAAAGAAAAATAATGATGTCACTTATTTTGATAGCTTTGGTAATTTACAACCGCCTCAAGATCTGATGGAATATCTCGATGTTGGTAGGGTTGAATATAATTATGAAACATATCAAGACTATAACACGGTGATATGCGGACACCTATGCTTGAAATTCTTGACTAAACAGCTATAAATTGTACAGTGATTGACCATCAGTCATGGATGATTCGTTGACGTTGACTGTGTCGGGAAGATCATCGATACTTGAGACTCAATATTTTTCACCAATTGAACTCTCCCCAAATAAAACTTATGTTTTAGGACTCATTGAATTGTTAACATTCAACTCAATCCCTAATATTGACGAGAATAATAATAAGTTCTATCTAGTAAAAAATGGAGGACAGAGTGACATAACAATCATACCCATTGGAAGCTATGAAATTGAAGATATCGAGAGTTTTCTACAGCAAGCACTGCCAAACATATCATTCTCGCTCAAACCCAATAATAATGAATTGTGTTGTGAAATCAAGTGTGATGTTCCTATAAATTTTATCCATGAAAATTCTATTGGACGATTGCTTGGATTCAAACCGCGTTACTTGAGCCAGGCATCATACACAAAGAATTACCCGTGACAATACTCAAGGTGAATGCTCTTCGCGTGGAGTGTAATATAACAACAGGGGCATATGTCAATGATCAGCTAGTGCATACGATTCATGAATTTTTTCCCATCGTCCCACCAGGATATAAGATCATTGAAGTGCCATCACACGTCATTTACATGCCAATCATCGTCCAAGCAATACATCATTCACAGCTGCGAATAGTTGATCAAGACGGACACCTAGTGAATTTTCGTGGTGAGGTTATAACAATAAGATTACATCTGGAGTCAATGAATTGATGATGGGTATAGTGTATAATACGGGTGAAACAGTGTCGCAAGCATCGTAATTTTATGGCGGTGGTTATAAAAGTGGTGGAATATGCCGGAAACATATCAGTCGTCGTATACCAAGCGGGGCGCTAACACATCAGAACATTCTACTGCTGAAGAGTCTCGGCCTGAAACTACGTGGGAAACATTAAATTTCTGCTGTTTCTGCTTTGTGTGTTTAATACCATGGAAAAAATCTTAGCAATACATGAAGCCATTGTATTCGATGAATCTATTGCACATTATGAGGTGCATGGACATCAGCCATTTGCATCGGCAACATTCAACAATAGTGATGCAATTCGCATTGCAGTACAGCATCAGGACTTGTGTTTATTACCTAGCAAAAGTTCATCACACATTTGTTGAAGATTAACGAAAAATGATAATAATCTTTCTGCAGTTGCAACAACAGCATTAGTGAATATGGCTATATGTCATCTATTTGAAGAGATTCGTTATGAATTGAATGCCGTTGAAATTGATCGATGTAAAAATGTGGGTATAACATCCCTAATGAAAGGATACACTTCACTTCGATCTGAGCAAAATTATCTGTTGGAGGATGCTGAATGGTTGCAAGAGGACGACAATGTCAAGATAATCGATGCCAATGGATACTTTGATATCTCTATACCATTGAATTTATTATGAGGATTTGCTGAGGATTATCGTAAAATTATTGTGAATGCCAAGCATGAATTGATTCTCACAAGAGCAAATACCGATTTGAATGCCATATACCAAACAGCAGCTGAGAATATTGCACTCAGCATCCAAAAAATTGGATGGTTGATTCCATATATCAAAGTCTCGGACACACAAAAAATTCAAATTCTCAGTTATATCGCCAATGATTCATTTATCACCTTGAGTTTTCGCTCCTGGGAATTATATGAGTACCCGCTGCTGCCTGCATCTACGAACAACGTATGGGTTGTGAAGACTACAACACAGCTGGAGAAACCGCGCTACATCATCCTAGGATTTCAGATTGGACGAAAAAATATCCCGACTAAGAATAGTAGTCATTTCGATCACTGTAGTTTGAAAGATGTTAAGGTTTTCTTGAATTCCCAATCTCCATCCATATGTAAATTTGAATATTGATTTTGAACGCAATCAATACACCATTTTATATGATATGTATACAAACTTTCAACAATCTTACTATGGTAAAGATGCAGATTCCATACTGACAAAGGCCAAATTTGCAACACAAGCACCGCTCATTGTCATTGATTGTCCTAAACAAAATGAGAATATAAAAAGTGGACCTGTAGATGTGAGAATTGAATTTGAGCCCCCCCCCCCCCCCCCCGACTTCAGCTTATTGTTTGATCTTGCATGATCGCATAGTTGAATATAGGCCCATCAGCGGTTCTGTACGCAGATTGGTGTAGAATAGAATGCCTACTCAATAAGTATAATCAACATGTGTGAAAGGAATCAACAAAATGAAATGATATGCACATATATATATACATATATATATATACAACTGTAATATTTTTTTTTATTCCACCTCCTCCTCCTCTCTATCTTTTATAAATTGTTTCAATCGTTCAGCAGCCATAATCATATGCTCTGAATCTTCTAACGCCATGTACACTAACTTTTCAACCATGAAGACATCAGTATCAATCTTAGCACAAAGGGCTAATTTGTCTTTAATTTCATATACAAGTCGATACATTATCATCATTAAATCGTTGACATTCTTTGACACATCAGCAGCCATTCTTCTAATTACACCGAAACTGTCACGTGTAAATCGACACTTTGAACAAACTGCATGCTTTTCACCATTATTCTCCTCCATCGCCCGTTGTTTCCGTAGACGTTGGATCATTAGCACGCTCTCATGGAAATGTATTATATCTTCAATGAAATTTAGTACATCTTCATCTAGATTAGGTCCTATATATTTTCGAATCATATCCTCGTAATGTAAAGTGTATGGTGGATACGACAGCAACAGTTGTTTTTCCTCGATGGTAAATGTCTTCGGAACGTCCATGATGATGATGATGATGATTTCTGGTATATATTCTTCGAATTAAAACTGTAGCCTGCGTGCATGAACAAATTTCAGTTTCTTATAGTGTGGACCCCTCCCCACTCTACCTATTCCTTTTGTCCGAAAAAATGCCTACTACGCAGTTCGGCGAAAAAAGATAATGCAATAACGGACACTAATTCCATAGAATCGTGTGACCCCCCCACTCTACCTTTTTTTCCTGGAAGTCTACTGCGTAGTTGTGCGAAAAAGATGATGCAATACGGTTACTATTACAACACAGTTTTTGCAGTATGAGACAAACCGAAGATCTATGCATCATCCACTGATTTCTTCTGAGTTAACTTTTTTTGTTCTTGAGACCATTCTCGTAAGTGATAAGCGCGGTCTAGTGCACAATCAAATATATGACTAGGACACACACCATTAAAATCCTCAACGCCATGGTGATCACACATTACTGTAATTGACAATGGGGTTTTTTTCAATACACAGAAATCAGGACAGTGTAGTTCACGACTTATGTCAATAATGCGTACTTTTCTCAATGATTCAGTAAATTGGCTCAACCATTCTGCATTATGCCGTCCTAAGACATACACAACACTCGCATCCTTCACGATATTAACCACATTGTCTTTCAGAAAATAATAATTGATCTCGCCCGATTCCCAGAGCATTCCTTGCATGTTGTAAGCCATGCACTTTTTCGTTCTTTTAATATCGTTCAGAGAAGCATTCCAATTGCATTGGACATTTGAATAGTAGACACGTTCCATGGATCCATAGTCCGGGGTCGGTATACCAGTCTAGTGGCACTGCAGCCAATTTTTTAGGTACAAAATCATACAAACAAGTATCATGGAAACCCACAACATCGAGAAACACTTCCGTCTTTTTCCTCAAATCACACACACCGTACTAGCCGACACACACCTTTATTAAAAGATCAATTGATGGTGAATGACATCAATCTTTTTATATCACGGAAACACATCAAGTATAATCCCTTCCACCGAAATATGAAATAACGGTCACTGAATCGTGTTCATTGGACAATGCGTTGTGGTGGGGGGTGTGAAATATGTGGTGGGGAATGAATATATATCATACACCATTATACATTTCTATCATGAGCGTAGTGGCATCCACGGAAGAACATGCTATAGTATGGTTTAAAAAATTTTACGTCCCCACCATCAAAAAATAATTAAAACAGTGCTAATAATCATGAGTGCAATCAGCGAAAATCATCATACTTTAGTGCAATTATAAAACCTATCGGTCGACAATCCAGAGAATTAAAAAACCCTTGTGGTTGAATTCAACCGTCAATAATGCAGAACTTTGAACCCCGACTGTCGATAAGATAGGAATTAGCGACAGTTACCCATTGGCTGGTCCAGAACCAGCCAGGTCCATCTACTGTCATCATACACGCCCATGACTTGAACATATTCGAAATTATAAAATCGTTATTGAAACTAGATAACATCCAATATTATACTTATATCCCAACTATAAACGAATTCAAGTCATTCATACTCAAAGGGATTAAAGGCAATTACAACAACACCGACATTGAAAATGAAATTAACGATCTAAATCTTCCTAATTTAAAATTAAATAAAGTGAACAAAATTATATATAATAATGATAACCCGAATAAATACTACTTCATAATACAAATTACAAGCGAGTCTAACCTAGATCAATTATTGAAAATTAACCGAATTGCCTACCAATCAATTTCATGGCACAACATTATCCGAAAAGGACCCACCCAATGCCGAAAATGTTAACGCTTCAACCACTTTTGTTCATAGCGTAAATTGTGAGATGAAAAATAGATATGTTAAATGCAGCCTAAGTCATAACATTGGCAAATGTCTTATCAACGCAAATTCCAGTGAAGACGATTTAAAGTGCGCCAATTGCAATAATACGGGACACCCAGCGAATTATAAAGGTTGCCCGTACTACAACTTAGCAAATATAATCATAAAAAAAAAGAATCAATCAACGCAAACCAATAAATAAAACAAAATTGAAAAATCATACACGACAGTACAAAAAACATTCTCATATGCAAATATTACAAATTCACAACCAGCACAGTGCATCCCCCCACAACAACCGATTAATTCAAACAATACTCAAATATTGAATATGCCAAATAATGTAACAAATAGCAATATAATCACAAACCTCAATGCAAATACCACTTCAAATGACATATTACTAAAAATAGATCAAAAAATTGATAATCTCAATATTAATTGGTACAATGCACACCAATCGTTAATAATTACATTCAATCTATCAAACACATCACTAAGTACTCAAATTAAAGACAACTCAGCTAAAATAGAAACGATAATGAATCATTTAAATCTCCAATGCAACCAACACACACAACAACCATAAATAAATCATCGAACCATAATAAATTGAGCGAGATCACCATCGCCTCAATGAACGTTAATTCAATAATCACTAATCAACGGCGATATGAACTGCTAGAATTCATCAAAAAAAATAAACATCCAGATATAATTTTAATTGGAGAAACTAAGCTCAATCATAGGCACAAACTACAATTCAAAAATATGACATAATCAGATCCGATTGACAAAATGCAATATAAGGACGGGGCCCAGCAATACTCATCAATCGCTCAATTAAATTTGAACAAATCAATATCCCCAATATACTCAACAATAAACTATTGGAGACTACTATCATATCAATAACACTAAATGCAAGAAATAAAATTTTCTTAATCAGTGCCTACGCCACAAACAGCAACAATTCGCTATTTATTGAAGAATTTAATTCTCTATTCAATACACTACATTTATCAAACCCAAAACATTACTATATAATAGCCGGCGATATTAATGCCCGTAACACTTATTGGGGGGACACTAAAAACAAACAACGTGGACTATACCTACACAATTGGGAATTAAATGAAGCAGCTTTCTTTAAAGCAAAAATATACCCGCCGGATGAAGCCACTTTTCCACGCTCAAACTCATTTCTCGATTTATGTATAGCAGATAATACATTAATAATTAATAACAACATTAAACATACAGTTCCCACAGCTGATTACGATAGCGACCACAAAGCCATCATTTTCAATGTCAAATTAAACGATAACAATGTACAAATCAATAAAACCAAACGAGGAAATATAATCTACTCATATAAAGCTACCAACTGGTACCAATTAAAAAAAAATCTTAATAATAAATCTATAAGCGAAATACCACATAATAGGAATTTATCCAACCATGAAATAGACACCTATCTACTCACAATCAATGACAATATTCAAGAAACTATTCACAACACTGTACCATGCTGTAATCCCCAAGACAGTGTATTAAAATACATTAACCAGAAAATACTAAAATTACAAAAAATTAAATCAAAGCTTATCACTTATATCAATTATTTAAAAAAAAGGTTTAATCGTTTTAATCATCATATAGTAAAAACAAAATGTATGATCAAGACAATTAAATCTATTTTACATAAGGAATTTAATAAATCAACCAACAATTATTGCGAGAAACAGATTAGGGAAATAAATCACAAAAACCATGGAACGTTTGAAACACTTCGAATCACCCCTCGCCCAATATTCGCGGGAACGGGCGGGAATGTTCGACTTCACGTCCCAATTGACGTCCAACGGAATGGACCTCGTGGTGGGCGCCACTCATTCCTTTACCGGTGCAATGATTATTGCTGAGAATGAGAAACAGCAATAATCTGGTTGATGTTACCTAGCTATGATGAAACTCCTTGGTCTCGCAGGTGGTGTGTTCTTCGAGAACTATCCCGCGATAGCCGCAAAAACCCGATGAAAGTTGAAATAATTATTGAGAAATAAATTTGCAAATTCGCTTCTATCCCAAGAAGACTTCTGGTGACACCATGAGCATATTCTGTCATGCCTCATGTGTCGTGCGACGGATTAAAATATCCCGATGTCCAGCTGAGGTATCGCCACTAGGGCACCACGAGTCTTTATGTTAAACAAACGGGAGGCTTCCCATTTTGTCCTGAAGTTTTCTCCAGTCCATGGTACACGCCTTAGTATAAGAGCTATACAATGCCTTGACTCCAGTCAAGCGTGTATGCTGGTCACAAGGAAGAAATCAGTCCCTCTGATTTCCCTCTCGGTAAATAACAAACCACCGACAGGTGTGAATGTCCTTGACTATTCTCCTTGGTATAACGTTTCGCAGCAGTAATAAGAATTACCACGCCGTTGATACCGAGTACTCAATTTTATCCCGAAGATAATTAAATTCAAGCAAGAAGAAACAGAGTTTTAGAGTTGATCAAGAGTTCCTTCTCTGATCCAACAATAATTTATGAATAATGAGTAGTTATGAATTAAGGCTAACCCTGACTATCCGAATATTTGTTAATAAACAAACGTTAAACAAAGGAAGGTAGGCAAGCAGAGAAGAAAAGAGCGAGTACTTACAGTAAAGGCGGTTTGCTTATTATCAAACGTGCCTTATGGTTCGTCTTTCCAATGGTTCTGGAGCCTTCTTCCTGTCTCGTCCCTTGATTTCGCTTAATGGCTATTGATGTTGTTAGCAAAGCAGGATAAGGATATCAGCAGTTATGTTGAGAATATGAGCTACACAAATACTCGATTTCCCAAACCAAAATCACAAACTTTTATTCACAAACTCTATGCTTATCTAGCTGAACAATTATACAATTATTACTTGTTCTGGTTTCGGAATATAATTCTCAGATGGTATGAGAATATGTACACCTTGAATAATCAAGTAGCAAATGAATGTCGTTAATTTTATTAAATGTGGACTGATGATGTTGAATGTCCAATATCAATTCTCAAAAATATCTCTCTAGTATATCAAAGAAGCACGTGGACTTATACGTCTTATTTCCCTTGCGTATCTATTCGATTGGAATTCCTCTATCAATTCTCCTAATTGATCTTTTCCAATATTCGTTGTTTCCCTTGCGGAAACCAAAACCAGAGTGAGTCTTGAGACTGTCGCTACGCGGATCCTAAGTCTCATATTTCTCCTTGTTTGAATTCCCCTTTCGCGCGTGTCCATGCATCTTCTTTGTGTGCCCTTTCCATTGACAAATTCTTAGCTCCTTGATTTGCGTATCTTATTATGTTGAGATAACTAGAATCATATATGGTAACTCGGGCGAAGCCCATGGTAAGTAAGGTTACTTCTAGTTACCGACAAGCAGTCCGTCATCGTTGTTATGCAAGGAGGCCACTAGAGGCGCGGAGAGCGGAAAAAATGAGATTATACTCATTCTTTTTTATTTTAAATAAAAATGACAGTATTCATACTGTCACACGTTTTTTCCAAAAATTAATAAAATTCTAAGAACAAAAAACAACATTTCAATTCAAAATCTTAAAATTAATATTAACGATGCTGTAATTATTAACAATAGCAATATTGATCTGAATAACCAACACATTACGGATCAAACCATATCAATTTACAATAACATTGATAAATTAAATATCATGGGTGCTTATTACGAAACTATAAATTCCCCAAGATTTACAACCATGAATAATATAATCGAAAATACAGTTACAACGGCAACAAATAACTTCAAAAAGGAACTTGATATCCGAATTAAACATAACATCACAATCACACAATTCTCCACAGTAAATCCATCATCTCTCCCAATGGAAGATGAAAATTTTGCCAATTATGTCTGCAACACACAAGACATTAAAACAATATTAAATAAATTGCCAAACAAGACATCATCGGGACTGGATAATATTCCACCCATAGTGCTCAAACATTTAACGCATAAATACATACAAGCTTACACGATCATTTTTAACAATGCACTCAACAATAGCTATTTCCCCAGCGTGGAAATGCGCAAAAACACTCCCCATACTTAAACCCAATAAATGTCCGCACTCTCCAGCCAGCTACAGACCAATCAGTCTAACGACATCAATTAGTAAAATATTTGAAATTATAATTAATAAATTGATAAATAAACATTGCACGAAAAATAACATTATCCCTGATAACCAATACGGCTTCCAAAAAAACACATCAACTTGCCATGCAATACTTAAACTAATGAACGGTATAAACAAAAACATTAAACGAAACTTCCTGGTAGGAGCGGTCTTGATTGACATCGAAAAAGCGTTCGACTCAGTCTGGCTAGACGGGCTGCTATCCAAACTTATCATTAAAAGGTTCCCAAAACAACTCACCTCATTGATTTGGAATATGATCACGGATAAAAAGTTCGTCACATGGGATGGTACTGAAATTTCCTGATCCCAATCAATTTACAATCAAGGAAGGATTACAACAAGGAATAGTAAACTCGCCAATATTATTCAACATTTATAACAGCGATATCCTAAATCTGTTCGAACTTAACTCCGGTAACAACACGCACTCAATAGCGTTTGCTGACGACTTAATAATATACATTGCAGATAGAAGCCCATCTAAAATCAAAAATAAATTACAATCTCTAACAAACGACATAAATAATCACTACTAAATCTGGAATTTGAGAATAAATCCAGATAAAAGCGAATCAATTCTGTTTAGCAAACCCGTTCGTTATCTATCTAAAATTAATAAAGAAGGTAAAAACACCTTCCAAATCAAAACAACGAAATCAGGTACCCAAACAAGTATAACTATACCACATAAATAAACAGTTGAATATCTAGGCGTTTATTTGGATTACCTCCTGAGACTAAACATCCACTGGGATCATCAACTAGAAAAAGCACATGACGCATTCAAAGCAAATTCACGAATTTTCTATAATGAACATTTAAATAAAAGAGCTAAAACTATCTGCTATCTTCTCCTAATTAGGCCAATAATAACATACGCAGCCCCGCTATTATGGAATACCAGTGCCTCCCAAATGGAAAGAGTCCGGAAATTTGAGAGAAAATGTCTGAGAACCTGTCTCTCTATGTATAGAACACCTAATTCAGATAATCATAAAATGTATACCAACAAAAGTCTATACAATACAGCAGACATCAATCGAATTGATAACCACATCATCGCTTTATGTAGAGGATTCTATCACAAAATTAAAAATATAAACAATTCCAATCTCAAACCATTATTAAATATAGACAATATTGAAATCGAAATGGATTTAAAAACAGGCTATATCGCACCGCAATTATTCACATACTTAGATCACATGGGGATGATTCAAGACAACAACAATATTCCAATTATTTACCACCACCCGCGAAATAGAGCCAATAAATCTCTACCACCAAACGATATTGAAATTACAAATAAACAAATTGATTCAAAAACAATTTCATATAAAGATTTCGCCAACACGTCCAGAACTCCTAAACATTGTTGGTGGCTTACTGAAAATTCCCAACATATTGAAGAGATCAGAAAAAGATCGAAAAATAAAAAGAATAATAAAATAATTTACGAGTCAGTCGTCAAATAATACATCCAGTGGTCTGACACCAGCAGATAATAATATAATAATTTATTACTCTCACAATTTGTAATTTATATGACTCTCTCATATATCACAAGATAATCTACATTATAATCATCCATACAAGACTATTATACACCATCCTAATTCCCCATGTTACCCACTCCACCTCTCCCCTACTACAACATATATAGCGAATAGAACGAAACTACTTTTTTTCATATATATAATATATGTAAATTTTTTTTTCTCGTAATTATGACTATTTAATTTAAGAATAATAATTTACATCATGATAGATATTATAAATCTCGTTAAGTATGAAATGCTAATTTCTAAGAATATATAAATATGTGATCAAATTTGTATACCACAATTCTAGTATTTAATAACTTATCTTTTAAGAACTATGTAATAGGTCTCTATTACCAATGTCAAATCTAATACAATGTTTGTTTGATCAATAAAGAAATATATTAAAAAAAAAAAATGTGTGACCGCTCAACCATACATTATGCGGGCGTAGCGGAGCACACGTACGAGCGCGTGCACCGCAATCCACTGCACTCCGACCGCATATAGATATACGGAAGCAGGCTGAACCCCCCTTCTCGTCTCTCCTACATCCACCAACTATCGTTTTCGCTCCCATTGACGATTATATGTTTTAATAAAAATCTTCCCTTTCAATTTTTTTTTCATTGTATATATTTATGTATTAGAATATAAAAAAAATGTTAACCACTTATAACTACAAATAATGATTCACATGTATAAATCGATTTTTGGTTCTACATGCCGACAGGAAATAAGTCATTCCCCAAGAAAATATATTCATATATCGATAGAAAGAATATCGATGAAAAATCGTCGTACTACAGTACAACCATCATTAGATCGATAAGGCGATAAATCATTGTCAATACATGCACTGGTGGTAAGGTAGGAATCCGAGCGAGTTACCGACCGAGTTGATCAGTTGATTAGCGAGAATTGATTTGATTTATAAAAAAAAAAAATGCGGTCACTGCGATCAATTGATAATAACTGTAGCGAACGGTGATTATTCCGATCGCTTATCGAATTATATTGTTTGTTGCGTGAATGATAATGTGATGAAGTTAATCACTTTAACACGTACGAAGAGTCGAGATCGATTTTTAATTGTCGTTAACTGACTTCTAAAGCAGCTTTTGAGTAGAAGTGTTTTGAATGTTTTATGGTTTCTATTAATGCGTGGAAGATGTTTATAGTCTGCTCGTCGGCATAGGGGTGAAGTTGAAAGAGCAGGGAGAAGCCTTGCGCGTTTCCCAAGCTGTGGAAATTCGCAACAGCAGATTTGGGTCCGTGCGGAATTACTCTGATTGGCTTAATTTATTCTAGCCGTTTTGATTCGTAGTTAATTGTGTAAAGTGTCCATCATTGGACAGAGGGTCTGAATGGTGGGGTTGAATCTCAACTCTATTCTCAAAAGCTGAATCAGCAATTCAGGTTTTCTCACGCTAAGATGAGTGAATTTGAGAAGCGTCTCATACGTTTCATATTGCATACTATAAAAGATATAAAATTATGATGGCACAATGGCGTTTCCAGTTTCGACGGTTAAATTGAAGATATAATATTTGTTTTTACTGTTTAAACATTCCTTGTCTTTAACCGACTATCTCAACGGGTCCATATTCCGCAACTCTATGGTATTTATTTGTCAACTCGTTTCCCACGATTGTTGCACTGCGCGCGAGCGCGGTAACAGTGAAAAGAATAAAAAAAAATGATGCGTGGCTAAATTATGAGTGGGGAATCAATTGGACGTAATAAAAATATGAAGATATTGATCTGGCGAAGGGGAATTATTATAAATAAACAAAGAGGTCGCTCAGGACCTAACATAAAGTAGGTAGTGTTTATATGTGCAAGTCTTCGATGCCACATCTCATTGGATACCACCGCTGCAGCTGACAAATGTACTGGTGTATGTAGCTTATACACCCCATCAACTGAACTAGCTGTTGCTACCAACACTCCTTCTCTGTTATAAATATCACAACCGCCCTCTCTAAAGGTCACTCTGTTGCCTTTATTTATCAGTTGACTTACTGACAAGAGGTTCTCACCACAATCCTCGGTACACACATAACCTCTTCGACCGTCACATCAAAATTGCATTCATCAGCACAAGTAGCAATCTGCACGTTTCCATAGCATTTAAACAGCACTTCATTCTCATTGGCAAAAACAATCTTCTTCATGTATGGCTCGTAGGATGCATTCTTGATCCAATGTTCATTTGTTGTCAAATGAACGCTCGCGCCCGAGTCAACATACCAGTCAGATTTACTGTAAGCTACACTAAGAAACACGGCACTAAATGCGTTCGTTTGTTTACCATCCATTTCTTTGGAATTTGTTATACTTGGGCACTGATTCCTATAATTTCCCGTCTGTTTACACCTGAAACATTTAATCACTTTTAACTTTGACGGTTCGCTATCTTTATTGCGACCTTTCTCTATGAATCTGACATTTTTCTTAAGTTGACTCCACTGGGTATTGCGTTGTAAAACACCAAAGGCAGCACTGTCGCCTTCTTTCACTTCCGATTCCATATCTAATTATTTGGATTTAATGGCGTCCGTGGTGATCGATATTCTTGAATGTTCTATGGCCATTATCATTAGTGAAAATTTTTCCGTGAGGCCTGCCGAAAATAATGAAACAATCCATTCGTCATTTATTTCAAATCCTGTTCCCGCTAGCTTCTGACCAGTTTCCACTAATTGAGTAACGTACGAATTCATGGAGACGCAATTTTCGAGTCGAATTCGTATGAGGTTTCTCACTAAGCTTATCCTTCTTGTAAATCCCGAATCATCAAACGTTAATATCAATTTGGCTCTGGTCTTGGCATCTTCCGTTACTTCAACTGCTTGTTAACCTTCCTCTGGCTTGTTACATCCTAGCATACCTTCCAGCACTAGAGTTCTCTGCCGCAAAGCACCATTCATTGTAGTTATCGGGTCCGTTAAGGCCGAAAGACGAGGTCGGGTGTTAAAGGGAGGTTGGCAACTGTGCACGTGAACGCGACCTTTCTGAAGGGTTACCTACTCCTCATCTTATCGAAGGCATGAATGTTGATTTTCAGTTTCATATAAGTCCTCCACTGGCCGAATTAGTTACTCTTGATTAATATAACATTCTTGTCACTTCACCGTTTCCATCTTCACTTTATTCACCTGACATTTATGTTCTGCTCAATCTTTCGTCCGATTTATTTCTTTGTCACATTGTACGGGACTCTCTCACTTCTTTTACATCGAGTATTGATTCATCTACTGCGTAACTTGACAAAGGTCTGTGAGCTAAGTATCACGTGTCAGTTTACGGATTCCTCCACCCTCTGGTGCAATCACTTCAATTACGTGATTGTGAATTGCCATCAGTCTTTTCTATTAACTATTCATTTTTCACTGTTTATATTCATTTTTTTTTCATTTATATTTGGGAAGATTGAAGGGAATTGTAGTGAAGCGTTCCACAATTGTAAATACTTTGAATGAGTTCCAGTGATTTATTTCGTTTAAGATTTTTTCTACCATCAACTTGTTTGCCAAATTCTCATAGATAACCATGTTTCTTATATTCTGGACTTTTTAGAAATTAATTACGCGCAAAATTTGCATTAGAGCTTCGGGATAGATTTCGTAACAATTTCCTCATTGTTTGGTAAGACAAAAACCTAGCGAGAGTTTGTACTGCATTTTCAATTGGATAAAAAGTAGAAATCAATGATAGTCATCATCATACAAACAAATCTTCTCAATAGAACGTTAGCACTTACCATACGCAATCGATTATAACGTATATTTGCATTGAATGAAATTTGTGCACTATAGCAAAAAAAAAACACCATGCAATTTAAACTTAATGACTTAATAAACAAAAGCATGTTAAACAAAGAATACAGAATATTGTAGTTTTGGACAGCAGTGCTCCAGAATTCCACCTCTGAATATTATCTCGTTCGTAATTTCATAAATATTCATCACAATTGATATTTTATAGTGTATATATTCATCAATTTGATACAAATTAATGACAATTAAATTATCGTAATGTTGCGTGCCTAGACACGATATTGGAAATTTGAGTATTTATATAGTGATTCATCTGGGAAACAGATGTGTCGAATTTAAAGAAAGGTCTTAGAAATTCAAGGGTTATAAACTTTAATAATTTATAATTTTCCAAATTCCTTTTCCCTTTTTTTTCTAATTTTTTGTTCCCAATTTTACGATCATAATAAATGACTTAGGAGCCCTCATGCCCGGTTCACAATGCCTCAGAAGAATAGTAATGTTTTATAATTTCTTTAAATTTACACTTTCTTCATTATTTAAACTATACCCTCTCTCCTTCAAGAGTCTCCCCTACAAACAAATCTTCAACCAATCGAATGACCATTTTTTCACCCTCCCTTGAAGATCTAACACCAACAACTCTCTACAAAACTTGTACTGGCTTAAAGAATGTTATTAACAAGTGAAGACTTGAACGGTGAACACCTTCAATTAAAAAAGAACATACAGTCCACTGAAATTGTAACTAATTGAATAAAATAAATCCACTCACAGATAAATTGAAACTAATAAAAGAGTACATCATATTCAATCAAAATATCCCCTCTCCATTAATTGTCGTGGGGAACGCAAAAAGACTTTAAAACGGTCTGCACACATAATATGGAACATATAATAATAAATATGTCAATAATTATATTTAATTTTATAAAGTTGAATTTTAGCGCGTGACAAAATACAATATACATTCGAGAATGTTTAAATATTCGCTGTGTCAATTATAATCTCTCATTTGCAATATCAAATAGTTTTAATCTATCCAACACATTCAATATCTGTTGCAGCAGTAGTACTGAAATACATATGTGTGCGTAAATAACAGCATCAAGTTTCATAAATTAATTTAACGAATAATGATTTAATTCCCCGTGCATTTTCCGGCATGTTTGTGCTCAATTTTAATTATTAAATATTGTAATAGCTTTATAGCAATGATTTTTGTTTCGAATACCATTCGTAATGATTTATCGTGATACTTTTACGATAATTATTACACTTACTCGATAACAGGAATATCTGTAACTTAATCTGCAATAAATTTCCATTTATCTAAATAATTCCAATAAAAACGAAATGCAGATGAAATGAAATTGTTGACGCAAGCGCCACAACGGCTAGCTAACTAGACAAACAATTACCGACACTCAACACGACGCCTGGCAATCGGGCACACAACTCACTCAGCATGCACTCAAGCGCCGCCTGGCAATTGGGCAAACAACCAGTTTGAAAATTAACCAATCAGCAGCGTCGCTGACACCGTCTTGTCGCCGGCGGCGATCGACCACGCTATCGACCGGAACGGCAGCCATTATTGAATCAACACTTACAGCGCGTGCACACTCGGACCGTTGTTAGAAAAGTATTCGGCAAAATTCTCCACCATCAGTAAAGTTGAAGGATAAACAATTAGTATGAAGTGAAGTGCAACACTCAGTGAAGTGCAATCAGAGCATATTTATCGAGACATTAAATTCAAACACTCAATTAACTTAGGTTTAATTATCCACACGTGGCTTGCGGCCTCGTGCACAAATATTTCTCTCATTGTTATTATTCAACACTCTACACAATCATTTCTACACTCAATATATATCAACAATTATTCACTCAGTAATTCACTCATCATTATTAATTTTTGTGAACACTCATTACGATCACCTATTGCTCTCCAAGTGCCTTACAACCACTTGCTGGTCGAGCGAGGTTATATATCTCACACACTCTCACACTCACACTCGCCTATCATTAGGATAATTGTAGGCTACACTCAATTCACATACAATCAAATAGATTAACCTCAATTCACTCATTCTCATTAATACATTTGTCATCATCATCATCTCACATTTTGAATAAACTATATTTTTGTTATCCAAACAATTCTGTTATCAAGATCTTCCCAAGGATCCAGGCAATAATTTACTTCAAGCTCTCACGCTACAGAAATGAACATATATGAATTATGTTGGTGTAAAATTACTAGTTGTAATAATGTTCAGAAAATTATGTCAATGGACATAGAATTAAAGTAAAGGAGAGAATAAAATTACGACGAAATTGTAGGAGTGTTTATTTCTTTCTTTCTACTACTGATAACAATCATAGATTTAACATGACATTTAGCGTAGTATTATTTTCACTGACACCTAGCAAACAGTTTACGTAGGATACCAACTAAGTGACGATAAGTGTAGGTATATACTCAGTGAATATTAACGTGAAAATTATTTATTTATAAACCAATATGTCAACATTCACTGGCCTTTGAGTAGGGGAGTAAAAATCTCCGTATTTCCTATACATACATATATGTATGTTGAGGGTCATAGTCAACCAGAGATTGCTTTCAATTTCACCGGTAAATTTGTTTAAAATACACGGTATTCGTTTGATTATTATTATTATTATTATTTTTTTACATTTAACTCCTTTAGAGTATGGATGAACACAAGATACGTGAAAAATCGAGTGAATCAGTTGACAAATGGATCTATTTTTCATTTATAGTTTGTTGTATTTCAGCATCTGTGATCGACTATTAAACCACACTTTTCGAGATATCTCGCATATTTACTGACACAATTTTTAGTTGTGACATCATTCATTTTTATTAGAAAGTATCTCATCAATTATTTTTCGTCTCGAAAGAAATTTTTTCTCCCAATCCACAGCTGAATCCATACAAACTTTGAATTAAATTGCCCTATTTGGGCAGTTATCCTGAGGATAAATAGTAAACTGCAAATCTGGATCCATGATGTAATTTTCCGCTAGTCTTCTAAATTCTACTATTCTTTCTTCCGGAATTTTAGGGTAACGAGATAACAAACCATAATTTGGCGTATAACCGTTGCGCCAGAGCAATTCTGTACCATTATTGCAACTGATAACAAAAACAGGAACCATTTCTAAAAAAAAATAAAAAAATTAATATGAAAGTACAAACAGACGAATGTCTTGCTATTTTTTCTACTACTAGCCCAATAGAATTAGCTCAAAAAAGGGCCAAACCCGAAAAAAATTGAAAATAGCAATTTTTCTTCGGAATTGGGGGGGGGGGGGGGGGGGGGGGTCACTGGTAGTCTAAATTTCGTTTTGTGTGGTATTCGTACTGTTGCGTTTTCCGCTATCTTAATTTAAAGGGTTCATTTTTGTTTATTGAATAACTCGTTCATTTCCAATTTCACACGAAAAATTGTGATTACAAAAAATGTTTAAAATTGAATTTCCTACAATTTTGGTTCTTATCAATTTTTTCCTAGGATAGATATTTTCCCATTCAAACCCCAAAAGAGGGGGTTAATTTTTGTTTGATTGATAACTCATTTATTTTAAATTTTACATGAAAAATTGTTATAAACAAAGTTGTTTCAAATCAAATTTCCTAAAATTTTGCTTCTTATCAATTTTTTGGTAGGATCGATATCCTTCGATTTATACGTGAGAAACGGTGGGACTAAAATCAATGATAAACGTGATAATAGAACATTTAGGTTCACCCTCACCTCTTTTCGGGTCTTAATCGGAAAACATCGATCCTACCAAAAGTTGATAAGAAGCAAAATTTTTGGAAATTTAATTTTAAACAACTTTGTTTATAACAATTTTTCATGTAAAATTGAAAATGAACGAGATAATGCAATAAGATTCTAGCCCCACCGCTTCTCACGTATGAATCGAAAAATATCGATCCTACCAGAAAATTGATAAGAAGCGAAATTGTAGGGAATTGAATTCCAAACAACTTTGTTTATAAGAATTTTTCATGTAAAATTGACAATAAACGTGATAATGCAATGAGAAGATTTCACCCCCACCGCTTCTCACGTATAAATCGAAAAATACCGATCTTACCAAAAAATTGATAGGAACCAAAATTGTAGGAAATTTAATTTTAAACATCTTTTGTGATTACCATTTTTCGTGTAAAATTGAAAATAAAAGAGTTATTCAATAAACAAAAATTAACCCTTTAAATCAAGATGGCGGAAAACGCAACAGTACGAATACCACGCAAACCGAAATTTAGACTACCAGTGACACCCCCCCCCCCCCCCCCAACGAATTCCAAAGGAAAATTGCTACTTTTAATTTTTTCCAGGTCAAATCCTAATTCTATTGGGCTATAGTATAAGTTCAGATAAAGGCATTGAGCCATTTGATTAATACTAAAGTATTCTGAATTGTTTTTCATCTATTCATCTACTTACCACTGTCAAGGTTGTTATCAGCTGACACTTCTTGCAAATGGAACACGGATCCAAGAATTGGTCCTGCACGTTTTATAACACTGAGGGTTCCATTTCTTATCAAGTTTATCGTCATATTTAGAGTTTCATTCTCATAGTTTACCGTTATATTATTCTCAGTACATGTGTCGTTATCAACACCTCCATAGTATATTCCTGCTATATCATACCATGGACCATCGATCTGTAATATGAAGTTGATTCGATTTTTATATTGATTGAGTTACCGTAACGATAAAGAACTAAACTATTATAAACTATTATTATTCTTAATGGATCAGTGAATGTAAAAATATGCAACACTTCCTTTATCAGGTAATTGTCTGCATGAAAATAATTTAAAATTGTTTCCAGATTCTTCCACAACAAAAATATACAACATCAATTCAGAGAGATAATAATCATCGCTTCCAATAAGTAATAACTAGAATGTCGTGAAGTGGGAATAGATTAAAGATGCATTACGGGTTGTAGCAGAAGCCAAATGGATTACGTGGTTAAGAGAAGAAATGTAATAGAATAGAATATATCCCATACGTTATGTATTGGGTGGAATATCATTTTCAATACATAATGAATTCAAGTAGTCAGAAAATGTAATTTCTTTCATTTTTTCACCTGCTCAAATGTGAACTCATCGTCAGTTTCACTACGCAACTTCGGACAGTCATCCCAAGAATAATATTCCAAATCTGCATTTTCGGTTAGTTTTTCAAATTGAATTTTTGTTTCCTCTGAAACTTCACGTTTTCGTGACCACAATCTATATGATGGGCTTTCACAGTCTTTATTTTTTGCGACGAAGAAAATTAGTTCTGTGCCATTATTATAACTCTCAACATTTGACGAAAATGTTTCTGAAAAAGGTAAAATTCATAATGTAATAGATTATTACAAAAAACTGACGATTTCTTTTTCTACATTCGGTTGCTAATGGAATACGTTTGATGATTTTATTTCGTATACAGCACTTACCATATTGACCAGCGCCTTCGATATGTAATGTGGAATTGACAAGTGTCCCAAACGTAATATAAGTATAAATCGGGACTCCATGTGCACAATTGCGAAGATTGTCAATCGGAACAAAACTGTACATTAACTCCTGTTCACTATCGCCAATTCGATCTATTTCATATGTACTGCATGCACGAACATGAGCGACACACTTTGATATTTTACCTACTTCAAACCATCGTCCTTCCAACTACGATGTGAATATAGATGAAATTCAAGTTAGTTGAATTATTGTAACGTATAATATATGAAATATCTTTTAAGCGGGTGATAACCCACATTTTTTCTTTTTGGTTTACCTGGTCCAGTGTGAGCTCATCATCACTAATACCTCCTTGAACGAGAGTGCCCAGAGAAATACTGGCGACAATTCCGAATACAATGATACGTTTAATTATCATCGCGACTGTAGAGAAATTGAAATATTACTGTACTACACTTGTAATTAAGAAAACAACTTGCGATGCAGTTGGAGTAATTTGTTGGTCATTTATACCCACAATTCAATTCTCGCCGGGCTGGGAAACGATAGTGCTGATATTGTGAAACTATTGGACATTAAAGATACGTGGAATTGTACGCACTGTATATTTGTTTTCCTGGAAACATTAATTTGATGTCATTAATATTACAGTACTTATCGCACGTACGCTCTTTGTTTCGACTAGATAACCTCAATTGTTGACGCATTCGTACATTAAAATTTTTAGATTAAACACCAATGTGAAATCTAAGCAGTAATGTAATTTTTTCTATATGCTCGATACACGTACAGACAATTGAAGGCAAATGATAATTCCGTCGCTGGTTCGTACACATAGTGATAACAAAATAATCAAGAATACATACTTGATCGAGATATAAATAGATGTTGAGAACCACACACTTCTACTTTTCACATTTTTCAACTGTTCAATCAATTGGTGAATATAATATTCATCCCACCATGAATTTCCATAAAACCATCTTTGAAGTTTTACAAGTCCGAAGTATTCGAATACAATTGCAATAAACTAGAAAATCACACAATTGGTAACACGAGTTCAGTAGAAAAAAAATATAAGTTATTATAATTACAACATTGACTGTAATAGTTTGCACAAAATATTATGAATGGTATATTCTTTTATCAAAGAAACAACCAAAGTTCTTGTAAACAATTAAAGCAATTACCAAAACTCTCCAGTGTTAGTTCCTCGCTGTCGCTCATTCTATTTTACTCCTGCATACAACGAATATAATATCGAACGATGTCTGCAATCCAACATAATGACTTGCTATACAAACGAATCCCCAGAGTGTTATTTACGTGGTGAAAAACTGCGGTTTTATAACACTCCACAAACATAAAGCAAGCTACCATAGGCCCATGGTGTATGCACCCATTTGGCTTGATAGAAAGGCTAAGGGTGGAGTAACAGACAGTCGGGAGTGCGGAACACAGACAGTGAAAGAGAGTTTATCTTTTTGTTTACCCACGTGCGGCGAGTAGAGAGTGAAGTTACCGCAGATAGAATGTGTAAGTGAGAATGAGATGGAAGAGAAAAAAAGATGGGAAAAAAAAAATCCTTGTAGCGAGAGAGAACTAGGGGAAAGCCACTTAATATCATGATATTACGGCGGCAAATAAGAGTGCAAGAAAAGCCGAGCAAAGTTTGAACAGCTCACGCTATACGCTGTGTTAGTACTGGGGTGCACGTCAACCACTCATAGTATATAAATATATATATATATAGTAGTTGACAACTTTTTGACTGAATGTTTTTGATTTTAGGTCTTATCCGAGATTTTGGTAGCTTCTCATATTTGAGCAAGTCCCCTAGAGTTTCAGAGCAATCAGTTAATTCATAAAAGTCGCTCAACACTTTCGAACTGGATTAAATTTATTGTGGAATGTATTTGTTGATTATTTCATTTCTATTTATGCTGATATTCATTCACTGATTTCTTAACAATGTACAGAAGAAGATGTTTCAGTGTCATAATAAGTTAGTTGACAAAAAAGTTTTTCCATTTTCATAAAATATATTCCTCGGGGGTTTTTGGGGTTTTCGAATTCACATTTGACAATTAAGTTGCAAAATTTCAGAAAATCTGATCCAATATAGCTGCCAGAAATTTCAAAAATAATTTGTGTGAGATGGAAAAAATATTTTTCTACGTTACAAGATTTTGAAAATGCAGGCAACGATATTGAATCTAACACTTTCAATTTGTTGGTTTTTCATACTAAACTTGAATTCGCAGGCCCCCAAAAACCCATGATGTCACGTGAACAACAATTTTTAGAGTTTTATTAAAATCACAAAGTTAAAAATCGATTTTTTTCTGATTTTTTTATGATAACACATATCTGTTTCGCACACTACAATCAGGGGTTAATATCGTTAATAAAAACACTGAGAATATTAGGGTACTATATTAATAGTAGTTAGGTAAGGCCGGTTCTAACTCAGTACTGTTTTACCGGCCAATCATGATGGTAAATGGTTCTGATTAAATCTACTTTATCGGCAGTTGGAGATGATCTGTTTTATTGGACTATAGTATGTCAATTTTTCACTCTAGTTTATGTGAATGTTTTTCTTTTAACATCACATATTGCCCAATGTGATTCCACCCATCTTTCTCCCCTATGACGTCATTCTCATTATGATGGTAGAACTATTAAAATAATTTATAATGGATAGAGGGGGAGAAGGTTGAAATAAATATTACAATTTTGAAAATATAAGTTTGAAAACTATTTATTCTTTTTTTCCATATATTGTTTATATTTTATACATAGTGTAGGTCCAATGATTTCATTCATTTGCTTAATTTTACGTTGAAATCATTCACGATCGCGAGCTGCTTCTTCCCATGGTCCACGACGAGCATTTCTGTATGCATAATCCCATGCATACATTACATGGATATGTAGTATAAAATTGAATTGAATGGGCATTTTTTCTAATCACACCAATTTTCGTACAGTACCACTTATGGGATTGTATTCAACTATGCGATCATGTAATATTAAACAATAAGCAGAAGTGTGTGCGGGGAACTGGTTGGTAGACTCGAATTCAATTCTCACATCCACTGGCCCAGATTTTAAATTTTCATTCTGCTTAGAACAATCAATAACCACGAGTGGAGCTCGTGTTGCAAATTTACTTCTCGTCAAACAAGGATCAGCATCTTTACCATAGTATGATGGTTGGAAATTGGTGTACATATCATACAATACGGCGTATTGATTATGGGTGAAGTTGATATTCATATTACCGTATGGGTAAGATTGTGAATTGAGGAAAACTTTGACATCTCTCACATTGCAGTGATCGAAATGACTACTATTTTTGGTTTTAACATTGTTTCGATTATTTTGAAATCCTAATATGACGTATCGTGGTTTTTCCAGTTGTGTAGTAGTCTTGACAACCCAAACATTCTTCGATGACGTTGGAAGCAATGGGTACTCGTACAATTCCCAAGCACGGAAACTCATGGAAATAGTCGGATCCTTTGCAATATAGTTGAGTAGTTGAATTTTCTGTGTATCAGAGACTCTGATATATGGTATTAACCACTCAATTTTATTGAGGGTCAGTTTGATATCTTCAGCTGCAGTTTGAATGATGGCATTCAAATCAGTGTTTGATCTCGTGAGAATTAATTCATGTTTTGCATTCACAATAATTTTCTGATAATCCTCAGCGAACCCTAACAATATGTTTAGCGGAATTGTGATATCAAAATAACCATCATCGTTGATTAGCTTAATATTGTCTTCATGTAGCCATCCAGCATTTTCGAATAGATGAGTTTGTCCGGAGCGTAGAGAAGCATACCCTTTCATGAGTGTTGTTATTCCCACATTTTTAGATCGATCGATTTCAACGGAATTCAGTTCATAACGAATTCCCTCAAATAGATGACATATTCACTAGAGATGTTGTGTTGACTGCTGTGCGTGCGACATCATCTTTTGTTAATCTTCCATAGATATGTAATGAACTCTTGCTTAGTAATAAACATAAATCCTGATGTTGCACAGCGATCCGGATTTCATCATTGTTATTGAAGGTTGATTATGCAAATGGATCAGCCATTTGCATAATCCATGTATTTCATAATTTGCAATAGATTCATCGAATATGATAGCTTGTTGTATTGCTAAAATTTTCGCCATGGTATCAAACATACAAAACAAAAGCAGCAAAATTTCACAGTTTTCCACGTAGTTTCAGACCGAGACTCTTCGGCAGTTGAATGTTCTGATGTGTTAGCTGCAAGCGTGATGTGTGATGACTGACTGGTTTTCGGCATGTTCCACCGTTTTTATATTCACCACCAGTATGAACTAGTGATGGTTGTGTAAAAATTTCACTCGTATCATACACTATACCCATTACTTCATTGATTTCGAGTGTAATCTTATTGTTATGACTTCTCCACGGAAATTAACTAAATCACCGTCTTGATCAACCATTCTCAGCTGCAAAGGATGTATTGCTTGTACGGTGACTGGCATGTAAATGACGTGTGATGGTACTTCGATGATCTTATATCCTGGTGGCACGATGGGGAAAAATTCATGAATTGTATGTGCTCGCTGTCCATTTATGTACGCCCCCGATGTTATATTACACTCTACTCGAAGCGCATTTACTTTAAGTATTGACACCGGTAAGTCGGATTTGTGCGTAATGCCTGAATCAAGTATACGCGGTTTGAATCCCAGTAATCTTCCAATCGAATCTTCAGGAATGAAATTTATATGGACATTACACTTTATTTCACAACACAATTCATTGTTATTGGGTTTTAGAGATAAAGAAATGTTTGGTAATGCCTTTTTTAAAAAACTCTCAATGTCTTCAATTTCATAACTTCCAGTGGGTATGACTATTATTTCATCACCATTTTCTCCAAGTAGGTAAAACTTATTATTGCTCTCGTCAATATTGGGAATCGAGTTGAAAGTCAACAATTCAATGAGTCCTAGTACATATGATTTATTCGGTGAGAGTTCAATCGGTGGAAAGTATTGTGCCTCAAGTATAGAGGATCTCCTCGACACTGTTAACGTCAATGACTCATACATGACTGTGTCCAATTATCGTATTACACTCACTTTATAGTTGATCCATTAAAAATTTCAGGCATAAATGTCCGCATATCACTGTACCATAGCCTTGATATCGTTCGTGATTATATTCTACCCTACCAACATCGAGATATTTCATTAGATCATGAGGAGGTTGTAGATCACCGAAACTATCGAAATATTTGACATGATCATTTTTCTTCTTATATGCAACCCAGTGGGTCCCCGGTCCATCTCTATCATCGAGATTAATAATCCCGGTTTCATATTTCCATGGACCATTTTTAGGTAAATCATTCCTCATAAAGACACCGCGAAAATGCGGAATTTCCATTATCTTCGCGTATTTTATGATATCCATGTCAGTCAATGCTCGATGTGGTAGGCTTACAAGTTTTTTGTCGATTTCATATAGAGACCCATGCCTTTCTTATATGGTTTCATATACAATCCTTTGCCCAGCGCGATGTTTTCCATTTTCTCATTATGTCGTTTATTCTAAGACAGCATGGTTACCGCATGGGAGAGAATTGCGGATGTCTCCCTATGCAGTCCCATGTCCTACTCCATGAAGTGGCCCCGTTTATACCTCGTGGTCGAATAAAATCTGATAGGGCGCCACTCCTCCTTTTATTATACCGGCTTGGCCTTATTTGGTGAGGTGGAGAAACACCAAATCGCCCCGGTGGTCCTGACCTGCTCATGGAGCATCTCTAGACTATCTCACGGCGTGTGTCCCGAGGGACTCATCCGCAGAAGCCATAGTTAGTATTTTAGTCTTCAAAGGTGAGGCAATCGAAGGTATCACGGCTCCGTTAGATAATTTAGTACTAGTATCGTTTGCCCGTTGGCAAGCAGTCTGAAGTGGGATCATTTCCACGAAGTTAAATATGAATAGTTTAAATAATAAATAAGATAAATAGTTAAAATGAGAATTTGATGATTAATTCCGTCGCGGAGTCCTGGTTTGACCCTTCCTATCGAGTCCTATCCTTCGTTGATCAGGTGGAGGTTTGGGCTCGAGGCCAGAATATTTTCTTATTAGTTTATAGTGTGCTATTTGAACGAACGTGCTATAATGAACCCTAGCTACCCAATGAAAGCTAATGCAAAGCATGAAGCTTAGATGCTGTGTTACTTGGAGTCTATTAGTACTTACAAGTAAGAAGAGACGGAAATAGAGAGTCAGCAACCCCATGGTCCTGGTCCTCTGGTGTTTCCTCGAAGTTCCTCTGTCCGGAAATCCCCTCGTGGTTCTTGTGGCTGCAGAGATAGCAAATCGCGAAGCAAGCAAGAAGGTGAAAGCAGCTGGGAGGTAGGCGGTGCACAGGTTTTAAGAAGAGTGGTCACACAATAGCAGTTTAAAATTAACAGACACTTATAAATTTATTTATCAAAGCAAGTCAGTCGAGTAGTTAACATAAAGAGAAAACTTATTTAAGCGCGTTCGCAAACTATGAAGATAAATGAGTTCCAATAAGTTTTGCACGCGAAAATGTGCTACGTGGTATTTGAGTTGGCAGTTTATGATCCAATGTTTATAACTCCCTGGTAATAGATTTGTCGTACCATACTTTTAGTTTGGGCGAAGAAGTTTTATATTCAGACGAAAAACTACACCAGTATGGGTTTCTATCACCTTGGAGCGGAGCCTAGCGTAGGATAGAATTCCCCTGGTCAACGCGCCAGGTTGCCGATGGAAACTACTAGGGGCTCGAAGGGATTTGCTGTATGTAATGCTTGGCCTATTCAGTTCACTGAATGTGTGACAAGTTGTCCAAGGAGGTATATTCGTCCTGAGTCGGATTTGTATACTATATATATTGCAGATCACTATGTTCACAAGCCTCGGATGGATGTACTTTCGGTCTACGTACTCCGTTTATAGTATATGAGAATCTCGAAGCGCGGTGCCTGAATGCAAGTGCTCGACTCTATAGTTCTATCCGTAGTAGTGGCTCGTTCGAATTTTCCCCCTTTTATATCGTCTATTCCATTGCGGCGGCGCTGATGTATCTGTAACAATAGGTGTCACTCGGGCGCGTGCCCGGGAATTAATAACCATTCAAATATATTTTTAGTTTCCCAAGACATCCTAGACCAACTCGAAACTCCTTGGGATAACCAAATTGTATTTTGTCTCGGTCATTCGATAGGTGTTTCACCATACTGTCACAATTCTCCTCCAATTGATGTTTTGCTGCACTTGCACTTTTCACAGCTTTCACTATACCAGCAGCACCACCGGCTAAACTACCAACAGCACTCAGACCGGCGAAAATTGGTATGAGAAATGGAAGTATCCCACAAATTTTCGTAGGGACTGGTAATGTGCGTGATGACAATCGGATATTATTTTTTCCACCAGCTTTCTTGACAGCAGCTCGTGCACCGTTCAATGCTGATTTAAAGATGTCTTGTCCAGAGTGCATCGAGTCTTTGGCTTCTTTCATAATTTGATTGAATGATGTTTTAGACATCTTGGGTTTTTTTTTCATCTTCTTATTTTTCATGATGATGCGTCTTCTTCCATTCATACCAGCACCCATCTTAG
The DNA here is from genome assembly GCA_958496275.1 of Zele albiditarsus. Lineage (NCBI taxonomy): Eukaryota > Metazoa > Arthropoda > Insecta > Hymenoptera > Braconidae > Zele > Zele albiditarsus. Next base: position 630,311 of record OY292417.1, read on the forward strand.
ATTTTGCTTTCATCATATTAGTTACACCCCACGCTACTACTTTTTCGCCTAAACTTGCGTCTTTAGCGTGAACACGTTCCCAAGCTCTTTCAGCAAGCACTTTATCCGCTTTATTCCTCTCCGAAATGTTATCGGGATACTTTGCATAAGCAATATCGTGATCTTTGCATGCAGAATCGAGAGGATTGATTCCAGGGTCACCCCGCGCCAATCTTTTCGATAACTTCGTGCCAGGACCACAACTTTGATACCCCGGGATGTGTGCTTCAAAAGGTAATTTATTGATAATACTGTTAATGAGACCTGCACCGTGAACACTATGATTACGCTGCTGAAACATGTGTATGCTGTGACAGTCAACTATCAAATGATGTAATATTTCGTATGCACACTCTTAGATATATAAGAGTGACTGTAGCTCTCGAAATATATTCAGTCATAGTCAAAATGAAGTGCGAGAAACAACCATCCACGATGAAATTCGAAGAGCAGAAGGTGTCATTACCAACCATGAATTTTGATGAAATAATTCCACAACAGTATGACAACAAGAAAAAGAAGCGTCATGGTGAATTATTGCCAAATAGCATGAGGACTATCATTTGCGGTCCATCAAATTGCGGCAAGACAAATGCACTTTTAGCGCTCATCACTCATCCTAATGGACTAAGATTCGAGAATATTTATATATATTCCAAATCACTCAATCAACCGAAATATAAATACCTGGAAAGTATACTGAAACATGCTGAGGGTGTTGGATATTTTCCATTTAACGCTCATGAGGAGGTGGTGAAACCAGAAGATGCTCAACCAAACTCTATCATGATATTCGATGATGTAGCACGTGAAAAACAATACAATATCAGAGCTTTTTTCTGTATGGGGCGTCATAGAGATGTTGACTCATTTTATCTTTGTCAAACGTACACACGTATTCCTAAACATTTAGTACGCGATAATGCCAATTTGATGGTTCTATTTCGACAAGATGAAATGAATCTCAAGCATATTTATGATGATCATGTCAATACTGATATGACATATGCACAATTCCGAGGAATGTGTTTATCATGCTGGAATGATGGTAAATATGGTTTCATGGTAGTTGACAAAGACAGTGGAATCAATTCGAGAAGATATCGAAAGGGGTTTGACTGTTTCATTACTATAAATCAAGAATGAATGAGTGGGTATCCACAGTTCTACTGTGAACTCTAATGCGCCAACATGGTGAATAAATCGCAGGATGATGAACAAAATATCTTGAATGAAATAGTGAGAGTGAGTGATGTGATACGACAAAAGCATAAGATGATCAAGTCAGGTAGAGACACATCAGAACGGGCAATGAATGAAGTTTTCAAACCTATAGTGGCACCTCTCGAGAAATTGGTGACATCATCTAAAGAGTTGAAGCAAGAAATAAAAGATGAATTGACTGATATACGTGTGAAGAAAAAAGATGAAGATAACCAGTTATTTGCAACAGCTTATGAATCTGATGGTGATGAAGAGGTGGAGGAGAAGGAAAACGCAAGTAATTTCAATGCATTTGATTTGAATGGAACGATCAAGAATTTCAAGCATGATGAAATGCAATCGGCGAGTTCACCTATGAAACAACCGAGGAATGACTTGGTTGTATCATACATAAAAACACATGTGAATCCGAATAAAAAGGATAGATTTGGTGTTCGAATGAGGAATAATCTCTTACTGATGGGCGATTCACCGATTGAATTCCCAGATAATTATATATTGGTGGCTAATGAACGTTATCAACAAACTCCAGGGTTACTAGAATTACTATTTAATAGAACACCAAAGGAATCATTGATAAGTAGTGGTGATGAGAATAATTATGAGAAAATCCTCAAGTCCACTAATACCTTATACAAAAAATATGATCCGAATGACAGCTTGATACATGATAAAAGTTTCGAGTATCAAAATTATGTTGCAAGATACGTATCATCACCGAAAAGGATGAAAAATAGGAGACGATCAGGAAAAGCATTGCCTCACTACAAAACTGCGCGAAACAAAAATCAAGCAATAGATTATGTATATTGGGATGATGCAAATAAACTGGTTGATCGTCTACGATTGCTCTTGGCATCCCAAGCCGCAGGCAACCCCAGTCATACCAATGAAATAATATCCATTATGGAAGAACTACGTGAGGCTGAAATCATTTATTAATCCACATGTCCAGGATTTTCCATTCATTCACATATCGACTGTCTGGAAGTACTAAGATGAGTGTAGATATCTTTGGACGGAAATTAAGAAAAAATGGTGAAATCAGTGGTAATAGTCGAGGTCCTCCTGGCTATGGATTCAAAGTCACTATGGATGGGCACTATGACATGGATAGAAAAAGACTATGCAATGTTGCGACTCCTGTAAACGCTGATGATGCTGTACCTCTTAGTGCTATGATAACTATTATGAATTCTAAACATGAAAATATTGATCAAAATGTAACAACATTACGTCAAGATTTAACATCGTTACGTCAAGAGCTTACATTATTACGTCAGGAAGATAGAGCACAAGCAAAGAAATTCCGTGAAATCATCAAGAAAAAACATGAAAACTTTCAAAAGGAATTGGCAGAACAATTTCAAGTCATTCAACGTGCGGTAGTCCAACTGAACGCAATACGTAACAATAATAAAAATAGAACTGATAGGACATAGAAAAAACAAATATGGACAGAAAGGCAGTATTGGTTGATGAATTACACAAACCCGCTCGCATAAATTATACACGACGTCAAGTTCAGATGCGTGGATTAGATGAAACCTGGCAAGCAGATCTTGTTGACATGATAGCGTATGCAACTAAAAATGATGGTTATAAGTACATGCTAACTGTAATTGATATTTTCTCTAAATTCGCTTGGAGTGTACCAATAAAATCGAAAGCAAGTAAAGATGTTATGAATGCAATGAAAACTATCTTGGATACTGGACGTCGGCCACAAAAATTACATGTTGATCGAGGTAAAGAATTCTACAATAAAGAATTCAAGGCCCTCATGAAACAACACAATATTCAATTATATTCAACATTCAGTAATATGGAAGCGTCAATATGTGAGCGATTCAATCGTACATTGAAAAATAAAATGTGGAAAAAATTTAGTCTCCGCGGGAAATATAAATGGATTGATATATTGTCGGACTTGATGAATGAATATAAAAATTCCAAACATCAAACAATCAAAATGAAGCCCAAAGATGTCACATCTGCAAATGAAAAGAATTTACTGCGAAGTGTGTATAAGAATCATCAAGTGGTGGCTGGAAGACAAAGACGGAAATTTGGAATTGGCGATAAAGTTCGAGTGAGCAGATATAAACATGTATTTGAGAAGGGATACACACCAAATTGGACCACGGAAATATTCACCATTGATGGAGTAATGAATACTACTCCAGTGACATATAAAGTGAAAGATTATCAGGATCATCGAATTGATGGGTGCTTCTATGAAGATTTGGCGAAAGTGAAATATACTGATACTTATTTAATAGAAAAAATATTACGAAAACGAGGAAATAAATTTTATGTAAAATGGTTGGGTTTTGATAATTCACACAACAGTTGAATAAATAAAAAAGACATGTGAACAAAATATAAGTTTTTCAACATTTGATTTTCTATTAACCAAAAATATCATACATATTTTTACATATATATTATTTACATATCATCACAAGACATATTGCAATAACCCCATGGTAGCGTGTCGGTCGTATCATGAGAAAGGACTCTTTTATCATCCATCCAACTTAAAGCAAGCTTTCGTTGTGGGATGGTATTAACTTCATGCTTCTTACTTCTGATTAAATATTGATCTACCATGAGATTATTGTGATTGAAAAGACATTCTTTATAATCATCGATGGTTATTGTCTTCAACGATGAATTTTTGATACCCTTCGCTTTTTTACAATTCTCATCATCTAATGTTTTGAATGAATATAATTTGGCACGCAAGCCCACAAATTCCGTTAAAATTTTTCCATTACATTCATCTTTCATCAACCCCAAGACTTTTTTATTCATTTGTGGTATATTATAAACATTATCGGGTGGATAGTCGCTCGTATCGAATTTATGAATGTCACATTTTATCATCTCATGTACATTGAATCTAGTGAAATTATACAGAAGACTATCGGTGTCGGTATACATCAATCTTGCTTGTCTATTTGGGAATTTACTTTTTACATAATTATAATGAAAATCATAAATGAATGTTTTCGATATGTCGAGGATGGAGAATCCTACGTAGATCGCTTTATCGAATTTCATTCTAACGCGCTTCATTTCAATAATCACCAGGTCTTTATCAAAGATGATACAGCTTTGAAAGTTCGGTTTAGCAATGTGTGATCGTGCCCCCCAACGTCCACCCCATTCTGATGTGATCTTAACTTCTTTCTTCTTTCTCACATTTTCCATTGTCTTACCGAACACGGCATTGTTCATCAACTTGGAGAAATTCTTCTCAAACTCATTCTTCGATTTTTTCCGTAAATCTGTATTCAAGTCAATGTATTTTTTAACCATGGTGATTGATGAATTTCAACGTTCTGTGGACTTTTCGTAGCTGTAAACCCAAACTTAAGCATTGCTTCAAATTTTTATAATGTATAACATATCTCTCCTTGGGGAAGAGTGTTGTAGCTAATTTCGAAGTCTTCCCCGACGGTGGTGTAAAATGTTCTGGACATAATGGAAGATCACGATGCAATTCATGCAATTCTTCAGGATATCCTAAATCCACCTCGAAAATATAACCGATCGGCGAATCATCAGGAATTCCCAGTATCATATCTACATTCATCATGAGGTTTTCCTCCCATGTGAATCCACCAAATGGTTAATATTCACTCATTGCCGCACCATACAAATTATTTACATCAAAATACATTAGGTATGATTCCTCATCGTTCGGATTATATTTTTCTCCCATATACCGGTTATTCGCCTTAGCATAACGATTAACACATTGCGCTACACCACCTCGCACACCCTTCTCAATAAATAATAACATTTCGGGATCTGTGAAAAGCTCCAATTCTGTTTTTGTATATTTGAGCATCGCATCAAAGGCTAAACCGGGGGCTGTATAATAATGTAACGGATCGAGATTATATGTTGAGAAACAGCTACGTCTGAAGTTTTCGAATACATCTGCTAGAAGCAATACATCAGTTTTCAGATACAGATCTGAGTATTCACCTAATGTTTTTAATTTGAATGTATCCCAAACTTTTTCAGCATGCTGATAATCACTTTCGGAAATACTCACATTATTTAATCTCGAGTAAAAATAATTCTTTGACGGGAGCTGTTTCTCATCGAGTTTTTCCCAACTGTAGATGTATTCATAGGGGAAAACACCTTTTCTCGTTACTAAAGTGAACTGATCATTATCTTTATATACATTCTTCGTAATTGTTTTATCATTATCACTCAAATAGCTGGCTAATTCATCTAGACTACTCGCCATGAAACGTAAAGAATCAATGAAACGTAGAGTTATTTTTGTATCAGGTACTTGTTTACTGAATGCTATGTATCTTTCTTTATTTATCGGTAGAAGTGTAACTGAACTCTTAGAACCTTTCGCTAAAGATTTTATTATAAAGTGTGAATCATAGCCAGATAAGTTATGGAAAACAACTGGAATGTAATTGGGTATTTGATATTCGAGATTATATTGCTCATGTGCAGGACCACGATATTTACCAGTAAGGTGGCAATGATCACGATGTTTCATGTCGAGTGGCTTGAAAGGCTGCTCACAAATATGACATGTATCAGCATCTCGAAATTCGTCTTTTTGTTTATTTGATAATGGTTGCATTGGTATTTTATTTGAATAAATTTCATTGATTCTTTTTGCGATTTGATGCAATTTTTCAACAAATGATTCAATACAAGTTGGATCGCGAATTAATCCGAATACCGATAATGTTTCATCATACGCACAATGTAAATAATATGCTATGCTATGTGGTATATGCTTCTGTGTACCATCAGGATTCGATGCTAGAATGCATTCAAGATCAGCATAAATAGCAAATGGGACTGATTCTTTATATTGATGCATTCTGAATGACACTTTTTTTTTGTCATCATCGTCATCATCATTTGGTAGTTCCATTCTAAGCATTTTATTTATATTGACACAATCCATTCTATGTTTAATATAAGAGTCTTTTGTTTGGAAATGACATAAGCATCTATCACAAATAACAAGTTCATGGCTATGTTTTGATATTTGAGTAGATAATAAACGCGAAAGATTCTTAATCCATGTATAATGGTAAACTTTCTTACATTTATGTATATCGATGGTGTTACCACATTCATTATCACCATCTATATCCATATCAATATCCGTCTCCACCATAAGTAAATTAATTGTTGATTGATCATCAATCGTATCTTTCTTACTCACATAATATGGAGCGATAATGCTTTTATCCTGACGCTTTTCCATCTCGATCCCATATACATTTATTCTAAGGCCATTGATATCTTCAAATGCTGGAATGTCGTGCAATCTCATGGGGAATGTGAAGCCCTCATACTTCAGATACACCTCGCTATGATGTGGATATGATGATTGTCTACAGCTGTTCCGTTTGACTGGATGATTCTTTGCTGTGATGGCTGCTGTGATGCACCATAGGAAACAGAATTCATCTCCATTGGTAATATTAACAACAGCCCTTTTCCGTTGAATGTCTTTCGGTAAATCTACCCATGTTGATAAACCTCCTTCTAATGGAATATATCTATTCACATTCAAGAGCAAATTTTCTATTTCCACTAGTGTCCGTCCTGAGTCGCGCTCTTGAAATTCTTCAACCTTTTTCAGTAATTGTTCGCGTACTTTATCTTCATACCAATCACTTGTTTTAGTTGATTGAAGAATTGGTGTATTGAATAAATTGAATAAATTGGTATATATACCATCACTTCATAATGCTTCCTCTATCTTGTTGATAATTATTCGTTTAGCGTCTAACAAGAATGAATTCAAGTCAATATGACGCAAGTTCGAAACCAGCCCGGCACGGATCCGATTTCCGAACACTGATGATAAATTATCCCATTTAATGTAATCACCAGTTTGATTTACTTGACGGTTGATATTACCGCCTACAATATCTCGATTGGGTTCCACTCGTCCGCGATTTCGTTGGTGTTGTTGTTGTTGGAACTTGCCACTCAATGTCTGTAGATGGGATATTGTGGTAAGCAATCTTCCTTTTTCACTTCTACGCAATTGATTATTCTTCAATAGTTTATTCAACCAAACTATGTTACTATCGGTTATTCTCAGCCACTTCTTAACATGAGTATCGCATGCTGCATCATTATTCAGCGTCAAACATAGTTTATATGCCTCTTCAATTGTCTCAATCAAGTTTATATGTGGAGATAAATGAAAAGTTTTTTATTAATGTATGGACAAATATTTTTAATGAATAAAGAAAAAAGTACAGAGTATATGTCTTATTTGTTTATTTTTATTATTATTATAATAATAATAATAATAATAATTATTATTATTATTATTATTATTATTAGTATTACATTATAAAATAAGATGGCCGGCATTCTTTTTTTTGTTTTTTTATCCCCCTTGTGGAATCTGAAACAACAATATATTTCTATTAATAAATGTAATGCATAATATATATATATATATATATATTCACCACAGATACTCATCGTAGCTTTCATAGCCACTATCTGGGTCGATTGCTCTGTGCATATCATTATCATCATCATCATCGTCGACATGCATTACCATCAAATTTTCTAAAACATTCTCAAATTGTGGTAAAAATGAGGGAATATACACCTCACGTTCACCACGCAAATCTCCTTCAATTCGAATACGACGACACCAGCAAATCCGTTGTTCATCGTCGATGATGACCAGCGCCTCTATATTGTTACATTTAATCACCAAACCCTCAACTGTCTGGTGATTATGGAAATATTCACTAATTATCCTAATAATCTCCTGCAGCCAACTATCAGTACTTGGGTCTTGCCCAACGCACCATTCAATTAGTACATGCAGTGTGTGTTGTCCTTGCGTCATTCTATAAGAAAAAACATTCATCAACATTAGTTTATTAGTATTATAATTTGTGACATATGCACAGATAAAAATAATGAACCAAAAAAACACAAAAGATATATTTCATAGAATAGTATATTATTACTTACATTTTGTTTTTTGTTTTTTTGATCTGCGGTCCTTCGTGTTTTGGATCTTTACTGGATTTAGAAGTGAACATTGAAGGTTTTTATAGGTGAAATTTCCACCACGACACCCTTATATTTAGTTTTTTCCGCAAAGATATATTCAAAATATATTGATAAACATGGGTATGTTACGCCTACATCCCCCACCTTTCATTGGCCCCAACACTTTTTGTAAATAAATTCAAATTTTAAAAACCACCTCAGCGTCATACTGTTTGTACCTCACCCACATTTATAATCTTCAGGGGTACATGCAGATAGTATACTAGTATCAGTAAAATAAACAACAACAAAATAATTCATCAATGGGCAGTATCGGCGGTTTTTCGAAAGAATTAAGATAAAAAGTGATGTATCAATAAATGCGGCACCTAGATGTGTAGACTCTATATTATATGTACAAAAAAGATATGTTACATTACATGAATATTTTCTATTTCATTTTCATCCTGGAACAAAAAAAAAATAATCAGCCAACGGACCATATTGATTGTTTTTTGGGTGAATTATGATAAAGAGAAAAGTGTGGGTAGTTATCGAATGCGGCACTAAGATGTGCAAACAGTATGTTATATGTAGAAAAAGATATGATACCTATGAAAATCTTGTGACCGACCTACCAGTTTCACGCGTAAGGAAATTCAAATGGTTTCCATAGATTCCAGTGGGGATGCGCTTCATACGTTTACTATAACATTAATTCATGAAAACATTCATCTCAAAATGAGATTTTATTTAAAAGAAGTATTATTAAGCTTACGTTGGGAAAAATTACATATTGGAGGGTAACAAGAATAAAAAAACGGCGAAGTGTAATATTAAAAATATATTTATTTATTTTTGTTCATTATATATGTATACATCCAATCATCATATCAATGTGATCATTTATCTCTTTCGCTTTGTTACATTCAAGACAATTTTTAACTAGTGGAATGACTCCATCAAATTCATCATGATCAGCAGCACTTAAATTATAATGTCTCTGGCATCTGCGGTGAGACAATATATCCTCATCTCTCTGCAATTGTGCTGGTAATTTCTTCCAAATTTTATCAATTTTCGTTGTTGCGAACTTCAAAATGAATTCCTTTGGAAAACACGCTATATCCTCGGGTATCATATCTTCAATTCTTTCATCCAGTTGATAATACAATTCGACTGATCTATCAATCGATGGATTATGAAACTGTGTTTCTTCAATCCAACATTTTAATTGATGAACATTTTCCAAGGCACAGTGATATATAAGTCCAGATTTCCTATATTCATGACAGCTGCAATTTTTCACATTGATATCTCTCAATGATGGACATCCAAAATTTCCAAGATTAATTATAATTTTGGATTGTCCAATGAGGTCTGAAAGCCACTGTTTCTTTTCTGTTCCTTTTACATGAATGTAAGTGACATCTTTCAATATTATGTCAAGAACATCATTCAGACGATTATATGGTATATCTCCAGCATCCCACAATATTCCATGGTAATTGCGTATTACCCATGAATTCATTATTTGATATTGTTTCGATAAACTTTCCCATTTGAATGGTGGTTGGAACAGTATGTGTGTCAATCCATGTACAGCTTCTGTTCTATCATTGATGCGAATCATTGCAAGTTCTTTCACAATAAATTGATTCACTGGGCACTTGAAACCCTGCACATCTAATATCATTTTCATTTTTTCCCTTCTTTTTTATTGAACTCACTCTTTCACTAGGAAGTCTGAACTATTACTGAACAAGAATGAACTTGCATATTAAAAAATCATCTCCACCCCCTCATGATCTCGAGAATGACGTCATAGGGGATAGATGGAGGGGGCAATCAACTCTCATTAGACAATATGTGATGTTAGAAGAAAAACATTCACATAAAATCACATAAACTAGAACGAAAAAATTGACGTACTATAGTGCAACTAGCTGATAATAAAACTAACCCCTAACCGTCGATAAAAAACTATCATACTTCGATAAAAAAACTTCAAACCATCACCAAACAATCATACCATAATTCAACAATTCACCCCCCAACGGCCGGCAAATCACCATACTATAGTCCAATAAAACAGATCATCTCCAACCGCCGATAAAGTAGATTTAATCAGAACCATTTACCATCATGATTGGCCGGTAAAACAGTACTGAGTTAGAACCGGCCTTACCTAACTATTTGCGTAGTTGTGCGAAAAAGATGATGCAATACGGTTACTATTACAACACAGTTTTTGCAGTATGAGACAAACCGAAGATCTATGCATCATCCACTGATTTCTTCTGATTTAACTTTTTTTGTTCTTGAAACCATTCTCGTAAGTGATAAGCGCGGTCTAGTGCACAATCAAATATATGACTAGGACACACACCATTAAAATCCTCAACGCCATGGTGATCACACATTACTGTAATTGACAATGGGGTTTTTTTCAATACACAGAAATCAGGACAGTGTAGTTCACGACTTATGTCAATAATGCGTACTTTTCTCAATGATTCAGTAAATTGGCTCAACCATTCTGCATTATGCCGTCCTAAGACATACACAACACTCGCATCCTTCACGATATTAACCACATTGTCTTTCAAAAAATAATAATTGATCTCGCCCGATTCCCAGAGCATTCCTTGCATGTTGTAAGCCATGCACTTTTTTGTTCTTTTAATATCGTTCAGAGAAGCATTCCAATTGCATTGGACATTTGAATAGTAGACACGTTTCATGGATCCATAGTCCGGGGTCGGTATACCAGTCTAGTGGCACTGCAGCCAATTTTTTAGGTACAAAATCATACAAACAAGTATCATGGAAACCCACAACATCGAGAAACACTTCCGTCTTTTTCCTCGAATCACACACACCGTACTAGCCGACACACACCCTTATTAAAAGATCAATTGATGGTGAATGACATCAATCTTTTTATATCACGGAAACACATCAAGTATAATCCCTTCCACCGAAATATGAAATAACGGTCACTGAATCGTGTTCATTGGACAATGCGTTGTGGTGGGGGGTGTGAAATATGTGGTGGGGAATGAATATATATCGTACACCATTATACATTTCTATCATGAGCGTAGTGGCATCCACGGAAGAACATGCTATAGTATGGTTTAAAAAATTTTACGTCCCCACCATCAAAAAATAATTAAAACAGTGCTAATAATCATGAGTGCAATCAGCGAAAATCATCATACTTTAGTGCAATTATAAAACCTATCGGTCGACAATCCAGAGAATTAAAAAACCCTTGTGGTTGAATTCAACCGTCAATAATGCAGAACTTTGAACCCCGACTGTCGATAAGATAGGAATTAGCGACAGTTACCCATTGGCTGGTCCAGAACCAGCCAGGTCCATCTACTGTCATCATACACGCCCATGACTTGAACATATTCGAAATTATAAAATCGTTATTGAAACTAGATAACATCCAATATTATACTTATATCCCAACTATAAACGAATTCAAGTCATTCATACTCAAAGGGATTAAAGGCAATTACAACAACACCGACATTGAAAATGAAATTAACGATCTAAATCTTCCTAATTTAAAATTAAATAAAGTGAACAAAATTATATATAATAATGATAACCCGAATAAATACTACTTCATAATACAAATTACAAGCGAGTCTAACCTAGATCAATTATTGAAAATTAACCGAATTGCCTACCAATCAATTTCATGGCACAACATTATCCGAAAAGGACCCACCCAATGCCGAAAATGTTAACGCTTCAACCACTTTTGTTCATAGCGTAAATTGTGAGATGAAAAATAGATATGTTAAATGCAGCCTAAGTCATAACATTGGCAAATGTCTTATCAACGCAAATTCCAGTGAAGACGATCTAAAGTGCGCCAATTGCAATAATACGGGACACCCAGCGAATTATAAAGGTTGCCCGTACTACAACTTAGCAAATATAATCATAAAAAAAAAGAATCAATCAACGCAAACCAATAAATAAAACAAAATTGAAAAATCATACACGACAGTACAAAAAACATTCTCATATGCAAATATTACAAATTCACAACCAGCACAGTGCATCCCCCCACAACAACCGATTAATTCAAACAATACTCAAATATTGAATATGCCAAATAATGTAACAAATAGCAATATAATCACAAACCTCAATGCAAATACCACTTCAAATGACATATTACTAAAAATAGATCAAAAAATTGATAATCTCAATATTAATTGGTACAATGCACACCAATCGTTAATAATTACATTCAATCTATCAAACACATCACTAAGTACTCAAATTAAAGACAACTCAGCTAAAATAGAAACGATAATGAATCATTTAAATCTCCAATGCAACCAACACACACAACAACCATAAATAAATCATCGAACCATAATAAATTGAGCGAGATCACCATCGCCTCAATGAACGTTAATTCAATAATCACTAATCAACGGCGATATGAACTGCTAGAATTCATCAAAAAAAATAAACATCCAGATATAATTTTAATTGGAGAAACTAAGCTCAATCATAGGCACAAACTACAATTCAAAAATATGACATAATCAGATCCGATTGACAAAATGCAATATAAGGAAGGGGCCCAGCAATACTCATCAATCGCTCAATTAAATTTGAACAAATCAATATCCCCAATATACTCAACAATAAACTATTGGAGACTACTATCATATCAATAACACTAAATGCAAGAAATAAAATTTTCTTAATCAGTGCCTACGCCACAAACAGCAACAATTCGCTATTTATTGAAGAATTTAATTCTCTATTCAATACACTACATTTATCAAACCCAAAACATTACTATATAATAGCCGGCGATATTAATGCCCGTAACACTTATTGGGGGGACACTAAAAACAAACAACGTGGACTATACCTACACAATTGGGAATTAAATGAAGCAGCTTTCTTTAAAGCAAAAATATACCCGCCGGATGAAGCCACTTCCACGCTCAAACTCATTTCTCGATTTATGTATAGCAGATAATACATTAATAATTAATAACAACATTAAACATACAGTTCCCACAGCTGATTACGATAGCGACCACAAAGCCATCATTTTCAATGTCAAATTAAACGATAACAATGTACAAATCAATAAAACCAAACGAGGAAATATAATCTACTCATATAAAGCTACCAACTGGTACCAATTAAAAAAAAATCTTAATAATAAATCTATAAGCGAAATACCACATAATAGGAATTTATCCAACCATGAAATAGACACCTATCTACTCACAATCAATGACAATATTCAAGAAACTATTCACAACACTGTACCATGCTGTAATCCCCAAGACAGTGTATTAAAATACATTAACCAGAAAATACTAAAATTACAAAAAATTAAATCAAAGCTTATCACTTATATCAATTATTTGAAAAAAAGGTTTAATCGTTTTAATCATCATATAGTAAAAACAAAATGTATGATCAAGACAATTAAATCTATTTTACATAAGGAATTTAATAAATCAACCAACAATTATTGCGAGAAACAGATTAGGGAAATAAATCACAAAAACCATGGAACGTTTGAAACACTTCGAATCACCCCTCGCCCAATATTCGCGGGAACGGGCGGGAATGTTCGACTTCACGTCCCAATTGACGTCCAACGGAATGGACCTCGTGGTGGGCGCCACTCATTCCTTTACCGGTGCAATGATTATTGCTGAGAATGAGAAACAGCAATAATCTGGTTGATGTTACCTAGCTATGATGAAACTCCTTGGTCTCGCAGGTGGTGTGTTCTTCGAGAACTATCCCGCGATAGCCGCAAAAACCCGATGAAAGTTGAAATAATTATTGAGAAATAAATTTGCAAATTCGCTTCTATCCCAAGAAGACTTCTGGTGACACCATGAGCATATTCTGTCATGCCTCATGTGTCGTGCGACGGATTAAAATATCCCGATGTCCAGCTGAGGTATCGCCACCAGGGCACCACGAGTCTTTATGTTAAACAAACGGGAGGCTTCCCATTTTGTCCTGAAGTTTTCTCCAGTCCATGGTACACGCCTTAGTATAAGAGCTATACAATGCCTTGACTCCAGTCAAGCGTGTATGCTGGTCACAAGGAAGAAATCAGTCCCTCTGATTTCCCTCTCGGTAAATAACAAACCACCGACAGGTGTGAATGTCCTTGACTATTCTCCTTGGTATAACGTTTCGCAGCAGTAATAAGAATTACCACGCCGTTGATACCGAGTACTCAATTTTATCCCGAAGATAATTAAATTCAAGCAAGAAGAAACAGAGTTTTAGAGTTGATCAAGAGTTCCTTCTCTGATCCAACAATAATTTATGAATAATGAGTAGTTATGAATTAAGGCTAACCCTGACTATCCGAATATTTGTTAATAAACAAACGTTAAACAAAGGAAGGTAGGCAAGCAGAGAAGAAAAGAGCGAGTACTTACAGTAAAGGCGGTTTGCTTATTATCAAACGTGCCTTATGGTTCGTCTTTCCAATGGTTCTGGAGCCTTCTTCCTGTCTCGTCCCTTGATTTCGCTTAATGGCTATTGATGTTGTTAGCAAAGCAGGATAAGGATATCAGCAGTTATGTTGAGAATATGAGCTACACAAATACTCGATTTCCCAAACCAAAATCACAAACTTTTATTCACAAACTCTATGCTTATCTAGCTGAACAATTATACAATTATTACTTGTTCTGGTTTCGGAATATAATTCTCAGATGGTATGAGAATATGTACACCTTGAATAATCAAGTAGCAAATGAATGTCGTTAATTTTATTAAATGTGGACTGATGATGTTGAATGTCCAATATCAATTCTCAAAAATATCTCTCTAGTATATCAAAGAAGCACGTGGACTTATACGTCTTATTTCCCTTGCGTATCTATTCGATTGGAATTCCTCTATCAATTCTCCTAATTGATCTTTTCCAATATTCGTTGTTTCCCTTGCGGAAACCAAAACCAGAGTGAGTCTTGAGACTGTCGCTACGCGGATCCTAAGTCTCATATTTCTCCTTGTTTGAATTCCCCTTTCGCGCGTGTCCATGCATCTTCTTTGTGTGCCCTTTCCATTGACAAATTCTTAGCTCCTTGATTTGCGTATCTTATTATGTTGAGATAACTAGAATCATATATGGTAACTCGGGCGAAGCCCATGGTAAGTAAGGTTACTTCTAGTTACCGACAAGCAGTCCGTCATCGTTGTTATGCAAGGAGGCCACTAGAGGCGCGGAGAGCGGAAAAAATGAGATTATACTCATTCTTTTTTATTTTAAATAAAAATGACAGTATTCATACTGTCACACGTTTTTTCCAAAAATTAATAAAATTCTAAGAACAAAAAACAACATTTCAATTCAAAATCTTAAAATTAATATTAACGATGCTGTAATTATTAACAATAGCAATATTGATCTGAATAACCAACACATTACGGATCAAACCATATCAATTTACAATAACATTGATAAATTAAATATCATGGGTGCTTATTACGAAACTATAAATTCCCCAAGATTTACAACCATGAATAATATAATCGAAAATACAGTTACAACGGCAACAAATAACTTCAAAAAGGAACTTGATATCCGAATTAAACATAACATCACAATCACACAATTCTCCACAGTAAATCCATCATCTCTCCCAATGGAAGATGAAAATTTTGCCAATTATGTCTGCAACACACAAGACATTAAAACAATATTAAATAAATTGCCAAACAAGACATCATCGGGACTGGATAATATTCCACCCATAGTGCTCAAACATTTAACGCATAAATACATACAAGCTTACACGATCATTTTTAACAATGCACTCAACAATAGCTATTTCCCCAGCGTGGAAATGCGCAAAAACACTCCCCATACTTAAACCCAATAAATGTCCGCACTCTCCAGCCAGCTACAGACCAATCAGTCTAACGACATCAATTAGTAAAATATTTGAAATTATAATTAATAAATTGATAAATAAACATTGCACGAAAAATAACATTATCCCTGATAACCAATACGGCTTCCAAAAAAACACATCAACTTGCCATGCAATACTTAAACTAATGAACGGTATAAACAAAAACATTAAACGAAACTTCCTGGTAGGAGCGGTCTTGATTGACATCGAAAAAGCGTTCGACTCAGTCTGGCTAGACGGGCTGCTATCCAAACTTATCATTAAAAGGTTCCCAAAACAACTCACCTCATTGATTTGGAATATGATCACGGATAAAAAGTTCGTCACATGGGATGGTACTGAAATTTCCTGATCCCAATCAATTTACAATCAAGGAAGGATTACAACAAGGAATAGTAAACTCGCCAATATTATTCAACATTTATAACAGCGATATCCTAAATCTGTTCGAACTTAACTCCGGTAACAACACGCACTCAATAGCGTTTGCTGACGACTTAATAATATACATTGCAGATAGAAGCCCATCTAAAATCAAAAATAAATTACAATCTCTAACAAACGACATAAATAATCACTACTAAATCTGGAATTTGAGAATAAATCCAGATAAAAGCGAATCAATTCTGTTTAGCAAACCCGTTCGTTATCTATCTAAAATTAATAAAGAAGGTAAAAACACCTTCCAAATCAAAACAACGAAATCAGGTACCCAAACAAGTATAACTATACCACATAAATAAACAGTTGAATATCTAGGCGTTTATTTGGATTACCTCCTGAGACTAAACATCCACTGGGATCATCAACTAGAAAAAGCACATGACGCATTCAAAGCAAATTCACGAATTTTCTATAATGAACATTTAAATAAAAGAGCTAAAACTATCTGCTATCTTCTCCTAATTAGGCCAATAATAACATACGCAGCCCCGCTATTATGGAATACCAGTGCCTCCCAAATGGAAAGAGTCCGGAAATTTGAGAGAAAATGTCTGAGAACCTGTCTCTCTATGTATAGAACACCTAATTCAGATAATCATAAAATGTATACCAACAAAAGTCTATACAATACAGCAGACATCAATCGAATTGATAACCACATCATCGCTTTATGTAGAGGATTCTATCACAAAATTAAAAATATAAACAATTCCAATCTCAAACCATTATTAAATATAGACAATATTGAAATCGAAATGGATTTAAAAACAGGCTATATCGCACCGCAATTATTCACATACTTAGATCACATGGGGATGATTCAAGACAACAACAATATTCCAATTATTTACCACCACCCGCGAAATAGAGCCAATAAATCTCTACCACCAAACGATATTGAAATTACAAATAAACAAATTGATTCAAAAACAATTTCATATAAAGATTTCGCCAACACGTCCAGAACTCCTAAACATTGTTGGTGGCTTACTGAAAATTCCCAACATATTGAAGAGATCAGAAAAAGATCGAAAAATAAAAAGAATAATAAAATAATTTACGAGTCAGTCGTCAAATAATACATCCAGTGGTCTGACACCAGCAGATAATAATATAATAATTTATTACTCTCACAATTTGTAATTTATATGACTCTCTCATATATCACAAGATAATCTACATTATAATCATCCATACAAGACTATTATACACCATCCTAATTCCCCATGTTACCCACTCCACCTCTCCCCTACTACAACATATATAGCGAATAGAACGAAACTACTTTTTTTCATATATATAATATATGTAAATTTTTTTTTCTCGTAATTATGACTATTTGATTTAAGAATAATAATTTACATCATGATAGATATTATAAATCTCGTTAAGTATGAAATGCTAATTTCTAAGAATATATAAATATGTGATCAAATTTGTATACCACAATTCTAGTATTTAATAACTTATCTTTTAAGAACTATGTAATAGGTCTCTATTACCAATGTCAAATCTAATACAATGTTTGTTTGATCAATAAAGAAATATATTAAAAAAAAAAAATGTGTGACCGCTCAACCATACATTATGCGGGCGTAGCGGAGCACACGTACGAGCGCGTGCACCGCAATCCACTGCACTCCGACCGCATATAGATATACGGAAGCAGGCTGAACCCCCCTTCTCGTCTCTCCTACATCCACCAACTATCGTTTTCGCTCCCATTGACGATTATATGTTTTAATAAAAATCTTCCCTTTCAATTTTTTTTTCATTGTATATATTTATGTATTAGAATATAAAAAAAATGTTAACCACTTATAACTACAAATAATGATTCACATGTATAAATCGATTTTTGGTTCTACATGCCGACAGGAAATAAGTCATTCCCCAAGAAAATATATTCATATATCGATAGAAAGAATATCGATGAAAAATCGTCGTACTACAGTACAACCATCATTAGATCGATAAGGCGATAAATCATTGTCAATACATGCACTGGTGGTAAGGTAGGAATCCGAGCGAGTTACCGACCGAGTTGATCAGTTGATTAGCGAGAATTGATTTGATTTATAAAAAAAAAAAATGCGGTCACTGCGATCAATTGATAATAACTGTAGCGAACGGTGATTATTCCGATCGCTTATCGAATTATATTGTTTGTTGCGTGAATGATAATGTGATGAAGTTAATCACTTTAACACGTACGAAGAGTCGAGATCGATTTTTAATTGTCGTTAACTGACTTCTAAAGCAGCTTTTGAGTAGAAGTGTTTTGAATGTTTTATGGTTTCTATTAATGCGTGGAAGATGTTTATAGTCTGCTCGTCGGCATAGGGGTGAAGTTGAAAGAGCAGGGAGAAGCCTTGCGCGTTTCCCAAGCTGTGGAAATTCGCAACAGCAGATTTGGGTCCGTGCGGAATTACTCTGATTGGCTTAATTTATTCTAGCCGTTTTGATTCGTAGTTAATTGTGTAAAGTGTCCATCATTGGACAGAGGGTCTGAATGGTGGGGTTGAATCTCAACTCTATTCTCAAAAGCTGAATCAGCAATTCAGGTTTTCTCACGCTAAGATGAGTGAATTTGAGAAGCGTCTCATACGTTTCATATTGCATACTATAAAAGATATAAAATTATGATGGCACAATGGCGTTTCCAGTTTCGACGGTTAAATTGAAGATATAATATTTGTTTTTACTGTTTAAACATTCCTTGTCTTTAACCGACTATCTCAACGGGTCCATATTCCGCAACTCTATGGTATTTATTTGTCAACTCGTTTCCCACGATTGTTGCACTGCGCGCGAGCGCGGTAACAGTGAAAAGAATAAAAAAAAATGATGCGTGGCTAAATTATGAGTGGGGAATCAATTGGACGTAATAAAAATATGAAGATATTGATCTGGCGAAGGGGAATTATTATAAATAAACAAAGAGGTCGCTCAGGACCTAACATAAAGTAGGTAGTGTTTATATGTGCAAGTCTTCGATGCCACATCTCATTGGATACCACCGCTGCAGCTGACAAATGTACTGGTGTATGTAGCTTATACACCCCATCAACTGAACTAGCTGTTGCTACCAACACTCCTTCTCTGTTATAAATATCACAACCGCCCTCTCTAAAGGTCACTCTGTTGCCTTTATTTATCAGTTGACTTACTGACAAGAGGTTCTCACCACAATCCTCGGTACACACATAACCTCTTCGACCGTCACATCAAAATTGCATTCATCAGCACAAGTAGCAATCTGCACGTTTCCATAGCATTTAAACAGCACTTCATTCTCATTGGCAAAAACAATCTTCTTCATGTATGGCTCGTAGGATGCATTCTTGATCCAATGTTCATTTGTTGTCAAATGAACGCTCGCGCCCGAGTCAACATACCAGTCAGATTTACTGTAAGCTACACTAAGAAACACGGCACTAAATGCGTTCGTTTGTTTACCATCCATTTCTTTGGAATTTGTTATACTTGGGCACTGATTCCTATAATTTCCCGTCTGTTTACACCTGAAACATTTAATCACTTTTAACTTTGACGGTTCGCTATCTTTATTGCGACCTTTCTCTATGAATCTGACATTTTTCTTAAGTTGACTCCACTGGGTATTGCGTTGTAAAACACCAAAGGCAGCACTGTCGCCTTCTTTCACTTCCGATTCCATATCTAATTATTTGGATTTAATGGCGTCCGTGGTGATCGATATTCTTGAATGTTCTATGGCCATTATCATTAGTGAAAATTTTTCCGTGAGGCCTGCCGAAAATAATGAAACAATCCATTCGTCATTTATTTCAAATCCTGTTCCCGCTAGCTTCTGACCAGTTTCCACTAATTGAGTAACGTACGAATTCATGGAGACGCAATTTTCGAGTCGAATTCGTATGAGGTTTCTCACTAAGCTTATCCTTCTTGTAAATCCCGAATCATCAAACGTTAATATCAATTTGGCTCTGGTCTTGGCATCTTCCGTTACTTCAACTGCTTGTTAACCTTCCTCTGGCTTGTTACATCCTAGCATACCTTCCAGCACTAGAGTTCTCTGCCGCAAAGCACCATTCATTGTAGTTATCGGGTCCGTTAAGGCCGAAAGACGAGGTCGGGTGTTAAAGGGAGGTTGGCAACTGTGCACGTGAACGCGACCTTTCTGAAGGGTTACCTACTCCTCATCTTATCGAAGGCATGAATGTTGATTTTCAGTTTCATATAAGTCCTCCACTGGCCGAATTAGTTACTCTTGATTAATATAACATTCTTGTCACTTCACCGTTTCCATCTTCACTTTATTCACCTGACATTTATGTTCTGCTCAATCTTTCGTCCGATTTATTTCTTTGTCACATTGTACGGGACTCTCTCACTTCTTTTACATCGAGTATTGATTCATCTACTGCGTAACTTGACAAAGGTCTGTGAGCTAAGTATCACGTGTCAGTTTACGGATTCCTCCACCCTCTGGTGCAATCACTTCAATTACGTGATTGTGAATTGCCATCAGTCTTTTCTATTAACTATTCATTTTTCACTGTTTATATTCATTTTTTTTTCATTTATATTTGGGAAGATTGAAGGGAATTGTAGTGAAGCGTTCCACAATTGTAAATACTTTGAATGAGTTCCAGTGATTTATTTCGTTTAAGATTTTTTCTACCATCAACTTGTTTGCCAAATTCTCATAGATAACCATGTTTCTTATATTCTGGACTTTTTAGAAATTAATTACGCGCAAAATTTGCATTAGAGCTTCGGGATAGATTTCGTAACAATTTCCTCATTGTTTGGTAAGACAAAAACCTAGCGAGAGTTTGTACTGCATTTTCAATTGGATAAAAAGTAGAAATCAATGATAGTCATCATCATACAAACAAATCTTCTCAATAGAACGTTAGCACTTACCATACGCAATCGATTATAACGTATATTTGCATTGAATGAAATTTGTGCACTATAGCAAAAAAAAAACACCATGCAATTTAAACTTAATGACTTAATAAACAAAAGCATGTTAAACAAAGAATACAGAATATTGTAGTTTTGGACAGCAGTGCTCCAGAATTCCACCTCTGAATATTATCTCGTTCGTAATTTCATAAATATTCATCACAATTGATATTTTATAGTGTATATATTCATCAATTTGATACAAATTAATGACAATTAAATTATCGTAATGTTGCGTGCCTAGACACGATATTGGAAATTTGAGTATTTATATAGTGATTCATCTGGGAAACAGATGTGTCGAATTTAAAGAAAGGTCTTAGAAATTCAAGGGTTATAAACTTTAATAATTTATAATTTTCCAAATTCCTTTTCCCTTTTTTTTCTAATTTTTTGTTCCCAATTTTACGATCATAATAAATGACTTAGGAGCCCTCATGCCCGGTTCACAATGCCTCAGAAGAATAGTAATGTTTTATAATTTCTTTAAATTTACACTTTCTTCATTATTTAAACTATACCCTCTCTCCTTCAAGAGTCTCCCCTACAAACAAATCTTCAACCAATCGAATGACCATTTTTTCACCCTCCCTTGAAGATCTAACACCAACAACTCTCTACAAAACTTGTACTGGCTTAAAGAATGTTATTAACAAGTGAAGACTTGAACGGTGAACACCTTCAATTAAAAAAGAACATACAGTCCACTGAAATTGTAACTAATTGAATAAAATAAATCCACTCACAGATAAATTGAAACTAATAAAAGAGTACATCATATTCAATCAAAATATCCCCTCTCCATTAATTGTCGTGGGGAACGCAAAAAGACTTTAAAACGGTCTGCACACATAATATGGAACATATAATAATAAATATGTCAATAATTATATTTAATTTTATAAAGTTGAATTTTAGCGCGTGACAAAATACAATATACATTCGAGAATGTTTAAATATTCGCTGTGTCAATTATAATCTCTCATTTGCAATATCAAATAGTTTTAATCTATCCAACACATTCAATATCTGTTGCAGCAGTAGTACTGAAATACATATGTGTGCGTAAATAACAGCATCAAGTTTCATAAATTAATTTAACGAATAATGATTTAATTCCCCGTGCATTTTCCGGCATGTTTGTGCTCAATTTTAATTATTAAATATTGTAATAGCTTTATAGCAATGATTTTTGTTTCGAATACCATTCGTAATGATTTATCGTGATACTTTTACGATAATTATTACACTTACTCGATAACAGGAATATCTGTAACTTAATCTGCAATAAATTTCCATTTATCTAAATAATTCCAATAAAAACGAAATGCAGATGAAATGAAATTGTTGACGCAAGCGCCACAACGGCTAGCTAACTAGACAAACAATTACCGACACTCAACACGACGCCTGGCAATCGGGCACACAACTCACTCAGCATGCACTCAAGCGCCGCCTGGCAATTGGGCAAACAACCAGTTTGAAAATTAACCAATCAGCAGCGTCGCTGACACCGTCTTGTCGCCGGCGGCGATCGACCACGCTATCGACCGGAACGGCAGCCATTATTGAATCAACACTTACAGCGCGTGCACACTCGGACCGTTGTTAGAAAAGTATTCGGCAAAATTCTCCACCATCAGTAAAGTTGAAGGATAAACAATTAGTATGAAGTGAAGTGCAACACTCAGTGAAGTGCAATCAGAGCATATTTATCGAGACATTAAATTCAAACACTCAATTAACTTAGGTTTAATTATCCACACGTGGCTTGCGGCCTCGTGCACAAATATTTCTCTCATTGTTATTATTCAACACTCTACACAATCATTTCTACACTCAATATATATCAACAATTATTCACTCAGTAATTCACTCATCATTATTAATTTTTGTGAACACTCATTACGATCACCTATTGCTCTCCAAGTGCCTTACAACCACTTGCTGGTCGAGCGAGGTTATATATCTCACACACTCTCACACTCACACTCGCCTATCATTAGGATAATTGTAGGCTACACTCAATTCACATACAATCAAATAGATTAACCTCAATTCACTCATTCTCATTAATACATTTGTCATCATCATCATCTCACATTTTGAATAAACTATATTTTTGTTATCCAAACAATTCTGTTATCAAGATCTTCCCAAGGATCCAGGCAATAATTTACTTCAAGCTCTCACGCTACAGAAATGAACATATATGAATTATGTTGGTGTAAAATTACTAGTTGTAATAATGTTCAGAAAATTATGTCAATGGACATAGAATTAAAGTAAAGGAGAGAATAAAATTACGACGAAATTGTAGGAGTGTTTATTTCTTTCTTTCTACTACTGATAACAATCATAGATTTAACATGACATTTAGCGTAGTATTATTTTCACTGACACCTAGCAAACAGTTTACGTAGGATACCAACTAAGTGACGATAAGTGTAGGTATATACTCAGTGAATATTAACGTGAAAATTATTTATTTATAAACCAATATGTCAACATTCACTGGCCTTTGAGTAGGGGAGTAAAAATCTCCGTATTTCCTATACATACATATATGTATGTTGAGGGTCATAGTCAACCAGAGATTGCTTTCAATTTCACCGGTAAATTTGTTTAAAATACACGGTATTCGTT
This sequence comes from Zele albiditarsus, assembly GCA_958496275.1. Lineage (NCBI taxonomy): Eukaryota > Metazoa > Arthropoda > Insecta > Hymenoptera > Braconidae > Zele > Zele albiditarsus. The sequence goes on from OY292417.1 coordinate 654,610, forward strand.
TGATTATTATTATTATTATTATTTTTTTACATTTAACTCCTTTAGAGTATGGATGAACACAAGATACGTGAAAAATCGAGTGAATCAGTTGACAAATGGATCTATTTTTCATTTATAGTTTGTTGTATTTCAGCATCTGTGATCGACTATTAAACCACACTTTTCGAGATATCTCGCATATTTACTGACACAATTTTTAGTTGTGACATCATTCATTTTTATTAGAAAGTATCTCATCAATTATTTTTCGTCTCGAAAGAAATTTTTTCTCCCAATCCACAGCTGAATCCATACAAACTTTGAATTAAATTGCCCTATTTGGGCAGTTATCCTGAGGATAAATAGTAAACTGCAAATCTGGATCCATGATGTAATTTTCCGCTAGTCTTCTAAATTCTACTATTCTTTCTTCCGGAATTTTAGGGTAACGAGATAACAAACCATAATTTGGCGTATAACCGTTGCGCCAGAGCAATTCTGTACCATTATTGCAACTGATAACAAAAACAGGAACCATTTCTAAAAAAAAATAAAAAAATTAATATGAAAGTACAAACAGACGAATGTCTTGCTATTTTTTCTACTACTAGCCCAATAGAATTAGCTCAAAAAAGGGCCAAACCCGAAAAAAATTGAAAATAGCAATTTTTCTTCGGAATTGGGGGGGGGGGGGGGGGGGGGGGGGGGTCACTGGTAGTCTAAATTTCGTTTTGTGTGGTATTCGTACTGTTGCGTTTTCCGCTATCTTAATTTAAAGGGTTCATTTTTGTTTATTGAATAACTCGTTCATTTCCAATTTCACACGAAAAATTGTGATTACAAAAAATGTTTAAAATTGAATTTCCTACAATTTTGGTTCTTATCAATTTTTTCCTAGGATAGATATTTTCCCATTCAAACCCCAAAAGAGGGGGTTAATTTTTGTTTGATTGATAACTCATTTATTTTAAATTTTACATGAAAAATTGTTATAAACAAAGTTGTTTCAAATCAAATTTCCTAAAATTTTGCTTCTTATCAATTTTTTGGTAGGATCGATATCCTTCGATTTATACGTGAGAAACGGTGGGACTAAAATCAATGATAAACGTGATAATAGAACATTTAGGTTCACCCCCACCTCTTTTCGGGTCTCAATCGGAAAATATCGATCCTACCAAAAAATTGATGGGAAGCAAAATTTTAGGAAATTTAATTTTAAACAACTTTGTTTATAACAATTTCTCATGTAAAATTGAAAATGAACGAGATAATGCAATAAGATTCTAGCCCCACCGCTTCTCACGTATGAATCGAAAAATATCGATCTTACCAAAAAATTAGTAGAAAGCAAAATCGTAGGGGATTTAATTTTAAACAACTTTATTTATAACAATTTTTCATGTAAAATTGAAAATAAACGAGTTGTCAATCAAACAAAAATCCCCCCCCCCCCTCTTTTGGAGTTTAAATCGGAAAATATCTATCCTAGGAAAAAATTGATAGGAACCAAAATTGTAGGAAATTTAATTTTAAACATCTTTTGTGATTACCATTTTTCGTCTAAAATTGAAAATAAAAGAGTTATTCAATAAACAAAAATTAACCCTTTAAATCAAGATGACGGAAAACGCAACAGTACGAATACCACGCAAACCGAAATTTAGACTACCAGTGACACCCCCCCCCCCCCCCCCCCCCCCAAACGAATTCCAAAGGAAAATTGCTACTTTTAATTTTTTCCAGGTCAAATCCTAATTCTATTGGGCTATAGTATAAGTTCAGATAAAGGCATTGAGCCATTTGATTAATACTAAAGTATTCTGAATTGTTTTTCATCTATTCATCTACTCACCACTGTCAAGGTTGTTATCACCTGACACTTCTTGCAAATGGAACACGGATCCAAGAATTGGTCCTGCACGTTTTATAACACTGAGGGTTCCATTTCTTATCAAGTTTGACGTCATATTTAGAGTTCCATTCTCATTGTTTACCGTTATATTATTCTCAGTACATGTGTCGTTATCAACACCTCCATGGTATATTCCTGCTATATCATACCATGGACCATCGATCTGTAATATGAAGTTGATGCGATTTTTATATTGATTGAGTTACCGTAACGATAAAGAACTAAACTATTATAAACTATTATTATTCTTAATGGATCAGTGAATGTAAAAATATGCAACACTTCCTTTATCAGGTAATTGTCTGCATGAAAATAATTTAAAATTGTTTCCAGATTCTTCCACAACAAAAATATACAACATCAATTCAGAGAGATAATAATCATCGCTTCCAATAAGTAATAGCTAGAATGTCGTGAAGTGGGAATAGATTAAAAATGCATTACGGGTTGTAGCAGAAGCCAAATGGATTACGTGGTTAAGAGAAGAAATATAATAGAATAGAATATATCCCATACGTTATGTATTGGGTGGAATATCATTTTCAATACATAATGAATTCAAGTAGTCAGAAAATGTAATTTCTTTCATTTCTTTACCTGCTCAAATGTGAACTCATCGTCAGTTTCACTACGCAACTTCGGACAGTCATCCCAAGAATAATATTCCAAATCTGCATTTTCGGTTAGTTTTTCAAATTGAATTTTTGTTTCCTCTGAAACTTCACGTTTTCGTGACCACAATCTATATGATGGGCTGTCACAGTCTTTATTTTTTGCGACGAAGAAAATTAGTTCTGTGCCATTATTATAACTCTCAACATTTGACGAAAATGTTTCTGAAAAAGGTAAAATTCATAATGTAATAGATTATTACAAAAAACTGACGATTTCTTTTTCTACATTCGGTTGCTAATGGAATACGTTTGATGATTTTATTTCGTATACAGCACTTACCATATTGACCAGCGCCTTCGATATGTAATGTGGAATTGACAAGTGTCCCAAACGTAATATAAGTATAAATCGGGACTCCATGTGCACAATTGCGAAGATTGTCAATCGGAACAAAACTGTACATTAACTCCTGTTCACTATCGCCAATTCGATCTATTTCATATGTACTGCATGCACGAACATGAGCGACACACTTTGATATTTTACCTACTTCAAACCATCGTCCTTCCAACTACGATGTGAATATAGATGAAATTCAAGTTAGTTGAATTATTGTAACGTATAATATATGAAATATCTTTTAAGCGGGTGATAACCCACATTTTTTCTTTTTGGTTTACCTGGTCCAGTGTGAGCTCATCATCACTAATACCTCCTTGAACGAGAGTGCCCAGAGAAATACTGGCGACAATTCCGAATACAATGATACGTTTAATTATCATCGCGACTGTAGAGAAATTGAAATATTACTGTACTACACTTGTAATTAAGAAAACAACTTGCGATGCAGTTGGAGTAATTTGTTGGTCATTTATACCCACAATTCAATTCTCGCCGGGCTGGGAAACGATAGTGCTGATATTGTGAAACTATTGGACATTAAAGATACGTGGAATTGTACGCACTGTATATTTGTTTTCCTGGAAACATTAATTTGATGTCATTAATATTACAGTACTTATCGCACGTACGCTCTTTGTTTCGACTAGATAACCTCAATTATTGACGCATTCGTACATTAAAATTTTTAGATTAAACACCAATGTGAAATCTAAGCAGTAATGTAATTTTTTCTATATGCTCGATACACGTACAGACAATTGAAGGCAAATGATAATTCCGTCGCTGGTTCGTACACATAGTGATAACAAAATAATCAAGAATACATACTTGATCGAGATATAAATAGATGTTGAGAACCACACACTTCTACTTTTCACATTTTTCAACTGTTCAATCAATTGGTGAATATAATATTCATCCCACCATGAATTTCCATAAAACCATCTTTGAAGTTTTACAAGTCCGAAGTATTCGAATACAATTGCAATAAACTAGAAAATCACACAATTGGTAACACGAGTTCAGTAGAAAAAAAATATAAGTTATTATAATTACAACATTGACTGTAATAGTTTGCACAAAATATTATGAATGGTATATTCTTTTATCAAAGAAACAACCAAAGTTCTTGTAAACAATTAAAGCAATTACCAAAACTCTCCAGTGTTAGTTCCTCGCTGTCGCTCATTCTATTTTACTCCTGCATACAACGAATATAATATCGAACGATGTCTGCAATCCAACATAATGACTTGCTATACAAACGAATCCCCAGAGTGTTATTTACGTGGTGAAAAACTGCGGTTTTATAACACTCCACAAACATAAAGCAAGCTACCATAGGCCCATGGTGTATGCACCCATTTGGCTTGATAGAAAGGCTAAGGGTGGAGTAACAGACAGTCGGGAGTGCGGAACACAGACAGTGAAAGAGAGTTTATCTTTTTGTTTACCCACGTGCGGCGAGTAGAGAGTGAAGTTACCGCAGATAGAATGTGTAAGTGAGAATGAGATGGAAGAGAAAAAAAGATGGGAAAAAAAAAATCCTTGTAGCGAGAGAGAACTAGGGGAAAGCCACTTAATATCATGATATTACGGCGGCAAATAAGAGTGCAAGAAAAGCCGAGCAAAGTTTGAACAGCTCACGCTATACGCTGTGTTAGTACTGGGGTGCACGTCAACCACTCATAGTATATAAATATATATATATATATAGTAGTTGACAACTTTTTGACTGAATGTTTTTGATTTTAGGTCTTATCCGAGATTTTGGTAGCTTCTCATATTTGAGCAAGTCCCCTAGAGTTTCAGAGCAATCAGTTAATTCATAAAAGTCGCTCAACACTTTCGAACTGGATTAAATTTATTGTGGAATGTATTTGTTGATTATTTTATTTCTATTTATGCTGATATTCATTCACTGATTTCTTAACAATGTACAGAAGAAGATGTTTCAGTGTCATAATAAGTTAGTTGACAAAAAAGTTTTTCCATTTTCATAAAATATATTCCTCGGGGTTTTTTGGGATTTTCGAATTCACATTTGACAATTAAGTTGCAAAATTTCAGAAAATCTGATCCAATATAGCTGCCAGAAATTTCAAAAATAATTTGTGTGAGATGGAAAAAATATTTTTCTACGTTACAAGATTTTGAAAATGCAGGCAACGATATTGAATCTAACACTTTCAATTTGTTGGTTTTTCATACTAAATTTGAATTCGCAGGCCCCCAAAAACCCATGATGTCACGTGAACAACAATTTTTAGAGTTTTATTAAAATCACAATGTTAAAAATCGATTTTTTTCTGATTTTTTTATGATAACACATATCTGTTTCGCACACTACAATCAGGGGTTAATATCGTTAATAAAAACACTGAGAATATTAGGGTACTATATTAATATTTGAATGTCTGTATTTATATTATCATTTAATATTTGAATTTGTTCTGTGCTTTCAGAGGTGCCTCTAATAATAATATCGGAATGAATTATAATACATTCAATGTGTTAGTATTTACCATATACCTTGTTGATATAATATCGCTTTCTCATTCAAATATTACATAATATGTGAGTTAGACAATTGATAGGAAAGAAAATGATGATCGATCAGTGCTAATTCTCACAACTTGGAATAACTTGTCAACTCTGATTTTTTTTTGAATTATTCATCTGTAGATGATCCAAGATGAATTTCTGAGGGTTTTCTTATTCTCCACTTTCCTCTCACCAGCTAGGCTCCCTCCCTCTCTCTCTCTCTCTCTCTCTCTTAACTATTACTTCTCTTTTTTTATCTCTAACTGTCGTCGACTCGTTCGCGTCGTCGTTGTCGTTGTGCTTTGCAACTTTCTTCGTGAATAGCAAGCGTCACACTTATTTTGCTGACACGTCACTTGTCAACCCTGTGCATCCCACGAATGACAGTTATACTTTGATGGAAGCGTACTTATTTTCTTCCATTTTTACCATTATTATAATTATTATTTGCAACTCGAGAGTTTTAATTAGAAAATCTTGAACTAAATATGTGTGGAAAAACCATGGGAAGAATGGACGCTGAAATAATTTCATGCACACCGAAATTCCATATATTGTCGACACTCCGTGTTGTACTTTCCACAATTTTTAACTATTTAATTCCCAAACATTATTTCCATCGTCGAAAATAATGGCATGCACCCCACAATCGTATGAATTGTCCGCGTCTCCGACTTCATCTCCACAATATTCATTCACGAAAACGAAGGATAATATATTGTAATTGCATTTCGTTTATTTAAAAAATGTGAGAAACGAATAATGTTTTTGAATTTGCTCAGTGGACATAATATTGTTCATATTTCAATGTCGAATCATAGATTATTGTTTGTTAGCAGAAAGAGATTCAATTGAATGATAAAAAAAATTTTAATAATTATGCCCGTTTTCCATTTTTCAGAACACTTTTTTTTTGTTTATTATTTCCCAGAACTAAACTCTGATCTATTTTTTCTTAGATCCCTCACTTTTGTAGCATTATTAATATTTCTATAGTATGAAAACCAAAGTTTTTCTAATAGAGGAATTAGTAAATTTTCCAAAGCAAAATTTAGTATTGCTGTACTAACAATACCAACATTAAAATAAAAACTGGGTAATACACACAGTGAACGCACGAGAAAGTTACGATTAGCTACTCTCTTAGCCTGAATGAGTAGAATTTCATTCATTCATAGTAAATAGTTACTCATTGCAAAAGTAAAAAATAAACAACCGACGAATGAGTGAAATCTCACTCTTCGAATGAGTGAAATCTCACTCTTCGAATGAGTAAAATTTGACGTTGAGTCTCCTAACCTTGTTTGAGGAAAACTGACTCTTCGAATGAGTAAAATCTCACTCTTCGAATGAGTAGAATAGACGTTGAGTCTTTAACCTTGTTTGAGGAAGGCTGACGCAACATCATTTTTGACCCAACATTTTAATTTTACTCATCACTACCGATATTTTTCTCCCGGCGATTGTGCAAGTGCGTTTTTCAATCGATTTTCAGTAATATTCGTAACATTAATAATTTAAGGAAATGAGAAAATGACAAATTTTACAATAGCTCACGACATTCAGACAAGTTGTAAATTGAAATTTATATTTTATTTTCAGGTTAATTCTCGTTGTTCTCCATTCAGTCTTTTTCTTGAGATTTACTTGACACATCTTTCATGTATATGGATATGTTCTTGCTGAATGAATAATAATATTTATTGTATATAATAAAGTCGTTGTGTTTTTATTTCTTCAATGAATTAATTTCTTTACTAATAATAACGAGTCTATCTATATAAAGATTTGGATATGCATACCATTACTATATTACAAAATTTATATTCTTTTATATTATGAAGTTCGTTCGATCATATTCCTTGAACTTAAATTGCATCTTGATGTACTGAGCAATGAATAATCATCAATTTACACTCCCGAAGTTGCAATGGATCAGCATACTCTTCATGCAATTGAGTAATATCTAATAAAGATAGTCATATGAATGATCCAACATAGTAGTGACTTCTTTGTGAATGTCCATTCTTCTTGTGTAAATCAAAAATCCACTTAGATCCTCAACTAGTTCATCAAATTTGTTATGAGCGATCGCTCCATTATCTGGATCAGTTAATTCAGGGCAACAATAGTGCAGTTCTTACTCACCTTTACAAAAATGAAATATCTTTCATGGTCAGTGTAAGCAAGAGAAAGAAACCGAGGACATAAACGAGCACACAGAATGTTTCAATATTTATTTCATTGTACCAATGAAGGTACTAATGATTTCGCTTAATTCCAATCTGTTTGAAAACTCATTTTAAGATTACTTCGATATAACGACATTGTGAATAATTACAGGAGTTCTGCTGTAATGTGGTTATTCCATTGAGGGTTCCAATTTATCAAACTCTACTCACTGTTCACAAAAGTTTATTAATTTCATATATTAGGTAATGATAATTCTAAATTTCTCTTTTTAATTTTTTTTGTTACGACATTTGTAAAACAATGTATTTATTGTATTTAAACATTACAAAATACAATTTTTGTTTCGATCAAATAACTAAATCAAAGATCAAATTATTAAATGAAAAATGTAGCTGAACAGTGGAGAAAATATACAAATATGTAAATATCCTTCGATACATTACATGTAGAATTAATGGGCGAGGAAATATAATACAATGCTTTCGAAAATATATGCCCATAAATGATATCACAACTTTTTGCTAATTTCACTTCCCAAATTTACCAGTTTCTGGAAACATTAGGTAACGAATTCATATCATTTTCGGGAACACACTCGCATCAGTACAGATTTCCTCATTCAGTTTTTATGAATTAAATAATAATAACATTCAATTAAATGTTTATGTCACACGATAATTTAATCGTGACGCTACTTTTATTAATCATTTCAAAACTAACTGTAAAAATTCTCTCTGGCTTTGGAACATACGCTAACATTTTCAAATATTTATTCATACATGTTATCATTCAAACGACTCATTCGATGTTTCATTGCCTAACTCATCACACGAGTTGCCTGATAACTCAGGAACTGTTCCGTTAATATATTCGACAGTTGTGCTTATACTTATGTGCAAAGATGTTACAATTGGTGGTGACTTTTTTTGTCATTTTGTAAATGAAGTGATCAAAAAATGTAAAGAAGTTATATAGATTTGGCGAATAACTCAAATTCAGGACATAATAACATTTATATAGTATATCGAATGCGACAATAGGATCGCTTTCATTTTCGACACTAATGATGAAGCTGTCACATTGAATGAATGCCCGTGATATTCGTTGGCGACACACACATAGATGATGTACGGCTGTACGCTGTTTTTGCTCCTATTTCGAATTTCACGCACAAAACGCTCCACATTTGTACCTTCCTGAAAAACAGAAAGAGAGTTTCCATTTATTATCAATTTCCAATTCCCAACTGTTCATATAGGAATCGTTAATCTTTGCGCGAGTTACGCCGTATTATACTTTGCTTGCATAGTTCCAATTACGAATAGTCATGAAATAGGATGGCGAATTAATTAGAGGAAATGGTACGAATGGTTGTTTCCAAGTGAATCGTAGTTTAATTTGGAGAAGTTTGCATGGAATTTTGAAAAGCAAATATATCAAATATTATTTGGATATTATCAATATCGGTGAGTTATAATATCTTGAATGGGTTAAAGAATGTCACTTCAATTGTTGCCAATATTACGAGCCATAACGAAGCTCAAGAATTATAATGCATTGGAAATTAGAATGGAGGCGATTACTTCATAGCAACGGGCAAACATGGGGTTCATCGATATTTGCATAGGGCCTAGAAAATATTTCCGGGACTTATAAATCATTTTGATAATCCAACAATTTGTAATCTCACTAGGAACATCTCGCAATCTAATATTGCCAGAACAAGTCCGGGGTCTAATATGATCAACCTAAGGAGTTTTATAGATGAATGAATGACAGTGCGCAAATATTCATATGATCTATAGGTGTTTTAATTGACTCACCGCTACTATTTGAATCAAGGCATCATCAACAGGATGTATTATGACAGGGGAAACACTCTCAGCAATCTCTTGGGAAGGTTGCGATTCATTGTCATGTGTCTGAATCGAAGGGATATTTTCAATGTTAGTAATACGAGTGCAAACGAAAATCTCAAAGTGAAAATACTTGAGGGAGTAGTTTTTCGCGACGTTTGAGTATTGATTCGGAAATAAATTAGCGAACGTATGAACACCAGATGATTGAAAGGCAACGTATGTTCGACATAGTTATGTGAATTTGTGAGTAATTCAGTGCGCGAGTGGTTTTGGAATTGATGATCAAGCGTGTGAAAGCCATATGAAGTGAGTTGGCTGAAAGACGTTCATAATAGTAGGTAAAAGAGTTGATTAATAATTGACTCAAGCGAACGCGGGTTTAAGAAGTTAAGTTTTGAAAGGATATATAAGTTAACAAGTTGACGTGATGATCATCAATGCTCGAGTTACCTTTCTCTTTTTTTTACCCTTCTTGTCGATCGGTATTTTTTTTTGTCCTATTTGTGATGCGCAATATTTGTGACAGTATATTGAGAGCTTTTATATTTTCTGTGGAAAAGAAACCATAATGAATATGATTAATATTCAGGACCCGATGAATTTTTTATTAAAAACTCCATAGTGCATTACCATTGTCGATTGTGCTAGAGGCCTCGTACATAGCGGCATAGTTCTTTTTTGAGTGAGCCAAAATGCGCGACACATAAAAAGTTGTGAATTTTTGTAAGTTCGCTCTCAAATCCTGGAACATTGAATGGAATCCCAGCTTTATCTGGAAATGATGTATTTATATATAGTCATAATCCTCTAGCACAGAAAGTTCTTCTGCTACTCTCAATTCGAGAAAGCATGAAATTTTTTCAAATATACGAAGTTTAAGTTGATAACTGTTTTTTTTTATTAGTCACGAAAGGGAGGTTGCGGAATAAGATGTTTGCGGCAGCTGTTGCAAATCATATTATTCGAAAAACTAAAATTCTATATAAGTGTTTCTAAAGTCTAAGATTACTAAAAATACCATTTCGCCGTTGTAATCCTTCAATCGGGGATAGAACTCAAATATTTCAGTAATTGAGGAGCTGCTCGCAGTTATCCACTGCCGCCTGTTTGACCGGGTGTGAGCCAATGATATTTCTACTCCATTTCTATTATCTGCCACGGGATTATGGAGTTTCATCCATGCTATCCAGAGCGCGGAGGAGAAAAACATGAGTCGATTGTACCGATGACAATCATGAAAAGATGGAAAGCATGGAACACCAGTCATAAAATAGACGGGGCAAAACTATGCGGTTATGTAAAATAATGATCATATATAAAGGAAGCTATTAATTTGGTAATCCTCTTACTTCTTCATCCAATTGTTGTTGTGTTAACAACTCTGGTTCTTTATCGTGACTCGTTGTCTGTGTACAGGCGCGTTTTTCATGAATTTTCATCCGGTATTTTTTTTTTTTTTTGTTGGATCCAAATTTTTTCGCATGTTTGGCAACCGATTATGAATGAAACCAGTCTTTGCATTTTCATCGTAATATTGCTCCTATGTAAGTCGAATATTATTAAATAGGTCGAATCAAACTACAATATATTTGGTTTTCAGAGTAAGCGAGCACACAGCACTGCGCATGAATACATATATTGATAAGCGTCTTAACTATTGCAAGCTGTTCAAACTATAAAGAGCGACGGCGTGATCGAATTTTGCGATCGTATAACGTATGAGACAATTATGAACGGATGAACGCCTACGATTTTAGTAGTACGAAGATGTCTACGCATGAACGGGTAGCGCTCGAGCAGTTCATTAACTGATCTGTCCGTCTCACAGAATGCATGTTCAAAGAATCAGGAAGCGAGTAATCATCGGCAATTTCTATTCAGTCCGTGGCCACTTTTATGTTTATCACTTCATAAACAGTTATTGGGCGCATCATTGAATGAAATAGGTGAGCCTCAACAAGCGATCTGTTGATATATGTCTGATATACGACTGACGACCGTCACAGTACTCAGAATTATGCGTACAATATATTCACAAACACTTTGTGTGCAGGTGTTTCATTGACCATGCTTAGAGCGATATCGTATCAAAACCCTGAATATCATAGACTTGAACTCGCAGCGCTTGTCATTGTGTACTTGATCTCAAGTTATGAATCGTTGTACACGGAATTGTACGTACTGTCGTCAAACTTTAATATGCGATAACTAAACAATCATATTCATATTAAATGTATGCATTTACATATCCTCTTGGGGCCTCATTATCTCTTAACTGTGGGAATTTTGTGATGATTGCCTTTGCCAATTCACATTTTGCCTCATTTGGGGGATAACTATACATTGTTGATGGTAAAGGAAAATTAATGAGTGTCTGTCTATTAAAAAAATTACTGTACACATGATAGAACATATTTATCACAAATTACTCACGGGCCCTGTTTTTCTACTAGCTCATCAACTACGATTCGCACTAGCAGCATTCTTTTATTTTCGGTGAATGGTTCGTTTGCGGTGCTTAATATTTTTTCACCATGTTTATGATGAAATAGGGTCTGCACGATCGAATTGTATCTTTGGAGAGGGATGAATGAAGAAAAGTGAACGCTATGTAATATATTCACACATGAACAACATCACCGAATCAGTTTAATAATTTACTCACTGAAAAACTATGCACTGGAGGTTTAACCCGGACTGTGGAAGAAGTGCTTGGCCTTTGAGCTGTATGTTTTGGGGGGGCAATTGTTCAGAGGCTCCGTCAATCCTGATGGCTACACCTCCACTATCGATTCGGTAATGGCCTGTTATGCCCTATAGCACAGAAATAAGTCAATAAAATAATCACCACAGTGGGTAAGTGCTCATCTTAAGTCGGACGCGAAATGTAGACAAGCACCTACTTGTTGTGGTGTGTGAATGGGGCGGGCGGGGTCCTACACTTCGTCATCCAGCGACTACTTAGCACCCTCGGTGATTGGCCAGGCCGGAGCACAGGGTTGTGTTGCTGAGTCGGAAACGAAGGGCAGAATCAGAAAGCAGTTTATGTAACAGTTGTAGAACGAGTGAACTAGTGCCAAACATAAGTAGGCCAAGCGAGTTGAAGAGAAAAGTCCACAACAGTGTCGCCCATCTGAAGATACTCTGCGGAGCAAAAGTATGGGCTATTTTGATAGACAACACGGGCTTCAAACTCAAACTAGCGAAGGCGCAGCTCAGTGCGGGTCATATTAACGTTTAGAACAATGTCAGAAGCTGCTTTCTTGGTGTTGGCAAACACGCCACTTGTCAGCACATTGGTCTGGAAAAAGTGCGAAGTTTACCGGGGCTCACACACCAGAACCAAAGATTCGAAGTGGTACATAGCAAGTCTGAGACGGGGGAAAAGGTGAGTGTCGGTGAAATGGCAAAATAGATGGGATAAGGATCCAGGGTGGTGCTTCCGAGTCAAAAAGAATAAAAAGTGTGTGTGTGTGTGTTTTAATCGAAAGAAGTTCTACTCACCAGTTTTTTGTTGCGTTCAATGTCCGATATAATTTCCTGCAGGCGGATTTTGTCTCTAAAGATTATACCAATTTCGCTCAAATCTGACCCTTTGCATTTCGATAAAATCTCCTCATCAGTGCCGTGTTCTGCATAGTGAAAGGTACATCAAAAAAGAGATTAAACAACCATTTATATTGGTGCAGTTGTGAACTATAATGTTGTGAAAAAACCACCGCACCGTGAAATTTTTGAAGCGCATTTATCGTTATCAATCATAACAGGATGTGGCGAAGGCTAAGATAGAGGTTATGGGTGCTTGGATCAGTCCATAAACTAAATGTTCTGGAAATTGCTAAGTCGTTGGTACAAGTCAAGTGACATGTTTTATTGTCATCACCGGGAATAATGTGGTGAGCATGCAAAGATGGTTCGAATCCTCTTGTTCCACATTCTGATGTAAACAAAAGTACTTTATTGTCCACCGTGATCATAATTTCTTCAATGATTCCAGAAAGTGGCATTTCATCATCGCGAAAACATGCAACTTCCAAACATATCAACAATCCAATTCTATAATCAATACCATCCACCCATGCTGATTTGGAGCATGATATGGCGTGATCGTCGGTATAACCGAGTTCATGGAGCGCCATTCGGGCTTTCATGCTACGGACCGGAACAGTCGTTCTCATGTTGGCTCGAAATTTGTTTAACTCTACGTTTCCAGTGCCCCACTTCGCACTTTGCACGCACTGTGAGATTCGGATGATTGTTTTCGGTGGATTTTTAAAGTTGTTGACATTCTTTGCACGAGTTTCTAATTCATTGTGCTTTGCTTCATATCGCATGCACCAATATTGTAAAAGTGGGCCGGATGATAATATACAGGATGGGTAATGCATCATATGATGCATTTTATTGATAGGCTGGACATCTGGGAATAACTGAAGGAACATTTCCGCGAACCCCTTATTCAGAGCTCTCAAAAGTGGAATAATGGAAATAGTCAATTTCGGCGCAAATACTATTTCCATTATTCCTAACAATCTCAATAAGAGCTTCATGTAATTGTCATCATCAGTTATTCTTCCAGATACAAAAAATGGGAAGGCCCGTGTCAATAACCACATTTGCATAGCTTTTTGCGGTAAGTTGTGATCATTCCGCGTCACAACTGCTTGAGAAAAATTTGCAGATGGTTTGTTCACATTTTCTGTGTAACCATATTGAAAAGATGCGATTTGCCCATTCAGAAAACCAATGTTAAATTTTTCTTGTTCAATGAACTTTTTCACCAAGAGTTTTATAACCATCGGACAAATACCGCAAAGAAAATCGTGCATTGGATCGAGAACCTTGTTTTGAGATGTATGGAAGTATCTTGAACTATTCAAAGAACAGTTTGAACTGACACCTGTTGCTGTTGATGACTTTTGGGAATAGTCCGTACGTTCCAAAAGTGCCAAGTCATCATTGTACACTCCTTCAGTTCTCTCTTGAGCAACTCCAAAGTCGACTCCGTGTAATTGCGCCCTGGTACGCATGTACATGCGGCAAAATCGGTTCGCACCGGGAGCTAATAAACCGAAAACATCATGGACGGCGAGTGTGTCACCACAAAAAGCGGCAATAGACGCACGAAGTACATAATCCATATCGCCTTCACGAACCATTACCCCTTCATCACTTTCCAATGTTTTCAAATCATCTAAAAATGGCCTCAGAATTTTTGTAAAACCGTATTTCTTCACATCCAAGTCACAGCATAAAGCGAGTACATGGATACTACTCAACTCAGAGTTAAGTTGCGGTGGTAAATTCTGTATGGTATAGTAAAATGCTCCCAATTTGTGTATTCCTGTTTTAGAACCCAAGGGGTTTACAGTTTCGCATTCATCATAGTATAGTTGGAGTCTAATAGCATGCTTGTAATGTTGAAAGAACGGATGCTTCGCTGCGAGCGCACCATCTAGAAACGAACACAGCACGCTATCAGGCGACTTTTTCTCATTGAAAATTGCATCACGCACATTTCGATTCGATAAAACCAACTTCAGACTATCTATGATTGGCACATATTGGAAAGTCTCTGGCACCAATTTTGGTATGTAAGTGCTTGTTTCTTTGTGAAGTGCGCGATTAATTCTGTCTCCGAGTTTGACTTCTCTTGGTTCAATGTACCGATAATGGGTTTCGAGGGCTTTCATCTGCTGCTTCAATGTTTTAAATCCTTCAAATGGACTTTCGAAATCGAAATTTCGTACCAGAGCTTTCGCGTCATCATCATCCATCATTTCTTTATCACGGAAGAAGTCAACAACTTTTTTTTTTTTAAATCACGCGTACTGATTAGTAGTCGTTCACACTCAGTGAGAACTTCAGTGCAAGTACTGCCGGTCATGGTGCCTTGGCATTGTAGACGTGATATCATTTTTACAACGCAATCGCGCAAATCCAATATGTCGTTATCATCATTTATTTGATCATTATCAATCACATGATCCGAAAAATTGTCATCATATTCCTCATCAACTATTTCCATTGGGCAACCACTTTGATCACACCCATAACCTTTTTCCATTTTTGAATGACTTCGGAAGATATTCCAATAAATTATGTAATCTACCTGTAACGAAGTTCACCATATGTAGTACCATTTTGACATTTAGAAACTAAAATAACAGTACAATAATTATGATGATGAGAACAGCCCTAAATTTCCAGATTGAAAACGAAGAAGATTTTTGACATTATATCCCCTATTGATTCGCTCTCTTAAAACTCTGAGAAAAATAACAAAACCAGAATACTTGATGAGAACAAAATTGCCATATAAGCAGCAATGAGATTATGCCGGAAAGTAATACATACGATCCAATGGAGGTAGAAGGAAGAACACGTCATTGTGATGGAAAAATATGAAGAAATAAAGGCAAAATAATAAAATAAGCAGTTAAAATGTAACATAACAGCTAGCGAATGGACGGAGCTTTTCACAACTCTTACATATGGTAATACGATTCAAGTTACTTGATACACACACCTCACTGGAATTACATGTTGAGATCACAACAATAATAATAATCGTTCAACTAATAAGAGAATACTCCTCAAATATGTACTTTTATACGACATGAAGCCATAAGTATACAAAGAGACAGATCGACATACAAATAGATAGTTAGATATGAAAACAACGCCCCATATTCTTCATAGGAATCGATGAAAAAAAAATTTGGTAAGGGAGACTTGCCCAGTACTTCTCATCATATCAATGAATCGTATTGATTATCAAAATGAAGCATGAGTTCTCGGTTTGCCATGCGAGTTTCTCCTCATTTGATCAATATACATTTTCGAGAGTATACAATCAACTTTCTGATTCATATAATTCAAATACTTTGAAGATATCGGAGAAATTCGAAAATGAGGATGCAGAATTAAATTCGACATGTTTACTTCCCATCATGTATACTTCCCGGAAAATCAGTAAGATGAACCCAAGTACCATGTTAAATTTCCTACGCTTAGTAATTCAGTTCTAAATGAATTTCATGTTTTGTGGTTTGACAGTGATAACTATTGTTCATTCGAGAAGATCATGAAGTCGGTTGGATCGACTTCCCCATGCGCTTCACAAACTTTTGGTATCATCTGAGAATTTCAAAATTTTCACTACAGCCGTTTGGAATACATCTTTATTAAAACGTTGGAAAATATCTAAAAACAGTATTCATCGTTGAACTGGAAATTAAGTAATGTAAATAATCGTCTTTTTTTCGGTGTCGAATGTGGGGAAGATGCGAGTATCAAACTCCTTATCCACTTCTTCTGGATACAAATTGATTGAAACGTTGGAAGACGTACATAAAAATGATGATTCAGGTGAAATAGGAAGTTGGACTACGATAAATGATTAGTGATAGAAATTTCTCATCTCCTGTATCGAATACAAAAAAATTTCGCGTGTAGAATCCCTCGTTCCAGCCGTTTCGAGTGCAACGTTGAAAAACTTATGAAATATCTATCGCTGGTCAAATCGTAAGTCGAATCGAGACGGAACTAACCAATTTCTCATCCTCTTTATTCACTCTGAATAGTTACTAAGTTCTAATTTTTCGGTTTGGTCATTTAAGAATCTGAGGTTCACTCTGCTCCAAAGTGACACGAACCTACAGACCGACAGTCATACACTGTTCGTACACCCGTCTTATATTCGTATCAATATTTCCATAATTTTTGACTCGGTACATCAGTTGCACCCCAGTCATTACGACGAATACCATGTCTATTGATGTATGTACGATGCACTTATAGAAGACAAAAGTATCGATTCAGTCCACCAACAATTCGCTGTTAGAACAATAAGCAACAGAGAAATTGTATTGAAGAATATTGCTAATTTGCGACAAATTTTCGATTATGGAACACACAATTGAAAATAAATCTTAACTTCACTAAAAACATATGTTTAGGAGCAATTTATATACTGAAAAACATCGGGAATAGATACGCAACAAAATTAAATAAAATCACAAGATCTTGGTGCAAGCGACTGAATTTTAAAATAATTTAATCGATATTAAAATAATTGGGTGAAAAATAACTTCATTTAGCGTTATCTCATTGTGAGGTTAAATCGTCAGCCTTTATCAAACAAGGTTAGGAGTCTCAACGTCTATGTTACTCATTCGAAGAGTGAGATTTTACTCATATAAATAACCAGATTTCACCCATTCGGTGGTTTTTGATTTTTTACTTTGCAATGTATAACTATTTACGATGAATGAGTGAAATTCTACTCATTCAGGCTAAGAGAAGATGCATGATGACATTGTTAGGAATTCATTGTGTACGGTAGTTACGAAAGTCATTTTACCGCCTTTCACAATACTTTCCTTATCACTATGGCAATGAAAAGTAAGAAGAGGGCCAAAAATTGCACGATAATATAAAAATATAGAAACGCGAATTATATAATGATACGTAACAGTGCAAACAATGCATGAGAAACTCCGTACGATGACACAAAGAATCAACTGAACGGAATCAAATGTAGAATTTTAATGATATAATCAACGAAAACCATTCTGAGGAGCATTCAAATTAACATGAAAATGAACAATTAAAAGAATTTATATAAAAACACGAAGTGGCTACAGAATTTTTGACACAACTGAAGGAAGAATAGGCCACTCGCACAGGCAATTTATGAAAATAGTTGCGAGAAAATTTGGGTTTGAGCAATCCAGACGAATGAACAAATGAAAGTTCCGAAGGACGCAGATGGTATACAATAATTATAGCAGGATACACAAAAATTTTGTACCAAAATAATAGTAGAGGTATCTGGAGGCTAGGAATACCAAAAACAAAATTGAGTTGATGAGAACAAAATTGCAATATAAGCAGCAACGAGATTATGCCAGAAAGTAATATATACGATTCAATGGAGGTAGAAGGAAAAACACGTCATTGTGATGGAAAAATATGAAAAAACAAAGGCAAAACAATAAAATAAGCAGTTAAAATGTTACATAACAGTTAGTGAATGACGGAGCTTTTCACA
Source organism: Zele albiditarsus (assembly GCA_958496275.1). Taxonomy (NCBI): domain Eukaryota; kingdom Metazoa; phylum Arthropoda; class Insecta; order Hymenoptera; family Braconidae; genus Zele; species Zele albiditarsus. The sequence continues at coordinate 673,172 of OY292417.1, forward strand.
ACTCTTATATATGGTAATACGATTCAAGTTACTGGATACAAACACGTCACTGAAATTACATGTGTAGATCACAACAATAATAATAATCATTCAACTAACATTGATATTGATGAGAGATCCCCCAAATACGGAAACTGTAAAAGCTATTGGTGAAAAGTACTTCTTAGCAGAATGCTCCGAGACAATACCAATGAAGGGAACAAACAATTTTACGAACATATTGAACATGCTTCAGTGGAAGCGACAGTAATGCTCAAGATTTCGTCGCCTTAAAGAAAGATCAATTAAGAAAATGCGACACCATACTATTCGAGAATAAATTCTAGACCGCTGTTTGCTATTTACCTAGATCAACGGCGTGGACGTGGCGGAATACTGACCCATAACGGTTGGTAACAGAAGGTTATCCCACCGGCACAAAGATGAAACTCTGTGACTTATTTAAAATTCAATTTGTAATTAGAAGCCTAGTATACGTTCGTTACAGGATATCAACAGTTGTCCAGTTATTATAGATGTAATTCATATTTGACCAATTTGGAAGACTGCAATGACATTATATCAGCAACAAAATTAATTTGTCGAATAATCAATATTTTGAATTCTAGTCCACAGCACCGTCGATTTGAAAGTCTGAATACGATACGTGGATTGGGATGAAAACGTTGATAGTGAGATAACAGCAACAATATAGCGAATAAAATAGTAGAATTAAAGCATGATAATCACATTGAAATTAGGGCAAATAATGTAAACGAGACACAACAAAGAGAGTTAGAGGAGATATGGAGCCACATGAAATGTAACGACTAATAACATCAATGAAAACAGGGGACGATCTATTCTCAACAACTTCTGGATATATCTGCTTGGACTTGCATATGAATATACATACGAATAGGGATTTTAATTCACATATGTATTGAAAAATACGTAAATTTATTCGGATGTAGACAATGATAATTTTCAATATGAAACAAATGTATCTATCTCAACCGAAAATAAGAATAAAAATCGAATAGAACATACTGCACTGAGCATTAATAGAACAATCGAGTATCAGTTCAATGCACTGCAAATTAATTAACGAATCATTGCATTGCTTCAAATAATTCCTCTGATGTATACTACCATCTTGTACATCGTGTGATGATAAATATAAATTCTTAATATTTATCATGAAATATCAACAAGCTGGGAAAGTATCGTTAAAAATAGTATAGCACCTCAGTTTTCGAGCAGAATATCTATGCATCATGAAAAGTAATACAATACTCCAATATATATAACGGAAATTAGATAAATTTCGTGAATGAGAGTATCGATTAACATTGAAGAAATCAATTAACTTTGAAAAAATATTACCTGGAAGATGTATATGAATAGACGTGGTTGTTACACAATTTCGAGGTTAAACCTGGACAAGTCCAAGAAAAATAGATTCTGATCCAATTATTATCAATAATTGACAAAACTTTTGTTGAAATGTTGATACAAATATCTATGCATGTAAATATTCTCAGCCACAGATAAAAATTTGAGTAAATTCGGTAATATTAATAATTTCATTCGATAGTACACAAAATCGCTGAAATGATACACACACAGAATACACGCTTGTTCCACAATTGTCGCGTCTATTTCATTTATCCCACGTTCCCCATATTCCACATCCAATATGTGTCTATCCATTACTATTTGAATGTTAATTGAGATACATATCAAAATACGTAAATCACTCAACGTTCTTAAAAAATATATATACATATATAATAAATTTGGTTTCAGATATTGTTATATATGTATGTATATAACAATGTCTGGAGCTAAATTTATAAATCACGAAAATATTATAATTTTCAAGTAAATTCAAACCGTCATGCTATATGTATATGCATGGCGGTTTCAATTTACTCGTAATGTATATTTACTTACCCCCAATAATTTCCAATGTGCGCTGCGAAATTTTTTTATTTTTCAGAAACTGGAAGCGCTTGCCAATAAACAAAACTGTGTTACATGACAGAGGTGCGCAGTAAACAATGCGCAATAGACACTCCGTTTACTCTTTGGCGAGTAAGAGTTACTACCGAATCAGTAAACAAAAAAGTTACTCATTGAATGAGTTGAAAACCTACTCATTCAGGCTAAGAGAGTAGTCGGCACAATTATCTCATGAATAATAACCTGAGGTTCAATTGCAATGGGCGAAGAAAACTTTTTAAATGACTTTTCGTTATTTGTTTTGATTTGCTCCTTCTTTTTATTGGTAGGTAACACGAGAGCAGCGTCGCGCGTTACTCCGACTCATTTTTTTCTAAATTCATTTTGTCCATTTCAACTTCAGAAACAACCCCGGTGCTGTCACGCGTGTGATGGGTATTTGTTTCACATTGTTTACATGGGGTAACAACATGCGTTGTCACTGATTTTGCTACCGTGGGTTCTTCCTCGACAGTTGAATTTAGTTTCTGAGCAATGCTACGTAATAATTTATCTGTAACACGAAGTTGTTCTTGGATCTCAGTCTCTGGAGATTTATCCTGAGTGTCTTTATTTTCTCGGATGAATTACCTTCGAATTTACCTATCGGAGTCTTATCACGTCTTTCAAATTCCCTGCGTTCCTTGGAGTAGTATTTACCCTTTGGATTATTGGAATCTGATTGATGTGACTCCTTATCGTCGTCGTCAGTTAAATTTTCATTACTAGAGGACTCACTATTGGTATTTGAGTCGTTTGTCTCAATCTTAGTTACTTTGTCCGATCGGGGCTTTCTGGAAGTAATTCGCGGTCTCTGCGGAGGAGGTTCGATGGCTTTACCGGTGTCATTTCTCCTTGTTATATTATCCATTAATACTTCTAACTCGTTTATCACGTCAAACGACTCAGAATAGCTATTAACAACATAACGGCTCAATCTGCTCACACATATTACCCACCATATGTGTGATTTACAAATAATTAAATTAAGTTGTTTATTGATGGGTGGCGGAATGTGTAATTGGCTGAAGTAATTTTGCATCGTGATAATAAATTCTCTGATTGGTTGCGTGCCGCAAACAGCACTGCACCATTTTAACATTATCTCAGAGTCCGTTACTGCTAACCCATATAACTTAGAAAAATCCGCAACAAAGTCTTTCCAACTTCGCCACGATTTGTTATTGGAATTATACCAAACCATACTGGAACCTATAAGAAATTCAGGTAATAACATTAAGGCTGCGTGAAATGGTATCCTCGCGCCACTCAATTTTCTTTCTAAATAATCTAGAAACTCTTGAAGTGGTAATCCAGGGGATGGGAATACAATTCGCCAGTTCTGAATTATTCTATAATAGTTTCCACAATTGGAATTCGAATTTACTGTCAGATAACCTAATAGATGTTCGGATTTATTTGACCGATTGGGATAATTCGTTGTGTTCTCAATTTCTATGTTTCGCGGCTCACATACGGTACGCTGCGGGCCAATATGCGTATGTTCTTGGTCTTCTAACCTTGTCTCTAACGGACTCGGACAATAGATGCTAAAGATCTACGCTTAGCCACAAGGAAAAACACACGCGCCATAAGAGACGCCGTAAATGTAAACAACATTCCTCCCGGACAGACAAACAACTTATTGTTTTCGAAAATAATATTATACTGTACACGAACTCACGAAAATGAAGTTGAGCCGGAATATAATAATATAAACTCGAATTCCAATAGGTAGACAAATAATTTAATCTCATTTGTGAATTTAGAATAATAGAGCTATTTATAGCACCCCAAAATTCCGAATAACATATAATGGAATGTTGTTAGCGTGATTATAGCCGCAGCAACAAATCGCAAAATTGGTATCTGTTATCGTTACAGTGGTAGCAAGGAGCTACTATAAAATTCATTGTCAATAGGATCAAATTAATTGCCCCCACCGGATATGAATATTCACTGTAAATAAAGAAATTAATTTCAGGTATCGTAGTAGAAATAAATTTCGAATCAAACCCAACGTACAGTGGCACACCTAGGTTTCAGTTATTCAAAGTAAACAGCGCATTTGAGTTGATTATTATCAGCTAGTATAAATTCCACAAGGCACGTCATTTACCACAGGAATATTTGAATAATAAGGGAAATAATCTCCCTTGAAACTGAAATTAATATTGCATTGAAAAGAAATTCATTAGACACAGTACAAATAAAGAAAGTTCAAATAAACTTGAGAGAGAAATTAAAATAAATTCCACGCATGGGAATTCTCTCAAGTCGAACTGTAGTAAAATAAATTAACGTATGATTACAGTCATCAAAGAACGACAACTTGCAATTTTTAATAAGATTTATTTGTACAAAAATATAAATTAAAACCCAAAGGTCAAACGTACTTCCACGTGATAGTAACAATAATAATAATTCATTTAACATCCAAAGGCCATGCACGTGCAGATAGCGAGATATTATTATTAAAATAGAATTTCAAAATTGATATGAAATATTGACAGATGGTTAATTGGAAACAATAGCCATCATTACTTTGATAATTCGGTGATACATGTGATATATCCAGAGGGAATAAAATTTCCACATGGTATCATTTATAAATAAAATTGTTACGATCACGTATTGACCGACATTAAACCAACCCACGACCCTGAGATTAAGAGTTTTTTTTTCTTTATAAGTTCATTTATTAATGAAGTTAACATGAGTGTGTGGTTTTACATAATATAGTCATGAGCATGTTAACAAACTTATGTAGCCCAAATGAACTAGAGGAAAGGCTTGACAGTCTAGATGGGAGATATGCATGGCTAGACGACAATTAGCGCTCGTCATATACTCATTTATTTGTAGTTTATAAAATACTTTTGATTGTCTTTCTTAGTTTTATGAAGCTTGAATTTGGCGTTATAAGCTGGCTAGGCTTTGTTGGTGAGACTGCATGCGAGTATCGATTGGGGATCGATCTATCGCAGTCTTTCTCTGGGGGATCTGGAACAGGAAGGTAAGAAAAATTAAAAAGTTGGTGAGTGTGCTGTTACCAATGGTCACCGCTTAACGAGGTTAAGTGGTTCCATCTGCGAGCACCATGTTCACAGCTCGATATATCGATAGTTGCTTGTGATGAACAAGCGACCTCATCCATGCGATTGTGTATTCGATATGTATGAAGTTAGTGCAAGTAATTACTTGTCATTCTTTTTCCTCTTATTTTTTTTTACCAGTTTCGCTGTTTTTTTATCCTTTCTTTCAGTTTGGTTATGTGTTCAGCGTTGCCGTCGCTTAGCCAGCAGTATTTATCATCTATTCGGCTTTTATCGGCGATGTCCAGGTTTGAGATGGCTTTGGAATATTTGAACAGTTGCTGTTTTTTAATACTGCTGATGTCAAGTGGTAGCTTTTTATTGGCCTTATTGCGGCTAAGGTGGTATATCAAAGGCACACCATTTTCATCCTGAATTATCCCATTACGGTCGTGTAAGATGAAGTCCTGTGGTTTGGTGTAGCCTTTGATGGCTCTTTTGCAGGCCTCATCAACGTTCGGACAGCTAAGTGTATTAATTGTGTTGTTGTTGATCTCTATTAATTTGGCCATATAGTCTCTTGTTGTTTTCAGCACGAAGCAGTCAATCCTTGGGATATTTGCCGCGTGGTATAGCTTACTATTGCTAATGTAGTGCTTATAGTTGGATGATGCAGTTTTGTGGGTGTCCAAAGCGGTTCTAAGGCAGGTTCTCTCAAAGCATCGGATGCTTTCCATATGGGCAGCGCCTGTATTCCACCACAGGGGAGCCGCATATGTGAGGAGTGACCGTATAAACACTAGATAGCATGTAACACGCGCCTTTTTTGATATGTTTCTTTCAGTGAATAGATTATGTGGAGATGAGAATGCTTTCCTTGCTTTTTGGAGCTGTAGATCGATGTGGAGTGTGCCTCTCATCAGGTTGTCAATGGTGTATCTCAGGTACTTGACATGCGTCTTCGTGGGAATTATTATTATGGCATTTGTATCCGGAGGCTTGATTCTGGTGGCGAAAGAATATATCCCTTTGGCTTTTTTTTCGGTGAGTCTGTCTCTAGTGATTCTGAATAAAATTGATTCGCACTTACTAGGGTTTATTTTTAGGTTCCATGCTATGTAATAATTATTTATTTTATTGATCAGGTCATCCAGTGTTTTTTCTATTGTGTCGACATGATGTGCTGTTGTGTATATTATTAAATCGTCGGCGTATGCGAGGGCATATGTATCATTGCCTGAATTGAGCCCGAATGAGTTTAGGATGTCGGCCGTATATATTGAGAATGAGATTGGTGAGTTAACGGTTCCTTGTTGAAGACCTTCGGTGATCTGATACGTTTTGGATAACGTGTTATTATGTGCTACTTGAAATTTTTTGTTATGTGTCTTGTCGTAAATTGTTCTAATTAAATGTGTGGGAATGTTCTTCTTGATGAGTATAAATGTGAGTCCATGGAGCCACACGGAGTCAAAAGCTTTTTCTAGGTCTATTAACGTGGCACCCACAGATCTTTTATTACTTAAGTGTCCATTAACATCCGAAAGTAGTTTATGTATTGCGTGTATTGTTGAGTGGTTGTCGCGAAAGCCAAATTGGTTGTCGGGAATAATGTTATTGACTTTTGTGTGTTTTACGATGGCTTTGTTTATTACAATTTCGTAGACCTTACTCATACACGGCGTGAGGCTAATTGGTCGATAGCTTTGTGGTTGGTTTGGTAACTTTTCTTTCTTCAGTATTGGGACGACTTCGGCAATTTTCCACGCTATAGGGAAGTAGCATTTGTTCAGTGCATTATTCATAATGATTGAGAAATGCCTAATGATTCCTGTGGGGAGATGCTTTAGTACGATTGATGGTATGCCATCAATTCCGTGTGAAGTTTTATTTGGTAAGTTGCGCAGAATTGTTGCAATCGTTTTTTCATCACAGAAGTAATTGTCCTCTATTTCGTTTGGCGTGGGGTTGTATGCGGGTTGTATGCAGTATGTTTCATATTTTTGACAAAGTTATCAACTTGGTTGTCCACAAGGTCCCTGAGCCTGGTGTTGTCGTTGAGGTACCTTGGTGAATTGATCATTTCGTAATGTGCACCCAGTGTGTTGAGTTTGTCCTTGAGGTCAGTGATTAATAATTGGTCGCCATTCCGGGGTACGTTGGATGTGTTTATATTTATTTTTTCAAGTAATTGTTTATTGTTAAGAGGACATGAAAGAGAAAAAAAAAAAAGTACGTTCCGACGTCACGAGATGGCGCACCACTCGACACGCCACCAGTCCCATCTACAATGGGAAAATACATCACATGCATTTTTTCTTTTGGATTCCTGCAGTGCTTCATTTCAAACCGTTGATAATGCAGTCGCATGTAACTCGTAAAATTGGTATTTCGTGATAATTTAGTTATGCCGCTTTTGTTTCAATTTGAATAAAATGTGAAATAATATGGCAATTATCACAGAACATTTTCGTCAATGCAAGACTAAATTATCTATGGGTAGTACAATATGAACGCCGACGAATATAATAATGAGTTTCAAAGTGATCAGAGAAAAACCGCTGTCGTTCAGTACAGTTTTCATTTTTCAATGACTAAACTCCAATACATGAATTCAAATGACTACTCATATAATAAATATATGATAAGTATCATTTGCATATATATTCTGATGAGATTTTTTTCTGTAATGGCTCCTTCATTATGACTGAAAATCGTTTCTCTTTGGCATTCAGAACTTATCTGAATACTATTAGTAATGATACATTACTGATGAATCGTGAAGCATTGCACACAACACAGAATAATAGGGAGTTTGTTCTGTAATTGCTGCTTTTTCTGTTCGCCGGAGAATATATTTATTCAGTCATATCAATAATGCCACATTGAAAATTTGAAACATTGAAAACTCATGCACATTATATCTAACTATGTATTCAATCATGCAGTTTCGAATTGAAATCTTGAATACAATTGTCATGATAAAATGTTTCATTCCCAATGACTTCTCGATGGAGAACTCGAGAAGATTTTTTCTCACTATTGCGATAGTGATATATTGCTTCTAAATTGAAGTATTGCAAACAGAGCGGCAGGATAGAAAGATTCTACCGTAGCTGCCGCTTTTTCTGTTCGCCAGAAAATGGTTTCGCTCTTTACTTCAATTATGCTGCATTGACAGATTCAAAAATAGAAAACTCATGCACATTATATCTAACTATGTATTCAATCATGCAGTTTCGAATTGAAATCTTGAATACAATTGTCATGATAAAATGTTTTATCTCCAATTACTTCTTAATTGAGAACTCGCGGAATTTGACTCTTTTATTGCAATCATACCGCATTGAATGCTCAAAACATTGAAAACATGCTCATTACCTCTGCGTTGATCACATGTGAATTAAAACTTTTAGAACTGTGAGCCTCAGGCTTGTTCTTATGTCGATGTTGTTCCGGATAATGCTGTTTTGTCGACTCATGACTACTTCGACTAGCATTGCCGAAAAAAAAACACCAGAGTTCAAACTCCGATCCTGATTCGTATATGATCAAGAATCAACCATTGTTTTTCGTGCGAGTAATGAGCGATTATATGAGTCCCGTACATTATCATAACCACCTGCACTTTCGTTCGCAAGTTCTTCATCGCTTTCTTCTGGAATTGAATGCACCATTCCTAAGCCATAATTGGGATATGGTAGTTATCGTAGTCGATTTCATTTCAAAGTATTTTGCGGCAACATCTGAAATAGGTGATGATAAAACATTCTACCAAATATCAATCTCTAAATGGTATTTAAATGATGTATAATATATTGAATGTAAACCTTTTTCGTGTTCATTGTTCCCAAACTCTGTGGATGAAGTTTCATATCACCATTGTTCATTGAATTGCTTGGGAAAACCAATTGAAAAATTAACTTGCGTGGCGTCCTTCTCCCATTTACTCACTCTCGCTGTGCGTCCTTCACGCTCTCACTGCGCTCGTCTATACTCACTGTTACGAGTGAGGAAAACATCGTCGCGCTCAGCTTTAAATTAAAATATCTGGATAACTATTGGAAAGTTATCGGGACATGTAGTGAGAAAGTTTCAGATCATGCAATAATAAATAGGGTAACGTTTGTCCTAAGTCTCTAGGACCAATAGTTATTAACAAATTCATTCTTCAAAAAAAAATAAGTTAAAAATAATTTCGTAAATGTATTGTGTTCACAAATATATATATATATATATATGTGTGTTTTTTTTTGTCTTCCTTTTTTGGTCATAGGGAAGAAAGTTTAGGGAAAAAAATAGTATGACGCTGCTACATACTGACGCACAGATGATGTGATTTTTCCATTCGTTGAAATAACATTGATATGCTTTCAGAAAACGTCTCGGGGTACTTAAAAATTTGCCTCTTGTTGATGATGTCCTACTACATGCTGCATCAAATTGTCATGTGATGAGCGAGTGAAAAAACACATAGCACATGGGTATTGATTTCCGATACCACAGATCCATCCGGCTCGAAATGTATGCAACGCAAAATATCAAGCGAGCGCTATCTTGCGGCGTTGCTGCAGGCACACCGTGTAATCCCAATATTCAAAATATTCGATATATCGATAACATTATCACTTGGATTTTCATTCCAATCTATTCATATGTTTTTTTGTGGTAATGTCTGACAGATTATCATTTTGGATTGTAATTTTATCGTACGGAGTGGACCTGCTATTTTTTTTTTTTTGATTTCATAGGCTAAGCAAATTTTTATTTAAATTTTTTGATTACAGAGCCCTGGTGGTATATAATCTATAATTTTTTTTTTCGAATTTTCAAAAAATTTTCATCAGGTTCACTTTGTTCACATATGTAAAGGATTCACAAAAAATTATAAACAATTCTATTAAGAAACACGTCTGTACGTTTGGAATAAAATTCCGATGCGAAATGATGGTAACTGAAACTTCTTTCATGTCCTCTTAAGATCAATGGCAAGTGTGTCAATTCCGTTGGCTCCGGCTGGGGTAAATATTTTTTTGATGGTTGGTAGAAACTTGTCGGGTTCTTTATGGTCCGTTTTATTGTATATGTTTTTCCAATGTTTCTCGTTGGCTGTACAGAGTTCATGATGGATCTATTCATTGATTGTTTTGAGTAATTGTTTTGTTTCGATAGTGCGATTGGTGAACATTGTTGGATCTCTTTTGCGTTGTTTGTTATATTTGGATAAAAGACCTGATTTGATCTTATATAATTGTTGAGTTTTTTTATTGGGAAGATTCTATTAAGGCCAGGGTTTATGGTTTTAGGTACTGTTTCGTTGATGGCCTTTCGTATATTTTCGGTGAGTAGCGCTAGATGATCATCAATCTCTTTGGTGTTTAGGTTTTTATCCGCCGGGCAGTTGATTGTATGCAAATTTAGCAGGTGCTTGGCAAATTTTCTCCAGTTTGTTTGTTTGTATAGGGTTTTTGGTTGGTTGCTGAGTTTGTTTATTGCATACGATGTTGTAACAAGTTTGAAGATTATAGCTTTGTGGTCATTATCGAAGTCTGCGGTATTCAATTTATTACCTCTAAGTCCTTTTAATTGCAGCCTGCAATCAACCATGCAGAGGTCTAGGACTGATTGCGCTGGGACATATGTTGGCTCGTGGGGTATGTACAGCTTAGTTCTGTATTTCGTTGATTGGGTGTTGTACCATGATAGCAGATATTTGCACCTGCGGTTGTTGACATGGTCACCGAATTTAATGTCTGGCGTTGAGGTCACCGGCTATTATGAACGCATTTTTCGAGTTTTGGAGGTGGAGTTTGTTGAAGAGAGTGTTTAGGTCGTCTAGGAATGTTTGTTTTATTGAGTGGCTATTTATGACATATATGCTTATGCAATAAATATTCACATTTCTGTTGGTTTTAATTTTTATAATTGTGTATTCTAGTGCTTTATTGTGACTGGAGGATGGGTATTGCATGAGCTGGTAGTTGATATTGTTTTTTATGCAAACGGCTGTACCACCACTCCTGGCGTCTGGGGTTGGTCTGTCGCTTCTAACGACTGCGAATCCAGGTATGTGGAAGGCATGTTTTTTATTTAATTTGGTTTCGGATATCAACAGGATGTCAATGTTGTTCTCGCTGATATGTTTTATTATGCCAATCTTTTTTTTCGCAGACACTACCGAGTTTGGGTTGATGGCGCTGATGATGAGCTGGTTGGTTGGAGGATCCATTAGTCGTCGGTTAGATTTAGCTCGGCAATGAGCCCATCAATTCTGGTATGCAATTCGATTCGGAGGACGCCAATCATTGCAGTGATGTGTCTTATGACTCATGCTTGAAGTCGCTGAGCCATGGAGGGGGACCTTGGTTGCGGAATGGGGGGGGGGGGGGGGGGGGCAATGTGGTAGTCATTGTGGTGTTGTGGGATTGGGGCTTGTGGGGTATGGTGTTGGGGCTGGTTCGAGTGATGTTAGCGTATGACAGACCAGGTTGAATGAATCTACTATTGTGTCTTTGGGGGTAATTGTTGTGTGGCTTTTTAGCACTATGTTGTTTCGCTTTGTTTGTGACGTTGATTGCGTTTACGTAATATGGGCATCCTTTGTAGTTTGCTGGATGTCCTTGTTGGTTACAGTTGGCGCATTTTAGTTTTTCTTTGGGGCAATCTTTAGTTATTGGGCAGGCGCCTGGATCGTGAGTGGAACTGCATTTGACGCATCTGTATGGGAGGTAGTAGTTTACGCTGGCGTGTCCGAATCTTTGGCACTTCCTGCACTGGAATATGTTTTGTTTTCACGATGGTTTCCAGTGTGCTATGTGATATGCAATTTGGCGGATTTGTGTTAGGTCACTCACTCGGCAGGAGCTGTCAATCTGCACTATGAAAGATGGGTGGTCGGTGTTGCTGCTGAAATTTGCTTGGATGATTATTTTAATCACTAAATTGGGGTCTTCTTTTTCATAAATTTCATTTTCGATGTCGGTGGCGTCGAATCCTCCCTTGATGCCCTTAAGGACTATTGTTTTAGAGCGCATGTGCTTTGGCGTGTGGGTAAAAAAATGCAAATTATTTTCCGACGAAAGTAAGCTAAGTTGTTGGTAAGTACTCACGTTGTTGGTCGTTATTGTGATATATGAGTTCATTTATTACGGTGCAGGCTGCTGTGACGTGGATGGCCATGGATGTCGTTTTGAGTGCGGGCGCGTGGGCTTCCTCCGAGTCATCATTGGTTTCTATGGTATGATCCAGCGGTGTGTAGGTGTTGCATGTTGATGCACCGGGGTTGGGGGTTGTCAGGGTCGGGATGCTTGGCGGTTTTTCGAACGGGTAGCCATTCGTTCCCATTGTCTTGATTTGTGTCGTTAGCTGATTCAGCGATTGGGGTGGGGATTAATGGACGGTTGGGGCAAGCCACGTGTACGTTGGGCTGTATTTTGTTTTTGTTCTTGTTTAGATTGATGTTTATTCTTGACTCTTTTAGTAATGTTTTGTATTTCAGGTCCAGCAGGTTCGTCGTTGTTTTTTTTTTGTTTCGGAGCAGGTCGTCGTTTGCGGTGTGGTCGTCTAATTTCCTTTTTCGGGTAGTCATAATTCCAGTTTTGCCACGTGGTGGTGAGTTATCGATTAAATCATGTGTTGGGCCGTGGGGAGCCTTCGTTGTAGTTTTTGTTTCAATTATATATATACAAACTTTAATTATTTTAATCGCACTTTGTTATCGGAAGTATAACACTACTTAGTTTGGATGAGCGTGCGCCTGGTTTGGCAAGTTTGTTCTGTGACGGTCGCCTTTTCTATGGCAGCTGTCAGCGGGTCGGGATGCCACCTTGTTTGTTGTTAGCTGAGAAAAAAGGAAACCGGGGGATTTCGGAAAATTATGGGGGGAGAAAATAACGGAGTAACGCGATGAATTTAATTATAACAATTGGTCCCGATGTATTCAATAAGATCACACAATTAATCAATGTGGTTCAATAAATTATAATTATTCGCTATTGGAATTTCGATGGTAGCGCTAATCAGTAGCAATGTTTATTCTCTTCCAATAATAAATAGCAATAATACGGCGATCGACAAGAGAAAAATAATGAATACAATATAAAATATACAGGTGGAAAGGGGAATGATAGAAAAGAAATAATTCGGCACAATGGTGGGGGGGGGGGGGGGGGGGGCTACGTAGCACGCGGTCGGAAAACGGGAAGATTATACTCCGCGCGGTACGAGAATGTGTGTTTCGGTACGCGTGCACTTATTGCACTTATGGGGACGCTAGGAATGTTCGAGAATTTAATACGGCATAATACGCCGAAAAACGTGGGTAGGGATTGGGTCTACACTGTTCCGAATAATTGAAATAGTAGAAGATGTAATTTGCCGTTGTTGCTGCCGCACTGCTGATTCCGCTATATACAATGATGATAGAAACAATAAATGACTAAACGCCGCAATATGTGAGACCACGCGGTCCGCATGCACAAATGAAAAGAAAGGATACTCACTGCGAATTGGGTGGCACTTATTACATACCCTAATTACGCACAAAATAAGACTCACGACTAGCTAGGTTCAATCAATTTCAACTCACAATCCGTACAACCATAGCTTGGTCGTTACAAACCAATATACTCAGTTCAATAGCTAATTTCACAATCCAGTTTTCCACAATTCAATTTCTCTATAATATTCCCAGCACATGCATCCGTTCAGTAATAATGCCACTGGCGAAGTGCCGGAAAATGGCGGCTTTTCCCTCTTCGCCCTACTGCTGTCGCCCCTCGCCTATGTCATCGTCGTCTCTTCCGGGATCATTGGCCGATAGCGCCGCCGGTGTCTTCGATACATATTGATTGTCATTATCGACCGCTTCCCCGTATGGTAATCTCGCTCGATTACCGGCGAGTCCTTACCGCGCTGACCACTGGGTGACGGTTCAGGTTATGTCGTCCATGGTAGCAGTGTCATTCGGTAATTTTATGCACGAGGTGCATTGATTGTTCGGTACTTCGATAATTCGGTACGATCTTGTTTTATTCGTTGTTCAATTGATATTTGTTCACCAATTGTGTTTCGGCAGTTTCACGCCGTTTTCCATTTCATTTCTTTCCATTAATTAGTTTGTTCGGGAAGTGTCGTTGTTATCGTTTTGGTTTCGATACATGGAGCATAGGTTGATGAGGTGAGGGTGACTTCGGGATTCTCGTTCTCCATTCGGTACATGGGTGCCAAGTAGGCCATCATATTTATACTTACATTCTCTCATTCATTCATGCATTCGTCGTTCATATTCTCTTATTTTTACATGCAGACGGCAGCAGCTATTAAGATATAAATATTGGGTAAAGAGAGGGTAGATTTAAGCCCTGTATTGGGCTGAGCCAAACGATTGCTCGTGGCGATCATGACGTGGGTCGCCACCACGTCACAGTTTATTTATTTTCATTAATTTTACATATTGTTTCAGAGAGATGAATAAACCAACGAGATTGAGAGTCTCTGCTCTACCGACTGAGGGTCGTGGGTTCAAGCCCCATGTTGGGCGCCAGTTGTAACACCTAACCGCGCGCTAGCCTCTATAAATGGGAAAGGCTCGAACTTGAAAGGGACAAAATGGGTTTTATCGAGTTTTAGATGGAATGAATTGACCTCGAAAGAAATTAAAGTTGGACGCCACTCAGGTTTCCCTCTCAAACCTGAGAAAATGAGGAAACAAATAAAGACTTGCAATTTATTTGCTTTGATCTGCTCGGCTAATTGTGACCAGACATACAGCCCGGAGTTCTAATCCTCTTCGATACTAAGAAGGAACCCCGCCGGTTTAATAATATTTTCCGAATTAATAAAAATATTAATTACTGATCAGTATCAGTAATTAATATTGACCGGCCCGCGGGATGAAGTCTCAATTAGCCGAGCAGATCAAAGCAAATAAATTGTAAGTCTTTATTTGTTCCCTCATTTTCTCAGGGTTGAGAGGGAAACCTGAGTGGCGACCAACTTTAATTTGTTTCGAGGTCAATTCATTCCATCTAAAACTCGATAAAACCCATTTTGTCTCTTTCACGTTCTAGCCTTGCCCATTTATAGAGGCTAGCGCGCGGTTAGGTGTTACAATGTAATGGACAAATAGCTTTAATTCATCAATGTGCTCAGAACTTAAATATAACTCGTATGCATTCATATCCAAAGGACTACGTAGCTGCGGTGAACCAGTGTTTGCTTCACAACTCGACGACCCAGGTTCAAATCTCCGGATAATTAATATATTTATTTTTTTTCGCAAAATTTTCTGGATGGAATGAATAAAATATTGACACATCTGATGAGTAAACATGTATATTTACCAACGCAAGAATATCGCTCGCATGTTCTTTTATTAAGTTGATTGGCACTAACCCTTTAAATCGGTGAGTATGATTCTGACCATTTGACACATTTTTTCCGATCGGGCACTCAATATGCTAGACGAAAGTAGATATCAAGAAACATTGGTATGATTTCCCTGTTTAATATTCCATTTGTGAAAAAGTATCACAAGACTCATACTTTTAAACATGGTGGAACAAAAATTTTCCAAATCTATCATTGAGTATTGAAGGAGGTCAACTATTAATTCAGTTGTGCTCGTGCATGATTCTTACTAGCGAATTAGAAAATCGTCTCGGAAATGGATGAAAATTATAGCCATATAAACTGTTCAACGAACACATAAGAGTCTTGTGAATGAATTTCGAAAAATCATCTTTTAATGAATTATACTTGATGTTGAGTGAATTTTTTAAGTTGTATACGTTTGCCACGAGATGAATTTAACTCGCATTTGATATGGCCTATCTTATCGATATATTATTATTTGTTGTACTTTACCGCTTGTGCATCATCGAATAAACGAGAAAAAAGTGATGACGAGTTTTTTAAACATACATTTATTCATGTCTATGATATTTGATTCGTGCAAGTGATGCCCCCCAAGTATTTTTGATTTATGGAGTACAGTTTCATCAAATGATAGATTCATGCATACGAAAATACAAAATATTCCATATAATTGATGAAAAAAAAAGAAAACTTTCTTATGGGAACCGAACGCTGATCGTTTAATTAGCACGCAAAAGTTCTGACACCACAGCTATATAGTCTGTGATGGGGTGGCCGTTGCCACTCATTGCAATTCAAAAATAATATTATTTAATCGTTTCCCCGATTAATTCTTTTATTTATTATATTGTATTTTTCGAATCTGCAAATAAAGTATGTAAAATTAATGAATGAGTAGAATGAAATTGAATGAATAATTGAAAATAATAACCTGAATCTGTCAATTTGGGAGATGACAGAGAATGGATGGTGAATAATTGGGATGCTATGCAAATTCACCTTGACAGTTCCGGATTGCAATTGTCGCTATGGAGTTGTTGGTATAGTTAATTGAGGTCTGGATGTCGTGGATGTGTATTTCAATTATGGATTGTTTTGATGGTATGGCACTATCAGTATATGAAAAACGAATAATGGTACTAAAGTCGCCATCTGTCCGAATTCATTGGTATTATTTTCCGGCATGTGCGCGAGGATATGCGCAGATGTGGGAGATACGTCTTAACATGCGGATAAATTGGCGGCACTGCAACAAGCAGCGTGCAGCGCCTCTCGACTCCGGTAGCCTGACTACCAATGGAAAATCGAAAAATCGATGAAGATAGCGATGATTGGGGCTGTCAATCATCGAGAATTTACATAGAGTTGTGATTGGATCCTAGACCAGGAATACGTCTAGGATTGGCCTAATTATTCACAAAGGACTCTATATTCGGAAGAAAAGGCACTGAGTCCTCACTTCCACTAGGATCGCGGAGCATAGAGGTTGACTGAGTGTGTGTCAATTATATTAATTATATCTGTGTTGTGTATGAATGAGTGGTTTGTCAAGTAGTTTATTTAGCGGAATTGTTTGTTTCAGGTTATTAATATTGAGTCAAGTAATTGCAATCGATTCTAATTAAATTTAGTTTTGTGTGAGAGATCTACATTTATCCGTAAGTGTTGAACCACAAGTTTTTATTACCAATGATATATTGGACAGTAACCATTTTCATTTAATGTAATGATAACGAGTATTTGTTCGGTCATAATTAAAATCCACGAAAGTATTGTTCGTTGTATACCTGTCCCTCCCGTGCACGTCTTATTCGGAAAATAAAACGTTTGCAAATAAATATATTACGGAAGAAAGGGACACTGGTATTTTGTAGAATATTAAAGAATTAATCGGGAGAATCTTCTCCATTGTTGCAAAGGATATAAAGCTAGTGCGAGAGAGATAGAAATTGACGCCGCCGTAAGGGTCAAAGTTGCGATAAGGATAAAAATTGACCAAGGGTGTTCTCTCATTGTTAATCGCATTATTATTTGAGTTATAATTTTTCTTTTGCGAACACGGAATCAAATAAATTCCGAATAATTATTTCAATTTCGTTTGTTGTTCAAATTATCATTTTTTCTTTTTGTAAAACGGAATTAAATTATATTCCGGATAATTATATCCACATGATTCATTTTATAAATAAATAATTAATTATTTGTTATAATAATTAATTAAAAATACAAATTATTGATATCGTTTATTTTTCTTTATAGCAATTAATAGGAATAATTGAGGTCTCTGACCCTCAATTACTTTCCGCTTTTTAGTAGAAATAAGAGTGGCATCCCGAAGCCTGACGGCCCCCTTTCGCCCCTAGAAAGGCGATATGAAAGGGTGCAGCGTCACAAGTCCGATAGATTTTATTGCATTCAAGTTATATTTAAGTTGTGAGCAGATTTGTGAGTAGGGCCGACTTATTGGATACCATTCGTATTCGGTGTGTAGTACTGCTGGCCGTATACCTGGGTTAAGCCAGATATACGGTCAACTTTATGGCAGTGAGCAAATTATATTCCCTTGGGGCTGAGTAGAGCGCAAAGTGCTCAGTTTTTTCATGCCTGATTTAGAGCGTATCATAGATCATCCGATAAACCTCGTTTAAATGATTCTAAGGCTAATCCGTCGAGCATAGGCTGCATTGCCCGTGCTGCTTCTGCATTGAATTTATCTTTTAGTACCATAACGTCATTACTTTTTAACATTTTGATTCTAGTATAATAATCCATTCCTGATTCATTTTTGCGTAATCTGACAGCTTGTATTTTTGCACAATAATACCGATATGATTTCTTGGGAGCAAAGTATTTTTCGAGGACGTTTGTTAGATTGTTTCGATATTTTCATCTGTTGAAATAATATCTATAATACCAGCGCTGCCATCTATGGCATGATTGTGTACATATTTCTTTTCTTAATAAAATCTCACTCACACTGGTTTACCATTGAACGCAACGTTGTTTCCTTATAGGTTAAAGGCCGTTCGCTCCATAATTTTTATCTTGTAACAAGTTTTTTTGCAGTTAGCAAGTGTTAAAAAAAAAAAGACTGTTTCGAGTCGTGAGGGAACTGTGTCGTGACAGATTGCCATAATTATCGCAGAGCACAAGTTGAGGCTGGCGTAAGGCATGTCGACGAACTATCTTGTCAATGTGCCTCAAAGGGCTCGATAATTACAGTGAATAGTGCTTCGCGGCAGAGAATTTCTTGATTCTTGAAGGAATGAAACATTGTATACGTCCAGAACCAACTAAGGAAGTAGCAGTAACAGATGACGAAAAAACCAGAGCAAAATTGATCATGATGATTGACCCGTCTTTATATGTACATATCAAAAATGTTACATCGTCAAAAGACTCATGGGACAAAGTAAAACAATTACTTGATGATAATGGTTTTTCGAGAAGGATAAGCTTGCTAGGATACTCAATTTCGATTCGCCGAGAAAATGGCAGTTCGATGACGTCATATGTGACGCAGATTATCGACACTGCCTAGAAATTAAACGGCACAGGATTTGCAATAAATGACCTATGGATAAGGTCCCTATTGCTGGCAGGATTGCCTGAACGTTTCTCCCCTATAAATTCATGGGAATTGAGCATTCCGGCATTGCTATAACGGCAGATGCCATTAAAACCAAACTGTTAGACATGGAACCTACAGATCATGATGAGAGTGAAGTCAGCGGTGTATTCGCCAGTCGTACGAAGTACAATGGAAAACAAAATATTTCGTCCATGGCCAAAAATAATGGTAATGTTGGTAATACTGTCAAGTCAAACGTCGAGACCGGAGAATGTTACAAATGCAAACGAATCGGCCATTATAAAAAGCAATGTAAAAATAATTATGAAAGCAACTCACCAAGTCAGAAAACCAAGGAAAGAATGCAGTCCAACGCATTTAGTGCGGTTTTCTTAGCGGAAACTTTAGCAAGGACGAATGGTATATTGACTCTGGTGCAAGTATTCACCTTACAGCAAATGAAAGTTGGGTGTTGAATGCACAATATGAATAGAATAAAGAGATTGTTGTGGCAAACAGGGAAATGATAACTGCGATATCGACATCATGGTGAAAAATGTGTTTTGTGTACCAGAACTAACCACTAACTTATTATCTGTCAGCCAACTCATAAAAAACGGCAACAGTGTGTCTTTCTCGAACGATGGTTGTTCAGTGTACAATAGAAAGAATGAGTTAGTAGCCACAGCAATGATAGTCAATGGTGTATACAAAGTGAACCTATCAAACCAAGGACATTTAGCTGCATCAGTTGTGACAAGAGCAACATGGCATCGCAGATTGGGGCATGTCAACAAAGATTATTTAAATCAGATGAAGAATGCAGTGCTGGGTATGTCACTCGATGAAAAAGTGGATATAAGCAAGTCTTCATGTACTACATGTTGCGAAGGTAAGAAATCCCGGCTACCATTTGAAAGCACTGGCCAGAGAAGCAGTGATTTGCTAGATATAGTGCACACAAACATCTGTGGACCGATGGAGAATGTGTTTATAGGCGACTCGAGATATTTCTTGTTGTTTTGTTGACGATCACAGTCATATAACGTATGTTTATTTTCTAAATCACAAGAATGAGGCTTATGAGTACTTCAAGGTATTTGAAGAACAGGTGGAAAATCAAACAAAGAAAACAATCAAAATATTAAGAAGTGAGAATGGGCTAGAATACTGCAATAAAGAATTTGAAAATTATTTGAACAGTGCTGGTATAATCCATCAGCAAGGCAACCTTTACACCCCACCACAAAATGGTTTGTGCGAACGATTCAATCGCACAATCGTTGAAAAGGCAAGATGCCTACTCTTCGATGCCGATCTAGGCAAAGAGTTTTGGGGTGAAGCCACTAATACGGCAGTGTACCTGCAGAATAGAATTGTGGCAGCGGCATTGAATAATAAAACTCCATATGAGTTATGGACTGGTTCCAAACCAGATATCAGTCATTCCTAAACAAAACAGGAAGAAGTGAGACAAGAAGTCTGTAAAATGTATCCTCACAGGGTATCCAGAAAATGTTAAGGGATACAGGGTCTACAATCCAAAAACAAGGAATACTTCCACTAGTAGAGATGTGATCATAATTGGGAAAGAATCAAAATCTGAATGTCTAATAGAAGTACTAGATCGGAATGTTGATTCAGTGGGGAATAATACCACCACTTCAAAAGAATCAGAGGAAGAAGTAAATGAATCAACATCTAATCAAGATAACTCTGAAAATATTTATGACACCTCTCGAGATGACAACGATACATATTATCCCAGTGATTATGAAGACGCAGAAACTATGCTGGTAATTGAAAATGAAGAAAGCACACAGTGCAGACCTAAACGGATAAGGAAGGTACCAGAAAGATATGGTCTATCTAATGTGTGCGCTGGCAGTGAAACCTATGATGATGCCGCTGGTTTGTCGCTCCACGAAGCTTTAAATGGACCTGAGAAGGAGTAGTGGCTGTCGGCAATGAGACAAGAGTTACAGTGTTTCAAAGACAATGATGCGTGGGAATTAGGCGATGCTCCAAAGGACGGTAGAGTTGTGCAGTGCAAGTGGGTGCTACGTAAGAAATATGATAGTGACAATAAAGTTCGATTTCGTGCGCGCTTAGTAGCCAAAGGTTTTTCGCAAGTCGAAGGTGTGGACTTTACAGAAATTTTTTCTCCTGTGGTCAGACTACTTTAAGGCTACTTTTTGCACTGTCAGTTCAACTAGGCCTCGACACATCTTGATGTAACAACTGCTTTGTTGAACGGTACTCTTGGGGAGACTATTTATATGCGGATACCAGAAGGTTTTTCCGAAGAGACACAAAATGGTCATGTACTTAAATTAAAAAAAGCAATTCATGGGCTTAAACAGTCCTCAAGGGCTTGGTACAAGAAGGTAGATGAATGTTTATTAAATGTGGGTTATATTAGATCTAAAATAGAACCATGTATGTATACACAAATGCAAGATAACATGAAAACTATTGTCACGTTGTTTGTCGATGATTCTTTTATATTCTTAAACGACAATGTCGAAACTAAGCATTTGAAGCGTGTCTTAGCAAGTCACTTCAAACTGAAATATTTGGGCCAAATTAAGAGGTGTCTCGGTGTTAATGTAACAGTTGATAAATCTGAAAACTCAATAGCTTTAAGTCAGACAGATTATATTGAGCAATTGCTACATAAATTTAATATGAGTCAGTGTAAACCTGTTCAGACTCCAATGGATGTTAAGTTACATGTGTCTAACAATGGGAATTATGGTGGTAAATTTCTATATCAGCAAATAATTAGTTGTCTCATGTATTTAGCAGTGCTGACCAGACCTGACATTGCATGTTCGGTAGGATATTTAAGCCAATTTGATAATTGTAATTCCAAAGAACATTGTGCATATGTGAAACGCTTATTATAATATTTGCAATTCACTAAACATTATGGTTTAAAGTATACTGCAGATGGGAGCTCAATATTAGAAGGATTTGTCGATGCTGATTGGGCTGGAATATTATTGATAGAAGGTTATACACAGGACTCTGTTTTACTTCAATTGGTTGTGTAGTTTCTTGGGAAACAAAAAAACAGCAAACTGTAGCTTTGTCTAGCAGCGAAGCAGAATACATGGCTATCACCGAAGCCTGTAAAGGAGCTGTTCATTTGCGGAACTAACAGTGTGAAATTACTCAAAAATTGTATAGTATTGATCTTTTTGATGATAATCAGAGCGCACAAAAGTTAACTGCAAATCCAGTTTTTCACAAGAGAACGAAACATATTGATATTCGATATTACTTTTGTTGAAAAAGTGTAACAAATAAAATTGTAAATGTGAGATACCTACCAACAGCTAAGATGCCCGCTCATTCGTTTACAAAGAGTTTATGTTCTGTAAAACATTATAAATTTTTGCACAAATTAGGTGTCCAAAATTGGTGTTGAAATAATATCTACAATACTAGCGCTGCCATCTATGGCAAGATTGTGTACATTTTTTTTTTCTTAATAAAATCTCACTCACACTGATCAACCATTGAACGCCACGTTGTTTCATTATATTATCTGTAACAGCTTCGCGAGCTGATTCCCCGAGTTTGGCTATTACTCCCTTTAGGAAAGCTTTTTCAAGAGCTGCTGGTATAAGAGTGTTACCACTTTCAACGTCCTGAATAAATGTCTTTAAAGGCATATTTTTGCCATCTTATGTCGAAACTTGGTTAAGGGCTTGTTGTAGAACCATATTTTCGCCCATGGTATTAATCATGGCTTCTGTTATTGCCTGGTGGCGTGTTGAGTTAGCTATCTCGTCCGCCATTTTAATGAGAGAAATATATTGAGGCAATATTGTTTTGAGGATAATAGAAAGGAAGTGAGAAATAAGAAAAACCTTTAGTGAATCCCACCGCTGTCACCAAGTTTTCTGTGACGTCCAGGGTCGGACGCCTTTTATTGAGAAATCTCGTACCGAGCAGTTTGTAAGCAATACTCGACCCTTTTGTCGGTTGACACCCCGCGTGGCGATCAGAGTAGATAAGGGATAGAAGAGGAGCAGGTAGGTTTCTTTCACTTTGAGACCTCAGGAGATCTTGTCGTTCTTTTAGAAAAATAATTAGAGATAGACAGGAATAGATTTCATGCGTGTATTCGAAACACTTTAAGATTGGTTACAACGTTCACATAAAATGCTTACCAATTACGATGTATGGAGAGATGTCGTTGCCTCTTGGAGTTGACACTTCGCGTTTTCGTAATATAACAATATATGACTCTACACTTTTCTATAGAAAACCCGAGAGTGCGTTATATGTATTTGCTTCAATGTTGAAGCTGCAACTTCAATGTATCTGACTTAATTAACTAACACCCGTGTTCATAGTCCGTCAAAATCTCAAGGGCGGAGGAATCCTCCATGGAGGGTTCCTCAAATCTCCAAGGCCACTTCTTTTCATATTCTAGTTTCAACGCTTCCTTGAAAAAGGAAGACGTATACTAGGAACTTTCAGTGACCTCCGAAGGCAGCATCGTAAATTACTAAATTTATGCAGTCTCGGAGTAACTTTACACTTCTTTCGGTCACGTTGTTTTCATATGTTTTTTGAAATTTTGAATCGTGAGCGTACATCATATTATATCTTGTGTATTTGTGAGGTTAAAGTTAAATTATGGATGCCGAAAAGAATACGCATTATACTGAGCGAGAGAAATTACTTTTGGCTCAGTTGGTTTCC
Source organism: Zele albiditarsus (assembly GCA_958496275.1). Lineage (NCBI taxonomy): Eukaryota > Metazoa > Arthropoda > Insecta > Hymenoptera > Braconidae > Zele > Zele albiditarsus. The sequence continues at coordinate 696,857 of OY292417.1, forward strand.
GAAGAGAAAGCCATTGAAAATAAAAAAACTGGGATAACAGATCTCAGTAAAAAACTGAGGCCTGGGAACGCGTAGCAAGAAAATATGTGAGCGAAGGTTGCAGACCTCGCACGATAAAACAACTTAAGAAGTGCTGGGATAATATGAAACAAAGGTAAAACAAAAATCGCCTCGCTGTTTACTCGATTTATTTCAGTTTTGGTGTGTTTGAAATTAAAATATTCTTATGACCATTCCAGTAATTGTCGAAACTTTTAAAAACAATATGTTGGTGATTTCAGAAAACGAAAAATCAACACCGCTCAACGTCATAAACGACTCATGACTGCTGGGGGTCCTGCACTAGTTGAAAGTACAGACTCGGCCATGGATTTCATTGATTTGAATCCGAATGTTGATGTCGGGCTTCATTGCCCATTCGACAGTGCAGCTACATTTGAGAACGAAAGTAAGTGTTACATACATATACAAAATGTATCAGTTTTACATGTTATAATAATCATTAATTTCTTACTTTTTAGACATCAGCATTGATATAAGCATCAATGATGAATTCATAATGGAAGAGTATCTCTGTGACGAGTTTCAAGCTGTTGACTCTATTCAATCAAAATCACATACAAAAAACATCATAAAGACACCACACAGAAAAAAACAAGAGAACGTTGCATCGACATCTCATCATCGATTATCAAAAAAAAAAAAAAACCATTGGGTTCAAAAACTATAGAGTCATCCAAAACTAGACGATTTCTTGAAATGATATATTATATAAGGATGCATAATAATACATTTAAATATATTGAATTTATTTTCTGAACATTCAAGATGAAAAAGAATTGCGGCTGATAAAGATGCGAGAGTCAATCTCACAACAACAGTAGCTGCACTCAATACAAATGGAAATCGCAGAAGCAGAAAGAGAACTTGTAATTGCAAAAATGGAAAATGTCGAATCATCTGGTCAATAAAAAGATGTTGCAAAGTTATTGAAAAAGCTCTTAAAAAAGCTGAGACTTTTTTACATCGATTTAAGTCTTTTCGGGAGTGGAACTCCTCTAGGAACAAGGCGAGAAAAATCGATTCACTACAAAAACTTTTGCAATTTCGAAATTTTTTCAGGAATAAATCTTGTTTCTAATTTTATATGACATTTTTTATATAACACATATGTTCAAAATAATGAAAATGATTTTTTTCACCCGAATTCCGACCAATAGGACTTTGGTTCTCGACAATCCGTGGTACCAGAAGACTAATCAGGTACCAATCAATGCGAATTCGTTCGGTGCATACATATCATAGTACAGAGTTGATTTTTTTAAATATTTCCTAGCCAAGTGAGGTGCTAGCAAACATTTTATTTGTAATATTCGTGACCAGCAAACGATTCTGCATCGATTGAGCCCCAACTGAAATAAATTAAATTGAAAACAAATTTTTTTGGAATTATTGGTCGGAATTCGGGTGAAAAAATTTTTTGTTATTATCGGTAACGTTTTCATCTACAGTTAACTTTTAAGAAAAAATTCTTCTTCGAGACAACACATAAAAATACTTACGGATAAAAATATTCGTACACCTAAAGAAATCCCACCATGTAAATATGGAAACGTATATTTTCAGGAAACAGTAACTTTTTAATTTTGTTAAGGATAACAATTTAAAAAAAAACGTACAGTTCAATATTATTCCAATAAAAATCATCTTTTATTGTATATTTTTGTATGATGTATATGAATGCATGTATGATGTATATAGAATGTAATGTATACAGAATTATTAAAAATTCCGCTTTTAATAACTTGGCGCCGAGACGTTTCCGTGTCTCTTGCTTATTATAGTACAAAATAATAACTGGTTCTTACAGATAATTAATTTAAGGCTACAAATTTATGACTTGTGATGTAACAATATTTTGAGAACATATCATCGTGCAGAGCCCAGTTAAAATGCAATTTGAAGGTCCAAGCTTTTCTATCCCGATATTTAATTGATTTGAAACATTTTCTCAGTCTTTAGACGTTTTCAAATTCAACAAAATACCGTTGCAGTGCAATAATTTTTCAAAAAAGTGGCACGATTTCAAAAAGCACGAATTATTTTGTACTAATTTCTTATTGTTTTGATTATTTTGTAACATTTTTTTTCTTATTTAACATTGCGAACAAGGAGCTCTATTTTGTGACAGTATAGCGAAACGCCTGTCCATAGGAGAAATTCAATACAATTTGGTCCTCCCAAGGAGCTCTGCGTTGGTTTAGGATGTCTTGGTATAATACATTTACATTTGAAACCGACACTGATTCCCGGGCATGCGCCCGAGTTATACTCACTGTTGCAGGTACTCTAACGCCACCCCGAATTAATAGAGGATATATAAAGGGGGAAAATTCGAACGCATGGCACTCTATGATTCTGTCAATCACTCACTCTACTCTCTCTACTCTACGACTAGATTACTATACGTGCGTGGCTCTTGAGTGTAACTTCAGTGTGACGTACAACTCTCGAATCCAATATTCTAGACCATTCAACCACATTTCACGGAGCTTATTACCTCGCGGTTTACACACGGTTACGCACTTTGCAGTTATTCAACCGTTCATCTCAAGTATTGACGATAGATAATAGTGCCATCAAGGGAATCTCGTTAAATTCAGTGAGCTGAAACGCCAAATGTACGATCATCGAAATCTTCTTGAGTACCTAGTAGTTCTCACCGACCAACGGGCGCATTGGTCACCGTGATTCTATCCTACACTAGGCTTTAACTCAAGGTGATAGAAATCCATACTGGTGAAGTCTCCACAAGGCTGTTAAAATTACTGCACTCTATCTAAATACACTGAGAGAAAAAATTATTCGATTTGAAAACATGAATTTATTTATTAAATCGAAGTATTATTTCAATTATTTATTTGTTAAACCATGAAGATCACTGTTCATTTAATAACATATTATTCGAATCTATTACCCCATTATATTAAACTCTTATTTAATAGTAACGAATAGATGCATGATAGATTCGATTAAATGTGTATTCATTGAATTAATTACATTTATCGCGTCATAAACATTGGATTATTTGAATCTAAAAAACGACTTAATACGAGATAGTTTTTTTCGAACAAAATTATTTCTTTGAAATACATTAATCATCGTTTTGCTTCTAAAAATATTTTAATCTAAATGAATTTCATTAAATTTGTATTGATTGGATTAATTACATTTATCGCGTCATAAAAATTGGATTATTTGAATCTAAAAATAGTCCATTGCCTTTAGTACGAGACAAAAAGTCCTTTGCGCGTCTCGCGCGCTCGGCTACGACTCGTAATGAAGGCATCGCGCGAGACGAAAAGTCCTTTGTCTCTGAGGTGCACACGATACTTTATATAACGCAGCCACACGTTTTTCTTACTTCTACAGCCTATTTTCGGAGTGAAAATTTCGTGTTTGCGATTTCGTGTTGAAAAGTTTTTTTTCAAACAAAATTATTTCATTGCCATAAATTCATCATTATTTTACTTCTAAAAATATTTCTTTATCATTTTCCATATTTTTTTTTATTTTATACATTATTTTATTCGAATATAATATTTGCTTGAAATGATTTAATTTCTATTTCCTTCAAGCAACGACCTATTATTTCTATACTATACTCTACAATACGAATATCTTACATATTCATTTGAAACGGACAGTTTATTCCTGTGAAGAGCGATCCATATTTTTTTTGCAATGAACAGTTCAATATGGTTCACTTCACATTGCTCTTAGAAGTATACTTCACATCGAACCCAACCAAACACGACTCGCGTTTCAACCAATGAGAATCGCACTTCCGTGCCGGCAACAATTTCCGCACGCATGATATATATTCATTATATACTGCGTAGTGCCGTCGGCGGCGTCGACACGTGAAATCTTTCACTCTGTTCGGGACGTTCATGTCAATCGGTTGTGACGAAAACACGGGGAAGAAATTCGGGTTAAAGTGAAAAAAAAATTTATGCATTCATTGTATCTCATATAAATTGAGGATTATATGAGATGGCCGACGACCGGACAAAAGAACTACTCAAGAAGTGGAACTATCCACACCTGGTCGACCATTTCGCAAGTAAGTGACGCATTTATTCTTTTATCAAAATTCCTTTGTTTCAAGACCGTGCGGCGTTTCAAGCTTGTCTGTCTTTGGAAGTCGATTACATTGTTATGTACATTGCTACTACATTGTTATATATTAGAAAATAATATTAGAAACGCGTTAAAATCTCAGTAAAATAATATTTATTCTTAACATTGACCGTCAGATATTAAAAGATATTAGATACATTTTTCATCCGATACAATTTTTTCTCTCCTTTATATGATTCGTTTTATCTCTTTGTCGCAATATAGTATGTTAGACAAAGGATTATGTCGAACGACCAACGAAACAAATATTTTGTCGTGACAATGAAATGGTATATTCGTTGAAAAAAATCATACTTCTTTCTCTATCCCCAACATTCACTTGACAACTATCGAAAAAATATTTTTTTCATTCGTAAAAATATTTGTTTGTTTTGTGAAAATATTTTATTCAAATAAATGTTAGAGACAAAGACAGAGACATTATTGAAGGCATATATACTACGTATATTCTTGTGTTTTTTTTTATTTTCGTTTCTTTTTCTTGTGTGAGCGCGTTTTCAGTACATGCAAGTGGCCTTGTCGTACCTCGGCTCACCGCGAGAAGAACAGTTTGTGTTTCGTTTGTTTTCTATCTTTTTCTATATGTGATTTCTCATTTTATACACGCGCACGCGAAAGATTCGGCTCAATCTCGGCCCATTAAGAGACACAAAATTATTTTGTTCTATTTTTTTGTTTGTTGGACCTTTTGTCTCAATTGGGTTCTCATTCGACATTTTTCCCGCCAATTTCGTTTCCTCGCTCTTTGCATAGTTCGAGTGTTCGCGTTAAAACGATTCCTTTTTTTCTTCTCTTCATTATTCTTTGTTTTTCTTCCTCAATTTCTCCTTCGAAGAAAATTATGAGAATCTTTCGTGCGTGAGTGAGCATCTTCGCCAAGATACATTTATAAATATATATTTTTTTAATTCACCATTTTTTTGAATTATGACGTCAACATATATTGACACTCGCTATAGTAACATATTTATTTCGTTCAATAGGATATTTGATTCATTCGATAAAAATTTGTTTTTTTTCGAACGGTTTTTTCGTTCATTTTTCGAATCCGGTTGTTTATTTCAAATATAATATTAATAAAAAAAAGAACAGTTAATGCGAAAGATTAAAACCACAATCAAACGAAATAAATTTGTTCGCATTCTGTGAATCTAATATATTACGAAGTTTTTTTTATGTCCTTGCGATTCAACTTTGTGAAGGATGTATGTGGAACGCTTTTCAGATTCAATTTTATTTGATCAAAATTTGTGTACTTCGTGATTCAATAAACATCTGAAAAAATTCAGCAATATTGTCATGTTACGAACAACAATGATCAACGTTAATATCACTCAAAAATTAAAGTAAAAGGGAATTTCTAAAACGTAAGAAAATTTTGAAAGAATTTTCAAGTGTTCAGATAAATACACAAATTTGATACGTATAAGAAAAAAAATTACCAATGAACTATCGAATAATTGATTATTTAAGCAATTTGTGATGAACTTTTGGGTGACATTAATGTCGATAATTGTTTATCTCAAAAGTGTCACGCACACATCATTGATATATTAAACAAAAATGAAGTTAATTTTTTTTTCCTTTGCGCGGTTTTTTTTAGAGAATGGGGTTGATGAAAAAGTTCTCAAAGAAATGAATTCAGTGATTTCGACTGAGCTGATTCCGAATGTTGTTGAACGAGTGGCGTTTTTGAAAGAACGAAACAATCATTTTGATAATGCATCAGGAACGAACGCTGTAAATGTCGTTTCAAAGAATCTATAATGGTCATCTATAAATCGGTACTGATAGCATATTTTTTACTATGGTTAGAAAACTGATGGTGATGCGCAGCTTGATGAAGAGAAGGAAAACGACGACGAAAAACTTCCGGATCCATTATTTCGTCAAAACGCTTTTGTCGGCAAAACGTCGTACCATCTTCGAACGTTCTCGGTAAAGAAGAGTCTTCACGACGACCCGGACGGGAAAAACATACTATCAGCTTACAAGCGAACCAAGTCGCTGACTCCTAGCACTCGAACGCGAATCGTGAATATCGTTGTCAGATCTGCTCGGAAACTCGGACTCAGGTTGATTTCATTAAATATATAAGATTTGTCAGTGTTTTAATTAGCTACATATGTTACGTTTTGTATCTAACAGTACATATTTTTTTTAGACTATTCAATGAATATTTCGAAACTTTGGCAAAAAAAATTGTCGAAGTTTTTCTAACTGAGAGCGAGAGGACGTATTATGTTCCACCTGTACAAAAAAAAAATTCACTGACTGGTCGTTCTATCCCATCAAAAGGAAAAATACCTATCGCGTACAGAAACGCATGTTCCAAAACCGAAAAACTGGCCGATTCAGTCGAAGAAAAGACAGAAAAAACTGAACAAACTACCAAAGGTAAATATTAAAAATGTTTTATGTCCTATTTTATTATAACAATATTCTATTAACTATTTATTAATTAAATGTTTTATTATTGCAGCAGATCCAACACTCGAGGAACAAAAAAAATGGCTGAGCGTCAACGACGCCCCATGGGAAAAAGTGGTAGAATTCTGGGAACACGTGGAAACTCCGCCAATGTGATCTTCAAAAGGAAGAGGCTGTCGAAATAGGTGTTCTTATCGAACAGCGGCCAATTTTGAAACACCCATCAGCGTATCTTTTAATTGAAAAAGATTTCTCCGAGCTGGACTTGACGGAAATTCGCATCAACCCAACGATCTGGGACCTTTTCTTTGAAGAATTGAAGTGGATTCGACCGATTAATTCGCGAGACTCTAACGCTGTGGCGTTGAATGAAAATCTTGTATCGAACGCGGACATCAAAGAGGACACGAAAACAACTATTCAAATTCTTCTGCTCCCACACTTGGTTCCTCCGTTGAAGAAGGTGACGAAAACGTGCAAACCAACTATTTCCGAGTCCAAGAACAGTCTTCTGCTACATATCAAGGTACGGCGATTTATATTCACTTTACTATACATATTTGTGTTTAAGTAATTGAGAAGGTTCATACGTTACACGAGTTTTAAGATTAATTGTTTAAAATTCGTATGAACCTTCTTAACAATCATACTCAACTTTGGGTAAAATTTGAGAAAGTTTGACCGTCTAGAAATCGAGTTATTTGTTGTAAAAAATCGTATTTTTTCGTAACTTCCTATAAAACCTAATGTTAAAGTTGCGATTTCAAACACTTGAATATCTCGATTACCAGACGGTGAAACCTTCTCACATTTTTACATATTATAATACGACGCCCAAGAAAATTCTCGTAAAATTTAAAAACACTATCTTTAAAAAATGGTATCTAATGATTTTGCCTGTACTTTTTATATACTTATATGATTATGGCGTATGAACCTCCTTATATTGTAAAATAAGAAAATTAAAAAGAAATATAAAATTCATTTCTCTTTTTAATTTAGGATTATGCGTCCATAAATAGTACCCGTGATGAAAGAGAAAAAGTGGCGAAGCGTCACCAGCAGCCACTACAGCCTTTCATATTTGTCGTGGGCCCAACGATGTTCGATATCACAGACTCGTACGTGTGCATGGGAAAAATCCTTTACAAGGTTCCAAGCACGTTGAAAGCGTTGGAAGTATGCTTTTTCATTTGCCACGCGCTCGATTTGAAATTCCCAGTCGAAAGCCAGCATTTGTGGTCCATAATTCGAGAAGGATTTTACCGTATAGTACCAGAGCACGGCTCGGATGTGTCGGAATTTATGTCCGATTTGAAAAGTCATCGTCGAGCATCAATTGCCATTGAAAAAGAGTCTGATTGTCAAGTACCAGAGAACCGAAATTCCGCGGCAACGACAGCGGCAATGACAGCGGTTTCATCATCCGATGATGAAGAGGAAATGAATGAGGAGGCCCCGTGAGTCTTCTCCGTGAGTCTTTCCCGTGAGTACTTGCGAGCTGAATTCAAAGTTCCACTTCATTTTTTGGGTTCGTTTTTAAGGTATATAAAATACCACGCGCGCGGTCAAGCTTGAAGGTTGTTTTTTTTTTAGTTTCGTTTTTGAATTTAATTTATGATTGACGAATTGAAGAATAAAAATTGAAGTTTTTATTTTATTTCCTAAGTTTTGTTTTTGAAAAGTGAAGATGGAAAGTTTTATTTGATTTTTTTGAGTTTTGGTTTTGAAGATTTAAAATTGAAACTTTGAGTTTTGTTCCAAGATGGCTTTGATGTAAAGTTTCTTTCATAAAAACCGCGAAAGCAAGAAAACATACCGCGTGCATAGTATTGTTGAACCAAAGACAGACTAATAAATTGCTATAATTCTGACAATTTTTTATTTAATACATTCTGTGATAGATATGAAGCTTTCATTTCTACTTTTTTTTTTTATCGACGCTCAGTACGACCTTGTTCTGTAACAATTTCGCCATGTATCCATGTCCACTGTGTGACAAACAGTTAGAAACACCGACGATTCTAACGAAGCATTATAATCTTATACATGGGACAACTGTAACATCGTGTGCATGCCCTTACACCGAATGTTTTCGAACGTTCAACACTTTATACTCTTACCGTACTCATATCACAAAAATTCACTTGGCAACTTCGAATAACGTTTTAACCGAAAAATTGGACTCTGATTCAACGAAACAGGATTTTGTATTGAGTACCAATACCAATACCAACTGTATTTCAACTGGAAATGTACCATTATTAGTCGACAGTGTTGATTCCCTGCTTCCTAGCACCTCGACCGAACATAATTCATCGAATTTCAAATCGTTTTGCCTATCTGATGAGGAAGGAGCCACGCCGAACGTTTCAGATGATCAGTTATCAATTGTCGATCCTCAAACTTTACCAGACTCAGCCAATCTCGACTTAAAAGAATTTCAGGATATACTTTACGCTAAGTCCGCAGCTGTAGTCGCGAAGTTATATGCTGATAACACTCTATCCAGATCTATAGTCCACAAGGTTATAAATATTTTTAAAAATTATTACACCAGTGCCATTGAAACATTACAGCAAAATCACAATTCGGCTTCGAGCACAGATATCGTTGACATGGATTACATGTGCGAAATCATTAAAAATTCGTTTTCTGAATTTAAAACCGAATACAAGACATTCCAAGTATTCGAAAAATTCGGCTACTTCGTAAAACCGCTATCTATATCACTCAATGCCAAATTGAAACCACGTCGAGTCAAATCTAAGATCTCATTAGTAACTATCAGTTCTTCGATACAATTTATCCCAATGAAGTCTGTTCTCGGAAAATGTCTTGAATTACCAAACGTGTATGCTTCAATAACAACTTACATGGAAAGTAAACATTCGGAAAGTACCACTATATCATCTATGCTCCAAGCCGAAATATGGCAGAAAATAAAACAGCGGTATCGCAATAAGATCGTGCTTCCTCTTACACTTTTCAATGACGACTACGAAATCAATAATCCGCTTGGTACTCACCGCGGTAAGCAAAAAATGAGCGGGGTATATTACACTATTAGTTGTATCCCTCTCGAGTTCTCAAGCAAGCTTCGGAACATATTTTTAGCCCAAATTCATAAATCTACAGATTACAAAGAGCTTGGTAATGAAAAAATATTTTTTCATTTAATTGATGAACTTCACGATCTGGAAAAAAATGGGATCATTGTGAATATTGATGGAGAGAAAAAGCAAATATATTTTGCATTGGCTAAACTTCTAGGTGACAACTTGGGACTAAATTAAATACTGGGATTCACAGCTAGTTTCAATGCTTCATATTACTGTAGAGCTTGTCGTGCTGATAAAGTAACAACGCACCAGATGTTTCGGGAAAATCATCGTCTGTTGCGAACGAAAAAAAATTACGCGAAAGATGTTCATGAATCTGCCTACGGCGTAAAAGAGAAATGCGTTTTCAATGAGCTCGATAATTATAACCTGACTGATAGTATCACCGTGGATCCAATGCATGATTTGTACGAAGGAATTTGTCGGTACGAAATAGGAGAAATTTTACATCACTATATTATTAACAAAAAGATTTTTTCGATTGAAGCTCTCAACGATAAATTAACAACTTTAAATGTTGATTTGATAACAGGCATCAACGTACCGTCCGCTATTTCTATAGATGCAGTAAAAAATAAATTGCTGATTCTCTCTGCTGCGGAAATGTCGTTTTTCGTTTTACATTTTGGAATTATTGTAGAAGACCTGATTGCCGAGTTTGATGAAGTTTGGGACCTCTTTATAACTCTAAGAAAGATCGTATGTACGGTAATGGCTCCTTCTTTCGACAATGCCTCACTCGATTTACTGAGTGATTTCATTTATCGTCATAATAAGTTATACTTTAAATTGTTTGGAAATTTGAAACCGAAACACCATTTTCTGTTGCATTATCCTCGAGCAATGCGAAAATTAGGTCCATTACGATATGTTTCCTGCATGACATACGAAGGCAAACACAAACAATTTAAAAACACTGCCAAAGTAGTTCGCTCGTGCATCAATATTGCTCACACATTAGCTATGATGCATCAACTCGAATTAGCTGCCCGATTTTTCGCAAATGAGGCCATGGAACATTCAATCATTTGTGGTGTTGAACAAAAAGTGAAGTTAAGCTTGCTTCTAGAATTCGAACATTTTCGATATGCATTACCTAAGAATGTAACGGATGATGTAAATTCACTGTCGTGGGTTACTCTCGATGGTACTAAATATAAACCAGAAATGGTTGTACGCATAAATGTAGACGATACTTTACCTCATTTCGGAAAAATTCGCTTGATTGTACACGTAGGTAATACTGTTTACTTCCTTGTAAATCAAATGAAAACAGTTGCACTGATTGATCTTATTCAGGCGTATGAAATAGAACAAACAAATGAATGGTTGTATATCCCGAAACAAAATTTTGCCGTTCATAATCCGTTAAACATTCATATTATATCAACTGGAAAAAGGGTCGTACTGAGCACGTAGGGTGAAGATTTTATTTAAGTTTAAGTTTTTGTTTGGTGTAATAAATATGATCTCGTATAATTAAGCTAATTGATACGATTGTTATGTTCAAAATATTGTTATAAATATGTCTCGTTTATAGCAATTACGATTAAAAATAGTAATTATATGTAATTAACAATGTTCCTTCAATAAAATGGAAAACGAAATCCAATAAATCATCGTTTCAATTAATTTTACACATCATAGACCCAAAAAAAACCTACAAAATGCAACTTGTTTCGATAAGCACATCACATTCGAACCACGAAATATACTCTTATGGTAACGAAATGTATTATTATGTTGACAAAATGTACTATTATGTTAACAAAATATGGTATTATGTTAACAAAACGTACTCTTATGTCAACAGAATACACTACTATGTTAACAAAATCTACTGTTACTTTAACAAAATATACTACTGTCTTGACAAAACATTTCATTGTGTTAATTAAATATTTATATTTATTCAATACCTTTCTTCCTTGAAAATATTTTTAAATGAATAAGCGGGATAACCTTAATATTTAAACCCATAAAATAACCATTCAAAGAAAAAAGTGTTTAGTAGAATTGAATACCTGGTTTTTTTGGTTGAAACAAATGATTTTTACATTAATATAATAGGTCGTAAAAAAGACATTCAAATTTCTTAAAAGTGTAATGTAAATTTATTGTTACTACTCTTAATTTGTTCCGATAGCTAACATATTTATTTGCACTTGTTATATATTTTTATAATTCTATATCATATTATTTAGTTTCATGGAAATATTTTTTTATTCTGTGAATATATAAAATACATGCAGTTGTCTTTGAATAAATACGATACTGATTCAAATAATCGGAATCTTTATGATAGAATTTAATATTTGTTTGGATGAAATCATTCTTTAATTTGAAAGTGCATTTTTTTTATTGAAAAGTTTGAATTTTGAAATAAGAAATTGACTTTTTTCCAATGAATACATTTCACATCGAATGAAGAAAAAAAGTGATAATCGAAAGAAATATTCAATACATTCGATCATGCATTGTGTTCGCTTTGTTTTTTACTTTTAAATATATAATTCATTCTATTGCAAATACAATATAGTTGAAATCATGGTTCGTAGAAAGAATAAGTACTTCCTGTATTGAAAGACATGGCATGTCGAAAGATAAGATGTGTTATTGGATCAAACAACATATTCCATATAATTGATAACAAATTGTTAGATTAAAGCAAATTCTTTTATTTAAACAAAATTTTATGGAATTCACTGAAATAAATTATCCAAGTAAATATATAAGGGAACCAATCTAATATGTTTTGGCAAATAATGAAATAAATGATTTTTTGCCTTCAAAATTACATTTCATTGGTTCTAGTAATTTTTTCTCTCAGTGTAGTATGGTAAAGACGAACTCAAACCCCGAGGCCTAAAACAAACGGATCTAATACAATTTGTTCAAATACCACGGCGCGCAAACAACGCGTATTTAAACTTATTGGAACACCTTATATTTTACAGTTCGCGAGCGCGACTAATTTGTTTTCCTTTCTGTGTAAATTTCAAATCGCTGACTTTGTTAAATAAATCTATACGTGTTTTGTTTATATTAAATTCTACTGGGTGAATATTCTACTATACGCCTGTGCACTGCCTACCTCCCAGCTGCTTTCACCTTCTTGCTTAAACTTCAATTGCTATCTTTGCTCGCACCAGGACCCCGAAGAGATTTCCGACCAGAGGAACTTCGAGAAACGTACCAGAGGACCAGGACTATGGAATTGCTGACTCTCTACTTCCTGCTCTTCATGCTTGTAAGTAGTAATGCACTTCAAGCAGCTCTGCTCTTTAGCTTCATGCTTATCTTTCGATTTCAATGGGTAGCTAGGGTTTATTATAGCATGTTCACTTTAATAATAAGCGATAAACGAACGAGAGAATTTTCTGGAATCGAGCCCAAACCTCCGCCTGATCAACGAAGGATAGGACTCGATAGAAAGGGTCGAACCTTGACCCTGCTTCGGAATTAAAACCAAATTCTTGTTTTAAACTGATTATTCTGTTTATTCATATTATTTAAATTCGACGCCGTGGAAGAGATCTACAACCAGACTGCTTGCCGAAGGGCAAACGATAGTTATATATTTATCCAACGGAGACGCGAAACCCCGAGCTTCACCTTTGAATCTGATAATAACTATGGCTTCTGCGGATGAGTCCCTCAGGACACACACCGTGAGATGGTCTAGGATGCTAGACTGAGCCGCTTCGGACAATCGGGGCGATTTGGTGTTCCTCCACCTCTCCAAATCGGCCCAGAGCGGTATAATAAAAGGAGGAGTGGCGCCCAATCGGTATAAATTCCACCACGAGGTTTTACCGGGGTCACTCCAAGGAGTAGGACACGGGGCTGCATAGGGGGACATCCGCAATTCTCCCCCATGCGGCAATCGTGCTGTCTTAATTTTTTTATGTACAGTTTAGCTCTATTCTATGCTATCAATCTCTGTAAGCATCATTTTTGTGTGCATTATTATTGTTGTTGGCACTCATTTATATTACAATTATTTATAGAAGTCGTATCTGGCTTTGCCGGTTTTTTCTTAATAAATAGACATAAATAGACGCTTTACATACAAATTTCTTACTCACACAAAGTATCTCAAAATAAAAAATTTCTATGGGCTAGTCCTATGCCATTCAGCTGGGGATTCACAATGTCCTCGAAAACACCTGCATTCAGATGTTCTTCAAACACTGCGTTCAGATTATTGCGGATACATATTGTTAGGTCTTGAGCGACCTCTCCGCTATACTTTTCCGCGTTACCGATGTCATTCATTCTCATCAACCGCGATCACACATGCTGACGCATTAAACACGTTCATTAACCTTTCCTTTCGCAATGGCTGCACGCGCAAGCGCGATCGCCAAACCCCGTACATTCAACTCGAATTCTCCATCTCTATGCTGCGTTGCGGAATATGACCATTAAACAATTAAGTTAATATTAAGAACTATTTGCATAAACTTTAAAATTGCCACTCAGCATGTAAGTCCATATTGTTACAATATAATATTTCAAATTCATTTCACAATAACCTGTAACCGCCAACTCAGCTCTCAGCAATAAATTTTGTCAACTAAGAAATCACCCACCATTGGACTTTCTGTCCAATGGCAGGCCATCAAAATCTCAATCAACAAATCAAAACATTAACGAATAATCAAAGCCAATCAAAACCTGTCCGCACGGACTAGGAACTACGAATATATAAACTCTCTCCGAGTCGTTGACTTCACTTCTTATACACCACTTCAGTATATTGCTCGATAACACGATTAGACGCCACTTCTTCAACAGCTACTTCTTAATACAACTTCATAGTACGACTTCATAATATAACTCTATTAAAATTCTTAAAGTTCAAGTGTCAACGCATGTTCTCTACGCATCGAATAATCAAACAGAATAATCATAAACTGTAAGAGTAATTACGAATTAGTCAATAAAAGGAAATCGATTCCAACGTATTCTCAACTAATAATTGTGAAGTGTTCTTATTTAATAAACATTATTTGACTACTTCAGTTCTCCGATTCACCCTGATCACCAATCCTTCACTGAACACTTCAGCTGCGAGTCGCAGTGACGAGCAACGATCCCTCTACCTATTCGGACTTAACTCAAAATCTAATTTTTATATTTAATTGTTATATCCACCTGAACGTGAGGACTTTCATCATCAAGTACAATCAACCTACAATTCGACGAATCAAATCTCACAAATAGATTTCATTCTTCTCGTTCGGTAGACTTGCCAAACCCAACGCTCTTAGGACGCAACCGGGTTTACAGCCAGGTCGTAACAATATGTTGTACAGTACAGCGGTGGCACAAGCAATTGCTACCGTTGTGCTCAATTTTGTGCGTAACCTATAATGTAGGTATGGAAATCGACGTTCGAGAACACCAAAAAGTTGCTCGACGATACCTCGCGCTTTTTTGTGTGCTGTATTATATCTTACTTCAGCAACGGCTTCTGGTCGTAGAACAGGTGTTAGTAGATAGCTTCAACATGCGTATCCACTATTTCCTAGCAGGACCCCGTTGAATTGTCCCAACTCAAAACCACAGCGTAGGCCACTACGGTCAAATATCACAGCATCGTGAATTGAACCAGGATGTCTAATAACAATGTCCAAAATTTCTCCTTGGAGACTCGACACGACATATAAACATAGTTAATACATTTATTATAGATTTATTAAACACCCTGCATTTGGCATGTTAGATAATCTTGCATATTTAAAATATACCTGTACATCAAGAGTGGAAAAACTGAGCTCTCTGCGTTCTAGTCAGCTCCAAGGAAATATAATGTGCCTACTGCCATAAAGTTGACCGTATACCTGGGTTAAGCCAGGTATACTACACACTGAATACGAATGCTATCCAATAAGTCGGCCTCACTCACAAATCTGCTCACAACTTAAATATAATGTTACGTCCTGAGTGTCGATGTTACTTATTCGGCTGAATTACCAAATGTTACTCGGGAAATGATGAAAACAGTTATTTATTTTAATTGAATTTAGAGAATAGTCCGAATTGGTATTGGGATCGTTGCTTGCTATGCCGCGACCCGCGGTTGAAGCAAGAAGGATTTGGATTTATGATTTAATGATATGGAAGGTTCTTTCAGTTAAGATTATCACTCGTTTATTAATTATTCACTAAACATCACAATTATCGTTGTTTATTATCTCGCTCACAATAATATCAATATAACAATTTATACACTTATTCACAATGTTGATTCGCAATTTAGAGATCTCGCAACCTTTGATTATTAGTTGTCGAGTTGAATTGATTCTTTGAGTGCGAACGCGTTAACTGTGGTTAGGTGATAATAACCTTAGCGAACTGGAATTATACTGATCGCGTTGGCGAGTTTGAATTGATAAAATAACGTGAGCTTTACTTCTAGAGCAGTTCTCAAAAGATTGGAAAGATGATTGAAATGATTTTACTTGCAATGCTTGAAGCTGTTTTACGTCTGCTCGTTGGCATAGAAGTGAAGTGGAAGAGCGAGAGCTCGGTATTTAAGAACTGCGGAAAATCCGCGTCAGCAATTTGGGTCCGTGCGGACTTATTCTAATTGAATGACTTATTCTAGCTGTTTTGATTCGCTGTTAATTATCTAACTGTCTATCATTGGACAGAAGGTCCAATGGTGGGGTGAATCTCAACTCTAGTCTAAAAAGCTGAATCAGCAATCTAGTTTTTCTCACGCAAATGTGAGTGAATCTGAGAGGTGTCTCATACGTGTCGCATTACATTTTATAAAAGATATGAAGTTATGGAGTCGCAATGATGTTTCTAGTTTCGACGGTTAAATTAGAGATAATAATAATTATTCTTATAGTTTAAACATTCCTTCCTTTTAAATGGTTGTCTCAGCGGGTTCATATTCTGCAACTTAATGGGATTTATTCATTGAGTTGTTTCCCACGATTGTTGCACTGCGCGTGAGCGCGGCAACAGTGAAAAGAAAGAGAAAAAAAATGATGCATGGCTAGCTTATGAGTGGGGAATCAAATATAGATAAAAAAGGTATAGTAATCTTGATTTGATGGAGGTGGGAATTATTATGAATAACAAGAGGTCGCTCAGGACCTAACAATAACTTCAATGTAATGAAATCTATCGGTCTGCACAGCCGTGGTGTCACAACTTTTGCGTGCCAATTAAAAAATCAGCGTTCGATTCCCGTAAGAATGTGTTACGTCCTGATGGAAAGTTTTGATTGAATATTCAAGTTACAACTTGAATCTGGTTGTTGATGAAATTGAAGTGTGTTGATTGAGTAGACGAGAATATTGGAGTTCGGTTTGGATGGTTATTCTTGATGTTGTTCGATGATTCCAACGTCGGCGTTTTCAGAAATAATTTAATTTAGATTTATGTTCCAAAAATGGTAAGGGATCGTGCGCATGCCACTGCTTTGCACAGGTGAATGATTTGGACGCTGGATGATGTGTTTGGTTTAGTTTAATAGCGTCAATGGTTTATTTCACAACTGACACTTGCATGCTTTTTTATATTATAGATTTTACAAGTTATAGAAATAAACACTAGTTATCTCATTTATTGATTTTTGAGTTTCTAAATGTAACTGAGAGGTTCTGAGTGTCCGATGAGAGTGTTGCGAAATGATTCTGATTTGAGTGTTGTGAGTGATTGACCTTGACTGTGGGTATTGAGTGTGGTTTATATATTGTTGTATGCTCTTGTCATCACAGGTGGGCTGTTCCCCATTGGTTGATTTGATGTGGTTTGATTCATTTTGCAATGTGTCAATGCCTTTGCATTCGGACAGAAAGCCGAACGTTGCATTTTCCGTGCATTGCCCTCAGCTCGGGTTTACAGTGGCAGCTTCTGTCTCGAGGAATGTGCTGAGACTCTAGGCTTCAGAAGGTGTTGAGGTGGTGACTGTTCGAGTTCAGTGTCTTATAAACTACTTGCTGATGTTAAAGATTGAATGGAATGTATTAAGTTGAAGATTTGGTTTGCGAAATGTTGCTCAATCCAAGGTTGATGAATTATAAACTAATGGATGTTTATTTGGCATGATTTTGAATCAAAGCGTTAATTAATATTATTTTGATAATTTGAATGGTTTGTGTGTGTATGTGTGTATGTATGTGTGCATGAATTTAGGGGTTGAAGGTTGGCTATGACGTAACAAATGTTTTTTTTCTTCAATTGTATGATGGAATATTTTGTATTTTCGTATGCATGAATCCATTATTTAACGAAACTGTACTCCACGAATCAAAAATACTTGGGGGAATCACTTGAACGAATCAAATATCATAGACATGAATGAATTTACGTTTAAAAAACCCCTCATCATTTTTTTCACGTCTATTCGACGATGTAAAAGCGTCAAAGTACAACAAATAATAATATATCGATAAAATAGGCCATATCAAATTCGAGGTGAATTCATCTCGTGGCAAACGTATACAACTTAAAAAATTCATTCAAAATCAAGTATACATCATTTCCGACTCGATTTTTTAATTCGCTATTACGAACTATGCACGAGCAGAACTGAATTAATAGTTGACCTCCATAAATACTCAATGATAGATTTTGAACATTTTTGTTCCTCCATGTTTGAAAGTATGTGTCATGATGCTTGTTCCCAAATGGAATATTGAACAGGGAAATCATACGAATGGCTCTCGATATCTACTTCCGCCTAGCATATTGAGTGACCAATATAATCCAATATGACCAATTATAATCCCCGAACGTCATAAAACTCGAAACCGAAGGAATCCTTGCTCATCCAGTGCACCCCGTTTATCCGTTGATCCAAACACCCCTGCTGTACATTCAGAGAAAACCAGTCTTTTCGACTCCGAAAAACCTATCCATAATTACTTCCAGGGTTCGCAATCCGTATATGAGTGCAATCAATACATCCAATTATAGATGGAAAGTTAGTAACTGCATAAAATTCGGTTTCATTATTCGAACGTTGTTGTTCAGAGCCAAAATTAATATAGGCACTCGAGTCTGATTGCAAAAATGTTTGAAACTCGAATAACAATTCTTGATATTGATGCTTGGCTGTATCCTCGCGAATCGACACTAATCACCTGCATGAATGAAGTATATAAAAGTAGATCGACCTGGCTGGTTCTGGACCAGCCAATGGGTAACTGTCGATGATTCATATCTTATCGACAGTCGGGGGTTTAAAGTTCTGCATTATCGACGGTTTAATTTAACCACAAGGGTTTTTTTAATTCTCTGGATTGTCGACCGATAGGTTTTATAATTGCACTATAGTATGATGATTTTCGCTGATAGCACTCACAATTATTAGCACTGTTTTAATTATTTTCTGATGGTGGGGGGCGTAAAATATTTTATAATTGCACTATAGTATGATGATTTTCACTGATTGCACTCACGATTATTCGTTTTTTAATTATTTTCTGATGGATGGGACGTAAAATTTCTTAAACCACACTATAGCATGTTCTTCCGTGGATGCCACTACGCTTATGATAGAAATGTATAATGGTGTACGATATATATTCATCCCCCACCACATATTTCAAACCCCCCACCACAACGCATTGTCCAATGAACACGATTCAGTGATCGTTATTTTTTGAATAAACTGCGTAATAGATTCGTGAACAAAGGAATAAGTAGAGTGGGGGTCACTTGTGCACTAGACCGCGCTTATCACTTACGAGAATGGTTTCAAGAACAAAAAAAGTTAACTCAGAAGAAATCAGTGGATGATGCATAGATCTTCGGTTTGGCTCATACTGCAAAAACTGTGTTGTAATAGTAACCGTTATTGCATCATCTTTTTCGCACAACTACGCAGTAGACTTCTGGGAAAAAAAAGGTAGAGTGGGGGGTCACACGATTCTATGGAATTAGTGTCCGTTATTGCATTACCTTTTTTCGCCGCACTGCGCAGTAGGCATTTTTTCGGACAAAAGGAATAGGTAGAGTGGGGAGGGGACCACACTATAAGGAACTGGAATTTGTTCATGCACGCAGTCTACAGTTTTAATTCGAAGAATATATACCAGAAATCATCATGGACGTTCCGAAGACATTTACCATCGAGGAAAAACAACTGTTGCTGTCGTATCCACCATACATTTTACATTACGAGGATATCATTCAAAAATATATAGGCCCTAATCTTGATGAAGATGAACTAAATTTCATTGAAGATATAATACATTTCCATGAGAGCGTGCTAATGATTCAACGTCTACGGAAACAACGAACGATGGAGGAGAATAATGGTGCAAAGCATGCAGTTTCTTCAAAGTGTCGATTTACACGTGTTAGTTTCGGTGTAATTAGAAGAATGGCTGCTGACGTGTTAAAGAATGCCAACGATTTAATGATGATAATGTATCGGCTTGTATGTGAAATTAAAGACAAATTAGCCCTTTGTGCTAAGATTGATACTGATGTCTCCATGGCTGAAAAGTTAGTGTACATGGTGTTAGAAGAATTAGAGCATATGATTATGGGTGCTGAACAATTGAAACAATTTATAAAAGATAGAGAGGAGGAGGTTGAATAAAAAAAAAATATTACAGTTGTATATATATATGCATATCATTTTATTTTTTGATTCCTTTCACACATGTTGATTATACTTATTGAGTAGGCATTTTATTCTATACCAATTTGCGTACAGAACCGCTGATGGGCTTATATTCAACTATGCGATCATGCAAGATCAAGCAATAAGCTGAAGTTTGGGGGGGGGGGGGGGGGGATTGATGGGCAGACTCAAATTCAATTCTCACATCTACAGGTCCACTTTTTATATTCTCATTTTGTTTAGAACAATCAATAACAATGAGCGGTGCTTGTGTTGCAAATTTGGCCTTTGTCAGTATGGGATCTGCATATTTACCATAGTAAGATTGTTGAAAGTTTGTATACATATCATATAAAATGGCGTATTGATTGCGTTCAAAATCTATATTCAAATTTACATATGGATGAGATTGGGAATTCAAGAAAACTTTAACATCTTTCAAACTGCAGTGATCGAAATGACTACTATTCTTAGTCGGGAGATTTTTTCGTCCAGTCTGAAATCCTAGGATGATGTAGCGCGGTTTCTCCAGTTGTGTTGTAGTCTTCACAACCCATACGTTGTTCGTAGATACAGGCAGCAGCGGGTACTCATATAATTCCCAGGAGCGAAAACTCAAGGTGATAGATGGATCCTTGGCGATATAATTGAACATTTGAATTTTTTGTGTGTCCGAGACTTTGATATATGGAATTAACCATCCAATTTTTTGGATGCTGAATGCAATATTCTCAGCTGCTGTTTGGTATATGGCATTCAAATCGGTATTTGCTCTTGTGAGAATCAATTCATGCTTGGCATTCACAATAATTTTATGATAATCTTCAGCAAATCCTAGTATTAAATTCAATGGTATAGAGATATCAAAATATCCATTGGCATCGATTATCTTGACATTGTCGTCCTCTTGCAACCATCCAGCATTCTCCAACAGATCATTTTGTTCAGATCGAAGTGAAGTATATCCTTTCATGAGGGATGTTATACCCACATTTTTACATCGATCAATTTCAACGGCATTCAATTCATAACGAATCTCTTTAAATAGATGACATATAGCCATATTCACTAATGCTGTTGTTGCAACTGCAGAAAGGTTATTGTCATTTTTCGTTAATCTTCCAAAAATATGTAATGAACTCTTGCTAGGTGTTGACGCAAGCGCCACAACGGCTAGAAACTAGACACTCAACACGACGCGTGGCAATCGGGCACGACACTAAAATTCAAATACACTCGAACGCCGCCTGGCAACCGGGCATACAACTCAAGCAGGATGCACTCAAGCGTCGCCTGGCAATCGGGCAATCAACCAAGTTTGAAATTGTCCAATCAACAGCGTCGCTGACGCCGTCTCGTTGACGGCGGCTATCGACCACGCTATTGACCGGAACGGCAGCCATTATCGAATCTACACTCACAGCGCGTGCACACTCGTTCCGTTGCTAGTTAGTTATTCCATTATTTTCTCCACCATCAGTGCAGTTAAAATATAGGCAATTAGTGAAAAGTGAAGTGCAACACTCAGCGAAGTGCAATCAGTGCATATTTATAGAGACAATAAATTCAAACACTCAAGTAACTAAAGTTTAATTATTTACACGTGGCTTTCGGCCTCGTGCACAAACAGACCACTCACATTGTCATCATTCAACACTCTACACAATCATTTCTACACTCAATATATATCAACAATCATTCACTCAGTAATTCACTCATCATTATTAATTTTTGTAAACACTCATTAGGATCACCTATTGCTCTCCAAGTGCCTTTCAACCACTTGCTGGTCGAGCGAGGTTACATATCTCACACACTCTCACACTCACACTCGCCTATCATTAGGATAATTGTAGGCTACACTCAATTTAAATACAATCAACCAAATTACACTCAATTCGCTCATTCTCATTAATACAATTGTCAATATAATCATCATCATCTCACATTTTGAATAAACTATATTTTTGTTATTGAAACAACGTTTGTCAACAAGACCTTCCCAAAGATCCAGGCAATAACATACTTTGAGCTCTCACTCTACACTAGGTAATAAACACAAATCCTGATGCTGTACTGCAATGCGTATTCCATCACTATTATTAAATGTTGCCGATGCAAATGGCTGATGTTCATGCACCTCATAATGTGCAATAGATTCATCGAATACAATGGCTTTATGTATTGCTAAGATTTTCTCCATGGTATTAAACACACAAAACAGAAACAGCAGAATTTTATTGTTTCCCACGTAGTTTCAGGCCGAGACTCTTCAGCAGTAGAATGTTCTGATGTGTTAGCGCCCCGCTTGGTATACGACGACTGATGTGTTTTCGGCATATTCCACCACTTTTATAACCACCACCATAAAATGACGATGCTTGCGACACTGTTTCACCCGTATTATACACTATACCCATCATCAATTCATTGACTTTAGATGTAATCTTATTGTCATAACCTCACCACGAAAATTCACTAGGTGTCCGTCTTGATCAACTATTCGCAGCTGCAAATGATGTATTGCTTGGACGGTGATTGGCATGTAAATGACGTGTGATGGCACTTCAATGATCTTATATCCTGGTGGGACGATGGGAAAAAATTCATGAATCGTATGCACTAGCTGATCATTGATATATGCCCCCGTTGTTATATTACACTCCACATGAAGAGCATTCACCTTGAGTATTGTAACGGGTAATTCTGATTTGTGTGTGATGCTTGGTTCAATTATACGCGGTTTGAATCCAAGCAATCGTCCAATAGAATTTTCATGGATAAAATTTATAGGAACACCACACTTGATTTCACAACACAATTCATTATTATTGGGTTTGAGCGAGAATGATATGTTTGGCAGTGCTTGCAGTAGAAAACTCTCGATATCTTCAATTTCATAGCTTCCAATGGGTATGATTGTTATGTCATCCTGTCCTCCATTTCTTACTAGATAAAACTTATTATTATTCTCGTCAATATTAGGGATTGAGTTGAATGTTAACTGTCTGAAAGTTACTGAAAAAAAATGCTGAAATAGCAATGGCTGACTTGATTATTATATTAAAGAATATAATAATGTGCTGGAATATAAGGTGGAATTTTGGTGGCGGATAGAAGTTTTGAATGCGTTTAACAAGCGTATTTATTTTTTAACAAAATAACAAAAATCACAGAATAGTTCACAATGATGAATGAGATTGATTGCACTGAGTTAAATTGTTCTGAATGTTCGAGTAGTCACTGAAATGTAGATAATAGTTACACACTGATTACCACGCGGTTGCACGATGCACGCTCGATGAGTCTAATAAACTGTATGAGACACTGAATTTAATGCCGATACATACACTTGCTAACAACGTGGGCAATGAGTTGATCTGAGTAATTGTGCTTCTGATGAAGATGCACTAGTTGCTGAAGAAACACAATTTTTCTGAGCTGAACTGAAGATGAGTTGAACTGAATACTGAATACTAACTGAGCGTAGCTGAAAAACACGTGTGCTTTCACTGATGATCGTGGTCGAAGTGATGCCGGCAATTTTCTTTCCGGCCTCGTGTTGTTGAGCGGATGTGGTCTGATCATGACTGAATTTTCTGATTGGCCGCGCATCTCAGCATGCGCGTGCACATGGTCAGACCGGCTTCAAGTGGTTAGCGCACGCAACAGGTGCGCCTACGCATGATCAGTTCATCAAGAATGAGTCGCGCGTGCGCTATGCAAGTTGCTGCGCGACTCACTCATTCTCATTGTTTAGCGCACGAAACAGGTGCGCCTACGCATGAGCAGCTCTTCTAGAATGAGTCGCGCGTGCGCTATGCAAATTACTGCGCGACTCACTCATCCTCCTGTGGTGCATAATTATGGTCACTCGACTGACTGCACGAGTGACCCAGGAGGTGCTGCCACCATGCTTGTGTGGCATCTGTATCAATTACTGAACATTAACAATTCAATGAGTCCTAAAACATAAGTTTTATTTGGGGAGAGTTCAATTGGTGGAAAATATTGAGTCTCAAGTGTTGATGATCTCCCCGACACAGTCAACGTCAACGAATCATCCATGACTGATGATCAATCACTGTACAACCATCATTTTATAGCTGTTTAGTCAAGAATTTCAAGCATAGGTGTCCGCATATCACCGTATTGTCTTGATATGTTTCATAATTATATTTAACCCTACCAACATCGAGATATTCTATCAGATCTTGAGGCGGTTGTAAATTACCAGAGCTATCAAAATAAGTGACATCATTATTTTTGTTTGAATATGCCACCCAGTGTGTGCCCGGTCCATCTTTATCATCTAGATTGACTATTGCTGTCTCATATTTCCACGGCCCACTTGTTGGTAAATTATTTCGCATGAATATCCCGCGAAAGTGTGGAATTTTCATTATGTGTGCATATTTCATGAGATCTGCATCAGTTAAAGCTCGATGTGGTAGGTCTACATGTTTTTTGGTGATCGCAAGTAAAGACCCAAACCTTTCTTGTAAGGCTTCAAATACATTCCTTTCCCCACTGTGACGTCTTCCATTCTCTTATTATGTCGTTTACTCTCTTCCAATTGACGTTTCGCTGCACTCGTATCATTCACAGTTTTTGCTATACCAGCAGCACCACCAGCTAAACTCCCAACAGCACTGAGTCCAGCAAACATAGGTATGAGAAATGGTAGGATGCCACCTATTTTCGATGGTACTGGCAATATGCGTGGTGGTAAGCCAACTTTTCTCTTTCCACCAGCTTTTTTCACAGCCGCACGCGCACCAATCAGTGCTGATTTGAATACATCTCGACCAGAGTGCATTGAATTCTTGGATTCTTTCATAATTTGTTTGAATGATGTGGTAGGCTTCAATGAATTGTTCTTCTTCTTCTTCACTTGCCTCTTCCTCTTTCTGCGCATCCCCGCACCAAGTTTTGATTTCACATTCATGATTTTATTCACACTCCAAGCTACTGCTTTCTCGCCAACACTAGCGTCTTTAGCGTGGACACGTTGCAAAGCTCTTTCAGCAAGCAATCTATCAGCTTTATTTCTCTCAGAAATATTATCGCGATACTTTGAATAAGCAATATCGTGATCCTTGCATGCAGCATCGAGAGGGTTGATTCCCGGATCTCCACGCGCCAATCTTTTTGATAATTTTGTGCCTGGTCCACAGTATTGATAGCCCGGAACATGTAATTCTATAGGAAGCTTGTTAATAATACTATTGACGAGCCCCTCACCTTGAGTACTATATTTCTGTCGTGACATGTGTATACACTGGTAGTCGTTCAATAACTGATAACAAGTTATCAACTGTTCATCTTTATATATGGTAACCAATTCGCTTCAAGTAATATAAAAACATAATTTGTATCAGCCAATCAGTTAGTTGTAATCATGATGGTGCGCGAGAAACAACTAGCTAAAGTTAAATTTGAGAAACAGGGAACAAAATTACCAATCATGAATTTCGATGAACAAATTGTGGAAGAAAAAGACAAGAAAAAGAGACGTCATGGTAAATTATTGCCAAATAGTATGCGAGCTATTTTTTGTGGTCCGTCAAATTGCGGCAAGATCAATGCACTTTTAGCACGCATCACTCATCCTAATGGCTTAAGATTTGAAAATGTCTATGTCTATTCAAAGTCACTCAATCAACCGAAGTATCAATATCTAGAGAAAATATTGAAACATACAAAGGGTATTGGATACTTTCCATTCAGCGATAATGAAGAGGTAGTCAGACCAGAAGATCGACCAAAAGACCAAATTCCATCATGATTTTCGATGATGTTGCGTGTGAGAAACAAAACAACATAAGAGCATTCTTCTGTATGGGCCGACATAGAGATGTGGACTCATTTTATCTTTGTCAAACTTATACCCGTATTCCTAAACATCTAGTACGTGATGATGCCAACTTGATTGCTCTATTTCGACAAGATGAAATGAATCTCAAACATATCTATGATGATCATGTCAACATAGACATGACATATGCACAGTTCAGAGACTTATGTTTAGTATGTTGGAATAATGATAAATATGGTTTTGTCGTTGTTGATAGGGATAGTGAGCTCAATTTGGGTCGATATAGGAAGGCATTTGACTGTTACATACGTATAAATTGAGTGTGCATGAAAATGATGGCTTTAGTTATATAGCGAACTTGAAAGCATCAACATGAAGAGGGTGGAAGAAAAAAAAAATCTCAGATAACAGGACGTATTGAGTCAAATAGTGATGTGATTCGACAAAAGCATAGAATGATCAAGTCTGGTAGAGATACTTCAGAACGAGCAATGAAAGAAGTCTTCAAACCTATAGTGACACCTCTAGAGAAATTAGTGACAGCATCGAAGCAAATGAAACAAGAAATAAAGAATGAAATGGCGGATATCCGTGTGGAAAAAGGAGACGAAGAGGAAGATAACCAATTTTATGCAACAGCTCAGAATAATGATGATGATGATGATGATGATGATGATGATGTGGGGTAAAATGCAACGGCTGGGGAATTCAAGCCGGATGAAATACAATCTGACAGTTCACCTATAAAAACAAACATCAGAACAAAATAATTTGGCTGAAACATATATAAAGACCCACTTGCAACATAAAACTGCGAATAGATTCAGCGTTCGCAAATTGACTGATCAAAGTTTGATGATGGGTAATTCTCCTATATTCTTCACACATAATGCCATAAGTGTTGCAAATAAACGTTATGATGAAACGCCAGGATTACTTGAACTATTATTCAATAAAACACCAAATGACTCAATCATACGTGAGAGTGATCGAAAGAATTTCATAGATATTATTAAATCAACCTATACACTTCATAAACATTATGACCCTAATAAAAGTCTCATATTAAACAAAAGTGTAAAATATCAAAATTATGAACTTGTTAATCGTCTTAGACTACTCTTAGCATCTCAAGCAGCAGGCAATACAAGTCATACGAATGAGATAGTTCCCATTATTGAATAATTACGTGAGGCTGGAGTCATTTATTAATCAATGTTCCAGCCATTTTCATTCATTCATGTGTCAACAGTCGAATAGATTGATGATAAAAATGAGTGTGGATATATTTGGGCGAAAATTTAGGAAAAGTGTTGAGAAAAGTAGTCGTGGACCGCCTGGTTATGGATTCCGAGTTACTGCTGATGGTCAATATGATATAGATAGTAAGAGATTGTGTAATGTAGCTGGACCTGGAAATACAAATGATGCTGTACCTTTTGGTGTAATGATGACTGTTATAAATTCCGAAGTGGAACAGATTCGTCGAGATCTATCATCATTGTCTCAAAATATCGACATTCGAGAACATAATCTGCGTAAAGTCTTGAAGCAACAACGTGATTTCATTGAAGAAGGATTGATCAAACAGTCTGAAGCCATTTCACGTTTGGCAGCTCAAGAGGAAGCAGGACAACGACACGATTTATAGATATGAATAGGAAGACCGTATTGGTTAGTGAGTTACATAGACCTGCGCGTGTAAATTATACGCGACGTCACGTTGACATGAGAGGATTGGATGAAACTTGGCAGGCAGATCTCGTTGACATGTTAGCCTATGCAACCAAAAACAATGGTAATAAGTACATGTTAACTGTAATAGATATCTTTTCGAAATTTGCATGGGCTGTACCTATGAAAACGAAAAATGGTAAAGATGTTACGAAAGCAATGAATAGTATCTTGGAAACTGAACGAACACCAAAAAAATTACATGTTGATCGAGGAAAAGAATTTTACAAAGAAGAATTCAAATCTCTGATGAAACAACACAATATCGAACTGTACTCAACATTCAGAAATTTAAAGGCTTCAATATGTGAACGTTTCAATCGTACGTTGAAGAATAAAATGTGGAAACAATTCAGTTTGCGTGGAACATATAAGTGAATTGATATATTACCCGATTTGATGGTGGAATACAATAACACAAAACATCGAACGGTTGAAATGAAACCGGAGAATGTTACAGCAGAGAATGAAGAAATATTGCTTCGCACTGTGTACAAGCATCATCAAGTAGTTGAGAAGCAAAAACGAAAATTCAAAATCGGTGATAAAGTTCGAGTGAGCCGATATAAACATGTATTCAAGAAGGGCTATACCCCAAACTGGACAACTGAAATTTTTACCATCGATGAAATAATGAAGACTAAACCACCAACATATAAACTTATCGACTACCAAAATCAGCATATCGATGGATGTTTCTATGAAGAAGAACTCAGCAAAGTTGAATATGCTGATGTATATCTCGTTGAAAAAGTGCTGCGTAAACGTGGCAATGAAGTTTATGTAAAATGGTTAGGTTTTGATAATACCCACAATAGTTGGATAAATAAAAACGAATTATAAAAAATGAATATTGTTATTATTATTATTATTTATTGAACAAATAATTGCTTTCCTTATAACCTATTTACATCTCACTATCATCATCAGTACCATTATTATTATTATCATAACCCCACGGTAATGTGTCAGTCGTTTTATTAGAGATCATTCGCTTATCATCCATATAACTTGAGGCTCCTTTTCGCTGGAGGATCGTAGTCACTTCGTGACTTTTACTTCTCATTAAATATTGGTCAATCGACATACAATCTTTATTGAAAAGACATTGCTTATAGTCGTGGAAAGTTATCATTCGTAATGCCGACTTTTTAATCCCCTCAGCCTTCTTTCTCTTATCCTCATTGTTATCATTCAATATTTTGAAAGCATACAGTTTAGCACGTAATCCTACAAATTCAGTCATTATTTTCCATTATTTTCATCTTTCATTAGCCCCAATACTTTCTTATTTTTCTGTGGCATACCATAATTGTTGCCAACTGGGTAATCACACGTATCAAATTTATGTATATCTCGCTTCATAATCTCATATACATCAGGTTTAACTAAATCATATATTAAACTATCCGTATCAGTGTATAATAATTTCGATTTATTACCAGGGAAGACGTTCTTCATATAGTTATAATGAAAATCATATATGAAAATTTTCGAAACATCTAGAATTGCGGAGCCTATGTAAATTGGTTTATTGAACTTGACTCGAACACGTTTCATTTCAATAATGACCATATTTTTTTCAAAGGTAATCTGACTGGAAATTGGGCTTGGCTATGTATGCTCGTGCACCAAAAACACCACCCCAATGGGTTATTATTCTAACATCTTTATGCTTACGAACATTCTCCATGGTTTTACCAAAAACTGCATTATTCATTAGCTTAAAGAAATCTTTTTCAAATTCATTTTTTGATTTTTTTCTCAAATCGGTATTCAAGTCTATGTACCTTTTCAACCATGGTGATTGTTGAAACTCAAGTGTTCTATGAATTTTTACAAGTTTCATACCTAAGCTCAAACATTGTTTTAAATTTCTATAGTGAATAATATATTTATTTTTTGGTAAAAGAGTCGTTGCCAATTTTTCACATTTCCCCGTTGGTGGCATGAAGTGATGAGGACATAACAGTAAATCACGGTGTAATTCATGCAGTTCAATAGGATATTCTAAATCTACCTCGAAAATATATCCAATTGGTGAATCGTTGGGTATATTAGATATTTCTTCAACATTCATAGATCTATCACACCATTTGAACCCTCCATATGGTAGATATTCACTCATAGCAGCGCCATATAAATTATTGACATCAAAATACATTATATAAGATTGATCTTTCGTTAGATCATAACTCTCACCCATATATTTATTATTGGCCTTTGCGTAACGGTTTGAGCACTGTGACACACCACCCCTAATACCTTTCTCTATATACAATAACATTGAAGGATCAGTTAGAAGTTCTAGCTGTATTCTTGTATACTTGAGAGCATTGCATCAAAGGCGAATCCTGGTGCTGTATAATAGCTACACTATTATTCAGCACTACGGATCAAGATTGTATGTTGAGAAGCAGTTACGTCGGAAATTTTCAAATATATCAGCTAATAGTAATACATCGGTTTTAAGAGAAAGATCGGAATATTCTCCTAGTGTTTTTATATGAAATTTATTCCAAACTATGTTTGCATGCTCATAACTTTCTTCTGAAATTTCACTATCATTTAATTTAGAATGAAATTCTTCTCTCTCCGGTAACTGATTCTCATCAAGTTTTTTCCAGTCATCAATATACTCATACGGGAAAACCCCCTTCTTCGTTACCAACTCAAATTGTTCATTATCATTATAAAACTTGCGTGTAACTAATTCGTCATCATTATTCAGATTGGATGCTAATTTATCTATACTACTTGCCATGAATCTCAATGAGTCTATGAATCGTAATTTAATTTTTGTACTGTGAAATTCTTTACTAAATGATATATACCTCTCTTTATTTATTGGTAGAACACTGACTGAACCTTCAGTATCTTGAGCGAGACATTCAATTATAAAATGAGAGTCGTACCCAGATAAATTATGAAATACAATCGGTGAGTAGTATGGTTTTGTATATTTCATATTGCAATTGTTATGTGCAGCACCACGATATCTGCCAGTAAGATGACAATGATCACGATGCCTTACGTCAGATTGTGTAAAGGGTTTTTCACAAACATGACATAAAATTGCGTTATTAAATTCGTGTATTTGTATATTAGATAGTGGTTTCATTGAGGCAATGTTCAAGTAAATTTTATAAACCTTTCGTGCTATAGATTCTAATTCAGAAACAAACCATTCAATACACTTGCTATCACGCATTGATTTGAACTGCGATAATTTATCATCATATGAACAAAGTAAGTAGTATGCGATGCTACATGGAATGTGTTTTTGTGATCCGTTTATATCCCCAGGCTTTAAAATACACTCTAAGTCCGCGTAAACTACGGATGGTACAGGCTCTTTATATTTATGCTGCTTGAATGATAGCATTTTTTCTTTTTCAGTCGGCATGATAACTCGAATAGTTTTATTTCTATTGAAACAATCTAACTTATGTTCATTGCATTTCTCTTGTGTTGGAAAATGCCATAAACATCTATCACAGATATATTTCTTTCTATTATTTTGTGATATTTGGTTTGAAACTAATCGTGATAAATCCTGAATCCAAGCAAAATGATATATTTTCTTCGACTTATACTTATCATCATCAGCATCATCAACATTCATATCGATATTAGAACTAACCATCAATAAATGAATAGTTGATTTATCACTATCATTATTACTTACATGATATGGGACGATATAACGTTTTTTCCCCTCATCTTCGATACCATAGACATTTATAGATAAATTATTCGTTCGCTCAAATACTGGTATTTCACGTAATGTCATTGGAAAAGTTAATCCATCAATATTGAAACCAGCTTCACTGAAATGTTTGTGTGATTGTATCCTATCCTTATGATACATTAATCGTCTCTGTATATGAATAGAAGATATCTCATCATCACACGTGCCCATTTTTCCTTCTTGTTCTATATGAAGAGCTGCGGCTACACTCCATAAGAAACAAAACTCGTCGTTATTCTTGATATTTATTACGGCTTTTTTCAATTGAATGAATCTTGGTATATCCACGTATGTTGATAAACCCCCTCGTAATGTGATGTATTTATTGATGACGATGACCAAGTTTACGATTTCAATCATAGCCCAGCCAGAATCACGTCCCTGAAACTCCTCCACTTGCGTTAATAAATCGTCACCCACATTGTTACTGTACCACTGGTCCAGATCTGTTGATGGGAAAATTGCCGCATTTGCCGTATTGAAATATTTAATTTCTTCAACTGCACCGCCATCTTTCACATTTTCGAACTTGCATGCCAATATGACATTCACTTTGATGTTTGTCGGAATTTCATCAATTTTCATAATGAAGATGCTCCTTGCATCTAATAAGAATTGACGTAAATCAATGTGTTGAAATTCGTTATGACCGCAGTTCGCATTCGTGTATTGAATGCGGATGGTAATTCATCCCATTGAACGTTTGCATCATCAATTCGAACATAACACAAATTATATTCACGTTTTTTGCTTGTCTGGATTTCTGTCAGGTTGCTTCATTGAATTTTGTTGTAAGCGAACGAAGATGTGAAACCACTGTTTGCAATTGATTTTTTGCTCCAACAGTTAAATTTTGTGAACGTAAGATTTTCGTTAAACATTTAATATTCTCAGCACCGATTTTCTGCCACTTAGCAATTTGAATGTTGCGTTCAGTACCAATGTTTAATGTGATACACATCTTGTATGCCTCCTCCATCAATTTGATGAGTGTTGAATATCTGTTTTTCCGCTCTCCAGCATGCTCACACTCATGCTGCTGCTTAGACGTTGATGGTTGTTGCTGATGTTCGTCACACATTTTTTGACATAACTTTCTTGAAGACACTCGTGAAAATACACTTTTGATTGTTTTTCATGAGGGAATGAAGAACTACGATGAGATTCATGCTATTTATGCTGTAGGAAAGATGTTTGAGTGGGAGTGTTCATACATCTAATGGAACAAAGTCAAACAAAGGAATTGCGGTAGTTCTGTGAATGGTGATGTCACGACAAAATATGAATTAATATAAACAAACATGAACAAACAATAAGTTCTGTGAATGGTGATGTCATGAGAATCATGAACGAATATATAAAGAAACATGAACGAATATATGAACAAACATGAACGAATATAAACAAACATGAACAGGAAAATAACAGTTCAAGAACCAATCATTTGGATGGATATAACCAAACAAAGAAGTCGCAACGGTTTTTTCCGCGGTGGGGATCCAATCATATTGCTTATATTGATGCACAAAGCAGCCTCAACGGTTTTTTTTACAGTTGGGGATCCAATCGTATTGCTTATATTGATATACAAAGAAGTCTCAACGAGTTTTCCGCGGTGGGGATCCAATCATTCGACTAGTATGCTTGAACAAGAAAGTCATGCGTGTGGCCACAAAGTGGGGATGCTATTATAAAAAAGCCTTGGAATAAGCTCACATCAATTCATTTTTTCGTTTGGCAACTTGCTGAAAGACATAGAGTTTCAACCTAGTCATCCTGGTCTAGAGATACGTAATTACACATTCATTTTCAACATGAATTTTGATAAATTAAATGAAGTTGGTCGAGCGGCGAATTTTGCACCTACCAAACCATGGAAAGAGTTGGAAGCTGGAAAGAAGTACCCTATCACTGGAATAAAACCCGTCAACACCAAATATGGAAAGAGTATTGTGATGACTCTGTGTGATGATCTCGAGGAATTCGATGTATTCTTACCATTGCGGATCGTTAAATATCTATTGAAGAACTCAAACGAATATGAAGCATTGGCTGAAGGAGTGTTGAAAGGGATCATGATTCTGAGTTACATTGGAGGCCAAAACGGAGAATGTGAATTTTCTGCAGTTGAGCTATAATAAAATAATCATAAGTGTTTTTTCAACTAATATGTATGCACTTTATATAATAATACTGGTTCTTGTCTCTATTATATTCAAGGGATAATAAAAAGAAAAAAGTATCAATCTATCTTTTCTATATATTTTGTTTTATTTTTTAATTTTTTAGAAATATATTTAGAAACATTTTAATAA
Source organism: Zele albiditarsus (assembly GCA_958496275.1). Classification (NCBI taxonomy): domain Eukaryota; kingdom Metazoa; phylum Arthropoda; class Insecta; order Hymenoptera; family Braconidae; genus Zele; species Zele albiditarsus. The sequence continues at coordinate 730,830 of OY292417.1, forward strand.
TCAAAACTAAATTTATACCATACTAACATTAATTGAAAAATATATATATATATATATTTATGTATTAATAATAATAATAATAAAACTATCGTGAAAGTTTTTGAAAGTTTTCTCACTATTCTTCCCTATCAAAGCCATTATTGTCATTATCACTATTATTGTCACTATTATCACGCAACCCACTGTCACTGAACCCACTATCATCATCTTCATCAGCATAATCATCATCAGCCTCATCGTCTCCGTTGATTGGATCAACATAAATACCCATGTTATTTAGAATTGGCAGTTGACCCCACTGTTCCTCGAAGGATATTAGTACCAGTGGTGGGATGTACCCAATCGCATCAGGGCGTCCATCTCCTTCAATCCTTATCATTTTGAACCACCACATTTTTGCCTCATTGCATATCACAAGACGACCGGCTATGGCGTTGCGTGTAATGACCAATCCCTCGAAACTCGCCCATCTATCTAGATACTCCTCCACTTCATTTTAGACCCCCTGCAGCAGCCAGGCATCACCCACTTGGCCAATGTACCACTCTCGGTACACGCACCGTATATTTCACCATTATTTTTGGGATTCTGAAAAAACGTTAACAAAAATTAAAACATTCGGCATAGATTAATTGGAGAAAGTTATATAAAAAATTATGAATTCACAGGAAACCTTGTATGGAAGATTAATTAGAGAAAAATGATGAATTGACAGGAAATCTTGTATGAAAGATTAATTAGAGAAAAATTATGAATTTACAGAAAAAGAAAAATATGAATTTGCAGAAAAAAGTGAATGCATTCACTGATACTTACGAATTCATTGCTGTTTTTTTATTTCTGTTGATATTTGGCTCCTTTCCGTTGATGCTTGTATTTTTCTTTCTGTTGATGCTTGTATTTTCTGTCGTTTATTTCTCTTTTAATTGTTTCACTTTTGAGACTTATTCTTTTCTATTTGTTTTTCGTTGCTGCGAATATTCTTTCTGCTCTTTCTATATCCCACGGATTCTTCGGTTATACTGATGAAAAAACACTTCTTCAAATATATTTGGCCATGCACTTTTTCTCCCTCCACAAGTTTCTCGGTATCCAAAAAATGTTTGATCACAAAGAGTACGTGATAGTGTTCTTGTTTATTTATGTTTATTCCATGGAGTTTTATCACTACTCATATGTCATTCAATGATGTCATTCAATGATGATAGAATACTGGTTCAATCTCCATACATATAATTGTTAGGTGCAAACTTATGCGCATACACTATGTATAATTTTTTCAGATAATAATAATTATAAGGACATTCACTGCAAAAGTGGAAAAACATAAAAAATGTTCTTCATCTCTAGGTATTGTTAGGTCCTGAGTGACCTTCCTTTCCTATCTACAATAATTACTACCTAACCAAAATAGCATTATTGAAATTCTTTTTTTCTTTGATTATTCATTTTTATCTCACACCGATTATCGGATTATTTTTCTCATTTTTTTCTCCCACTGTAGCCGCGCACTTGCGTACTCGCTACAAGCGTGGGAAACCATTTAAAAGATCACAAAACCATTAGGCTGCAGAATATGAACCTATAAGAATGATCATTCAACGTAATAAATATTTAAACATTAAGAATAAATATTGTATCTCAACTCCAACCGTTAAACTCTGTCGGGATAATCATCAACTCATATTTCTGCGGTGCACAATATTAAGAGCCCGAGATTCTTCTTGAATTCATTTATCTCAGCGTGAGAAATCATAAACTGTCAACTCAGCTTTTGAGAACAAAATCGGAAACTACTTAGAAGCCAACCCCACTATTTGGACCTTCTGTCCAATAGTGAACTCTTTCAGACAAACTATAATGGCTTGAATGAATTAAGCCAATCAGAATCAGTCCGCACGGACCCAAAAACGCTGACGCAAATCTTATGCAGCGAGGAAACAAATAGAGCTTCTTTCTGATTTTCCACCCACTTCTATGCCAACGAGCAGACGTAAAACAGCTTCAAGCATTGCAAGTAAAATCATTTCAATCATCTTTCCAATCTTTTGAGAACTGCTCTAGAAGTAAAGCTCACGTTATTTTATCAATTCAAACTCGCCAACGCGATCGGTATAATTCCAGTTCGCTAAGGTTATTACCACCTAACCACAGTTAACGCGTTCGCACTCAAAGAATCAATTCAACTCGACAACTAATAATCAAAGGTTGCGAGATCTCTAAATTGCGAACCAACATTGTGAATAAGTGTATAAATTGTTATATTGATATTATTGTGAGTGAGATAATAAACAACGAAATAAGTGTTATTCTATAAACTATTTGTGAGTTCATTCATAAACACCCGTTCATTCCTTCAACCTTCAACCGCGGGTCGCGGCATAACAAGCAACGATCCCAATACCATTTCGGACTTTACTCAAAATTAATTGGTATAAATACCTGTGTTTTTCCATCTCGTACCTAATATTTGGGGCAACCCAACCAACTCAACCGAGTCTACAACTAGGACGTAACAGTATATTGAAATCATCTCCATATCATTTGGCATTTGAAGAAAAGAATTTGTTGATATGAAGCGGAGGAAATATGAAATTTAAAAACATTTTGCCGAATAGTTCAAAAGCCTCAATGCTAGGTGGTGCTGCAATCAACTTCTCTATCACATGATTTTATATAGGTGACGCTGCAGTCTACCTTTCAGTCGTGTTTTTCAATCATATGACAATTTTGAGGAGGGGAAATTTAAGATGTAATAGGGGGCGCTGTGATCAATTTTTTTCAATCATATGGTTCTATGTAAACATTTCAAATATGTCGAGGAGGGAAAATTCAATGAAAACATTTCAAGTTGCAGTAGAGAATACATTTATTCATTGGCAATCATAATTTTCTTTTTTACAAAATGCACAATATTTAATGTATGGATGTCTGAAAGTTACTGAAAAAATACTGAAATAGCAATGGCTGACGTGATTATTATATTAAGGAATATAATAATGTGCTGGAATATAAGGTGGAATTTTGGTGGCGGATAGAATTTTTGAATGCGTTTAACAAGCGTATTTATTTTTAACAAAATAACAAGAATCACAGAATAGTTCACAATGATGAATGAGATTAATTGCACTGAGTTAAATTGTTCTGAATGTTCGAGTAGTCACTGAAATGTAGATAATAGTTAAACACTGATTACCACGCGGTTGCACGATGCACGCTCGATGAGTCTAATGAACTGTATGAGACACTGAATTTGATGCCGATACACACACTTGCTAACAACGTGGGCAATGAGTTGATCTGAATTATTGTGCTTCTGATGAAGATGCACTAGTTGCTGAAGAAACACAATTTTTCTGAGCTGAACTGAAGATGAGTTGAACTGAATACTGAATACTAACTGAGCGTAGCTGAAAAACACGTGTGCTTGCACTGATGCTCGTGGTCGAAGTGATGCCGGCAATTTTCTTTCCGGCCTCGTGTTGTTGAGCGGATGTGGTCTGATCATGACTGAATTTTCTGATTGGCCGCGCATCTCAGCATGCGCGTACACATGGTCAGACCGGCTTCAAGTGGTTAGCGCACGCAACAGGTGCGCCTACGCATGATCAGTTCATCGAGAATGAGTCGCGCGTGCGCTATGCACGTTGCTGCGCGACTCACTCACCCTCCTCGATTGATTAGCGCACGTAATAGGTGCGCCTACGCATGATCAGTTCTACACGAATGAGTCGCGCGTGCGCTATGCAAATTACTGCGCGACTCACTCATCCTCCTGGACAGTGCATAATTATGGTCACTCGACTGACTGCACGAGTGACCCAGGAGGTGCTGCCACCATGATCGTGTGGCATTCGTATCAATTCCTGAACAATGGAATATCATTGAAAAACTCGTCATAATCAGGAGCAATTGCCTCATAATGTTTATAACATCGTCGATATGCAATGATATCTTCATCCATCCGTAATTTCATGGATAATTTATTCCAAATATTGTTGATCTTATCCGACGCATATTTTATTAGGAATTCCTTTGGAAAATATGTAATGTCTTCCGCTTTCATATCTTCTATTCTTCCATCAAGTTGGTAAAATATTTCCATTGAACGACCAATTGACGGATGTTGAATTTGCCTTGTAACGAACCATTGTTTATAAAATTGTACATTTGTATAAGCACAATGATAAATAGGTCCACTTCTCCGATATCCATGATAATTGCAATTCATAACTTCATTGGACTTAATTGATGGACAGTTGAGTTCTCAAGATTAATTACTGTTTGTGTGCTATTTCCAATTATGTTTGATAGCCATTGTTTTTTTTCAGCTCCTTTGACATAAACGTAAGCAACATTCTTCAATAACTGTTGTAGAATCATATGATGTTTTTCATATGGAATATTTCCATCATCCCATAGTATTCCATGGTAATTGCACATCAACCATGAATTCACTGCTCTGCACTGCTTCGTTAAATCCTCTCATTTGTATGGCGGTTTGAAAAGCATACGTGTAAGTCCATCTTCGACATCACTCTGGATTGAAATAATCGCTAATTCTTTCAAAATGAAGTTGTTATCTTGATTCTTGAAGCCTTGAACATCGTGAATTATCTCCATGTTTTTACTGTCACTGAACTTTTCCTTTCGAATTGAAAATGAACACTGAATAGCTTGCACGAAAAATTTCAGCTTCTTATAGTGTGACCCCCACTCTACTTATTCCTTTGTTCATGAATCTATTGCGCAGTTTATTCAAAAAATAACGATCACTGAATCGTGTTCATTGGACAATGCGTTGTGGTGGGGTGTGTGAAATGGTCACTGAATCGTGTTCATTGGACAATGCGTTGTGGTGGGGTGTGTGAAATGGTCACTGAATCGTGTTCATTGGACAATGCGTTGTGGTGGGGAGTTTCAAATATGTGGTGGGGGATGAATATATATCGTACACCATTATACATTTCTATCATAAGCGTAGTGGCATCCACGGAAGAACATGCTATAGTGTGGTTTAAGAAATTTTACGTCCCATCCATCAGAAAATAATTAAAAAACGAATAATCGTGAGTGCAATCAGTGAAAATCATCATACTATAGTGCAATTATAGAATATTTTACGCCCCCCACCATCAGAAAATAATTAAAACAGTGCTAATAATCGTGAGTGCAATCAGCGAAAATCATCATACTATAGTGCAATTATAGAATATTTTACGCCCTCCACCATCAGAAAATAATTAAAACAGTGCTAATAATCGTGGGTGCAATCAGCGAAAATCATCATACTATAGTGCAATTATAGAATATTTTACGCTCCCCACCATCAGAAAATAATTAAAACAGTGCTAATAATCGTGAGTGCAATCAGCGAAAATCATCATACTATAGTGCAATTATAAAACCTATCGGTCGACAATCCAGAGGATTAAAAAAACCCTTGTGGTTAAATTCAACCGTCGATAATGCAGAACTTTAAACCCCCCGACTGTCGATAAGATAGGAATTATCGACAGTTACCCATTGGCTGGTCCAGAACCAGCCAGGTCCATCTACTTATATATATGATTAACGTAAACCGCACGAGTTTGTTATCCAGTGCACTGTTAAAAATTTCCATGGTGATTTTACAAAAAATGCGTTGGAAGTATTTTGGCAAAGCAGTTTTGTGTTTATGAAATCACGAGTTGTAATTTTACAAAATATTTTTTAGTGCTTTTGCTTTGGAAAATTACAAAACAAAAGTACTAATATAACTAAACAGATAATGAAATAAGGTTTGTAATTTTATATGACGGACATTGTAATTTTACAAATCAATTTAATTGGAAATTATTTGTAAAAGTAAAGTGTCTAACGTTGATAATACAAAACTTTGTAAAGATTACATGTATTGTAAAATTACAATGCTCTTGACGCCAATTTGGTGAACCTACTATCGTTAAATGTTAAGTTATATTACCACTTATATTTTGTAATTTTACAATTCATTTTATCTTTGAAAAGTTTTGTATTATCAAAGTTACGTATTCCAATTTTACAAATAATTTTCAGTCCACCCGATGAGTAAAATTACAGAACGTGTCATGTCAAATTTCTAAACTTACTTTTGTTTACTATTTAGTTATATTGGTACCAAGCTTTGTAACTTTCAACGAAAAAAAAAAGAAAAATGATTCGTAAAATCACTATACTTGTTTATGAAATTACAAAATTATTCTGCTAAATAAACTTCCTACGCATTTTTGTATTGATATAACTATATTTTTTGATTTTTTAACGAAATAGGAAAGTCATTAGTTTTGTTATCCAAATATCATGTATAATAATTTTACAATACTGCCTGTGACCGGTTGGTTTCGTAAAATTGTGAAATGAGTTTATAAATTTACAAAAAAATTCAGGTAAAATTGAATTGGAAATATAATAATATAATATTCGCATCCTTCAAATTAATTTGAATTAATATCGTATATTTTCTAGAAGTAATAGAAAAATTTTTATTATAAAAATTTAGAATAATTAATTATTAATTTGTGTTATTAAATAACTTTCTTTTGTACATTTTATAAAAAGAAGGATAACTTATTCAGATATTAGATTATAAATCGCTGATATCGTCACTTTTAAATGCATCGATTTCTCCGATGAAAGTCGTGTATTTTGGATGTTGAATAACTGCCTTCCTCTTTCCACCCCGCTTAGTCCCTCAGGAAGGATTAATTTCCAAAAATAACCTGAAAAATCATGGAGAGCATTGAGATAAAAAAAAAGTTCTCTATTCAAATAAAAGTTGAAAGGAAAAAAAAAAAAGAAAAGTGAAATACAACAAAAAGAAATTATGTAGAAGTAGTACTAAAAATATTTTAGGTATAGTGTTATACTGAAAAATATACACTTTACAGATTGCAAATGATGAAAAGAAAAGTGTTATTAATTGATGAAAGGTTTTTTAACTAAAAAAAAAATGTATTTCTATTTGTAATTCTTCAAAGACTTATTTTGTATAATATAATTTCAACGAACCTTTGAATAATTTCTAATGTCCTCTCGATTTCTGGTGGGTACACAAACCCGAAGATGAAATAGCATAAAAATGTTATTAATATTCCATTCAGGAATGATTTGACACCGATGATTATTTTTTTTTCAATCACAACATCATACTTGCTGGAAGAGTCATGTATGTCCTTTCCTGAAAACGATAATTGAAGAATTTTTCATTAATTATCTAATTTATTTTACGTGCGGTATAACAAATCATCATTGCAAACCTCTAATTATGAGTACTGGATTCAGGACTTCGACCAATCCCAATAATTCTCCATTGGTTGCGTCTTCCTAAAAAAGTAAAATTGCAAAATTTATTCATAAGTTCTCATCAAAGACTGTGTAACGAAATTAGTAACTTACATTCATTATCACATAAAGAAATTCCAGATTCTCTTTGGCTCCCATATATTTGGTTATAAATGCAAACAATATATTTTGATATGGAAATTTGTTATTCATCGTATTGCAATATTCTTTTGCTTTTTTTAATTCATGATGAACATATTTGTTATCATCCGAAATATTTTTACCTCGTTGTTTATTATCTCACTCACAATTATATCAATATAACAATTTATACACTTATTCACAATGTTGGTTCGCAATTTAGAGATCTCGCAACCTTTGATTATTAGTTGTCGAGTTGAATTGATTCTTTGAGTGCGAACGCGTTAACTGTGGTTAGGTGATAATAACCTTAGCGAACTGGAATTATACCGATCGCGTTGGCGAGTTTGAATTGATAAAATAACGTGAGCTTTACTTCTAGAGCAGTTCTCAAAAGATTGGAAAGATGATTGAAATGATTTTACTTGCAATGCTTGAAGCTGTTTTACGTCTGCTCGTTGGCATAGAAGTGAAGTGAAAGAGCGAGAGCTCGGTATTTAAGAACTGCAGAAAATCCGCGTCAGCAATTTGGGTCCGTGCGGACTTATTCTAATTGAATGACTTATTCTAGCTGTTTTGATTCGCTGTTAATTATCTAACTGTCTATCATTGGACAGAAGGTCCAATGGTGGGGTGAATCTCAACTCTAGTCTAAAAAGCTGAATCAGCAATCTAGTTTTTCTCACGCAAATGTGAGTGAATCTGAGAGGTGTCTCATACGTGTCGCATTACATTTTATAAAAGATATGAAGTTATGGAGTCGCAATGATGTTTCTAGTTTCGACGGTTAAATTAGAGATAATAATAATTATTCTTATAGTTTAAACATTCCTTCCTTTTAAATGGTTGTCTCAGCGGGTTCATATTCTGCAACTTAATGGTATTTATTCATTTTGTTTCCCACGATTGTTGCACTGCGCGTGAGCGCGGCAACAGTGAAAAGAAAGAGAAAAAAAATGATGCATGGCTAGCTTATGAGTGGGGAATCAAATATAGATAAAAAAGTATAGTAATCTTGATTTGATGGAGGTGGGAATTATTATGAATAACAAGAGGTCGCTCAGGACCTAACAATACTTTTGTGTATATTTTACGATAGTTTCTATCACACTTTCTTTCAAAAACACTATTTATTCATATTATTTCATATTGGCTTTTGGCAATAACGGCATTGAGTGCTTTAATTTTCGACGAATTTCATTATTTATTAGAACATTCAAAATATAACAGCATTAATTAATAACCCATAATAGTAGGTAATAAATATGTTTGAATGTGAAAAATTTATACTAGGAATCAACTAATTAAACATTTAATTATGATTACTAGGCATATTCAACTAATGCATATTTCTGCTTAACGCATGAAATCGCATTTATTCTGTAAATATGTAATTTTTCAAAACTTACAAGTTCACCAAATGATAAACATTTGTACTCTAACATCTCTCCTAATTTATATAATCTTAAATACGGAATAAATTTAGCATGGAATACTTCTAAAATGACGTAAACTTCATTTTCATCATTAAAGATTTTACAAATTTTTCCTACAACTATATTACATTGATATGCTTCTCGCGAAATAAAAAGTCCATCACCGTTACGATACGAAATACCATTTTTAATGATTTCATAACATCCAACCGTATCTGGGTGTAATTGTATACTTAATAAAATTTGTTTAATCGTTTCATTATATAAATTTACGTTCAATTTTTCAGTATTTTTTAATTGAAGGTCGGTACTAATTTCTCCTCCTAACCGGACAAAACATTGATACAATTCGTGTTTAATGCTAAGTGATTTAGTAACATTAATGAAGTTACGTAAAAATCTCATGGAACGTTTCATAAAACAGTGTTTGCTCTCAAAACGAAGTGTCCATGACTACATCAATGGTCCAAACTGTAAAATGAATGATGGGTAGTGTAACAAAAAAAGATGTTTCGGACGGAGAGGCTGAGTAAATAAGGATTTTCGCAAGTGAATGTAATCACGAATTAGTGAATCTAAATGAGTTACAAACGTTTCATGTATTGCTGGAGCACGGACTATCTCATTTATTTCTGAGAGCAATAAAGCACATAACCAAACATCATTGTCAATGTCATCAATTTTATCATTTATTAATAATGGTAATAATCTGAAAAAACTCCATAGCTGACACGCACCACCTGACAATCGTTGTGAAGTTGGTGAAATAAAACATAATTTATCCCGTTGGTCTTCTACCGAATAGTCAAAAATTTGAATTCTATGATTTAGTAATTTGTATGAAAACCAACCTTCATTAACAAAGTCATCAATAAATAATTTAAGGTCATAAGCGAGAACACCTTCAAAAATATCGTGCCCAAGACAGGGAGGTAATCCAGCATGCGTTAAAAATCTACAAACGTGAAAACTACCTCTTGCATAGAATCACAGTGTTATCAATAGCTACATCAACGGAGAAACAGGCAGACCTCGACAATTCAATTTTCTTAATGGGGCATTTACCATATATGCATATCACTGTTAAAAATTTCTATGGTGATTTTACAAAAAATGCGTTGAAAGTATTTTGGCAACGCAGTTTTGTGTTTATTAAACCACGAGTTGTAATTTCACAAAACATTTTTTACTGCTTTTGCTTTGGAAAATTACAAAACAAAAGTACTAATATAACTGAACAGATAATGAAATAAGGTTAGTAATTTTATATGTCGGACATTGTAATTTTACAAATCAATTTAATTGGAAATTATTTGTAAAATTAAAGTGTCTAACGTTGATATTACAAAACTTCGTAAAGATGACATGTATTGTAAAATTACAATGCTCTTAACGCCAATTTGGTAAACCTACTGTCGTTAAATGTTAAGTTATACTACCACTCATATTTTGTAATTTTACAATTCATTTTATCTTTGAAAAGTTTTGTATTATCAAAGTTACGTATTCCAATTTTGCAAACAATTTTCAATCCAGCCGATGAGTAAAATTACAAAACGTGTCATGTAAAATTTCTAAACCTACTTTTGTTTACTGTTCAGTTATATTGGTACCAAGCTTTGTAATTTTCAACAAAAAAGAAAAATAATTCGTAAAATCACTAAACTTGTTTATGAAATTACAAAATTATTTTGCTAAATAAACTTCCTACGCATTTTTGTATTGATATAACTATATTTTTGGATTTTTTAACGAAATAGGAAAGTCATTAGTTTTGTTATCCAAATATCATGTATAATAATTTTACAAAACTGCCTGTGACCGGTTGGTTTCGTAAAATTGTAAAATGAGTTCATAAATTTACAAAAAAATTCAGGTGAAATTAAATTGGAAATATAATAATATAATTCTTGTGTTTCCACTGTTCCGTTTCTCCTATTAATTCCTCGACTATTCTATTCATCTGTTCGCATCTGCACGGTATCGGGTTTAACTCGCTTTTCAGCAAATTTGCAATTCTCTTTGCCTGTTCTTCACCTTTTTTTATCATCCTCTCTTCCATCTCCACTAATTCTCCTCTCCATGTTAGCAGGCTCACTTCTTGTCTTTCCTCTTCCTCACATTCTTCTTTTTCTTGCTCGCTCTCCTCCCCTTCCATTCTTCTTTTCTTGCATTTTGGCTCTTCGTATTTTCTTTTTTTTATAATTCTATTTTCTCCTTTGCCGCTTTCCCCTTTTTCTTCGCTTGCTTTCTTTCCCATTTTTCGCGCCCCAAAGAATTCCCTTACATCTCTATTTTCATCTTTTTCTTTTACTGTCTTTTTCGCCGGGCGCCCTCTCCCTTTTTTCTTATACACTCTCCCTCCACTAGCCTCTTCCTTATCCTCTGCACACTCATCATTCTTATTCCTATCATGGCGCTGCTCTTCGCTTTCCTCCTCCCGCCCATCTACCGCTTTCTTCTCATTGTTTTCCCTCATAACCTCACTTTCACTACCTTCTTTCTTTTCTCTCTCTTCATTGTCCTCACCCTCTTCCTTGCCACTTTTTCCGCACATCCTTCTCCTCTTCACTTTCCGCACTTTTTCTCACCACTTCCACACCTCTTTCGCTTTTTCTTCCTGTCTATTTTCACTCTTTTGTCTCCTGCTTTCCGTACGCGTCCTCTCTCTCCGCCATCTATCTATATATCTATTGGAAATATAATAATATAATAATCGCATCCTTCAAATTAATTTGAATTAATATCGTATATTTTCTAGAGGTAATAGAAAAGTTTTTATTATAAAAATTTAGAATGAAATAACTTTCTTTCGTACATTTTATAAAAAGAAGGATAACTTATTCAGATATTAAATTATAAATCGCTGATATCGTCACTTTTGAATACATCGATTTCTCCGATGAAAGTCGTGTATTTTGGGTATTGAACAACTGCCTTCCTCTTTCCACCCCACTTAGTCTCTCGAGAAGGATTAATTATCAAAAATAACCTGAAAAATCATGAAGAGCATTGAAATAAAAAAAAAAGTTCCCTATTCAAATAAAAGTTGAAAGGAAAAAAAAAATAAAAGTTAAATACAACAAAAAGAAATTATGTAGAAGTAGCACTAAAAATATTTTTATGACATTTACTTATATGAGAGGAGAACGAATTTACTAAATGATATTTTTTTTCCCAATTCCGTAGTAACATTTCACAGTGGTTCCTTCATGTATATGAGCATATAAATGTCCTTTTAATTCTTTAATATCCGTGTATTTTTGGCTACAATTTCCCACTGTGCAATTAACTTCCTCAAAAGAGTGCTCAGCATTTGCTAAAGAAGACGATACATGTCTAGTTGTACAAATTTTGTGAGTGCGATATAAATGACTTTGCAGGGATAATACAAGTGAATATGCCTTGTTACAGTGGTTATATCCACAAATAAGTCGTTCTGTTAAATTGGAATGTTCTTTTAAATGTTGTAAGTAAGTGGATAATTCCGAGTTTTTATAATCACAAAATATACAAAAAAACATTTTATTTGAAAATTTTCAACTATCTATATAGAAAATTTTTTAATAAATATCGAATGAGTTTGTTTCTCAAGTGACTGCTTGTACAAAAAATTCTAAATGGAAAAAAAATTTCAATTTTCGGTAAAAAGCGGACTATTTATGAACGTACTTTTTCGGAAATAAATCGATAAATTGTACTCCGGATGAAAAAACTGATTGATGTTGCCGAGCTCTGTAACAGAAATTTGATAGGTTATTGGAATAATTATCATACTGTTTATCTTTATTATTCTATGAACATCTAAAATTTTTATGCTTTTCAAATTTTCGTAATCAATAATTAGAACTTTCTGTTGAAATACTCATCAATATATATAAAATACTTGATCGCAAAAAATTAAGTATGGTAATAAATGATGTGAATATTTTTCGCTTTGATTGATTTCTTTTTTTACTTTTATCAATATTGGAATCTAAATAAAATTTTATTCAGAAAAATTTTAACCGTTAACATAGAATGATAAATGTTCAATTTTAAAAAAATAGGGAAATTTCTCATAACAGATAGAAAGTCAATAAAAAATGAATTTGTCTATAAAAATTATAGAGAAAATATCTATCTGAAAATCATTGTTTAATTACTTACCAACAATCCATTTGTTTTCTGACTTGACTTGTGTCTTGACTTTTTTATGCGTATCATGACAATCACACACTGCACTGTTACGAACGACACAAACAAAAATGTATAGACGTGATCAGTTCCGGGAAACCGCCCAAACAAAAGACGCGTGGACGATTTTTTTAGATATTGTATTTAATTAAATCACAAACATTTCTAGTGAACCGCCAATGCTTTTATTGTGAAGGTACTATACGCTGTTGAGAAATAACAACGTGAGTCGTAACTTAACAAATGATTAGCAAAACTACGAATCATTTTCATAGTTATATTATGAAGTAGAGTAAAATCACAAAAAGTATACCTGATTATTGCATTGCAACACACCAGTGCACTGAAATCCAATTTTACAATACTCGTCATTTGTAAAAATATTGCAACTTTCCAAATATTATGTTCAGTGGCGGTTTCGTAAAATCACAAATTGTGTTTGACAGATACTAATTTTTCGTAAAATTACAATACACTGAGTAGTTTCACAGTCAAAGTTGTAGAAAGAATTTAAAGTTTTGTGAACTTTCAATAAATTTATTGTAAAATAAATTACAATATTTGTTTGTGATTACGCTCAAAGTTCTAATGAATTGAATCCCAAACAATGCGTGTGAATCCAGAACGTTTTTTATTGGCAACTGACAAACTATTTTGTAAAATTACAATACGTGTATGGTTTGTGCATAAACATTTGTAGAATTACAACTCATTTTTGTGATTTTCTTTACGTCTTGAAAAATTACTCGAATTATATTATAATTTTGCATTGGTATACATGTAGCGGATAGGTAGGAGTGTGTTGGATGAGGTACTCAGGGTTCCACTAACTATACGAAATTAGGATGCGTGATTTTGTATAATTTGAAATATATTATATAAAATAATTTACAATGGAGCACAGTCGTACATTGAGCGCGTTGTCTCAATTCCCAATGCTTACTCTATTCTGGAAATCTATCGTATTTATTGTGTTGATGCGTGTAGCAGCTAGGTGCTAGCGCGTTCAGGAATGTGGCTATCACGTGATGTGATGCCAAGCGTAAATATTAAATTTGGGGGAAATGCGGCGAGTGCTGCATAACTCCCTTTGTGTTATTTTTTTTTTGAATTTGATAGATCTTGTTAAATTAAACGCGTATTGCGTGACATCGTATCTTGGAACGAGTTAAATTAACGCTGAGAGTTTGAATGTGAATAATGTACATGTTATTTTGTTACAAATGATGCACGATGTTTGCGAATGAAAACATTAATATATATGAGATATATGCGAGAAAAAAAAATTCTAGATATTGAATTGAACGCGTTTTCGAGTTTTGCTCGGGCCTGGCTGCGGTGAGAGTTCAGGCGGTTGAGCGTTTTGATTGTTGTTGTCGTCAAGTGAATAGACGGGCTTCAGTCTATCTATTGATATTGCGACGTTTCTGGTCCTCCTTTGGACGATGAAATATTTATCTTGTCGGTCAATGACTCGGTATGGTCCTTCGTATGGTGATGAGAAGGACTGTTTCACCTTGTCGTCGCGTACAAGTACGTGTGAGCATGTGTTGAGGTCTCTGAAACAGAAAACAGAACGTTTTCCGTGACGCGACATAGCGGCCGGTGCCAAATTTTTAAAATGATTTTTCAGCGTGTCGACAAGATCATGAGTGGTATACTTTTTGTTTGAAGGCGAGAGAAATTCGCTTGGCAGTCGTATTGGTTCACCATAGACAAGTTCTGCGGGTGTCGTGGATATATCATCTTTCCATGCGGCGCGTAGGCCGATGAGTACTGCGGGTAATGCGTTATACCAGGTTTCGCCGTGGCAGAGTAGTGCTGCTTTGAGCTGTCTGTGTAAGCGTTCGACGAGTCCGTTTGCTTGTGGATGGTACGGTGTTGTTTTTAAATGGTTCATACCGAGCGTTTGCGTGAGTCGACGAAATAAATGTGACACGAAGTGTCCACCTTGATCGGATGTTATACGTCGTGGTATACCGTATCTCGCGATCCAATGTAGATTCAATGCATGTGCGACTGTCTCTACGTTGCCATTTTCGAGTGGAATGGCTTCTGGAAAGCGCGTGAAGCGATCCATGATTGTAAGCAGTAGACGGTATCCTTTGGATGGTGGTAGTGTTACCATGTCGATATGTATATGTTCGAAGCGTTGTGATGGCGGTTGAAAGTTTGCGATAGGTGATGATACATGCGGCTGTACCTTATTCGTTTGGCAGGCGATGCATGTTTTTGCCCATTCGCGGCAATCTTTGTTTATTGACGGCCATACGTATCTGCTTGTTACGATTTTGACAGAAGCTCGAGTGCCTGGATGCGCTAATGAGTGTAGCGTGTCGAATATTTGCTTCCTGAGTGGGAGTGGCACGAATGGTCGCGCTGTACCTGATGAAATATCAGAATACACCGACGCGTGGAGCTCTGGATTGTTTATTTTTTTTATTTGTGAATTTGTGGATGGGGAACGTAGGAGTTGTTGTAATTCTTGATCGTTTTCTTGCGCTTGTGCAAGTTGTTGTGCCGAGATTGCAGTTGATACTGCATCTACGCGTGACAGCGTGTCGGCGACGATATTTTTCTCTCCCGATACATGGCGTATGTCGGACGTAAATTGTCCGATGAAGTCGAGTCGACGGAATTGCCATGTGGATGCTCTCTCGGTACGTTGTGCGAACGCGTGGAGTAGCGGTTTGTGGTCAGTGTAAATTGTTACGTGACGACCTTGAAAGATATGTCTGAAGTGACGCACGGCTTCATATATTGCGTAAAGTTCGCGGTCATATGTTGATAATTTTTGAATTGATGGAGTCAGTTTTCGGCTGAAGAAGGCCAGTGGTTGCCAAGCACTTTGTTCGCGTTGTTGTAAGACTGCACCGATCGCGTGGTCTGATGCGTCAGTGAATATCGCCCATTCCGAATGAATGTTTGGGTGTGCGAGCTGTGTGACTTGGACGAGCGCTTCTTTCGCGTTGATGAATGCTTCTTCGAGTTCTGTTGTCCATTCAATAACGTGGGTGCTTTTCACGTTTGGTCCTTCGAGTAATTTGTTGAAAGGTGCTAGTATTTGGGCCGCACGGTTAATAAATTTTCTGTAAAAATTGATTGTTCCGAGAAATGCGCGTAATTTTTTTATTGTCGTTGGTGGTGACAATTCGGTTATTGCTGTTACTTTATCTGGCAATGGTTTAATGCCGTTTTGCGTTATTGTATGTCCCAAGAATTTAACTTCATTTAAACCGAAATGCGATTTGGGCGCGTTTATCACGATGCCGTAGTCTTGAAGTCGTTGAAACAGCGTCTTCAAGTGTTGTACGTGTTGCTCTTGATTTTCAGATGCGATGAGTAGGTCGTCTATGTATGAAAATACGAACGGTAGATCGCGTGTGACTTCGTCGATGAAGCGTTGAAACGTTTGAGCGGCGTTGCGGAGACCGAAAGTCATGAATGGAAATTCAAATAATCCGAACGGTGTGATAATTGCCATTTTCGCGATGTCATCGGGTGCGACGGGTATTTGATTGAATGCTCTGACAAGATCAATCGTTGAAAAAATTGTTTTGCCGTGTAAATTGGCTGCAAAGTCTTCGAGATATCGCACTGGGTACATGTCTGGTATGGTGCGGTCGTTGAGTCGGCGGTAATCACCGCATGGTCGCCATTCTCCTGTTTTCTTCGGGACTAAATGTAGTGGCGAGGACCATGGACTGTCGGATTGTCGAGCTATTCCGAGCTTAATCATTTTCTCGAACTCGTCGTGCGCGATTTTGAGTTTATCTGGTGCGAGCCGACGAGCTTTGTTTGCAACCGGTGGACCCTCAGTAGTCTTAATGTGGTGTACGGTTGAATGTTTCGTTTGTCTGAATGCACCGTCGGGTATGGTAATTGATGGATATTGTTGTAGCAATTGTAGAAATGTGCAGTGGCCTTGAGTGGCTTTTATTGTCGCGATGTTCGCGGATTTTGAAAAGCGTGCGCGTGTCGAGATGCCTGTGATTTCGTCGCGTAGACGTCGTTGTTTTAAGTCGACCAATAAACCGAAATGACTTAAAAAATCAGCACCGATAATTGGTTTAGTAACATCCGCGATGACGAAGCGCCATGTAAAATCGCGGCGTAGCCCCAAGTCGAGTGTGAGCGTGCTACAACCGTATGTGTGTATTAACGAACCGTTGGCTGCGTATAATTGGTATCCAACAGGCGTAGGGATTGTTTTAAGCCGTTTCTGCGGAAATACCGAGAGATCGGAACCTGTGTCCACTAAATATTGTGTCTTAGAGGTAAGATCTGTGACAAAAAAGCGGCTGGTTGATGCAAAAGAATCGTGTTCCGCCTCTAGCGATTCTCGTGCTCGTTTTTTGAATAATTTTTGCAGCCTGGTATGCAGCGTTGCGCGGCGTTACCAAATTTATTGTGGTACCAGCAAATACCTTGTTTTAATTTGTTGCGTGATGTCGATCTGCTGCGTTGTTGCGTGCGGTGTTTGCTCCTGTCGCGAGAGCGATGTTTTGTGAGCGCAGCGACTTGACGCGTGAGCTCATGGATTTGTTGGACGAGTGATTCGTTTGTCGTCTCCGTACTCGCGACGTATTTGGATGCAGCGATCTCATGTATGTGGTAAGCAAGTTTTCCGAGTTGATCGAGCGACGCCGTTGTTTGTGTGGCGAGCGCTGTCTGTGTAGCCGTGGGCAATCTGTTGAGCCACAGTGTTTTGACGAAGTCATCGGGCGTTGTTGTGCCGGCGAGGTTTTGTAATTGTCGGAGAAATTGTGATGGCGTCCGGTCGCCGAGTTCTTCATGTTCGAGAAGTTGCTTGATTTTTCTCTCTTGCGATGTGCCGAACCGCGCGATCATCTCTGCTTTTATGACCTGGTATGGATTGTTGGCTGGAGGTGTGATAACCAAATCTTGTACCTCGGTCATGTGAGTCGTGTCAAGGCTTGATAAAACGTAATGGAAACGTGTCAATTCGCCTTCGATGTTGTTGAGCGCGAATTGTGATTCAAACGCTGCGAACCATAGCCTCGCGTTGTCCGGCCAGAATTGCGGTGGCCTGATGGCTGGTCTAGAGCGCTGTGAGGCTGCCATGGTATCCTGTTGGGTTGGTGAAAATGCGGCTGAGTTCCTCGCGGATTCGGTGTCCGGGTGTTGCTGGGTGGAAAGACCGAAATTAGTTACGCCGAATGTAGGTGGTCGTATCGGGTTTCGCGCTGCGGATGAGTGTTGTTCGTTTTCTTCGTCTTCCATTTATTTTATTGTAATACACGTGGAAGCTTCTCTGGAAGTAAATTCACTGGCACTGATACACGCGTGTGCACGTAAAATTCGCCGAGAAAATGAAAATTAAAATGTCTGATGGCCACTCACGCAGCACGACGTTATGGGTGCTCAGCAATGCGCAAGTACCGGCCTCTCGGTCGAACGAAATTTTATTTAGCACGTGCACCGGAAGTTCACTTTTCACAGTGGGCACAAAACTAAAAATTCGCTTATACACTACGGAGATAATTGTAAATTATTGTAGATTAAATTTGATGGGGAGTAAGCACTGAAACAATGCTTTAAACCCTTCATCAGGTCGCGGGTGGGTCACAAAGAATATTCGAGAAGTTGCGGATATTAACGCGTGGTCACCATTCGACACGTGGCGTTGGAAAAATTTTATTTCCGTTGTGGAAATAGCGCGTCGCGTTAATTGGTATATTTCAATCACGTCGGGGTCACCAATGTAGCGGATAGGTTGGAGTGTGTTGGATGAGGTACTCAGGGTTCCACTAACTATACGAAATTAGGATGCGTGATTTTGTATAATTTGAAATATATTATATAAAATAATTTACAATGGAGCACAGTCGTACATTGAGCGCGTTGTCTCAATTTCCAATGCTTACTCTATTCTGGAAATCTATCGTATTTATTGTGTTGATGCGTGTAGCAGCTAGGTGCTAGCGCGTTCAGGAATGTGGCTATCACGTGATGTGATGCCAAGCGTAAATATTAAATTTGGGGGAAATGCGGCGAGTGCTGCATACATGGGTTTGTAATCTTACTCAACCATTGTTTTGTAAAAATATTGTAATTTCACATAAAATTTTAACAGTTGTTAGGTCTTGAGCGACCTCTCCGCTATACTTTTTCGCGTTACCAACGTCATTCATTCTCATCGACCGCGATCACACATGCTGACGCATTAGAAACATTCATTTACCTTTTTCTTTCGCAATGGCTGCACGCGCAAGCGCGATCGCCAAACCGCGAACATTCAACTCAAACTTTCCACCGTTATGCTGCGTTGCGGAATATGACCATTAAACAAAAGTTAATATTAAGAACCATTTGCATAAACTTAAGAATTGCCACTCAGCATGTAAGACTATATTGTTATAATATAATATTTCAAATGTATTTCACAATATCGAGCATCGAGAACCAAACTTTGGAGTCAATAACCTGTAATCGCCAATTCAGCTCTCAGCAATAAATTTTGTCAACTAAGAAGTCACCCACCATCGGACCTTCTGTCCAATGGCGGGCCATCAAAATCCCAATCAACAAATCAGAACATTAATGAATAATGAAAGCCAATCAGAACCAGTCCGCACGGACTAGGAACTACAAATATATAAACGACTTCTTGGTTACACTACTACTTCAGACTCACCCATTATTACACATTTTAGCCACATTTTAGGCTCTCTTTAGTCACTCAATTTTGACCTGTCAAACGTCAATCGATTACTACGTTATTCAGTACGCTTCTCGTATACACACTGTGATGAGGTGGCTGTTGCCACTCATTGCAATGTATAATTTGTAGAATCTAAATCGTTCCCCGATTGATTCTTTTCTTTTCTTAGGCGTTATTAAATCATTCGAGTTTTCCGGATCTGCAAACAATGGTATATGGTGTGAGTAAATGAGAGAATGAGTAAATGTAAATAGAATAATAGAGTCGACCTTGAACTGTCAGTTGGGAATGACAGTAATTTGACGGTGAATGATTGGGCTCCTATGCGAATTCACTTTGGCAGCTCCGGATTGCCATCGTCGCTACGGAATGGTGAATGTATTGGGTTGACGTCCGGATGTCGTGGATAATGAGGTTATCAATGGATCGCCAATGTTGTCGAACTATTCAAATATATTGTGTGGATAATATGGTATGGATGGATAATGATACCAGAGTCGCCATCTGTTTGGATTCAGAAGTACTACTTTCCGGCATATGCGCGAGAAGATGCGCAGACGTGAGAAATGCGTCGTAACGTGCGGAAGAATTGGCGGCTCAGCAACAGGCAACGCGCAGCGCCTCTCGACTCCGGCAATTCAACCGCCAATGAAAAATCGATTAATCGATAAGGATAGCGATGATTGGGGCTGTCAATCATCGAGAATTTGCATAGGGATGTGATTGGATCCTAGACAAGGAAGATGTCTAGGATTGGCCTAATTTATTCACAAAGGAGATGATATACGGAAGCGAAGGCACTGAGGCCTCACTTCCACCGTGATCGCCGAGAGTGAAAGAGTGTTATTGAATGTGTGTATTATATGATAGAATTGTATTGTGTAAAACCATGTTGTGCGGAATGTCTTTTTAAATCTTGTATTATTTGTTTCAGATTATTTGTATTGTTAAATTGTCATAAAGTATATATATATTGCGGTAGAATCAGTTTGTGTGTGCGATCTACATTCCTCCGTAAGTGTTGAACTACATCTTTTTTCCGTTGCCAATGATATATTGGATAATAGCCATTTTTGTTCTTATTAATGATAACGAGTAGTTGTTCGGTTGTATTCTAAATCATTTAATTATTGTTCGTTGTATACCTGTCCATCCCGCGCTCGTTTTATCCGGAAAATAAAACGTTCGTAAATTAATATAATACGAGAAAAAGGACATAGTCATTTTTGTATATAATATTTGAGAATTAATCGGGGAATTAGTCTCCATTGTCGCGGAGGACTGAGCAAAGGTGCGAGCGAGATAAAATTGACGCCACCATAAGGGTCAAAATTGCAATAAGGGTCAAAATTGATCCAGCGAAGCGTCGCATCATTGTCGTCAGAGATTATCAGTTGAATATTTTCAGTTTCTTTTGTGAATACGGAAGCAAGTAACTTCCGATTGTTTATTAATATTTTGTTTAATCTTGGAATTGTTCAATTGATATATTCTTTTATATTACGGAATTTATTATATTCCGAATAATATTATCGTTTGTGTTCATTGTTTAAATATTCTCTTCTTTTGATTTATGTTACGGATTATTATATCCATTTGTTTGATTATTTCAATAAATAATCAATTATTGAAAGTAATAATTAATTAAAATTATAATTTTTTGATATTTATTATTTTTTTTTAGAGCAATATATAAAAGTAATTGGGGACTCTGACCCTCAATTACTTTCCGTTCACTATTGAGTATAGTCAGAGTGGCATCCCGAAGCCTGACGGCCCCCTTTTGCCCCTAGAAAGGCGATTAAAGGGGTGCAGCGTCACAACACTTCCTAATATACATTCCGCATACCGCGACTTCATATACACCACTTCGGTATATTGCTCGATAACACGATTATACGTCATTTCTATTTGTTACTCTTATAATTCTACGCTCTTGAAGTACTCTTGACTTCTTCATTAAACAGTTATAATATCACTTCAGTGTCAACGCATATTGTTTACTCATTGAATAATCAACCTGAATGATTATAAATGATACAAATAATTACAAATCAAAAGAATCAATAAATAAAATCGACATCGATTCCAATAATCGTGAAGTGTCTTGTTAATAAACATTATTCAAATACTACAATTCTCCAATTCACCCTGATCACCTATCCTTCACTAATTCTTACTATAATTCCAATCCCTCACATTCGGTAGATCTGCCAAACCCAACGCTCTTAGGACGCAACCGGGTTTACAGCCAGGTCGTAACACAGTGTAGGTAATAAAATTTCAAGTGCAGCTCCTTCATTAAATCTGTACCCATTTCGAAAAGGACCTCCTTCGGAAAATTCAATGGGGTTTTCCATATCATGAATATATGTTTTGACAAGTCACCACTGAAGATTTTCCTCCTCAGATTCATAATCAAACTCATTTGAAAAATCCTTGTTCATTTTATTACTCTCACTTTTTTTTGTGCTCCAACTCGCACTAAATATGTAGGTCAAAAATGGACTTCTGCTGGTTACACACGTGGTAGAGGTTTCAAACCAACTAAAATTGGTGACGAAGCGTGTCCCCGCAAGGGCAGAGGGTCGTCGAATTAATTCTACTGACCGCTACCGTGGCGGTAGTTATATCAAAAAACGCAACGAGGCATCCTCAAGGGACCTCGAGAGTTCCCTTGAGATAAGGAAGTGAATGCGGATCCTTGTTTGGTCGAGGAAGGTTTATGGAACGACGAATAAGAAATAAGGGACCCTTATTTCTCAATAATACTTATCTTATTCGGAGTGATGGCGATGAATTTACAAGATGCTAATGAATATGAATTTATGCTACATGATTTTTATTCCTACCGAAAGAAAGAGTGTTTGAGTGTAATTGTTGTCTATATTAAATAACAATGAGTGTGATTGAGAATATGACTTGATCGAATAACCTCGCTTGACCAACACGTCGTTGTAAGACACGCGGAGAGCAATTAGATTAGATGTTGAATGACCAATATGAATTAAATGTCGACTATTTGAATTCTCGTTTGATAAATCTGAGGATTGATTGGAGTTATATGAATCTTCGATTTAATGTGTCAATGAATGTTCAAGAGCGAGTGAATTAAGTGCATGAAGCGCGTATAATTGCGGCGTTGTCACATGTCGCTTTTATTTTTCTAAGTCTCTAAATATGACTGTTCGAATGTGGATATTACAAAAATTTTTACTGATATAATATCACAGATTTTAACGAGTCACTTATCACTACTGATTTTCTTTAATTATCAATTGATTGAGTAGCTAAGTTCCAATAACTGATTTTCGATGTGGCGGTCAGCATCATCCATCAATTATGGGATGGCCGAATTTCGATTCCTGATTGACTGTCACGCGTGCGGTGATGGTAACTCATCGGCATTGAGAATTGCAAATACCGATGACTTTGAAAAGTGGCAGGCGAGGTTAGGTCGCACCATGAGAGATAAAACTTGATAAAACAATTGAAAAACGCATATAAATTATTATTACGGCGGGCCTGGAAGTGGGACAAAGATAATTGATGAGTGATGAGAATTTCTCATCTTCCATATCAAATCTAAAAAAATATCGTGTTTTGAATCCCTCGTCCCAGCTGTTCTCAGTGCAACTCCATTCCAACGTTAAAAAACTTATAAGACCATTATTTCTGGTGGACCCGGAAAATAGACAAGCATAAATTGTAGTAATTCTATACTCTTGATATGGGAATTACAGAAATATCCAATTTCATACTCCACATTTTAGCTATATCGAGTACAACTGGATTTGGACGTTGAAAGACGTATGAAACTCTGTTTCCGGTCAAACTGGAAGTCGAATTGAGACGGCACTAAGAAATTTCTCATTCCTTCCGTTCACACTCGATAGGCACCGAATTTCACATTTTTTGGTTTTGCCATTTATGAGATCATTCGGTGTCAATTTTCATAGAGAATACATACATAAAGTTCCAAACTACAATTCCCCAGCAAAAATAATCCAAACGAAATAAACCCAGGGCGAATATATTCGATAGAACAAATACCCGGATCTTTCGATTTATTGTGAATGCCAAAATATATTTCGCTGGAAATTTTTTCGCAGGAAATTAAAATCAACAGTTTTTTCGACATGGATAATTATTGCTGAGTTATTCTGTCGTGGGTAATTATTGCTTGGGAAAAAAAAAATCGGTCACCGTTATATTCTATATGCTATAATTTCGTGAATTCGGATTTCAGTCTGAAATTTTTACAGTATACTCTCAATATATATTTTACTGGCGGAATATGTGAAAAGAAAAAACAAAAATTAGATATAGACTCACAGCAACACTGCTTTTTGTTTGGAGACATAACAAGAAACTTAGATTTCAAAAGTTCTATCACCTAAGCAGTAAATAATTACTATAAATATCCACTGATATTGCGACAAGAAAATACCCTATTATGAAGCAATGTTATACACGTATGTTTTGTAACGGGATACTTGCATTTTTAACTATATTTTTTATGTACGTGCCTCTCAACTGAAGAGTTGATACAACAGGAGTGATTTGCAATAACGAGTCAGATGATCAGTCCACGGCGGTGAAGCCAAGGTGTCACTTCTAAGGAATAAGGAAGTGACAACGAAATCCACATCTGGTTATTGGATTTCCCGCGGTACAAAGTGCGATTTCTCGATGCGATATAAATACTGCGTACAAACGTTTGGTTTCAAATGAACCTGCACTCTCTGCAGCCATATAAAGTTGAGTCTCTATGCATAATTATGAGAACGTCCTGTTTCGAGAGCTATATCGCAATATGTCACGAATGCGGCCCGTTCGAAAGCTAGCATAATCGATCGCTAGGAATGCGCGCGCCGGTCCCCTCAAACTGTATATGTTACAATTGACAACAGGCGTCGGAATTAGTAGTGGAAAGAACGTCGCGACGTGAATACCTTCTATGTAATTATCTGATTTCGCAATGCGACAACTGTGTTTGGTTATAACAGACTTATTCACACACAAGTGAGCGTGACACCCATGTGATGGTTATATAGTATGTAAATTCGATCATTTAGCTAAACCTTCTTATTTTTGTATGCGTAACAAAATCCTCGCAAATACATCGCTTTAAATTTGAAAATACGCACGTTACATGCCGAATAATCAACGTAGTTCCGTTTTTAGGGGACATATCGTTTGCACGTACATGAATTACCTCATTTTTTTTAACAAAGATATATTTGTTAAGCTACTTAAAAGTGAAAACGTGATCTGACATCGTAAAAATTGTGAAAACCCTGACTCTTCTGAACTACCGTATCGCAACACTTAACTGCACGGCAAATGACCAATCTTTTATAGTCCTCCAACATAACCAGGATATGTGATTATTAATCGGATCAAACTGAAATCATCGCATTTACCGCGATTGAAGGATCAGAAACTAGAACAATGACATATTCCATCTCAGCAGTGTGAATCAATATTATAGAGTATTGATCAATTTACCACGTTCATTGGAATTAACAAATTTGTCCAAATATACCGCATTTGATCTGCTGTGCCATTGATGAGAACTACTAGAATAGAAAATCAGTTATCTCTGCATAATATAGGATAATAACAACAAATGCAATCAGTATAGGCATCATCAGAATGACAGAAAACAATGATGATATTTCATAAAATGAGTCATATTTCTTTATTTTGAGAATGGAATAGGCGAAATTCCGGTTTTGGAATCACATATTCATATTTAATATATTTAGTATAGTTCAACTTTCTTGAGTAATCATGCATCAGCAGCTAATTGTTACAGCAAATACATTGAGTAGTCCATTCTTTTGTACAAGACTTCGACGGCGATATTATCGAATTTCGACCGGCCGGAGGTTTTAAAAGTCCCCAGAATTTCCGCGAATGCCTCGCTATATCTTCAGTATTCATCAATTTTCTAGTATGAATAGAAACTTGGAATTTGTTGAAATTGCATGTCATATTTTTAATCAGACTGAATATGTTGACTTTTGGAATTTCTACACAAAACGCTGCTTCTGCTATATGGAAATAGTTGAAGAGTAGTTATCATATCAGTTAGAAATTATCCCAACGTTTAAAAAATGGATTTTGGAATATTTTTCTTCATCGCCTATATGAGGAAAGGGGACAATGGGATATTATTCATTAATTTTATGACATTAATTTTTTAGAATCCTTTTCATGATGATACACTTATGAGGTTCGAAGGTGCGTCACTTAAAAAACGCGGTGGCGTTTCCGGCCACGTATTCGCATAGGAAATCGCAACCGCTTGTAGTATAAATTAGAAACTATGTATTGAGGAAGGTCAGTAGTATTTTTTCGCAGACTATTCCAATTCCGACTCATTTTCCAACGAGCTCACTATTTAATTTACCTATTCCATTCTGATTCTGCACTGACGTCCTAAATGAAAACATTCCATTCCGTATCAGCGGACATATTGGCCTTACAGTATCCCATTTACCGGTTTTGGCTATCATTGATTTGTGGTGACAACTGTACGCCGGTTTGCATCACGATCATTTTTGTAAATCTCAATACTGCAATGACATTTGTGTGTTGTCTTTGCTCCTATTACACCTTAAATCTTTGTATATTCGACAGTGTAAAAATGGCCATGTATAAAATAGGAATGTTTGTGGTTATAACTATTGTTATCAGAATCCAATAGTATAAACAAATCATTAAAGAACTTTTCTTATTGTAGTGCACAACTGCGGACAGTCGAGATGAGACGGAAAAATGTTTCGGATTTTTTACCACAATCAGATATGTATATTCTAAATTTTTCTTTAAGGTGTTACACAGGTTTTGGAGGGTAAAAAAGAACATATTTTGTCTAATTATTTTTCGATATAATAGAAGAGTTATTTCATTGAAATTTTAAGCATATAAAAAAACAATACTCGCAGAATATTTTATGAAATTTTCATCCAAAAATTCTCAAAATTTAGCCGTTGAGAACTGGTGTTTGGAGACTCCTGGGAAAGCGCGATGGTTAGGATAATTCGTGATAGCTTCATCTTACATGAAAAAAAACAAATATTTTCTGTTAGTGAGGTAAGTATAGCTCGTAATTGAACGGAGGATCAAAAAAAATTTTCAACTCGAAAGGTAATAAATGGTCTACATTGGTCTAGATTTTACCGAAAATCGTACTGTTTTGCAGACACCTTTGCCGAAAATTCGAATTTCTTTTTTTGTTTATATCTAAATTTTCCAAATTTTGTGATGAAAATTAAAAAAAATATTATTCTCTTATGTGCTTAAATTTTGAAAAAAAATAATTTTTATATTATATTGAAAAACAAGAAGAGAAAATATGTTTTTTTCGCTCATCAAAACCAATGTATCCTTTGAGACGGATAATCTTTAGAACGAGAAATTTTTTCTTTGTGAATATTTTCTTTTGCAGATAATTTTTAAACTCAGAGGAAAATCAACAAGAGTCTGCATTCCATATCTTCATCATTTAACTTTGTCTAATCTCTGGTTCCACCTGAGTTACTATTTTTCTGCACTTTCCAACGTTTGAATCGAGTAATACCGGAATCGGCTGAAGCAGAGAGTTTGAAACTTGATACTTTGTTGGATTTGATGCGAAATATGAGGATTCAACATCATTTATCATTGTTTCTCCTACGGTTCTGCCATAAAAACCGATTATATCCGTCTGACGACATTTCAATTACGTTCTATCAAGAAGAGTTGGAGCAAAGAGTTTGATACTCAAATCTTCTCCAAATCTGCTGCCGATGGAAAAAAAGACTATTATTCGCCGTTGTTTAACTTTTGGCTTGGCGGCAAATATCATTTTCAGACGTTTTTCAACTTTCATCCAGTTTTAATAAAAAAGAGTAGTAAGTGATTTCGAAATTCGATGCGCTCTAAGATTTGTTACCAAGGACAATAATTTTTTATCATTCATCATTACAATCAAGCTCCTGATTTTACTTGGAACATCACTCATATGGTTTTCGACGTGTCAATGGAGTATTCCAATTAGCTGTTACTAAAAGTTTGTAGAACGTATCGTAATCGATTCAATCGATTGTCATAATCTGCCCGAATGAACATTACTTGTTACTATCTAACCATTGAACATGAAACTTATTTAGAACTGATTCACAAAGCGTTGGAAACTTCCATATGGTGTTTGGGTATATCGTACTGATTCCCTAGGAAGTATAGATGTTCAACATAAATTATACGAGTTCGATAGTTGATCGTATGCTATCAAAAGTCTATAAATTAAGCCAATGAGTTCTCCATCGATAAAAATCATGTACGGTTATGCGTGTCTTGAGTTCAACTGCGACTGTACCAATGTTGGTGATTTTTTCTTTTATTACGCTGTCTGTAAATTGAAATAATAGAACTCGTATTTTCGTCAGCAATCTGAAAATATTAACTATATATAGTTATAAACCACAACCTAATTCAAATACTTATTATTACTACGCTCATAAAGTCATTAATGACTTCAAAAATGGTTGAACAAAAATAATATGTCGGCTTCAACAACAGTCGGAGCAGAGAAAAAAAAACCAATTATATAGGAAACAAATCGTGAAATGAATCGGATTATAGAGAATAGACGAGTAAGTCATTTCCAGATATAGTAGATGGACCTGGCTGGTTCTGGACCAGCCAATGAGTAACTGTCGATAATTCCTATATTATCGACAGTCGGGGGGAGGGGGGGGGGGGGGGGGGGGGGGGTGTACAGTTCTGCATTATCGACGGTTGAATTTAACCACAAGGGTTTTTTTTAATTCTCTGGATTGTCGACCGATAGGTTTTATAATTGCACTATAGTATGATGATTTTCGCTGATTGCACTCACGATTATTAGCACTGTTTTAATTATTTTCTGATGGTGGGGACGTAAAATTTTTTAAAACCACACTATAGCATGTTCTTCCGTGGATGCTACTACGCTTATGATAGAAATGTATAATGGTGTACGATATATATTCATCCCCCACCACATATTTCAAACCCCCCCACCACAACGTATTGTCCAATGAACACGATTCAGTGACCATTTCACACCCCCCACCACAACGCATTGTCAATGAACACTATTCAGTGACCGTTATTTCATATTTCGGTGGAAGGGATTATACTTGATGTGTTTCCGTGATATAAAACGATTGATGTCATTCACCATCAATTGATCTTTCAAGAAGGGTGTGTGTCGGCTAGTATGGTGTGTGTGATTCAAGAAAAAAGATGGAAGTGTTTCTCGATGTTGTGGGTTTCCATGATACTTGTTTCTATGATTTTCTACCTAAAGAATTGGCTGCAGTGCCACTGGACTAGTATACCGACCCCGGACTATGGATCCCTGGAACGTGTCTACTATTCAAATGTCCAATGCAATTGGAATGCTTCTCTGAACGATATCAAAGAACGAAAAAGTGCATGGCTTACAACATGCATGGAATGCTCTGGGAATCGGGCGAGATCAATTATCATTTCCTGAAAGACAATGTGGTTAATATCGTGAAGGATGCGAGTGTTGTGTATGTCTTAGGACGGCATACAATATATTGGCCTCGTCTTAAAAAAGACGAGAAAGACACCTCGCTTTTCAGCAAATTCAGCCGTACTACTATTTCGCGAAAGTCATGGTTTTGCACCATATCTCGCCTTACTTTATATATAATCAAAGAAAATAAGGACAGCCACTGCCAGCACGAGTCCGACCTCAATTGGGACCCCGCACTACAGTTGCTAGTGCCGGGCTGGTGGGTCCCTCCCATGCTCCCCAAGTTTTTAAGGTACCTGGGTCTAGGGCACCCTGCTAGCGGACCGAGGGGACACGCAGACGTCCCCTGGTTATGGCGAACCTCCGCTACGTAGCTGGGATGCATGTCGTGGGGTTGCTTACTTCCCCAGAGCTCTTGAGCCCTCTTGCGACACTTTTGTAATTGAGTGATGGTGATGATGATGGTGATGAGGCGAAGGAAGAAGAAGAAGAGAGAAGAAGAAAAAAAAAAAAAAAAAAAAAAAAAGGTTCGCTGTGCCTGAGTCGCGAAGTCTTCCGAAGTTGCGGTTTGTCCGCGAAGATTACGGGACCGCAACCTGTTACCAGTGCTCCGACACATCTGATATGGAAAACCCTCAATTACGTGGTGAGTTTTTATTCTACCTCAAAACTTTCTGCCTGTTTTATGAACATGACAGATTCGCAAAATTCGGCAAACACTTGATAGTTATTCTCATTTTTGAATAGTTCTTTCGCTATTCCTGGCCAAGTCTTATCTACTACTTTTATCGCCATCATTGACGTTCTTTGGGCTTCAAACTTCTCGCAATCTATAAGTGTGTGTATCGCATTATCCTCGGTCCCGCACATTTCACATAGTGGGCTTTCGGTGAAGCCGAAAAGCGCCCGACGCTCTCTGAACGCACCGTGGCTTGTTATTATTTGGGTGACCCAGTGGTCCGGACGAACCCATTTCGCATCTAGCCGTTCTACTATGCTAGGAAAGAATGCAGCTGCGACACGGCCGCAGTCCGAAGTGGTCCATCGGGCCTGCCATCTCGCTGCTACCTGACTTCTAAGTTCTGCGTACACGCCTTCGTCGTTTGCTGTGTACGTGACCTGTTCTACTGTAGCTTCGCCCCGAGTGCGAAGCTCGTATCTCGCTTTACGTTCGTCCAGCATAAGGTCAATAGGCGCCGCACCCGCCAGCACACAGAGCGCATCATACGATGCTGTTCTGTAGGCTGATGTTGACGATATGAGCGCTCGTCGCTGGAGGGCCCTCAAAGATCTCATCTCTCTCCCGCCTACCAGGTCCAACCATCCTGCAGCAGCATAAGTGACAACAGGCAGGAAGAAACCCTTATAAATCGTTGAGAGAGCATTAAATCTTAGCCCCCAAGTCCCTTTTGCCAGACTCCTAAGTCGCGCAAACAGAAAGTCGCACTTCCTTCTCCGGTCCGCAATATGGGTGTTTATTCTAAGCTGCCTGTCGAAGTATACCCCCAAGTACCTTACCGTATTCTTGAACGAAATCGCCTTGCCATTTATAACTATTTTAGGTGGTTTACTAATGAACCTAACATTTTTATCCTGCCTACGTTTCCTGTCTGGTCTATCGCCACCATGTGGACCAACTGGTCTTTTACGTCGCCATTCACACTTTAAAATAATGGCTTCTGTCTTGCTTTCAGACAGTTTTAATTTAGCCGAATCACACCATTCCTTAATCACATTCGCAATCTTAGGACGGCATAATGCAGAATGGTTGAGCCAATTTACTGAATCATTGAGAAAAGTACGCATTATTGATATGAGTCGTGATTGCATTATCTTTTTTCGCCGAACTGCGCAGTAGGCAATTTTTCGGACAAAAGGAATAGGTAGAGCGGGGAGGGGACCACACTATAA
The DNA here is from genome assembly GCA_958496275.1 of Zele albiditarsus. Taxonomy (NCBI): domain Eukaryota; kingdom Metazoa; phylum Arthropoda; class Insecta; order Hymenoptera; family Braconidae; genus Zele; species Zele albiditarsus. Next base: position 762,019 of record OY292417.1, read on the forward strand.
GAAACTGAAATTTGTTCATGCACGCAGTCTACAGGTTTAATTCGAAGAATATATACCAGAAATCATCATGGATGTTCCGAAGACATTTACCATCGAGGAAAAACAACTGTTGCTGTCGTATCCACCATACATTTTACATTACGAGGATATCATTCAAAAATATATATGCCCTAATCTTGATGAAGATGAATTAAATTTCATTGAAGATATAATACATTTCCATGAGAGCGTGCTAATGATTCAACGTCTACGGAAACAACGAACGATGGAGGAGAATAATGGTGCAAAGCATGCAGTTTGTTCAAAGTGCCGATTTACACGTGGCAGTTTCGGTGTAATTAGAAGAATGGCTGCTGACGTGTTAAAGAATGCCAACAATATAATGATGATAATGTATCGGCTTGTATGTGAAATTAAAGACAAATTAGCCCTTTGTGCTAAGATTGATACTGACGTCTCCATGGCTGAAAAGTTAGTGTACATGGTGTTAGAAGAATCAGAGCATATGATTATGGGTGCTGAACAATTGAAACAATTTATAAAAGATAGAGAGGTTGGATAAAAAAAAATATTACAGTTATATATATATATATATGCATATCATTTTATTTTTTGATTCCTTTCACACATGTTCATTATACTTATTGAGTAGGCATTTTATTCTATACCAATTTGCGTACAGAACCGCTGATGGGCTTATATTCAACTATGCGATCGTGCGAGATCAAACAATAAGCTGGAGTTTGTGGGGGGGGGGGGGGGGGGGGGGGGAATTGATGGGCAGACTCAAATTCAATTCTCACATCTGCAGGTCCACTTTTTATATTCTCATTTTGTTTAGAACAATCAATAACAATGAGCGGTGCTTGTGTTGCAAATTTGGCCTTTGTCAGTATGGGATCTGCTTCTTTACCATAGTAAGATTGTTGAAAGTTTGTATACATATCATATAAAATGGCGTATTGATTGCGTTCAAAATCAATATTCAAATTTACATATGGATAAGATTGGGAATTCAAGAAAACTTTAACATCTTTCAAACTGCAGTGATCGAAATGACTACTATTCTTAGTCGGGATATTTTTTCGTCCAGTCTGAAATCCTAGGATGATGTAGCGCGGTTTCACCAGTTGTGTTGTAGTCTTCACAACCCATACGTTGTTCGTAGATGCAGGCAGCAGCGGGTACTCATATAATTCCCAGGAGCGAAAACTCTAGGTGATAGATGGATCCTTGGCGATATAATTGAGCATTTGAATTTTTTGTGTGTCCGAGACTTTGATATATGGAATTAACCATTCAATTTATTGGATGCTGAGTGCAATATTCTCAGCTGCAGTTTGGTATATGGCATTCAAATCGGTATTTGCTCTTGTGAGAATCAATTCATGCTTGGCATTCACAATAATTTTATGATAATCTTCAGCAAATCCTAGTATTAAATTCAATGGTATAGAGATATCAAAATATCCATTGGCATCGATTATCTTGACCTTGTCGTCCTCTTGCAACCATCCAGCATTCTCCAACAGATAATTTTGCTCAGATCGAATTGAAGTATATCCTTTCATTAGGGATGTTATACCCACATTTTTACATCGATCAGTTTCAACGTGTTTGAGATATTGCTGAAAATGAGAGAGCAGTGACTGAAATTGAATGTTATATTATTAAATATAATTCGCCGGAAGCTAAGATGGAATTTTGGTGACGGATCAAGTTTGAATGCGTTTAACAAATCTATTTATTATAAATTCAACACAAGAAAGATCACAGATATGTTCACAAATTATTACTGATATTAATTGCACTGAGTCAAATTGTTCTGAGTGTTCGAGTAGTCACTGAAATGTAGCTAATATTTAAACACTGATTACCACGCGGTTGCACGATGCACGCTCGATGAGTCTAATGAACTGTATGAGACACTGAATTTAATGCCGATACACACACTTGCTAACAACGTGGGCAATAAGTTGATCTGAATTATTGCGCTTCTGATGAAGATGCACTAACTGCTGAAGAAACACAATTTTCTGAGCTGAACTGAAGATGAGTTGAACTGAATACTGAATAATAACTGGGCGTAGCTGAAAAACACGTGTGCTTGCACTGATGCTCGTGGTCGAAGTGATGCCGGCAATTTTCTTTCCGGCCTCGTGTTGTTGAGCGAATGTGGTCTGACCATGACTGTGAATTTTCTGATTGGCCGCGCATCTCAGCATGCGCGTGCACATGGTCAGACCGGCTCAAAGTGGTTAGCGCACGCAACAGGTGCGCCTACGCATGAGCAGTTCATCAAGAGTGAGTCGCGCGTGCGCTATGCAAGTAACTGCGCGACTCACTCATCCTCCTGGATTGGTTAGCGCACGTAATAGGTGCGCCTACGCATGAGCAGTTCTACACGAATGAGTCGCGCGTGCGCTATGGAAATTACTGCGCGACTCATTCATCCTCCTGGACAGTGCATAATTATGGTCACTCGACTGACTGCACGAGTGAGCCAGGAGGTGCTGCCACCATGCTCGTGTGGCATTCGTATCAATTACTGAACACAACGGCATTCAATTCATAACGAATCTCTTCAAATAGATGACATATAGCCATATTCACTAATGCTGTTGTTGCAACTGCAGAAATATTATTGTCATTTTTCGTTAATCTCCCAAAAATATGTAATGAACTCTTGCTAGGTAATAAACACAAATCCTGATGCTGTACTGCAATGCGTATCTCATCACTATTGTTGAATGTTGCCGATGCAAATGGCTGATGTTCATGCACCTCATAATGTGCAATAGATTCATCGAATACAATGGCTTTATGTATTGCTAAGATTTTCTCCATGGTATTAAACACACAAAACAGAAACAGCAGAATTTTATTGTTTCCCACGTAGTTTCAGGCCGAGACTCTTCACCAGTAGAATGTTCTGATGTGTTAGCGCCCCGCTTGGTATACGACGACTGATGTGTTTTCGGCATATTCCACCACTTTTATAACCACCACCATAAAATGACGATGCTTGCGACACTGTTTCACCCGTATTATACACTATACCCATCATCAATTCATTGACTTCAGATGTAATCTTATTGTTATAACCTCACCACGAAAATTCACTAGGTGTCCGTCTTGATCAACTATTTGCAGCTGCAAATGATGTATTGCTTGGACGGTGATTGGCATGTAAATGACGTGTGATGGCACTTCAATGATCTTATATCCTGGTGGGACGATGGGAAAAAATTCATGAATCGTATGCACTAGCTGATCATTGATATATGCCCCCGTTGTTATATTACACTCCACACGAAGAGCATTCACCTTGAGTATTGTAACGGGTAATTCTGATTTGTGTGTGATGCTTGGTTCAATTATACGCGGTTTGAATCCAAGCAATCGTCCAATAGAATTTTCATGGATAAAATTTATAGGAACATCACACTTGATTTCACAACACAATTCATTATTATTGGGTTTGAGCGAGAATGATATGTTTGGCAGTGCTTGCTGTAGAAAACTCTCGATATCTTCAATTTCATAGCTTCCAATGGGTATGATTGTTATGTCATCCTGTCCTCCATTTCTTACTAGATAAAACTTATTATTATTCTCGTCAATATTAGGGATTGAGTTGAATGTTAACAATTCAATGAGTCCTAAAACATAAGTTTTATTTGGGGAGAGTTCAATTGGTGGAAAATATTGAGTCTCAAGTGTTGATGATCCCCCCGACACAGTCAACGTCAACGAATCATCCATGACTGATGATCAATCACTGTACAACCATCATTTTATAGCTGTTTAGTCAAGAATTTCAAGCATAGGTGTCCGCATATCACCGTATTATAGTCTTGATATGTTTCATAATTATATTTAACCCTACCAACATCGAGATATTCTATCAGATCTTGAGGCGGTTGTAAATTACCAGAGCTATCAAAATAAGTGACATCATTATTTTTGTTTGAATATGCCACCCAGTGTGTGCCCGGTCCATCTTTATCATCTAGATTGACTATTGCTGTCTCATATTTCCATGGCCCACTTGTTGGTAAATTATTTCGCATGAATATCCCGCGAAAGTGTGGAATTTTCATTATGTGTGCATATTTCATGAGATCTGCATCAGTTAAAGCTCGATGTGGTAGGTCTACATGTTTTTTGGTGATCGCAAGTAAAGACCCAAACCTTTCTTGTAAGGCTTCAAATACATTCCTTTCCCCACTGTGACGTCTTCCATTCTCTTATTATGTCGTTTACTCTCTTCCAATTGACGTTTCGCTGCACTCGCATCATTCACAGTTTTTGCTATACCAGCAGCACCACCAGCTAAACTCCCAACAGCACTGAGTCCAGCAAACATAGGTATGAGAAATGGTAGGATGCCACCTATTTTCGATGGTACTGGCAATATGCGTGGTGGTAAGCCAACCTTCTCTTTCCACCAGCTTTTTTCACAGCCGCACGCGCACCAATCAGTGCTGATTTGAATACATCTCGACCAGAGTGCATTGAATTCTTGGATTCTTTCATAATTTGTTTGAATGATGTGGCAGGCTTCAATGAATTGTTCTTCTTCTTCTTCACTTGCCTCTTCCTCTTTTTGCGCATCCCCGCACCAAGTTTTGATTTCACATTCATGATTTTATTCACACTCCAAGCTACTGCTTTCTCGCCAACACTAGCGTCTTTAGCGTGGACACGTTGCAAAGCTCTTTCAGCAAGCAATCTATCAGCTTTATTTCTCAGAAATATTATCGCGATACTTTGAATAAGCAATATCGTGATCCTTGCATGCAGCATCGAGAGGGTTGATTCCCGGATCTCCACGCGCCAATCTTTTTGATAATTTTGTGCCTGGTCCACACTATTGATAGCCCGGAACATGTAATTCTATAGGAAGCTTGTTAATAATACTATTGACGAGCCCCTCACCTTGAGTACTATATTTCTGTCGTGACATGTGTATACACTGGTAGTCGTTCAATAACTGATAACAAGTTATCAACTGTTCATCTTTATATATGGTAACCAATTCGCTTCAAGTAATATAAAAACATAATTTGTATCAGCCAATCAGTTAGTTGTAATCATGATGGTGCGCGAGAAACAACTAGCTAAAGTTAAATTTGAGAAACAGGGAACAAAATTACCAATCATGAATTTCGATGAACAAATTGTGGAAGAAAAAGACAAGAAAAAGAGACGTCATGGTAAATTATTGCCAAATAGTATGCGAGCTATTTTTTGTGGTCCGTCAAATTGCGGCAAGACCAATGCACTTTTAGCACGCATCACTCATCCTAATGGCTTAAGATTTGAAAATGTCTATGTCTATTCAAAGTCACTCAATCAACCGAAGTATCAATATCTAGAGAAAATATTGAAACATGCAAAGGGTATTGGATACTTTCCATTCAGCGATAATGAAGAGGTAGTCAGACCAGAAGATACTCGACCAAATTCCATCATGATTTTCGATGATGTTGCGTGTGAGAAACAAAACAACATAAGAGCATTCTTCTGTATGGGCCGACATAGAGATGTGGACTCATTTTATCTTTGTCAAACTTATACCCGCATTCCTAAACATCTAGTACGTGATAATGCCAACTTAATTGCTCTATTTCGACAAGATGAAATGAATCTCAAACATATCTATGATGATCATGTCAACATAGACATGACATATGCACAGTTCAGAGACTTATGTTTAGTATGTTGGAATAATGATAAATATGGTTTTGTCGTTGTTGATAGGGATAGTGAGCTCAATTTGGGTCGATATAGGAAGGCATTTGACTGTTACATACGTATAAATTGAGTGTGCATGAAAATGATGGCTTTAGTTATATAGCGAACTTGAAAGCATCAACATGAAGAGGGTGGAAGAAAAAAAAAATCTCAGATAACAGGACGTATTGAGTCAAATAGTGATGTGATTCGACAAAAGCATAGAATGATCAAGTCTGGTAGAGATACTTCAGAACGAGCAATGAACGAAGTCTTCAAACCTATAGTGACACCTCTAGAGAAATTAGTGACAGCATCGAAGCAAATGAAACAAGAAATAAAGAATGAAATGGCGGATATCCGTGTGGAAAAAGGAGACGAAGAGGAAGATAACCAATTTTATGCAACAGCTCAGAATAATGATGATGATGATGATGATGATGTGGAGTTAAATGCAACGGCTGGGGAATTCAAGCCGGATGAAATACAATCTGTCAGTTCACCTATAAAAAAAAACATCAGAACAAAATAATTTGGCTGAAACATATATAAAGACCCACTTGCAACATAAAACTGCGAATAGATTCAGCGTTCGCAAATTGACTGATCAAATTTTGATGATGGGTAATTCTCCTATATACTTCACACATAATGCCATAAGTGTTGCAAATAAACGTTATGATGAAACGCCAGGATTACTTGAACTATTATTCAATAAAACACCAAATGACTCAATCATACGTGAGAGTGATCGAAAGAATTTCATAGATATTATTAAATCAACCTATACCACCATCAGCAAACAGAATGAGTACGAGATCAGGCAAAGCATTACCTTATTATAAAATTGCTAAAAAGAGGAAAGTACCAATTGATTATGTCTATTGGGATGAGCCGAATGAACTTGTTAATCGTCTTAGACTACTCTTAGCATCTCAAGCAGCAGGCAATACATGTCATACGAATGAGATAGTTTCCATTATTGAAGAATTACGTGAGGCTGGAGTCATTTATTAATCAATGTTCCAGCCATTTTCATTCATTCATGTGTCAACAGTCGAAGAGATTGATGATAAAAATGAGTGTGGATATATTTGGGCGAAAATTCAGAAAAAGTGTTGAGAAAAGTAGTCGTGGACCGCCTGGTTATGGATTCCGAGTTACTGCTGATGGTCAATAAGATATAGATAGTAAGAGATTGTGTAATGTAGCTGGACCTGAAAATACAAATGATGCTGTACCTTTTGGTGTAATGATGACTGTTATAAATTCCGAAGTGGAACAGATTCGTCGAGATCTATCATCATTGTCTCAAAATATCGACATTCGAGAACATAATCTGCGTAAAGTCTTGAAGCAACAACGTGATTTTATTGAAGAAGGATTGATCAAACAGTCTGAAGCCATTTCACGTTTGGCAGCTCAAGAGAAAGCAGGACAACGACACGATTTGTAGATATGAATAGGAAGACCGTATTGGTTAGTGAGTTACATAGACCTGCGCGTGTAAATTATACGCGACGTCACGTTGACATGAGAGGATTGGATGAAACTTGGCAGGCAGATCTCGTTGACATGTTAGCCTATGCAACCAAAAACAATGGTAATAAGTACATGTCAACTGTAATAGATATCTTTTCGAAATTTGCATGGGCTGTACCTATGAAAACGAAAAATGGTAAAGATGTTACGAGAGCAATGAAAAGTATCTTGGAAACTGAACGAACACCAAAAAAATTACATGTTGATCGAGGAAAAGAATTTTACAATGAAGAATTCAAATCTCTGATGAAACAACACAATATCGAACTGTACTCAACATTCAGCAATTTAAAGGCTTCAATATGTGAACGTTTCAATCGTACGTTGAAGAATAAAATGTGGAAACAATTCAGTTTGCGTGGAACATATAAGTGGATTGATATATTACCCGATTTGATGGTGGAATACAATAACACGAAACATCGAACGATTGAAATGAAACCGGAGAATGTTACAGCACAGAATGAAAAAATATTGCTTCGCACTGTGTACAAGCATCATCAAGTAGTTGAGAAGCAAAAACGAAAATTCAAAATCGGTGATAAAGTTCGAGTGAGCCGATATAAACATGTATTCGAGAAGGGCTATACCCCAAACTGGACAACTGAAATTTTTACCATCGATGAAATAATGAAGACTAAACCACCAACATATAAACTTATCGACTACCAAAATCAGCATATCGATGGATGTTTCTATGAAGAAGAACTCAGCAAAGTTGAATATGCTGATGTATATCTCGTTGAAAAAGTGCTGCGTAAACGTGGCAATGAAGTTTATGTAAAATGTTTAGGTTTTGATAATACCCACAATAGTTGGATAAATAAAAACGAATTATAAAAAATGAATATTGTTATTATTATTATTATTTATTGAACAAATAATTGCTTTCCTTATAACCTATTTACATCTCACTATCATCATCAGTACCATTATTATTATTATCATAACCCCACGGTAATGTGTCAGTCGTTTTATTAGAGATCATTCGCTTATCATCCATATAACTTGAGGCTCCTTTTCGCTGGAGGATCGTAGTCACTTCGTGACTTTTACTTCTCATTAAATATTGGTCAATCGACATACAATCTTTATTGAAAAGACATTGCTTATAGTCGTGGAAAGTTATCATTCGTAATGCCGACTTTTTAATCCCCTCAGCCTTCTTTCTCTTATCCTCATTGTTATCATTCAATATTTTGAAAGCATACAGTTTAGCACGTAATCCTACAAATTCAGTCATTATTTTCCATTATTTTCATCTTTCATCAGCCCCAATACTTTCTTATTTTTCACACGTAATCACACGTATCAAATTTATGTATATCTCGCTTCATAATCTCATATACATCAGGTTTAACTAAATCATATATTAAACTATCCGTATCAGTGTATAATAATTTCGATTTATTACCAGGGAAGACGTTCTTCATATAGTTATAATGAAAATCATATATGAAAATTTTCGAAACATCTAGAATTGCGAAGCCTATGTAAATTGGTTTATTAAACTTGACTCGAACACGTTTCATTTCAATAATGACCATATTTTTTTCAAAGGTAATCTGACTGTGGAAATTGGGCTTGGCTATGTATGCTCGTGCACCAAAAACACCACCCCAATGGGTTATTATGCTAACATCTTTATGCTTACGAACATTCTCCATGGTTTTACCAAAAACTGCATTATTCATTAGCTTAAAGAAATCTTTTTCAAATTCATTTTTTGATTTTTTTCTCAAATCGGTATTTAAGTCTATATACCTTTTCAACCATGGTGATTGTTGAAACTCAAGTGTTCTATGAATTTTTACAAGTTTCATACCTAAGCTCAAACATTGTTTTAAATTTCTATAGTGAATAATATATTTATTTTTTGGTAAAAGAGTCGTTGCCAATTTTTCACATTTCCCCGTTGGTGGCATGAAGTGATGAGGACATAACAGTAAATCACGGTGCAATTCATGCAGTTCAATAGGATATTCTAAATCTACCTCGAAAATATATCCAATTGGTGAATCGTTGGGTATATTAGATATTTCTTCTACATTCATAGATCTATCACACTATTTGAACCCTCCATATGGTAGATATTCACTCATAGCAGCGCCATATAAATTATTGACATCAAAATACATTATATAAGATTGATCTTTCGTTAGATCATAACTCTCACCCATATATTTATTATTGGCCTTTGCGTAACGGTTTGAGCACTGTGACACACCACCCCTAATACCTTTCTCTATATACAATAACATTGAAGGATCAGTTAGAAGTTCTAGCTGTATTCTTGTATACTTGAGCATTGCATCAAAGGCGAATCCTGGTGCTGTATAATAGTGTAGCGGATCAAGATTGTATATTGAGAAGCAGTTACGTCGGAAATTTTCAAATATATCAGCTAATAGTAATACATCGGTTTTAAGAGAAAGATCGGAATATTCTCCTAGTGTTTTTATATGAAATTTATTCCAAACTATGTTTGCATGCTCATAACTTTCTTCTGAAATTTCACTATCATTTAATTTAGAATGAAATTCTTCTCTCTCCGGTAACTGATTCTCATCAAGTTTTTTCCAGTCATCAATATACTCATATGGAAAAACCCCCTTCTTCGTTACCAACTCAAATTGTTCATTATCATTATAAAACTTGCGTGTAACTAATTCGTCATCACTATTGAGATTGGATGCTAATTTATCTATACTACTTGCCATGAATCTCAATGAGTCTATGAATCGTAATTGAATTTTTGTACTGTGAAATTCTTTACTAAATGATATATACCTCTCTTTATTTATTGGTAGAACACTGACTGAACCCTTCAGTATCTTGAGCGAGACATTCAATTATAAAATGAGAGTCGTACCCAGATAAATTATGAAATACAATCGGTAAGTAGTATGGTTTTGTATATTTCATATTGCAATTGTTATGTGCAGCACCACGATATCTGCCAGTAAGATGACAATGATCACGATGCCTTACGTCAGATTGTGTAAAGGGTTTTTCACATAATGACATAAAATTGCGTTATTAAATTCGTGTATTTGTATATTAGATAGTGGTTTCATTGAGGCAATGTTCAAGTAAATTTTATAAACCTTTCGTGCTATAGATTCTAATTCAGAAACAAACCATTCAATACACTTGCTATCACGCATTGATTTGACCTGCGATAATTTATCATCATATGAACAAAGTAAGTAGTATGCGATGCTACATGGAATGTGTTCTTGTGATCCGTTTATATCCCCAGGCTTTAAAATACACTCTAAGTCCGCGTAAACTACGAATGGTACAGGCTCTTTATATTTATGCTGCTTGAATGATAGCATTTTTTCTTTTTCAGTCGGCATGATAACTCGAATAGTTTTATTTCTATTGAAACAATCTAACTTATGTTCATTGCATTTCTCTTGTGTTGGAAAATGCCATAAACATCTATCACAGATATATTTCTTTCTATTATTTTGTGATATTTGGTTTGAAACTAATCGTGATAAATCCTGAATCCAAGCAAAATGATATATTTTCTTCGACTTATACTTATCATCATCAGCATCATCAACATTCATATCGATATTAGAACTAACCATCAATAAATGAATAGTTGATTTATCACTATCATTATTACTTACATGATATGGGACGATATAACGTTTTTTCCCCTCATCTTCGATACCATAGACATTTATAGATAAATTATTCGTTCGCTCAAATACTGGTATTTCACGTAATGTAATTGGAAAAGTTAATCCATCAATATTGAAACCAGCTTCACTGAAATGTTTGTGTGATTGTATCCTATCCTTATGATACATTAATCGTCTCTGTATATGAATAGAAGATATCTCATCATCACACGTGCCCATTTTTCCTTCTTGTTCTATATGAAGAGCTGCGGCTACACTCCATAAGAAACAAAACTCGTCGTTATTCTTGATATTTATTACGGCTTTTTTCAATTGAATGAATCTTGGTATATCCACGTATGTTGATAAACCCCCTCGTAATGTGATGTATTTATTGATGATGATGATCAAGTTTACGATTTCAATCATAGCCCAGCCAGAATCACGTCCCTGAAACTCCTCCACTTGCGTTAATAAATAGTCACCCACATTGTTACTGTACCACTGGTCCAGATCTGTTGATGGGAAAATTGCCGCATTTGCCGTATTGAAATATTTAATTTCTTCAACTGCACCGCCATCTTTCACATTTTCGAACTTGCATGCCAATATGACATTCACTTTGATGTTTGTCGGAATTTCATCAATTTTCCTAATGAAGATGCTCCTTGCATCTGATTAGAATTGACGTAAATCAATGTGTTGAAGATTCGTTATGACCGCAGTTCGCATTCGTGTATTGAATGCGGATGGTAATTCATCCCATTGAACGTTTGCATCATCAATTCGAACATAACACAAATTATATTCACGTTTTTTGCTTGTCTGGATTTCTGTCAGGTTGCTTCATTGAATTTTGTTGTAAGCGAACGAAGATGTGAAACCACTGTTTGCAATTGATTTTTTGCTCCAACAGTTAAATTTTGTGAACGTAAGATTTTCGTTAAACATTTAATATTCTCAGCACCGATTTTCTGCCACTTAGCAATTTGAATGTTGCGTTCAGTACCAATGTTTAATGTGATACACATCTTGTATGCCTCCTCCATCAATTTGATGAGTGTTGAATATCTTTTTTTCCGCTCTCCAGCATGCTCACACTCATGCTGCTGCTTAGACGTTGAGGGTTGTTGCTGATGTTCGTCACACATTTTTTGACATAACTTTCTTGAAGACACTCGTGAAAATACACTTTTGATTGTTTTTCATGAGGGAATGAAGAAATACGTTGAGATTCATGCTATTTATGCTGTAGGAAAGATGTTTGAGTGGGAGTGTTCATACATCTAATGGAACAAAGTCAAACAAAGGAATTGCGGTAGTTCTGTGAATGGTGATGTCATGTCAAACATGAATATAAACAAACATGAACGAATATAAACAATAAGTTCTGTGAATGATGATGTCACGACAAAAATATGAATTGATATAAACAAATATGAACGAATATAAACAATAAGTTCTGTGAATGATGATGTCACGACAAAAATATGAATTAATATAAACAAACATGAACAAACAATAAGTTCTGTGAATAGTGATGTCACGAGAAACATGAACGAATATATAAAGAAACATGAACGAATATATGAACAAACATGAACAGGAAAATAACAGTTCAAGAACCAATCATTTGGATGGATATAACCAAACAAAGAAGTCGCAACGGTTTTTTCCGCCGTGGGGATCCAATCGTATTGCTTATATTGATACACAAAGAAGTCTCAACTGGTTTTCCGCGGTGGGGATCCAATCATTCGACTAGTATGCTTGAACAAGAAAGTCATGCGTGTGGCCACAAAGTGGGGATGCTATTATAAAAAAGCTTTGGAATAAGCTCACATCAATTCATTTTTTCGTTTGGCAACTTGCTGAAAGACATAGAGTTTCAACCTAGTCATCCTGATCTAGAGATACGTAATTACACATTCATTTTTAACATGAATTTTGATAAATTAAATGAAGTTGGTCGAGCGGCGAATTTTGCACCTACCAAACCATGGAAAGAGTTGGAAGCTGGAAAGAAGTATCCTATCACTGGAATAAAACCCGTCAACACCAAATATGGAAAGAGTATTGTGATGACTCTGTGTGATAATCTCGAGGAATTCGATGTATTCTTACCATTGCGGATCGTTAAATATCTATTGAAGAACTCAAACGAATATGAAGCATTGGCTGAAGGAGTGTTGAAAGGGATCATGATTCTGAGTTACATTGGAGGCCAAAACGGAGAATGTGAATTTTCTGCAGTTGAGCTATAATAAAATAATCATAAGTGTTTTTTCAACTAATATGTATGCACTTTATATAATAATACTGGTTTTTGTCTCTATTATATTCAAGGGATAATAAAAAGACAAAAATATCAATCTATCTTTTCTATATATTTTGTTTTGTTTTTTAATTTTTTAGAAATATATTTAGAAACATTTTAATAATCAAAACTAGATTCATACCATACTAACATTAATTGAAAAATATATATTTATGTATTAATAATAATAAAAATAAAAATTAACACGAAAGTTTTGTTTGGGTGGTTTTTTAATTTTTTAGAAATATTTTTAGAAACATTTTAATAATCAAAACTAAATTTATACCATACTAATATTAATTGAAAAATATATAGATATATATATTTATGTATTAATAATAATAATAATAAAACTATCGTGAAAGTTTTTGAAATTTTTGTCACTATTCTTCCCTATCAAAGCCATTATTGTCATTATCACTATTATTGTCACTATTATCACGCAACCCACTGCCACTGAACCCACTATCATCATCTTCATCAGCATCATCATCATCAGCCTCATCGTCTCCGTTGATTGGATCAACATAAATACCCATGTTATTTAGAATTGGCAGTTGACCCCACTGTTCCTCGAAGGATATTAGTACCAGTGGTAGGATGTACCCAATCGCATCAGGGCGTCCATCTCCTTCAATCCTTATCCTTTTGAACCACCACATTGTTGCCACATTGCACATCACAAGACGAGCGGCTATGGCGTTGCGTGTAATGACCAATCCCTCGAAACTCGCCCATCTATCTAGATACTCCTCCACTTCATTTTGGACCCCCTGCAGCAGCCAGGCATCACCCACTTGGCCAATGTACCACTCTCTCGGTACACGCACCGTATATTTCACCATTATTTTTGGGATTCTGAAAAAACGTTAACAAAAATTAAAACGTTCGGCATAGATTAATTAGAGGAAATCATATAAAAAATTATGAATTCACAGGAAACCTTGTATGGAAGATTAATCAGAGAAAAATGATGAATTGACAGGAAATCTTGTATGAAAGATTAAATAGAGAAAAATTATGAATTTACAGAAAAAGAAAAATATGAATTTGCAGAAAATAGTGAATGCATTCTCTGATACTTACGAATTCATTGCTGTTTTTTTCATTTCTGTTGATATTTGGCTCCTTTCCGTTGATGCTTGTATTTTTCTTTCTGTTGATGCTTGTATTTTGTATTTTCTGTCGTTTATTTCTCTTTTAATTGTTTCACTTTTGAGACTTATTCTTTTCTATTTGTTTTCCGTTGCTGCGAATATTCTTTCTGCTCTTTCTATATCCCACGGATTCTTCGGTCATACTGATGAAAAAACACTTCTTCAAATATATTTGGCCATGCACTTTTTCTCCCTCCACAAGTTTCTCGGTATCCAAAAAATGTTTGATCACAAAGAGTACGTGATAGTGTTCTTGTTTATTTATGTTTATTCCATGGAGTTTTATCACTACTCATATGTCATTCAATGATGATAGAATACTGGTTCAATCTCCATACATATAATTGTTAGGTGCAAACTTATGCGCATACACTATGTATAATTTTTTCAGATAATAATAATTATAAGGACATTCACTGCAAAAGTGGAAAAACATAAAAAATGTTCTTCATCTCTAGGTATTGTTACGTCCTGAGTGTCGATGTTACTTATTCGGCTGAATTGCCAAATGTTACTCGGGAAATGATGAAAACAGTTATTTATTTTAATTGAATTTAGAGAATAGTCCGAATTGGTATTGGGATCGTTGCTTGCTATGCCGCGACCCGCGGTTGAAGCAAGAAGGATTTGAATTTATGATTTAATGATATGAAAGGTTCTTTTAGTTAAGATTATCACTCGTTTATTAATTATTCACTAAACATCACAATTATCGTTGTTTATTATCTCGCTCACAATAATATCAATATAACAATTTATACACTTATTCACAATGTTGATTCGCAATTTAGAGATCTCGCAACCTTTGATTATTAGTTGTCGAGTTGAATTGATTCTTTGAGTGCGAACGCGTTAACTGTGGTTAGGTGATAATAACCTTAGCGAACTGGAATTATACTGATCGCGTTGGCGAGTTTGAATTGATAAAATAACGTGAGCTTTACTTCTAGAGCAGTTCTCAAAAGATTGGAAAGATGATTGAAATGATTTTACTTGCAATGCTTGAAGCTGTTTTACGTCTGCTCGTTGGCATAGAAGTGAAGTGGAAGAGCGAGAGCTCGGTATTTAAGAACTGCGGAAAATCCGCGTCAGCAATTTGGGTCCGTGCGGACTTATTCTAATTGAATGACTTATTCTAGCTGTTTTGATTCGCTGTTAATTATCTAACTGTCTATCATTGGACAGAAGGTCCAATGGTGGGGTGAATCTCAACTCTAGTCTAAAAAGCTGAATCAGCAATCTAGTTTTTCTCACGCAAATGTGAGTGAATCTGAGAGGTGTCTCATACGTGTCGCATTAAATTTTATAAAAGATATGAAGTTATGGAGTCGCAATGATGTTTCTAGTTTCGACGGTTAAATTAGTGATAATAATAATTATTCTTATAGTTTAAACATTCCTTCTTTTTAAATGGTTGTCTCAGCGGGTTCATATTCTGCAACTTAATGGGATTTATTCATTGAGTTGTTTCCCACGATTGTTGCACTGCGCGTGAGCGTGACAACAGTAAAAAGAAAGAGGAAAAAAATGATGCATCGCTAGCTTATGAGTGGGGAATCAAATATAGATAAAAAAAGTATAGTAATCTTGATTTGATGGAGGTGGGAATTATTATGAATAACACGAGGTCACTCAGGACCTAACAGTATATTGAAATCATCTCCATATCATTTGGCATTTGAAGAAAAGAATTTGTTGATATGAAGCGGAGGAAATATGAAATTTAAAAACATTTTGCCGAATAGTTCAAAAGCCTCAATGCTAGGTGGTGCTGCAATCAACTTCTCTAACACATGATTTTATATAGGTGACGCTGCAGTCTACTTTTCAATCGTCTTTTTCAATCATATGACAATTTTGAGGAGGGGAAATTTAAGATGTAATAGGGGGCGCTGTGATCAACTTTTTTCAATCATATGGTTCTATGTAAACATTTCAAATATGTCGAGGAGGGAAAATTCAATGAAAACATTTCAATTTGCAGTAGAGAATACGTTTATTCATTGGCAATCATAATTTTCTTTTTTACAAAATGCACAATCTTTAATGTATGGAATATCATTGAAAAACTCGTCATAATCAGGAGCAATTGCCTCATAATGTTTATGACATCGTCGATATGCAATGATATCTTCATCCATCCATAATTTCATGTATAATTTATTCCAAATATTGTTGATCTTATCCGACGCATATTTTATTAGGAATTCCTTTGGAAAATATGTAATATCTTCCGCTTTCATATCTTCTATTCTTCCATCAAGTTGGTAAAATATTTCCATTGAACGACCAATTGACGGATGCTGAATTTGCCTTGTAACGAACCATTGTTTCAAAAATTGTACATTTGTATGAGCACAATGATAAATAGGTCCACTTTTCCGATATCCATGATAATTGCAATTCATAACTTCATTGTATTTAATTGACGGACAGTTGAAATTCTCAAGATTAATTACTGTTTTGGTGCTATTTCCAATTATGTTTGATAGTCATTGTTTTTTTTTTCAGCTCCTTTGACATAAACGTAAGCAACATTCTTCAATAATTGTTGTAGAATCATATGATGTTTTCCATATGGAATATTTCCATCATCCGTATTCCATGGTAATTGCACATCAACCATGAATTCACTGCTCTGCACTGCTTCGTTAAATCCTCCCATTTGCATGGCGGTTTGAAAAGCATACGTGTAAGTCCATCTTCGACATCACTCTGGATTGAAATAATCGCTAATTCTTTCTCACGTCCACACCATCAGAAAGTAATTAAAAAACGAATAATCGTGAGTGCAATCAGTGAAAATCATCATACTATAGTGCAACTATACAATATTTTACGCCTCCCACCATCAGAAAATGATTAAAACAGTGCTAATAATCGTGAGTGCAATCAGCGAAAATCATCATACTATAGTGCAATTATAAAACCTATCGGTCGACAATCCAGAGAATTAAAAAAACCCTTGTGGTTAAATTCAACCGTCGATAATGCAAAACTTTAAACCCCCCGATTGTCGATAAGATAGGAATTATCGACAGTTACCCATTGACTGGTCCAGAACCAGCCAGGTCCATCTACTAGATATCGTTGGGAGATGCTTCAGCAATGTTATAGGACCAGTATCCGATTTTTTGGCGTAAATTATTGCATAGGAGGCAATTACCTTTTGCAAATAGTCCTTTCTTAGATTATTTACATTATCATAATATAATTGTTCCAAATCATGACGTACCTAAATGCCAAAGAAAAAGTCCGATAATCAAAATGAGCAAGTCTTTGGCAAATTTTTAATTCTGTTTTGACATGGACATTACGTACGACCTCTATTCCTCGACCTATTTGAACACAGTAGTATTCGGGATATACCCGATTTTTTTATGGTTAGAGTCGTTAACAGCTTTGTGACGTACGTTGAATGTTACACGCTTATTCACTGTATGATTCACTGCGCGATGAATACAGTCTGTATCTGAATCGATATTCTTTGATTTACCAATTTTCTATCCGGGCGATTCGAGAATGGGCGCTTATTTCGATAGATTTTTCATGTAGTTACAGCACTTCCACAATTCTTTTGATGCATTGACTTCATATCCTGCAATAACTCGCTCCAGCAGTACAATAAACCACTCTGTTTCCTCTGGGAAGAACAATTTCTGCCACCAGATATTCGAATTGTATAGTACCAATTCCGAAATGACTAATGTTGTGTAGGAAACTCGATTATGAGGCGAAAACTGTTGAAATGGAGAAACATGTGACAAACAAAATTTTATACGAATTTCAACGCAAATGAAAAATGTATTTCAACCAACACCCAAGCTTGTTTCCTACTATTCATCACATTAGTGATGAGAGAAGTATTGCAATAGACTGAAAAGTGACTTTCGTACTTATTGTACATAATAATTTTCTACCAATGTCCCCATCAATAAGACAGATTTACTCTTTGTCTGTGTTCGTTCGTCTATCGCAACACATCAGCAACGAGATCTTAAGGACAGACGGAATGAAAAATTCGAGACTTGGTACGTTTTTAAACTTAATGATGAGCATGAACTATTACAATATCTCATTAACGTTCATCTTTCGGTTCGACTGAAAGTATCGTTTCTGAACATCAAAATCAAGTTGTACTTGAAACGGGTGGAGCAAGTAACTTGAAACTCGATACTTCTTTACATCTGATACAAAGAATGAGAAATTGTCATTACCCATCAGAAAGTATCGATGCTCAACATAGTATATGTAATTTTTCATCAAACAAAAAGCAGCTTTGCTGATTGCACTACGCGCCAGATCGTTGGCTTTTGCGACGCGAATAATGATCAGTTGGTTAGTTGAATTGATTCAAAATGAGTTTTATGAGTTCCATGAGAGCACTTAATAATTAAAATAAATGATGTCAATATTTGTTATTTATGAAATTGAACTGATCATTGAATGAATGATAATATAATGATATTGTAAATCAACGCTCAACGCATATGAGAATTTTTTACCTCGATTTCATGAATCGCTAACTGACTCCTAATGCTGTTTGTGATTATTCGAGATGTGTCATCAGTTTGCTCGTTGGCATATAAGTGAAGTGAAAATATCAGAGAGAACCCTTGCTTGTTTATTGAGCCACAGAAATTCATATCAGTATTTTCGGATCCGTGCGGCCTTTTCCTGATAGGCTTAATTAATTTATGAACATTTTGATTTGTTGGTTGACGTTTAGGATGGCCACCATTGGACAGAGGGTCCAAATGGTGAGATTGATTGTCATGCATCTCAAATTTATTTTCAAAAAGCTGAGTTAGCAATTCGTTTTTCTCACTGCAGAATAAATACATTTTTTAGAGGAGATCTCGTACGTTTGATATTACAAGCTGAAAAGGTATAAAATAAGAATGGCGTTACGATATTTCTTTTCTCAAACAATTGCTTTCACAGAAATATTATTATTCCAACTATTAATAACATTTCTTATCGTTAAATAATTATTTCAAGAGGTTCATATTCTGCAACGCTGTGACAATTTTATCTAAATTCATCACTTATGGTTCTAGCAAACATGCATACGCGCGCAATCATTGCGGGAGGAATTAACATGCAAAATGTAAATCATCCATAAGAGCGAAATTGAATGAAAGATAAAAAAAATCTCAATAATGTTGAATGTTGATAATTATGATGAATAAACAAAGAGGTCACCCAGACCCTAACAATATATATATATATATATATATATAGGATCGTCGCAGCCAATCTTCACCTGGCCAGGAACGAATGAGCGGTGGGGCGTCCAGGCGCTTTTGTTTACATGACTCCCTGTGCCTTTCGTGCTTTCACAAAATCAGAATATTTTCAAGGAAATATCAATATCGAATGGATTGCGCTGTCGGAAATGGTTTTTTTCTCCATTTGCGATTCAGATATACAGGTCTATAAACACATGAGAGTACGAATTGATTTCTCATCAGCAAACTTAATTTCTCACAAATATATGTGAGAATTAACAACCGATCGGATACATGTGCGTCTCAGGAATATATTGTTAGGCCCTGGGTGACCTTTTTGCTATTTACATAAATTATATATATTATCAATTTCATGTTATTGGACGTTTTTTTGCAACTTTTAAGTGATTCACTCAATCAACAACTCATGTTACATATTCTACATTATTTCATCACGATTGCGCGCATGCGCATCTGTGACACTCGTGAGAAATAATATAAAAACGAATATAGCAACACTGCAGAATATGTACCCCTTTGAAATAATTATTTAATGATAAGAATACTTTAAACAATAGGACTAATAATATTTCTTCGAATTAAATTGTTTAAAACAAGAAATACCATTACGCCATTGTTATTTTATACTTTTAGCATGTAATATCAAACGCACGTGATCTCTTTTGGAAGAATATATTTAACCATCGCGTGAGAAAGAAAACAAATTGCTAATTCAGCTTTTTAGAGCAATTTGAGACGCGTAACATTTAACCCCACCAATTGGACCTTCGGTCCAATGGTGGCAATTTTAAGTGGCTACCAACAAATCAGAATCATAACATAAATGTTCATAATTAATTCAGCCAATCAGGGGAAGTCGGCACGGACCCAAAATGCTGATGCGAATTTCCACAGCTTGGGAAACGAGCAATGCTTCGCCCTGTTTTTTCATCTTCACTTCTATGCCACCGAGCAAACCAGCAACTTCATTACAACCGAGTAAATTCTTTGCCATCAAGCAAGCAATCAACTCCTGTTATAACGTTTTATTTCAATCCACCAAGTGGCTCTAGAAGTCAGTTAACGCTTTATAATTTTTCTTGAGAGCATCATTTACACGCGTTTACGCGATTAAGTTGTTATTCATCATTCATTCCAATCGACTAATAGTTCAGTGAAGTGACCGGTATAACCGTCATCCATATAGTTGCATTCACCCTAAACACAGTGAAACCAATCAATCATTTATATTAATTAATCCTCACTAGTCACTGGTCAATATCTTCGTCGCAATTCCAGTAAACTGGTTCCTCAATGCAATCATATAGACAATAACCAGTGATAGTGAGACTCCGTAAGATAAGTGATCATTGTTATATAGTGAAAAGTAACATTGTGCTACGTTATTCGAATGAACAATATCAATAAATCTATACGTAATTGAACCATCTATATTTTTGTATGTTAACTTCATTTATATTTATCCTTTTTACTTCAACTGCGGGTCGCGGCATAGCAAGCAACGATCCCAATACCTTTTCGGACAATTAATCAAAATTAATTAATGTAATTAACTGTCGCGTTATGAAGAAAATAGAATTCGAATCATTAATCACTCGTATCAACATCCAGGACGTAACAATAAGGATCGCAGTTTCATCTATCCATCAAAAATATATCTGTCGAAAAAAAAAATAGGTGCTGTGTTGAGACGCACATAAAGATATTCCGTTATACATGGATATATATATATACCCACACACACACACACATGCAGATACATGTTGATTACAAAAAACGGTTTCGAATTAATCACAAATAATTTAGATGATTGACACTGATTATCGAAATTTCGACAATTGGGGTTTTTTAACATGTCTTCGCCTCCGTATTGGAAACAGCTTGGAATAGGATAACATTCAATGTGACCTTTTTTGTAGTGTATTAAATTTTCTATGCAAATGTCTGAGACGATCCTAGGCTAAAGTCTATCTGCGAAGTGTGAGAGGTTCCCGAAAGTACGCATCAAAATGTTGTGATTTCAGGGATGGCACTGACTTGGCAGGCGGTGCGCTTCAAGGTAACAATCGTCATAACGGACTCTTGAACTCGTTGAAATGAAATAGAATAATTCACCAACTATTAAAATCGTTTGGAGCAATTTCATATGCGTGTTCCATGCAGACCGCGGTATTGTTACATTCTCAAGACCCTAACAACAATAGAGAAGAAATTTCCGACCAACTTCGAATTGCTCCCCAACCTTTGTATTTGAAGTGACCCAACAATTCTGAGACAATATAAAAAAAAATTATTCCATAATTAATTGCAGGTTCTTATTTACAATTTGTTATTGACAATTTAACTGATTTTTTTTTCCTGATGACATACCTTGATCCAATATTCAATTGAAAATGTGGCAGATATGACAGACAATACGATAAAATATACCAGATTCGACATCAGTGGGGAAACTATTTCACATACATAACTATCCCTGTTAATTTCTTGTATTTCAATTATTTACAGACGTAACAATCGCAAATGTTCGGAATATATTCATTCGCCTTGAATTTTCCATGGACTTCTTGGGAGCGCCCGATTTTTCGCCGAAAACGTTTATGACATCGGAAATTGGGGCATGTTGGTTGAATTCTTACATTCATTCCTGCCGCGTGACGATAGTCGAGGGGAGGGGTTTATCATGTCACAATATGAACAATGAAAAAGTATAGGCTGCTTCATCAGGACGTTCCCAGTTTTGTACGATCCACATAGTGTATAAGACGTATTCCAATGTTTCTCACTTAAAAACGTTTCTAATTCATTAATAAAGTAACATTTCTTTCATACTCAATCAATTTAGTGGTTACGAAGTTTGATTATGCGAAGTAGAAATGTCGAGTGTCCGCGTGAATGCTCGGTGTTGTTCACTATGCGTTAAATTCTATCTGACGATCAACAAATTGAAGAACCCGGATGCCTTTGATTCTGGTAACTTGAAATTGAAATTAACTGAAATATCAATGATAATCAATCTATACTACGATGCATATCATATTCTGCGAATTTATATTGGTTATATATTACACTCAAATGGTTCCATCAGATGGTATTATAATGATCGAAGAAACAATGAGTTTCAGTTAATGAACGTACTTCCCAAATGTCTTTTTCAAATGAAATATGATACATGTATTAAATGTTATTGACTCTATTTTCAACAACGTAATCACTCAAAGAAGAAACGAATTTCGATTGTTCTGGCTTTTTGGATGTCAGTAATAGTGTTAAATTATCCGTTATGAACGAAGCTATCAAATTGTTGGACCAATCGCCAATTCCGTCAAAAAAATTAAGAATTGATGACAATAATTGGATCTCAAAAAAAGTTAATTATCTGGCATCCAATTTGGAGCGAACTTTGGGATTCCATTCTGCGAATTCATCCACCATCGTCACTTTTGACGACATGATGATGTAACCGTCAATAATATCATGTGCCAACAATGAATAATGTGAAAATTCAGATTTTAACGGCATTGCCAGGCAATTGTAGTGTTGGTGATATGGTCAAGATTATGAATAGTACACCTTACATGGCAAGAGTCGCTGAAAAATTGGTAAAACTAAACAGAATTTTTTTCATCTCAGTGAAAAAGTATGGTAAGCTATTGAAAAAAATTATGTCTATATTGTTCTATTCCAATTAGTTCTACAAACGCTATTTTACTATTTTAATTTCGACCATGTAGACAGGATGTTGTCCGATCCCACCAAGTCGGAAATAACTTAATTTTATGACGATAATGAGATGAATGTACCATTGCCTGGGATAAAAGATATATTCTTTCAGATTTGACGGAACTATCTTAATGTTCCGAGGAACGAAACCCGAATAACAGTGGGGAATTTCCTAAGTTCGCGAGTTTATGACCGCAGTACTGGGTCGTTGCAGAAAATACAAAATCAACACACACTGTTCGTGTATGCAACAGACATCAAAACATGAAGTTGATGATCCAAGGTCAACTCAATATGAAAATAATAATTTTCATTGCACTGTGTGCAATATATTGGCTTCATCTTGAAAAAGACGAAATGACACCACGCATTTCAGAAAATTCAGCTGTACTACTATTTCACGAAAGTCATGGTTTTGATACCATATCTCACCTCACTTTATATATAATCAAAAAGAATGAGAACAGCCACTACCAGCACGAATCCGGCCTCAATTGGGACTCCGCACTACAGTTGTTAGTGTCGGGCTGGTGGGTTCCTCCCATGCTCCCCAAACTTTTTAGGTACCTGGGTCGGGCACCCTGCTTGAGTAAATATCGCGATCAGTTTTGTTCAAACAATCTTAATCCTGCTCTTGACAGTTCAGTAGGAGAGGACCGCTTTCAGCTGGGGCTGTGCCCTTGGCCGAAGCAAGTAGCGATTCCCACTGAATACCCTGGCGCTCGTTGGACGGAATGCCCAAAATCTAGTGAGTTGTTTGGGGAAACTGATGCCATGACCTTGGTATACTTCCCTGGTCATAGATCCCCTTTATAGGCCTCTCTCCATGGAGGCCAAGTCGGGTTGGACGAATAGATTTGGACACAGCCAAATCTAGTATCCTTGCCTGCCGAGTAGCTTGAGGAACCACGTACGGGTTGTCGAATAAGACTACTGGACGAGTCAGGGGCCCACAGAGTGGCATCTGCTAATGGATTGGAGTATGCTCCTTAGCAGTTTCCTCTGCGTCTGGAATCTTCCAATATAGAGATAAAAGTCTCGAAATCTTGCCTTATGACTCCTTCGCAAGCGCACAAATCCCAAGATGGTTTAAACGGTTGGGAAGTTGAATCAGACCTCACGCTATTTATACTGATATTAAGTTAGCCGAGCATGCTATAGTGAACTCTTGCTGCCCTTCCGCGTTTCTAAATAAGTGGTAGACCAGAACTAGTTCTGGCTCAATTCGGTCGGTAACTCTCCCGGATTCCTACTTTATCGATCGTTGAGGTTGGTCCGATCCATGCTGAATTTACCAGCAGATAGAGCTTACCACATTTTACCGACAGATGGGGAGGGGGAAACGATGTCAAGCAATTGTCAATATAGACTGATGAAAATTTTTTTTATTATCGTACAATAGTACGAATTTTAGAGATTTTGCATCTATCATATTTTTGTTCGTATCATCATTATATGATCTTCTCTTGTTTAGTTGTTACGTTCTCACCCACCAGCTGCTAGCACCCAATAGCAGTTTACCTCCTCACCATAACGCATTGTCGAATGAGCACAATTCAGTGACCGTTATTTTTTTAAATAAACTGCGCAATAGATTCGCGAACAAAAGAATAGGTAGAGTGCGGGTCACACTATACGATGCCGAAATTTTTCATGCAAGCTATTCAGTATTCATTTTTCACTTTGAAGAATATATATGAAAGCATTATGGATATTCCGAACTCATACAACATCGGAGAGCAACGACTGTTGAAGTCGTATCCACC
The DNA here is from genome assembly GCA_958496275.1 of Zele albiditarsus. Classification (NCBI taxonomy): domain Eukaryota; kingdom Metazoa; phylum Arthropoda; class Insecta; order Hymenoptera; family Braconidae; genus Zele; species Zele albiditarsus. The sequence continues at coordinate 787,153 of OY292417.1, forward strand.
ACACGCTGTAAATTGTGAAGATATAATTAACAAACATATAGATGGTGCAATTTCAAAAGAGGTATTGGACTTCACAGAGGATGTCATCGATTTTCATGACAACGTATGGAGAATTCAACGTTCACGACAAAGTATGGAAAAAAATGGTTAACGACATGCAGTTGGTTCAAAGTGTCAATGTATAAGTGATAGTTTTGGTGTGATGGAAAAAATGGCTGCTGATATTTCGACAAATATGAATGAGCTAATGATGACCCTCTTTCACTTCAACCGTGTACTGGAAAGCAAAGAGCAGTTTTTGGATGTTATTCTTTATGATGATGGTATCCAAGCTATTGCAGAAACTGCTACCAAAATTGAAGTAAGTTAGATACCAGAAATTCTCAAAAACATTCATATTGGACGAAATGCACTCTCTACCTCTCAAGATCTTGTGCATATCATGGTTGATGAATCAAATAGTTTGATCATACTTATGGACCAATTGAAACAAGTGAAACAATTTATAAAAGATAGAAAAGATGAAAAGGTTGAATAAAAAATATTATAGTTTCATAGCTATCAATGTTTTTTTCTATTTTTTCAATCCTCTCACATATAGATTAAATTCATTACATAATACAGGTTCGATGACCTTACTTATTCTTTCAATTCTTAATTGAAATCGTTCTCGATCGCGAGCTGCTTGTTCCCATGGACCTCGTCGTGCTTCACTGTATGCACAATTCGACACATACATTACATGAATCTCCGGTGTAGATTTGAATTGAACAGACATTTTTCACACTAATTTTATTACAGAACCACTGATAGACTTATATTCAACAATACGATCATGTAAGATCAAACAATAAGCGGAAGTTTGAGCGGAGAATTGATTAGACGACTCGAACTCAATCCTCACGTCTACAGATCCTGATTTCATGCTCTGATTTTGCTTAGAACAATCAATGACTATGAGTGGTGCTTGTCTTACAAAATTACTCTCTTGTTAGAATAGGATCGGCATCTTTTCCATAGTAGGAATCTTGAAAATTCGTATACATATCATATAATACAGTGTATTGATTGCGATTAAAATCGATATTCAGATTTCCATATGGGTAAGATTGTGAATTTAGGAAAACTTTAACGTCTCTCAAACTACAGTGATCAAAATGACTGCTATCTTTAGTCGCAATGTTCTTTCGTCCAGTTTGGAATCCAAGGATGATGAAGCGCGGTTTCTCCAATTGTATCGTAATCTTCACGACCCAAACGTTCTTCGTTGATGCAGGCAGCAGTGGGTACTCATACAATTCCCAGTCGCGGAAACTCAATGTGATAGATGGATCCTTGGCAATATAATGCAACAGTTGAATTTTTTGTGTTTCCGACACTTCGATGTATGGTATTAACCATTCCATCTTTTGAATGTTGAGTACAATATTTTCAGCTACCGTTTGATGGACCGAATTTAAATCAGTATTTGCTCTTGTGAGAATCAATTCATGCATCGCATTTACAATAATTTATTGATAATCTTCAGTGAATGCTAAGAGTAAATTAAGCGGGATAGAGATATCATAGTAGCCATTGTCATTTATTATCTTGACACTATTTTCTTGCTACCATCCCGCATTTTCCAACAGATGACTTTGCTCAGATCAAAGTGAAGTATATCCTTTCATTAAGGATTTTATACCCAAATTTTTTCATCGATCAATTTCAACAGCATTCCATTCATGACGAATCTCTTCAAATAAATGACATAAACCCATATTCACTAATGATGTTCTTGTAACTGCAGAAAGATTATTGTCATTTTTCGTTAATCTTTCACAAATGGGTAATGATCTCTTGCTAAGTAATAAACACAAGTCCTGATGTTGCACTGCAATGCGTATTTCATCACTATTGTTGAATGTTGCCGATGCGAATGGTTGCTGTGCATGAACCTCATAATATGCAATAGATCCATCAAAAACAATGGCTTTGTGTAATGCTAAGATTTTTTCCATGGTATTAAACACACAAAGCAGAAACTGCAGAATTTTATTGTCTCTTACGTAGTTTCAGACCGAGACTCTTCAGCAGTAGAATGTTCTGATGTGTTAGCGGTCCGCTTGGTATACGACGACTGATGAGTTTTCGGCATGTCTTACCACTATTATAACTACCACCATAAACTGTAGATACTTGCGACACTGTTTCACTCGTATTATACACTAGTCCCATTACTTCATTGACTTCAGATGTAATCTTATTGTTATAACTTCACTACAAAAATTCACTAGCTGTCCGTCTTGATCAACTATTCGAAGCTGCAAATGATGTTTTGCCTGAACGGTGATTAGCATGTAAATGACGTGTTATGGTACTTCAATGATCTTATATCCTGATGGAACGACGGGAAAAATTCATGAATTGTATGTACACGCTGTCCATTAATATATGCCCCTGTTGTTATATTACACTCAACACGAAGAGCATTAACTTTAAGTATTATCACTGGCAAATCTGATTTGTATGCAGTGCCTGGTTCAAGGATACGTGGTCTGAATCCCAACAATCGTCCAATTCAAACTTCGGGGATAAAATTTATAGGAACATCACACTTGATTTCACAACACAATTCATTATTATTGGGTTTGAGAGTGAGTGATATGTTTGGTAGTACAGTGTGTAAAAAACTCTCGATATCTTTAATTTCATAGCCATCTTTTTCCGTTAGGTGAAACTTATTATTACTCTCGTCAATATTAGGGATTGAGTTGAAAGTCAACAATTCAATGAGTCCCAATACATAGGTTTTATCTGGTGACAGTTCAATTGGTGGGAAATATTGAGCCTCAAGTATAGAGGTTCGCCCCGACAGTGTCAATGTCAATGAATCAACCATGACTGATGATCAATAACTATCCAATCGCAATTTTATAGCTGTTTGGTCAAGAATTTCAAACTTAGATGTCCATATATCACTGTATTATAGTGTTGATATGTTGTATGATTATATTTCACCCTACCAACATCGAGGTATTCCATTAGATCTTGAGGCGGCTGTAAATGACCGAAGCTGTCAAAATATGTAACATCATTATTTCTCATTTCATATGCTACCCAGTGTGTGCCCGGTCCATCTTTATCATCAAGATTGACTATCGCTGTCTCATATTTCCGAGGACCACTTGCTAATAAATTATTTCGCATGGAGACACTGCGAAAATAGCGTATTTTCATAATATGTGCATATTTTATTAGATCAACATCAGTTAAAGCTTGATGTGGTAGGGTTACATGTTTTTTGTCGGTTGCAAATGAAGCCCCAAATCCTCTTGTAAGGCTTTGTTCAATGGGTTAAAGTGGTAGCACTGACTCAATGAAGCCAAAGGAAGTGATATGGTGCGATACACTCCTGAACTTGTCGCGCAGTACTGCACTCGCCAATCAAGCGGTGCACATTCAAACTAGAATGGAAAACTGTAGCGAATCAGGCTGCCCACCGCTACCACGGACCAAATAGTGAAGCGCACGGCCCTGGTCACTTCGACCACGGCATCGACCAGGCGACCTGACGCCATTATCGTAAAAATTGTTGGTCACTCGTAGACGCACGTGGACACTCGGTTAGGTTATTCTTTAATTGTGAAGCAATCACCAGTGTAAATTTACGTTACTTTGTGGCATTCAACTCACAGTTTTGTTGAGATTTATAATTCATTATTAGGTAGGACGCATTCATTCAAGTCATATTATATTTGTTGTACTCAAACTTTAGTGGACTCTTATGAGCCCCACGCTCGTTCGTTGTTGCATTCACCTATCCATTCGTTCATCGATATTGTGACATGCTCATCACATCTCAGTATTATACGCTACTCATGGTTGCATTCACACGAAATATTGATAAAAGAATATCGAGAACATTAAATTGTACCCAGTGAGTGCAATTAATATTTGACAGTGGATACCCATGTAGATACACCGCCGGTATTCACTCATTAAATTGATAAGTTACTTTAATACTCGCTCATCATTATCAAGTGCTGCACTCATTTACTTCTCATATTTATTGTTGTTCTCAAGTTCACGTTTCATTATTATACCGCTTCACGGTGAACTGCAATTGAGTGACGGACGGCTCACAACATCTCAACTTAGTACAGTCCACATTTGCATAATTTCGATGCTGCACTATTATTGCTGAGTTCACCTGTTTATTAGTTCTATATTGTTGTACGTATTATTATAGTATTTTATAATAGGAATTTATTGCAATGATCAACCAATAAATTTTCCATTTGTTAATACATATTGGAATCGTTCACCCCATTCCTATATTGCATTTCCATCATATCAAAAAACTCTACAGGCTTCAAAAAAGTTCCTTTATCCAGTGTGATGTCTTCCATTCTTGTGTTGTGTCGTTCTCTCTCTTCCAATTGACGTTTCACTGCACACGCATCATTCACAGCTTTCGCTTCACCAGCAGCACCACCAGATAAACTTCCGACAGTACCGAGTCCAGCGAACATAGGTATGAGAAATGGTGGAATACCACCTATTTTCGATGGTACTGGCAATATGCGTGGTGGTAAGCGAACTTTACTCTTCCCACCAGTTTTTTTCACAGCAGCACGCGCACCTACCAATGCTGATTTGAATATATCACGACCAGAATGCATTGAATTCTTAGCTTCTGTCATAATATGTTTGAAAGATGTTGTAGGCTGCACTATTTTCTTCTTCACTTGTCGCTTCTTTTTCTTCATCCCCGTACCAAGTTTTGATTTGACCCTCATGATTTTATTTACACTCCAAGCTACAGCTTTCTCACCAATACTTGCGTCTTCAGCGCGAACACGTTCCCAAGCTCTATCAGCCAGCAATCTATCGGCTTTATTCCTCTCAGAAATATTATCAGGATATTTCGAATAAGCAATGTCGTGATCTTTGCGTGCAGCGTCGAGAGGGTTGATCCCTGGATCCCCACGCGCCAACTTCATCGATAAAATCCCCGGCCCACAGTATTGATAGCCTGGAACGTGCAATTCTATAGGGAGCTTGTTGATAATACTGTTGACAAGACCTTCACCGTGTTTCTGTCCAGCCATGCGCACACGCTGGTAGTTTCTCAATAACTGATAAGAAGTTCTCAACTGTTAGGCTTCATATAGTGCGGGATTGTAATAGAACACATATATAAGGAATTATCTCTATTTGTCAATAGTTAGTCGTGATCATGATGACGCGAGAGAAACAACCAGCTAAGGTGAAATTTCAGGAGCAGTCGATAAAATTACGAATTATGAATTTTGATGAACAAATTCCACGACAAAGTGACAAGAAAAAGTGTCATGGGGTGTTATTACCCAATAGTATGCGAGTTATTTTTTGTGGACCGTCAAATTGTGGTAAGACTAACGCACTTTTGGCACTCATCACACATCCCAATGGCTTGAAATTTGAAAATGTTTATATCTATTCAAAGTCGCTCAATCAACCCAAGTATAAATATCTCGAAGATGTGCTGAAAATGCAAAAGGCATAGGATATTTTTCATTCAGTGATAATGAGGAGGTGATCAAACCAAAAGATACTCGACCGAATTCCATCATGATTCTCGATGATGTTGTATGTGAGAAGCAAAACAATATGAGAGTGTTTGAAATTTTGATTTTAAACTACGAATGAGAACGCCGGAAGATGTTAAATACGAGGTTGCGAAAATGGTAGTCACAGTGAAAATGATAATAGTCGATTTATTTTAAATGCACTAAACAACACAGATCGTTGATTACTAAAATGTATGTGTACTTTGTATGAGTTTATCGAGATGTGTGGTTTGCTTTACTGCCCACGAGATTGTATAGATGCATGTGGACGCCGGTGAACAATTATTAATTCGATTAACGAAATTGCGTTGCAATTGGCCAATAAATAATTATATTAATTATTTATTGTAGATGAGTTTGAACCCGGTGAGATGAGAGTGTGCGTTGCACTTAATTATTGTTAATTATCACGTTGTGATTTGTGAGAGAAAAACTATAAATGTAATGTTAGCACGAGGCGCGTTGCACGAGAACGCGTTCGAACAAGTATTGAATAATTCATCGAGTACTGTAAGTGCCGAAAAACTGCGGGGTCCACATTCACGGACGCCCGCAGTTTGGACGAAACGGTTGTGTTATTGCGTAAATGTGCCCGGCAAGCGTGTGTAGAGCGGGTATGTGAGCGTCCAGTTTGGACGACAAGCGTGTAGTGGTGCGTATGTGTGATCACCCAATAAGTGTAGTGGCCAGTCGTTGACATGGTCATTCTCGAACATTCCGTCCGCGATCATCAATGTGTTGATGATGATGAATCGGTAACAGGCAGAAAAGCCAATTTTCCAATTAGTCGAGATGATTGTGTAGTAGCTTTCTTAATTGTGACAACTCGAGTTAGCCCATCTGATCTTGTGTGCAATTCGAGCACTCTTGCAAGTGGCCACTTGCATGGTGGAAAGCGCTCGTCCGTCAGAAGTACGAGTGACCCAATTTTTATAGGGTTAGATGGATGGTGCCACTTTGAGATCGATTGCATGCGTTGCAAGTACTGTGATGACCATTGAGTCCAGAAACTTTGGAGAGATTGCTGGATGAATTGCGATCTTTCTCTTGGTGCGAGATTGGAATGTTTGACCGTTGGCTCTGGCAATGTTGTAACAGGCTTTCCAATTAAAAATTGCGATGGTGTGAGGGTTGTGAAGTCCTCAGAGTCATCACTCAACGGCTCCAATGGTCGAGAATTAGATGTTGCTTCTATTTGAGAGAGTAGCGTGGCGTACTCTTCGTAAGTCAACAATGCATCTTTTACTGTTCGTTGAAGATCAAATTTGATGGATTTTACTGCTGCTTCCCATTTTCCACCCTGTTTGGTCACTCATGGGGTGAGGTGGCAGCACCTCTTAACCACTCAACCAACTTGACTCGCAAGTTGGATCAGATCGATTAATTGGGCAGTCTATCGTGTCAAGTAGTGTCATGATAGATCAATCAATCACTTTTAGACACTTATGGGCACTTATGAGCATGCGCTTGCGCACATCCTGCGCCTGCGCTTGCGCTGAAGTGTAGCATGTGTCGCCGCTCTTCCGTCGGCATCATGACCATCTTCACCGCGTGCTACTCAACCATATTGGATCTAACCATCGAATTCAGTGCACGTGCTTGTACTCTTTCCGCTCGTACGACTCATCCGAAATTCATTGTGTTATCTTAGTTTGCTCAACTCAGTTATACATCATATCTAGTGCTCTGCTTATAGTGATCAACTCAAGTGTAGTGACCGTCTCAATTGTGTATGATCAAGGGAATTAATTGATTGCAATTAAGTTCCGGTTTGCATCACCAAGTGGCGTCGAACCACTGGTGATTATTGTGTGAGTTGACTGCTCATGGTATGCATTGGATGCGTGTGTGAATGTTCATTAGAATATTCGTTATTGTTCTACTCAATTCTTTATACATTTTGATCGCTTGCTTTATTCATTGATAATACTCAACACGCGGTCTATTCTCATTTACAATTTGGTCGCTCACTCGATACCGCGTGGCCTTGGGTCAATTCACCAATTGCATTCACTCATCTCATATCATTGTTCACTCCTTGTACACATCAGCAATCATTCACCGTTCACTCAATCATTATTGTTTATTGAATATATTTATCAGTTGTTATTTATTAATTGCATTTATTATTTGTGCATGATATCCAATTATTTCCACGGCAGTTATCTGGTTGGCACCATCCTCAACACACCCATATGTGGAGCCGCTGGCGGATTGAATGCCTATGTTGTGTTGTCATTGATGAGGAGAGATGACAATCGTTGATTCTCTTTGGTGTTTTAGGTAAACATGGATTTGAGCGCATTATCAGCCCCAATGAAATTCGTTCCACAGTCTGAATAGATGGTGTGTGGAATGCCTCTTCGTGATGTGAAGCGACGGTATGTGGCGATGAATCCTTCTGTAGAGTAGTCGGTGACTAACTCAATGTATAGAGCAGAGGTTGGGAAGCATACGAAGACGCAAATCCATCCCTTCTGAGTTTTTGCTCCGCGTCCTTTCCATGTTTTGAGAGTGATTGACCCGGCATAGTCCACGCCAGTGTGTGAGAGTGGTAGTGAGGGTATAACTCGATAAGGAGGTAGTTGGCCCATCAGTTGATGTGCACGGATCCCCCTCTGTCGAGCACGTACAACACACCGTAACACATGAGCTTTGATTGCTACTCGCCCACCGATGATTCAATAATTCTGTCTGATGTGAGCCAAAGTTAGTTGAGTGCCTCCATGTAGTGTACGTGTGTGGGAAATATCAATGATCAATTCAGACAATCGAGAATAGCGAGGCAGTATGGCTGAATGTTTGCCACTGTAGTCGAGAAGAGCGTTGTTGAGTCGTTCACCGACTCGAATTACTCCTTGATCGTCGATGAAGGCAGTGAGCCGGCTGAAGACATGTTATGATGGCAGTGCATGGTTGCCAGAAAGCATCTTGAACTCGTGATTGAAATAAGTTGACTGTGTAGCCTTGAACTAAAATGATTTTGCTTTTTCCACATCAGCCAACAGGTTTGACATTGCACTGTTGGGTCAACGTTGTCGTAAATTTGCTATAAATCTAAAACCAACTGAAGTTATATTGAGAAGTTTGTTGAGCGATGAATATTTGTAAATGAGATCTCAGTGATAATCAGGTTTATGTGTTGTTAACACGTTGGCGTAGCCGGGACGGGCTTCTTGTGCACTTGAAGTGTCCGTAATAGTAGAGTTTTTCGGCCATGTCTCACTGGATTGAGATAGCCATGGTGGTCTCGTCCACCACAGTGTGTGTTGTTCAAGCTGAGAGGTTGAGAGGCCTCGAGATGCACAGTCTGCAGGATTTGATGAGCCAGAAACGTGTCGCCAATGCGCGTTTGGTGTTAGTTCATGAATTTGCGTTACACGATTTCTTACACAATCTTTCCATCTAGCTGCTTGCGATTTGATCCAAGTATGCGTCACTTGCGAGATAGTCCACATATAAACATTTGCAATGTTGAGTTTGAGATGCGCTTGAACATACTGCATGAGTTTAGCAAGCATCAATGCAGCAGAGAGCTCGAGTCTTGGGATTGTTAATTTTCTGAGTGGTGCAACCTTTGTTTTGGCACACACCAGTGACGTCACTTTGAGATTTCTGGACTGTGAGATAACAGTAATGTAAATTACTGCTGCCATGGCGAGTTGAGATGCGTCAGAAAAGCCATGTAGTTCCACTGTAGCGTCGGTGTGCGTGTTGAACCACCTTGCAATTGGGAGTCTGGCCAGACTTGTGAGATCTTCTCTGATCGCTTTCCATCGAAATGTGACTTCAGACGGTAGTGTATCGTCCCAATCGAGTTTGTGCAGCCATAATTCTTGCAATAGCATTTTTGCGCGAATTCTGACTGGAGCTGAGAACCCGAGTGGATCAAATATTTGCGCGACTTTAAACAAGATGAGGCATTTTGAGAGTTTGTAATGAGTGGGTGCCTTTGTCGCAAATGAAGATTCGTCGTTGACAAAGTTCCATCGTAGTTCGAGAATTTTGGTATTGCAGTCGTCGAGTGATATGGTTGTATTTGAAGCGTGATCGATTGTTGAGATTGAATTGAGCAGTGTGCTGGTATTGGAATGCCGCTTGGCGGATGGAAAACCGCCCGCGCTGCACAATTGAGTTAGTTGATTGGCAACTTCGATGAGGTTCTCGTGATTGTCAGCACCAAATATATCGTCGACGTATCTGCTTGATTAATGACACTGCCAATGGATACTTGTCACCCTCGTCCTCAGCCAGTTGTAGTAGGGCTCGATGGCGAGAAATGGCGCTGCCTTGGTGCCATAGGTGACGGTGATGAGATTGTATGGTATCTCATTCCTCCTTTCATTAACCCATAGTATTCTTTGGAGTTTCCAATCGTCCTCATGTACTTTGATCTGACGGTACAATTTTGTGATGTCTGTGGCAAAGATGTATTTGTGATGCCTTATCTACAACAACACGTCAGAGATGTTGAGCAATAGATTGGCACCGGTGTGCAGCAGATCGTTGATCGAACGTCCTGTTGTTGTTGAACTTGAGCCGTTGAAGACAACCCGCAGCTTTGTTGATGTGCTGTCGGGCTTGAGAATACCGTGATGTGGCAGGTAGTAAATTGAGTGGTCATTGAGCGAGATTGAGTTTGCCTTGACCATGTGGTTGAGAGCCTCGTATTCCCTCATGAACTTCTATAAGTCACCATACTCTTGATTTTTGGCCTACTTGTTGAGATCGCGTTGCAAACAGAAGTGACCGATGTTATATGAGTTGCCCAATGCACTCGGCGATGATTTTAGAGGGATTCTCACGATGTACCGACCCGTTGAGTCTCGAGAATGCGTTGCAATGATGTGTTCTTCGCACTCTTACTAGTCAGCTGTGAGATGAGATGATGTGTCGGACGGCAATTCTTCTTGGACCCAAAATTTCGTCAACTACTGTGGAATTGAAGCGTTGCTCTCATTGATTGTCGAGGCCTTGTATGACGAGAGTGTTTGCTTGTTGTATGTGTTGGTTGGACCAATAATTAACCATCCAAATATTGAGAGCTCTGTGATTGGCATTGTTGGTGGACCTTTGATTAAGTTTGGCTTGATGACTTGCCCATAATAATCCGCACCAATGATGATATCAATTGGTCGTGGTTGTAAATAGTCCGGATCGGCCAGTTTGAGCTTGTCGAGATGCGACCAGTTTGGTTTTGATATGCGACATGAAGGTAAAAATGATATCAGTGTTCGTAGAACAACATGTGCACGAAGTTCAATTGTTGAATTTGTGCAAAGTGATTTCACCTTGAGTGTGGCGATGCCACGAGTTTGAGTTGACTGATTTCTACCAATGCCAATAATTGAGGTGTGAGATGGCATTCGATGAATGCTGAGATTGTTAATGAGCTTTTCGGTTACCAAGGTTAATTCAGACTCCGCATCAATCAGTAGTCGTACGTTGTGGAATGCTGTTGAGGTCGAGATCTGAGCGATGGCTTTTGCCAAGAGCGTGGATTTGTTGAGCGTGGCGGTTGCCAATGATCGCTGATCATTATTGGTCGAGCTTGAGCGAGCGTTAAATCGTTGATTTAATTGAGTGTTAAGTTGTGAGTTGACTCGTGGAGTCGGTTATGAGTTTTTTGTTGACGAATGCACCGAGACTTCAATGAGGTTGAGATATGCTAGGCACTGGCTCTGATGCTCGTGATTGGAGTGTTAACCTGGCGGTATGATGCAGCAATGTGTGATGAGACGAGGTGTACTCTTTGCATCGATGAGTAGACTTGCAGTTACTTGTAGTGTGATTGCCGCAGCAATTCCAGCACAATGATGATTTTGAGATCAATTGTCGCCGCGCCGCTACCGCTAGTGTTCGGAACTTCGGGCGGTAGACAATGAAATGGTCCTCATTGCGGCAATCACATGAGTACCATTGGATATTCGGTCGAGATTGAGATCGTGACTGCGTGGCAGCAAGAGGGGATCGATGACCACCAGCTGAGCCTTTTTGTGGTTGAGTGGAACCGCTGGTGGTTGACTGAACAGATTCCATTGCGCGGATCTTTGATGTGATGAAGGCTACCAAGTCAGCCTTCGGTGGGAATTTTTGGGCAGCACCCAGTTTCGTTTCCCTAGCCTCGAGCGTGGCCTTGTCAAGGTTGCGCGCTACTTAGTGGATCAGTAGGGCGTTCCAGTACTCCACTGGCGTGGCCATTGATTGCAAAGAAAGATCTGCGTCGCATACTGAAGCAACGAGATGGTTGAGTGAAGTCGCGTTGCGGCTTTTGATTGCAGTCATGGATAGCAATTTGTCAAATTGAGCCTGCATCATGACTCTCTTGTTGTTGTAGCGTTGGGACAAATTGATCCATACAGGCTCAAAAGAATCACCCTTCATTGGCAGAGACGTAACGAGTTGCAGCGGTTCACCGTGTAAGCATCCTCGTAAATATTGGAGTCGTTCGATGTCTGAGATGCTGAAGTTCTCAATGATGAGAGAGGTGAACAGCTCGCTGAATGCTGACCACGCCAAATAGTCACCACTGAATGTTGGAATTTCCAAGTGCGGCAACTTTGCTGACGTTTGGTGTCATGAGGGTGCAGCCCCGCTGGCGTTGCTTGCGGCTACTTCGGCCTTGAGTTGGCCCAAACGCAGTCTGAGATCGAACACGAGTTCCATGGCATCCTCTAGATAATGCCGCGTAAAGTATACGTGTTCGCGATGTCCACTTGGCCAAGTGGACATCGCGAACTCCTTCAAAAATTATTCAAGGTTAAATCTGAAGTTAAAACAAAATTCTTGTTTTTTTCGCTGGAGATTTTTTCGCGAAGGAGTGAATTTAGCCAAAATTATTAAGAGACCTTCTTCGTAGAGAATTTAATTTCCTTCAAGAATATTTATTGGCTTTTTTCCGGATACCAATTTTTACATGAATAACAAAATTCCAAAGTTGAAAACTCAAATTGTAAAATCGTACGAAAGCTCGAGGCATGATTATAAGGAAACGGTTCATCTGACAAAAAATTTCAATCAGACCTTTTTTGTGGAGCATTTAATTTCCTTCAAGAAATGTATCTAAGTCAATCTCGTTTATCTCGATGGTTTGGAATTTATGAGACATAAACCCGTTCAGTAAAAAAAAATAAAAAATTATGATGATAGACCTCTTAATATTAATATTAAGGGCTCAAATTTTTACAATAATTTATTTTTGTCACCCCGAATAATATTTTCGATATATTTTAGAAAAAAAAAATAGCCGATTTTTTCGGCCCAGTCTAGTGACCAGTCGTTGACATGGCCATTCTCGAACAAAGAGCTTTCTTCTGTATGAGTCGACATAGAGACGTTGACTCATTTCATCTTCGTTCAACTTATACGCGTATTCCTAAACATCTAGTACATGACAATGCCAATTTAATGGTGCTATTTCATGTTGATCATGTTAGTACAGACATGACTTATGCACAATTCAAAGATTTATGTTTAACATGTTGTGTTTGGTCGCTTATGGTGTGAGGTGGCAGCACCTCACAAGCACTCAACCAATTTGACTCACAAGTGTCGCACATCAATCAATTGGGCAATCAATAGGGTCACGTAGTATCGTGACCACCCAATCACTTATGGACACTTATGAGCATGCGCTCGCGTACATCCTGCGCCTACGCTTGCGCTGAAGTGCAACATAAGTGTCGCCGCTCTTCCGTCATGATCATCTACGACGCGTGCATCTCAATCATCTTTGTTCTGACCACCGAATCTAGCGCACGTGTTGTACTCGGTCCGCTCGTCCAGCTCATTAGCTAAATTCTGTGTTCTCGACGTAAATGCTCGTTAGTGTCTTGTGGTTTGCTCATACTGATCGACTCAGTTAAAGTGAATAATTCGTGAACAACTTAATCGTGTGAATAAGGAAATTAATTTATTTTCAATTAATTTCCGGTATGCATCACCACGTGGCGTCGAACTTCGAACGAGTGGTTGATACTCGTATGAATTGGATGAATTGTATAGTGTGCATTGTATGACTCAGTTTAATTGGATGCTCATTATACTGTTACTCATTGTGTTCACTCAATTATTTTATACATTTTGATCGATCAATTGATTCATTGACATTACTCAACACGCGGTCATTTATGATATACAATTTGGTTGCTCATTCGAAACCGCATGGTCAAGTGTGATATTAACTATTTTCTTTGCACTGTTCAACTCAATACATTCAATTACTCATCTCACATTGTTCATTCATTCATACAATTAACATCAATTAATATATTCATATCTTATTAATTATTCAACTGCATTTTTGTTATTTGTGATCACCAATTTTTTCCTCGGCAGCTATCGGTTTGGCAATATCCCAAACATGGTGGAATGATGATAAATATGGCTTCGTAGTTGTTGACAAGGATGGTGAAGTTAATTCCGGGAGATATAGAAAGGGATTTGACTGTTATATAAGTATAAATTGAGTGTAAATAGAAATGATGATTATAGTTCTATCGTGAACTTACATGCATAAACATGACGAGTACGAAAGGAAAAAATCTCCTCAAAGAACAGGATATATTGGGTCAAATAGTGAAAGCAAGTGATGTGATTCGACAAAAACATAGAATGAATGAAGTGTTCAAACCTATAGCTACACCTCTGGAGAAATTAGTGATAACATCTAAGGAGATGAAGCAAGAAATAAAAAAAGAATTGGCGGATATTCGTGTGAAAAAAGGAGGAGCAGATAATCAATTTCATGCAACAGCTCAGAATGATAGTAATGATGGCGGGGATAATGATGACGGTGATGAGGTGGAGTTAAATGAAACGATTAAGGAGTTCAAGCCGGATGAAATACAATCTGTCAGTTCACCTATAAAAACATCAGAACAAAGTAATTCGGTTGAAACATATATAAAGACACACTTGCAACATAAGACTGTGAATAAATTCAGCGTTCGCAAAATGACTGATCAAAGTTTGATGATGGGTAACTCTCCTATATACTTCTCACATAATGTCATAAGAGTTGCAAATGAACATTATGATCAAACGGCAGGATTACTTGAACTATTATTCAATAAAACACCAAATGACTCAATCATACGTGAGAGTGACCGGAAGAATTTCATAGACATTATTAAATCAACCTATACACTTCATAAACATTATGATCCTAATAAAAGTCTCATATCAAACAAAGGTGTAAAATATCAAAATTATATCGCAAATCATGTATCACCATCATCAGCTTCATCATCACCAGCAGCAAACAGAATGAAGACAAGATCAGGCAAAGTATTACCTTATTATAAAATTGTAATAAGTATTTGTTAACTGTAATAGACATCTTCTCGAAATATGCTTGGGCTGTACCCATAAAAACAAAAAATGGGAAAGATGATACAAAAGCAATGAAATCTATCTTGAATACTGGTCGGACACCGAAAAGATTACACGTTGATCAGGGCAAAGAATCTTATAATAAAGAATCCAAATCATTGATGAAACAACTTAATATTAAACTATATTCGACATTTAGTAATTTGAAGGCTTCAATATGTGAACATTTTAATCTTACGTTGAAAAATAAAATGTGGAAACAATTTAGTTTACAAGGGTCATATAAGTGGGTTGATATATTACCTAATATGATCATGGAATATAATAATTCAAAACATCGTACGATTGAAATGAAGCCGAAGGATGTCACAGCAGAGAACGAGAAAACATCGCTCAGAACACGAAAATTTGAAGTTGGTGATACGTTTCGGGTGTGCAACTATGAACATGTATTCGAAAAGGGGTATACACCAAACTGGATAACGGAAATTTTTACAATTAATAAAGTGACGTGTACCACACCTCCAACATACAAACTCATCGACTATCAGGATCAACAAATCGATGGATGCTTCTATGAAGAACTCAGCAAAGTGTAATATCCTGATGTATATCTTATTGAAAAAGTACTGCGTAAACGTGGAAATAAATGTTATGTAGAATGGTTAGGCTTTGATAACACTCATATTAGATGTATAAATAAAGGAGAATTATGAAAACAAACAAAATATTTATATGTATTCATGTTGTAACGAGGTGGCTGTTTGCCCCTCGTTGCGATTTATAATTAAATATAAATCAAGCGGCCTCAAATAATTTCTATTTACGGATATCTGGAAGGATGGCAACGACAAACTTAAAACATGTTATTGAATGGATAGAATGTAGTAGATAAATGAGTTCTGACATGCACCTGAGTAGTAGGAATCCGCTCTGTGCCAGACAGTTTTCCTGGAACTGCCCCCCCCCCCCCCCCCCCCCCCCCACTGTATGGCGCCACATCAGGGGGCACCACGCGTTTATGACATTGATTGATGGTGTGTATGTGCTGTAGGGCCCCGCGTCTATGACATTGATTGATAGGGTGAATCTGGTCTAGGGTCTATTGTAGATGTCAATTGTTTTGACCTTTTGTTTAAAAGAACCTTTTTGGGTGTAAAATAAAGACAAATGAGACATCATGGTGGTAATTTATGATTAGTTAATTGACACTTTTGAGCATTGAGACATCATGGTGTTGAGGGTAAATGAATGGGAAAATATTTTGCGAGAGAGAGAGAGAGAGAGAGAGAGTGAGAGTGGTTTTTAGACTAGGGTCTGATATGGGTCAGTAGATTGCCAACTTTCTAGTTTGAATAATTGTCAATTGATGGAAATTCATGGAGGGGGGTTTGGGTAAATGGTTCCATTATATATAAGGATGAAGGATAAATGATGTGTAGGAATACAAAGATGCTGACATCCATGTGTACTAATGAACGAAAACGTTTTCCCTATGAAAATCGGTCAATTTTTCAGGACATGTGGATTTGGTAGTGTACAGCGTTTTCTAGACCCTGAATATACCGCTGTTTAATTGTTATTTTCCTTGCAAGGACATGTGGATTTGAACGGAAGCGAGCATGCGGGTGGTGACATTTACTAACTGTAGGTAATAAATTTCGAGGGAAAAGGTTGATAATAAATTCAAAGTTTTCACTGTAAAATATTGTATATATATTTTAGACGACCATATCTTCAGAATAATATTTTTACAAGTTTTTTGCATTTCTGGATGGTGATATATTGTTGATTATAAGTTTAATTGAACTATTTGCATGGAAATTTATAATTTCTCCATAAAACATAAAGAATTGTTGACATTCATAACTTGTACCGTTGAACAATACAGTTTTTTCGCAACAATGATATAAATCATTAAAATTATTATGAATATAATATTCAATGTCTTGGATATCTGTAGATGAATTTTTCAGCAGATTGTGTGGAATATTTTCCCCAATAGTTCCAACGATGGCTTTCATATACAGTGCTATCGGTAATTTGTCGAGAAGTTGTAAACACTGGCCGATCCACATGCTTTTTTTCTTCAGCTCTCTGATGGTTACAGCATGCATCACCAAAAAATAACCATTTGTATGACTAAACGTGACACACCGTAGTTCATAACTCACTCCAAAGACTATGTTCATTTCTCTACAAATAATTTTGCGAAACTTTCCATTACAATCAGGATTATCTTCATCAAAGTATGACACAATGTGATCCAAAAGGTCTGATAACTTTGTCCAATCATCTCGATAAATTGGAATGTACTTGCGATTATCTACACCTCTCAATAGCGCAACGGGTGTAAACTTATCTTACCATTCTAAACCCACACAGGCTTCCTTTGTGTGAGACTTATTCAAGGGGATGTATTGTGCCAATAGCAGATTTTTGCTAGGCGACGACTCTTTTATATTTGTCATATTTGACTTTATATGTTAGACTACTCAGATTGAACTGATTTTTTTTACATGTTCACCTATGAAGATGAGGGTGTATATGTTCTGGAGAGGGAGAGGATTTTAAGAGTAGTGGGGATATTTTCTAGTAATATAATTGGCTATTCCAATTTAAATATTACAAGATTACCGCATGTAAAAAATGAGTGGGAGTATTATTTATCCTATTAAAGATGATTAATTTTGTTTGAAATCACACCCCCTAATTCCATGTTTTAGTGGAGGGGATGCTGCAGCTTTTGGTGTATGAAATTTTCAAAGTCAGTTATAAATAAAAATGTGTTTTGAATGCATGAATTTCGACATGGAGCAAGGTTATTCTGTAGCCCAGTTACTCAGAGATAAATTGAAGGGAAAATATAGCCCTTCACATATACCTGAACTGGATAAAAGTGAATTTAGTGTTTATAATATAATTAAACGAGGTGAAATAAACAATCAAGATCGCGTACCACACTACGAGGTATGTGCCATCAACAGTGAGAAGCGCTATGATGGAGTCCATACGCATGATATATCGTATGAAGCATATTTGGGGAATAGATACACATACGCTATATTTTTGAAAACAAAAGTGTCTGTAGTGTGTACACCAGAAGACTCAGGAGAATTATCCGAAGCACATGAAAAAATTAGCATAAGACATGATCCACCATCTCTACAAAGTATTGCAGCCGCTAGTATATTGAATTATCCCAAATTTAAAAGTGATGAAAAAACAACGGCATTTATACATCATTTAATATCTACGTTGGCTGGTGAAACTGAAGTTGCACTTGTTTCATATGGAGTGTCAGGTGATTATGATTACTTTGATATACATAGATGGCCACAAGTTCAGATATTCAAACTGAAAAATGTAGAGTCAGTAAAGGCGTGGTCAGGGCAAGACATTTTTTACCCAAAGAGCGAGCAGATTCTTTGCTGGAAAAACTTGGAGGTGGAGCGATTTTTCTAAAAAAAGAAAAAAAAAAAAGTCAAAAAAAGGTCTCATACTATCTTCAGAAAATATTCAGCCATTCACTATCTAGTTCGCCTGTGGGAAGTGTATACTAAAAAAAAAAAAAAAAAAAAAAAAAAAAGACGATCAAAATGGCATATGAACATTTATTCGATGACATTGCTGATAGTGTGCATATAACTGCAATTGAACAATGGGAATTAGAACAGCGGTGTGTGACATTAGACGACAGAGATGATGCGATGTGTTTGGCTGCTGCGGATAAAATAGAAGAAGAGAGAATAGTGCAGATAGCGCGAGAATTAATGGAGATAGAACCATGCGACAATGGTGCGTATAAAATGGTTTTTGTGGACATGAACTTGGATGGATGTCCATCCACACAAGAAGCTCTTGGTAATTAATATCCTCTTATTTTTTATGATGGAAATTTTCAATATTTTTATACATTGAAATATATTTTATTCAAATTTTTTCAGGAGATATTCTTGAACTATTGGATAACAACGTAGAACAGAATGACACAAATCGAACACAAGAGGGTGGAGATGAAAATGAAGAGGAACAATAAACATTATCTACTTCTATGAATTATGTAAGAATATTGTGAAATAAAAAAAAAATTTTTCTTTACAAAATTGTCGTCAGTCAAAGTTTTACCCTCCGACCTTATAGGGGAGAAGGGGTTGGCACCATGTGCCAAAACCTAGCATGCCCCTTCCTTTACCCAGATTTCTCTTTTAGCCAAGATGGTATAAATACCCTCCGAGTAGCCACTTTGGTCACTCAAAAATTTTCCAAGTTCGAGAAAGCATACAAGGCAAACATCAAAAAAGAAAAAAAATGACTCATCAATGGTCTGCCGTAAGTATTCCAACAATATATTCCATCAGATTATTTTAAACTATTCTTTTATCGTGTCGCGTTTTTTTTTTCAAGTGCATGTGTAATTTGTCTTATTTTCGTGTGTGTTGCGTTAATTTTTTCCTTTTTTTAAAGTTGTATTCAAAATATTTAAAATTTGTAATTTTTATGTTTCAGGTTGTCGCAATAAGATTGCAGCGAAATGCCGATAGGCTTTTCAACGAATGGATAAGGTGAGAGGACGAGGAAGGAGAGAGGGCGGAGGGGGAAAATATTTTTTCATTAAGGGAGCTTTTCACGTTCCCAGAAGAAGAGCTGGAGGAAATGTTCTCCTCATTTGTAAGTATTCTGCTAAAGATCAGTTTCATTTTATTTTTCATTTTTGATAATATATTAATTATTTTTTTGTTTATTCCTGTTACAGAAGTTAGACGCTGAGGAGGAGGACCCACGAAAAAAAAACGCCAAGGGTGAAGAAAAAGAAATTATAATAATTATAACACACAATAATAATGATTATAACACACACAATAATAATAATTATAACACACACACACAATAATAGAACATTTCTGTATTAGGTTAGTTTTTAATTTAATAAAAACCACAAAATTGTTTTTAAATATTTTCATTTTTTTTTTATTGAAAAAAAATAATAATCCTAATTTTCCCCATTTTCCTTCACTAGATTTAAAAAAAAAAAACGATATTTTTCAAGTCGCTCCTTTTATTCTTTTCCAATTTATATTAGAATTGATTCATTTCTCAAACAATTTTTTTTTCGAAAAAAATAATAAAAACTCTATTTGTAGATGCAATAATTTTAAGTTAATAAAAAAAAATTTAATGAAATATTTTTCTTTTCTATTAATAAACATTCATCTTCCATATCCTTTTTTTTTTCCTTTAAAATCGATAAAATTATAAGTTCCATTTTTCAGGTTTAATTTCAGTCGGAATTCAATTTTTTATTTTTCAATTAGACAGTTGACATAAAAGGCAATTTTTCACATATGACGTTCGCCTATAACCTACGACGTCGTTCTCTGTGTCGTCATCGTTCTCCTGTTGGTTATGTTCTCTGCAGAGTCGGTAGCCTGCCATTCTTCCATCTTTTTTCATGTTTTCAGGTAACTTCTCCCACAATGTGTCGATAGTATGAGGTGCAAAACGTAGAAACACCTCTGTCGGCACGAGTGTCAACTCCTCTTTGGTTAGCAGGGTTAAATCACCGATAGTATGAAATATTTCTGCAAACTTTCCATCCTGGATTTCCATACCTGTAGCCATATTATCCAAATACCATATTTTCATCCTCTGTACATTTTCAAATGCACAACTATAGTTGTGAACTTTTTCATGATATTTTCTACAACTCCAAAAGCCTTTGACTGTTCCCTTATTCAATGATGGGCAGCCCAAATCATATAAATCGATTATTGGGATACTCAATCCTATAATGTATTCCAGCCATTGCTTCTTTTGTAATCCTTTCACATAAATACACGATACATTTTCCAATATTTTATGACACACATCAACACGTTTAGTGTATGGGATTTCACCCCAATTCCATGATAACCCATGATGATTATGTTGACACCATTTATTTATCTTTTTACAATTTTCTGGTAAACTATACCACGGACACGGTGGTTTGAAATGTAAGCAACAAAGACCTAATGATCCTTTATCATTGTGGTTTAAATGAATTACAGCCAACTCTTTTACCACAAATTCGCTACACCCATTCACGAAACCTTGTGCATCCAAAAACACTTTCATGGTTGTTCAGGGTACTGTCACAATATGACTATAAACACAAATATATGTGAATGGATATATATTTATTTCTTATCGTGCTACTACTTTTCAGACCTTGAATATTACCGTGGATTATACAAATTATTTTCAATGAAGATATTTATTGCACAGTCCTGTGACCTGCCGTCTGTGTAGGCGTGTACTATCTGCCTGTCCTTTTTCTGTGACCTATGCCTGACTCCTATTACACTTCATCGCTCTTCCAATACAAAAAACACAAATGACCAATACAAGGGCTTTTTTGAAAATGATGGCACGCCTCTGGACGACAAATTTTCCAAGCATTTTAACGATTGATCTAGAAAAAAAGATACAGGGTGGAAGGGACAATTTGAAGAAAAGACTATAAAGTCACACATTAACTAAAAAAGGTACACTTGTTGTGTAAAAAGTGAACAGCAATGGATAACTTTAACATCTCCACGGATTTGGAAGAGTTGGTAGATGCATTATGTCAAGATTATGACATGAATGCTATACCTAATTTGGATCTGGATGAAGATCTCAATCCTGTTCAACAGGAGATGGAAAATGGTGGTGATAACAGTGAATTTATTGACAATCTTCTCGAAGAAGTGCATACAGTACCATCCGCTCATATGTCGCAAGAAGATCTTGATATTTTTTCGCAACTATTGAATGGTGGTGAGTTATTTTCCAATTAATTTCGATACATCGATGACTTTTTCCCTATATTCAATTGAAAATTATTTTTTATCCGTAACAGAAAATATTCAGTATGGGGGTGAAGCACCAGTGGCTAATGAGCCTCTTATGGAATTATCCAGCACCCACGAGAGATTACAACGTTTCAGATTGACAACGCATATGTTTCAATACAGAATTAGGGCAATACCCCAAGGTATCGACGGCAAAGCATGGGTCTACAAAGCATTCGTAAAAGTTTTTGAAGAAATTATGGCTGCAGGTCGAAATGGTGCCGACAAATTTTGTATGAGTTTTAGTTTCGACAGACTACAAGGTGAACCAGCTTGGGAACGTCCCAGAACAATAAAAGATTATAAAATGGAAGATTTATGGAATTTAGTTAGTAAAGTGTCACAAAGTGCAGGTGGATTCGATGTGGTTGATACGTTTAGAATAAAGCTACATATTATAGAGACACCTGTAGGACAACATCATTCACTTCAATGTAAAGAGAAAAGACCTCATGGTGTCATAGAAATTGACAATCCAAATGACAATTGGTGTTTACCACGATCTTTGGTTGTGGCATTGGCTCATAAAATGAAGGAAAAACACCAATTGTCATTTGGATTGTCAATTTCTATGACACCATGAGGTCTTTTCTCTTTACATTGAAGTGAATGATGTTGTCCTACAGGTGTCTCTATAATATGTAGCTTTATTCTAAACGTATCAACCACATCGAATCCACCTGCACTTTGTGACACTTTACTAACTAAATTCCATAAATCTTCCATTTTATAATCTTTTATTGTTCTGGGACGTTCCCAAGCTGGTTCACCTTGTAGTCTGTCGAAACTAAAACTCATACAAAATTTGTCGGCACCATTTCGACCTGCAGCCATAATTTCTTCAAAAACTTTTACGAATGCTTTGTAGACCCATGCTTTGCCGTCGATACCTTGGGGTATTGCCCTAATTCTGTATTGAAACATATGCGTTGTCAATCTGAAACGTTGTAATCTCTCGTGGGTGCTGGATAATTCCATAAGAGGCTCATTAGCCACTGGTGCTTCACCCCCATACTGAATATTTTCTGTTACGGATAAAAAATAATTTTCAATTGAATATAGGGAAAAAGTCATCGATGTATCGAAATTAATTGGAAAATAACTCACCACCATTCAATAGTTGCGAAAAAATATCAAGATCTTCTTGCGACATATGAGCGGATGGTACTGTATGCACTTCTTCGAGAAGATTGTCAATAAATTCACTGTTATCACCACCATTTTCCATCTCCTGTTGAACAGGATTGAGATCTTCATACAGATCCAAATTAGGTATAGCATTCATGTCATAATCTTGACATAATGCATCTACCAACTCTTCCAAATCCGTGGAGATGTTAAAGTTATCCATTGCTGTTCACTTTTTACACAACAAGTGTACCTTTTTTAGTTAATGTGTGACTTTATAGTCTTTTCTTCAAATTGTCCCTTCCACCCTGTATCTTTTTTTCTAGATCAATCGTTAAAATGCTTGGAAAATTTGTCGTCCAGAGGCGTGCCATCATTTTCAAAAAAGCCCTTGTATTGGTCATTTGTGTTTTTTGTATTGGAAGAGCGATGAAGTGTAATAGGAGTCAGGCATAGGTCACAGAAAAAGGACAGGCAGATAGTACACGCCTACACAGACGGCAGGTCACAGGACTGTGCAATAAATATCTTCATTGAAAATAATTTGTATAATCCACGGTAATATTCAAGGTCTGAAAAGTAGTAGCACGATAAGAAATAAATATATATCCATTCACATATATTTGTGTTTATAGTCATATTGTGACAGTACCCTGAACAACCATGAAAGTGTTTTTGGATGCACAAGGTTTCGTGAATGGGTGTAGCGAATTTGTGGTAAAAGAGTTGGCTGTAATTCATTTAAACCACAATGATAAAGGATCATTAGGTCTTTGTTGCTTACATTTCAAACCACCGTGTCCGTGGTATAGTTTACCAGAAAATTGTAAAAAGATAAATAAATGGTGTCAACATAATCATCATGGGTTATCATGGAATTGGGGTGAAATCCCATACACTAAACGTGTTGATGTGTGTCATAAAATATTGGAAAATGTATCGTGTATTTATGTGAAAGGATTACAAAAGAAGCAATGGCTGGAATACATTATAGGATTGAGTATCCCAATAATCGATTTATATGATTTGGGCTGCCCATCATTGAATAAGGGAACAGTCAAAGGCTTTTGGAGTTGTAGAAAATATCATGAAAAAGTTCACAACTATAGTTGTGCATTTGAAAATGTACAGAGGATGAAAATATGGTATTTGGATAATATGGCTACAGGTATGGAAATCCAGGATGGAAAGTTTGCAGAAATATTTCATACTATCGGTGATTTAACCCTGCTAACCAAAGAGGAGTTGACACTCGTGCCGACAGAGGTGTTTCTACGTTTTGCACCTCATACTATCGACACATTGTGGGAGAAGTTACCTGAAAACATGAAAAAAGATGGAAGAATGGCAGGCTACCGACTCTGCAGAGAACATAACCAACAGGAGAACGATGACGACACAGAGAACGACGTCGTAGGTTATAGGCGAACGTCATATGTGAAAAATTGCCTTTTATGTCAACTGTCTAATTGAAAAATAAAAAATTGAATTCCGACTGAAATTAAACCTGAAAAATGGAACTTATAATTTTATCGATTTTAAAGGAAAAAAAAAAGGATATGGAAGATGAATGTTTATTAATAGAAAAGAAAAATATTTCATTAAATTTTTTTTTATTAACTTAAAATTATTGCATCTACAAATAGAGTTTTTATTATTTTTTTCGAAAAAAAAATTGTTTGAGAAATGAATCAATTCTAATATAAATTGGAAAAGAATAAAAGGAGCGACTTGAAAAATATCGTTTTTTTTTTTTAAATCTAGTGAAGGAAAATGGGGAAAATTAGGATTATTATTTTTTTTCAATAAAAAAAAAATGAAAATATTTAAAAACAATTTTGTGGTTTTTATTAAATTAAAAACTAACCTAATACAGAAATGTTCTATTATTGTGTGTGTGTGTTATAATTATTATTATTGTGTGTGTTATAATCATTATTATTGTGTGTTATAATTATTATAATTTCTTTTTCTTCACCCTTGGCGTTTTTTTTTCGTGGGTCCTCCTCCTCAGCGTCTAACTTCTGTAACAGGAATAAACAAAAAAATAATTAATATATTATCAAAAATGAAAAATAAAATGAAACTGATCTTTAGCAGAATACTTACAAATGAGGAGAACATTTCCTCCAGCTCTTCTTCTGGGAACGTGAAAAGCTCCCTTAATGAAAAAATATTTTCCCCCTCCGCCCTCTCTCCTTCCTCGTCCTCTCACCTTATCCATTCGTTGAAAAGCCTATCGGCATTTCGCTGCAATCTTATTGCGACAACCTGAAACATAAAAATTACAAATTTTAAATATTTTGAATACAACTTTAAAAAAAGGAAAAAATTAACGCAACACACACGAAAATAAGACAAATTACACATGCACTTGAAAAAAAAAACGCGACACGATAAAAGAATAGTTTAAAATAATCTGATGGAATATATTGTTGGAATACTTACGGCAGATCATTGATGAGTCATTTTTTTTCTTTTTTGATGTTTGCCTTGTATGCTTTCTCGAACTTGGAAAATTTTTGAGTGACCAAAGTGGCTACTCGGAGGGTATTTATACCATCTTGGCTAAAAGAGAAATCTGGGTAAAGGAAGGGGCATGCTAGGTTTTGGCACATGGTGCCAACCCCTTCTCCCCTATAAGGTCGGAGGGTAAAACTTTGACTGACGACAATTTTGTAAAGAAAAATTTTTTTTTTATTTCACAATATTCTTACATAATTCATAGAAGTAGATAATGTTTATTGTTCCTCTTCATTTTCATCTCCACCCTCTTGTGTTCGATTTGTGTCATTCTGTTCTACGTTGTTATCCAATAGTTCAAGAATATCTCCTGAAAAAATTTGAATAAAATATATTTCAATGTATAAAAATATTGAAAATTTCCATCATAAAAAATAAGAGGATATTAATTACCAAGAGCTTCTTGTGTGGATGGACATCCATCCAAGTTCATGTCCACAAAAACCATTTTATACGCACCATTGTCGCATGGTTCTATCTCCATTAATTCTCGCGCTATCTGCACTATTCTCTCTTCTTCTATTTTATCCGCAGCAGCCAAACACATCGCATCATCTCTGTCGTCTAATGTCACACACCGCTGTTCTAATTCCCATTGTTCAATTGCAGTTATATGCACACTATCAGCAATGTCATCGAATAAATGTTCATATGCCATTTTGATCGTCTTTTTTTTTTTTTTTTTTTTTTTTTTTTAGTATACACTTCCCACAGGCGAACTAGATAGTGAATGGCTGAATATTTTCTGAAGATAGTATGAGACCTTTTTTTGACTTTTTTTTTTTTCTTTTTTTAGAAAAATCGCTCCACCTCCAAGTTTTTCCAGCAAAGAATCTGCTCGCTCTTTGGGTAAAAAATGTCTTGCCCTGACCACGCCTTTACTGACTCTACATTTTTCAGTTTGAATATCTGAACTTGTGGCCATCTATGTATATCAAAGTAATCATAATCACCTGACACTCCATATGAAACAAGTGCAACTTCAGTTTCACCAGCCAACGTAGATATTAAATGATGTATAAATGCCGTTGTTTTTTCATCACTTTTAAATTTGGGATAATTCAATATACTAGCGGCTGCAATACTTTGTAGAGATGGTGGATCATGTCTTATGCTAATTTTTTCATGTGCTTCGGATAATTCTCCTGAGTCTTCTGGTGTACACACTACAGACACTTTTGTTTTCAAAAATATAGCGTATGTGTATCTATTCCCCAAATATGCTTCATACGATATATCATGCGTATGGACTCCATCATAGCGCTTCTCACTGTTGATGGCACATACCTCGTAGTGTGGTACGCGATCTTGATTGTTTATTTCACCTCGTTTAATTATATTATAAACACTAAATTCACTTTTATCCAGTTCAGGTATATGTGAAGGGCTATATTTTCCCTTCAATTTATCTCTGAGTAACTGGGCTACAGAATAACCTTGCTCCATGTCGAAATTCATGCATTCAAAACACATTTTTATTTATAACTGACTTTGAAAATTTCATACACCAAAAGCTGCAGCATCCCCTCCACTAAAACATGGAATTAGGGGGTGTGATTTCAAACAAAATTAATCATCTTTAATAGGATAAATAATACTCCCACTCATTTTTTACATGCGGTAATCTTGTAATATTTAAATTGGAATAGCCAATTATATTACTAGAAAATATCCCCACTACTCTTAAAATCCTCTCCCTCTCCAGAACATATACACCCTCATCTTCATAGGTGAACATGTAAAAAAAATCAGTTCAATCTGAGTAGTCTAACATATAAAGTCAAATATGACAAATATAAAAGAGTCGTCGCCTAGCAAAAATCTGCTATTGGCACAATACATCCCCTTGAATAAGTCTCACACAAAGGAAGCCTGTGTGGGTTTAGAATGGTAAGATAAGTTTACACCCGTTGCGCTATTGAGAGGTGTAGATAATCGCAAGTACATTCCAATTTATCGAGATGATTGGACAAAGTTATCAGACCTTTTGGATCACATTGTGTCATACTTTGATGAAGATAATCCTGATTGTAATGGAAAGTTTCGCAAAATTATTTGTAGAGAAATGAACATAGTCTTTGGAGTGAGTTATGAACTACGGTGTGTCACGTTTAGTCATACAAATGGTTATTTTTTGGTGATGCATGCTGTAACCATCAGAGAGCTGAAGAAAAAAAGCATGTGGATCGGCCAGTGTTTACAACTTCTCGACAAATTACCGATAGCACTGTATATGAAAGCCATCGTTGGAACTATTGGGGAAAATATTCCACACAATCTGCTGAAAAATTCATCTACAGATATCCAAGACATTGAATATTATATTCATAATAATTTTAATGATTTATATCATTGTTGCGAAAAAACTGTATTGTTCAACGGTACAAGTTATGAATGTCAACAATTCTTTATGTTTTATGGAGAAATTATAAATTTCCATGCAAATAGTTCAATTAAACTTATAATCAACAATATATCACCATCCAGAAATGCAAAAAACTTGTAAAAATATTATTCTGAAGATATGGTCGTCTAAAATATATATACAATATTTTACAGTGAAAACTTTGAATTTATTATCAACCTTTTCCCTCGAAATTTATTACCTACAGTTAGTAAATGTCACCACCCGCATGCTCGCTTCCGTTCAAATCCACATGTCCTTGCAAGGAAAATAACAATTAAACAGCGGTATATTCAGGGTCTAGAAAACGCTGTACACTACCAAATCCACATGTCCTGAAAAATTGACCGATTTTCATAGGGAAAACGTTTTCGTTCATTAGTACACATGGATGTCAGCATCTTTGTATTCCTACACATCATTTATCCTTCATCCTTATATATAATGGAACCATTTACCCAAACCCCCCTCCATGAATTTCCATCAATTGACAATTATTCAAACTAGAAAGTTGGCAATCTACTGACCCATATCAGACCCTAGTCTAAAAACCACTCTCACTCTCTCTCTCTCTCTCTCTCTCGCAAAATATTTTCCCATTCATTTACCCTCAACACCATGATGTCTCAATACTCAAAAGTGTCAATAAACTAATCATAAATTACCACCATGATGTCTCATTTGTCTTTATTTTACACCCAAAAAGGTCAAAACAATTGACATCTACAATAGACCCTAGACCAGATTCACCCTATCAATCAATGTCATAGACGCGGGGCCCTACAGCACATACACACTATCAATCAATGTCATAAACGCGTGGGGCCCCCTGATGTGGCGCCATACAGTGGGGGGGGGGGGGGGCAGTTCCAGGAAAACTGTCTAGCACAGAGCGGATTCCTACTACTCACCTGTCATAATAGACCTTTTAATGGAATTCCTACCAATCAATTATTTATGGTATAACCGCTTGTTGTCCGGAGTCTGTTCACTATCTTGCACTTATTATGGAGCTGCTGTTTTGGTGATACATGGCCATTGGGAATTACCGTAGAGAATTTGGACCTATGTACCGGAATGGTAATCGAGGAAGTTTAGAGCAGACTAGTATTTATTGGGACTGTACCACTGTTCGATGTTATACGGATAACGGTACTTCAGTCGCCATCTGTCAGGATTCCATAATACTATTCTCCGGCATGTGCGCGAGTTAATGTGTGGAGAGGATTTGATTACGCCGGCATGTGTGGGAAAATTGGCGGCACTGCAACAGGCAGTGTGCAGCGCCTCTCAACTCCGGCCAGGCGACTACCAATGAGATATCGATTAATCGATAAAGATAACGGTGATTGGGGTGTCAATCACCGGATAAATTCGCATAAATTATGATTGGGTCCTAGACAAGATGTCTAGGATTGGTCTGTGCGGTTCACAAAGGACCTAAAATACGAAAACGAAGACCTCCGAGGCTTCTCTTCCACTGGGATCGCATAGCGTGCAGGTTGTTAGAGTGTGTGATATTATAATAGCATCATTGCAAATGTGTTGTGCGTGAATGTGCGGATAGTCATTAGTAAATTCGATATTATTTGTTTCAGTTAGCCAGTTTGACTTACAATTATTAAATTGATTAGAGTCAGTTTGAGTGTGATTGATCAACATTGAATTGTAAGTGTTGAAACCATTGTCTCATGTTTGACTTGTTTCGGCCATTTTTGTCCATTGTCACGGAAATAAGTAGCGTCGGTCGTAATCAAATAAATTCGTCTGTTGTATACCTGCCCTTCCCGCGATAATCTTTGTCGAGAACAAAGATTATAATTAATAATAGGATAGTTTTGATGGTACGGATATTAATTTATATTCGAATTATAGTTTTTTATTTTTGGAAATAATTTGAGGCAACGTGTCGCCATAGTTGATACGTTAATGTGAGAGAAATAGAGAGGCATAAATGCCAGTCAAACAAAAGATTAAATTTGTTTGAGATTATTGCTAATAATATTATTTCGAAAAAACATAAAGATGATTAATTGCGTATTGTTTATTCTTTATATTGTTTAAAATATTCTTTTGCGTTTGTGAATAGGAATTTATTAAATTACGAATGATTATATCCAATTTATTTAAGTTATAAATAAATAATTAATTATGATTTGAATAATTAATTAAAAGTTGAAATTCTTGATTTTGTTCATTTATTTGAGTAACAATCGGAATAATTGAGGTCTCTGACCCTCAATTATTTTCCTCTTTTTTATAGATTTAGTCAGAGTGGCATCCTGAAGCCTGAAGCCCCTTTTAGCCTCTAGAAAGGCAAAATGAACGGTGCAGCGTCACAATATTCCTGTTATCATTATTTATTGAAACAAAAGAAATTTATTTCCTTATATACTATCTATACAATCTCCATTACACATTCATCATCATCATCATCATTGTTATAACCCCATAGTAATGTATCAGTCGTTCTGTGTGTTATCATACGCTTATCATCCATACTACTCAAGGCGATTTTTCGCTGAAGGATTGTGGACACTTCATGTTTCTTACTTCTCATCAAATACTGCTCAATTAACATACTTTCATCACTGAAGAGACATTGTTTGAAATCACCAAATGTGATCTTTCGAATCGCTGCTTTCTTTATAGCCTCCGCTTCCTTTCGATCATGATATCATTTATCATTTAATACCTTGAGAGTGTATAACTTAGCGTGTAGTCCAACAAATTCAGTCATTATTTTACCATTGTTGTCGTCTCTCATGAGTCCCAACACTTTTCTATTTTTCTGTGGTATATCATAAACATTATTAACAGGGTAATCACTCGTATCGAATTTATGTATATCACGTTTCATGATATCATATATGTTAGTATCAACTATATGATATATAAGACTATCAGTATCTGTGTACATTAGTTTCAATTTATAATCGGGGACTGCATTTAACTTGAACCCGTTTCAGTTCAATGATAACCATATTCTCTTCAAACGTAATTTGACTATGAAAATTTGGTTTAGCTATATATGCATGTGTGCCATGAATACCATCCCAATGAGATATCATCTTAAAATCCTTATGCTTACGAACATTCTCCATAGTTTTCCCGTATACAGCATTATTCATTAACTTGAAAAATTTTTTTTAAATTCATTCTTGGATGCTTTCCTCAAGTCTGTATTCCGGTCAATATACTTCTTCAACCATGGAGATTCCTGACATTCAAGTATTCTATGAATCCTGATAATTTTCACACCTAAGCTCAGACATTGTTTGAGATTCCTATAATGAATAACATATTTATCTTTGGGTAAGAGTGTTGATGCTAATTTAACATTCTTCCCCGTTGGTGGTACAAAATGTTGTGGGCATAATAGTAAGTCGCGATGTGAGTTATGTAATTCTCGTGGATATTCTAATTGAACTTCGAATATATAGCCTGTTGGTCAATTATTCGGGATATTGAGTATTACCTCAACTTCCATTGATTTACTAACCCATTTGAATGCACCGTATGGTAGGTATTCACTCATGGCAGCACCATATAATTTATTCACATCAAAATACATCAAATAAGATTGCACTTTCGTTGGATCATAGTTATCATCCATGTATTTATTGTTCGCTTCTGCGTAACGATTTGAGCACTGTGTCACACCACCTCTTATACCCTTTTCTACGAATGATAACATCGCCGGATCAATCAAGAGCTCTAGTTCAACTTTCATATACTTCAGCATTGTATGATAGTGCAATGGGTCAAGATTATATGTTGAAAAGCAGCTACGTCGCAAATTTTTAAATATATCAGCTAGTAGTAAGACATCGGTCTTTAGTTATAGATCTGAACATTCACCTAGTGTTTTTATGTCAAATTTATCCCAAACCACTTTTGCATGTTCATAGTTTTCCTCGGAAATGTCACAATCATTTAGCTTTGAATAGAATTCATCTTTCTCAGGTAATTGATCCTCATCAAGCTTCATCCAATTATCAATATACTCATATGGAAAAATACCTTTTTTCGTAACTAAGTTGAATTGTTCATCGTTGTGATAGAACTTGCGTGTGATAATTTTATCATTATTATTCAGATTTGATGATAGCTTACCTATGCTACTAGCCATAAATCTCATTGAATCCATAAATCATAGAAACATTTTTTCTCGACCAATTTTCTTGCTGAAAGATATATATTTTTCTTTATTTATTGGTAAAAGTTTCATTGAACCTGGAATATCATTAGCTAGGTATTTGATTATAAAATGAGAATCATAACCAGATAAATTATAAAAAATGATTGGTAAATGGTATGCTTTTCCATATTTCATATTACATTTATCGTGCGCAGCACCACGATATTTACCAGAAGATGACAATAATCACGATGTTTTACATCGGATTGATTCAATGGTTTCTGACATATATGGCAAAGAATTGCGGTGGCGAATTCATGTTTTTGTTTATCAGACAAAGGCTGCATTGGTATTATTTCCCCGTAAATTTCATGAACACGTCGAGCCATTGAGTATAATTCTTTGATAAACCATTGAATACAATCGTAACCACGTTTCAATTCGTATTGTGATAGTTCATCATCCTATGAAAAATGTAAATAGTATGCAATACTATATGGAATATGATTTTGTTCACCGTTATTCGCACTAGGCTCTAAGATACACTCTGCGTCCGCATAAACTACAAATGGCACTGGCTCTTTATATTTATATTGTGTGAATGATATTATTTTCGAATCATCTGTTGGCATAATCACTATCACAGACTTATTAATGTTAAAACAATCTAATTTGTGTTCATCATATTTTTCATGCGTTGTGAAATAATATAAACATCTGTCGCAAATATATCGCTTTCCATTATTCAATGATATTTGATTTGAAACTAATCTTGAAAGGTTGCGAATCCAAGCAAAATGATATATATTTTTGGACTTATCATAATCATCATCAACATCAATATCATGATTAGCATCAACCATCAATAAATGAGTAGTCGTTTTACCACTGTTATCATTATAACTTACATAATATAGAACAATGAAACTCTTTTTCACCTCATCTTCAATGCCATATACATTTATCGATAATTATTCATTTGCTCGCATTTAGGTACTTCACGTAACGCCTTTGGAAATGACAATCCTTCAATGTTCAGATTAGCTTCAGTAAAATGTTTGTATGATGATACCCGCTCTTCATTCCTCATTGATTTCTTCTTCCTCTTCATCCGGACAATCGATTCATCATCATCATTATTCTCGTGTTCTTCTAATTCTTCCTGTTTACGAAGAGCTGCTGCGACTGACCATAGGAAACAAAATTCATCATTGTTCTTAATGTTAACAGTAGACTTTTTCAATTGAATGAACTTTGGTAGGTCTACATATTGTTACGATCTGACTGTAAACCCGGTTGCGTCCTAAGAGCGTTGGGTTTGGCAAGTCTACCGAACGAGAAGAATCAGAGTTATCGTAAGAATTGATTTGTAAGATTATAGGTTGATTGCACTTGGTGAAGAAGATTCTCACGTTCCGGTGGAAATAACAATTAGATATAAAAATTAGATTTTAAATTAAGTCCGAATAGATAGAGGGATCGTTGCTCGTCACTGCGACTCGCAGCTGAAGCGTTCGGTGAAGGATTGGTGATCAGGGTGAATCAGAGAATTGAAGTAGTCAAATAAGGTTTATTAAATAAAAACACTTCACAATTATTAGTTTAAGAATACGTTGGAATCGATGTTGATTTCCTTTTATTGACTTCTCTAATGCGTTTTTACTTCTACGGTTTATAATTATTCGGTTTGATTATTCGATGCGAAGAGAATATGCGTTGACACTTTGAATTTTAAAAATATTAATGGAGTGGTATTATGAAGTCGTATTATGAAGTTGTATTAAGAAAAAGTACTGTGTAATCGCGCTATCGAGCAATATACTGAAGTGGTATTATAAGTGCTTAATGAAGAGTGAAGTCAGTGACCCGGAGGAAGTTTATATATTCGTGGTTCCTAGTCCGTGCGGACTGGTTTTGATTGGCTTTTGATTATTCATTAATGTTTGATTTGTTGATTGGGAGTTTAATGGCCCGCCATTGGACAGAAGGTCCGATGGTGGGTGACTTCTTAGTTGACAGAATTCATTGCTGAGAGCTGAGTTGGCGGTTACAGGTTATTGACGCCAAAATTTGGTTCTCGTCGCTCGATAATGAAAATGTATTTGAAATATTATATTATAACAATATGGTCTTATATGCTGAGTGGCAATTCTTAAGTTTATGCAAATAGTTCCTAATATTAACTTAATTGTTTAATGGTCATATTCCGCAACGCAGCATAAAGGTGGAGAATTCGAGCTGAATGTTCGCGGTTCGGCGATCGCGCTTGCGCGTGCAGCCATTGCGAAAGAAAGGTTAATGAACGTGTTTAATGCGTCAGCATGTGTGATTGCGGTTGATGGAAATGAATGACGTCGGTAACGCGAAAAAGTATAGCGGAGAGGTCGCTTAAGACCTAACAATATGTTGATAGACCACCACGTAGCGTGATATATTTATTGATGTTCACTACCAAGTGCACAATTCCGATCATTGCCCATCCTGAATCACGTGCCTCGAAATCTTCCACTAACGTCAACAAATGATTCATTACATGATCTGCATACCATTGCTCAATGTTAGTTGATGGGAGAATTAGCTCATTTGCTGTATTGAAATATTTTACTTGTTCCAATGCATCACAATCTTTTACATTTTCGAATTTACATGCTAGTACAACATTCACTTTAATATTCGTTGCAATTTCATTTATATTTGTTATGAATATCTTCTTGGCATCTAACAACAATTGTTGTAAATCCATATGTGTTGAGTAAGCGTGTGAAATAGTATTTTTGAAATAATGGTAGACGACTCGAAATTTAATTGAAGAACAAAAATATATGGTTTATTATCAAATATCACAGAGAATATTAATGGCGAGTCTTTGTTCAATGAGAATCAATACTAATCGTAGTGGACTGTATATAATGTGGATAGAGAAATTGCCGTTCTTTATTTAATTGCAGTGCAATCGTGATGCGTGCAATATGTTGAGTGAACAATATGTAATGAGTTGAACAATAACTAGTATATAAATTGACTGAGCTACCAATATAAGAATGATATAATATCAAGAATGTGTGTGCACGTGGCGGTGTAGCTATTGTTACGTCCTGAGTGTCGATGTTGATATTCGGCCTGAATGGCCAAATGTTACTCGGGGAATGATGAAAACGGTTATATATTTTAATTGAATTTTGAGATTAGTCCGAATTGGTATTGGGATCGTTGTTTGCTATGCCGCGACCCGCGGTTGAAGCAAGAAGGATTTGGAATAATGATTTAATGATATGGAAGGTTCTTTCAGTTAAGATTATCACTCGTTTATCAATTATTCACTAAACGTCACAATTATCGTTGATTTATTGATTATTCGCTTGGAATCACAATGTAATTATTTATGGCACTGTTTCACAAAGATTGGTTAATGGTTTCACATTGATTGGTTAATGGTTTTATAATATTCGTCAAAGATCACTCGAAGATTATGGCAACTAATATTTCAACTCGCGCTCAACGCGTACGAGAGCGTTCGATTTAGATTTTAATCGTTATTAACTGACTTCTAGAGCAGCTTTAAAAAGAAAAATGCTTTGAATGGTTTATGTAGATTTTATTTATGCGTGGAAGACGTTCATAGTCTGATCGTCGGCATAGAAGTGAAGATGAAAGAGTGAGAGCTCGGTATTTAAGAACTACGGAAAATTCGCGTCAGCAATTTGGGTCCGTGCGGACTTATTGGCTGAATTTATTCTAGCCGTTTTGATTCGTCGTTAATTATCTAAACTGTCCATCAGACAGAAGGTCCAATGGTGGGGTTGAGTCTTAACTCTAGTCTGGAAAGCTGAATCAGCAATTTAGTTTTTCTCACGCTAATGTGAGTGAATTTGAGAAGTGTCTCATACGTGTTATGTTACATTTTATAAAAGATATGAAATTATGATGGCGCAATGATGTTTCTAGTTCCGACGGTTAAATTGAAGATATAATATTTGTTCTTATTGTTTAAGCATTCCTTGTCTTTGAATGACTATCTCAACGGGTTCGTATTTCGCAACTCTATGGTATCTATTTGTCAACTCGTTTCCTACGATTGTTGCACTGCGCGCGAGCGCGGTAACAGTGGAAAGAATTAAAAAAAATGATGCGTCGCTAAATTATGAGTGGGAAATCAATTGGATGTAATAAAAATATGATAATATTGATTTGGCGCAGGGGGAATTATTATAAATAAACAAAGAGGTCGGTCAGGACCTAACATATTGTATGATAACAAAAATTTTTCATCAGTCGATATTGACGATTGGTTGACATCGTTCCTCCCTCCGCATCTGTCGGTAAACTGTGGTAAGCTATATCTGTTGATAAAGTAGGAATCCGGGAGAGTTACCGACTGAATTGGGACAGAACTAGTTCTGGTCTACTACTTGAATACATTTAGCGAAGCAGTGTGAATTAAAGTGGTTGCAGTGCTTTATTACTTACAACCAGCATCAACAAGTACGTGATAGAGTTCATCGCCTCGGCGGTCATCTCTCCTCCGTAGTCTGAACTGCTCCCTCTTTTGGTTCTCCTTTCCCCAGGCAAAAGCAACTGGCAGCAAGCAGGAAAAAGCGGCAGGAAGAAAGCATGCAGGGAAATTCACGAAGCAAGACACCGCAATACTTACTAATAGATCACACTTGATTAACTTTATTTTGGTAGAACAGTGAAAATATACACAGCGTGAGCGCCCGAGATACTAGCGGATATATACTCTGAAGTTATAGGACATAACTTTCCTAATAGTAACGTAGAGTCGACGCCAATCTATTGGTACATTAAATAATATCTTCACTGACCGGACCCGAATAGTATGGCGGTTACATGACTCTACTTCTGGTTGCACCAAATGAAACCATTAATTACGATTAAATATTTCCATACAGTAGTCAACGCAGTATCTCGAATTGTAATAATTTATTTAATTTGAATTAATAAACGAAACAAATAGTTAATTTACCAAACCCAAGGTACGCGTCTCGTCTTGGGTTTACGCGGTCAAACTAACGAATCCAAAACGCGTGTTGAATACAATCAGCTCGCAAGCTGATATCAAAAAAGAATATACAATTTTAATTCACCCACAACAAGTTATTTGAATAAATTTTTAGAGTCTCAATTGAGTAATCTAATTCCACGTTGAATACGCGTCGATGATTCACTTCAATAGCCCTTCAATGAATATTCCCATTTACAATCTGTGATTGAGAGTTAGACCTCGGAATTTCCGTGAGCAAAAAGGCCACGTTTTCCTCAGGTACGGTTCAATTCGTAATATTTTAATATTTCCCCTTCCCTTAGGGGTGTGTTGCCATTAGTGGCGCGCGATCTATCCGAAACAAGATGGTGGATATTCGGGCAAAACCTGCGAATCAGTAAAATTTTCAAAAACAAGATGTCAACCTAGATACTCTAGCGCTACCTCCATGGTTGAATTCGGCAAGGAGAATCCGAATTGAAATCAGATGGACAGTTGGCGCGTCATATTGCCACATTCGATTGGTACTCCATAAGAAGTTGAGATGTGCAAATTCAGATACGATATTTGAATTGGAATGTGGGTATAGCAGGAGACATCATGAAACTGTGTTTCGAATATTTTTAATGAAACATGCTCACGTGATGAAAAGTCCTGGGCAAGTATGCTGTTTGCCGAAATTTTGCTCTTAGATGGTCAGTAAATGCCACAAGAAGCCTTACAACCTATCATATGAAAAATTTTTGGAGAAATATCTTGCGTGTCGTGCATACTGGGTAATTTAGGAGGAAGTTTTCGGGAATTCGGTAGGGAAGACTTCGTATCTCATAGTGTTACCATACCTTACACTTTTAGCATATTTCGGGTCCAGTACATATTATGCACAGAACGTTTTACATATTTGCACGTCATCATTATTAAGAAGCGATTTGTGTTTGTTATCATATTGTAAATGATTTTGTATATATGTTACAGATGATTAGTCGACCACGCAATCTGAGTTTGATGAGTGTCATCGCCCTATCTTTGTCCAACATGATACTGACCTTTCTTCTGCTACAATCGAGAACATGTACAACTTCACATCAGTATGCGGAAATTACGGCATCAAATACTGTTACTGATTATAAAGCGAATTCAGATAGTGATGATGAACAGCGTTTCCAATGCTCAATGCAACGTTATCAAACTATGTCTGAAAAAATACTCTTGAATTTAGATATGCGGTTGGGAAGATCTGACAGTCGTCGGCAGTTCAAGACTTTCGATTCAGTATTGATTGGTCCAAAATTTTCTGAGCTATCTCAATCGGATACAGTGTGTTTGGCAACGCAAACGTCATTGGAAAAATTGCATTCATTAGTGCAGGTGGCTCACCATTGGACGGGCTCCATATCTGTCGCGCTTTACACAGCCGGCGATGAGGAATTTGAAGCATTGCAAAAGTATCTTGCATATCTTAGAGAATGTTACATGACAATTTTTGATCGGATTAATTTTTCACTAGCTGTGCCGAGGAAAAAAACACCCACAAAACAGCCTCAAAATTATGTTTCTGCCATTACTCATGATTGTTCTCGACCAGAAGCCACACTCAATGATTTGTTGAATAAGCTATCCATGGAACACACCAGTTGGAGAGCGAGGAATATGTATCCGCAAAATCACATGCGGAATTTAGCACGAAAAAATTGTCAATCCGATTGGGTGTTTCTCACGGATGTTGATGTCATCCCGAGTATTGGTTTAGCCAATTCTCTTGATCGATTTTTACGCGAAACTGATACTTGTGAGAAGTGTGCATATGTTATTCCCACTTACGAAATGGACACGCGAGTCAGATTTCCCACGAATAAAACTGAGTTAATAAGATTGGCAAGGAAAGGTTTGGCGAGACCATTTCATTGGAAGGTCTTCATCCATAATCAGTATGCTACCAATTTTTCGAGGTAAATATTAAAAATATCATAATCACAGATTCAATAGCTACTTGTGGTGATTTTTCCATAGACAGAGCAGCACGAAGTAATACGACAGTTATCCATGTGGAAATTTGGATATTTTACAACGAAAACACCCAACAAATAAATCGATACAACCAATCGGTTAAATTGGAAGTTCGTGTTCATCGAAATTACTATTACAAAATGCAACGTCTTGTGAGCGCATATAAAACGGGAATCTCGTTCATAACCACGCGAACTTTATCGCCCAAGTAGCTACCGCGCAATGAATGACCGCCCAAAACCGTGACCATGCCGTTAATTATGGCACAAGATCGTATATATATATTTTTTCGCGTACACTGTCATCGTCGCGGTGGTTTTCACAAATATACGTATGTGTGAATTCTTCTCTACGTAATTATATTCGGAATTATTTGTCTTTCATATGTATGGGTCATCCTTTCGTAAGTATACTTGGATTTCGATTGTAGCACACCGATTTGTTCAAAACCTCAGAAAGCTGCTATGAAATAACCTGAGACACCATGTTCATTTTCTGAATTTTCGGAGTAAAAACTTTTCTATGTGCACTTTTGTTGCACCGTGCACACATTTTCCTGAGTGGCAAATTAGACTGAGCCGTCATGGCCGGATGTGAAACGCTCCGCGTAAAGTCGACTGCAGTCGCTTCTACGTGGGTAGTGAATGAGACTGAACCGTCCTACTCGGCTATGTAATGCCTCGGGCAATCGCGGCTCGAGTCAGTTTTAATCAAACGCGTAAGCACATCAGAACACGTGTCGCGACCGTAATAGCAAGAAAATACGGTGTGCATCGTGCAGATACTTTCATTTCACTCAAAGTTATTATTGACATTCATTCATCGATGTTTTTCTTCAAGTGTAATTTGATATAATACGCGTGTGTACAGATAAAAATTTGATGAAATTTGTTGTGTATATACAAGTCATAACCTAAAATAAACAAAACGGGTGTGTGCCCAAGACCACAAAGCAGAAGTGAAAACTTATATGGCATTTATAATTCCAAGTAATGTATATAATACAAATTATATTAATATTATATGATGGATAATGATTGGACGAATCAGGAACAAGGCGAGATTAATATTATAAAATATAATGATTTGTTTTTATTTTAATATTCACCAAGTAATAATATTTACCATCCATTCAAGTATGATTGTGTATCAATTAGTGAGGTATTTTTTACTCTGATTGATGCTCTTCATCAGTACTATAATCTAAGAATGAAAAAATAGGTTTATGGTAACTGAAATATGATATGATACCTTTGATTCAAATGTGTTCAAATATTTAACCCCTGTTAGTCATACTTATCTAGAATCACGTTATAGTCATACTGGGTCCAAGGGGCCCAGGCGTTTTGAAATTTTTATGAATAATGAAATAATGCATTGAGCAATATGAAAAAAATTATGAAGTATAATTTGAAACTTGTTCAGTATAAGGATATTGGTTAGAAATAAAAAATTAAATTTTAAATATGCAAAAAAAAAACTCGTGAAAAATGACTTTTTTTACCAGAATTGCTGTAAATCTTGTGATGATTAACCAAAAAAAAAATGATTTTGTAATCTGGAAACAATGTACTTTGAAATAGACATAGCGGTTTCTGTCGACTTTTCAAAAAGTATATTCATCTCATCCAACGCAGGTGCGACTAAGAAGGAAAGAACGAAACGCTTACGCATATAAAAAAATGTATGTTTTATTGGGAAAAATAGTTGCACGGCATCAAAATTATTTGAAATATAACTCATAAATCAATAGTGGTGTGTTTTACATGAAATCAAGTAATTATTTAATGCAAGACGCACATTGGATGCATAAATATGCCCGATGGTCGTCGCTCCTGTAAATGTGGCCGTGCCAGATGCTGTGTCGAAGCATCCAGGCACATCATTGCCGTAATTGCGCCGTTTTTCCCAGTAAATTATTTTTGCATTGCAGCAAAATTCCTGCGTTGACTGCTGCTTGGTCCAGCATCTCGAAAAAAATTCGCATGGGCCACCTGTTTGTACGCCGTCTCATGGTGTATGAATGGCAAAGCATGTCGAAACAGTCTGCTCCTCGACCTCCTCAATCAATTCCTCGCGAATTGTTCGAGAACGCAACGAATACGCCATTTCGAACTATTCTATAACGCGGAAATTTTGGATAAATTTAGAAATAAAAAAAATTATGCTCACGTATAAGACTATATTTTACTCATTTGTATGAATTGCAGCAAGAAAAACGGGAAAAAAAAATTACTCTAAAATTTTTTTTTTATCACCATAGTGACACTGGGTTTGCTGGACCCAACACTTTCATAGCGTCCACTTCCAACGGCTGCCACGTTGCGACTAACGGTCCGATTCAAAATCTACCGTCTCGGTACTAAAGTTGAATATCCAAACTATCGTTACATGGCGCCACAAAACCCAATTTATTGATTTTAGTCAGCAGTATTTCAGGTCAAAAAAGGGCTTGGGTCCCGTGGACCCAGGGTGACTAACAAGGGTTGAAAAAACTTCGTCAATCGTCGTTCCATATTTTGTCGTGCTCTCATATTGATCATTTGACATATTTAAGTTGAATTTTTATTAAAAAAAACCAATTGTAGGCTTACATTTGTCTTTCGAAAAATTAACATTGAATTCTCCACCCAAAATCATCGGTTATTTATGAAGGTTTCGATCGAGGAAAGTAGATTCCACTTCGGTATAGATGAGTAAATTTTTATGGATGAATTCGATGATTTTGGGTGGAGATTTCAATGTTGATTTTTGAAAACACAACTGTAAGCCCTTAATTGATTCTTTTAAATTCAAAATTGGATTTAAATAAGTGAAATAATCCATATCATAGCCCGACAAAATAAGGAATGACGATCGACGGTGTTTTTCTTAGATATTTGAATACATTTGAATTAGAAGTATATATATATATTTCATTTTCATTGCATGTCCATAACATTGATATATACAAACTCCTTACATCTCATTTTCCCTCCTTTTTTTTTCTTTCCTTTCCAGATACATATTACATCCTTTCTTCATATCTCTTAATCACTTATACCCCCAATTCTCTCTAATCTGTTTGTCTATCGTCTTTATATAGTCCATATTTCCTCTTGGATTTCGCCTTCAGACATATAAATTATCAATTTCTCTATCTCACTCTCTAGCCTGTCACGTTTCCATATCGCAATTTTCTCTCTCGTATCTTCATTCTGTATTATCTTTTCTTCCGTACAACAGAGCAAGTGAGCCAATGTTTCCACTCTTCCCCTGCACAATATGCAGCTCTATTCTTTTCATCCTTTCTTTTTTACTCTCCCAAATGTTCCCACACCTCAATCTGGCCCAAATTACTTTACTTTCTTCATCTCTCCCCTTCTTTTTCAGATAATCCGCGCCATTTTCCCTGGGTATGATGTACTTATACATCTTGTTATATGTCCTCCCCTCTGACCCACCAACCTTTCAGTTCTCTTCTCATCTCTCCGTATATCTCTTCATCCCCCACTGCCTCCCACATCCTCGTGCACATATCCCTACATCTCATTCTGTCCATTTCGTTTTTCATTTGTCTACCCCATTTTGATATTCCACTATTTATTACCGCTCCCATTTCCTCTTTCAAACATATTTTAGGCCATCTTTTCTGTTCCATTGCCGCAATGTCCCTAATATATCTTATCGCCCTTTCTCTACATGTGAATTCTACTCCTATTATCCCTGGCCCGTTTCCCCATATATACTTTGGTGTGTTCTTTGCCACTTCCACTTTTCTTTAATACTTTTTCTAACCCTTTTGCACTTTCCACCATCACCGCTATCTCGTCCGCATATTTTAATGCCCTTATTCTTACCTGATGCGACCT
This sequence comes from Zele albiditarsus, assembly GCA_958496275.1. Lineage (NCBI taxonomy): Eukaryota > Metazoa > Arthropoda > Insecta > Hymenoptera > Braconidae > Zele > Zele albiditarsus. Next base: position 830,011 of record OY292417.1, read on the forward strand.
ATCCGCAACGATCTTTTTACTAAAAGTAGGGAAATGCTTGGAAATCGCCATGTGTGAATCCTTGGTTTTCCTGTGTAGATTTTCAATGAATAATGGGTTGACAATATATGTTAAACTCTTGTTCGAGTCAAGTCTGGTGATGTAAATGTATGCATTCGTATACTCCAGTTGCCGTTAAAACCGAATAAGACAGGTGTTACGAGCAGTATAGAAAACTAGCGAACTAGAAAGAACTACTTTCGGATTGATCAATCCAGTTCACTATTAAAATTAGGGTTTCTCCTAGGTTTCTCCTAGGCCACTCAGGGGCCATCTTATTTTGTCAACTCCGGTTTGGGTCGATGGGTCCGGCCACCCTGATGCGCAAATGAGACAACCCACTCGTTACATTCCATGCAAGTAGGGAACGCCCTCCAAGCTGGGACCGTGCCTTTGGCCGAGGCAAGTAGCGATTCCCAATATGTGACCTAGCGCACGACGAACTGAACGCCCACACCTTAGCGAGTCGCTTGGGGTGAGAGAAGCGTCGCCACCCTTTTCCCCCTGGTCATAGTCCTCTATTCCTGGACTTATTAGGCCTGAAGTCCGTTCCAGTACTAATAAATAATTGAAGACAAAAATGTTTCTGCTTCGAAGATCCTTCCCGGTCAAGTGGCTTAGAGGACCACGCACGGGCTGCCAATTAGTGCTACTCAACAGCAAGGTGCCCAGAAGGGACACCTGCTAATTTACCGAACTGTCTCCTTAGCAGTCATCGCAGCATCAATGCAACGCCGTTCCTACATGCGTCTGAACACCTCTAATAAATATAAACCACTGATCTCAAGGAGATGTCCTACGAATTCCTTGGTTCGAACGAGCCACACCCGTCTTGAGATGGGGTCACAAAAATGGGAGAGTGATCGGCCCCTGTTGAGCCCTTACTGGTAATCAGTGTAACGAACATGCTACAGTAAAATCTAGCTGCTCTTTCGGCCGTTCCGGATGAATTAAGCAAAGCAGTGCGAGTTTAATTGCGATTGTAGTATGTTAGCACTTATAACCAACAGCAACAAGCGGACGAGAAACTGCATGCCTCAGCAAATGATTTCCCTTTGTAGAATGGTCCACTCCCTCCGTTTGTTTAGGCCGGGATAATTACGTAGGCACAACTCACCAAATTTACTTATAACACGCTTTTACACTTTATTCTGGTCCATACCAGTAAACGCATTCATAACAAGAGAGTTCTAGAAATCCGCGGACGTGTAGCTCGATGAGAGAATGAGATATGTCGCTAACAAATATAGTAACGTGAGCCCTACACTTATATATTTATTATTTAGGTTTTTGAATGTTACAAACTGAACACGAAGTCCACGCCGGTTAGCGATTCTATAATTTATTACATCAAATCAAACCAATTTAATTTACCATGCTCTCAAAAAAGTATTCAACAATTTATGATTTTACGAATTTATTCTATTGGATTTAAAAAACCAACAAAAGTAAGAAGTTAATTCACCAAATCCCAGGTATATGACTCGCCTTGAATTTACTCGGCTAAACTAACTAAATCCAATTCCCGTGGTTAATGCAATTTGCTCCCAGGAAAATATCAATACAGGAATATCCTAATTTTAATTCACACACGTGAATTCATTCAAATTAACTCTTCTATATCACAATATAAAGATACAATAAGTTTTTGGGGTACTCGTCAATAACGTCTTAAATATGTCTTCGATACTTGAAATATTGTTATTTGAATATTCTCGAAAACAAGTGTCAAGAAGTGTTCAACTGCATTTCAGTGTCCGAATGTTTTAGAAAACTTCCATTAAGTGTCGAAAACTCTCAATTGACTGTCGAAAACTTGTCGATGAGTGTCCTCTTCTCCTTGATACGGCTCAATTTATCCTCTTTGAATTTTTCCCCTTTCCCTTAGGGAGAATTTTCCAAGAGCAACGCGCGGCTATCCTGAAACAAGACGATTGAAACTCGGGCAAAGCCCCCGAATAAGCGAAAATATTCAAACAGTATCGATTGACCAAGACACTCTAGCGCCACCTCCACGCTTGAATAAGTCAATGAGAATTCAAATTGAACTCTTGGAACAGTTGGCGCGTCATACTGTTACAACGTATTAACCTTCTCCTATTGCCATTTATTTCTTCGTCTTGCGATACTCTGTGTATTATCTCCGATTATTTGCCATCCATACCATTGCACAACTGCTCAAATCCCACTTCTGCCTTCATGTTTCCGCATATAAATGTCTTGTCACACTCATACATCATTATTCCTACAATCACTCTTTGTTTCAATATTTGCCATCCAAACTTTATAATATATTGCTATTATACTAATGTCTGACTCACATTCTATTACAAATCCAAAATCCCACTCATTCGCCTCCCAAGCTTACATTCTGTTTTTTTTTCGCCCCTACTATCTGCCCTTCTGAGTTCCTGCCTCCCTTCTGGTTTATACCTCTTCCCGCCCCCTTCATCCAGTATTTATACCCCCCACTTGTTCTATTCACAGCCTTTTCTGCTCCCCCAACCTCTAACCACGTTCCTTGCAATATTATAATATCAGACTTCTCAAGAAAGTTCCCTATTCCTCCAAATCTCCCCGCTCTATTCGTGTTCCATGATACTACACTGCATTTAAATTCCTTACTATTACTAATTTCCCCCTCTCCGCTTTCCTCCACCACGAAAGGGCTGCCTTTCCTGTGAACTCCTTTCACTTCTTTTCGCCTGCTGCTTCTCCAACTTCGCCGTCGTTTCGTTGAATTTCTCCATTTCCTCTTCTGATACGATTGACATATACCCTTCTCACTTTTTCTCTAGCCATATTTCTCTGTTTTACCTCTGCTCGCAACCACTATTGTATTTGGATTTCTTTTTTTGTGTGGTCATTATTATCCATCTTTATCTCCGAACCCTTCAGCTATCTTCTCTTCTCTTACACTTTTCTCCTCTTCAAGTGACTCAAACTCTACACACATCATATTACTGTTTTCAAATCTTGTTCAAAATTCGGTTACATCTTGATTTAGCTTACTTGTCATTGCTTCCACTATTGCTTCCTTATCTGTCATTTTGTTCCTTTTTCATTCTGAATATTACATTATCCCTTCTCATTTTCTTTTCTTTCACTCGTATTTCAGATGATCCCTCGCTATGCTCTCTCTATTATCACTATTTATCTCACCTCTTCTCTTACTCACTCCGTCTTCGAGAAATTTTACTCTCTCTTTTAACTCCTCATTTTCATCTTGAAGATAGTTGACTATCGTAACAAAATCTGGCGTTTCACTTTGTATCTCTTTGATCACATCCTTCAGTCTGTCTATCTCACTTTCATCGTTCCTCTCACTTTCGTCGCCATTAGCTCCATTCCTTTCTTTGATTTCACCATCTATCGTTTGTACTATCTCGTCATTTGAACTATCAACTCATTCCGCCTTTCATCTGCTTGTTGCTATTTTTCTTTACTAGCATGCGGGTAACTTTGCCTCCATAGTTACCTCCTACCGTAGAATATTTTAGCATACTTTCTTCTTTATCATCTATCTTGGCTTTTTCCGGTATTCCCCCGATGGCTTCTTTTGCTATCCGCACCTCTACTGGCGACATTTTTAGCTTTTTCGTCACTCCTTTCGTTGCACTTTCATTATCTACTTTTATTGGTCGAAATTCTCATCACCTCTTTCCTCTTCTTCCTCTGCCACTTTCACCAGTTTTTTCACTTTTCACCACCTTTTTTTTGGTACTATCAGCCACCAAAAATGCAAGCGTCCTCTCAGTCCGATTCCATTCGTCTTGCTACGTTTGAATCGGAAATATTCATATCATATTTCCATTACCATAAACCTATTATTTCATTTTCAGAGTATAGTAGTAAAGAAAAGCATTATTCAGATAAAAAAATATATAGCTCACTACATAATACACAATTAAAATTATATGGATTTACCATATTATCACTCGGTGCATATAGAAATAAAAATGAATGATTGTATTTTATGATATCAATCTCGTCTTGTTCTTGACTCGCCCAATCAATACCCATCATATAATATTAATATAATTTGTATCATATACATTACTTAGAATTATACATGTTGTGTGAGTTTCCACTCCTGCCGTGTGATCTTAAGCCCACACCCATTTTGTTTATTTTCTCCCAAGTCCGTCCGGGGCATCGATATCCATTTTCAACACATGGTCAATCCGGTACGAATATTTCGCACATGTGTGTCCGCGAACTTTTTTTTTCTCACCGACATATATTTTCATATAAAAAAAGTTGGCAAGGTGTTAGGACCTAAACGTAAATTCGGGTGCGATTTTCGCGCCAAACCCAAAAAGTTCTGAGAAACGAGAGGAGTAGTGATTGTCGTAAATTATTCGGATGACTGAATGACTGATTGGTTGAAGTTGCCTCGCGACTGTATTCACTCTGGAAGAACGGATTCTCACGTTCAGATTAATGGAACAGTTAATTATAACAATCAATTTCGAATTATAGTCCAAACAGGTAGCAGGATTGATGCTTGCTATCGCGACTCCCAGCTGAAGTGATTAGTGAAGGATGAGTAATCAAGTGGAATCAATACATTGTTTTATTTAATTGACTTTATTGATTGAAACACTTCACTGGATTAATGCATGATAACCACTCCACAATAAATGATAATTATTCATGCTATGATTAGTTATGCGTCTATGGTAACTCTATGGTAACACTGATTCAGACACAATTCAGTGGATTAATTGATAACTAACTAATCACTCCATTTATGCGACTTGAGTGAATTTCACCGCGTATAGAACTTCCAATGAATGGATAATTCGGTTGCACGCAATTCTCGGACTGACTTCTGATGATATTGATATTGAATATGAACGTGTCAAATATTTCTGATTGACATAAAATTCGCTGAAGTGAGTTTACTTGAAAGTGAAGTTGATGAATCGAAACGCATTTATATATTAAAAACTTCAGGTCCGTGCGGACACCCTGATTGGTTTGGATTATTCATAACTAATCTGATTTGTTGGTTGTTGGCTTACTGACTTGCCATTGGACAAAGGGGCCATCGTTGGGGTAGTTTTCTCGGTGCGACAGAACTATTCTTAAGGGATTAGGCCACTCTAGAATTTTCGAAGAATCAAAAATTTTTTTTTTCTTTCAAATTGTCCTTTAAGCCCTCAAAAATGATGGCCCAAAAGATTATGGTCGAGAAAATGTTCTAAATACTTGGTTTTCGAATTTTAGCACAAGTCCGCCTGGACTCCTCTTGTAAGCGCTCGAGGGAAAGTACGTTAGCGTATCGGAGCAGGTATACGGCAGATGTTATAGAAATCATTTGTCTTTTTTGTTTTTTGTTCTATTGTTATTGAAATGTTCGTATTAAGGGGAGAATCCATCATCTTTGTCATCATTGGTGGATAAATTGATGGGTTCACATCGAATATTATATTTTCTCGGAATTTCATACAATTATACACATTATTGTCAACATTCATTTCACTCAAGAATGAACGTGGGACCGAACTCATATTCCACTTCGTAGATATTGTTACGACCTGGATGTAAACTCGATTGCGTCCTGAGCTTGACAGGTCTCCTGAATGGGAGGAATGGAGAGTATCGCAGAATGTTAATTCGGTGAGTAACTGGATTCGTAGATTATTTGTATTCGGGGAAAATGATCCTCACGTTCCGGTTGATATATAAAATTATAATGATTCAATCGGATTGAATCCCGATGATCTAGAGATTGATCGTTATTTTTAATTATTTAATGGACTACTTAAGTATTCGATGCGTAGAGAACTTCTTATGTTTTAAACAATGGCTCTAGCGGACTTCTGGTTTCTTCGGTCTTGATGTGATAATGACTGATTGACATTGAAATGATTGATGAGTGAAGTCTACAGTCTGTTGCCGATACTGGTCGTGAATTGAAGAACTCAAATACGGGAAACTGAACTTGGAGGACTGAATGTGTGAAGATCTTGACTTGGTTATTTTGAAAGAGTTTATATATTCGTGGTTTCTAGGCCGTGCAGACTGGTTTTGATTGGCTCGAATTGTTTATGAGTGTAATAATATGGAATTCCACTAAACTATAACATGCAATGTGAATCATTCAATTTATCCACCGAGGATGAAGAAATTCATGAATTTTTTTCACTTTTTATACGAATATTCTTGGCGCGTCCGACTATGGATTCCGATGCTACTTGCATTAGTTTTACCATGTGATGTTTTTAATTTATATCATTAAATAAATATCAGTTTCCGTCGCCAATTACATGGAAATCGAATCAAAGGATTAGAACTGATGAGATTGCCCACAGTTCTATGGGTGCGTTGATGTATGGGATTCGGTATTGGACGCGCCAAGTACATTCGTATAAAAAGTGCAAAAAATTCATAAATTTGTTCATCCTCGGTGGATAAATTGAATGATTCACATTGCATGTTATAGTTTAGTGGAATTCCATGTTATTACACTCATAATTATCAACGTTTATTCTACCAAAAAATAAACAAGGGATCAAAAGTTCAAACTCATATAGCACTTCGTACATATCATGTGCTTAGCCACATAATGTATGATATTGTGATTTCATATCTTTTTGTAGCATGGCATGTTTGAATACTATTGCATGTGTTTCGGACAATCACCACAGCGCATACCTGGCGCCACCTTTTACAGCGAAGCTGTTTTTTGCTCGATTCCATTGATTTTTGTTTGTTATGAAGAGTTTTGTAATATTACCATTATTCATTAGTATCTGAAAGATGCGGTTTCTGTTGATTACAGCATCGCCGTAGAAAAGAAATTCAGCATGTAAGATGCTCGTACGTTTTTTTTTTCATCGCACCGTAGTGAAGACCACATAATTTTCGAAGGCTTGAACAAATGTCCGGCTAAACTGTGTATGTCAAATCTGTATCAAATCCAGCGCTCTACTCATTTCAGTCGACTTTCTAAAAAATCTCTCCGAATCAACTTGCGCAACGGCTTTTTCAGATTGTCAGTTCATAATGTTTGCACAACCTAATGAGGTGGAAATCGGGAAGAATATGCATGAGATAAATTCAGAATTGGCCAACATAGAATATATAATATTTTCGTCATCAGTTAGGTCCTCATTATATATTTTGTTCACACCTAATTTTTCATTTTGTTTCCAGTCCTTTCCAGAAATAAAATGTAGGCTCCCTTGGCATTCGTGGGCCATCTTTTCTTCCTAACAACCAAATCGTCAACTTCAGTCGATTCAGATGTTTTATCCACTCTCAACATACTTTTGAAATGTAGATTATCATTCACCTCACCAGAACAAAATATGGCACTTTTGTTTATCACACAGTGATATTCTGGTAGAAGGAATAGCTTTCAGGAATCCTTTATCATACTTTGAAATACCTCTACTGTTGGCCGAGAATGAATTAAACTGAGTAACTAATATTCGTTTGATATGATTAATATCTATTTTCTTATAGATTTCAACGTTATTTTTTGAACACATGCTACAATTGCCTATATACGTATGCCAAATACCATGCGAATTGACAATAAGACTTTCAATATTCACGATTTGTTTCTTAGGGGGCACTGGTAGACTTGGATAATCTTTTGTTATTTTCGCCGCAGTTACATATTCACAGTTCTTACATCGTTCTACATGATTAAATTCGATATTCACTAGTTTTCTCAAACCGTGATTTCGTTCGCAAAGTGCTTCGAAAAATTGCAGCGGATCTTGTTCTATATCATTACCAAATTTTTCCCCAGCATATTGTCGTATAAGAACTGGGCTAACAGTGTCGGCATTAGTCATATACGCGATGAGCGCTCTATGTAATGCAGCTGGTGAGGAAGTTTTATCGAGAAGAGTTGTTCTCAGTAAAGAACATTGGAATACACACTGAAGGGTGGCATTAGCATAACTAGAAACACCATCGGTGTTCTTCAGTCCACAGATTGGCCATTACGGAGCACGTGATGTTAACTTCTTGTTTGCTTGATAGTTTATATCGTTTTCGGGAACTGCCCATATGCAATCGAATACTTTTGGCCAGCGTCGTTCTGTCAAGGTAGTCTGTGGCAAGTCTGGTCGGAATGCCGCCCTAAGACGATTATTCTCTGCTATTGCAGATGGACTTGCTCGTGCTTGATGACGATCGAAGTTGATCAAATGAAGGCCTTTCAATGTTGTCAAACAGGATGGAGCGATATATGTCTGACCAGTACTGAACATAGCATTGCCAGCATCTATGACAGCATTCGATAAACTTAAACCTTGACTTTTGTGCACAGTGACTGCATAGGCAAGGCTTACTGGGAATTGTTTCCTTACAACATATGCTCTATCCATAATTTCGAATTTGACACTCACTCGTTCAATTATGCATTCTACTCCAGTGCTCAAAACGACGGTCAAAGTTTCTATGTTATCGTTATCTATCGATTTGGATACTTTAGTAATTTTACCCATTAGTCCAGTAGTGACATCGATATTCCGTCGTATGATCAGTTTCGCGCCCAATTTTATAACGATGCATTTTGCAAGACCAGCGGTGCGAGTGGCGTCATCATCATATTTACGCAATAGCTTTTTAGCTGATGTCATTGTGAATTTGGGGCAATCTATAGAGTCATATGTTTCAAGCAATATTTCCTCACTTGGGATTTGTTCCAGCATAGTTGCATTTAGTATGTAGCATTGCTTGCAGGTGGGCAATAGACAAACAGTATCTAAAGGCAGTCTATTGATATATTCACTTAATGCGTGCAATCGGGCATTATATGATGAATGTGGATCAATTCCAATTTTGCGAGTTTCTAGCAAATTGATATCATCACATGTTAGAGCACCAATTCGTAACCGAGATAACAAATTAGCATATCTTTCATCTTCTTTTTGCCTCATATTAATATTCAACTCATCGTAAGAAAACAAATGTGTCCAGAGATTAATGTTTCCTAATGAATTTACAAGTTTTTTTGCATTCGTCGAAGGTAAGTGAACATAAACTGGATCCTCATGGACAGGTGGAAGTTGTAAGAAGTCCTCAAAAACAAGGATGTGCTTGCCACCAAACCAATTATTTTCCTTCTCCCTACCCCCCGTATTGAAAATTTCTATCAAGCGAAGATGTACATACATCAAAGTTACATTGGACACCATAGATATTTCATCAATTATGATCAACGCCACATCTTTCAACTGATCGCGTAACACTTTGAGGGAGCCGTCTGATTGTTCGCTGTATACAGGGTTTTTACCGTGTTTAACTGGTAATGAGAATACTCGACAAATAGTTCCACCAGTAATTTTCCATGCTGCAATTCCTGTAGGAGCAGTTACCGCTGTTTCCTTATTCAGTTCCTTTTTTATCCATGCTCGCAATACGTCAATGAGAAAACATTCGCCTGCGCCGCCTTCCCCACTCACGTAAAGTCTCAGTAATTCATTCTCCGACTGCAAGGTAGCAGTGATTCGTTCAAATACTCTCATTTGGTCAAAATTCATTTGAGTGATCATTACTGCTACACCAATGTCTTTAACCGCTTTTTCGCCTAAATTTTTAAACTCCGTCATTGCTACCTCAGTTTCTACAACATCACAATGAAAAGGTTTGGGTACAGATACCCTATCAAGGATCTCATTCTCTTCATTAGCCATGAGTTTCTCAACTTCATTATTTATGTAATCAATTCCTCTTTGCAAGTAAACTAGTCCTTCATGGTATTGCATTGCTTACTCTATACATACTTTTTTGGAATTGAATGACTCTGTGTATGTCTTGAAACCATTTTTTAATTCATCTGTATCCACCTATGGTTGATGTAATAATAATAATGAATAAAAATACAAAAGCCAATGCTTCAGGGCGATTAGGTAATAATTATCGATAACTGATGGGCAGAAAATTTCAGTTGATTTGGGATCCATTTGTTGGATATCCTTAAATAATTTAAATTTACGACTCCTTATTGATCTGACGTCTAACCATATTATAGAAGTGTCTGGGTCTGTATCATACAACGGTATACTTAAAAGTGTGTCCGCAGCTTCAAGTGCCCCAATTTCTCGATTATTTAAACTACGGAATGCAAAATTCCACAGTCGCTGATGTAATGTTTTTGTGGAATTTATATCGTTAATCGTTTCCGAAGTTTTTTCGGCTTTCGTAGGATATTTCGTACAATAGTAGGTCAATAAAGTAGAAGCTTCACCTATAAATTGTATATCCATGTTACCTTCCCAAGCACAGAGAATGGTCGGATTATAATCGTTGATATAAACTTCGTCCGCACTGCGAGGAAGATCATACAGACGACTCTTTGTTCTCAATTTTCGGCGCCCCGCGATGGAAACAGCTGCATCGCGGAGCACAAAACTTTCAGAGACGAGACGAGGAAAAGCAAATCTACATCGACTGGTAACTCCACCACACTTGAATTTTTTTGATCGCAAACAATAACTGTTATCGCGATGCCGTTGATGGGTGTTAACTCGCCTATATAATTGTGGTGAAGTTTTTTTATTCGGAAGTTTGCATGTTGCATATTGCAAAATAAATTGTTCAACTTCTTTGTTGGAACTTTTGCCTAATATAGGTGCATCTTCGATCCATAGAACCAAGTAGAAATGCTGTGTCCCCCTACCCTGATAATCCCGTCGCCAGAAGTAGTGTATGATTTTACCTATAGGGTTGTCCGGCGACAACATGAAATCGAGCATTGCGCGGAATTTATTATCTAAGAATCTAGATACAGATACTGGATCAGCTGATATGGCTTGGTTATTAGATAATTTCTCAAAATCGGCACCGTTTCGATCACGGAGATACTGGAATAAATCATCCATATTGTACTCAGCTGGGCTCAACGTTAAAAACCATGTCGCTGGACCATAATGACGGATCATGCATGCTAAATTATTTCTTGGACGGACCCAGTATTGGACCGAATTTCTGAGGCGCTCGAACATTGTGTTCATATTTCCCTCTAAATTGCCTTCTGCTAAATGATCTAAATATCCTTTCACGGTGTATTTCTCATGTGGCTTGACCACATTTAGTAAATAATAAATACCACTGTTCAATTGCCGAATATTAGTATCATTCAATAAATGAAAGAGATATTGTTGATTTAGAAGGAATCTGGCGTCTCTTGATAAGAGACGTGCTTTGATATATTCATGATGCGTGAGTACTAATGAACGCGTCTCACAAATTCCATTAATACCGTATGGATATAAATCAGGGAAACATTGTCAATCCAGAGTTTTAACGCGGTTATCTAGCGGTAAATCCCGGACTTTTTTCATTTGATACAATTTGGTCAAAGTTTCATTCATTCGTTTATTCTGTATGGGATAAATTGTGTACTGCTCATAATATGTATCTGGATCAGTGATTTGCGTAAGGCAGATTTTTGTGACAGGCACTTCCCAGTCATATTTTTATTCAATTTTACATCTGGTAGGGATTCAGTGAATTTGACATGCTGTGCGTCATGCGTGTTATGAACGTCTTCAGATGTATCTTTTGAATAAATATCAACATTATCTTCATCATTTTGCTCATCAGGATCTACCTGAAATTCAATATCATGCAAATCATAGCCATCCAACAATTGGTCACGTGAATTTGGCAATCGGATTTCCGAATAAAGCGGATTATTTTGTTTCAGCCATTTCAAGGCAGCAAACACTTTCTCGAGATTTACTAAATGCTGCCATACAATTTTCTTCTTCGTCGGAATTCCATTGACTAGTATGTATAACTCGTGTTTTTCATTAATAACCTCAGTGCAGGGCATATTTTCTTGAGAGTTTCCTCCAGTGGTAATGGAAAATGTATGGTTTGACCTTTCAATTTTTTTATCATCGTTGAATGAGGCATATTCTTTTTAGACACGGTACCAATTCTCTGGATAACTTGGAACGCACCTATTCTAGCTTTATAAGATTTAATAGGGTATTGAACCCGAAACAATAATGAAGCAATAAAACAATAAAAAAATAATAATGTCGTAATCCGAATTTTCTTTTTTTTTACTTGTTTCAATATCTAAGACATTTAATCTTATGATTAATACATCTATCGACTTTCCCAAACTATTGAAGACATTCATACAGAGCAATATAAAGGACACCTAATAAAACGTAATTCCCGCACAGAGCTTATGTCTTACACGTTTGGTGATCCCAGTAGAAGTGAAGCAGAATGGCCACCACTTCCGTATATGAAGTTCTTTATTCGCCCAAAGTCCGATCACAGCTTTCTTCATAGTGCTCTCCTAATCTAGGACCCAATCAGAACTCCCTTCATAGCGCTCCCCTCATCGACAATGTAATCATAGCTCTCTTTATCGGTTAATTGATTCGTCATTAGCTAGTGCTATTACCGATACCGAAAGGCGCTGCGCTCTGCTTGTTACAGCATAGTCAATTCTTCCGTACGTCCTGGCGCAATGTAAACTCCTGCGCATTTATTCGACCACATACCGGATAATAGAGTCTATAATCACTCACTAACACTTGATGAATTAACCGAAGGTAAATTTAATTTCTTTTCCTCAATTCATTAGAACTTCATGTCATCAAATTATTACTCAAATTTTTTATTAGATCAGTCAACTTCGTTCTTATGAAAACTTATTTTGAATGTGGTTTTCAAGTTGAAAACATTGTTAATGGAAATGATTTATTAATTAAAATTTCTTTCCATTGAATCGGGTAGACGTGAACTTTTCTTCAACTGAAAGTATTTGATTGTTTTGTAGATTGACGCGTTGACCATAGATAAAAATAATATCAACGAAATTGTCATCCGATTAGAATAATTTTTTTTTAATGGGACGTTTGTTCAACTTTCCGTAGTTTCGAAAATTGTGGCGCAGTTAATATTATTGAACTACATTGTTCCACCGAAAGGGAGTACAAAAACTAGCAAAGGGGAGTATTGAAAACCGTGTATGGCTGATAGCAAAGATAGCCTCATTCTACATGCAAAGGTAAACATGTTCAAACATTTTATGTGTGTACATGTAAAGAAAATAGATTTCTTTAAGTTTGAATTTGGCGCGCTTCGCGCGGTTGATTGTGAGTGTGAGGCTTATTAGTCTGGGGTGGTTTGGAGGTTAGAATTATTGGTAATGTGGTGTTAAAAAAAAGGCTGAAAAGTAAACTTTGAATAAGATTTATTCTGTGAAAAAAACGATTAGAATGAGTGGAAAAATAAACTTTGAATGTCGTTTCTTCGTTTTCAGGTGAGGTTTTTACAATAATGTACTAATTAAGATGCTTTCTTTGATAACAAACCAACAAAGTAAAACTTTGTTTTCAGAAGTAACACATTAGTTTATTTCCATCCAAAACCATAAGATATAGTCTTATAAAACGACATTTTTGTTTATTGAAATACCTAACAGACGAAAACTATGGAACAGCTACGTTTTGAATTTGCAATATTGCCGTCGGGTGATGGAAAATCAAACGTCTATTGTATAACCTCAATAACAACGAAAGATAAAAAAGTGTATGCTATACCAGAAGAACTACAGCCTGCTGGTCTTCATAAAGAGTTGATGAAGACAGCCGCGTATAATAAAGTGAAAAATAGTTTTAAAAAAATATATCAGACACGAAAAGTTTGGATAACAATGACAAGCGAACTAAGTGAAGTCTACATAGATGAAGATGGTAATCTACAATTTGGAGAGCAATATCTAGAAGAAATGGTTCAAAAGCAAGCATCTGGAGGATTAGAAGAAGACACAGATTCATTGGGAAAATTATTTTCAAAATTAATTGAGAACACACAAGATTTTAAAAAACAAAATTTAAAATATATTGCAGAGAAGTTTGTGATTGCAAAATTTACAAGTAAAAACTCAAATCCAAGCCAATGGATTGATATTTTTAACAGGGAATGTTCACGCTTTGATATTATGGAAGATGAGAAAAAAATTGAAATACTCAGACTATTCATGGATAAAAGTTGTGTTGATTGGTACAGTTCTATGATTATAAAATTTACACTAGACTCTGACTGGACAATATGGAAAAATAAGTTCTGTGAGTCATTTGCAAACCAAGGCTGGAACCAAATGACTTATGCGCTATTATTTAAATACAAGGATGGTTCCTTGGTGGACTATGCCATAAAAAAGGAAAAACTTATACTGGACATGAGGAGATCAATAGATACAGGTACACTGATGGATCTTATCGCTGCAGGGTTGCCAGGGTTTGTACTAGAGAAGATAAATAGAGAAGCAATGAAGGATTCAGTAGATTTATTCAATACAGTGAGAAAGTATGAACATTTAGTAAATAAAAATAGGAATGGGGCATACAGAAAATACGAAAATCAAAAGATAAATAACAAAAAAGAAGAACGTACTCCTTGCAAAACATGCGAAAGGTTAAATAAAGGTACTCGCTATCACCCCGAGGCTGCATGCTGATTTAACGTTAAAGATGTCGATAGATTCAATAGAAACCCTATAAGGCATGTAAATAATTCTGTGATTGAAGCAGAGTTAAATGAAACAGAACAAAAAAACTAATAGTGACACCATTAATAAAAGCTAAACTACTATTAAATGATAAATTAGAAATATATGGAGCATATGATTCAGGCTCGAATGTTTCTCTCATTAATTCCAAATTATTAAAATTGAAAACCAGGAAAAACAGTTTAAATGAAGGATGTTTAGTTACAATTAGTGGTGTTCAAAAGACAAGTGGTTTGACAAATCTAAAAATAAAAATTGTTGAAAAAGAAGAAAATGTAGATGTTTATATCATTGATGAACCAAATTTCCGATGTGATTTTTTAATAAGATTAGACATGATAAAGAAATATAAGCTGGTACAAAATGAGGAGTTAAAAATAACTCAAAAACAATACTTACACCAAGAAGACATAAAAAAAGAGGAAGAGATAAATAAAGGATAAAACGAGGGTAACAAATATGGAAAGGAATACGAAATAAATTTTGATGAGCATATTGAAGAAAAGGAATTTGAAATAAAAGTTAGTCATTTAGATGAAAATAAAAGGGAAGAAATTAATAAAATAATACAACAATATAAATCAGTATTTGCTAAAGACAAGTATGATGTAGGAACAGTTAAAGAATATGAAGCAAGAATAGATTTATTAGTGGATAAATACTGCAGCAAAAGGCCATACAGATGCACTATAGGAGACAAAGGAGGGATAGCGGATAACAGATAGCAAAACTATTAGATAATAAGCTTATAGAAGTCCATTTGCAGCACCAGTAACATTGGCATTTAAGAAGGAGAAAATAAAAAGTCAAGACTATGTGTAGACTCCAGGGATTTAAATGAAATAGTAGTGCCACAGGCTCAACCCTTCCTACTAATTGAAGACCTCATGATAAAGACAAGGAATTGCAATTATTTCACAAGCCTAGACATAAACTCGGCTTTTTGGTCTATACCTCTAAGAGTAGAAGACAGGAAGAAGACAGGCTTTGTAACGCAGGAAGGACATTTTCAATGGACTTGTCTACCATTCGGTTTGAAAACATCACCAGCAATATTTCAAAGAATATTGAGTAATATACTTAGAAAATATAAACTTATTTCGATTGAAATTTATAAAATGTACATTTGCATCAGATTCAATCAAATTCCTAGGACATATTATTCAAAATAATTCGATAAAACCAGTGAAGGACAACCTAATTTCGATAAGGAATTTCCCAGTACCAAAAACTCAGAATAATGTTAGACAATTTTTAGGAAAAATAAACTTTTACCACGAATACATACCAAGAAGTGCAATAATACTAGACCCACTACATAACTTACTTGGAAAAAATCAGTAATTTTTTTGGTCTGAAGAACCTCAAAAAGCGTCTGAGAAAATCAAGAGCCTCTTATGTTCGCAACCAATATTAGGAATATTCGATCAAGATCTACCAATTAACATTTATACCGATGGATCGCTGGAGGGCGTTGGAGCAATCTTGAAATAACTACAAACAAATGGTAAAGAAAAACCAGTAGCCTACTTTTTCAAAAAACTAACTGGAGCACAAAAGAAGAAAAAAGCGATATATTTAGAATGTTTGGCCATCAAGAAAGCACTGAGATATTGGCAGTACTGGTCAATAGGAAAATCATTTACAGTTTACTCAGACCACAAACCACTGGAGAACATGAACTTGAAAGCAAGAACAGATGAAGAGCTGGGTGATCTGATGTATTATCTTTCACAATATGACTTTAAAATCAAATATTCCCCGGGAAAAGAAAATTTAGAAGCAGACTGTTTAAGTTGAAATCCAGTGTTGGAACCGGAAGAAAAGATAGAAGAACAATTAAAAGTAGTGAACTTAATTACTTTGGAAGATATTATGATGGATCAGAATGTAAATGAAGAAATACAGAGAAACAAAAACAAAACAATTGAAAAATATAATGTATACTACAAAAAAATAAGAAACAAAGAGAGAATAATAATAACAGAAGAATTCAGTGTAAGACTTATAAAACAAATACATGAGGATCTGTGCCATATTGGAGTTGGACAAATGCTAAAGACTCTTAGTTCACTGTATGTAACAAAGAATTTGACAAAGAATATAAAAAACATTTGTAGAAGCTGTGAAATTTGCATAAAAAACAAAACAAGAGGACAGGACAAATACGGATTGGTGTCACATTTAGGCCCGGCGACAAGGCCTTTTGAAATAGTATCACTAGACACAATTGGCGATTTCGGTGGTTCGAGATCAACTAAGAAATACCTACATCTTTTACTAGACCACTTCACTAGGTACGCATTTATTATAACATCAAAAACCCAGAGTGCACATGATTTTATAAAGCTAATAAATAAAGTCACCGAAATAGAAGAGATTGGAATGCTTCTCACCGACCAGTATCCTGGAATAAACTCGAAAGAATTCAAGAAATTCCTTAGTGACAAGCAAATAACAATGATATTTACAGCAGTGGACGCACTTTTTTCAAATGGCCTGAATGAAAGGTTAAATCAAACACTAGTAAACAAAATTAGATGCAGAATAAATGGAAATGGAGAAAAAAAAGCGTGGACTACAATAGCACATGAATGTGTAGAAAAATACAATCAGACTAATAACTCAATAACCGGCTACGCACCATGCTATTTGTTATATGGGACAGATGTTACAGTCTTACCAAATGAGCTACGCCATGAATGTATACATAGGGACTGGATCAGAGACAAAGAAAGAGCGCTTAATAATACTTTGAAATCACATTATGTTCAGGAATTGATACGAATGCCACA
Organism: Zele albiditarsus; assembly: GCA_958496275.1. Lineage (NCBI taxonomy): Eukaryota > Metazoa > Arthropoda > Insecta > Hymenoptera > Braconidae > Zele > Zele albiditarsus. The sequence goes on from OY292417.1 coordinate 847,354, forward strand.
CGATCATGGTGGCAGCACCTCCTGGGTCACTCGTGCAGTCAGTCGAGTGGCCATAATTATGCACTGTCCAGGAGGATGAGTGAGTCGCGCAGTAATTTGCATAGCGCACGCGCGACTCATTCGTGTAGAACTGATCATGCGTAGGCGCACCTATTACGTGCGCTTATCAATCGAGAAGGATGAGTGAGTCGCGCAGCAACTTGCATAGCGCACGCGCGACTCACTCTTGATGAACTGATCATGCGTAGGCGCACCTGTTGCGTGCGCTAACCACTTGAAGCCGGTCTGACCATGTGCACGCGCATGCTGAGATGCGCGGCCAATCAGAAAATTCAGTCATGATCAGACCACATCCGCTCAACAACACGAGGCCGGAAAGAAAATTGCCGGCATCACTTCGACCACGAGCATCAGTGCAAGCACACGTGTTTTTCAGCTACGCTCAGTTATTCTTCAGTATTCAGTTCAACTCATCTTCAGTTCAGCTCAGAAAATTGTGTTTCTTCAGCAACTAGTGCATCTTCATCAGAAGCACAATAATTCAGATCAACTCATTGCCCACGTTGTTAGCGAGTGTGTGTGTTGGCATTAAATTCAGTGTCTCATACAGTTCATTAGACTCATCGAGCGTGCATCGTGCAACCGCGTGGTAATCAGTGTTTAACTATTATCTACATTTCAGTGACTACTCGAACATTCAGAACAATTTAACTCAGTGCAATTAATCTCAGTTATCATTGTGAACTATTCTGTGATTCTTGTTATTTTGTTAAAAATAAATACGCTTGTTAAACGCATTCAAAAATCCTATCCGCCACCAAAATTCCACCTTATATTCCAGCACATTATATTCTTTAATATAATAATCACGTCAGCCATTGCTATTCAAGTATTTTTCAGTAACTTTCAGACACATTACTATAACAAAATGCGCTATGATAGAGGAAGAAAAAATAAAGAATTTAAGGTTGGAGATATAGTATATGTAGAAAATGGTGATAAACTAAATAGGAAAAAACTTGATGAACTGAGAATTGGACTATATAAAATAGTAGAAAGGAAATCGAGTACAATTTATAAGATAGATACAGGACACAGGAAAACAGAGCCAAACCCATTTCATATTACAAAACTAATTCCGGTACAAATAACAAAAGATGAAGAAGAGGAGGAAACAAGTGAAGAAGAGTTGGAAGAAGAACTTGACGAGATCTGGAGAGAAAATTCATAGGTGAATTTTCTTCCCCGGGAGGGGAGATGTAAAGAAAATAGATTTCTTTCAGTTTGAATTTGGTGCGCTTCGCGCGGTTGATTGTGAATGTCAGGCTTATTAGTCTGGAGTGGTTTGGAGGTTAGAATTATTGGTAATGTGGTGTTAAGAAAAAGGTTGAAAAGTAAACTTTGAATGAGATTTATTCTGTAAAAAAAAACGATTAGAATTAGTGGAAAAATAAACTTTGAAGGTCGTTTCTTCATTTTCAGGTGAGGTTTTTATAATAATGTACTAATTAAGATGCTTTCTTTGATAAGAAACCAACAAAATAAAACTTTGTTTTCAGCAGCAACACATTATTTTATTTCCATCCAAAACCATAAGATAGAGTCTTATACACATATAAGTGATATCTCTCAATGAATAAAATTGAAAATGATAGATTTTTTGTCTCAAGCGTAACAAAAATAATTAACTGAATTTGACATTGATTATCGTAAATATAGTTATTGCATTTTTCAATTATTCACAGATTCCTGGTGAAATGAAAGAAATAATTAAGAACTGAGCTGAATCATTGTTGAGCCATAAACAGCCTGTCTAACTGTGTATTCTAGTTTTTGATCAAACGCTTCAATCAATAACATCATGTTCCGTTGTGATTAGCGATGTTTCGTATACTTATGGTATCCTGTAACATCGTCACGTATATGGATGGCTATTCAAATAGGCTTATACTCTTTCGAAACTAAATGGGACTCTCGTCGAATACCGATCTTCTGAGAGTAGATGGACCTGGCTGGTTCTGGACCAGCCAACGGGTAACTGTCGATAATTCCTATCTTATCGACAGTCGGGGTTTAAAGTTCTGCATTATCGACGGTTGAATTTAACCACAAGAATGTTTTGATTCTCTGGATTGTCGACCGATAGGATTTATAATTGCACTAAAGTATGATGATTTTCGCTGATTGCACTCACGATTTTTAGCACAGTTTCAATTATTTTCTGATGGTGGTGGCGTAAAATTTTTTATAATTGCACTATAGAATGATGATTTTCACTGACTACTCTCACGATTATTCGTTTTTTAATTATTTTCTGATGGTGGGGACGTAAAATTTTTTAAACCATACTATAGCTGTTCTTCCGTGGATGCCACTACGCTTATGATAGAAATGTATAATGGTGTACGATATATATTCATCCCCCACCACATATTTCACACCCCCCACCACAACGCATTGTCCAATGAACACGATTCAGTGACCATTTCACACCCCCCCACCACAACGCATTGTCCAATGCACACGATTCAGTGACCGTTATTTCATATTTCGGTGGAAGGGATTATACTTGATGTGTTTCCGTGATATAAAAAGATTGATGTCATTCACCATCAATTGATCTTTCAAGAAGGGTGTGTGTCGGCTAGTACGGTGTGTGTGATTCAAGAAAAAAGATGGAAGTGTTTCTCGATGTTGTGGGTTTCCATGATACTTGTTTATTTGATTTTGTACCGAAAGAATTGGCTGCAGTGTCGCTGGACTGGTATACCGACCCCGGACTATGGATCCATGGAACGTGTCTACTATTCAAATGGCCAATGCAATTGGAATGCTTCTCTGAACGATATCAAAGAACGGAAAAGTGCATGGCTTACAACATGCATGGGATGCTCTGGGAATGGGGCGAGATCAATTATCATTTCCTGAAAGACAATGTGGTTAATATCGTGAAGGATGCGAGTGTTGTGTATGTCTTAGGACGGCATAATGCAGAATGGTTGAGCCAATTTACTGAATCATTGAGAAAAGTACGCCTTATTGACATGAGTCGTGAACTACACTGTCCTGATTTCTGTGTATTGAAAAAAATCCCATTGTCAATTACAGTAATGTGTGATCACCATGGCGTTAAGGATTTTAATGGTGTGTGTCCTAGTCATATATTTGATTGTGCACTAGACCGCGCTTATCACTTACGAGAATGGTTTCAAGAACAAAAAAAGTTAACTCAGAAGAAATTAGTGGATGATGCATAGATCTTCGGTTTGTCTCATACTGCAAAAACTGTGTTGTAGTAGTAACCGTTATTGCATCATCTTTTTCGCACAATTACGCAGTAGACTTCCGGGAAAAAAAAGGTAGAGTGGGGGGTCACACGATTCTATGGAATTAGTGTCCGTTATTGCATTATCTTTTTTCGCCGAACTGCGCAGTAGGCATTTTTTCGAACAAAAGGAATAGGTAGAGTGGGGAGGGGTCCACACTATAAGAAATTGAAATTTGTTCATGCACGCAGTCTACATTTTTAATTCGAAGAATATATAACAGAAATCGTCATCATCATCATGGACGTTCCGAAGACATTTACCATCGGGAAAAAACAACTGTTGCTGTCGTATCCACCATACATTTTACATTACGAGGATATCATTCAAAAATATATAGGCCCTAATCTAGATGAAGATGTACTAAATTTCATTGAAGATATAATACATTTCCATGAGAGCGTGCTAATGATCCAACGTCTACGGAAACAACGGGCGATGGAGGAGAATAATGGTGAAAAGCATGCAGTTTGTTCAAAGTGTCGATTTACACGTGACAGTTTCGGTGTAATTAGAAGAATGGGTGCTGATGTGTCAAAGAATGCCAACGATTTAATGATGATAATGTATCGACTTGTATGTGAAATTAAAAACAAATTAGCCCTTTGTGCTAAGATTGATACTGATGTCTCGATGGCTGAAAAGTTAGTGTACATAGCGTTAGAAGAATCAGAGCATATGATTATGGCTGCTGAACAATTGAAACAATTTATAAAAGATAGAGAGGAGGGGGAGGTTGAATAAAAAAAAAAGTATTACAGTTTTTATATATATTGTGACGCTGCACCCCTTTAATCGCCTTTCTAGGGGCAAAAGGGGGCCGTCAGGCTTCGGGATGCCACTCTGACTATACTCAATAGTGAACGGAAAGTAATTGAGGGTCAGAGTCCCCAATTACTTTTATATATTGCTCTAAAAAAAAATAATCAATATCAAAAAATTATAATTTTAATTTTTTATTACTTTCAATAATTAATTGTTTATTGAAATAATCAAACAAATGGATATAATAATCCGTAACATAAATCAAAAGAAGAGAATATTTAAACAATGAACACAAACGATAATATTATTCGGAATATAATAAATTCCGTAATATAAAAGAATATATCAATTAAACAATTCCAAGATTAAACAAAATATTAATAAACAATCGGAAGTTACTTGCTTCCGTATTCACAAAAGAAAATTAAAATATTCAACTGATAATCTCTGACGACAATGATGCGACGCTTCGCTGGATCAATTTTGACCCTTATTGCAATTTTGACCCTTATGGTGGCGTCAATTTTATCTCGCTCGCACCTTTGCTCAGTCCTCCGCGACAATGGAGACCAATTCCCCGATTAATTCTCAAATATTATATACAAAAATGACTATGTCCTTTTTCTCGTGTTATATTAATTTACGAACGTTTTATTTTCCGGATAAAACGAGCGCGGGATGGACAGGTATGCAACGAACAATAATTAAATGATTTAGAATACAACCGAACAACTACTCGTTATCATTAATAAGAACAAAAATGGCTATTATCCAATATATCATTGGCAACGGAAAAAAGATGTAGTTCAACACTTACGGAGGAATGTAGATCGCACACACAAACTGATTCTACCGCAATATATATACTTTATGACAATTTAACAATACAAATAATCTGAAACAAATAGTACAAGATTTAAAAAGACATTCCGCACAACATGGTTTTACACAATACAATTCTATCATATAATACACACATTCAATAACACTCTTTCACTCTCGGCGATCACGGTGGAAGTGAGGCCTCAGTGCCTTCGCTTCCGTATATCATCTCCTTTGTGAATAAATTAGGCCAATCCTAGACATCTTCCTTGTTTAGGATCCAATCACATCCCTATGCAAATTCTCGATGATTGACAGCCCCAATCATCGCTATCCTTATCGATTAATCGATTTTTCATTGGCGGTTGAATTGCCGGAGTCGAGAGGCGCTGCGCGTTGCCTGTTGCTGAGCCGCCAATTCTTCCGCATGATACGACGCATTTCTCACGTCTGCGCATCTTCTCGCGCTCATGCCGGAAAGTAGTACTTCTGAATCCAAACAGATGGCGACTCTGGTATCATTATCCATCCATACCATATTATCCACGCAATATATTTGAATAATTCGACAACATTGGCGGTCCATTGATACCCTCATCATCCACGACCTCCGGACGTCAACCCAATACATTCACCATTCCGTAGCGACGATGGCAATCCGGAGCTGCCAAAGTGAATTCGCATAGGAGCCCAATCATTCACCGTCAAATTACTGTCATTCCCTACTGACAGTTCCAGGTCGACTCTATTATTCTATTTACATTTACTCATTCTCACATTTACTCACACCATATACCATTGTTTGCAGATCTGGAAAACGCGAATGATTTAATAACGCCTAAGAAAAGAAAAGAATCAATCGGGGAACGATTTTTTTTTATCTATATATTATATATTGCAATGAGTGGCAACAGCCACCTCATCACAATATATGTGCATATCATCTTATTTTTTTGATTCCTTTCACACATGTTGATTATACTTATTGAGTAGGCGTTCTATTCTACACCAATTTGCGTACAGAACCGCTGATGGGCTTATATTCAATTATGCGATCATGCAAACTCAAACAATAAGCTGAAGTTGGGGGGGGGGGGGGGGGGGGGGGATTGATGGGCAGTCTCAAATTCAATTCTCACATCTACAGGTCCACTTTTTATATTCTCATTTTGTTTAGAACAATTAATGACAATGAGTGGTGCTTGTGTTGCAAATTTGGCCTTTGTCAGTATGGGATCTGCATCTTTACCATAGTAAGATTGTTGAAAGTTTGTATACATATCATATAAAATAGCGTATTGGTTGCGTTCAAAATCAATATTCAAATTTACATATGGATAAGATTGGGAATTCAAGAAAACTTTAACATCTTTCAAACTGCAGTTATCGAAATGACTACTATTCTTAGTCGGGATATTTTTCCGTCCAGTCTGAAATCCTAGGATAATGTAGCGCGATTTCTCCAGTTGTGTTGTAGTCTTCACAACCCATACGTTATTCGAAGATGCAGGCAGCAGCGGGTACTCATATCATTCCCAGGAGCGAAAATTTAAGGTGATAGATGGATCCTTAGCGATATAATTGAGCATTTGAATTTTTTGTGTGTCCGAGACTTTGATATATGGAATTAACCATTCAATTTTTTGGATGCTGAGTGCAATATTCTCAGCTGCTGTTTGGTATATGGCATTCAAATCGGTATTTGCTCTTGTGAGAATCAATTCATGCTTGGCATTCACAATAATTTTATGATAATCTTCAGCAAATCCTAGTAATAGATTCAATGGTATAGAAATATCAAAGTATCCATTGGCATCGATTATCTTGACATTGTCGTCCTCTTGCAACCATCGAGCATTCTCCAACAGATAATTTGGCTCAGATAGAAGTGAAGTATATCCTTTCATTAGGGATGTTATACCCACTTTTCTACATCGATCAATTTCAACGGCATTCAAGTCATAACGAATCTCTTCAAATAGATGACATATAGCCATATTCACTAATGCTGTTGTTGCAACTGCAGAAAGATTATTATCATTTTTCGTTAATCTTCCACAAATGTGTAATGAACTCTTGCTAGGTAATAAACACAAGTCCTGACGCTGTACTGCAATGCGAATTTCATCACTATTGTTGAATGTTGCCGATGCAAATGGCTGATGTCCATGCACCTCATAATGTGCAATAGATTCATCGAATACAATGGCTTTATGTATTGCTAAGATTTTCTCCATGGTATTGAACACACAAAGCAGAAACAGCAGAATTTTATTGTTTCCCACGTAGTTTCAGGCCGAGACTCTTCAGCAGTAGAATGTTCTGATGTGTTAGCGCCCCGCTTGGTATACGACGACTGATGTGTTTTCGGCATATTCCACCACTTTTATAACCACCGCCATAAAATGACGATGCTTGCGACACTGTTTCACCCGTATTATACACTATACCCATCATCAATTCATTGACTTCAGATGTAATCTTATTGTTATAACCTCGCCACGAAAATTCACTAGGTGTCCGTCTTGATCAACTATTCGCAGCTGTAAATGATGCATTGCTTGGACGGTGATTGGCATGTGAATGACGTGTGATGGCACTTCAAAGATCTTATATCCTGGTGGGACGATGGGAAAAAAATTCATGAATCGTATGCACTAGCTGATCATTGATATATGCCCCCGTTGTTATATTACACTCCACACGAAGAGCATTCACCTGGAGTATTGTCACGGGTAATTCTGATTTGTGTGTGATGCCTGGTTCAAGTATACGCGGTTTGAATCCAAGCAATCGCCCAAGAGAATTTTCATGGATAAAATTTATAGGAACATCACACTTGATTTCACAACACAACTTATTATTACAATCACTGTACAACTATCATTTTATAGCTGTTTAGTCAAGAATTTCAAGCATGGGTGTCCGCATATCACCGTGTTATTGTCTTGATATGTCTCATAATTATATTTAACCCTACCAACATCGAGATATTCCATCAGATCTTGAGGCGGTTGTAAATTACCAAAGCTATCAAAATAAGTGACATCATTATTTTTCTTTGAATATGCCACCCAGTGTGTGCCCGGTCCATCTTCATCATCTATATTGACTATTGCTGTCTCATATTTCCATGGCCCACTTGTTGGTAAATTATTTCGCATGAATATCCCGCGAAAGTGTGGAATTTTCATTATGTGTGCATATTTCATGAGATCTGCATCAGTTAAAGCTCGATGTGGTAGGTCTACATGTTTTTTGGTGATCGCAAGTAAAGACCCAAACCTTTCTTGTAAGGCTTCAAATACATTCCTTTCCCCACTGTGACGTCTTCCATTCTCTTATTATGTCATTTACTCTCTTCCAACTGACGTTTCGCTGCACTCGCATCATTCACAGCTTTTGCTATACCAGCAGCATCACCAGCTAAACTCCCAACAGCACTGAGACCAGCAAACATAGGTATGAGAAATGGTAGGATGCCACCTATTTTCGATGGTACTGGCAATATGCGTGGTGGTAAGCCAACTTTTCTTTTTCCACCAGCTTTTTTCACAGCGGCACGACCACCAATCAGTGCTGATTTGAATACATTGTTACGTCCCGGGGACAGGTCGTGAGTATTTTCCAAGTTTGAAGTGAATATAGAGGCGATGTTGACCAGGATGCCACTAGTCGGTGCGAGTCTTAGTTAGTAACTATCTTTACTTACCGACTGTCCCTCACAACTCTAACATATATAGGTATATGTTCGGATGATCAAGCCCGCTATGCGCGGGTGAATTTGAAGAAGATTCTCAAAGACGACGTTGTAATTTATAATTAGTATTTTATTCGTTTTACTGGTTTTACACTGGTGTTATTCTCAGTTTATGTTCTGATTTTATACTGTAGGCTTATGCCTAAAATTCTCAAGAGCGATTATATTTGAAGTATTAATAACTGGTTTCTTCTGAAGTTTCTGATTTAGTTTGGATGTTCTTAGTAAGAAACGCGAGTCCGATGTTCTTCAATTTTAATCAATTAATTCTGGATGGATTGAATGGAGTGAGACACGGAATCTTGTCGACTCGAAAGAGTAGTGCGTCTTGACGAATTTGAATTGAAATAGTAAAAAGTAATGAGAGCGTTTTCCTATGCGCAATACCTTATATAGTATTCATTGACGCGTATTTTATAGGAAAAAGGGGGGTGATAGAGTTAGGCGTCTTTGCGCTGGTCCCGCAAGTTTTTATCGGTGCTACGTGATTGGGTATGAGTCCCCAATCACAAATAGCATGATTTTGTTTGTGGGCCCACGGTTTCTCAGAATTTGATAATGGCTCTTGGGAATCTTGGCTATCTTATTTTCTCTAATAAAACATGCGTTCTCGAAGACTTATTGTTATCTTAGTTTCTGTATTAATCTATGCGTTCTCACGAGAAGCGTGTTGTTATCTTGTTAATATATGCGTGACGAGGGGAACTTATTGATTCAGCTGCATAGGTTTCATTATTATCGTGAGTTGAATCATTTCCACCCTTGCGCTGTAGTTATCAACTAGTATATTATTTATTGCTTATCGTTTTAGTTTGTTCGTAAATTACCTATGCTTAATTTGTATTATTTTATTGATGTAATTTATGCGTAAATGAGTAGTTTACGTTACTGGTTAATGATGTCATTTATGCGTAAATTTCCTATGAATTAATTATGTTGGCATTGGTTGGTGATTTATGATATTGGTAATTTATTACAATTGTTACTTATGTATTAATTACTTAATGGGTCTTTGCTATATTAATGATGGTTGTTATTTATTTACTAGTTCGTGTTAATTATATATGTGCTCATTCTTATTTTCTGTTGATTACATATATAATTGAATTCATATTTTCGTTTGTTGATTTGGTCTCTGTAGTGTTTCTGTGATGTAGCGTATATCTATATATGTGTATATTTCTTGTTTCTACATAAGTTTGTTAGTTTATGGAAAAAATGTGTGTGAGGTAGGTTGTACATGAATCTATTTTATCACCTTACTTCTACTTATGGTAAGGTAGGTATCAGTTGGTAGAACAGCTGTAGAGACGATACGGGGACGTAACAACATCTCGACCTGAGTGCATTGAATTCTTGGATTCGTTCATAATTTGTTTGAATGATATGGTAGGCTTCAATGAATTCTTCTTCTTCTTCTTCACTTGCCGCTTTCTCTTTTTGCGCATCCCCGCACCAAGTTTTGATTTCACATTCATGATTTCATTTACACTCCAAGCTACTGCTTTCTCACCAACACTAGCGTCTTTAGCGTGGACACGTTGCAAAGCTCTTTCAGCAAGCAATCTATCAGCTTTATTTCTCTCAGGAATATTATCGCGATACTTTGAATAAGCAATATCGTGATCCTTGCATGCAGCATCGAGAGGGTTGATTCCCGGATCTTCACGCGCCAATCTTTCTGATAATTTTGTGCCTTGTCCACAGTATTGATAGCCCGGAACATGTAATTCTATAGGAAGCTTGTTAATAATACTATTGACGAGCCCTTCACCTTGAGTACTATATTTCTGTCGTGACATGTGTACACACTGGTAGTCGTTCAATAACTGATAAGGAGTTATCAACTGTTCATCTTTATATATGGTAACCAATTCGCTTCAAGTAATATAAAAACATAATTTGTATCAGCCAATCAGTTAGTTATAATCATGATGGTGCGCGAGAAACAACTAGCTAAAGTTAAGTTTGAGAAACAGGGAACAAAATTACCAATCATGAATTTCAATGAGCAAATTGTGGAAGAAAAAGGCAAGAAAAAGAGACGTCATGGTAAATTATTGCCAAATAGTATGCGAGCTATTTTTTGTGGTCCGTTTGGAGGCCAAAACGGAGAATGTGAATTTTCTGCAGTTGAGCTATAATAAAATAATCATAAGTGTTGTTTCAACTAATATGTATGCACTTTATATAATAATACTGGTTTTTGTCTCTATTATATTCAAGGGATAATAAAAAAGAAAAAAGTATCAATCTATCTATTCTATATATTTTGTTTTGTTTTGTTTTTTAATTTTTAAGAAATATTTTTAGAAACATTTTAATAATCAAAACAAAATTTATACCACACTAACATTAATTGAAAAATATATACATATATAGTTATGTATAAATAGAAATATATATATATATATATATATATATATATATATTTATGGATTCATAATAATAAAATTGAAATTATTACGAAAGTTTTGTTTGGAGCGGTTTTTTAATTTTTTAGAAATATATTTAGAAACATTTTAATAATCAAAACTTAATTTATACCATACTAACATTAATTGAAAAATATATATTTATGTATTAATAATAATAATAAAACTATCGTGAAAGTTTTTGAAATTTTTGTCACTATTCTTCCCTATCAAAGCCATTATTGTCATTATCACTATTATTGTCACTATTATCACTCAACCCACTGTCACTGAACCCACTATCATCATCTTCATCAGCATCATCATCATTAGCCTCATCGTTTCCGTTGATTGGATCAACATAAATACCCATATTATTTAGAATTGGCAGTTGACCCCACTGTTCCTCGAAGGATATTGGTACCAGTGGTGGGATGTACCCAATCGCATCAGGGCGTCCATCTCCTTCAATCCTTATCCTTTTGAACCACCATGATTTCGCCTCGTTGCATATCTCAAGACGAGCGGCTATGGCGTTGCGTGTAATGACCAATCCCTCGAAACTCGCCCATCTATCTAGATACTCCTCCACTTCATTTTGGACCCCCTGCAGCAGCCAGGCATCACCCACTTGGCCAATGTACCACTCTCTCGGTACATGCACCGTATATTTCACCATTATTTTTGGGATTCTGAAAAAAAAACGTTAACAAAAATTAAAACATTCGGCATAGATTAATTAGAGAAAATTATATAAAAAATTATGAATTCACAGGAAACCTTGTATGGAAGATTAATCAGAGAAAAATGATGAATTGACAGGAAATCTTGTATGAAGGATTAATTAGAGAAAAATTATGAATTGACAGGAAATCTTGTATGAAAGATTAATTAGAGAAAAATTATGAATTTACAGAAAAAGAAAAATATGAATTTGCAGAAAAAAGTGAATGCATTCTCTGATACTTACGAATTCATTGCTGTTTTTTTATTTCTGTTGATGCTTGTATTTTCTGTCGTTTATTTCTCTTTTAATTGTTTCACTTTTGAGATTTATTCTTTTTTATTTGTTTTTTGTTGCTGCGAATATTCTCTCTGCTCTTTCTATATCCCACGGATTCTTCGGTTATACTGATGAAAAAACAGTTCTTCAAATATATTTGGTCATGCACTTTTTCCCCCTCCACAAGTTTCTTGGTATCCAAAAAATGTATGATCACAAAGAGTACGTGATAGTGTTCTTGTTTATTCATGTTTATTCCATGGAGTTTTATCACTACTCATATGTCATTCAATGATGATAGAATACTGGTTCAATCTCCATACATATAATTGTTAGGTGCAAACTTTTGCGCATACACTATGTATAATTTTTTCAGATAATAATAATAAGGACATTCACTGCAAAGTGGAAAAACATAAAAAATGTTCTTCATCTCTAGGTATATTGAAATCATCTCCATATCATTTGGCATTAAAGGAAAAGAATTTGTTGATATGAAGCGGAGGAAATATGAAATTTAAAAACATTTTGCCGAATAGTTCAAAAGCCCCAATGCTAGGTGGTGCTGCAATCAACTTCTCTATCACATAATTTTATATAGGTGACGCTGCAGTCTACTTTTCAATCGTCTTTTTCAATCATATGACAATTTTGAGGAGGGGAAATTTAAGATGAAATAGGGGGCGCTGTGATCAACTTTTTTCAATCATATGGTTCTATGTAAACGTTTCAAATATGTCAAGGAGGGAAAATTCAATGAAAACATTTCAATTTGCAGTAGAGAATACATTTATTCATTGGCAATCATAATTTTCTTTTTTACAAAATGCACAATCTTTAATGTATGGAGTATCATTGAAAAACTCGTCATAATCAGAAGCAATTGCCTCATAATGTTTATGACATCGTCGATATGCAATGATATCTTCATCCATCCGTAATTTCATGGATAATTGATTCCAAATATTGTTGATCTTATCCGACGCGTATTTTATTAGGAATTCCTTTGGAAAATATGTAATGTCTTCCGCTTTCATATTTTCTATTCTTCCATCAAGTTGGTAAAATATTTCCATTGAACGACCATTTAACGGATGTTGAATTTGCCTTGTAACGAACCATTGTTTATAAAATTGTACATTTGTTTAAGCACAATGATAAATAGGTCCACTTCTCCGATATCCATGATAATTGCAATTCATAACTTCATTGTATTTAATTGACGGACAGTTGAAGTTCTCAAGATTAATTACTGTTTTTGTGCTATTTCCAATTATGTTTGATAGCCATTGTTTTTTTCAGCTCCTTTGACATAAACGTAAGCAACATTCTTCAATAACTGTTGTAGAATCATATAATGTTTTTCATATGGAATATTTCCATCATCCCATAGTATTCCATGGTAATTGCACATCAACCATGAATTCACTGCTCTGCACTGCTTCGTTTAAATCCTCCCATTTGCATGGTGGTTTGAAAAGCATACGTGTAAGTCCATCTTCGACATCACTCTGGAGTGAAATAATCGCCAATTCTTTCAAAATGAAGTTGTTATCTTGATCCTTGACGCCTTGAGCATCAAGAATTATCTCCATGTTTTTACTGTCACCGAACTTTTTCTTTCGAAGTGAAAATGAACACTGAATAGCTTGCACGAAAAATTTCAGCTTCTTATAGTGTGACCCCCACTCTACTTATTCCTTTGTTCACGAATCTATTGCGCAGTTTATTCAAAAAATAACGATCACTGAATCGTGTTCATTGGACAATGCGTTGTGGTGGGGGGTGTAAAATATGTGGTGGGTGATGAATATATATTGTACACCATTATACATTTCTATCATAAGCGTAGTGGCATCCACGGAAGAACATGCTATAGTATGGTTTAAAAAATTTCACGTCCCCACCATCAGAAAATAATTAAAACAGTGCTAATAATCGTGAGTGCAATCAGCGAAAATCATCATACTTTTGTGCAATTATAAATCCTATCGGTCGACAATCCAGAGAATTAAAAAACCCTTGTGGTTAAATTCAACCGTCGATAATGCAGAAATTTGAACCCGACTGTCGATAAGATAGGAATTATCGGCAGTTTCCCATTGGCTGGTCCAGAACCAGCCAGGTCCATCTACTTCTGAGCGATTTTAGAAAGAAGGGAATGGTGCGCAGTGAGACTGATTCTGACGCAACATCCCAGAAAAATAAACTACGTCTATGATTAGTCGAATTCGTCGTAAGTGGAAAAAAATATAATATGGATCGCAAGTCCAATATGCTATTCCATCCTCTACACAAAGTATTTGTATTAGTGAACAGTTCAAGTATTCAGAATTTAGAAAAATTGGATTCGTAATTTGGTGATCCAAATTGTGTACCTAGTCTACAATACTATTAATTATTCAAGTTCAACCTATTTTCCTGGACATTCGCAAAATGTTTGCTTGTCCATTTTGCGTCATTACATTTCCCACATGTAATCGGTTTATGAATGTCATCAAACTTCCTCTAAAAAAAAAAGAAAGAAGCATCTGTTATTGTCCGTATCGCGACTGTTGGAGAAGTTTCAGCAACATATATTTATATAAAAATCATATCATGAAAAAATATGTCCCTTTAAATAAATTACAATTACAACCTTCAGTGTTTTTGAACGGAAATGAAGTATTCGATAATGAAAATTCTAATATTAATTCTAATGAATATATCTATGACACACGTGACAATAATAATACCAACTTGAACAATTAGATAAATAATCATTTCAATGATACGAGTTTGCAACAAATCTGCAATGACATTAATATGGAACAAGTTTTAGAAATTAATCAAAATGTTGCAGTCCAAAGTCATGAATCTGAATTAAATATTTCAGAGTTCTACTAAATGATTAATAATGATGCCGGGATATTAGTTGCCCAATTACTAGGGAAATTATTTCTTCCAAGATCATCGGTATTTGAATTGCTGAAAATATTTCAAGGGTTTTATAATAACGCTTTCAAAAATCTAAAAAATAATATTGCACTCCAACGTGACCGCAAAGACCAGAGTACCGTAAATATGTTAGATATCCTCCAAAATTCTGCCAACAATTTTAGTACTGAACATTTAACGTGCCTAGAATTAGTTAGGTCAGTTTTTTTAGTTTTACCAACATCAATCACAGTAGACTCGTCATTTCACTACAGGAAAAAAAATTCAAATGTCGTGAATATATTCCAACACACCGTAGAAGTTATACAAATGAAATTAATTCTTAAATTTTGTACTTTCATTCAGAGCTCAGTTTGGAAAATTGCATTGAAAAAATTTCAGAATAAGATTGTTTCGCCATTTATTGTATATTTCGATGATGTTGAAATTAACAATCCATTCGGATCCCATAAAGGTAAACAAAAACTAGGTGCAGTGTATTATTTTATCGAGTGTTTGCCTTTTGAATCTAGAAGTAACTTAGATAATATATTTTTAGCTCAACTTCCTAAAACTGATGATCACAAAAAATTAGACAATAGAGTCATATTTGGAAATTTAATACAACAATTGAAAGACTGGGAAAGTATAGGCGTCAGTGTTGATATTTCAGGTGAAGATATTACGATATATTTCGTTGTTTCTCTGATTATTGGCGACAATCTCGGCATGAATGGTATTCTAGGATTTACATCTTGTTTCAATAATACACAATGCTGCCGTCTTTGTTTGGCAAAAGGAAAAGACATTCATCAAATAGCTGAGGAAAATTGTCGTATTTTTTGGAATTTGGAAAATCATGAAGTGCATGCGAAAATTTTTACAAATGGTGTGGTGGAAATGTGCATTTTCAGCGATATACCTAATTATTCAGTAATAAATAGTGCCATTTTTGACCCAAATCATGATATCTTTGAATCGATTTATTCAACGAAAATCTGAATCTAAGATGCATTTTTTATTACATTATCCACGATTATTACGCAAGTTCTAGGTTCCTCGAAAACAAAGATTTCTTCAGACGATTTACATGTGGGATTGAATGTAACGATAAATTGTATATTTTCGAGAAAAATAATATAGAATTTTTGATTCCCAAAGATTTAAACATAAATAGTTGCATTCATACAACGTGGGTCGAAGTTGATGGTGTTTCTTTTAGACAAAAATTGATACGATCAATTTTTGTTTAATCAATTACGATCTCACTTGTAACGATATAGAATTCGCCCAAATCAATTTTATCGTGATCGATGATTGTCAACAAGTGGATTTTATAGTAAAGAAATTGTCTACGAATTTT
This sequence comes from Zele albiditarsus, assembly GCA_958496275.1. Classification (NCBI taxonomy): domain Eukaryota; kingdom Metazoa; phylum Arthropoda; class Insecta; order Hymenoptera; family Braconidae; genus Zele; species Zele albiditarsus. Next base: position 863,723 of record OY292417.1, read on the forward strand.
GATGATTATTTGCAAGCATTTGAAATTGAAGAGCTTGGTGCCTGGAAAATTGTACCGCATTATCATTTAATTGATTATTCACCATATTTTTCATTTCCTTCGTCGAATGGTGGAAGCTACATTGCGGCGACTTATTTCATCTCTTGAAACTTACTTCGTTATAATTACTCTCATCAATGTAATTGAGTGATGTAATTGCACTCATAACTATCGTATTCAACACACTGAAGAAATTCAAAACGAAAAAATTGTATTTCAGCGTGAATGAATGATCTTTCATTTTTCAAATCAAAATACATTTTTACTTCATTCATTATGACAAAGATTCTTTAGTTAGTAAGAAAACCCTGTATTCACACACCAAATTTCCTAATTCAAGAGATCTAGGATATCTGACTCAAAAAAATATTTCATATATTGCATTTTGGTGTATTTGGCATTACAATGATTCCATTAGAGGTAAAAAAATTTTGTATCCACGTACAAAATTTTTTGATTCAAGTGACCCAAAGTATTCAAGTCAATAACATATCCATTTCAGAAAGAATTATTCATAAATTGAATCAAATTTATGTTTTACTTAGATTTAATATCACCATAATTTCATAATAAGTGAAAAAATACTGTATGTAAATACAAAATTTTTCGATTCAATAAATTGGAAATATTTGGGTCGATAAAATATAAATTTCCAAAAAAGTATCAATTCCTGGAGAAAGATTCATGTTCCAGGTAACTTAGGATCACCAGTTATTCGTCTTGAGTAAACACTCGATTGACGCTCGTTTGAATTACTTCAAATCAAACGTTTATCTCGTAGTTTCAATGTTCGGAAATATGCCTCCAATATTATGCATTTTTGGCCCTGGAAGAATATTTTCCCAAGTATCTTAAGTTCTGAAGTCTACTATATTATATTCTATATTTTTACATTAAATAGATACACTAGTTTTAGTTGAGATATATATCGAATATGCAGTCATTATAAGTATATTTTGTCAAATTCAAAAATCAATTCTGTTTATTCATTTGATATCGACATTTCTTTTCCTTAGTGTACACGCACCTCTCTTGATAATGCATCACTTGAAAAAGAATTTCAGTCTTATTCAGCACTAAGCATTGCAACACATTTTCCAGTATGGTTCACAGCAAACGCAGTTTCAGCTTAGTTCCAAGAAAACTATGTGGCATGTGTTATATGTGAAATAACAATTATGTCACGAACACTGTACTTGAGACAGTGCTTGTTTCACAATTTGTCATCCTTTCAAAATTCATAGGTCCGAAAAATTTACGAGTGATGACTTACGTATCAAATTCGAATATTTAACGTAACGAATTTATCATTTGTTACATGAAGCAACCATACAGGTTACGTGTCGCATATATTTCCTGTTACTTTCATGACTTGTGTACATTACGTAACTAGTAATCGAATACATTTCGTAACCAAAATTCGGTCCTTTTCTGAGTTTTTAAATATATTATATTTTTGAAAGTAATGCTTGCCGTTTTATTTATGTTTTTATATGTTTTTATTCAATTTTTAACAAATTTGGTATCATTGCTTATTTATCTTAAGAATATTAAAAAATAAAGAACAGAATGAAAATAAAGAACACATTTCTTCTAAGAGTATCTAAAAATAAAGAACAGAAATAAAATTCATATCATATGTAATTGCTTTTTTCAAATTAAGGGACTTGCGTTTTTTGAAGTGTCGCGTATTTTTGGGTTCCTTGTCTGAACCATTCCTTGACTTCTTCTTCGAAATATTTATCCGTGCATGTATAAGAGGACCTTACAGCTTCTGAAAAAAATAACATATATTAAAAATCTTCTACAAATACAAATGTTTGAATATCGATGCACTGAATTGTACTCTATAACATACGTACCTTTCACAGCTTTAATGATGATCAAATCATTCACTTTGAAATTTCCGCGTTATCCGCACCAGGACGATAATTTTGCAGCGGATGGAGCCAAGATTTTTGCTAGCATGCGGCTGACGCATTCTTTTGCACTTGGTCCTCCAATACTAATGAGATAAGATACCTGAAAATTAAAAATTCTCCATCTTAAATAGTTGTTTTTATTTAATAATTCACCTATAAATACGCTGGAAAAAAGTGTTCTTACCAGGCGTTGTTTTACGTCTCCAATTAGTACGTGTTGCTCGAATTCTTGTACAGCTTCGATGCTCTGCAACGGTACCAATGCATCTAGATCAGCATTTTCGTTTGCGCCACTAACAGTTAATTGGTTGGCGTTCACAGCTCTCGCGATTGCATCCAAACGTTCGAAGACGCTTCTTGTGACGATGATGTATTCTCCCATTTTTTCAAAAACTTTGCCCTGCAGATCGTTGATGCTCTCAGTCATATTCTCTTGGAAACTTTGTGGCATCTCTCAAAGCTCGCTTATTTGAAGCAACAGACACTTTTCTAAAAGTTAAATAAAAAGAAAAAGGATGAGCTACTACTCAAGTAGTAATAATAGAAGAATATGAATACACGTACGTATCAATATATTTTGCATACCCGATATCATAAAATCACTGAGAGACTCGTCGAAGGGTAATGTCAGTAGATTCGGATTATTTGTCTCATTGAATGTGGTATTCACTATTTCCGGCACTACTGTTAAAATATAAATGTAAGAACAAGAAAATGTAAATTAATTGTAAATATGAAACGAAGAAAATTTAAATATAATAAAGTATAAAAATTACCTTTCGTTACAAAGTTCGACTGCACATTTTTAATTACTTTGACTTGCCGTGGAGACAAAATATTGCTCGGAATTTTCAAAGAATTTTTTAGGAGCTCCTCTACAAAATCAATGCAACTGTTATCTTTCAATTGCGCGCATTGATTTTGACCGTCTCCAGCCCAGGAATGAGTAGCCAACTGTGGTGGGTTCGAAATAGTATGCCGTTTGTTTTTGTTGACCTCTTTCACGCGATTGTCATTCGATTCGTCCGAAGTCGAGAAATCTGTAAAAAACTATCCATATGTATACTACTGATTTGTCAATTTAGGTTTACGCGGAAAAAATATTACGATTTTTCATTTGCAGAAACTCACTTCAATTGATGATACTAATAAATAATCTTTGAATAAAAAAAATCTTAAAAGAAAGAAAGTTTCAATTTCATTCAAACAAATATATTATAAAACGAAGACGGTTATTTTGGACAATAAGAAATACTAAAAAAAATGTTTTTAAAGAGGAACGTTTTGCAAAAACTATAGATATGTAAAAAAAAATCAATTTGAAAAAAAAATAAAAATTAATGAAATAGAAATGTTTTAAGGCTGTACGTATCTTAATATTAACGTAATCATATCTTCATTTCTGGTTTTTTCTCTTCTCTTTTGTTTATCTTCTTTGATCGATGGCAAATAAACTCTCCGTAATTGCTTTACTGGCTTGGTTTCATGCGTGGCTGTTCCTTCATCGCAGCTGGAAAAACCATCAGCTTTTTGCCGAGCTGCATGAACATCATCTGCAACGAATAAACAATACATTACAGAAATTATCCCTTTTTTATTAACTAACATAAATTAACATAACAAAATATGTAGGCAAGTTTATTTTGAAATACAACGTCGATGTAATCCCGAGCGGACCGAGTTAACGCCAACGCTAGGGATAGTATTCTCACTTAGCGCATAGCGCTTTCTCACAAATAAACACTTAGAAATATAACTCGAAGGAATTTAAAAATACAAAAAAATAAAATAATATAAAAATACAAAGATATTTTCGCTTACCGTAAAATCCAACACATTTTACGTTGTGCCTTTCCCATTCCTCAATGTCTGAGACTATTCTTTTCAAAATATATGGTCCCACCTGTTTTACATTGGGCCACCAACACTGATCAAGTTTTTCATTGAGCCAGCATGATGGCACTTTGGACGCGATTTCAAATCGCTTAGCGTTATCGTTCAGAAAAATTACCACGGCATATTGTTTTCTAACCTCCATGTCGTTCAATTATTAAGCCGTGCCAAACATATACCAAACTGAAACATATTCAGATCATTTGCATAGTCACTCTCTATAAAAATTGTAAAAATCGATATCAAATCTATTCACACGTTATCGTAAATTGTGACCGCTTGAAAAATGCTAAAATGTTGACGCACCCCTCACACTGTGCACTATTAATGCCGATGAACACGTGCGGAAAGGAGGTTAGGGTGTCACCAGTTTATCCCGCGAAAATCGACGGCGCTAGTGTCATGTCGTGAAAAGAAGAAACGAAACGATTGTACGTCCGAATTCGAACCATTTCTAGTTAAACAGTCACTTATATCACTTATACACTGAGAGGAAATCGAAGTAAAAGTTACTATGGTTGCATAGCATCGGTGGACAACATTCACATTATAACAGAAATTGCTATGGTCATATTAAAATATACTATAGTCTCAATCAATATTTACGATTTCCCATAGTAATTTTTAAATGTGACGTTAGTATAGTTTGCTTTCAAATTTTTACTATGATAACAAAGTAAACATTATTTATAATATTTGTTTTATAGTGACAAAATGAAAATGTCTCATAATGTGAATTATATTTTTTCATAAACGATACGAAAATTAATTTACAGTCTATCTATTGATAGCCACGCGTTTCGACCTCTGCGCAATCGATCAAGCCTTCAAACATATGTGTTACTTGTCGATGACGCGCTATTCTTTTGTTTAGCTTCCCGGTATCTCGCTCTCTATAGTGTCTCACTCACGCTAATGCAGCGACCATGAGTTGAGTAGCGTCAGAGCGGCTTTTTTGGACAAGATATCAGTAAGTTCTCAGATGGCACTGTAGTCAAGTTTCGCAAATTTTTTACTTATCACCATAGTAAAAAGTGATATAGTTTAAGGTTAGTCCACCGTTACTATAGACCATAGTAAAAAGTCATATGGCTGGTGGAGGAAAAATTACTACTTTTTTCTCTCCGTGTATGATCACAAAAATACATATTTTCCAAATTGAAGCAAAAAAGTTATTTTAATCTCCGTTGTAAAATTTTTGAATTTAACCCATTATAACACTTCGACCTGTACACAAGAGGCGTACATCATGAAGAACATCGAAATCCAACCCCTATATAAGTAAATGTTTATTAAAAAAAATATTGATTCTAATGCGTTTATGGTAGAATCACACTTTCCTCGCTATCCAATGAAATTTCCACGCACTCTTGAAAAATTTGCGATGAGTCAATCGTCGCAGTTTCATATTTGTTGCGACCTACCACTGTAATGAGCAGAACTTTAGTCACAAGGCTTTTCAAAAAAAGATCGTTGACTTTCGAAAATGTTTCCAGTTGAAAATATGTTATTATCTTTGGAAACAAAATTGTCGATGAAGATTATCTTTCCCGATAGAGTTAAAATACAATTGTTACCTCTCTTCGAATTCAAAAAAAACTTCTCATACGTGAGAGATTTTATTGACATTTCTTGATCATTATAAATCTGTTTATCAAAAAATCTAATAATTGGGTACTCTGTTGTCTCACGTGAATTATTGTTAAGTGCAGATTCTTCCGAGAGTCTATTAACAATTTGAGAGAGTGTTTTGTCAGTATTTTCGATTTTTTTTTTTTATTTTTTGAAGATAGTTTTCAAATTTGAAACAGCTATAAGGATCGAGTGGGCACAATAATTTTACATCATTACGAATGTATAGTAAATTGTGGATATTATATGACATGTATTCAAATCCATATTATTTTCCAAAATTTTCGACAAAGTATACCAACAAAAGCCTTGCGCAATCATTCAAAGAAATATACAATTGTCCACTAGATAAGATTCGTATCGCTACACTCAAACTCAAAAAATGCTAGTACTTCTGACTGTCTAAGCATGTGTAAAAAATTACTGGTCCTGATTATAACAACAATTGACGGAATTCTTAGTTTTCTAGCGAATTCTTATGGCGTTAGAAACTTCAGAGACATGAACTGAGTATTGACTTTTCCGATATCAATATTTGACAAGCGAATGTTCTTTTTACCTTTCAACAAAAAATTGAGCATTTTTTTCATTACACCAAGGCATACCACATGCATATGGTCCAAGGGAAATTGGCTCACCATTCCGAAATTCTCTATTTTTTCTAAAATTGATATTTTCTTGTGATAATCCTGATCTGATTTTGGCGCGAATGTTGCGTCAGTTCTTAATGGTGCACTTACTTCTGGATACGTCACTCGGTGTTTTACTAATTCGCCTTCTTGTATGCACTTGCCATAGCAGTAGTAGGAAACCGCTCTGTGCCAGACAGTTTTCCTGGAACTGTTCCCCCTCCACCCTTCTGTATGGCGCCACATCAGGGGGCCCCACGTGTCTATGACATTAATTGATAGTGTGCATCTGATCTAGGGCCCCGCGTCTATAACATTGATTTATAGGGTGAATCTGGTCTAGGGTCTATTGTAGGTGTCAACTGTTTTGACCTTTTTGGGTGTAAAATAAAAACAAATGAGACATCATGGTGGTAATTTATGATCAGTTTATTAACACTTTTGAGTATTGAGACATCTTGGTGTTGAGGGTAAATGAATGGGAAAATATTTTGCGAGAGAGAGAGAGAAGGAGAGAGAGAGAGAGAAAGAGAGAGAGAGAGAGAGAGAGAGAGAGAGAGAGAGAAAGAGAGAAAGAGAGGTTTTTAGACTAGGGTCTGATATGGGTCAGTAGATTGCCAACTTTCTAGTTTGAATAATTGTCAAATGATGGAAATTCATGGAGGGGGGTTTGGGTAAATGGTTTCGGTATATATGAGGATGAAGGAGAAATGATGTGTAGGAATACAAAGATGCTGACATCCATGTGTAGTAATGAACGAAAACGTTTCCCTATGAAAATCGGTCAATTTTTCAGAACATGTGGATCTGGTAGTGTACAGCGTTTTCTAGACCCTGAATATACCGCTGTTTAATTGTTATTTTCCTTGCAATGACATGTGGATTTGAACGGAAGCGAGCAATGCGGGTGGTGGCATTCACTAACTGTAGATAATAAACTTTGAGGGAAAAGGTTGATAATAAATTCAAAGTTTTCACTGTAAAATATTGTATATATATATTTTAGACGATCATATCTTCAGAATGATATTTTTACAGGTTTTTTGCATTTCTGGATGGTGATATATTGTTGATTATAAGTTCAATTAAACTATTTGCATGGAAATTTTCAATTTCTCCATAAAACATAAAGAATTGTTGACATTCATAAGTTGTACCGTTTAAAAATACAGTTTTTTCGCAACAATGATATGAATAATTAAAATTATTATGAATATAATATTCAATGTCTTGGATATCTGTAGATGAATTTTTCAGCAGATTGTGTGGAATATTTTCCCCAATAGTTCCAACGATGGCTTTCATATACAGTGCTATCGGTAATTTGTCCAGAAGTTGTAAACACTGGCCGATCCACATGCTTTTTTTCTTCAGCTCTCTGATGGTTACAGCATGCATCACCGAAAAATAACCATTTGTATGACTAAACGTGACACACCGTAGTTTATAACTCACTCCAAAGACTATGTTCATTTCTCCACAAATGATTTTGCGAAACTTTCCGTTGCAATCAGGATTATCTTCATCAAAGTATGACACAATGTGATCCAAAAGGCTTGATAACCTTGTCCAATCATCTCGATAAATTGGAATGTACTTGCGATTATCCACACCTTTCAATATCGCAACGGGTGTAAACTTATCTTCCCATTCTAAACCCACACAGGCTTCCTTTGTGTGAGACTTATTCAAGGGGATGTATTGTGCCAACAGCAGATTTTTTCTAGGCGACGACTCTTTTATATTTGTCATATTTGACTTTATATGATAGACTGCTCAGATTGAACTGATTTTTTTACATGTTCACCTATGAAGATGAGGGTGTATATGTTCTGGAGAAGGAGAGGATTTTAAGAGTAGTGGGGATATTTCCTAGTAATATAATTGGCTATTCCAATTTAAATATTACAAGATTATGACATGAATGCTATACCTAATTTGAATCTGGATGAAGATCTCAATCCTGTTCAACAGGAGGTGGAGAATGGTGGTGATAACAGTGAATTTATCGACAATCTTCTCGAAGAATGCATACAGTACCACCCGCTCATATGTCGCAAGAAGATCTTGATATTTTTTCGCCACTATTAAATGGTGGTGAGTTATTTTCCAATTAATTTTGATGCATCGATGACTTTTTTTTCCCTATATTCAATTGAAAATTATATTTTATCCGTAACAGAAAATATTCAGTATGGAGGTGAAGCACTAGTGGCTAATGAGCCTCTTATGGAATTATCCAGCACCCACGAGAGATTACAACGTTTCAGATTGACAACGCATATGTTTCAATACAGAATTAGGGCAATACCCCAAGGTATCGACGGCAAAGCATGGGTCTACAGAGCATTCGTAAAAGTTTTTGAAGAAATTATGGCTGCAGGACGAAATGGTGCCGACAAATTTTGTATGAGTTTTAGTTTCGACAGACTACAAGGTGAACCAGCTTGGGAACGTCCCAGAACAATAAAAGATTATAAAATGAAAGATTCATGGAATTTAGTGAGTAAAGTGTCACAAAGTGCAGGTGGATTCGATGTGGTTGATACGTTTAGAATAAAGCTACATATTATAGAGACACCTGTAGGACAACATCATTCACTTCAATGTAAAGAGAAAAGACCTCATGGTGTCATAGAAAATGACAATACAAATGACAATTGGTGTTTACCATGATCTTTGGTTGTGGCATTGGCTCATAAAATGAAGGAAAAACACGAAGCCACTGGAGGTGAGCTGATGAAGGAGTGGCACAGAGTGCGTAAGAGAGGTAACGAACAAACACTCAGGGCTAAAACCCCAACTGACGAAGCCAATGTCATTATACCAGAAGATGGTTGTGGACTGGAAGAAATAAATCAGTTTCAACGATATTATTCATCAAAAGGGATATGTATCGTAGTATACACCAGAAGTTGTACAGACAAAAAATTTATATGATATATAATACTATATGATGGCCGATCGGTATTAAAAAGACTAGGTGTTGTGACAGAACACACTTTGAATATCTTTCATTATCCCGATGAGAAACATTACGAACCAATTAGATGCATACTAGCTTTCAAGGGATGCAAGTTTTATTGTGAAATTTGTAGAGTCGGGTATGCCACACCGCAGAGTCATAGGTGCATTGAAAAATGTACATTCTGGCAACAGCAACCTGTATGTATACCAAGTAACAAATACGTAAAAAAGTGTGATGATTGTCATCGTGTATTTAGAGAACAAGAATGTTATGAGACTCACCGTAAACAAGGATCCATGGGAAAGGAAGTAGCAAAGAAAGCGTATGTAATAATATTCAATGGTATGAAACATGTCTAAAAATAATCTATCCCAAGTATTCAAAACATGTATGCGGAAAAGGAAAGTGCCGTGTGTGTAAAATAGAATGCGAGCAAGGTCATTTATGTTACTATTGACTCTCCACCGAAAAAGTCAAAAAATCGAATCATATTTGTATATTATGATTTTGTAACACGACAAGATACTATTCTAAAAGGAAATAATACAACGAATAGACACATTCCAAACTTATGTGTAACGCAAAAAGTATGCGATCGGTGCTGTAATGAAAGTGATGGTGATATGGCGAATAATGATGTTCAATTAAGTGTATGTGAATACTGTGGTGTACGTCAGTATGTTTTCTACAATGAAAATTGTGTTGAGGATTTTCTCAATTATATAGAAGACACAGGCAAGAGAAATAAGAAAGTAATTTGCATTGCGCATAACGCTAAAGGTTATGATGCACAATTTATCCTTTGTGAATTGATGAAGAGAAAAACTGAAAAAGTGAACACCATAGTAACTGGTACAAATATTATACTTTTGGAATATCGTAACATAAAATTCATAGATAGTTTGAATTATTTACATATGCCTTGAGCTGCTCTGCCAAAAGCATTCGGTTTTTCGGGGATAACAAAAGGATATTTTCCACATTTTTTCAATACAATCGAAAATCAAAACTATGTAGGTCGAATGCCAGATCTCAAATTTTATAGCCCTGATACACTAAGTGAAAAAGAACGAGAAACACTCATAGAGTGGTATGACGAGCGAGTTCGTGAAAATTATGTTTTCAAATTTCAAGATGAAATTGTACGTTATTGTAAATTAGATGTCACAATCTTACGTAAAGCATGCAATGAATTCCGTAATATGATTATAACCACTGGTAATGTTTGCCCTTTCACAGAATGTGTTACAATAGCATCAACTTGTTTGAAAATTTTTCAAAGGAATTATTTGAAAGAGGATGAAATAAGTATTATACCCAAAGGTGGCTACCGTTTGAGTAAAACTCAGTCGCGAATAGCAATTGAGTGGCTCACATGGTTAGAGTACACAGAAAATATAGAAATAACTCATGCTTTATGTGATCGTGAATATCGCACGGATAAAAATTTACGTCTTGATGGGTTTAGAAAAGGTGCTGACGGTAAACTTTATGCATATCAATTTCATGGTTGTTATTGGCATGGTTGTGATCTTTGTTTTAAGCATGGTCGTTCTGATCTCCTCAATGATAAAACATCGTTACAGTCACGGTATGAAGGGACAAAAAGAGTAGAAGAATGGATTCGAAATTTAGGATATAATTTGACGGAAATGTGGGAATGCGATTTTATACGAAAGAAACAAAATAATAAAGAGCTATCAAAATTTTTTAGAGAAAATAAAGCATTGTCAATAAGTCCACTAGATCCACGGGATGCCTTTTTGGTGGCCGCACAGGTGATGCCAGAACACATTATAATGTACAGGGAACAAACGAAAAAATACAGTATGTCGATGTATGTTCGCTGTATCCATGGGTCTTGAAAAATGGTGTATTTCCCATAGGTCATCCTAAAGTTTATGTGGGTGAAGACTGTTTGTCCATTTGTCCTAATAATGACTTGGGTGAAATAGAAGGTTTAGTAAAATGTCGTATTCTACCACCACGAGACTTGTATCACCCAGTTCTGCCTATTAGGGCTCACGATAAATTATTATTTTCTCTTTGTAGAAAATGTTGTGAAGAATTAATCCAACCAGATTGTCCTCATGATGATGAAACAGATCGTGAATTAAATGGAACATGGGTTGCATGTGAACTTCGTAAGGCTGTAGAGAAGGGTAATAAAATAAAAGAAATCACTGAGATATGGGTGTATGAGGTCACAAAATATGACTCAGTATCGCGTGATGGTGGTTTATTTACGGGTTATATCAACAGTTTTCTTAAAATTAAGCAGGAGGCTTCAGGGTGGCCGAGTGAATGCATTGATGATGCTTCCAAAGCTCAATATATTGCAGAGTATGAGGCAGTAGAAGGTGTGACCCTTGAAGCTGATAAAATTGAAAAAAATTCAAGGTTGCGATCAGTAGCTAAATTATGCTTGAATTCATTTTGGGGTAAATTTGGGCAGAGAGAAAATATGGGTAAATTGTCCATACATGTAAAGAATATATTGATCTGATGTTTAATTCCGACGTAGAGGTAACAGGTTTAGTACCAATAGATGATGAAACCGTCATTATTAGTTGGAAAAACATGATTGATACTTATGAGCCATCTAGTAAAGCTAATGTGGTTATTGCCGCTTTTACAACAGCACAAGCCCGACTCAAACTCTATGGCTACCTAGACGAAAAGGGTGACAAGGTTCTCTATTATGACACAGACTCTGATATATATGTGAGCGATGGCAAAAACGATTTACGATTGGGTAATTTTGTTGGTGATCTCACGGATGAACTAGAGGCATATGGTGTAGGTAGTTATATATCGAAATTTGTTTCTGGTGGACCGAATTTTCATTCATACATTGTTCAAAAGCCTGATGGTAGTACAGCAGAGTGTTGTAAGCTCAAAAGTGTGAAATTGAATTTCACTACAAGGCAAAATATAAATTATGAGTCACTGGAGGCACTCGTAGTTGAGAATGCTGCTCCTTTTCAAATAGAATATGATGCGATACGTAGAACAAAATATCATCAGGTAGTTACTAGGCTAGAATCAAAAATAATTCAGGCCACTGGTCCAAAGAGGCGCTTCGATGGAGTAGATGGATGTACGTTACCTTATGGGTATAAGAAAAGGAAATTGTAATGGATATCTTTTTTTTGTTAAAATAGAAAATAAAGAAACATTTTTTTAAATAAAATTGTCACTTTGATTGGTATAAATATCCTTGTACTTTGAATAATTTTTTGGATGTAAAGATGGATACGAGATGGAAGCATCCTTTTACTGCAATGATTTGCAGCCCTACTGGTTGTGGCAAAACATTTTTTGTCAAACGGTTCTTGAAAGAAATTAATGAAATTTGTAACATAAAATTAGTGAAAGTAATTTTTTGTTAGGCTGAATGGCAAAATGGATATGCAGACTATAATAAAAACTTCGTTAAATTTCATGAAGGTTTACCGCGCTTAACTGATTTGACGAAAATCTCCCAAAACTCATTATAATTGATGATCTTATGCGTGAATCTTCTAATGGTTCAATTGTTGATCTGTTTACGAAAGGTAGTCATCATAAAAATCTTAGTGTGATATTCATATCGCAGAACCTTTTTCATCAAGGTAAAGGACAGCGTGATATTTCTTTGAATACAAATTATATTGTAGTGTTCAAAAACCCTCGTGATCGTGCACAAATTTCGCACCTTGCACGACAAATATGTCCAGAAGATCCACGGTTTTTACAAGAAGCATATTTCGATGCGACATCTAAAGCACATGGTTACATTCTTTTTGACCTCAAGCAATCGACACCTGAAAATTGTTGTTTTCGAACATGTATTTTCCCTAGCGACCCCTATCGTTATGTATATGTTCCGCGAAAAGATATAAAATGTGGTGACCCTAAATCACATGTACCAGTTGTCAGAGTGTAATGGCTCAAACAGGAGGTTCTGGATCCAGCTCTGCGAGCAAATCCATTGGAAAAAGGAACGCTATATTATTACAAGCGCTAATACACGCACCATTGCAACAGCGTCGTGCCCTACTACGATACGCAAGCAAAGATCTCATTCGATGTATATGTAAATGTTGTTTGAATATTCTACATGGTAACGTACCGCTGAAAGACTCTGAGAAAAAAATACTTTCGAAACATAAAACTATTTTACGTAAATTAAGTGAGCGCAAAACAAGTTTACCGAGAAAGAAAAAAATCATTAATCAAAATGGTGGTGCATTTCTACCACTTTTGTTGGCTCCGGTTATTAGTGCACTCATATTAAATCTCTTGTGAAGAAATATGGAGCTTGCGAAGAAAATGGTACTTGTCCCACATGAGAGTATAGAAAAATTAAATCCAAACACATCTGTGATTAAAAATTTTGAACAAATTGCGTCGACGGTAGCAAATCAATATCTACCCACAACACAGACACCTGGTGATTCTGTGACACGGGCCGAAGCAGAAATTACAGAAATATTGAATTCCAATCAATACAAAAATGATTATGAAAGATTAAGAGCATATCATGACGCACTCCGTCGCTATTTATTTTTTTCATCACGAGAAAAGGATCCGTTGTCCATAATACCTGCATCCACAACAGAGACAACCCCTGCGCAGACAACTTTCAGCATTGACCAGATAGTCAAGAGCGTGCGCAAATCTTTTCAACAGGCTGCATACAAATTACTTTATTATATACAGGATATTGACAAGGGTGATCGGTTAAAGTGGGATAAATTGGGTCGAGTCACATTGGACAATGAGCAAATATGGGGCAGTAATATTGTGGATTTTGTGAATGACGCCTTACGTAAGCGTAATAAATCTAAAGCAAATGGTCGAGATATCTTTGCGCAATTTCTTCGTAGTATCAACACACCTCGTGAATTTGTTGGAAATGATAATTTTTGGAAGAATATGTCTTATTCTTCTGATGATCTGGCGACACCACTACCATCGGCTAATACAAGTACTAATAGTGGCTACCTGTCTATGAATGACAAAAGTGGAGCGCAAGACTCCGATGAGGATACGGTAGCACCGTGGAATATAGCTAGCGGTTCCAATGCGAGTACTCTCACATCAACTCCGGCCAGTCTAAGGAAAAGTACTCGCAATAAACCATGGCTAAAACTTTCGATCGATTAAATCAAACACTTGAAAAAGGTTATCATGATCCGTCAAATCCTGTAGCATTTACTGGTGCACGAAATTTAATTCAGAAATATAAAAATTCTATACCTAAAGAAGAAGTTGTTAATTGGTTACATTCCCAAGATACATATACTAAGCATCGTCCTACTAGACATAAGTTTCCTCGTTTGCATTATGATGTTTCTAATATCGATGATGTATGGGAGGCAGATCTAGTTGAATTGCGATCTCTCAAGACTTACGATGATGGGATAAATTATTTACTTCTTGTAATTGATTTATTGAGTAAATATGCATGGGTCGAACCTTTGCGAGACAAATCAGCACCTAAAGTAATGGAGGGTTTCAAACGTATATTTGAACGCAGCAGGGGCCGTATACCTACCTACATACAAACGGATCGAGGTAAAGAATTTTTTGCTGATACTGTTCAAAAGTATTTATCGTCTAAACATGTGAAATTTCGTGTTGCACGTAATCCGGATGTAAAAGCAGCAATAGTTAAACGATTCAATCGAACATTGAAAGAACGCATGTGGCGTTATTTTAGTCATACTAAATCAAATCGATATATCGATGTTTTATAACAACTCGTAAATGCTTATAACCATACGAAGCATACCTCAATCAAAATGGAACCTGCAACAGTGACAATAGATAATGCAACACAGGCATGGCGTAATATACAGAGTCGGTTGCATAAAGTGAAGGAGAAACCCTTTAAATACAAGGTGATGATTATGTTTGCACCAGTCGTCAAAAAGGTACCTTTGAAAAAGGTTACGAGTCTGGTTGGACTGAGGAGATATTCCAAATAACAAATGTTAAATGTCGACAATCACTACCCATTTATGAATTGAAAGATTTAACTGGTGAGGAAATTGACGGATTTTTCTACGAGCAAGAATTGACTTTGGTGAATGAAGATATCGGTAAAGAAGAATTTGTCATTGAAAGAATTATTAAAACACGTGGAAAAGGTGCGAATAAGCAAGTTTTGATCAAGTGGCGCGGTTATCCAGATAAATTCAATACTTGGGAACCTGTATCTAGTGTCAAAGATTTATAAAAAATGTCTGACGAATTTCTGATAATTTTACCTAGTGACAGTAGTATGGATTATTATCCTAAAAATACCGCTACAAAGTTCACAACGATGTTACCGAAGCAAGTGAATTTGACTGGTAAATGGGTTGTTGGGTTGAAAGAAATACAGTATCCTTGTAGTTTTTTGCACATACACGATGAAAACGATGGCTTTATCCAGTTTAAAGCATACGTTTTAACTAAACAAGATACTGAAAGGGTTACATTGCGTGTCCCGCGTGGTGTTTACAATAGCATACAAGACCTCGTTTATGTATTGAACCATATACCAAAATTGAAGGAACATTTTCACTTTGAGCTTAATCCCAATACCAATATTGTTGAAGTGTCGGTTGTATGTAAAGTAGAAGTGTGCAAAATGTCATGGCATGATTTAGATTTTTCCGACAAATTGCGTAATATATTGGGGTTTCCACACACCTACTTTCAAACTGCTATCGGCATGCACTTCAGGAGAAGTAGAAAAGATCACTTTGAAGGACTCAGACCTACAAGTTTGGTTCGAGATCTACCTGAGAATTTCTTCATTTATTGTGATATATGCACACCCTATGTAACAGGTGATGTCAATTCACCACTTTTACGTATTTTACTGTTCAATTCTCAAAATTACACGTTTGGGACTGTGCGTACAACGATTTTTGTAACACCCAATTATATTCCGGTGATATCAAACTCTTTTCGCACAATTGACATAGATATAAGAGACTGTTCAGTAATTGATACCGATGCCACACGAGCATGGCAGCAGCACCTCCTGGGTCACTCGTGCAGTCAGTCGAGTGACCATAATTATGCACTGTCCAGGAGGATGAATGAGTCGCGAAGTAAATTGCACAGCGCACACGCGACTCATTCTTGAAGAACTGCTCATGCGTAGGCGCACCTGTTGCGAGCGCTAAACAATGAGGATGAGTGAGTCGCGCAGTAACTTGCATAGCGCACGCGCGACTCATTCTTGAAGAACTGCTCATGCGTAGGCGCACCTGTTGCATGCGCTAACCACTTTGAGCCGGTCTGACCATGTGCACGCGCATGCTGAGATGCGCGGCCAATCAGAAAATTCACGGTCATGGTCAGACCACATCCGCTCAACAACACGAGGCCGGAAAGAAAATTGCCGGCATCACTTCGACCACGAGCACCAGTGCAAGCACACGTGTTTTTCAGCTACGCTCAGTTATCATTCAGTATTCAGTTTAACTCATCTTCAGTTCAGCTCAGAAAATTGTGTTTCTTCAGCAGTTAGTGCATCTTCATCAGAAGCGCAATAATTCAGATCAACTCATTGCCCACGTTGTTAGCAAGTGTGTGTATCGGCATTAAATTCAGTGTCTCATACAGTTCATTAGACTCATCGAGCGTGCATCGTGCAACCGCGTGGTAATCAGTGTTTAAATATTAGCTACGTTTCAGTGACTATACTCGAACACTCAGAACAATTTGACTCAGTGACAATTACATTTAACAATTATTTTGTGACCATTTCTGTGACTCTTGTTATTATATTAATAATAAATACGCTTGTTAAACGCATCCAAAATTCTATCCGCTACCAAAATTCCACCGTATATTCCTGCGCATTATATTCTCTAATATAATAATCACTTCAGCCATTGCTCTCTCAGTTTTTCAGTATCTTTCAGACAACAGTATATCTATAGCACGGCGCGAACGGTCACTCTTCATTTTTGCCATCGGAACGTAATTCATTTAATGAATCAATGTGTTCTATTGAGTCTCTCCAACGCTTCACCTATGGACTCTGGACCAGGGTCGTCGCGAACATTCACATAGGAAATTTTATGACCTACAAAAAAGGTCATATGCAATTTGGTCGCATCCGAAATCGCTTTTGATACGGAGGCGAGCGGACGTGTGAAAGACAATTTCGGAATTGCAATAATTAATTTCCATCCATTTTATTTGATCATGGTGACTTTCTACGACTCATGAATGTTTTATGTGATAACCCCCATTGACTATTCTCATTTTCATACGTTCCATTATTTTTCACGCCTATCGGATTGTTCTGAAAAGATTTCGTAGCGCAAGTAGAATATGACATTTATCATTCCAAACATCACGCTAATCGGTGACATCTAATCTCTGTCCGAAGAATTGATTTTCAAACAACCTTCACATCTATCGACATACGTAGCGATAGGAACTTCCTGGCCCTAATGATGAGATAGGGTCTGCACGATCGAATTGTATCTCTGCAGAGGGATGAAGAAAGAAAAGTGAATGCTATGTAATATATTCACACATGAACAACATCACCGATCCAGTTCAATAATTTACTCACTGAAAAACTATGCACTGGAGGTTTAACCCTGACTGTGGAAGAAGTACTTGCTCTTTGAGCTGTATGTTTGGGGGGAAATTGTTCAGAGGCTCCGTCAATCCTGATGGCTACACCTCCACTATCGATTCGGTAATGGCCTGTTATGCCCTATAGCACAGAAATAAGGCAATGAAATAATTACCACAGTAGGTAAGTGCTCATCTTAAGTCGGACGCGAAATGTAGACAAGCACCTACTTGTTGTGGTATGTGTATGGGTGTATGAGGGGGAGGAGGGGTCCTAGACGTCGTCATCCAGGGACTACTTAGCACCCTCGGTGATTTGCCAGGCCGGGGCACAGGGTTGTGTTACTGAGTCGGAAACGGAGGGCAAAATGAGAAAGCAGAAGGAATACCTGTTCGTTTCAGCTGCAAGTAGCGTCGGCCCGAGGCCTCCGGGTGCGTTGGTCGGGATCTGCCTACTATTGAATGGATAGTAAAACTAGCGAATAATATACACGAAACTGTAAAGGGGACAGTGTTTGCGTCTATGATTCCCTACGAACACTTGCTGGACTGCCGGGATCGCTGTAGAAGGCGAGGAAGGAGCAGGATCGTGAGCTGGCTCGATCGAACATGGACGTAGAGCAAAACTCTGACTTGGTTAATGTAACAGTTGTAGAACGAGTGAACTAATGCCAAACATCAGCAGGTCAAGCGAGTTGAAGAGAAAACTCCACAACAGTGTCGCCTATCCGAAGATACTCTGCGGAGCAAAAATATGGGCTACTTTGATAGACAACACGGGCTTCAAACTCAAACTAGCGAAGGCGCAGCTCAGTGCGGGTCGTATCAACGTTTAGAACAATGTCAGAAGCTGCATTCTTGGTGTTGGCAAACACGCCACCTGTCAGCACATTGGTCTGGAAAAAGTGCGAAGTTTACCAGGGCTCACACACCAGAGCCAAAGATTCATAGTGGTACATAGCAAGTCTAAGACGGGGGAAAAGGTGAGGAAGCGAGTGTCGGCGAAATGGCATCATAGATGGAATAAGGATCCAGGGTGGTGCTTCCGTGTCAAAAAGAATAAAGAGTGTGTGTGTGTGTGTATGTTTTAATCAGAAGAAGTTCTACTCACCAGTTTTTTCTTGGGTTCAATGTCCGATATAATTTCCTGCAGGCGGATTTTGTCACTGAAGATTATACCGATTTCGCTCAAATCTGTCCCTTTGCATTTTGATAAAATCTCCTCATCAATACCGTGTTCTAAATAGTGAATGGTAGATCAAAAAAGAGATTAAACAACCATTTATATTGGTGCAGTTGTGAATTATAATGTTGTGAAAAAACCACCGCACCGTGAAATTTTTGAAGCGCATTTATCGTTATCAATTATAACAGGATGTGGCGGAGGCTAAGGTAGAGGTTATGGGTGCTTGGATCAGTCCATAAACTGAACGTTCTGAAAATTTCCAAGTCGCTGGTACAAGTCAAGTGACATGTTTCATTGTCATCACCAGGAATAATGTGGTAAGCTTGCAAAGATGGTTCGAATCCTATTGTTCCACATTCTGATGTAAACAAAAGTACTTTATTGTCCACCGTAATTATAATTTCTTCAATGATTCCAAAAAGTGGCATTTCATCATCGCGAAAACGTGCAACTTCCAAACATATCAACAATCCAATTCTATAATCAATACCATCCACCCATGCTGATTTGGAGCATGATATGGCGTGATCGTCGGTATAACCGAGTTCATGCAGCGCCATTCGGGCCTTCATGCTACGGACCGGAACAGTCGTTTTCATGTTGGCCCGAAATCTGTTTAACTCTACGTTTCCAGTGCCCCACTTCGCACTTTGCACGCACTGTGAGATTTCCGCGAACTCCTTATTCAGAGCTCTCAAAAGTGGAATAGTGGAAATAGTCAATTTCGGCGCAAATACTATTTCCATTATTTCTAACAATCTCAATAAGAGCTTCATGTAATCGTCATCATCAGTTATTCTTCCAGATACAAGAAATGGGAAGGCCTGTGTCAATAACCATATTTACATACCTTTTTGTGGTAAGTTGTGATCATTCCGCGTCAAAACTGTTTGAGGAAAATTTGCAGATGGTTTGTTCACATTTTCTGTGTAACCATATTGAAAAGATGCGATTTGTTCATTCAGAAAATAAATGTTAAATCTTTCTTGTTCAATGAACTCTTTCACCAAGAGTTTCATAACCATCGGACAAATACCACAAAAAAAATCGTGCATTGGATCGAAAACCTTGTTCTGAGATATGTGGAAGTATCTTGAACTATTCAAAGGACAGTTTGAACTGACACCTGTTGCTGTTGATGACTTTTGGGAATAGTCCGTACGTTCCAAAAGTGCCAAGTGTTCATTGTACACTTCTTCAGTTCTCTTTTCAGCAACTCCAAAGTCGACTCCGTGTAATCGCGTCCTGGTACACATGCACATGCGGCAAAATCGGTTCGCACCGGGAGCTAATAAACCGAAAACATCATGGACGGCGAGTGTGTCACCACAAAAAGCGGCAATAGACGCACGAAGTACATAATCCACATCGCCTTCACGAACCATTACCCCTTCATCACTCTCCAATGTTTTCGAATCATCCAAAAATGGCCTCAGAATTTTTGTAAAACCGTATTTCTTCACATCTACATCCCAACGTAAAGCGAGTACATGAATACTACTCAACTCAGAGTTAAGTTGCGGTGGTAAATTTTGTATGGTATGGTAAAATGCTCCCAATTTGTGTATTCCTGTCTTGGAACCCACGGGGTTTACAGTTTCGCATTCATCATAGTATAGTTGAAGTCTAATAGCATGCTTGTAACGTTGAAAGAACGGATGCTTCGCCGCGAGCGCACCATCTAGAAACGAACACAGCATGCCATCAGGCGATTTTTTCTCATTGAAAATTGCATCACGCACATTTTTGTTTAGATAAAACCAACTTCAGACCATCTATGATTGGCCCATATTGGAAAGTCTCTGGCACCAATTTTGGTGCCAGACTTTTGTGAAGTGCACAATCAATTCTGTCTCCGAGTTTGACTTCTCTTAGTTCAATGTACCGATAATGGGTTTTGAGGGCTTTCATCTGCTGCTTCAATGTTTTAAATCCTCCAAATGGACTTTCGAAATCGAAATTTCGTACCAGAGCTTTCGCGTCATCATCATCCAACATTTCTTTATCACGGAAGAAGTCAACAACTTTTTTTTTTTTAAATCACGCGTACTGATTAGTAGTCGCTCACTCTCAGTGAGAACTTCAGTGCAAGTACTGCCGGTCGTGGTGCCTTTGCATTGAAGACGTAATATCATTTTTACAACGCAATCGCGCAAATCTAATATGTCGTTATCATAATTTATTTGATCATTATCAATCACATGATCCGAAAAATTGTCATCATATTCCTCATCATCTATTTCCATTGGGCAACCACTTTGATCACACCCATAACCTCTTTCCATTTTTGAATGACTTCGGAACATATTCTAATAAATGATGTAATTTATCTGTAACGAAGTTAACCATATGTAGTATCATTTTGACATTTAGAAACTAAAGTAACAGTACAATAATTATGATGATGAGAACAGTCTTAAATTTCCAGATTGAAAACGAAGAAGATTTTTGACATTATATACCCTATTGATTCGCTCTCTTAAAACTCTGAGAAAAATAACAAAACGAGAATACTTGATGAGAACCAAATTGCAATATAAGCAGCAATGAGATTATGCCAGAAAGTAATATATACGATCCAATGGAGGTAGAAGGAAGAACACGTCATTTTGATGGAAAAATATGAAGAAATAAAGGCAAAACAATGAAATGAGCAGTTAAAATGTAACATAATAGTTAGAGAATGGACGGAGCTTTTCACAACTCTTACATATGGTAATACAATTCAAGTTACTGGATACACACACCTCACTGAAATTACATGTTGAGATCACAACAATAATAATAATCATTCAACTAACAAGAGAATACTCCTCAAATATGTACTTTTATACGACATGAAGCCATAAGTAGACAAGGAGACAGATCGACATATAAATAGATAGTTAGATATGAAAACAACGCCCCACATTCTTCATAGGAATCAATGAAAAAAAAATTTGGTAAGGGAGACTTGCCCAGTACTTCTCATCATATTAATGAATCGTATTGATTATCAAAATGAAGCATGAGTTCTCGGTTTGCCATGCGATTTTCTCCTTATTTGATCAATATACATTTTCGAGAGTATACAATCAAATTATATTGGAAAATACTGCTATTTCATTCCAATATATGTGCACTTGCAGTCTATTTTCAACGCAAATGAATTAACGAATCACTGCATTGCTTCAAATAATTCCCCTGATGTATACAACAATCTTGGACATCGTGTGATGATAAATATGAATACTGAATATTTATAATGAAATATCAACAAGCTGGGAAAATATCGAAGAAAATAGTATAGCACCTCAATTCTCGAGTAGAATATATATGCAAAATGGAAAGTAATACAATACTTCAATATAGATAATGGAAGGTAGATAAATTTCGTGAATGAGAGTATCGATCAACATTGAAGAAATCAATCAACTTTGAAAGAATATTACCTGTAAAATGTGTATGAATAGTGTGGTTGCTACACAATTTCGAGGTTAAACCTGGACAAGTGCAAGGAAAATAAATTCTGATCCAATCATTTTCAATAATTGACAAAACTTTTGTTGAAATGTTGATACAAATATGTATGCATGTAAATATTCGCAGCCACAGATAAAAATTTGAGTAAATTCGGTAATATTAATAATTTCGTTCGATGGTACACAAAATCGCTGAAATGATACACACACAGAATGCACGCTTGTTCCACAATTGTCGCGTCTATTTCATTTATCACACGTTCCCCATATTCCACATCCAATATGTGACTATCCATTAATATTTGAATGTTAATTGAGATACATATCAAAATACGTAAATCACTCAACATTCATAAAAAATATATATACATATATAATAAATTTGGTTCCAGATATTGTTATATATATGTATATAACAATAATAATAACAAAATAATAACAATAATAAAAAAAATAAATATAACAAAATAATTATTCTACTGGCAGAAGGCCTGTCTCGGGAGAGATTGTACTATTAACTATATAAATATACTAATACTCGAAAGGTGAAGCCTCGAGGCACAATTTCTAAAGCAACAGCGCTTCTTATCGCTTCAATTAACAAATTGAACTGTATAATTTCTTCGGTATTTAGCGTATGAGTTGTTAATTCGTCTATTGGCATTCCGAGATTGAAGATTTTCGGTGCGTAGCGCGGGTCAGGAGCTCTCAAGAATGTCCCCACTTATGAAAAAAAAAAAAAAAATGCGCATTAATGATGCGTAAGGGCATTCTTTTGATCTCGTCAACTTTGACCGCCTGTATGCGTGTACGCAAGCGAGCCGACGGATGGAGAATGGAGGAATGTAGAGAACCTCGTGGAAAACCCACGCTGATAATCGCTACATTGTTACAGTTTAATTCGGAATCAATAACTTTATCGAAAAATATGTCAAACAAAATTTTCCTGGGACAATAAAATACGTAATGAAGTACATCCATCTTCGTATCTTTTGGAATAAGGGAGCGAAACACGAATGAAAATTCAAATGAGTGGTGAAATCCCCGAAAGTTCAAAAAATAAAAAAAATATTACATTCATATATATCTCGGATTGTTTCGTTATATATCGCTTCAGCGATAGTTAATATAACTTTGCAGGGAAATTTTTTTTATTCATTGTATCAGTATTGAAAAAGTACGACCAATATTGACGAAGTTACTATATGAGAATTCCTGTCAGAAAGAGACGCACTATATCCCTATTCGTGTCCCACTCATAGGAGGTTATTACAATCGTTCCGCGCCGATTTTTGATAGCCCGAGAACACGAGTGTGTGAGTGTGCGTGTGTGTGTGTGTGTTGAATGAAACGCCTGTATGGCTAACAACAGACTGCCTGTATCTTTATTGACCATTGGATACATTACTTATAAGCACCAACTAATGGCGCTAACATAACGTATAAACCTATAGTTATTTAATTACCAATATTTTGTTATTATTTCTACACCTCCACTTAACAAAATCCTTAGCAACAACTGCCTACTACATATAATCTTTGGTACAATTGATTAAGACCAAAGAGTTTTATAAACTTGTAATGCTTTGCAGACGGCAAACCTTTTGTCGACAAATCTGCAGGCATTCCATTGGTAGGCATGCATACAATTTTGACAATTTTATCTGCAATCTTTTCACGACTAAAATGATAACGCACATCTATGTGCTTTGACCTTTTATGAAATACAGGATTGGCCGATAGCTTCAGGGCAGACTGGTTATCATTAAATATCGTGATAGTATATAACACATTTGTTATTTCATTCTGCAAATGTCTTAAATAAACAGCCTTTTTACAACAGTCAGAAATGCTCATATACTCCGCTTCGGTACTTGACAATGCCACAGTACATTGTTTTTTTGTTTCCCAAGAAACCGCACCACCAGATAACTTGAAAAAATATCCAG
Source organism: Zele albiditarsus (assembly GCA_958496275.1). NCBI lineage: Eukaryota > Metazoa > Arthropoda > Insecta > Hymenoptera > Braconidae > Zele > Zele albiditarsus. Next base: position 887,979 of record OY292417.1, read on the forward strand.
TATATGACTTTCTGTCTATTGGATTACTAGCCCAATCAGCATCTACAAATGCTTGCAATCCTAAATTACCACTAGTTGAAAATTTTAAACAAAAACTTTTAGCTTTCTTCAAATATTTCAAAATTCTTTTTGCATAAGCGAAATGTTCTTCACTATAAGAATTATTAAATTGACTCAGGTAATTTACAGAGAAAACTATATCAGGCTTAGTCAAAACTGCCAAATACATAATACTGCCAATCAATTCTTGATATGGTAGAGATTTGTCATATATCTCACTTTTACTTACACTCAATTTAGGTTCAATGGGTGTGTCTATAGTTTTACAATCAACAACATTAAATTTTTTCAACAATTCATCAATATAACTTTCCTGATCAAGAGTTATTTCACCTTTGTTTTTATCTTCATTAACCCTCATACCTAAACAGTGTTTAACATAGCCAAGATCTTTAGTTTTGAACATTAATGACAATTCCTTTTTCAATTTATCAGTTTCTGATTGACAGTTAGAAAACACAAAAAAATCATCGACATATAAGGCAATAATAATTTTTACTTTATCTATTATTTTGGTAAAAAAACATGGTTCTAACTGGGACTTACGAAAACCTATTGTTCTCAAAAAATCCTCAACTCGTTTGTACCAAGCTCTAGATGATTGTTTGAGCCCATATATGTCCCTTTTTAACTTGAAGACCTTATTATCTTTATTATTGCATTTTAGACCTACTGGGATTTTCATATACACTGTTTCATCCAAGAAACCATCTAAGAAAGCTGCTTTTACATCGAGATGGCTTACATCTAAATTTAATTTAACTGCTAATGCAAATAACAATCTTAGGGTTGAATGGCTCAAGACGGGAGAAAAAGTTTCGTCAAAGTCAACACCTGGCTTCTGGGAAAAACCCTTAGCTACTAGCCTAGCTCTGTAACGGGCATTTTTATCACTGTCTACCTTTTTTTTTAAACCCATTTACACTGGACTACAGTTCCGCTAACCGGCATGTTCACAATTTCCCAGGCACCATTGTCATTGAATGATTGAAGTTCATCGTCCATTACATGCTTCCACTGCAAACTCTCGGGTCCATTAAGCACTTCATGAACTGACATTTCACCGCAGTCATTATTTGGGTCATCTGAAACACACACACACCACTGTAACCGTAAAAGTCTGGTTTTTTCCGAATACGCTTCAGCTCTGGCTCTGAAACCGGCTCCTCATCCAGTAAGTTTTCATTTGATGTTTGATTAAATGCATCAACAAATTCTTCTTCCTTCTCATCGAAAGAATCATTCAATTGTTCTGGTTTGTAACTTTCTGTATTCTCCACTGCTTCGGCTTTACTTCCTGTTCTGTAACTTGATTTTTTCGACCTCAATCACCTTCTCGCTTATGTTGATTGGCAATTCATTTCTGTCAACGCCTTCTTGGATCACAACTATATCTCTGCTATTGCTTATTGTGTCAGTCATAGGATTGTAAACTCGGTAACCTTTAACATTGTCTGGATAGTCTACTAGGATACCTTAGACTGCTCTTTTGTCCCATTTCAGCCTTTTCTGCTTGGGAATATGGACCGTAACTTTGCTTCCGAAAATACGAATGTTACTCACATCTGGTTTGCTTCCGGTCCATATTTCAAAAGGTGTTTTATTGTTTAAACCTGATGCTACTGATCTGTTCCGCAGATAGACTGCAGTGTTCACTGCTTCTGCCCAAAACTTTTTTGGTAAATCTGTATCAAATAACAAACATTTTGCTTTTTCGACGACTGTTCTGTTTAGTCTTTCACATAGTCCGTTTTGTTCCGGTGTATATGGGTTGGTTTTCTGGTGTATTATACCTGCACTCTGTAAGTACTTCTCGTATTCCTTACTTCAAAACTCCAATCCATTGTCTGTCCTTAAAGTTTTTATACTTTTTCCTGTTTGATTTTCCACTAATGACTTGTAACTTTTAAAACATGGAAACAATCATCCTTGGTTTTTAGAAAGAAAACATGACCCATTCTACTGTAGTCATCTACAAATAACAGGAAGTACTTGGAACCACCAATAGACTTATTTTCCATCGGCCCACAGATATCTGCATGTACTATCTCGAGCAAACTCTGGCTTCTGTTACCATTATTTGGGAAAGGTAACCGCTCTTGTTTACCTTCGCAACACACAATGCAATCTGATTTTCTGGCTTGTGGTCTGTTTGAGTATTGTAAACCAATAACCGCTCCATTCTTCATTATTTCGAGATCACTGCTGTTAATGTGAGCAAGCCTTCTGTGCCACACATTACCAGATGTCAACAAACATCAAATTTCTTTGATATTTAGTTTGTATACACTATCTACAGAGTGTGCAGTCACCACGATTTCACTTTCTTTATTGCGAATCACACATTGATTGTTATCAAAGTTCACCTTGTTTCCCTTGTTTATTAACTCACTGACTGACAACAAGTTCGTAGCAAGACACGGCACATACAAAACTCCCATTACTGGAATCTGATATTCATTTCTGTTTACTACTGTCGTAATCAGAATATCTCTACAACATTCCACGGGAATTCTTGTCTTGTCGGCTATAACAATCTCGTCTATTTCAAGTTCTTTCGACACATTATTTAGCCAGTGTTTAGTTGACGTCATATGCTTACTAGCTCCTGAGTCTATATACCAATCAGTATTGGTGAACTTTGTACTGAGAAATACTGTGTTGAAAGCATTTGATTGCTTTACAAATGTAGATTTTTCCGCCTTTTCGCACTGATTTTTATAATGTCCGTATTGTTTACATCTGTGACATTTGATATTTGACTTTGACTTTGATATATCAGATTTTTTATTGTTGGTATTATTGTTTTTTGAGTGATGCCAATTCCTGGACACAAATGCACTTGTCACATTAGAAAAATCACTTCCGTCCTCCATATCGATGAGCTTCGATTTTATGGCGTCCGTCGTTATTTCAATGCCCGAATGCTCAATTGCCGTTATCATTGGCGAGAATTTTTCAAGTAATCCTGCCAATAATAACGATCCGACCCACTCATCGCCGATCCTGAAACCAGTATTATTCAGTCTCTGACTTGTTTCTACTAATAGAGTCACATACTGAGACATTGAATCACAATTTTCACGACGGATTGAAATAAGGCTTCGGAGAAGTCCAATTCTTGTTGTCAAACCAGTGTCATCAAACATTCATTTTAGCTTTGTCCATAATCCATTTGCAGTAGATTCTGTTTTTATATGCACGTACAGCACTGGATCAATGGTTAGCACTATCTTCGCTTTTGCTTTTGCGTCGTTTACTGCACCCTTGTGCGATGCACTCTTGCATGCCTTCTAGTATTAGAAAATTTTCGACCGCAAACGCCGAATCTTCATAATTTTCACGACCTTTTACCTTTGGCACACTTGACATTATGTTTGACGACATTATTTCACTATATTTCTCAGTATTCGCATTATAAATTTTCAATTTCGCGTAGGCTCATAACCTGTCGAATGAAACGCCTGTATGGCTAACAACAGACTGACTGTATCTTTATTGACCATTGGATACATTAATACCCCCCCCCCCCCCCCCCCCCCCCCCCCATAAATTACTCTTTTTTCATTGACCCCGGGGATAGATTGTAAAATGGTTAACGCCATTTGATTCAGCGTCATCCAGATACCCTTAGATCACTCTTGCGGATTCGTAGGTAAAAAGTGACTTACTTTCGGGCTTTTTGACTGGGCTACAAGAGTTTCCTCCTATAGTACCTCGTGCATTTCATGTGCATGGCAACATGATATATAATATTATGATTGCACATGTTTTTGTCGCATAAGTCGTGATTGGATGTCATTGCGTCTGCTTCAGAAAATCGCCACGGGCGCGTACTTGGCGCTACCTTCTACAACAAAGCTGTTTTGTTTAATGTAATAGACGTCACAACACATGTCCAACCAATGTTAAATTACTTAAAAGCCATAATTCGATAAACCATGATTATTGTTATTTATTAATTCACACTTGAGAATAAATTTTCGAAAATATTAAATCATTTGTATACCGCATGAAGAACGGTGGAAGCTATATAATTTCATCAGAGAGGGGTGTATGAAGAGTGGCTATACGTCACATAGCACAATAGTTACAGATTCACGATCCAGAGACAAGTACCCGGATAGCTCAGTCGGTTAAAGTGCCTGGGAGTCTTAGATTGAGCGCGAGAACGTGAACACGTCTCAATCAACAGACCATGGATAATATTCAATTAAATCCAAAATTACACATTGATAAAAAAAAAACTTGATATTATAATTAATAAATCATCGAGAAATGTATTAAACAACTCAGCGATACTTGATAAATTATTTAAAGAGTGTGCTTTACCATCTAATAACAATTTGCAACCAAATCTTATTCAAAAGAGAAAACGACCAGAACATTCTATCCCTAATGGCAACGAATCAGTGAATAGTGACAATAACGAAGCCAATTGGGAAATCCCACGAAAAACGAGAAAACCAAGCAAAATTAAAAGAAGCGTAAATTTCCAACCACATCCAGCAGCTCAAAATAACTCATTCGAACTCCTCTCGGACCAAGAAGATCTAGAGAACAATATTTCAAACACGAAGGAAACATTCCAACATCACGATGAAGATACTACCACAAGCTGAACCGCAAGTACCTCTACAAAACATAAAATCCCGCCAATACACGTATGCGATAAAGACATTAATTATATATTTAATACGTTAACTAACGCGAAAATAGGATAAAGCCAATGCCATGTGGCTGAAGATAAATTTGGAGACGTCGTTATCCATGCGCACGACCTTGAAATTTTCGAAATCGTCAAATCGCTTCTTAAACTTAATAATACACAATTTTATACATTCACGCCGTTAATAAATAAATTCAAATCATATATTCTCAAAGGCATTAAAGGAAATTATAATAATACTGATATTGAGCAAGAAATTAAAGATCTTAATCTTAATAATGTACAAATAAACAAAATTAACAAAATTATATACAACAAAGACAACCCTAATAAATACCATTTCATCATACAAATCACCAACGACTCTAATCAAGATCAACTGCTCAAAATCAACAGATTGGCATACCAAACGGTTACCTGGCATAATATTATTCGAAATGGTCCCATACAATGCAAGAAATGTCAACGTTATAATAATTTCAGCGTTAACTGCGAAATGACATATAGATGCGTTAAATGTGGACTTAGCCACGATATAGGGAAATGCCACGTTACGGCTTCATCAAACAAAAATGAACTTAAATGCGCTAATTGCAAGAATAACGGACACCCAGCTAACTATAAAGGATGCCCTTATTATTACCTGGCGGACCTAATCATAAAAAAAAACAACAAACCGACATTAGAAAACAAATTAAAATTGATAATACATATAATACAATAACTAATAAATACACTTATTCAAAGGCAGTGAAGCAACCACCGCTCCCGCCTTATAAGGCGCGACATTTAAAGTCTCCAACAACTAATCAAGTAAATTCATCACATGAAAATGTAAACAAGCCCAACACCAGCACCAATGCTGACACAACATTCAACGACATTATGGTCAAAATTGAATCAAAAATTGATCGCCTTGATTCTAAATGGAACAAGGCCCACCAGACCCTCATTAACTCAATAACTCAACTAAATTCGTCGCTCATAACACAAATTAATGACAATACAAATAAAATCGATAAAATAATGAAACACTTAAATTTATAATGATTGCGAATAATCACCCAAATAATAATATAAATAATAAACAGCATAAGATAAATTCTCTCAAAATTGCTTCAATAAATGTAAATTCAATAATATCCAACCAACGCAGATACGAATTATTTGATTTCATAAAGAAAAACAAATACCCTGACATCATACTAATCGGCGAACCTAAGCTTACACCAAGACATAAAATTCAATTTAAAAAATATGAAATAATTAGAACAGATAGACCCAACTCAACACAAGGTGGCGGCACGGCTATTCTCATCAACAGAAACATAAACTATGTACAAATTAATACCCCAAATTTAAATAAAAACAAACTTCTCGAATGAACCATCATTTCAATTAAACTAAATGCTAATAATAAAATCTATATAATAAGTGCATATGCCACAAATAGTAATAATAAGCTCTTCATCGAGGAATTCACAACATTATTTAATAGCCTTGAATTTTTTAAGCCTAATATTTATTACATCCTAGCCGGTGATCTTAATGCAAGAAATGTTAACTGGGGAGACTCAGCCAATAATCAACGTGGGCTCTATCTGAGAAATTGGGAGGTAAATCTTGCTGCCTTTTATGAGGCTAACATTTACCCGCCCAATGAAGCCACATTTCCAAGATCAAATTCTTATCTAGATCTAAGCATAATTGATAGCAGGCTAACTATAGACAATGGCCAAAAGCGCACCATTTCCACAGCCGAATACGATAGTGACCACAAAGCATTAATTTTCAAGGCAACCATAAAGGACAATAACTTAAGCATCGACACAATAAAGCATGAATCAATAATCTATTTATGCAAAACAACAAATTGGAATAAATTTAAAAATTGCCTCAACAAAACATCAATCGTCAATATTCCGTACAACAAAAACCTGAATAATGTTGAAATTGATTATTATCTGTCTGAACTGAATAATAATATAATAAAAACAATTATCCAAACAGTTCCACAGTGTAGACCACAAGATAGTGTTTTGAAATACACAAATCCAAAAATACTGAAATTACAAAAAACTAAATCAAAACTTATTTCATATTAAAATTATTTAAAAAAATCAAATAATCAATTTAACCAACATATTATTAAAACTAAATGCATGATAAAAACAATAAAAGGCATTCTACATATAGAATTCAGAGCATCAACCAATAATTACTGGGAAAAACGAATAAAAGATATAACTCACAAAAAACATGAAATGTTTTTTCCTAAAATAAATAAAATATTACGAACTAAAAAAGACATAGCGATTCATAATCTCAATATAAATAACAATGATATCAGCATAATAAATAATAGCAATATAGAATTAAATAATCAATACATAAAAGACAATATAATAACAGTTACCAACGTCACCGACAAATTAAATATAATGGGCGCATATTATGAAACAATTAATTCCCCAAGACCGACAAACATGAATAATATCATCAAAAACACAGTGGAAACAGCAAACAATCAACGCAAAAAATAGCTGAAAGCCCGGAACGCAAATAAAATAACAATTACACAATTTTCGGAAACTCATCCATCATATCTTCCACTTGAAGACGAAGAATTAATAACCCATTTTTGTAACACACAAGAAATTAAAACCATATAAAATAAAATACCAAATAAAACATCGGCCGGATTGGACAATATTCCACCAATAATATTAAAACATCTAACACATAAATACATATACGCATATACAATATTATTCAATAACGCTATAAACAAGTGCTATTCCCCCATAGCCTGGAAATGCGCCAAAACGCTTCCAATTTTAAAACCCAATAAACCACCGCACTCCTCGTCCAGCTATAGACCCATCAGTCTAACCACATCAATAAGCAAAGTCTTTGAGATTATCATCAATAAATTAATTTCTAAATTCTGCAAAAATAATAACATTATTCCCGACAACCAATATGGTTTCCAAAGTAATCTGTCGACAAACCACGCTGCGCTCAAATTAATGAACGACATTAATAAAAATATTGAAAATAATTTTCTTGTTGGCGCTGTACTCATTGATATCGAAAAAGCTTTTGACTCTGTAAGGTTGGATGGCCTCCTATTTAAATTATTGATAAAAAAATTCCCGAAGCACCTTATCTCAATAATTTGGGACATGATAATAGATAAATCATTCGTCACATGAGACGGTAACAACATCTCAACAAAACAATTTAAAATTATCGAAGGTCTACAACAGGGTACTGTTAATTCCCCCATATTATTAAATATATATAATAGCGATGTATTGAACCTTTTTCAATTAAACACAAATGATAATACGCATTCAATTGCATTTGCGGATGATTTAATCATATATGTATCAGATCGGAGCCCTAAAAGCATTCAAAACAAATTACAAAACTTAACAGACGACATAAATAAACATTATCAAATATGGAACTTGAGAATTAATCCAGACAAGAGCGAATCCATACTATTCAGTAAACCCGTAGACTATCTGTCCAAAACTAATAAAGATGGAAAAAATACTTTTAAAATTCAAACTACAAAACCAGATTCCAACATAATTATCACAATCCCCCACAGAAAAATTGTCAAATATCTTGGAATAAAAATAGACTATTTGATGAGAATGAACATTCATTGGGAGTCACAATTGAAAAAGCCAACGATGCATTTAAAGCAAATGCAAAAATTTTCTATAATAAGCATTTAAACAAAAAAACAAAGATTATATGTGTTTGGTCTCTCATGGGGTAAGGTGGCAGCACCTCTCAACCACTCAACCAACTTGACTCGCAAGCTGGATCAGATCAATTAATTGGGCAGTCTATCGTGTCAAGTAGTGTCACGATAGACCAATCAATCATGTTTGGACACTTATGGGCACTTCTGAGCATGCGCTTGCGCACACCCTGCGACTGCGTTTGCACAGAAGTGCAGCATAAGTGTCGCCGCTCTTCCGTCGGCATCTTGACCATCATCACCGCGTGCTACTCAACCAGATTGGATCTAACCATCGAATTCAGCGCACGTATTAGTACTCTTTCCGCTCGTACGACTCATCCGCAAAATTCATTGTGTTCTCTTATTGTGTTCAACTCAGTTCGTAATCATAGCTTGTGTTCTGCTCTTAGTGATTAACTCAGTGTCGTGACAACTCAGTGCCCAACTCACTCGTATGATTAAGGGAATTAATTGATTATTCAATTAATTTCCGGTGTGCATCACCACGTGGCGTCGAACCACTGGTGATAATTGCGTGACTTGATTGCTCATGGTATGCATTGGATGCATATGTGAATGCTCATTAAACTATTAGTTATTGTGCTACTCAATTATCTCTATACATTTTGATCGCTCGCTTTATTCATTGTCAATACTCAACATACGGTCTATTCTCATTTACAATTTGGTCGCTCATCCGAGACCGCGTGGCTTTGATTCAAGTCACCAATTGCACTCACTCATATGATCTCATCTATTTATTCACGCTTTGTACAACTCAGCAATCATTCACCAATCACTCAACCATTATTGTTCATTACAATTTCATTTATATTTGTTGAATATATTTATATTTTGTTATCTATTACTTGCATTCATTATTTGTGTATGATACCCAATTATTTCCACGGCAGTTATCTGGTTGGCAACATCCCCAACACATACATACATACATACATGCATACACTGTTAGGGATTCAATCATTATACTAAAGATTGCAAGGCCGATAGGAAATGTAGAGTATGTGGTCATAATGATAAGGAATGCAAGGAGAAAAGCCTTAAATGTGTGAATTATTAAAGAATGTTAAACGAATTCAAACTGAAAGCAGTTGATGAGAATCACATGGCAACTGATATCAATTATGGATATTATAAAAAAATGTTGGATAGGGCACAACGAAATATAAAATATAGCAATGAATAGCAACGAAAGAAATTTGGTGGGATGAGCAATGAACCGTTCATAATTATGTTAAATGTACAAGGGTTTCTAAATAAAAAACATGAAATTTCAATACCAATTGATACTATTAAACCAGAAATCATATGTCTAACTGAAACGCATGTTACTAAGGATATTGATGATTGCGAATTATATATAAACAAATACAACGTGATTAGGACTTACTCAATTAGTAATAAAACTGGTGGTGTCAGTATGTATATATTAGATAATATCAAATATGAATTATTCTACAAATTAGTAGACAATGAAGCAGCTGAACGTAGTTTGTGGTTATGTACAGCAAAACTGAGAAGCAAATATAACGGAATTATCATATTGTTCAGTATTTGGCTATTAAAGCCACCTGTGCATAGTGGCAGCATCTTCTGGGCCAATCGTGCAGTCAGTCGAGTGCCTATATTTGTACACGGCCCAGGAGATAAATTGCGTCGCGCAGTAAATTGCACAGCGCAACGCCTTTAAGCGCAACGACTCATGCGTAGGCGCATCTGTTGCCTGCGCTAACCAATTTCAGCACGTCTGACCATGTGCACGCGCATGCTGAGATTCGCGGTCAATCAGAAAATTCACGGTCAGGGTCAGACCACATCCGCTCAAACACCACGAGGCCGGAAAGAAAATTGCCAGCCTCAGTAATACTCACGAGTCGGTGCATCCACACGTGTTTTCAGTGACCATCTCGATATCATATCAGCATTTCAGTACAACTCAATTCAGTTCAACTCAGACGATTGCTTTCGTCAGATATTTCAGTGCATCCTCATTCGACAAGCAATCAACTCGGCAACTCATCGCCTACGTTAGCGACAATTGAGTCAGCGTCTCATATAGTCAGTTCAGATTTATCGGGCGTGCAAACGGTCATAGCGTGGTCATCAGTTCGAATTCAGTTATACGCGTTCAGCCAAGTTCTCAGTGCATCTTCGTAGCATATAATTGAGTGTATTAATCAATAGAATACTAAACTATTATCAGTACTTTTGTTCAGACATTATAGACATTTCACTCAGTGCAATTAATATCAGTAATAATTTTGTGAACATATCTGTGATCTTTTTTGTTTTGAATTTCTAATAAATAGATTTGTTAAACACACTCAAACTTGAACCGTCACCAAAATTCCATCGTAGCCTCCGGCGAATTATATTTAATAATATAACATTCATTTTCAGTCACTGCTGTCTCATTTTCAGCATATCTCAAACACATATGTACACTATACCACTCGTCCATTGTAGCCATGGTGAATTTATACAGAGAATTTTAGAGGAAGCAACTAATTTGATGGAGGAAGGTCAATTAATATTATTAGGGGATTTCAATATTGATATTAGTAAAAACTATTTTTACCCGAGGAAATTAATTAAAGTACTAAATAGAATTGGCTTAAAACATACAGTCGAACAATACACAGGAGTTACCAAAGAGTCTAAGATGATAATTGATCTAGTATTTAGTACCATGAAGCTAAACACAAATGTACTAGAAACACCAAGAATAAGTGATCATTATATCATCAGAGTTCATAATTCGGATACTAAAGAAAAAAGAAAATAATCAGAAAAGAAGCAAATATGGACATGCGAAAGAGATTTTAGTAGATATGATGACATTACATTCAATGTAGCTTTTATTAAGTACTACAACAATGCAGCGGAGGAAATGAAAGAAAATGATGACAGTACTAATTACGTTACAAAAACGTCTGAAGTATTCATAGAATCTATTGTCAAAGCACTAAATGAAATCGCTCCATTAAAAGAGATTACAATACCCAGAAAATGGATTGATAAGCCATGGATAAATTTTCAATACGGGAAATGATAAAAGAAAGGGATTCAATCTATAAAAAGACCAAACGTAGTAATCTCCGAAGTGTTTTGAATGAATATAGAAAATCTAGAAATAGAGTCATACTGGAAATAAGGAAGAGCAAGAAGAATTACTATGACAAGTTGATAAATGAACATAAAGGTAACTGAAGTGAACTGTGGAAATCACTGAAACAGCTTATTGTCGATAAAAAAGTATGTTAAAATTAGATAAATGAAATTTCATTTGGTGACACTACTAGTAATGATGACATGAATACTGCTAATGAATTCCACAAGTTTTTTATCGAAAGTATAAGAAATATAGTTGAAAGTATTGAAGGGATTAAAAAAGAAGTCACTGAAATACGCTTACAAAACAAACATATGGTTTTGTTACGGCAATTTAATGAAATTACTGAAATAGAATTGCGGAATATAATGACTAGGGCCAGGAAGTTCCTGTCGCTACGTATGTCGATAAATGTGAAGGTTGCTGCTAGCGCGCGGCAAAATTAATTCTTCGGACTGAGGTTAGATGTCACCGATTAGCGTGATGTTTGAAATGATAAATGTCATATTCTATTCGCGCTACGAAATCTTTTCAGAGCAATCCGATGGGCGTGAAAAATAATGGAACGTATGAAAATGATAATAGTCAATGGGAGTTATTACATAAAACATTTACGAGTCATAGAAAGTCACCATGATCAAATGAAATGGATGGAAAATAATTATTGCAAGTCCGAAATTGTCTTTCACACGTCCGCTCGCCTCCGTTTCGAAAGCGATCTCGGATACGACCACATTGCATATGATCTTTTTTGTAGGTCATAAAATTTCCTATGTGAATGTCTGCGACGATCCTGGTCCAGAATCCATAGGTGAAGCGTTGGAGAGACTCGATAGAACTCATTGATTCATTAAATGAATAACGTTCAGATGGCAAAAATGAGGAGTGACCGTTCGCGCCGGGCTATAGATATACTGTGAATGGTACATCGCGTTACCTTTTGAATTTAAATTCGTTCACATTGAAATGAATTAATTTGATAATTCGAATGAATCGTTTTCAACTTGGAGACATTTTAAGATATTATATATATTCGATTGAAAATATTGAATAATTAGAATTCTTGATCGTGTTCTTATTTCTGTTCTCAATTGCGTCCTAAATTGTATTATTAATAACGTCCTCACCAGTGCCGCGTGGCACTACATTTTACGATTGCCGATGTCACATGGACAAAAATCTTAATTGAATCACGTAAAGAATTTGGAATTATTATTCGTTGGTTCAACAATTTCATGTTTGGATGATGAATTTCATTCCATCAATTTCATCAACTCTTTTGTATGAATCAAAATACGGTAAAATTGTAGTTCAATTGGTGTTCAAATTAGAGTTGAAATGATGTTCAAAATGCGGTCAATTTGGAGTTCAGAATGCGGAAAAATTATTATTTAATTCAGGAACTTGTGCTGTAATTGGGCAATTGTCCTCATAACTAGGAATCTCTGTCTGTCCATAACTTTCATTACTTCTTCATAACAGATTTCCAATATCATTTGGAATACAATCACTGAGAAGTTTGCTTGGTATCCATACATCATTTCCGAAAAAAGTGACTGCTTACAATTTGTTATCGGTCTCTTGAAGTCTCTTGATTAATTTCTTGTAGCACACACCAAATAATTTCATTCATATCGCTACACCAACACACACATACGTATCCAATATTTTGGGTACGTTTGAGGAATTAAAATTTTTGTCCATGTGCAATCGGCAATCGTGAAATGTAGTGTCACGCAGCACTGGCGAGGACGTAATTAATAATACAATTTAGGACGCAATTGAGAACTGAAATGAGAACACGATCAAGAATTTTAATTATTCAATATCTTCAATCGAATATATATAATATCTTAAAATTTCTTCAAGTTGACAACGATTCATTCGAATTATTAAATCAATTCATTTCAATGTGAACGAATTTGAATTTAAAAGGTAATTCATTGAATGAATCAATGAGTTCTATCGAGTCTCTCCAACGCTTCACCTATGGACTCTGGACCAGGATCGTCGCGGACATTCACATAGGAAATTTTATGACCTACAAAAAAGGTCATATGCAATGTAGTCGTATCCGAGATCGCTTTCGATACGGAGGCGAGCGGACGTGTGAAAGACAATTTCGGAATTGCAATAATTATTTTCCATCCATTTCATTTGATCATGGTGACTTTCTATGACTCGTAAATGTTTTATGTAACAACCCCCATTGGCTATTATCATTTTCATACGTTCCATTATTTTTCACGCCCATCGGATTGCTCTGAAAAGATTTCGTAGCGCGAATAGAATATGACATTTATCATTTCAAACATCACGCTAATTGGTGACATCTAACCTCAGTCCGAAGAATTCATTTTGCCGCGCGCTAGCAGCAACCTTCACATTTATCGACATACGTAGCGACAGGAACTTACTGGCCCTAATAATGACCAATTTGAAAATGAATAAGCGTTCAGATGAAGATCTTCCTAGTACTATATTTCTTCATGTTTGTAACACTAATACTTATTTGATTCTAAATATATTAAACATGTCATTAAATGAAGGAGTGGTACCGGATCAATGGAAAAATTCTATCATACATCCAATACAAAAAGTGAAGAACAGTAACAAATGTGAAGACTTCAGACCAATCAATACATTACCAATATATGGAAAGATACTCGAACAAATTGTACTGAACAGATTAGAGAAACACTTAATACAAAATGAGATCTTATGTCAAGAACAATCAGGATTTAGGAAAAAATACTCATGTGAAACTGCTTTACAATGTACTCTAACAGAATGGAGGGATGACGTGACTGAAGGTAAATCGATTGGAGTTGTATTCATAGACTTTAAAAGGGTATTTGAAATAATTGATAGAATGAGATTAGTGAGTAAATTGGAAAAATACGGTATAGTAGATACGGCCTGAAATGGTTCAAGTCATATTTAAGTAATCGAACTCAGCAACTAAACCATAGAGGTCAGATATCTAATAAAGTTGATGTCACTTATGGTGTTCCTCAAGGTACAAAATTAGGACCTATACTATTTATCATATATATTAATGATTTGATAGAGCTTGCTAAGCAGAATGGATGTAAATGAGAACAAATGATACACATGAATATTCGACACGAAATGGCGAAAACATGTATATTAAATGTGCTAGAACCAAAACTGCTGAAAATAGTATCAAATATAAAGCATTCAAATTGTATAATTCCCTACCTAGTGATATAAAAACAACTAATGAATTGAATATAATTAAAAGCAGGTTACGTGAACATATAGTGTACCAAAGAAACATGGCCGATAGTACGTTATATCTATTATATATAATTCCAGTGTCACGATGTTTGTCCGGGATGAACTCCGAAACTACTGAATCGATTTTAACTTTTTTTTTTTAAATGTGTGTTTTGTTCCAACTTAAGAGATAGGATAGTTTATATCTCAATTTATAATTGCAATATTATTTTATTGCGAATTATTTGTTTATTATCTGACAAAGAGTCATAATTATCTGTTAGTTCGATAAGATTCTAACAGATGGCGGTATAAGGTAGTTAGTTGACTGGATTGAGTAAGCATCCAATAGATGGCGCTATGTTAAAAGTACTAACGCTTTAAGTAATAAGCTACAATTTATTAATATAACCGGCCACGTGTTGCTGAGGCCAAAGTATAAGTTAAATTTATATTATAGTAAATGCAATTTTCAATTTTTGGTGCTTTATTATTTAAAACTCTTTTATCAAAATAAATACATGTAAGTATTATCATATCACATAGTTATATTATTATATTGTACTAGCTGATCCGGCAAACGTTGTTTTGCCACATAAATTATTTCTAGGAAATATTTTTGACTATACTTTATTTAAGTTGATAAATTATTCTTTATTAAAGCAACAAATATATTTTAAATCGCAATTCTTCATAGCTATCTATACATCAAAATTAGTTATCCGTGTTTCTATTACTAATTATGGCAATTGAAAAATAATTGAATATCAATCTCTCAGCGCAAAAAAATTATTATAATTTATATTCAAAAAAATCAATGCATGATGAGACTTAGTGTATAATTTTAAACGATCATTTGCATTTGTATTTTATTGTGCATTTTTTTTTTGTCATTGATTATTATATCCCGATTTTATTTTAATTGTATTGTATTTTTACCTATTTCTATAAAATACAAGAAAACCACAGCAACGCGTGGCCGGGTCTGCTAGTTATTGTTACGTCCTGAGTGTCGATGTTACTTATTCGGCTGAATTGCCAAATGTTACTCGGGAAATAATGAAAGCAGTTATATATTTTAATTGAATTTAGAGAATAGTCCGAATTGGTATTGGGATCGTTGCTTGCTATGCCGTGAACCGCGGTTGAAGCAAGAAGGAATTGGATTAATGATTTTAACGATACGGAAGGTTCTTTTAGTTGAGATTATTACACGTTTATTAATTATTCACTAAAAGTCACAATTATCGCTGATTCATTGATTATTCACTAGAAATCACAATGTAAATATTTATGGCACAGTTTCACAATGATCAGTTAATGGTTTCGCTTTGATTGGTTAATAGTTTTATAAATTCGTCGGAGATCACTCGAAGATTATTACAACAGAAATTAATCATTCACTAATATTTTAACTCACGCTCAACGCGTATGAGAACGTTATTAACTGACTTCTCGAGCAGCTTTGAAAAATGCTTTGAATGTTTTTATGTAGATTTTATTTATGCGTGGAAGACGTTATAGTCTGCTCGTCGGCATAGAAGTGAAGTTGGAAGAGCGAGAACTCGGTATTTAAGAGCTGCGGAAAATTCGCGTCAGCAATTTGAGTCCGTGCGGACTTATTCTAATTGGCTGAATTTATTCTAGCCGTTTTGATTCGCCGTTAATCATCTAAACTGTCCATCATTGGACAGAAAGTCCAATGGTGGGGTTGAGTCACAACTCTAGTCTGAAAAGCTGAATCAGCAATCCAGTTTTTCTCACGCTAATGTGAGTGAATCTGAGAAGTGTCTCATACGTGTCATGTTACATTTTATAAAAGATATGAAATTATGATGGCGCAATGATGTTTCTAGTTTCGACGGTTAAATTAACGATATAATATTTTATTCCTATTGTTTAAACATTTCTTCTCTTTAAATGATTATCTCAACAGGTTCATATTCTGCAACTTAATGGTATTTATTCATTGACTCGTTTCTCACTATTGTTGCACTGCGCGCGAGCTCGGCAACAGTGGGAGGAAAAGAGGGAAAAAAAATATGCTGCGTGACTAAATTGTAATGGGGACTTAGATGTTATAAAAACCTAATGATCTAGGTTTTAAGGAAGGGGTTATTATAAATAAACAGAGAGGTCGCTCAGGACCTAACATTATATGTAAATTATCGTAAATGTAATTGTTATTGCGAATGTTGCTACAAAAATTATGTAAACTGTATTAATTGCCGGATTATTTGATTGGGATTGTTGACAAGAAGTACGTTGAATTTTTAGAAAAACAATATACTTGTTTTATTCAATGTGGATGAATGTACAACGTGTGAATGAAAATGAATTAATACTAGATTGTCTTTACAAATAAATTAAGTGTTTGTATGAGTGTTAACTTAAATGTCAGATTGTTCACAATATCTATAATTTGTGCTTGAGTGTTCGCAAAGAAATAATTGAATGATTTGAGTGTTTAAAAAATGAATGGCGAGTGTGATGTTATTTATCATGAACAACAATGGAAAATTGTTAGATATTATGCTCGACCAGCAGGTGGTTGTAAATCACGTGGAGAGCTTTCTTAATATGGTTTTTAAACAATAATGAGTGCAAGTCTAGAATTAATAATGTGTGAAAGTGTTTGATTGTACAGATTGTCCTGAAGAGTGAACGCGTGAAGCGCGTTCAACAGCTGAGAGTTTGGACCGCGTGGCACAACACTTATGTTATTGTCGCACAAGAAGATTGTCGATTGTCACTGTATTTCACGGAAATATTCACTGAATTGAACTTGTTAATTTATTCACAGCACTTTTTACTACTTAGTCACCGTGGATATCGAGGAATTGTCCTTATTTTAGCTGATTTACAAAAATATTGGACGCGGATCGAGTGTGCACGTGTCACTTAGTGTGTGTATAAGCGGTAAGTGCCAGAAAATGATGGCCACAACTTGATAGTCGATGCACTGGTCGATATCGCATCGACTACAGTGCTCAGCGCCATCTCTCAATCATGGGATGGCCAACTATGGATTTTCGATTGTGTGTCGCGTGAGCGACAATGTCGATGCATCGACATTGTACATTTACAATGCCTAATACGGCCCGTGACAGGCGGAGTTATGTCTCGCCGTAACAGTCATATATTTTATTGTGTTAACAAAAATTGAACTCAATGTATAACTACGCATCAATTGTATCGATACAAATTGTATATTTCAATTATAGCTTCTTAGCTAAATAAAGATGATAATAATAATAATACATACATAAATACATAAATACTGTGACGCTCGCTTTTTCTATGACGGCAGTCAGCGGGTCGGGATGCCACCTTATTTGTTGTTACCTGGAAAATAAGGAAAATAGGAGAATTCGGAAAGTTATTGGGGGATAAAATAAAGGGGATGACGCGGTGAATTTATTTATAGTAATATATGCCAATTTATTACGTTCAATTACACGAAGATGATTGCGCCCTGAATGCAACTCAATCGATTATAATCTCTCGTTCAATAAGTTACTGTGGTTGCGCTAATTAGCAGCAGTGTTAATTTAATCCACTAATAATTTGCGCGCAATAATATGTTGTGCAGATCTTAGTTTCGAGTAATATAAATGTGAATAATTAATATAATTGACAACGTGTTAATGAGATGCTCGACGATAATAATTGTAACGTAATAACTAAGGCATTCGACAAGAGAAATAATATGAAATCAATGGAATTTCAACGCGATGATAATACGATAAAGGAAATAATGTCATTCGGAATAATATGGGTGATGCGCGAGGGGACAATAGCGCGCGGTCGGACAATAGAATTCCTATTGTTCGCGCTGTACTGGAATGCGTACTTCGGTATGCGTGCGCTTGTTGCACTGATGGGGACGCTAAGAAAATTCCGGGATATTCGATGGCGTTATCAGCCAAAAACGTGGGTAGGGATCGGGTATACACGGTCCCGATGGAACTAAATAAATGAAAATAAGATTAGCCGTTGTTGCTGCCGCACTGCCAATTCAGAAAATATATTATAAAACAATTGATAAATGACTAAACGCCGCAAATTGTGTGACCACGCGGTCCGCATGCACAAGTGAAACGATGAGCTACTTACAGCAATCTGGTGTGGCACTTTTTCACACACACCTAAGATTCGCACAATGAATACTTCCGACTAATTAAATTCAATTCCCAATTCACACTCCGTCCAAAATAGCCGTTTCTTCACAATTCAATTCACACAGTTGAATAGCTCAATTCAGTTCCAATTCTCCAAATAATTTACATTCAACTTTCTGTGCACACATGCGTCCGTTCTCGTCATTTACCACTGGCGAAGTGCCGGAAGATGGCCGCTTTTTTCCTTTCACCCGTTTGCTGCCCCCCCCCCCCCCCCCCCCCCCGTCTTATCCGTGTCTTCCGGGTTCATTCATCAATATCGATGAGCGTTATCGACCGCTTCCTTCATGGTAATCGCTCGGTAACCGGCGATCCATTACTGCGCTCACCACTGGGTGACGGTTGAGGTTACGTCGCCCATGGTCGCGGTACTATTCGGTATGATATGGATTGTTGTATTCCGGTGATTCGGTACGGTTGTTGTCTCTTTATTTATCCGTTAATTGGTATTTCTTCACCAATTTTCTCTCGGCAGTTGTATGCCGTAATCTATTCCATTTGATTGTTTAATTTGTTCGGGAAGCGTCGGTGTTGGTTTATGTTTCGGTACGTGGAGGACATGTCAATGTGGCGAGGGTGACTTCGGGATTCTTTGGGGTCCATTCAGTAGGTGCGGGGTGCCAGGTAGTCCATCACATTCATTGAAGTGAAACTTCTTTACTGAGGGGGCTACAATTTTCGAGCGTTACGAAAAATTCAGATCGCGTGAGGGGAATGGTGGTGGGGGAAACCGGCAGAGGAGAAGAGTGCGGCAGCAGCCACGTCGCTCCAGCGCTCGCACTAGCGAAGGGACGAAGGACCGGCGGGGTGGGGGGCGCAGCGTAGTATGCTGTAAACGTTAACGGGCCCGAAAGAGAGACGGCAGGGGAGAGGTAGAAATACGTAGTTGCTAGGGATTTCTCGCACGGACTCTTCGTGCTGTATTTTTCTGAGCCGTTAACGATTGCCGAATGACACATTCGTATAACTTTATTATCTCTTATTCAATGACAAAATTTCTTTACATTTATACCGACCACGCGAGAAGTTTCACTTCCGTCGCGCGTGGATCCCACGCACACCCGTATTTTTTTTTTCTTTCATACGTTCGTTCATACGTGCATTCGTTATTTTTACTCTTATATTTCTTTGCAGGCGACAGCGGCTATTCCTATATGTAATTAATATACTATAAAGGGGTAAATTTATGCCCCTTTTCGGGCTGAGCCAACGATTGCTCGCGGCTATCATAACATGGGTCGCCACCACGTTACAATACATAAATACATAAATACATGAAAACATACATACATACATTAAACAAACAAAAACATGTGGAATAAACAGTTATAATTTTTGACAGCGTGGATGAACATCGCATTACCCGCCTCCGCCATTTCAATTGGACCGAAAAATTGACTTTGAAAATGAGTTCCACACAGACTCACGGGAGGGACCCCAAATAAGAATCAGTGTAAAACTTTAGTTGCACTCAATTGACGACAGTGGGTCTAACACGTTTAGATGAATGTATGATTTCAATGTTACAGATGGATATTGGACGTCACACCGGGATCAGCCGGAAATACTAATGTAATCAACAGTAGGACCTACGTTAGCCATAATGTCACGAACTTTGAGTTCCTGTATGAACCCTTTTACGTGTCTAAGGATATAGTACCCGTGCATGATGAAAGATTCATGGGTTATGGGTACACTCGGAACACTCAGGTATTTACTAATATTCATCCTGGTATTTTGAGTATTCATATTAAGGGGATATGGACCCCCGGTTTGAATCGTCATATTTTCAATCCAAAATCCTGTATATGAAACGCCACGAAATGATTTGAAACTCTGTGAGATGATTACTATGATAATTAATCACGACAAGACACCTTTATTTTTTTCAAATTCATAAAAAAAAATTATAGATCATGTTACCGACTTCGTTCCATATTATGATTATTGATTTGTCGAAAAACAGATCGCAAAAAAGCAACATGCGAAGTCGTAGGACGTTAATTTCTACATATTTCACGAATATGAGATATTTTATATTTCCAGTGATCTCGTAATGCTTTAGGATTGAAAATATACATAAAATGTTTCATCGGGGCAGCCATTTTGTTTATACGGAAGGGTTTCGTTTCCGATGTTCTGATAGATGGCACTAGCAGAGGTGCTGGAGTTCTGTCATAACTAATTTTGCGTAAACTTGGCATTTTTGAGGTTATGTAATGTTTGACAGCGATGTTGACCGATAATTTCGGCACTGATCAGTTTAATTATAGTTGATGTCCAGCTGCAAAAGTGATTATAATGGAGTGGAATATGATGTGATGGATGGAAATTAGATGTTTCAATCAATATTGCCCGTCCAGCAAATGAACCATGGAGGTTATGTGGATTATAGCATTATTGGGATGATAGTATATTCATCCATGGCATTTGTTGGCAGATACTTGTAATATTAAATTTCCATCTTCCTGACTGAATTCTAAGATCATGCTATTTAAGTTACTGGGACGTTTGTTGCATGTCATGATTATTGTTGATTTTTCCGGGGACAAGCATGTAGAAAATGACTCTGGTCTCCACTTGTCAAGTGGATCTGCCATCAATAGTCTGACCGCAAAGGTGAATTGGGTGACCCGAGTATTGACCCCAATCGTTCCGTAAAAATTCAATTTATATGAATATCAGAGGTGATTGGAATAGTTTAAAACATGAATTATGATAGTTAAAGACCCGTCAGCTTATAAGTGAACGGAGAGTTCATTTGCGAAGAAATTTCGTTGAGCTCCCATCCAATATAGTATGGATTAAATGGTGTCTTGATTTCATCCGGGAAAATTCATTCAAAAGATGATTGCGATGGTATTCTTACCGCTATGTCTATCACCATGCATCGTATCTGTAATATGAATCATAAAAATGCACATTTCTATGGGAGAAAAGTAAACTTCCGCTTTTCGAACAATTTGCGAAAAGGTTGTACGAATTCGCACATTTTGATATGTGTTACAAATTCGAATCATACTAAATATGAATGTAACTTTATCCTCAGAAGCGAATTTTATTCTGAACTTGCTTGCATTCAATTGATCACTTTCGTTTCCAATTCAATTATTCAGAGATAGTTCACACACATAGACTACTGAAAGTATTAAATTATAATTCATGTAGTATTGGTGGAATGAATACGAGACATATATATGTAAAGAAAAATAATATAATTTTCTTTATCTTAAATTTTCCCGCGCAACAAACGTCATCGAGTCGCACCGTAACATACAATAAGGAATTCCGGAAGCGATGGAAAAGATGACCAAAAAGCGTCACGTCACAGTCGTCTGAAAATAATTAATAAAATAAATACCATTATTTATTGAGCGTGATTTAGAAACTGACATTGTGATTAATAACATCAAATGTCGTTTCTTTTCTTACAGGTATGTAAGGTTTTGTTTCTAAAAAACTTTATTCACACGTATGTGAATAATGTGCACACGTGTACAGAATAAACACAGTAAAAACTTTTCTTACAGAGAGAAACTGAATTGTGTTTCATTGATTGCGTCATCTAAATCACGAAATTTTGGAAATTATCTTATATATATATATATATATATTGTGACGTGGTAAATGGTCACTCTCCTCGACCTCGTACCGCGCACAGAGACATTGCTCAGAAAACGTCCAGGGCACTGAACTTTTACGAGATTTGATAGCGAACATGCATTTCTGTTCGCTAATTCCTTTTCAATATTTTTCATGTGCCTGGACTAATACGACTGGAGGCGGGAACATTGAACGCACCGTCGGTAACAGACGACGGGTAGCTCTCGATAACGCGTGCCAGCGTATATCGATATGGATTTTAATTATTTATGGATGTGACTTAATTACACGGCGCGCGATCGTCTAAAGAAGAGGACATCGCGAGCGTGGGCAACATGCGGCCTGTGCGCCGTCATTCATATTATGTAAGGTATGGATGGATGAATGTGGTCCGCGCGCAGCACGCATTTGAATTAATTATGCGTGAACGCGACAAATGAGTGACAATAGATCACCGCCGTCCCATCTATTGGCACTTAGGGGCAATAGTTCGGCCATATGAGTGAGAGAGGGGATAGCACGGGTCACTCAGGACCTGGAACGCACGTTTCGTAACATTGCATTCTCGAGCGAACAGTCGCCTGAAACAGAGTCGCACAATTCTCGAGTGAGACAAGGAAGCGAGCGGTCGCATATAATAATATTCTCAAGTGAGAACGATACGCGAGCAGTCGCAGATAAAAAGTAATACTCATAAGTGAGCGAGTGAGAGGTCCACACAAGGCGTCGAGCGCACGACGAGATTAACGTGGACGAACCCGAGCGAGCCGCCACATCAACCTTGGGCCTAATCGCTTGACGAGGAACTGCAATCCTGCGAGGAAGCCACGCCGACCTGCGACCACATCCAGCAGCAAGGATCCGAGTACTTGGTAAGCGAAGTTGAATTACCCCGTGCTTATTTATTTGACGCCTCGCAATAAGCGAGCATAGAAGCCCGTATAGGAACACGCTTCTACGGGCGAGCCAATACAAGGAAATTGTCGACTAGTTAAAGTAAATTCACGATTACGCGTGTTGTGCGAATGAATGTGGGTATGAGTGATACTTAATTGTCAGGACAGAATTGCATCTCTCACATGCAAATTGGATGGGAAATATCAGAGATCATAGAGTCATTGTTTCTATCAATACCATCATAATTACTTCGTGGATAGAGAACCACGCGATTCAATTATATTATTCACAAGAATTTGTTCTTACGCTTGAAGCGAGGTCGTGCCACGGATGATGCGTGGACATTTGCGCTTCACGTGAATTATATTGTATCGGATAACCAATATCTTTGTCAATTAAGAATAAAATACACTAGCATCACAATCGTCGAATTCACCCCTGATTTATTATTCACGTAGAATAGAAACATTTGCATGAAAACCATATATCTCCCAGTTTTGCATGACAATATATATATATATATATACATTTAGTTGTTGAGATATGTACGTGATTGGAAACATATGTATTCTTCAGTCCGTTGAATACAACTAAATATTTCATATATGTATAAAAAAAGCGTTTCGATGTTGTTGTTGACAATGTTTTGAATGCTTTGGAGTCGCTTTTGAATATGAAGATTTCCATCGCACTTGAAAACCGACTACTGTTGGCAATCATATGTATTGCATTCATTGATTGACAGTGAGTATGGGACTTGTCCTATTCCATAATTCGAACATTGGACCATAGATGGCATCACTCTAGTGTCCATTGTGGCGACCTCGTTTCGATCACAACACCTCTTCAGGGCATTTGAAGAACTTATTTCCCAGTGTTGCGACAACACCTTATATAACTAGATTTAAAAAGATATATATATATATATATATATAATTATACTTACTTGATACTTAACCGCCTCAGCTTTGGCGGCGCGTCCTTTTATGTGTTCATTATAAATATTTGTTCATCTACTTTAAATAAATAGAATATTACTTTCGTTCAATTCATTTGTGGATTTGAATTTGTGGTTATACTTTAAACAGTGTCCCACACCATATCCCGTCAATGAGAGAAAAAATATCTGCGTTGTGTAAAATTGCCATATACACGCCCGTAATGATCATCTGAAACGGATGCAGTAATATTCTCTCATGACTATATCACAACAAAATTTGAAACTTTATATTATTCACTACGTTGTTAATCACACAATAGTATCTAATGAAAAACAGCTGTGCTATAGAAGATGGCGTCAAGTTATGCTTATACCAATTAATGTGCAAGCATTTCCGCGCGCGCGTGTGTGTGTGAAATTTATATAAATTATATTAATTCATTCCAAGTCAAATGCTGCGTTGATCAATAAGAGCCAACGAATAAACACAGCGAATGATAAGGAATAATTATTAACCATTTGTAGTAAGCATTCTGCAAATGTAACACCTCAAGACAGATTGAAATGCCATACTATATAACTTCACACATATTTGAACTTAATGATAGTCTGTTTCCATTTCATCGACAGAACTCATAGACCCGCTAACTCAACTTTTCCTGAATGCATCCGGGATACCAGGGAAGTAGCCCCACCAATCATCCTATCCATCCAATAACATCGTCCAAATCATTTACCAAAAAATCATAAATGTTCATGCGTAAATTAAACCAATGGGAGTAAAATTCACGCGGATCCAAACATTCTGATTTTGCAGAGAAGCACTCGGGCCCTGCATCGACTTTGTCCCCGCTAACTTACTCACTCTCGAGAAGACTATCGTTCAGTCATCATCATAGAAATCAACTTCTTTGCCATCCGTCGAGATACCGGTCGAGTTTCCAATCTCACTTCTGAATCATTGAATAATAGTTATACTTATCAATCAACGCCGTGAATTTGTGCATCGAATGAATCGAAATATCATAAATAATAATCAGTGCCAAACATTATGAATCTAGAATACAAATGTAAGACAGCATGGTTACCGCATGGGAGCAACTGCGGATGCCTCCCAATGCAGTCCCATGTCCTACTCCTTGAAGTGGCCCTCGTAGTATATACCTGTTGGAATCTATTCCGAAATTGGGCGCCACTCCTCCTTTTATTCACCTACTTGGCCCTATGTGGTGAGGTGGAGAAACACCACTTAGGCCTAGGCTTTGCCACAGCTCCTCATGAGCATCGGTGACTATCTCACGGCGTGCGTCCCGAGGGACTCATCCGCAGAAGCCTTGGTTTATATTTTAGGTTCAAAGGTGACACTAATTTATGAGTCGCGAATCCAAAGTAGAGACACCAATATCGGTTATCGTTTGCCCTTCGGCAAGCAGTCGGAGTGGATCCGTTATCCAGAGTCAATAATGTAATATTAATAAGAAAAATAAAAGTCGCGTCCAGATATCGATTATAAATTCCGTCGTTGGTTTATAGAATGACCCATCCTCGCGAGTCCTATCCTACGGTGATAAGGCGGAGGTTCAGGCTCGAAGTCGGAAATATCTTGCATCGTGTTTATGTGTGTAATTAAAAAGAACATGCTATAAAAAAACCCTAGCTACCCAAGACAAGCTTATGCTGAGCAAAAAGCATGAAAAGAAATGTACTCGTGGTGTATTAGTACTCACGAGTATGAAGAGCAAGCAATAGAATGCTAAATACTCCATGGTCCAATGGGCTTCCTGGTGTCCTCGAAGTTCCCTCAGGTCCGTTGTCTCCTCGTGGTCCTGGCGGTGCTGAGATGAAGGAGCAAGCCAAGCAGAAAAGAGAAAGCAGCTGGGAGCAGGCAGTGCACAGGTGGAAGAGGATAGCAAGCGCTCACACCAGCAATTTAGTTAACAAAAAAACACTGATGAATTTATTTAACATTTGTCCAATAAGTAAAGAATTAACAAATTAAGTTTTGGTATTTCATGAGCTCGCGAAAAAACCCGAAACGTATGTTAATTTCCAAAAGAAGTTACAGCGAGTCTGATTTGGTTTGACTTTGATTTGGATATCGCAGATCCTTGATTTATTTGTCCACGGGGTAATTATATGCTTGTACCACACTATAATGATAAGGAAAAGCGCCTATACCGTCCTTCATACAGGACACTTCCAATGTGGATTTTATGTTGCGCTCGTTTCCGTTCCTAGCCTAGAATAGGGTCTCCGGCCAATTGCCCTTTGACCGCGAGAGCAACTAGTGGCTTGAGCGAACTTGGTATTTGTCCGGTGTGGCAAGACTTCGGCTCCTCCGAATTATTGAGCAAAAACTCCCGTTCAAATGTGCCGGGGAGGTGTCCCGAACTAAACGTCCTCGCACCGTAATTTCCTTCGTAGTTGAGATGCCGATCCCAAGTGCCGCAAGGCTCAATACCCCCGAGTCCGGAAAAACTTCTACGGGGAAACGACAATCCGTATCTCCCGACCGGTGATTGAAAGACTATCCGTCTCTAATTCCCAATGCCGGACTGTTACCTGAGTAACATCAAGAGACAAGAGCTAGCGTAATGCTGTTAAGTTAAGTCCTCGTAATGCAATGAGAGGCCGTACGGTAATGCTCCTGTGTCGTTTGAATCTCCTCCTTATATTGGTTTGCTCCGTTGCGGCGGCACCGAGTACCTGTAACAATAGATGTCACTCGGGCGCGTGCCCGGGAATTAATAATCGTCCAAATATATGATTAATTCTCCCAAGACAGCCTAGACCAACGGAGAACTCCATTGGGATAACCAAATTGTACCCAATTATCGATTCTTATTGGACAGTGGTTTGCCCCTACTGTCACAAATGTACGAGTATGAAACCAATATTCAATCTTCATTTTCTGTTCTTCATTTTTTTTTAATATTTTTCATATTTCTGCTGTTTTGAGTGACAATTTTTTTTTTAATCATATTTTATTCATTTTTCAGAATACTTCGCTTTATTTGAAACAATTCATGCAAAAAATCATGCAATTATGCTTATTGCAATTTGTTCATGAATAACTGTGTCATATACAGAAACAATACACACTATATAATGGCTGCAAAAATGGTAGTCAGTGAAGAGCTGTTTGATGCACAAAGATTTTGTGCATCATGCACATCTTATGCCGGCTGCGTCACTACATAAGTCACACATTGGCACACAATTTTTAAAGCAGTAATCTGCGAGATTTTAAAATTCAAGTGGTTTATCTTGTATGTAAACACTTTTGTACCATGCATATTTGATAACATTGGGAAATCGAGTGGAAGAGAACTGTTTATGATGAGAACCATGTATGACTATCCAGATGTAGAGACGGTAAAGGCCCCATCATAATCAATATATGACATCAGAGATTGATTACATATTTTAAAATAGAAATAATCCGCTGGCTTTAAAGAAAAAACACATAGCCCTAATAGCTCAATTGGATGCTATAAAATCTTTAGTAAGAGAGTCAAAGGGTTGCTTGGGTTGGGCGTTCACTCAGTTCAACAAATTTGCCAAAACAACACAGAGCAATGCATGCCTCACCAGGGCTCTGCGTGTTGCTTCTGAAGCGCTTCGCATCTCCACTCTTGATTACATAGGGTCCGAAATTCACACATCAATAACCCCGGATGAACATCTGCATCAGGTTTTGTGGTGCCGGAAAAACATGACAGTTGCACTGAATAAATTTGTTTATAAAGTCGATATCCATGTAGAGTATTGTGTAGGTTCCGTGAAAGGAGATACCTATGGGACTTTGCATTTGATATGGGTAGATTCTAACTGTTGTTATCTGATTACACATTCACATATTGTTGCCTTGTTTGATATTTTCAACTCTTGGTTTGATGTGTCTTTTTATACTCATTCAAAGAGAGACAAGTACCCTGGTCACGATCTGTACGAGAAAGTAAAAAATGTACTGCATGCTGGACCACGATTGATTAGCGCAAAGAAGCAACATGCATATGACTTGCTCAAGATGTGGCCATCTCTGATTGTTGGGGATGTTGCCAACCAGATAACTGCCATGGCAATAATTAGGTATCATACAAATAATGAATGCACACAATAGCTAACACAATAGAAATATATTCAACAATTATAATTGAATGAGTAATGAACAATGATTCGTGGTTGATTGGTGAATGACTGTTGAGTTGTACAAAGCGTGAATGAAGAAGTGATATCAGATGGGTGAATGCACTTGATGAGTGAAGCAAAGCCACGCGGTCTCGAATGAGCGACTAAATTGTAAGTGAGAATAGACCGCGTGTTGAGTAGTGTCAATGAATACAACGAGCGATCAAAATGTATAAATTGAGTTGAGTAAAGCAATGACCAATATTATCATGAGAAGTCACACACGCATCCGATGCATACTATGAGCATACAATTCATACAATTATGACCAGTGGTTCGACGCCACGTGGTGATGCACACCGGAAATTAATTGCAATCAATTAATTTCCTTGATCATTCAATATTGAGACGGTCACTACACTTGAGTTGATCACTATGAGTCGAGCACTAGATACGATTGAGAACTGAGTTGAACACACTAATAGAACCCGATGAATATTGCGGATGAGTCGTACGAGCGGAAAGAGTACTAACACGTGCGCGTAATTCAATGGTTAGATCCAGTATGGTTGAGTAGCACGCGGTGAAGATGGTCATGATGCCGACGGAAAAGCAGCGACACTTATGCTACACTTCAGCGCAAGCGCAGGCGCAGGATGTCCGCAAGCGCATGCTCATAAGTGCCCATAAGTGTCCAAAAGTGATTGATTGGTCTATCATGACACTACTTGACACGATAGACTGCCCAATTAATTGATCTGAACCAACTTGTGAGTCAAGTTGGTTGAGTGGTTGAAAGGTGCTGCCACCTTACCCCGTGAGTGACCAAACACTGATTAATAGCTCCATACTGAGAGACAGAGATGGTAGATCTCAGTTCCATGATGAGTTGATCACATCTTTTGTTTGTACAGCTCATACAAACACAGACCTGTGCCTCATTATGATAAAAAACCTTGTCTCTGATTTTGATGAGCAACTAGCACTAGAGTTATCAGGTATGTGGAAATATTTTGGTCACCCAGATATTGATGTTGAGTCCAGTGTTCGAGAATGGGTCAGAAAAGGAAGCGTAATGATAGGTGGTCTGCTGGGCATGAATAATCTATTGCTTTGGACCTTCCGATTAGAGTTCTGTTCCTGATTCGATTGTCAAATGGTGTACCGAGGCTCATCATGGAGAATGATAGAAACAACACCTGGGCTGAAAAGCAATCAAGACCGTGTCAGGCTGAACACTTTGAACATGTGCATCGTGAACATACCCTAGATTTTGATTATCATGTAAATATAGCGTATCTGTTATCAGAGAAATAAATTATCTCTGGACGATCGCTCTGGATATATGAATACTATATACACAAGTTCACCGGACAAGATATGGCAGGGTTCCAACTGGACCAAAACGGGAGTCAAAGAGCGTGATCATCAATTACCTGTCTAGAGAGGTTGTGGATGTGAGAAATATATTACTACAGATATCACACATTGTAATTCCGTTGTCATGGAGAGTTATGCTTATTGTGATTAAAGTGCAAGAATTCAAGTGGCTGAATGGATGGATGGTTGGTATGCTGCATCCTGATGTAAGGCTTTATTGAACAGTAACAGAGAGTGATATAGCATCTCAAGTGTTTCCTTACATCAAGCATCAATCTATGAAAATGTCTGAGAAGGAACTTACACGCACAATACTGAAAATGAACGCACCGGGCTCGAAGTTAAAAGGTGAAACATGTGTTTATTATCCTCGATTTCTCCTCTTGGTACTCCACATTCCGATTAGAGCTTGTAGAAGGTTTGTTTTCCGAGTTAGACAGTGTGTTTGGACTTCAAGGAATTTACGTGTTCACTCATCTTTCGCCTCTTATGTCCGTTTTGTTGTTTCAAGATCGATTCAACCCACCTCAAGAGGGTGCTGATGGTGACCCATTAGAAGGGCCCAGGTGTTTTTATGGACCTGAAGCGTGGTTGGAGGGATTGCGACAGAAGGGATAGACATTGGCAACCATCTTATTGATCTTGTTAGCCTCATTGCGCTGTGGCACCTCTACTTCTGTAGTGGGGCAAGGCGACAATCCAGTTCTTCTCTTGTGTATTCCTCCTTTGGATCGACTGGATGGCCAAGGAATAACACAAGATCAATATATCAATAATTATTCAGTCACTCTGCGACAACTATGTGATCAGCCAGGTATAATCATAAAATTGGAAGAAACATGGTACTCCAGAGATCTGTTTGAATACGCACGAAAATATCAAACACTACCCACAATGACAGTCGATATTGCAGGACTCTTTTCATCTGGGGCTTCATTGGCTGCTGAGGATTTTACGCCAACATCTGCGTGCTTTTGCACAGTTGTGGATACTGCAGTCTGTTTGTGGGAGCCAATCCCATGGCTAGAAACTGCAGAGTTGGGTGACACTGTTTGCCTGATGCTTCTATCTCGGACACTTGGCGTTTATCCAGTCACACTTCACAGTCAAATCTGCACTCCGGCTGTTGAGGACACATTGACATCCAATCTGCATCTTGTGAAAACAGTCTTGAATGATGCATTTTTGAGAGCATTGATGGCTCGCTTGTGCTGCTTGAAAATCAGAAAATACTCTGTATTTACTGATCCATTATCTCTAATAAAGGATCCTCAGTCATCCTCTAGACATCTCTCGACAACCGGAAGATTATATTAAAGGAGAGATCAAAAGAGGTATTCGCGGATTGAAAGTGAACAAGGCTATAAAAAGCTTTTTCACAATGGAAACTGAAACAGCAGCTGTCCGGCTTGTGCAAGATCTTATGAACATTCGTCCATGCAATCCCAAACTGTTAAATAAGTTGTATGCTTTATCTAATATAAGTCTGCAAGAGCGATGGACATCAAAATTTGTTAATACACGATCCATACAAAATATTGCAATGAAGCAATGAGCAAGTGAGCTGGCAATGATACAGAAAATACGACCAATAGGGGCAACTGTTACGTCCGAGTATTTTTCCTTATTTCTTTTACAATCACAATTTAAATAAAACAATCAGTTTGATAATCCGTCGTGAGAAAATAACTTGAGATGTTTTCTCACAAAAAATGCCAAACTATATATTCTGTCGAATGACTATTCATCGATCACCTATGTACCCCTCGTTAATAAAATTCAATAAACATTTGTATACACCGATAACCGAAACGAAATATTTCACCCAAAATTGTAAGGGCAAATTTTTCTTAGGCATTAAATGATAAAGAGGAAGATAAAGGGAAGGATGAAGAGATGAACAGAACTTGAAGAATTAAAATAATATTAACGTTCAAATAATATTAAATAGAGTTTAAGTAGTATTTCATGACATTCGAGTAATATTGAATGTCGACCAATTCATTTTAAATAAAGTTATATAATAACGTTTGAATAATATTAATTCAAGTTTAAATGATTGAAATATTGGAGGAAATAAAAAAGAAAAGGGAGAATAATAACTAGAGAACGAAAACGAAGGAAAGATAACGAAAACGATGTGGAGGGAAGTGGGATTATTCCTGAAACAACGTTATTGATGGAAACTCAAGAAAATTCCACCCACGAGCCAAGAAAATTGGAATTCAATGTGGAGTGGCGGAGTGGCCCTAAAGCATTGGGTCTTACGTAAGGTCAGAGGGAAATCAAGGCCATGACTGGAAACTAATTGGTGTTGAATTCTCCCTACCTTTGAGATAAGGGCTACGCCCATCACCTAAGATATAAAAATGGTTGTAACAGAAATTTTAGTCAGTCGTGAAAAAGAAAGAGTCCAGTAAATTCATTTTTCAAGTTGGTGAAACAGAACAGTTAGTGAGTAAAGTTTGACTGAATGAAATTCCTGTCAACCAGACCGTAACCATATCAACAATTTTGTAAGTCATAAAATCTTTGTTAATTTTTGTACACTATTTTCTGATTTTATTATCAAAATATAGATTCGTCAGAATCATATTTCGATTCTTCACATTTATTTTCTGTTCTAAGAGTGTCACCCAATAAAGGTCCCCGTCCCTGTCTATTAATCGAAAGATTAGGACAAAAATAGGGGAACTAAAACTGGAAATCAAATCGATTTCGTTTGTTGAAGTGTCCGAAATTCTATTGAAATTCTCACACTTTGACATAACACAACATATGTTACGTACTTGAAAAAGAAGAGAACTAGAAGAGCCATTTTATACATATCACGCCCAGCAGAGGTACTGCAGTATGGTGAGTTTGCAAGAGGGCCTTATACACCCTATTAGGGGTCGGCGACCAAGATGCGAGGAAAGAAGGCTCCTCTGCAAGTTATGGAGATAAGGACAACAGTATCTAGCTTAAAACGATGGAGCTTAGAGGTTGGTTGAAAGGAAATGACAACATGACAGAATTCATTGATGAGCTCATACAGAATAAGACCGACTTGACAATTGCAGATATAACTCAATATACGAGACAAGTATACTCTGGGTGTATAACACATCGACTCCCGTGTCCTGCTCTGAGTAGAAGTGGTATGGCAAATCAAAATCTTAATCATCCCAGTTATTATATGATCACATCAGATACTGCTACCTTATACGCAGAAGGAAGAGTGAACTACACGATTCATTTTCAGAATGTATTCTTACATGGATTGAGTGTGTTAGCCCATTTTCATAAAGATCTTCATATAAATCAGATACAAGAATTGGTACCTTGTTTAATTGTGATGCCTGCACATGGGAGCTGCCGCCAGAGAGGTTTGAGTTAGATGAATCGGTTTATCCTGGGGTTCATTCGGAGAATAGAATCCTTGAGTTACATCATAAGAATGAGCATGGGTCATATAATTATAAGAAGACAATATCATTAGAAGGTTCTTATACAATTCACATGGAACCCCTTCATATCAACATATATGGCAGCAGGCATCATATGTTTTTGACGGGCGTGAGGATGTAGCTCATTAAGTTGTATGAAAACTAGCCAAGCACTTGTGGACGAAGACTTGGACACTTGAGCACCATCTGTATTTAATATATACGAGAAATTATAGGGATTATCAAGAAATTCGCTTGGCTCACACAACGTTTTGTAGTTTTGGCTATCAAAAATATTTTGGATACAATCAGAATTCCTTTTTCTTCGTGTGAATCGATATCTTAACGCATCGGCAATACCCGGCCTCGATAATAATTCGGTGAGTTGAGCTCGTAAATTGAGCGTTAGAAAATAACCAACTTTATGGTTACGTTTATGAGGACCACACGCCTTGCATTCACAGTGATTCCTCACTATTTTACCGTCACCAACAATATCAAGACATTGATGACAGTACAAATGACGAGTGGCATTCGAGTCATCTCTACATAAATTCGTCCATAGTTGCTTCCGTGTAGTTGGTAAAGTACTATAATCTGTGGTTGAATCGATCCACTTGAGGTATTCCAATATTTCAGCGTATGATGAACGAAATCGAATTGACATTGCCAATATTCCCACTAAATGATCTTTTACTGTTATATTTCCGTGACACTGGAATGTCATTGATAAATTACCCAAATTCGATTGCAAAAAAAGATTATTCTCTCGTCATCGTTGGTAGCTCCAACATCCATATCAACAATTGAGCAACTTTCACCATGCATTCTTTTATTTAAGCCCATATTAATTCTGCCAAAAATAGTGACTTCGTCATTTTTGTTGCCATTAAGCATTCCATCCTCATTTCCATTGTGTTCCCTTGAACTAGTTGTCGAAATATTGGTAGCTGCGATGTCCATTCCAATCATTACATCATTCCTTTGATCACCGTCAATTAAATCGCCATTTAATTCCATACTAATCGCGTCGATAGAATTCATTTCTCCACACTCGTCATCATGAAGTCCTTCTTGTTGATTTTCATTGCGTTCACTAGTTTCAATTTCAGATATATAGGCAGCCCCGAAATTTATGTTCGTCACCGAATCATGTTGTCTCAAATAAAATTCTCGATCTACTTTCCGCTGGATCAAGTCATTGGTGGTAACTTTTCTATTTCTTTTATCATGGAATTGAATGTCAACATCCAAATCTGGAGTTATCTAGAATAAACAAAAAAATAAATCAACATTCAATTTTAATTTTGCAAAACATACGGAATTAGTATATATGGCACGTTCCGCCAATTATGGGTGAACGATTGTGCGCCTATTTCTTTCAATATTAATTATGATAAATGCAATGGCATATGAGGAATGTAGAGAGATATTTTTCCAATTATTCGAATAAATACCATTAACATAGAACAAGTTGAGAATTTTGTGAAATAAAGTATGCGCAAGAAATGTTCTTTACGCTCCGTAATTTCAATAAAATGAGCAAATAAGTTTCCGATGATAAAATTTTGTTTGCCTGAAAGATACTGAAAATAGAGAGCAATGACTGAAAATTGCCTTTTATATTCAATAATATAACGCGCAGGAAGCTAAGTTGGGATTTTGGTAGCGGAGAAAATGTGGATGCGTTTAACGAAGCTAAATTTATTTATAACAAAATAACAAGAGTAATATATTTTCACAATAGTCACACAATAATTGGTAATGTTAATTGCCTCTGAGTTTGAATGTTCTGAATGTTTGAGTATTATCACTGACAATTATTTAATCGTTAAACACTGAATACCACGCGATCGCGAACTGCACGCTCGATAAATCTAAATTGACTATGTGAGACACTGACTTAATTTCCGATCCGCACAATTGCTACTCACGTGGGCAATGAGTTCACGAGTAAATTGCGTTACGAATGAAGATGCACTGAATTTCTGACGAACACAATTATCTGAGCTGAACTGAGTTGAGTTTTACTGAATACTGAAATGAACACTGAGAATCACTAAAAAGCACGTGTGCGTATACTGAGGCTCTGAGCAGAAGTGATGCCGGTAATTTTCCTTCCGGCCTCGTGGTGGTTGAGCGGATGTGGTCTGACCCTGACCGTGAATTTTCAGATTGGCCGCGCATCTCAGCATGCGCGTGCACATGGTCAGACTGGCTCAAAGTGGTTAGCGCACGCAACAGGTACTCCTACGCATGAGCAGTTGGTTAAGGATGAGTCGCGCTTGCGCTATGCAAATTACTGCGCGACTCAATTATCATCCTGGGCCGCGCGTAATTATGGTCACTCCACTGACTGCACGATTGACCCAGGAGGTGCTGCTACTGTGCACATGTGGCATCAATTGTGAATTACTGAACATTGTTACTAATTTTTAAATAGGTTTCTACTTTATTAGACTGAACGAATTGCAGTTTTTATAGCATTAAAGTAAACTAATTAACTATTTGACTCAAACTTTTTAAACTATTTGTATAAAAGTCAATTTACGAAAACCAGTTATATTATCATTACTCACATCATCATCTGATGAATCGTTTTGTGGCAACATCTCGGAAAGTGGGACACCTGGATTTATCGTGATCAATCCAATTACGTTTTCCAATTTTCGTCTGCATTGTGTCCCCTACGAACGACCACGCCCTCGCTGCATCCTGAATTTGTCTAATTCACTAAATAACTAATGGTGAATTTAGTGGAATCAATATGATTTAATTCGCTCACAGGCGACAAAGGAGTTTACGTTAATCGTCTTCTACTAAGGAATAATTTCCCAGTCAGCAATACCGAACAATGGTATTTATTTCTCTATCGCGAAGCCCCTGGCATACTCATGGCCCTCGCGGACTCACCCAATCATTCACAAACACCTCACGCTAGGTAGTCGCAACTCACAGGGCGTCTCTCTTATTTGTTCAACAAAATTGTGCCCTTCGTGGTCATCGTTGTTGCACGCGCGGCTGGTCTTATTGTCGCTCAATTGACGGTCAGATTTTCCCCAAATAATAATACAAGCGCGCAAACGAAACACCTTTCGCTTACCCGTGATCGTCCCGATCCAATGGCCCTTGGTGTTTCGGTGTCACGTTGTCGCGTAGATGCTCAGGATTCCCCTTTGATCGCTTCATCTCTCGCCGGTTCATCCTCTGCCTTGTTCCTCGGAAAAGCTGGCGAATCTTTTTGGACGCACGTCCCTCAGGTGGTGAGTCACTGGCGACTTCACAGTCGCTCCCACTCAAAATCACTTGCACTTCGCAAGTCAGCGAACTAGTATTCTAGTGTTCAACACATGCAATTGTTTCCTGCCTAATCCTTGATTCGATGGCAACTTCTAATATATTCATAGGTCAACGTCCCAAGACGAAATTCGAGACGTGTCTTCTACTTTTCCGCTCGGTGAGCTCATTGTCGCCAGTACGCGTCCTATTCCCACTTCGCCTATTACTAAGACCTACATTATTCTAGTAGCCGCTAGATGGGCCTATCGAAATTCCTGTGAGTGCGAGTAGCATGCATTCATCCCTCTCACTCAATCTCATACCATATACAATGTGGCTGTTGGCGTATAGGCCGCATATTCCCATGCTCGCTGTCCTCGTCGCTCTTCATGTCAAACGCATCGTCCCTCGCCGTCCAGCGTAGTTCCCCTTGTCCGTCCAAGGCGAATGTTTACCATGTCCTCTTTTCGGGTCTCTGTGCCGAGTTTCTCATTGTTCGTGGAGGTCGCAGACATGAAATGATTATTATCGAGCGTTAGAACAATATTCTGATCGCTCGATACCTCGTTTGTATCGATGTGACTCCCTGGATTCCTTTTCACTGTATATTTCTATCGCGTGAACCGACAGTCCAGGCATTGGACGTTTACCACGTCACAATATATACGAATTTTCAACAGTCCTACTATGACAAAGATGCAGACCCCATACTAACAAAGACTAAATTTATGACCAAAGCACCACTCATAGTCATTGATCGTTCTAAATAAAATAAGAATATAAAAAGTGGACCTGTAGATGTGAGCATCGAATTTGAGTCTGCTCATCAATTCCCAGCTCAAACCTCAGCTTATTGTTTGATCTTGCATGATCGCATTGTTGAATATAAGCCCATCAGAACCTCTCTTTGTCATTCAGCTCACGTTCAATATGGAAGATTGTCATTATCAAGTCGTTCGCATTGTTCAAAATATCAGCAGTCATTCTTTTAATCACACCAAAACTATCACTGATGCATGGACACTTTGAACCAACAGCATGCAGCTCTTCATTATTCTTCTCTTCCACGAGTTGTTCTCGTAGACGTTGAATTCTCAGTACGTTACCATGGAATTCGATCATATCCTTAGTAACGTCCAATACATTTTTTGGAATTGCACCGTCTATATGTTTGGTACTTACATCTTCATAATGCAGAGTGTGTGGTGGATAATACGAGATCAACATTCGCTGCTCCTCAACGGTAAATGTTTGCGTCACGTCCATGATGATTTCCTCTTATAGATTTCATTTCTTTGAGATATGAATGCTAACTGAATAGCTCACACGGACGATTTCAGATTTTTCTGTTACCCCCAACACCATCTTTACAAAAATTTGCACTGCAGCCATTTCTAAATCCACACAAACACACACACACACATATGTATATATAACTACAATACAAATTATAAGAGAAAAACACAAAATATGTAAAAAATGGATCAGAAACTATATATAGAAGAATAAGGAGGGAAGGGTGTATGCAAAATATGAAAAAAGAAGGGCCATTAGTCAATTTTATTTGGAGTTTATTTTTTTATTTTTCATTTATTTCAATTGAGCCTCTTCACACACGCACGCGCACACACATACACACCACCTGAAACTTCTATTCCTTCATCGCAGGTCCACGCCGTACACGTCGCCGCAGAATTGCGATGCGGCATACTTCCGCCCGTAACACTCCGCCTCGCAACGGTGCCGCCGGATCCACCCGCCCCGGCAGTCCCACTAGAAATGGAAGAAGAAACAGACGAAATAATAATAATAAATCCTTTTTATTTAGGAAAAACAAATCAAACAAAAAACTGACACTCACCCTTTCATCACCAGGCCGATCTACAACCCCAACATCGTTAAAAGGAGGGATGGCAACCACCACCCCGCGTTCCGGCGCCCTCAACTCGGGCTCCGTATATTCATACACTACATTCTGCGCTTCTTGAACATGTTCCATCTACGCAAATTGTGAAAAGAAAAAAAGATTAAATAAATAATTGAACAAAAAAATAAAACAAAAAAACTACCATCACAAATAGTATAAAGAATACTTACATCTCGCTCCATTATCATACTCCTTCTTGATTTTTTCGACTGTACTGCACTCGCACGTTGTGCAGACTATAATGTAGCTGCCTTGAGACAGCTCTCTCGCGCCAGTAAGGCTCAATCATATCATTTACACACGTATGCATAACGATATACGATCATATGAATATGAGACGAATATCCGGAGTTCAGCAGATACGGAATATACGTTCTTCGAAATAAACTTTTTCTATGTGTGCTTTGAATTTAATAATCTTGATCGATAATTATGGATCGGTGAAAAATAACACATGAAGACTTATATTTGATGAAACCGAAATTAACAATCAAAATTCCTTTTGAAGAAATCGTATTACAGTATGATTATTGATCACAGAAAAATATATTCCATGTATCATCCATCTGAGTATAATAAGTGTGTGCATAATTAGCGTGGATATAAAACTTTCTCTATCAAAGAAAAACCCACGTACTACAATACAATTATCAATATATCGGTATATCATTATATGATAATGAAAAAAATCATCGGTCGACACAACTGCACATATGCGAAACCCGCCGCCGCCGGTAACTCCGAACTACACCATACCCACGCCACCGTCAAAGCAGAAATCACAATGCAGCCGGTAAAGCAGAACTATCCATCACGCGGCCGGTAGGGTAGGGTTTTGGGGGAAGCGCTGGCATTGGGATCTAGAATATGCCCATCCCCTCCACTTATGAGTATATCCAGGCATCGTCTGAATGTGTTTGGTCTTCGAGTTCATGAGGTGGCAGCACCTCCTGGACCATCAATCATAATTTCACTCACATGTCCATTATAACACATAATGCACAGCTCAACATGGTTAAGTGTTTAAGCTTGATCGACCAATCATACGAATGTGGACACTAATTCACTGTTCTGCTCATATGCTTGCGCACCTGATACATGCGCGACCAATAAATCAATGCCAAATCATCGCCATTCAATAAGTCGTCATTTTCGTCGACTTCCTGCTCATCACCAACGCCGACTGAATTATAATTCTCATTGGGGCCACGAAAGTAGCAGCACGTGTTCCCAAATCCTTCTCAATACTTTTCTCTCGGTACAACTCGTCCATTCAATGACAGTTCCATCAGTATATCTCATCTAACTCAGTTCAATTACAGTACCCATCGTTCATTGTGCTCATCAATATTGTAAGGTGTCACAAGTAAATTAATTCCGTTGTACTTAATTCACAGTATGATATCACCGCGTGGCGTCAGCCATAGTGGTACGCAGTGTGTTTTTTTGTACGGTCTGTATGAATATTCGTGTGATCTGTATATTCGCAGCGTGTTCATACTCATCACAAAAGTTCTGTTCTCAAGCTCATATGCAAGTTAATTATTTATAATTATCAATTCACCAGACACGTGTCAATAGTAAAATTTATATTTATATTCAAGCACGTGGCATTCTCAAAAATAATTGTTCTAACTCATTCAAAGCAATTACGTTGCGATCAAATATGCTTGTATTGAACAAATTCAGTCATTCTCATTCATTCAAAGCGATCATATTTAACTGATCTTTCTCGTCCTTAGCAATACTATATTTCACATTATCGTCATTACTTTGACTTTAATACACATTTATTCATTAAACCTAAATACAATTATAATTTGTTATCTTTCAGAATTTAGTGTCCACATTGTATCCAATTTACCACGCCATCCTTTATTTGCTTCAACATCATCGAACCGGAATGGTATATTACGAAATCCTCGCATGTGTATACAATTCCCCCCGCTGTATATTCCTTTTCACCAAAAACTGATTGCGCAATCGTAAATAAAAATGATGTAACAATACATGTACAGCAGGAAAGAAAGCCACATCATTGGATGATATTTTGTGGTGAGGATAGGGAAATCTCTCATCTTCATCCTAAACAATTTACTGGGTAATTGTGATGAAAGAATTCCCGCGCAGTTAGTTGAGAATGGCGCAATAATGTTAGTCGAGATCATGAGATTCTTTAATATTGTCAATAATATTTATCGCTAAATATCGTTTTATAGATCAACCATCGATCATTGGTAAGGTATGTAACATCACGCCAAACCACGCCGATGAAGCAGTTTGCCCTAGAAGTCCCGCATTTCAACTACTCATTTATTCGCACACTATGTATTTTGTTTCTTGGCAGAAGACTTGTCTCACTTCGATATTAGTTGATAGAATTGCCTATTGCTTTCGATACACGAGAGAGTGGTGTCCACCTTAAGTGCGGTCAAGATTATAGCCGCCGAAAAATGTCTCCACTCATGCGTCTCGTTGCACAATAATGCGCGTGAGCCACTTTTCGACCATCAGTCAAGTTCAACGACACTCAGCAACTGTGAAGCTCGCGTCCAAATCATCGAACGAATATGGAATGGCGAAAATAAGATTGTAAGCCGAATTCTCAACGCTACAAAAAGCGACATTGTGCCAATATACATGCCTATATATTTCCGGCAAATATTCTATTGTTGACCCGACACCAACTGATTGTGGACATTGTGATTCGTCATGTAAAGAAATTGGTAGTTCAAGATTTTGTGTACGATTAATTATTCTGTATTATACGTGCAATTGGCCCTAGACATTATTGTGCCACTGAATACCCAGAAAATATCTAAGCAAATTGAATAACTTTCGAATTTGCGATTAGTTTATATTTTATGCCGAAATGATGAACTCGTCTCTAGATTCAATATGAATGATTCTGTTTGTTGCTCTCATTTTACAGGTGTACGAGATGTTCGTGGCTGGTTATCAGTTCAAGGTTTTGTCACCAGCTTTCACCATCCACTGGGGCTTACAAACTCGAAAAACTCGATCGGCATGGCGGGAACGTCAAAACATCGTCAATCGGAAGCAATTTGACCAATTTAAAAAAGAAATACATGCACGATACATAACAGATGAGGCTGGAACTTCCAAATCATACAACTGATTCATTTGATAGGTGGATGGGAAGATGCTACGCGTTTATTTCAAGGAACTAAGTGACATGAGACCGCATCGACGTTCTCACTTTCCATTCCGATGTAGGTCCCTTTTTCAAGCATTTTCAATCTAGAATGTAAAGTGACACCAGACGTCTGTGCCGCTGGTCAAATCTCAACAATATTCGAAGAGCGGTTATACGTTCGAAACGTTTATGTTAACATATATGGCTGTTCGTCTGGCTGTGACTGTGTCCATCAGCTCACTTTAACTGGGAGAATTTCTTGCGTGCGTAACGTCGGAATTCCCCCGGTATTAAGATCAGGAATATGTTATACCCAGGCGACGTGCTCATCGAGGAGGCATGATATGAACTTATTGTGGAAAAAAGTTTCGTGGGAACGAATGAAGTCCCGGAGTGACTTTCGCCATGAGTAGAGCACCCATTATACGTATTCGGTAGGTGTAGAGAAAGATTCACGGTCTTCCCCGTGAGCTAATTGTGCGGCAATGGGAATGAACTTTCAAATATCATACGACAAGCGCAAGCATTGGCACACAATTCAATTAGTTTGGGGAACCTGGGACGTGCATATGGTTCAGGAACGGTCCTTATTGACGCGTTCACTCACCCTTGTATTTTGATACTCCAGGGTCGATGTGTCATATCACTACTTTTATCGGAATTAATTTTTTTATAGTTTTTGATCTTCAAAGTAGATTCAATCTAAAATAAAACCAGTTCGATACAAGTTTCTATCGAGTATTTGTTCCACGCGAAATTCGAAGTGATGTGAGCTATCCCAGGCAGCAAAGTTTAATGCTTCTACGTCGTCCTTAAAATAACTTTCTGAATATAAAATACACGAAATTGGCATTGACGTACGGCGTTGACGGCATTACTACCTCACAGTTGATTTGTTCATGACTGGACACGAGTTGATGAACTACCCCGGAACGCATCGAAAATTATCCTGAAAAAAATGCATCGATTCTACAAAAGCATCATTTTGACAAATAAAACATAATTACATCGGGAATTTGACTAATGACTGCTGCATTCCCTCCGTTTTTCCCTCCGAAGTGCACACAGCATTCACATGTGCGATGTTTGCACCTATCCATGGGAGCAAGAGTCGAACACCCTTATCTTTTTTTGCATTTATAATCACGTTGGGTTACATGGAAAGAATTGTATCGGCTCAAAAGTCACTTTCGTAACGATTATACATGATCAACTTCTGAAAACTTCATCATATATAAGACAGAAGTATCATCACACGTCTGTCTGTCTGTCGCAACACATAAGCAACGAGATCTCAAAATGGCACGGGCAATAAATTAGGAACTCGGTATGTTTTTAGA
Source organism: Zele albiditarsus (assembly GCA_958496275.1). Taxonomy (NCBI): domain Eukaryota; kingdom Metazoa; phylum Arthropoda; class Insecta; order Hymenoptera; family Braconidae; genus Zele; species Zele albiditarsus. The sequence continues at coordinate 931,104 of OY292417.1, forward strand.
CCTGATGATGAGCATGAACAATTGCTGTCTTAGTAATGTCCATCGCTCGGTTCGACCTGAAGTATCATTTCTGAATATTAAACTCAAATTGTACTCAAAACAGCAGTAGGTAAAGCAGGTACTAGACCACTCGCTCAGTAACTACCTACGATTCCTGTCTTACCGACTGTTGGGGATTGTAGTTCCATAGTATCGACAAATGGGGTTAATTCTACTATGCCGATCAATGGTTTCCATTATTGTATGATGATTTTACGGATGATCGCAATATAGTAAAACTGTCATATCTTATACTCATAGTTATTAGCACTGTTCAATTCGACGGCTTTCGATTGTATTTTCAATAATTATACGATTACTAATTATGTTTTCATGTTATAATCATACTACAGTATGTCTTTTATGGATGCTACGACACTTATGAACAATGTGTTGTGGTGTTACACTAGTTAGTGATGTATCTACATGAACCACCTCACCACATATTTTATATCCTATAATACTGATGCTGCTACCTACCCCCACCACTGGCTATCACCAAATAGCATTCTGAAAGATTTTTACCATCACTTCACTATGTCATCTAATGATCGTGATTCTGTGGCCATAGTGAGAGTTATTACATCATCTTTTCAATAAACTACGTAGTAGTTTCTCGAACGAAGGAGTGGGTAGAGTGGGGGTCACGATATAAGAAGCCGAATTCCTTCATACAACCTATCCAGTTCACATTTTGACTTCGGAGAATATACACTAGAGAAAATCATCTTGGACATTCCGAATACATTTACATCGGGGAACAACATCTGTTGATGTCGTATCCACCACACACTCTACATTACGACGATGTAAGTCGCAAACATATAGACGGTCCAATTTCAAAAGATGTTTTGGATTTCATCAAGGAGATTCAACGTCTACGGAGAAAACGTGCGATGGAGGAGACCATGCAGTTTGTTCAACGTGTCGATTCATACGTGACAGTTTTGGTGTGATTGGGAGAATAGTTGCAGATGTTTCAAAGAATGCCAAGGATTTAGTGATGACGCTATACCACATCAGACATGAATTGGAAATTGAGGAGAAATGCTTCTTAGCACTTCGTTGCACCATTGGGTTTGAAGTTGCCGTTAATGACGCTGATGTTGAACGATGTTTTACGATAAGAGAATCGGATCCTGTTTTTTCTAAAAAAAAAAAGATGTCTCCATGGTTGAAGATTTAGTGCACAATATGATTAAAGAATCAGCGAGTCTGATTACGGCTGCGAAACAATTGAAACAATTTATGAAAGATAGAGGAGATCAGAAGGTTGAATAAAGATTACAGTTTTTCTATACGTATCAATGCCATTAATTTATTTAATCCTTTCACATATTGATTATACTCATACCATTACACTAGTCTAATAATCTCACTAATTCACGCAATTCTCAATTGAAATAGTCCTCGATCGCGAGCTGCGTGTTCCCATGAACCTACACGGGAAGGAAGTTACAGTTAAAATTGCAATGTTAACATCATAATTTTTACTATTGAACAATGCAACGGGGGACCCCATCACGAAAATTGTAATTTTTCACGATGTAACATCGTGAATTTCATAAAGGAAAGTTGCTCCGAGGTCAGGGAAGCTTAGCTACCCTGTTTCCCCCCTGGTCGTAATACTCGTTCCTGGACTTCTCAGGCCCGAAGGACGGTTCAGTCCAAATAAACAGGTTGGAGCCAATCAATGGTTTCTCCTACGGAAGTCCTACCCTGTCGAGTAGCTTGGGGAACCGCACACGGGTTGTTAATTTCGTGCTACTCAACTACAAGCGCCCAGAAGGGACCCTTGTTTCATTTACTGCAACGTAAACATAAGCCACTGATCTCCAGGAGGTGCTCTGCCAGTTCCTTGGTCCTAACGAGCGACACCCATCTTGAGATGGGGCACAAAAGTGGGAGAATGATGTGGTTCTGTTGAGATCTTCTAAATAATGAGTACTTCTATATATACAGAGGAAATTGCAAACGTATCGTAGATATACGCGTTGCTATTACAACAGAATGAAATGAGATGAGACGAAAATTGCCATTATGATGAGACGATATGATTATTATCTTATCTCGAAAACGTTCAACGACGTCAGCATCCATTCCCCATGCTTGTAACTCGATTTTCATTTCTTCGTCTGCCTTTTTTTTATATGCACGTTAGATTTACGACACAAAAGAACACACTGAAAAACTGTTCCGCTGCTGTACAGAGACACTCTCTCGACCACGTCTCACTGAGAACTGACGAAAAGTATCAAACTGTCTTATACAGAGTATACCTTTATTGCTATGAGGACTATTGCAGGTTGGACGGAACTACATTGTTATTACGACCACGATGGAAAAAATGTCATGTATAGATATAAAGAACTGTAGAGTATAAAAAGTGGTGTTTTCGAAGAACACTCGCAATATGTGTATCTATTGTTACGTCCTGAGTGTCGATGTTACTGATTCGGCTCAATTGCCAAATGTTACTCGGGAAATGATGAAAACAGTTATTTATTTTAATTGAATTTAGAGAATAGTCCGAATTGGTATTGGGATCGTTGCTTGCTATGCCGCGACCCGCGGTTGAAGCAAGAAGGATTTGGATTTATGATTTAATGATATGGAAGGTTCTTTCAGTTAAGATTATCACTCGTTTATTAATTATTCACTAAACGTCACAATTATCGTTGATTTATTGATTATTCGCTTGAAATCACCATGTAATTATTTATGGCACTGTTTTACAAAGATTGGTTAATGGTTTCACATTGATTGGTTAATGGTTTTATAATATTCGTCGGAGATCACTCGAAGATTATGGCAACTAATATTTTAACTCGCGCTCAACGCGTACGAGAGCGTTTGATATATATTTTAGTCTTTATCAACTGACTTCTAGAGCAGCTTTAAAAAGAAGAATGCTTTGAATAGTTTATGTAGATTCATGCGTGGAAGACGTTCATAGTCTGCTCGTCGGCATAGAAGTGAAGTAGTAAGAGCGAGAGCTCGGTATTTAAGAACTGCGGAAAATCCGCGTCAGCAATTTGGGTCCGTGCGGACTTATTCTAATTGGATGACTTATTCTAGCTGTTTTGATTCGCTGTTAATTATCTAACTGTCCATCATTGGACAGAAGGTCCAATGGTGGGGTGAATCTCAACTCTAGTCTGAAAAGCTGAATCAGCAATCTAGTTTTTCTCACGCAAATGTGAGTGAATCTGAGAGGTGACTCATACGTGTCGTATTACATTTTATAAAAGATATGAAGTTATGGAGTCGCAATGATGTTTCTAGTTTCGACGGTTAGATTGGAGATAATAATAATTATTCTTATAGTTTAAACATTCCTTCCTTTTAAATGATTGTTTCAGCGGGTCCATATTCTGCAACTTAATGGTATTTATTCATTGAGTTGTTTCCCACGATTGTTGCACTGCGCGTGAGCGCGGCAACAGTGAAGAAAAAGAGAAAAAAAATGATGCATGGCTAGCATATGAGTGGGGAATCAAATATAGATAAAAAGTATAGTAATCTTGATTTGATGGAGGTGGGAATTATTATGAATAACAAGAGGTCGCTCAGGACCTAACACTATATATATGTACATGTAGGAACGACCGAGAGGAGCCCCAACGCAGAATTTCTACATACAATTCTTCAAAATTTTGAAAGTTTCTCCGTGAGAATTCTAACGAATTTTCTAAGTTGTTAAATATTCTTTTTTCAAATGAATAAAAAATCAATAAGATAGTGAAATTAGCAACCAATGTTATTCATAGGACTAGAATTCTTACAGCAGTGGCTGATTTAGTTCAACCATTCACAAGTGCAATTTGATGAATATATTTTTTTGCATCAACTGTACACGAATTAAATTTCAGATTATCTCAAATCAATATGTGATTCAAGCGATCACATACATTTTCCATTGGATACAATCGCGTATATGAAATATTGGAAATAACTAAACACAAATTAAGGACGTTCACGAGTGACAATCGAAGACAAAAGTTCGACACGCGCTTGGCCCAGTTCAACCGTCGCTTCATAGAATGCGCCGCTCCCCCTAGTCCGAAACTCTTAGCACGGACTACACGCACTCATACCAATAAGACTGTCGCGCGGATTATACATATACATCAATACAAGCATCCATACGCATGTAGACTCAACTCCGACGTCCGCAGCACCACGTGGTCACTGCAACGTCCCGGCTTCATCTCCACCATGGTGCGACACGCTCGAAAAATAACGTCGAATTAATAGCTTAAAATTGTCATTACGTAAAAACGACACGGTTAGGAATCTTCGTCTTTTGTCATTTTGTTTCTAACATTATCGTGTATCATACCGCATGGCATGACTTTTTTCACTTGCTTTTTATTCTACACGCGGAAGTCTTACAAAGACCACGTGCGTTCTCTAGAATAGCTATCACCAAGATCAACAAGTGTCCATTTCAATTTCTCAAGGGTACAGGAAACCTCACGAGATTAATATAATCTCTACTTAGTTGGAATTGAGTGGAGAAAATAAATCAGAGTGAAGTCAGTGGAGAATTAAAGTAATTGCACCAACAACTTCATCGTACAACGTCACAGACAACCTCAGGAAAACAGTCACCCGCACACGTTCACAGTTACACTTATATTTCCTGAACAACACATACATAATTCACACAGTTTACAGCAATCACAAGTAGTTGTAGAGACAACACCTGGCAATTAAATTGCAAACAAAGTTTTAATAAAATATCATTCTTATTTTATACATTTTGGTCCTTCGAGCCGGATCTACAATTAGTGAGAAGTGTGTTATTTGTGTGCAAACTTCAAAACTAACCTCAAAATGTCTGAACACGGGTCGGAAAAATCTCACAAAAAATCAATTGATGGGGATCAAGACCTCGACCTCAACAACCTTCATGTTGACGACATCTCTCTCAGGGTGCCAGTACGCGTCATCACACCACCACCATAACCATCATCCAATCCATATCCAATGCTACAAGTCGTCGACGATCCAACAGGGCGAACTCACAAATCAACCGCCAGATCGACTTCACCATCAACAACCCCGTGCGACATCACCTCAAAAATTCCGACCCAATTTGGGCGGTTTGACTTAATGAGCACAATTCAGAGGCAACTTGACAAGATCACATCAACAGAAGAGTTGGAAGTGTTGCAACATGAAGCTAAAGAGTCTCATCGGGCATTCACAAAAAAGCATGCATATTTAGAAGCTCGTTGCCCACTTCACCTTACATCATCGAACTACCTCAAGGGGAACGTTCAAATGAGAAAGTAGGCACTGTTCATGGGAGTGAAGATGGCAATTGTCAAACTGACAAAACGATTCACCACGTGACCACAAAAACATCACCAACGACAACATCCACATCTATCAGCTCTGCCATTGCCATCTTTCACTGGGGATTTCAATACATGGCCAGAATTCAAGTGCCTTTTACATCAATTGTGGTGCATGTCGTGCATAATGTTGATGTCGAGCGTATTGGTGTAATCGAGCGTCGGTTGACTTTATCCAATGACGTTCAAATTGAATTTGTCGGTGACATTGGGCTGTGAATTTTATTGATCTTACTTGATGATGAAGTTGAATAAACGTTGACGTTGTCTGGGGCTGCGGTGACTTCTCATTGACTTCCTTCTTGTTGAGGTTGTGGTGGCACTGTGATTGCCGCATGAATCATTGTGTGGTGACTTTTTTTGCATGTGGTGCATTTCATCGGCATCCTGCATGCCCGAGCACTATGTCCTCCCATGCAGTTTTAGCACAGAGACTTTGTTTTTACTGTTTGAAGTCGTTCTTCTGGTGACAATGCTCTGAACTTGACACACGAGACAATGAAGTGTGACTGATTGCAGCAATCACAGGTGTATTTGGATGAAGTTGTGATCGTTGCTATTGAAGCTCTCGCTGTGGATGATGATGATGTTGACTGACGGGTTGACTTCGTTTGAGTTTCCAGATTCTCTAACGTTCGAATTCGGTGAGAGATGAAATCTTTCAGTTCAGCATACGTGGGCATTTTTGCAGTATCGTCGTGGCAGAATGGCTGGATGTTTTGCGGCAAGGTTTAATGATGAATGTTCTAAGTGACCTCCTACCCGCAAAATGCCATCTGAATCGATGAATGCAGTGAGTTTGCATAACACATGATGTTGAGGGAGACGTTGTTGTGACGTGATGACTTTTATTCCGTGGTGAAAATAGGCTTGTTGAGTTGAGCGTACCTAATATTGTGTAGCTCTATCCAAATCTTCTGGGGAGATTGACTTCTGTTGTGATAAAGACCTCAATGAATTTTTAAATACGTTGACTGCTTTCATGACTGTTGATGTGACTCTAATGACTTCAGTTAGCGTTGAATATTTCTTGATGAGGTCCCATTGATGATTGCTCGGTGAAATCGTCATGACAGTTGAAATGTTTGGACGAGCCTCTTGGTTGGGAGAGTCGACGAAGTTTGTCGGCTGAGCTGGCCAAGTTGAATTAGATTTGGATAACCATGGTGGCCCCGCCCACGATAGGGAATGTTGAAGCGCAATCTGCTGGATTTGACTTTCCAGGAACATGTAGCCAATGATATGGTGGAGTTATATCTTGAATTTGTGTGAATCTGTTCCTTACAAAATCCTTCCACTTTGACGGACGAGAGTTTGTCCATGCAAGTGTTACTGATGAATCTGTCCATAGGTACACATTGTTGATTTTTAACTCGATTGTGGCTGTGACATATTTGACAAGTTTGGCCAAAAGAAGTGCTGCAGCAAGTTCCAGCCTCGGGATTGTAAGACGTTTGAGAGGTGCCACTCTTGTCTTCGCGCAAAGTAATGTGACGTATGATGTACCTGATGATGATGTTTCTTTTAGGTAGACAACTGCTGACATGGCACGCTGTGAGGCGTCAGAAAACCCATGCAGCTCACATGTTGACGTTTCCAAAGTCCTAGTCCACCTTAGTATAATAATTTTCTCCAACTCTGACAATTCTTCTTTGAAGTTTTTCCATCTTGATGAAATTGTAATTGGCAGTGTGTCATCCCAATTGAATTTTTGTAACCACAATTCTTGAATCAGAAGTTTTGCTCTAATTGTGATCGGTAAAATGAATCCTAATAGATCATATATCTGAGCCACTTCAGATAATATTGTGCGCTTCGACATTTTTCCCGTTGACTTGTGTCGCTTGATTGTGAATGTAAAGTGATCTTGGCTTGGATGCCATATTAATCCTAATATCTTGGTTGTGCAGTCCCCAAACGTAATTGTATATGTTAAAACTGACGATGATTTCTTCTGGCCGTTTGTGAATTGATGTTTTACTGTCTCATCATTGAATTGCTACTTTGCAAGAGGCATTCCGCCTGTCATGCAAAGTTGATTAAGCTGATTGGCAACTTCAAGAAGTCGGTCTGGTGTATCAGATCCACAGATGATGTCGTCAACGTAACGGCCTTTCAAAATTGGATCCACCGCTAGTGAATACTTTTCTTCTTCATCCTGTGCAAGTTGAATTATAGCACGTATCGCCAGAAATGGGACAGATCGTGTATCGTACGTGACTGTTGTGAGGTAGTATGGAGTGATTTCTCCTTCTTCATCAAACCACAGAATTCGTTGTAAATCCCAGTCATCTTTGTGTACCATGATTTGTCTGTACATCTTTGTGACATCTGTGGTGAATATATTGTTAGGTCCTGAGCGACCTCTCTGTTTATTTATAATAACCCCTTCGCTAAAATCAAGATCATTAGGTTTTTATTACATCCAAGTTCTCATTCATAATTTAGCCACGCAACATATTTTTTTTTTCCTCTTTTCTTTTCACTGTTACCGCGCTCGCGCGCAGTGCAACAATCGTGGGAAACGAGTCAACGAATAAATACCATTGAGTTGCGGAATATGAACCTGTTGAGATAATAATTTAAAGAGAAGGAATGTTTAAACAATAAGAATAAATATTATATCTTTAATTTAACCATCGAAACTGGAAACACCATTGTGCCGTCATAACTCCATATCTTTCATAAAATGTAATATGAAACGTATGAGACGCTTCTCAGATTGACTCACATTAGCGTGAGAAAACCTAAATTGATGATTCAGCTTTTTAGACTAGAGTTGAGATTCAACCCCACCATTCGGACCTTCTGTCCAATGATGGACACTTCACACGACTAACGACGAATCAAAACGGCTAGAATGAATTTTGCCAATTAGAGTAAGTCCGCACGGACCCAAATTGCTGACGCGAATTTTCCGCAGCTCTTAAATACCGAGCTCTCACTCTTTCACCTCACTTCTATGCCGACGAGCAGACTATAAACGTCTTCCACGCATAAATAGAAACATAAAAACCATTGAAAGCATTTACTTTTCCACAAGCTGCTCTAGAAGTCAGTTAACAATAATTAAAAGCAATATTGAACATTCTCGTACGCGTTGAGCGTGAGTTAAAATATGAGTGAATAATTAATTTCTGTTGTCATAATCTTCGAGTGATCTTTGACGAATTTATAAAACCATTAGCCAATCATTGTGAAACCGTGCCATAAATATTTACATTGTGATTTCTAGTGAATAATCAATAAATCAGCGATAATTGTGACTTTTAGTGAATGATTAATAAACGAGTGATAATCTTAACTAAAAGAACCTTCCGTATCGTTAAAATCATTAATCCAATTCCTTCTTGCTTCAACCGCGGGTCGCGGAATAGCAAGCAACGATCCCAATACCAATTCGGACTATTCTCTAAATTCAATTAAAATAAATAACTGTTTTCATCATTTCCCGAGTAACATTTGGCAATTCAGCCGAATAAGTAACATTGACTCTCAGGACGTAACACTATGTACGTGTATTATCACGCCTCGCGCTGTACCCTCACATTCCTAGTTTTACGACTTTTCTACGAAAGCCTATGTGAAAACGGTCGTAAAACCCAGAAAATGCACCGCGATGAAAATCAATGGGCCCGCACTCGCCTTCTACATGGCAGATGCACTCAAAATTTATGTCACCTCTTGATAAAGCCGCCCCGCCCTCGCCTCTTATTCTGACTGAATCGTGTCTATAAAAACCCTCGACACGATATCACAACCGTCTCATTTCCAAAATTCAGTCGAACGAGTGAGGTCCGTGGAAGTTTCTACTCGAGAACTTCAGTGGAAGTCAGTGAGTTTAGATCGGCGTTTTTAATGCAAGCACCTCCCCAAAACATCGTAATTGGTAAGCAATTTATGTAACCATTGTAATCTATTTTAAAGTGTTTTCAATACACGCATGGAATCTATCCCTGTCTATTGCTAATTATTTCTCTAAAAGAAAGACAAGATCTCTCGAGATCTTAAAGTGAAACAAACCTACCTGCTCTTTTTTCATCCCCTATCCCTAATTGCCACGCGGGGTGTCAACTGACAAAAGGGTCGAGTATTACGTACAAACCGCCCGGCCCGGTACGTGATTCCTCAATAAAAGGCGTCCAACCCCGGACGTCACAGAAAATTTGGTGACAGCGGTGGGATTCACTAAACGTTTTTCTTATTTTTCACTTTCTTTTCATTATTCTCAAAATAATATTGCCTTAATATTTATCTCTTATTAAAATGGCGGACGCGATAGCTAACTTAACACGCCATCAGGCAATAACAGAAGCCATGATTAATACCATGGGCGAAAATATGGTTTTACAACAAGCCCTTAACCAAGTTTCGACATACGATGGCAAAAATATGCCTTTAAAAACATTTATTCAAAACGTTGAAAGTGGTAACACTCTTATACCAGCAGCTCTTGAAGAAGCTTTTCTAAAAGGAGTAATTACCAAACTCCGAGAATCAGCTCGCGAAGCTGTCACAGATAAAAATATCACAACTATTGAAGATCTAACAAACGTTCTCAAAGAATATTTTGCTCCCAAGAAATCATATCCATATTATTGTGCAGAAATACAAGCTGTGAGATTACGCAAAAATGAATCAGTTATGGATTATTATACTAGAATCAAAATATTAAAAAGTAATGCCGCTATGGCACTAAAGGATGAATTCAATGCAGAAGCAGCACGGGCAATGCAACCTATGCTCGACGGATTAACCTTAGAATCATTTAAAAGAGGTTTATCGGATGATCTATTATACGCTCTAAGCGTTCAAGACCGCGAAACTCTCGAAAATGCATTTAAAGTTGTACAACGCATTGAAAGAGATATGGAAGGCGCGACAGCTCGTAATTCTAGCTCAATAAGATACGCAAAGAGACGAAGATAGACGTAGCCCGTCCCCTTTCAGGTCAAATAAAAATGGAGGGCTATGGCAACCAGATATTTCAGAAAAAATTTACCCGCGATAATCATTACTCACAAGATCAACAAAGAAATAATACCTCAAGAAATAATTATCCTCCTAGATCACGTTCCCCTATGAACTATAATTATCCACTTCCAGGATATTACCCTCCTTCTATGCCATACATGCCTACACCATATCCAATGCCACCATATGGATATTATAATCCTTATCAATATCATCCACAATCAGCTCATTATAGAAATTTTAATCCTCGCAATAACCATAATGAAGAGCCTGAATCACGACCGAATTCATATCGTGCAACAAATAAATCAGAGTCTTCAAACTCCCGCGAAACTCGTCAAATGGACGCGACGACGAGTTTCTCTCACCCACAGCGTCCCCCAACAGTAAAATTTCTCACGGTCGAAAATATATTCGATGGACAAAAGGGCGCGGTCGATCCCCAATAGTCACTTTGTATGCACCTGAGTTAGGGACGGGTCAAGCTACCTTTCTAGTAGACACCGGCGCAGACATTAACCTCATAAAAATAGAAGCACTCAAACCTCGGTGTATCATCGCCGCTCACGAATCTATGTCCATATCCGGAATAACACCTGAGAAAATATCCACTGTAGGATCTACAGAATTAACCTTTTTCGAAAACCCTGAAACATTTCAAGTACTCACAGAAAGTTTGCCGATTCCCGCGGACGGTATTATTGGCATGGATTTTCTCGAAAACGAAAAAGTTGAAATCTCCTTTCATCATAATACTATAGTTGCTGATTCACAGCCCACTCGCCTAATACCATTTCAAACTACATGTAACATGGGAGAAAATACTAAAATTAATACAATAATTCAGAATCAACATAATTCTACATTCATAATTGGAGCCCGAAGTCGCATTCAAGTACCAATTCCATTACAACCAACTAATTTGAAAACCGGTTATCTACCCCGACTTGAAACACCTAAACACATTTTTATTGGTAATGCAGCAGTCACAAATAGAAATGGTACGTGTTACGTATTTGCTCTAAATGCGTACGAAGACGACGTGGAAATTGATATATCACCTCAAGAATTAATCCCCTTTGATTATGATAGTTCTGAAGATTTCTTTGATATGGAGTCAGATAGCAACGTGTCTCCGGTAGGCTCAAATAGAGTAGAAAGAATCGTGGAGAGCCTGCGGTTAACACATTTGAACGCAGAGAAACGTGACCATGTCATAAAGATCGTGGAAGAATTTCCCGTGATATTCCATTTACCTGGAGATCCCCTACCTGCGACCCCAGTCATGCAACACACAATAGACACGGTCGATGATATACTCATAACAGTTAAACAGTACCGATACCCGCCCGCTCATAAAGATGAAATGAACAAACAAGTAAATAAACTCCTCAAAGATGGAATAATAACAGATTCTACATCTCCATATAATTCACCTTTGTGGATCGTACCAAAGAAACCAGATTCAAAAGGAAACAAAAGATGGAGAATGGTAGTTGATTTCCGATCTTTAAATGAGAAAACTATTAGCGATGCTTATCCCTTTCCTAACATGACCGAGATATTAGATAGATTAGGCAGAGCTAAATACTTTTCTACATTTGATTTAGCCAGTGGTTTTCACCAAATAGAAACAAAACCAAATGATAGACAGAAAACGGCATTTAGTACGCCAACTGGTCATTATGAGTTTGTCAGAATGCCATTTCGCCTGAAAAATGCACCTGCACGTTTTCAACGCTTGATGAATGTCGTGCTCTTAGGCCTACAAGATGTAGAACTTTTCGTTTATTTAGATGATATTGTTTTATTTGCATCTTCTCTACAGGAACACGATATTAGAGTCCGTAGGCTTTTGAATAAACTTCAAAATGCCAAATTGTCATTACAACCAGATAAATGTCAATTTTTAAACACCGAAGTAATATATCTCGGTCATATAATAGGCGACGGTGGAGTTAAACCTGACCCGAAAAAGACCGAAGCAGTAGATAAATTCCCCATCCCTCATACCACTACAAATATCAGGCAATTTCTTGGACCCGCCGGGTATTATAGACGATTTATCGATTCATCGACAATTTTTCCGGGCGAGAAAAACCACTCACTGAATTATTAACGAAAAATAAAGAATTTATATGGGGTCCCGAACAACAACAAAGTTTTGATGATTCAAAAACAGCTCTTTGTACGGCACCTGTATTACAATATCCAAATTTCAACGAACCATTTATTTTAACCACAGACGCCTCTGATCAAGCTATTGGTGCAATTTTGAGTCAAGGAAAAATTGGCGAAGATAGGCTTATAGCTGACATGTCACGAATATTGAAACCCGCTGAAAGAAATTACAGTACAACAGAAAAAGAATGTTTAGCAGTCATATATGGAATATTACATTTCAAACCATATTTATACGGTTGTCATTTCACGCTCGTTAGTGACCATGAGCCTCTCAAATGGATTGATTCGGTCAAGCCACCTGTACAACGACTCGTTCGATGGCGAACGCACTTAAGAGAATATGAGTATACATCTCATTATAAACCAGGTCGTCTAAACTCTAATGCCGACGCATTATCACGAAATCCGGTCATATTGGATGCAGTAGCATTACCCATTTCATCTGCGGCCAGAAAACCCATTGTGTCTACCGCTGCGAGACAAGCCACATCCTCCAATGCAATAGGAAAAGGCAAGGCAACTGTCCCTACAAAACACGTAAACCCCGATACGTCTATCATCGGACAACGTGTAAGAGAGAGAAAGCAACTTACATCCGACAAGGCGCTACCTGAGGCACCTAAACCTCAAGAACCCCCGCGCGCAACCATTTCATTACGAAAACGAGAAGTGCCGCGCGGACCCACAACAAGATAAACAATAAACCTCCAGTCGCACGTGCCAGACACAGGGCCTTCCCAAGCATAGCACCTAAACGTATCGTACAACGGGAGACATCTAAAGCACCATCTTTACCTCCTAAACGCCGTACACAAGCCTTACAATTTGCATTTGATGCAGATACTGCATCAGACTCATCCTCATATCGTCTTGCAGATCCTGAAAATCAAACTGATAAGAACATAATCGAAATACCACCCAAAAATCCTCCCGATGACCAGGGCACTAACCAATCGGGATATTGGTGGGACCACGAAAATGAGGAAATAAACGCACCAACTCCCGCTCAATCTCCACAATCACACAGTATTGTCAATTCAGAGAGTGATGCCGACGATGAAATTTCACATCCTCATAGATCATCCATTACTTTTAAACACCCCGTTGGTCGGTCAACACCTCTGACGTCAATAGATAGCAGCGAGGATGAACGGATCTCTATAACACAAAATAGAAAAGGGCTCTCCACTATACCTGAAAGTCCCAATGACACAGATACTGAGACGGAAGACGACGAACCTCTAGGAGTAAGACAAAGACAACACCAGTTAGCATCAGAAACCATACCATCAGAACTATACTACCCTAATATCGAAAATCGTAGATCTCATTTGAAAAAAGATATTACTAACGAAAATTTAACGTATCATCGGGACAATTATCTCCATTCCATATCAGCCGATTGTGAACTAACGTCAATCGTATCTAGACTAGTTATAGAAACAGATAAAATCGATCCAATCGATCTCAAATTTCAGAAACCTAAACCCAATCAAGTTTTAATCACTACCAATGGTAAATATGAAACACTCAGTGCAGTATTAAAACGTAAACACTTCGACACCCTTTCCATTCAAGATCTCAAAAATGTTTTATCAACAGTTAAAGATATCATTGACACTCATGAAATCAAATCATTGAGAATATCGAAATTCGACGACTTATTAGATCAATTCAACTCCTCGACTATCACTGAAATCTTACACGAATGTCTTGACGAGTGTGAATGTACAATTACTATGTGCCGAGGTAACGTAATTATCCCAGCTGAAGACATCAGACGCGAAATAATTAGCGAATATCACGATAGTTTGATTGGTGGTCATAAAGGCATAACAAAAACATACCGACGTATTCGTGAACAGTTTTATTGGCCCAATTTAAAAATGGTATAGCTGAATATATACGTTTCTATAAAAGTTGTCAAGAACAAAAGCTAGTTCGCATAAAGACACGAGAACCCATGATAATAACATACACACCGTCGGAACCTTTCGATAAAATTTCCATAGACACAGTAGGACCTTTTAATACAACACCCTCAGGTAACAGGCACGTGCTCACAGTCCAAGATAACCCCACGAAATATTGTATAGCAGTCCCTATTCCCGATTTAAAAGCAGAAACCATCGCTGACGCTCTTGTTCGAAATGTTATCATTCAATTTGGGGCACCTCGCATAATTCTCAGTGACCGATATAAAACCTTCGTTGGAAAGGTCTTACGTTATTTAGCCAAGATCTTCAAAATTAAACAAGTAACCACCTCAGGTTACCACACACAAAAAAATGACTCTCTCGAAAGAACACATATAGTACTAACAGAATTTATTAAGCATTATGTCGACAAATATGACGATTGGGATAAATTAGTTCCTTTTGCCATGTTCTCATATAATACTTCTATCCATGAATCCACCAAGTTTACACCATTCGAACTTATTTATGGGAAGACAGCCCGCATTCCCAGTTCCTTCCCTTCTATTGAAGAAACAGAGACCTACGGCAGCTACCTGCATGATCTCATGAACCGTATGGATGACATGCGACAACTAGCCGCCACCAACCTAAATGGGTCAAAACACGGATCCAAACAATATTATGACAGGAAATTGAAACCTCTCACTCTACAACCAGGAGATAAGGCATATGTTATCAAAGAAGCCCGTAAAGGAAAATTTGATAAACATTGCAAAGGACCTTATACATTCATGGAAATTTTTGATAACCATAACGCTATCTTACAATATAACGACCGTGAACGGATACTAAAACACCTTGATAAACTTAAACCATGCTATGAATATTCCACCGATTAACCACAATACCATTTCATCATGCCTCCATTAAAGAATTATGCATTACAATAACCATCGTTCATAATCAATAATTATAAATCGCACACCTATTGGGAACGTATGTGAATATGATATTCCTTTAAACAAACCATATTGCGTAGACATTTTCAATGTATTAAACGCAACGCATTAACAAGGTATTATACAGAACAACTCGCATGCTATTGGCCTTATACTAATTCCCATTTAGTTTGAAGATTTCTATACTAACGACGTACTACCTGGTGGTAATGGATTCAAAGCGAACCCTTTTAACGAAAGAGAGAGAAAACAAGAAGATGCATATACGTCTAACTTTTACCATTCTTTTGGTTAATTGTTCACAATGGGGAACCTCATACATCTTACCATCATACTACTCATGGGATGCGCTACGACCTCCGCCAGCAATCCTAATCTTTATTACCAATCTCAAACACTTGGAGTCAACGCAGGCCTATACTATGAACCAATGCATCAAGTACGCCTCACTCACGCTGATTGGAAATTGGTCACCTATATAAATATAAGTGGATATGGAAGTTTAGGGCCCACCTTCGAACAAATCGACACCATAATAACAGAAGTGAAGACAGAATGTGTACGCATCATGTCAATCAACGATTGCGGACACGTGTTTCGAGGAGAAGACCATAGAGCCAGGGAGAGACAGATCAAGGGATTATTAGACCAGATATACTCTTCCACCTATTCAAGTAGTAGATACTTGAAAGAACTATCAAGAAAACGCAGCGCTCCATTTGGATTCATCGGATCTCTCAGTAAAAGCTTATTTGGAACACTCACTCAAGATGATGCTGAATACTATAATCAACAAATAGACAAAGTTTTTGGTGATCAAAGTAAAATGATCTCTGTATTAAATAATCAAACTCATTTAACACAATCTGACCTGTGTGACCTTCATATTGAAATGAGGATATTGCATGAAGAATAAAAGTATACACGGAAATTCATGATCAATGTCCTTAACGCATACAATAGATCCAAAACTCCGAACATATGCGTTACACAAAAGAAAAGCAAAAGCGTTACACGATAGAATAAAATTTATGCAAGATTCATGCATCAGTGGTCTCAGATACCTATTCGAGACCATAAATTTCGCACGGTTGGGCTACCTGCACCCCGAAATACTTGGACCAAAAAGCCTGGACCTTGCTGTTAGAACCTTTATGAACGACAACAAACAATTTACCTTCCCATTAACAATGGACGAATTAAAATCTGGTAATTTGCGTCATATAGGAAAAGTAGACATTGCGTCCATCCAAGGAAAATGAATAATGGTAATTAATGGATCCAGAAACTTTCGATCTCTACAGATTACATCTCTATCCTACGCCTCGATTATTAGGCGAGAATACCTCTGGATCCGCCCACATCAACCCAAGAGCGGAATTCCTCATAATGTCAAAGAATCACGAGAGATATTCATTCATCAAAGCAATAGATATTCCAAAGTGTCACGAGCTCGATTCTTTCCATATTTGTCCAGCGATCCTTCCCCTCTCTGAAACAGCCATACAAACGATTTGTGAAATATCATTGATAACATGCAGCACTCAAAACCCTCATCAAGATTGCGATATTCGAATCAGCACTCTCCATACTCCCTATTGTACTCAACTCGAGCATGGAAGAAAATGGCTCTACTCATTACCAAATGAGGAAAATGTGAAATTGTACGGCGACAACGGCTATACCGACTCGATAAGATTATCAAAGGTTGGGACAATAGCAATAAAATCTGGGTGTTCAATACGCACATCACACGCACTCATTACGGGCCATAAAGAATACGAAACCCGCGTATATAATGAATATACGCCCTCGTTCAATCTAAACATTTCAAAACTGTTACCTGGAATAGACCCACTACAGAACGCCCAGGCCATAAAAGAAAACCCTCGTATAACGATTGGGGCCAATATACCTGGCGCTCTCGTTTATGACTCTACCCTAGAAGAATTGGAACAACAATTGAACGAAATCGCCTGCCATCATCGCGACAAACAGGAACATCAAACATTATTCTTGGAAGCATTTCTCGGCGAAATCATTCTAGGCATAGGACTCATCATTCTCGCCTTGAAAACCCAGATATCCATCGCCATGCTCATGCTTTGTGGTCTCTGCCGAAAATCTAATAAGGACCCAGCTCGCACAGTGGAATTGAACACCTATCGATCAGGATCTGAAGCCATCTTCGACGAACGGACGATCCAACCAGGAGAAATAACCTTCCATTTCGACAACGAGACCAACGGAGTAAATCAATCATCTACTGCAGCGAACGAAAAACAGAACAATACAGGATCCATCCAGCCGGAGAAGATTTACGACACGCCCAGAGCAGCCAGACGCGTGGTTGAATCCGAAATATCCTAACTGTAATTTTGATTCGGTAATCGATAATAATGAATTCTCTTTTTCTTTTTTTTTAGCCTAATAAGTATAAGAATCTTAAATTAAATATTAATTTTAAGCCAATAATCAATAGTAATTTCCTTCTTTTTATTTTTGTTTTTTTTTATCCCCTTTTGGTTAATAATTACAGGAACCTCAGATTAACAATTAATGAAAATTTTGAATTTAATAATTAAAAGAATCTTGAAGTTAATAACTAATAGTAAAAATTTTTGATATTTAGAGGAATTTTAGGATAAAAGTAAATAATAAATTTTTTCTTATATAAATTAACTAATAGGGAAAAGGGAAGATAAAATTTAATCCAACACAATTACTTCACGTTTGAATCAAAATCTTTTTTTTTTTGTATTTATTTAAACAGTAGAAAGACGAAAGAAAGAGAAACGGAAAAATTACAATTATTTTGAAACATAATAATTTAAAGAAAATATCATTACAATTTTTTTAAGTACTATGATAAAATGCATAAATGTTTAAAGGATTTTGATAGACCGGGTGGAACCAGTCCTCCACGGGGTGGACTTTGCTCCATCGTCCTTCCTGGAGCCAACGAATCCCCAGGAAATCGAATGTGACGATTTCGTCACCCCGCGGATCACCGATCTCATCTTGGAAATGATCGTTGTATGATCTTAAGTGGTACTTCTCCTGGCGCCGATTACGGATCTTCCAAAACGGCACGTGACCATCAATCTCCAATCCACGGACGCCAGGCTAGAAAAAGAAAGGTGCAGACAATAAATAGGGGTAGCAATGGATAATTAACGAATGCATGAACAACCACATATATACTGTTAGGTCCTGAGTGACCTTCCTTTCCTATCTACAATAATTATTACCTAACCAAAATAGCATTATTGAAATTCTTTTTTTCTTTGATTATTCATTTTTATCTCACACCGATTATCGGATTATTTTTCTCATTTTTGTCTCGCACTGTAGCCGCGCACTTGCGTACTCGCTACAAGCGTGGGAAACCATTTAAAAAGATCACAAAACCATTAGGCTGCAGAATATGAACCTATAAGAATGATCATTCAACGTAATAAATATTTAAACATTAAGAATAAATATTGTATCTCAACTCCAACCGTTAAACTCTGTCGGGATAATCATCAACTCATATTTCTGCGGTGCACAATATTAAGAGCCCGAGATTCTTCTTGAATTCATTTATCTCAGCGTGAGAAATCATAAACTGTCAACTCAGCTTTTGAGAACAAAATCGGAAACTACTTAGAAGCCAACCCCACTATTTGGACCTTCTGTCCAATAGTGAATTCTTTCAGACAAATTAAAATGGCTTGAATGAATTAAGCCAATCTGAATCAGTCCGCACGGACCCAAAAATGCTGACGCAAATCTTATGCAGCGAGGAAACAAATAGAGCTTCTTTCTGATTTTCCACCCACTTCTATGCCAACGAGCAGACGTAAAACAGCTCCAAGCATTGCAAGTAAAATCATTTCAATCATCTTTCCAATCTTTTGAGAACTGCTCTAGAAGTAAAGCTCACGTTATTTTATCAATTCAAACTCGCCAACGCGATCGGTATAATTCCAGTTCGCTAAGGTTATTATCACCTAACCACAGTTAACGCGTTCGCACTCAAAGAATCAATTCAACTCGACAACTAATAATCAAAGGTTGCGAGATCTCTAAATTGCGAACCAACATTGTGAATAAGTGTATAAATGGTTATATTGATATTATTGTGAGTGAGATAATAAACAACCAAATAAGTGTTATTCTATAAACTATTGGTGAGTTCATTCATAAACACCCGTTCATTCCTTCAACCTTCAACCGCGGGTCGCGGCATAACAAGCAACGATCCCAATACCATTTCGGACTTTACTCAAAATTAATTGGTATAAATAACTGTGTTTTTCCATCTCGTACCTAATATTTGGAGCAACCCAACCAACTCAACTGAGTCTACAACTAGGACGTAACAATACATACATAATGGTAATTTAAGATGGCCGTGACCAACCAGTGAAAATGTTTCAAATAATCGACGAGGTGAACCACTTCCTCGTGGCTAAACATCCCTACATATATCCATTCTGCTCCACAATTCGCCACTCGGCGAAGTAGGCCCACAACAAACATCGCCATGTGGAGGAAAAACTGGAAACACGGGACCTGCAAAAAACCAATAAAACATACCATATATAATTGCAAGGAAACATCGGCTTTCATAGCTCGCAGGAAAGCGTCTCCACCCATCAACATAGCAAAAAAAAAGGGGAAAACCTATAAAAATCAAGCAAAAACTGAAAGGACTACCCATTACGTATGTACGAGGATCACCAACAAATTGGGACCCAGAGAACTACTACTACCGCCACTCCGTACAAAACCCCCCTGGAGAAACTGATATAATCAATGCAGCAATACTTACCTGTTTTCTTTTCTGTTTCTTCGTCTTTCCTTCGAAAATGAACATAGGAAACTTTCACCAATAAATGTATTTCAAATATCTGAAAATTTCAGTAATTCCATTAAGTACACTTTACAATGCTACACTGACACTCTAAAATTAAAGCAGTATAGTTATAAAAACCATAGATGAATTTTAAATATTAGATATAGATTCTAGGTAAACGTCAACGTTTGGAATTTCCAGGAATTCACTGTTGACATCAAACGTTTAGCTAAACCAATAATCTTTTCAGCAACGTCTCAAACCTATTGTTTTACAACGTTATCTATCAAATAAAGCTCATGTTCCGCAAATGGATGGGCGTTGAGAGTGGATTACGTGGAAAAATCTAAGCCATAATCTAATAAGGTAGATTTAGAGAAATGTAATTAAAACTATCAAAATTAATTTTTAATTGTTTGAAAACAAAACCATCGAGGACGATGACTAATCTAGGTGGGGAGGTGTCACGTGAACCTTATTAAAATTCTTACCAAAATTTCCCAACAAATCTTCTCAAAAGGAAATACCATAAAAAGTTAAAACATACGCCTCGATGCAATCAGAAAGTAAAAGCAAACCTATGTACGTGTATTATCACGTATCGCGCTGTACCCTTACATTCCTAGTTTTACGACTTTTCTACGAAAGCCTATGTGAAAACGGTCGTAAAACCCAGGAAATGCACCGCGATGAAAATGAATGGGCCCTCACTCGCCTTCCACATGGCAGATGCACCCAAAATTTATGTCACCTCTTGATAAAGCCGCCCCGCCCTTACCTCTTTTTCTGGCTGAATCGTGTCTATAAAAACCCTCGACACGATATCACAACCGTCCCATTTCCAGAATTCAGTCGAACGAGTGAGGTCCGTGGAAGTTTCTACTCGAGAACTTCAGTGAAAGTCAGTGAGTTTAGATCCGCGTTTTTAATGCAAGTACATTGGTCTGCACTCGTAGTATCAAATTGATCACGAGTTATTTAATTAAGTCAAATCAATTAAAGTTACATTTTTCATATTATGAATAAATACTGATAACGCACTCTCGGGTTTTCTATAGAAAAGTGTAGAGCCGTAATTTGCTATTTTAACGAAAACGCGAAGTGTCAAATCCAAGAAACGACGACACCTCTCCAAAACATCGTAATTGGTAAACAATTAATGTAACCATTGTAATCTATTTTAAAGTGTTTTCAATACACGCATGGAATCTATCCCTGTCTATTGCTAATTATTTTTCTAGAAGAAAGACAAGATCTCTCGAGATCTTAAAGTGAAACAAATCTACCTGCTCCTTTTCTATCCCCTATCCCTAATTGCCACGCGGGGTGTCAACCGACAAAAGGGTCGAGTATTACGTACAAACCGCTCGGTACGTGATTCCTCAATAAAAGGCGTCCAACCCCGGACGTCACATATTCACTACAGCTTTTCTCACTTAAATGAACCTTGGTAGATCTACGTATTGTTACGACCTGGCTGTAAACCCGATTGCTTCCTAAGAGCGTTTGGGTTTGGCACATCTACCGAATGTGAGAGATTGGAATTGTAGTAAGAATCGATTTGTAGAATTGTAGATTAATTGCACTTGGTGAAGAAGATTCTCACGTTCCGGTGGATATAACAGTCAGATATAAAAATTAGATTTAGAATTAAGTTCGAATAGGTAGAAGGATCGTTGCTTGTAACTGCGACTCGCAGCTGAAGCGTCGGCGAAGGATAGGTGATCAGGGTGAATCAGAGAATTGAAGTTGAATAGATACTGTAGAACGAGACACTTCACAATTGTTGATATCGATGTCGATTCCTTTATTGATTCCTCTGATTTATAATTATTTATATGATTTGTAATTTGTAATATAGAAGTAGCGAATCTGACTTTGAGCACGAGTTCGTGTCTAATAAGTATTTATAATGAGAGTGTCTAAACGGGTCTCTGTCTTTCTGTGTCTAAATAATATCTAAGGCGTACTTCTGTGTCTAAACTTAATCGAGCTGTCTGCGTGACTTATCAGAGAGAATACACTTAATAACTTCTGTGTCTATACAACTAAACTGAGTTCCAGAGCCAATGAGTCGTTTATATATTCGTGGTTCCTACTCCGTGCGGACTGGTTCTGATTGGTCTTTTATTATTTATTAATGTTTCGATTTGTTGCTTGGAAGTTTGATGGCCCGCCATTGGACAGAAGGTCCGATGGTGGGTGACTTCTTAGTTGACAAAATTTATTGCTGAGTTGGCGATTTCAGGTTATTGACTCTAAAGTTTGGTTCTCGATGCTCGATATTGTGAAATACATTTGAAATATTATTTTATACAATATAGTCTTACATGCTGAATGGCAATTCTTAAGTTTATGCGAATGGTTCTTAATATTAACTTAATTGTTTAATGGTCATATTCCGCAACGCAGCATAACGGTGGAGAATTTGAGTTGAATGTTCGCGGTTTGGCGATCGCGCTTGCGCGTGCAGCCATTGCGAAAGAAAAAGGTTAATGAACGTTTCTAATGCGTCAGCATGTGTGATCGTGGTCGATGAGAATGAGTGACGTCGGTAACGCGAAAACGTATAGCGGAGAGGTCGCTCAAGACCTAACAGTATGTTGAGAATCCTCCTCGTAGTGTGATGTATTTATTAATGTTCACAATCAAGTTCACGATTGCAATCATAGTCCACCCAGAATCACGTTCCTCAAATTCTTCGACTTGCGTCAATAGATAGTCATTCACATGTTGAGCATACCATTTCTCAATATCTATTGATGGAAGAATGGCCTCATTTGATGTATTGAAATATTTTGTTTCTTCAATCGTTTCGCAGTCTTTCACATTCTCGAATTTCCAGGCCAATATAACATTTACTTTGATATTTGTTGGGATTTCTTCAATCTTTCTAATGAAAATCGTTTTTGCATGTGATAAAAATTCACGTAAATCAATGTGGTGAAGATTCGTGATGACTGCAGTTCTCATTCGTGTACTAAATGCTGATTGTAATTCATCCCATTGAACGTTTGCATTATCGGCAATTTGAACATTACCTCCAATTATATTCCTGCTTTTTTCTTGTTTGAATTTTCGTTTGGCTGCTTCATTGAATTTGGCTGTGAGTGAGCGAAGATGGTAATTCACTGTTTGTATTTGAGTTTTTTCACCAACTCTTAGATTTCGCGTTCACAATATTCTCGTTAAACATTTAATATTTTCAGCGCCAATTTTCCACCATTTAGCAATCTGATGGTCAGGTTCAGAGTCAATATTAATTGATGAACATATTCTGTAGGCATCTTCCATTGATTTGATTAGGGATGCATACCGTTTTTTACACTCTTCAGCATGGTCACACGCCTGCTGCGGTTGATTCTGATGCTGGTTTCCGCCACACATCTTCACTAAAACTTTCTTGAAGTTCCACACGTCAATTTACTTTGATCATTCCCGACTATAATGAACATCGATGTGGAGAATCCACCTATTTATACGGTGAGAAGAAGATGTATGAAGAAGGTGTATGAATAAGATGTATGAGTAAGACGGTTCACATATCCAGCAGAACGAATACGATCCAAGAAGTTCCAACGATTTTTTCTTATGACGATGATGTATAAACAAAACATAAATTTCTAGGGAAGATAAAGAAGTTTCAAAGGTGCTTTTGCCTGCCACAATCATGCTATATAAATAAACATGAATTTCTATGAAAGAATAAGAAGTTGTCACGGTGTTCTCCACGGAGAGGGGGGAGTATTATAAAGGTGCGAAAATATGTTTTAAATTCATTCTGTATCTGAAGACTAGCTGAGATACACCGCTCTTACCTACGAAAGAGCAGCAATATCCAGAGACTAACAAATTGTAGAACTACCAATCAACAGTCAGGATTGCAGAGAAACTGTACTTTCATTCAACATGACTTCCAACCAAGAGAACAAACTACCACAAGAAGAATCCATACAGCAGAGTGATAGTGCGACTCTCGATAAATACAATGAAGTCTGTCGAGTGAAGAATTTTTACCTACAAAACAATTTGATAAGCTAGACATCATGTAGTGACTGAAATTGAAAAAGTGAAAACTAAGTTTGGGGAGAACATTGTTGTGACATTATGTTATAACCTCGAAGAATTCACTGTCTTTCTACCAAAAAGAATTGCGAAATATGTGTTGGAGACTCCGCAGCTATATAAATCGTTGGCTCAAGAGCGGCCTGGAAAAAATCTTATCCTGAATTATATTGGTGGGGTGTATAAAAGATGTGAGTTTTTGTGGTTGGAAATGCAATAGAACTATGTATAATATTTTTTTCAAACAATATAAATTTCGTACTTGTGAAATAATATTTTCGAATTGCAATAAAAAAAACACAAGCGTGTGTACGGAGTACACATGTCAGAAGTGAAACTTCTTCCGCAAACTCAATTTAAAATTGATTAATTAATAGTTAATAGATGTCAAAGACTAAAGAGGCGATAAAAAGTGAAATATTTTCGGTACATAAATAATTTGTGCATAGTATTGAAATGATTTAAATGAGAAAAATTTACATAAATTATGAGTAACATATTCTTTTAATTTATGTCTTCGATATTAACAACATTATCTGATGGTATTTGTAGTGGTATGGTTGTCACTAAAGCCTTATGGTAACTAAAATATGAAACATAAGTTCTTGTTTCAATATTTTCCAAATATTGTGTAAAAATAGCATCTATTGTGGTTCCAGATTTAGTTGTCGACATGTTAGGATTATTATTTAATTGTGTTTGAGATTTTTGCTTTATGTTTGATGGGATGAGATGCCGGAAGATGTTGCACACGAGGTTGAGTAAATTATGCGTGGTTTATGAATTAAATATGTAATATTTAATTTATTGTCAATTAGTGCACATTTACAATGATTGTTAATTTTGTACGTGATCAAGTAACATGCTAAAAGAGTTTGAGATGCGTTGCTATTGTATGGTTTGAGATGTAGAACAGGAATTAGTCCACGAGATTCTATTAATACACGTGGATTGCCGGTGTACCTTTTGATGGGATTTTAAAACCACTTTGCGTAGCACAAGTGGCCAACAAATAATTATATTAATTATTCGTTGAGTGTGAGTAAATACCCGGTGAGAATGAGAGTGCGTTGAACTAATTATTTATGCATAAAGCACATTGTGATGAGTTGAAAGCGAATTGAATGTGAGAACACGAGGTGTATCACGCGAGACCATATTCGTAAGTGCCTTGAATTTGCATTATCTCGTGTAAGTGCCGAAAACTACGGGGTCCACATTCACGGACGCCGGCAGTTTGGCCGACACAATTGTGTTGGTGCGTATGTGTGAGCATCCAGTGTGGACGACAAGCGTGTGTGAGTGGATACGTGTGAGCACCCGGTAAGTGCTGCACATAAGTGTAGTGGCCGAATTTATGATGATCTTTCCCAAACAAATTGCTAATTCAATTTTTCATGTAAAAAGAGGATTAATGGTGTCGAATCGTCAGATGCAAAGTTAACATTAAAATCATCACCTAAAATGAGAGGTATTTTATCATAATCTGTATTAAGAAGAGCAGCACCTCCATGGCTGTATGCAAGTAACTGGTGATGAAGAAAAAGAATAATATCGTCGAGCTTTTGATTGACATATATATAAACTGCAACGAAGATAATTTTTTTTCTATCAAGAGCTTGACACTCAGGAATACAAGTATCACCAGTTACTGTTACCGCCAATTGCTGTGATGGTGATTGCATTGCTGTCGTTTGAATATTTGGCGTGACAATATTAAACGTATTTTCATTCTAGTTTGAGTAAATTCCCACTCCTCCTGCTCGAACATTTGGTCGTTTGAATTTCACTATACAGTTGAAATTAGGTACACTTATATCTTCGGAATTCATCTTGTAGCTCCGCAGCTGTTTTTCGGATATTCTTCTGAGCTCTATACTCACGACTACATTCTGCTGGTGTTTTAGCCGAGATGTTCACAGCTATTGTTGCCTTCAGTGTTACGGTTTCTCGTACTATTATATTTGGCATTGTAGAATCTGAAAATAAAATAAAATTAGAAATTTTCGAATACATGATTTTTAAAAGTATAATATATTATACATAAAAGTATGTATAATATATTTCATTATTGTTTAATTAAAAATTCAAAAAGAAAGTTTATAAATATTTTTTTTTTGATTTACTACATATAGGTTATGTTATATAGTAATTTCACAATTATATCCATTTATTTAAACACAAAACTGAAATAAAAATATTTTATGATTTCATTTTTTTTCATTTTTAATTACAAAAAGAAAGTTTGGTAATAATAAAAATATATAATGAATTGAATTAATGTCAGACAACAGTGATCTAATAATGTTAAATATGAATAAGAAAAGGAATAAATAGAGTATTGCTTACTGCGAACAACTGCTTAATATACGACGATTTGTTAATAATTGTAAATGAACAATAGATATATCACTAGTCACTATAAAAATATTCGAAAAAAAAGTGTTACCGAAACGATATAAGAACATGTGACTTGACACGAGGTTATAGAATAATATTCCAGAGCGGTATCCCTACTTTCTAAAATACAACGCATGCGCACACGTCCTCAAGAACAAATATAGCACAAAGAGGAGAAAATTACATTTCTATAGTGTAAAAGTATAGTATACCAGAACTAGTTCTAACTCAATTCAGTCGGTAACTCGCCGAATTCCTACTTTATCGACCGCCGGGGTGGTTCCGGTCCATGCTAAATGTACCGACTGATAGAGCTTACCACATTTTACCGACAGACGGGGAGGGGGGGGGGGGGGGATATCAAACGATCGTCAATATCGACTGATGAAAAATTTTTGTTATCATACTATAGTACGAATGATTTTACAGATTTGGCATCGATCACATTTTTTCGTATCATTATTATGAGATCTTCTTTTGTTTAGTTGTTATGTTCCCAACCACCAGCTGCTAGCACCCAATAGCAGTTTCACCTCCCCACCACAACGCATTGTCCAATGAACACGATTCAGTGACCGTTATTTTTTAGATAGACTGCGCAATAGATTTATGAACAATGGTATAGTTAGACTTGGGGTCACACTATAAGAAGCCGCAATTTTTCATGCAAGCTATTCAGTATTGATTTTTCACTTTGGAGAATATATACGAAAGCATTATGGATATTCCGAACTCATACAACATCGAAGAGCAACGACTATTGAAGTCGTATCCACCACACACTGTAAATTATGAAGATGTAATTAACAAACATATAGATGGTACAATTTCAAAAGAGGTGTTGGACTTCACCAAGGATGTGATCGATTTTCATGACAATGTACGGAGAATTCAACGTCTACGACAACGTATGGAAGATAATGGTGAACGGCATGCAGTTTGTTCAAAGTGCCAATGTATGTGATAGTTTTGATGTGATGGAAAAAATGACCACTTATATCTGACAAATATGGATGAGCTAATGATGACCCTCTTCGACATCAACCGTGTACTGGAAAGCGAAGAGCAGTTTTTGGATGTTATTCTTTATGATGATGGTGTTCAAGCTATTGCAGAAACTGCCACCAAAATTAACGGATGTTGCATACCAGAAAATCTCAAAAACATTGATGTTGAACAAAATGCATTCTCTACCGCTCAAGATCTTGTGCATATCATGGTTAATGAATCAAATAGTTTGATCATACTTATGGAACAATTGAAACAATTTATAAACGATAGAAAAGATAAAAAGGTTGAATAAAAAATATTATAGTTTCATATATATATCAATGTTTTATATTTTTTAATCCTCTCACATATAGATTAAATCTATTACATAATACGGGTTCAATAATCTTGCTTATTCTTATAATTCTTAATTGAAATCGTTCTCGATCGCGAGCTGCTTGTTCCTATGGACCTCGTCGTGCTTCTCTGTATGCATAATTCCACACATACATTACATGAATCTCCGATGTAGATTTGAATTGAACAGGTATTTTTCACACTAATTTTCGTACAGAATCACTGATAGGCTTATATTCAACAATACGATCATGCAAGATCAAACAATAAGCGGAAGTTTGAGCGGGGAATTGATTAGAAGACTCGAACTCAATCCTCACGTCTACAGGTCCAGATTTTATATTCTCATTTTGCTTAGAACAATTAATGACTATGAGTGGTGCTTATCTTACGAATTTACTCTTTGTTAGAATGGGATCTGCATGTTTTCCATGGTAGGACTCTTGAAAATTCGTATACATATCATATAATGCAGCGTATTGATTGCGATTAGAATCAATATTCAGATTTCCATATGGGTAAGATTGTGAATTTAGGGAAATTTTAACGTCCCTCAAACTACAGTGATCAGAATGGCTGCTATCCTTAGTCGCAATGTTCTTTCGTCCAGTTTGTGAGCCGAGAATGATGAAGCGCGGTTTCTCCAATTGTGTCGTAGTCTTCACGACCCAAACATTCTTCGTTGATGCAGGCAGCAGTGGGCACTCATACAATTCCCAGGCGCGAAAACTCAATGTGATAGATGGATCCTTGGCAATATAATGCAATAGTTGAATTTTTTGTGTATCCGACACTTTGATGTACGGTATTAACCATTCAATCTTTTGAATGTTGAGTACAATATTTTCAGCTATTGTTTGATGGATAGCATTCAAATCAGTATTCACTCTTGTGAGAATCAATTCATGTTTCGCATTCACAATAATTTTTTGATAATCTTCAGTGAATCCTAAGAGTAAATTAAGTGGGATAGAGATATCATAGTAGCCATTGTCGTTGATTATCTTGAAATTATCCTCTTGCATCCATCCAGCATTTTCCAACAGATGACTTTGCTCGGATCGAAGTGAATCAGATCCTTTCATTAAGGTTGTCAAACCCACATTTTTACATCGATCAATTTCAACGGCATTCAATTCATAACGAATCTCCTCAAACAGATGACATATAGCCATGTTCACTAATGATGTTGTTGTAACTGCGGAAAGATTATTGTCATTTTTCGTTAATCTTCCACAAATGTGTAATAAACTTTTGCTAGGTAATGAACACAAGTCCTGATGTTGCACTACAATGCGTATTTCATCACTATTGTTGAATGTTGCCGATGCGAATGGTTGATGTGCATGAACCTCATAATGTGCAATAGATCCATCAAATATAATAGCTTTGTGTATTGCTAAGATTTTTTCCATGGTATTAAACATACAAAACAAAAACAGTAGAATTTTATTGTCCTCCACGTAGTTTCAGACCGAGACTTTTGAGCAGTAGAATGTTCTGATGTGTTAGCGGGCCGCTTGGTATACGACGACTGATGAGTTTTCGGCATGTCCTACCACTTTTATAACCACCACCATAAACTGTAGATGCTTGCGTCACTGTTTATTTATTCATACATGATCTAAACATTCATAGAGACATATCGCTTCAAAACTACTTGAACAGCAGTCATATATTGAACATCATTTGCAAGTTATAAAAGATTTCAATATTTAATATTCAAGGTAAGATACATATTTTAACATCTCAATTAAAGGAATTGTAACGTGAACTAGTGTTAGGTCCTGAGCGACCTCTCTGTTTATTTATAATAACCCCTTCCTTAAAACCAAGATCATTAGGTTTTTAATACATCTAGGTCCCCATTACAATTTAGCCACGCAGCATATTTTTTTTCCCCTCTTTTCCTCCCACTGTTGCCGCGCTCGCGCGCAGTGCAACAATCGTGAGAAACGAGTCAATGAATAAATACCATTACGTTGCAGAATATGAACCTGTTGAGATAATCATTCAAAGAGAAGAAATGTTTAAACAATAGGAATAAAATATTATATCGTTAATTTAACCGTCGAAACTAGAAACATCATTGCGCCATCATAATTTCATATCTTCTATAAAATGTAACATGACACGTATGAGACACTTCTCAGATTCACTCACATTAGCGTGAAAAAAACTGAATCGCTGATTCAGCTTTTCAGACTAGAGTTGAGACTCAACCCCACCATTGGACCTTCTGTCCAATGATGGACAGTTTAAATAATTAACGGCGAATCAAAACGGCTAGAATAAATTCAGCCAATTAGAATAAGTCCGCACGGACCCAAATTGCTGACGCGAATTTTCCGTAGCTCTTAAATACCGAGCTCTCGCTCTTCCAACTTCACTTCTATGCCGACGAGCAGACTATAACGTCTTCCACGCATAAATAAAATCTACATAAAAACATCCAAAGCATTTTTCAAAGCTGCTCTAGAAGTCAGTTAATAACGATTAAAATCTTTATCGAACGTTCTCATACGCGTTGAGCGTGAGATAAAATATTAGTGAATTATTAATTTCTGTTGTAATAATCTCCGCGTGATCTTCGACGAATTTATAAAACCATTAACCAATCATAGTGAAACCATTAACCAATCATTGTGAAACCGTGCCATAAATATTTACATTATGATTTCTAGTGAATAATAAATAAATCAGCGATAATTGTGACTTTTAGTGAATAATTAATAAACGAGTGATAATCTTAACTAAAAGAACCTTCCATATCGTTGAAATCATTAATCCAATTCCTTCTTGCTTCAACCGCGGGTCGCGGCATAGCAAACAACGATCCCAATTCCAATTCGGACTATTCTCTAAATTCAATTAGAATAAATAACTGTTTTCATCATTTCCCGAGTAACATTTGGCAATCCAGCTGAATAAGTAACATCGACACTCAGGACGTAACACTAGATATACATTTTAACAATTATTTCCCAGCATCAAAATGAATTCCAACAAATGTAATGATGAACTCAATGAAAGTTATTCACAAAATAGTGTGACAGTATGAAAAAGTCACCTGTCTATAAAGAAGAAGAATATGGGTACAATTTGGTTATCCCAATGGAGTTCTTCGTTGGCTTAGGTTGTTTGAGACAAAATAATACTACTTTTGAATGGCCATTAATTCCCGGGCTTGCGCCCGAGTGACATCTACTGTTGCAGGTACATCAGCGCCGCCGCAGTCGACAAAAAACCAATAGAAGGGGGAAAATTCGAATGATAAGGGCGATTCATGGGCCATTCGTGGACCATTCGTGGCAGACATTCATTGTATGGAGTACCTTGTAGACACTTACTTGCATCCGAGCATTCATTCGATTGTACGGAAATACCTGGGATGGAACGCTACATTCGACACTCGAGTCCATAACTCAGTATATTACATCACGGTACATTCCAAATATTCTTGCTACAAGGAGACGAGGACGTATAGTTCGGGACACCTCGTCAGTGCACTACACGGGAGTTTCGCTATTATATTCGGTGAACCGAATTTGCCATTTTTCCGAAAGAAGATCAAGTTCGCTCGTGCCACTAGTTGTTCTCACCGGTCAACGGGCAAATTGACCACGATGATTCTATTCTGCGCTAGGAAACTGCGACGACAGCGAACAGAAAACCTCACTGGTGAAGTTTCTCCCCGACGGTTGAATCAAAATCTTCACTCTTTCATTATAGTGTTGATCCCAGCAAATAATTACCTCGTGGCACTATAAACCACGGATCTGTAATTTCCAGTAATAAACTTCGACGCGCATAAGACTCGCATATAATTTCATTTGGAAAACTATTTTTGTTTCATTTTCCGCGAGCGCGTACAATACTCAACTTTGAATTGTTAACTTTTTCTCAAACTTTGACTGTTAAATAAAATCTCAAGTGTTTTGTTATCATAACTGCTTGTGTGTGCAACCACTCGTCTTTCACCTGTGCACCGCCTACTTCCCAGCTGCATTCACCTCTTTTGCTTGGCTCGCTTTTTCCATCACAGCACCTGCAAGGACAACAGAGAGATTTCCGACCAGAGGAACCTCGAGGAAGCCAGGAAGGTAACAGAATTATGGAGTATCTCGTCTTCTACTTCCTTCTTTTCGTACTTGTGAGTATTAATACACCACAAGAACATTTATTTACAAGCTTCATGCTCTGCTTAAGCTTTCAATGGGTAGCTAGGGTTTACTATAGCATGTTCCCTTTAATAAAACAAATAAAATTCGTTCGAGACATTACCGACTTCGAGCCCATGCCTCCGCCTGATCACCGTAGGATAGGACTCGCTAGGAATGGTCACCTCCGGAACCCACGACGGAATTAAATATCTAAATCTCGACATAAATTTTTATTTTATTTATTTAAATTATAATTCTTGACGCTGGATAACGGACCCTATCACGACTGCTTGCCGAAGGGCAGTCGTTACAAGTATTTTATATTTCTATCAGAGACGCGTAACTCATTAATTTGCCTCACCTTTGATACTAAAATATCAACAAAGGCTTCTGCGGATGAGTCCCTCGGGACACACGCCGTGAGATAGTCGCGGATGCTCATGAGGAGCTGTGGCAAAACCCGGGGCTATTTGGTGTTCCTCCAGCTCACCAAATAGGCCCAGAATGACATATAAAAGGAGGAGTGGCGCCCAATTGGATTTGTATTCCACCACGGCAGTAATACGGGGTCACTTCAAGAAGTAGGACACGGGACTGCATTGGGAACCATCTGCACTTGTTCCCATGCGGTAATCGTGCTGTCTCAATAGTTCATCATCCAACGAATCACCATCCAACGAAACAACATCTAATGAATTAACCCTCAACATTTTGAATTTCATTGCCCATGAAAATTTCTGGCCTACAAAATCGTTGGATGAATTGGATATTGGAAATCATCATCTTGTAACTAAAATGAAGAAAGTTAACACCAAATATGATGAGAGTATTGTTATGTCTCTACATTACAACGATGAAGAGTTCAATATATTTTTACCTCAAAGGATAGCTCTGCATTTGTGGAAAAATCCTAAAGAATATGAAGATTTGGATAGGAAAGTATCTGAAAAAAATATATATATGAAGTATATGGGGGGTAAATATAGACAGTGTGAATTTATATGTGACACTCATAAAAGTTCAATAGAATTTGAAAATAATAATCAAGAGAAAAAGAATGGAAGTTCGATGGAGCGTCAACGAAATGATAATTTGATAAAGAGTATTCATAAGCGAAAACGCATATTTTGAGATTACTAAGCATAATAAAATACTATTAGAAAAGTATTTCACTTATAATTAATATAACCTTTTCCATTATTGTATATATTCGTAAATAATATATTAGTAAAAAGTATAACGTATAAAAGACAAACATTTATTATAATCAAAAAAATATGGAACATATATTTTATTTATATTGAATATTCATTGTTATAATGATTATATAATAAAAAGTATGAAATAAACATGAATATATAGTAAAAAATATATATTAACAAGTATAAAAAACATAAATATATAGTAAAAAAAAAATGAAAAAGTATAAAAATTAATATATATCAGGGATTGCGAGTTTTTGGTTTAGCTGAATTTGGGAGTAAATCTATGAGGGAGCGCGCAGAAGTACAGAAGTTTAGAGTCGTTTATGGCGAGTACCTGCGGCTGGATAGGGTTAGTCGAGTCCGAACGAGAGCGAACCGCACTCCAACTGAGTATCCGTAGTTCCGTTTTGCCCAGAGTGTGGGCAAAAAACATCGAACGAAGATCGTACCGTCCGCATGTTGCTTTTTATACAATCGCATCACGAGTTATATGTAGGACTCCTGGGTCGGAACTATTCGCTCAAAGAGTAAAACTCAAAAAGGTTTGTCGGGATTCTCTCCTTCACAGAGTCGATACTGACCTGCTCGGAGTGCGACTCCTCACGAAATGGCAATACACGAACGATATTAAGCAGCAGCGCTTTCACAATCTATGTGTTAGAGGCCAGGCGTCGGACATGAATTGAACAAAAATAAACAAGAATATGACAATTGGAAAAATGGATGCATATTTACCTATTGACCATGTGTCCCGATTAATAGTGCTGGCGATTGCTCGGAATATGTTATAAATAAAAATTGTTTAAATTTCGAAAATCGTATTTTTTCTCACATGCAATCCTTTTTGTATAGAAAACAAAGCCAGATAGGAGAGAATTGTAAACTTATTATTTAGATCATAAAATTCATATTACAATGTTTGTTCCCACCTATTTTAGAGCGTTGGAGTGAATTCCCAATATTTAAAGTCTGCAAATTTGTCCCGTCGTCTACAAAACCATTCGAAAAATCAGAGAATGTATCGACCTCCTTGACGATTCTGTTGCGATAGGTGGCAGAATATGAAAATGGAAAAATTGACGAGCTCGCGATGTTTGCGGAGATTTTGACTTAATTTCAACAAATTCTTTGGCCTTTATGAAATTGATTTCATTATTTATCAAATGAACAGAATGAATTCTATACATGAGTGATTGAGTGCGCTTGGCATATATTGTCATGTATTTCAACGTCATAGAATGTAATTCTGGTTTTTATAATTCAAATTACTCTAGAAATAATGAAAATATCGATAAGTAGTAGGAAAACTTTTCGTTAATAAATGGTGTTTACGGTAAGAGAATTTGAGTTCAATTTTTGTTTATTAAATATGAAATAACGTAGGATGATTTGTTTTGTTTATCCTGTGACAAATATTGGTATATTGATTAATTATTATTATTTACAAGAGCGACATTCATATTGATTATAATATGACGGCGTTAATATATATATTAATTACATATTTACAATAATTCGATGAAAGTGTGGCAACATATGAAAAAAAGGGTACTACTATTGTTGAGACGAATGAGAGAAAGATGTCGAATGTTCTGTGCAATTGGAAGTGTTGAACATTTCGATATCACTCTCACTTTCTATCTCAGCCAGTGACATGCCATCACTTTGATTGTCAGTTTTTCTTTTGCGTTCCACGTCGGTAGTCTCATCATCATTTGCAAGATTTGCCAACTTGAAATTTGACCGGACTAACATTATATTATTAAGAATGTCACTCCCGAGCCGTGAACGTAAGGGACAAAGTATAACTTCGACCCCAGAAAATAGCCGCTCCACATTCACGTGAGTTGCAGGTGTCGCCAAAACAATCTGCGCCAACTTGTACAGCTGAAGCATTAGTAACCGGTTCGACTCCCAAAACTGTTTCAACGACAGTTCTGACCGTGTCTGCTCAGCGTGAAATGCCTCCAGAAGAGGCCTTACATTCTTGACGAAAGACCCCGCCTGCCGCTTCATGACTCTATGTCGAAGATCTTCCGCCAACTCTTCGGTCAATTCACTCGGCATTTCACTCTCAATATCACCGCCATGAAACTTTGTCGCCTGATATAATCCCGGGCGAGAGCTACTGGTGTTCTGTTCCTGCGTCGATGCAGCAGTATTATGGTTGCTCAGAAGCGCCAATCTTCGGCTCAGTGCAACGAGGTGATCGATTGCCATCGCCTGCGGCTCTGTAGTGAGCCTCATATTCAATAGAGGATCCATGAATACCGCCGACACGAACGCTTCATTATTGTAGAATATATGCTATCGTTTCTTCATAAAAAATGCCACATTGCGTGCCAATGGTGTGTCAATTTTTTTGGTGTTGATGAAGCAATTCCTCCAAATGCAGAAAAACTCCGGCATCATAAGTTGCTCGGATTGGAGCCGCATTGTAGCATGTTTTGCTGGTTGTTGGGCAGCAACATATTCTTCCATTGTTGACCAATCAGATGCAGTTAGAAATGATGACGAAAATTGTTTGAATGGTAACAATTTAACTGACATGTCATATGTTGAGTTCCAACGCGTAGATAGAATCAAATTCGGCCTGCTTATATTTGGTATCAGGTTCCGAATCTCATTGAACGTAGAATCCACTCGGAAGTGTTTGGCAGCATTCCGAGCATTGTTCAATGTTCGCCGCATTGTTGTTTTTTTTTATGGCGTCTTCAACGGCTAATTGAAGCGTGTGGGCGGTGTGACAGTATGGACAAGCCACTGTCCATGAAGAATCTATAATTGGGTACAATTTGGTTATCCCAATGAAGTTCTTCGTTGGTCTAGGATGTCTTGAGAGAATTAATAAAATATTTGAACTATTATTAATTCCCGGGCACGCGCCCGAGTGACATCTATCGTTACAGGTACTCTGCGCCGCCGCAACGGAGCAAACCGACATAAGGGGGGAGATTCAAACGACGCAGTATTTATTGTTCTCCTCCGATTGATTCACACCTCTTCATCCGGCAGACTTCGAGTCGTACACATTGAGAGACTCACTTAGACCGAGACTGAGGCAGTTATCCATCTCTCTGTACATCGCGACGTTCACACACTATCCCGTAGAGCTTATCCAGCTACACATTCGGAGATAGTCTCTCAAGCACCGGTCGGGAGATACCAATAGTAGTTTTCAAGTGGAAGTTTCCAAACTTGGGGGTATTGAGCCTTATGGCACTCGGGATTTGAAAACCAACTACGACGGAAATTACTAGCGAGGACGTTCGGTTCGGGACACCTCGCCGGCATATTTAAACGGTAGTTTTCGCTACGATATTCGGAGGAGCCGAATCTTTGCCACACCGGAACGAAATCACCAAGTTTGCTTGAGCCACTAGTTGCTCTCGCGGTCAAAGGGCAATTGGCCGAAGACTTTATTCCGGGCTAGTCAAGACTACAAGCGTAACAGAAACCCACATTGGTTGCGTTTTCTATATGAAGGACGGTATAGACGGTTTACCAAATCATAATAGTGTGTTACAAGCAAATAATCACCCCGTGGCCAAATATAACGAAGATCTGTGATATCCACTTATCAAAGTCAAACGAAATAAGACTCGCTTCAACTTCTTTTGGAAATCTATATCTATTTCATTTTTCTCCGCGAGCTTATAAAATACCGAATCTTAAGTTGTTAATTATTTCTCATTGAACAATCTGTTAAATAAATTCCTAAGTGTTTTGTTAACTAAAATTGCTTGTGTGAATGCTGCTATCTTCTTTCACCTGTGCACCGCCTACTCCTAGCTGCTTTCTCTTTCCTGCTTGGCTTGCTTCTTCATCTCAGCACCGATAGGACCACGAGGAGACATCGGACCTGAGGGAACTTCGAGGACACCAAGAAGCTCATAGGACCATGGAGTATTTAGCATTCTATTGCTTGCTCTTCATACTCGTGAGTATTAATACACCACGAGTAAATCTATTTTCACGCTTCTTGCTCCGCATAAGCTTGTATTGGGTAGCTAGGGTTTATTATAGCATGTTTCTTCTAATAATACCAATGAAAACGGTACGAGATAGAGCCCAACCCTTCGACTGATCACCGCAGGATAGGACTCGCGAAGAGGGATCCCTACTGGAACCCACGACGGAATTAATTATCCATATCTCGACATAAATATTTATTTTATTTTATTTTATAACTATTTAATTATTGACTCAGGATATCAGATCCAACAACGACTGCTTGCCGAAGGGCAAATCGATAACCGAACATTATTTTCTCTACTTTGGATTCGCGATTCATACATTCTTGTCACCTTTGAACCTAAAATAGAAACCAAGGCTTCTGCGGATGAGTCCCTCGGGACACACGCCGTGAGATAGTCACCAATGCTCATGAGGAGCTGTGGCAAAGCCTAGGCCTATGTAGTGTTTCTCCACCTCACTACATAGGGCCAAGTAGGTAAATAAAAGGAGGAATGGCGCCCAATTTCGGAATAGATTCCAACGCACATACTACGAGGGCCACTTCAGTAGGACATGGGACTGCATTGGGAGGCATCCGCATTTGCTCCCATGCAGTAATCATGCTGTCTTAGCGGCACAACGAACGTTGCATAATGACATAAGCCCGTCCTCCAACGTTGGGCATTTATCAATGAGCTGATCTGCCGCTTGTGAATCCGCATTTTCTGGGTCCGCAGTTGGTTCTTCATCAATAGTCGTGTCTGATTCCATACTGTTTTCGGGTTCCTCGATACAATTAGCGGCGAATAGTTGGTTTGCCACTGTGGCGACATCCGTTTTTAGTGAGTTATCCAATAATTCACATAATTTGACCATATTCGTGACATTGTCGGATGTGAATAAGTATAAATTTGAAAGACTTATTTCGAAATCATTTAAGATTTCGACTATCGTCTGGTTTAAATTCACGCTCGTATGCTTTTCCTTAAGCACTACCACTCCTAGAGTCCTTATTTGAATTTCAAAGTTCGTCAGAAATTGGATATTCACACCAATAAAACGGCCGAGTCTCGACACAATGTCTATCTTTAGGCTGACCAGCTGCTGACGCTTCACTTCAGCCGTAATTATTGTTTTTATTGCCGTTGCCGTCTTATAAATTGACATTTTGAAGCCTTCCGGCGTGACAGATATTTTTTGTTTCTCCGGCAACCGCGCCAATAACGGTTTCAGGAGTCGCTGCATTCTGGTGTCATTAATGATTGAGAGCGATCTCCCGTCAACTGTCACAAAACATATCAGGGCGTCTTCAATTGTCTCGGCTGTGATGGCAACATTATTTAATGTGTAGTTCCTCAGTCTCTTGTGAGTTTCGGATTCAGAAAGCGAATTGGCCTGATTCGCTTGTCCAAATGCTCCAAACATTTCTGGATGCTGCCCTTCGATGTGCCGTTTCAGGTTGGACGTATGATCCGACTGTAAAATGGGAAATTGAAGTATCAAAATATTGATTATTCATAATCATAGATACGGAAATGATGATTTCATCACCATTACCCGATCTGTTCATCGAACATGCATAAAAAGGAATTCTATAGTAATTGTTTTTTGCGCATTTTATAAACAAAAGAGGAGACATATCTGAAAGTCGTCCGGAATGTATAATCAGAATAGTTCAGAGGAACTCTCTATGCATATTCAATCAAATTCCGGAATACGTCATAAAATACAACCCTGTATATTAGGGTGGGTCAAAAAAATCGACTATTTTTTTCAAACTACTGCCACTGAAAAATTGGTTGCTAGGCAGCTTTAGAAAATTTTCACCAAAAATGAGGTGTTAATTTCAATAGGAAGGTTCTCCGCATTACAGTTTTCGATTTTTTCCTCAGTCCAATAGACAAAAATTCATATCTCACTCATTAATTGATCGTTCAACAAAAGTTTATACAATATTTTGTAGGAAATTGAACGCTCTACAAAAATGGTCTCCTATGCTTAGTCGATTAAACGAAGCGTTTAGAAGATATTCATCATCAAACTTTAATGCATACCGATCTTAACGCTTGAATATCTTCTAAACGCTTCATTTAATCGACTAAGCATAAGAGACCATTTTTGTAGAGCATTCAATTTCCTACAAAATAGTGTATAAACTTTTGTTGAACGATCAATCAATGAGTTAGATATGAATTTTTTTCTATTGGACTGAGGAAAAAATCGAAAACTGTAATGCGGAAAACCTTCCTATTGAAATTAAGAGCTCATTTTTGGTGAAAATTTTCTAAAGCTGCCTAGCAACCAATTTTTCAGTGGCAGTAGTTCAAAAAAAATAGTCGATTTTTTTGACTCACCCTACTGTATATACGATTTCGATAGAGAATCGCACGAGCTTTCTAACGCACTCCTCGATATCTCCGTATTAAAATTTCTACACCATTAAAAATTGTTTACAAAATTGTGAACAAAATTACAA
Organism: Zele albiditarsus; assembly: GCA_958496275.1. Classification (NCBI taxonomy): domain Eukaryota; kingdom Metazoa; phylum Arthropoda; class Insecta; order Hymenoptera; family Braconidae; genus Zele; species Zele albiditarsus. The sequence goes on from OY292417.1 coordinate 970,998, forward strand.
TTGGAAAATCCGTGAATAAATGAGAAAAATACAATTGGCAAATCCGTGAATAAATGAACAAAAAACGATTGAAAAATCCGTGAATGAATAAAAAAAATACAATTGGAGAATTTAAGATTTTTACATAAACAATTAAATTTTGTACAACAAAACATTTTTTTGTTTTTCAAAAAATGTCGATTAAACCTGAATTTGCTAAGAGAGAGAATACCAAGCATACTCGGTCTCACTCGCACCCGCGCGGAGAGTCAGAAACCCGCAATTGGAAAAAAAAAACAGGGATTGACCGAATTGAAATAAATTCAAACTTACAATAAATTTACCACAACCCACAACTCGGCACGTTTTTTTTCCCGTATCACCATTAGGGTCACTAAAAAAGTGGATAATTTGACTTTTCGAACATCCACCGTTTTTTTTCGCACTCTGACTATCCATGTCTAACTTCGTCGCGTTTGAAATTGTAGGTGTTGCACAAAACTTAACTCGATGCTTACTGAATAATTTCAAGCTACGGTAATTGCATTGTACTATTCTATGTAGTGTTGGAGGGGTGGTCACGTCAGCAAGTGAGGGTATAGGTCAAATTTTATTGCACCTAAAATTTGGACTCAGGTATATGACATGGAACTTTCTATTTCCTGACTAATATTGTTCTTCAAATAATAATAGGAGATAAATATTTGGGACAGGTGCATTCAACTCAAAGTTCGTGTAAAATAATATATAACTGTAATGAAATATTTAATTACCTGCTTTTTTCCGCCTTTTACAGAAGATCGAATTTTAGGTCTGCGTCTGTAATGTCATGATCTTCTCACTATCGAACGTGACACATAACACATATCTGCCAGCTTTTTAATACCCCAGTTATTCGGAGTGCACGATAAAATTTCCACTTTTTTATGATAGGTAGATGCCTTGATAAGTGTTTGTTGAATTGTTTCTGGTGTTAGATTCGTTGATGGCAGAAGACCACGTGCCGTTTTTGTACTTTGGGCGCAGATTCGATTTCCGAATCGCTTGAACTGGACAATAGTCTTTTTTTTAAATCCATCATTTCGTATAACTGCCGGAATTATTTTATGCTTGTATTCTAACAACTGCACGTCACTGCGTTCTGTCAGAAGTTACTACTGTGAACTGACGGTCAGAATATACATTGCTCGTTCTCATACAAAAGTCATCTTTTGGGATGCGAAAAATGGGGAGTGAAGTATATGTGTGCGTATACCTGAGTATACCCGGGGTATGCACACTCATCGGCCAGAGGTGTACATGAAAATTTGGAACTTCGTTGCGAGAAATGCATTTTAGAAAATAGATATGTATGCATCATTTTATAGCCACACGCAATAATGTATGGTCGTGAGGTATATGCAGGAATGCCACTTTCCCTCAAACACGCACAATCGCACCATGATTCTATCGCATGGATTGCGGCGACATCGTGTCGCCATAGGTATGGCCCTTAAGACTACCAGGTACTCGAGTAAATAGTCATTCATGCTCCCGTAATTCAGGATTTTCTTACTCCGACATAAAATCTATAATTTTGAGAAATTGTTTATTGAAAATTTTTTATAAAAAATTCCATCAGATGATAAACAAAAATGTTTTTCCTATTATTCATGTCGTTGCACGGTCATGATTGAATGATGAAGTTACGAAAAAAAGTTTTTCACGATTTTTGAACTCTTGATAGTATCAATCAAATAATATTTCTTGTTTTCTTTCTGAATTCGCGGAGTTTAAACATTTAAGTGAACGGGAAAAAAAAATATGCCTTCATATGCAGTCAACTAAACAAGTTCAAAATTTTATCACCCGAGCGGGCCTCAGACAGTTCGGGCTCCGGTTCTACATGCGAGTGCGAGGGAGATCGAGCATGTTCGGTATTCTCTCTCTCGGGCATTGGGCTAGCTGACTGATATTTCCAAGTAGAAGACTTCGGGCGCTCATTGCATAGTCGTCCTGGCCCACGATTTTGTGAATTTAGGTGGGAAATAATCTATCCGAAAAATTGAGATAATTCACCGAAAAAATTAGGTCCCCTACGAGCAGATAGGCTTATATATCTCATCAATGCCTCTGGCATATCAATGTATAACACCTTCGTGTTATATTGTTTATTTTCTCCAATTCAATCGTTATTCCATGTAGCTTGATGTTATACGATGATGCGAATGAATTGCAAAATTAAAAAATTCCGGATCAAGAATTATTTAGCATTCGTTCAACTGTATATTTTACGTTGTGGTTTCTCGATGATACGCAACCGTTGCAGTACGAATGAAGAGACCTGTTCGTTATGGAATTTTTATCGTAAAAAATAAATCCAAATACATTATATTTATGTTTATATATGTGACATATGCATGATACTACATGGAATGATGATTGAATCGGGGAAAATATACAACTTTTTTTATCAATTACCTTATTATAATATACTGTAACCAAATATATTTGTGATGTGCATTATCATTCATATTCCCTTGTTCTCGTAATTCAGGTATATTGCAATTTTTGTTTCCACCGATTTTAGAGCATTGTAGTGAATTCCCAATATTTCATATGTTACTGAAGATTATAACGAGAAATTTGAAATACAAATTGGCAAAATTAACACGGTGTCTTATGAGAAAACCATTCCGCCAGCATTATTACTGTCAGATTCATTCCCCCATTGATTAAATAGCGTTGATGTCAAAATTGCTACTTGTAAATTGGATTATGAAGATTCGAACGTGACCATAAAAATATAGGGATATCGAATTATTCGAAGAGAACTTTTAAAATAATGTCGGTAAAAAGTCAGTGAATCGCAGAAAATGAACCGCCATGAAGTAGTGCAATACACTTGGCAACGTCGCATGTGGGCATATATGAGTAGACATTTTGGGCATGCCCAAAAATGAATGTATATATGTGTGTGTGTGAATATGTATATTAGACTGGGCCAAAGAAATCGACTATTTTTTTTTTTAAGTATTGTGACGTGGTAAACCGTCCTTTCCCTCGGCTGTCGATACGCGGCGAAATGATATATAAATGTTACCACGATTGGTCGAGGTCATGCCCAAAGGAAGCGAGTGATGGACAAGGAAAAGTCTTATCGCTAACGCATTACGTGTCTTTTATTATGTTCGAGCCGCGGTTCATGCAGGTTCCATAGGCGAGTCGCGGATGGACAACTATTTCATCGAGGAACGCCGTGGGATTTCGTCGTTGGATGGATACGCGTGGGCCAAATGAGGGCCTCTACGCCAACAATACACATAATGTATTGGGTATGAGTGCGAGAGAGCGAACGTATGAGTGCGAGAGAGCGAAAGAATGAGTGTGCGAGATGCGAATGAGTGTAAGTACGGTTGACTGGGTGAAGTAATGGGTGAACGCGCTTGAAAAGGACGAGCGGAATTCGGTTAGCGAGCCTCTTGGTCTCCGTGCAGCTCGTAGGCGCGCGGGGACGTTAGACACTGATGTGCGGGGTGAGGTAGCCCAACGCGTGCCTCATTATTCCTCGGTGCATCGACACCCGAAGGTAGTTCGGGATACATTGTCGCGTAGACAAACACTTAATATCGAGACGGCTCGACAGAAACACCTCATAGATTCAATATCGAGACGGCTCGAGAGAAAGATTCAATATCAAGACCGCTTGAAGTAAAGACTTATCGTTAGGGCTGCCTACGACTAAACATATTAATATAGAAACTGCTCAAGTGAGAGATTACCGTGAGAACTGCGTTGCTCGAGTGCATAATCAACGCGAGGCCAACGTAAAGAGACTCGGGATCGCATCAGTGCGATTCACCACCTTGCTGATACGCGTGTCGAGTGGAAATTGTGGTGTGTGGGAGATCTGCCCCGGGTTGCCAGGAGGTACCACACAAGGAGCCATAGAGAAATTCACGAGAGCTGAGACAACGCGAGCTGCCGATCCAGGAATTTCGACATCGCGGCGAGCGGCGAGCGACGACCTGTACCACGTTACTCACCAATTGGTAAGCGTAATGCATTGTACTCGTGCGTGGTAATTGTGGTAGACTAGCTAACGTAAAGGGTTCGCTCGGGTTACGCGTGATACGGTGAATGGAAATAGACTGGTATCAATTTCGTATGTACTATTGGGCGACGATTGATTAATGATTGTTCGGGGAATGCCGCGAGTATGATCGTGTGAGAGGCACGTATGATTATTGTGTGATGAGTATGTATGATGTCCAGTGTGTGAACTACTACTATTTATACAATTGTCTCAAGGGAATTATTCGAGTCGAAGGGATCCGCGTATCATTGTGAAGATCGCGTGATCGATTATTTAATTGTTCGATACGTGGAGGAGTCAATATTCACGTAAATAATAAAAGTCTTCATAAACTCCACAAATAAATAAGATCGAAGTATATATATTTTTTAGCACTCTCCTTGAATCCCGCCTACTTACCGAAAAGCTAGCCGGAGAGTGATCGCCGAGGGTTTCTCCGCGCCAGGAGTCCGGGGATCAATTGACTCAAAAGTAAACGGGATCATAATTTAAAAAGGGATCGATTAGTGCCCGTAAGGCACTTGGCGCTCAACGCTCGCGAGTTGTCGCGGAACATTGCTGCACGAGATAACGTGTTCTGAACGTATCGAGTTGCAGCGGAAAACCAACCCAATTCGACGTAGGTTACTCCCGCAAACCTCGTCGCAGTATATCGAAAATATTATTTGGGACGACAAAAAAAAATTGTGAAAATTTGAGCCCTAAATATTAATATTAAGAGGTCTATCATCGTAAATTTTGTTTTTTCTTTACTGAACGGGTTCTTGTCTCATAATTCCGAAACCATCGAGATAAACGAAATTGACTTAGATACATTTCTTGGAGGAAATTGAATGCTCTACAAAAAAGGTCCGATTAAAATTTTTTGACAAATGAACCGTTCCCTCATAATCATGCCTTGAACTTTCGTACGATTTTACAATTTGAGTTTTCAACTTAGACAATTTTGTAAATCATGCAAAAATTAGTATCCGGAAAAAGCCAATAAATATTCTTGAAGGGAATTAATTTCTATATAAAAAAGGTCTCTTAACAATTTTGGCTAAATTTACTCCTTCGCAAATAAATCTAAATCTCCAGCAACAAAAACAGGAATTTCGTTGTGACTTCAGATTTAACCTTGAATAACTTTTGACAAAGTGAATTTAGCCAAAATTATTAGGAGACCTTTTTTGTAGAGAATTCAATTTTCTTTGAGAATATTTATTGGTTTTTTCCGGATACGGATTTTTACATGAATTACAAAATTCCAAAGTTGAAAACTCAAATTGTATAATCGTACGAAAGTTCAAGATATGATTGTAGGGAAACGGTTCATCTGACAAAAAATTTGAATTAGACCTTTTTTGTAGAGCACTCAATTTCCTTCAAGAAATTATTCAAGTCAATTTTGCTTATCTCGATAGTTTGGGAGTTATCAGACAAAAACCCGCTCAGTAAATAAACATGAAAAATTATGATGATAGACCTCTTAATATTAACATTAAGGGCTCAAATTTTCACAATAATTTGTTTTTGTCATCCCAAATAATATTTTCGATATACTTTAAAAAAAAAAATTGTTGATTTTTTTGGTCCAGTCTAATATATATGTGACATATGCATGATACGACATGAAATGATGATCGAATCGGGGAAAATATACAATTTTTTTTTATAAATTATCTTATTATATTATAATGTAATCAAATATATTGGTAATGTGTATTATTATTCATATTCCCCAACAAGAATAATGATATTGTTTTTTGCCATTATTATTTCGTCATAGTTTAAGCATACTGCATTAATCAACCGGCCCAGAATGTGAATTACGTTTTTATCATCACCTATTTTTTATTTATTATCATAATGAATAAAAAAAGTTTTTCCGGATAAAAAATTTTTGGTTATTGAAAATGACAATGTTAATTTAACAATTGCGAAATTCATGACTGAGTGAAAAAATGTTTTGTCCTCATGTACTTTCACCTGCCCTAGGCATTGAAGTTACGTTCTAAATATATCTATCATTTCTTAACTTTTTCCTCAATAAACAAAGAAATATAAACTGTTTCATCACATTGTTCATGATTCTCTACAACATCTAGGATTGCCCTGAAATTGGGGAACCACATGCAAATTTGACTAAAAACTACTAAGGCAAAAAATTCATAAATTTTGAATAAAAAATCGATTTGCGAGACAAAAATTTTTTTCCAAAAAAGTCGTTATATTCTTAATTTTGTCGAATATAGAAGATTCAATGGTTCAGCGACAATATCTGAAAAAATATATATTGGGAATTGTTTATCAAAAACTCCATCGACAAATGAGGGCGCTAGAACTCGGTATCATTCCGATTCGTATTTACCGAAGGTCTCAATATCTGACCGCTCCCTTGTGGAGATATATTCGTTCATCGCCGGAGGGACCTGAGAGTAAAACTTCGCTCGGGAGCGACTCGTAATCCCTGATATATATATAGTAAAAAAAAATATGAAAAAGTATAATAAAAATATGAAACGTATAAAAACGTGAATATATATTGTAACGTGGTGGCGACCCACGCTATGACAGCCACGAGCAATCGTTGGCTCAGCCCAACTTGGGGCATAGTTTAACCCCCAAACCCTATATAATTATTATGTATTTATGGCCGCTGCCGCCTGCAAATACAAATAAGAAGAGTGAATGTGAAAGCAAGCACGAATGAGTGAGGAAATGATAGCGAATATAATGGCCTACCTGGCACCCTGCTGATACCGAAATCATCCAAAGGATACCGAAGTCACCCTCGCCTGGAGATCTCCCGAAACAAACACCACCACCGACGCTCCCAGAACAAATTGAACAACCAGATAAAAAGGGAACACGGCGCGCAACTGCCGAAAAACTATTGGGGAACAAATAATGTATCAATCTACCAATAAATAAACCACAAGACATTCATCTACCGAATTTACCGAAGCGAGATGCAACACGTACCGAATTGTTTTGCTACCGTGGGCGACATAACCTAAAACGTCACCCAGCGGTCAGCACGGTACCGAATGGCCGATAACCAACCCGATTACCATAAGGGTAGCGGTCGATAATGGAAATCAATATAAATTGGTGACACTGGCGGCGCTATCGGCCAATGAACCAGGAAGGAACAATGACATAGGCGAGGGGTGACAGCTAAAGGGTGAAGAGGAAGGATCGGCCATCTTTTCGGCACTTTGTCTATGGCAACTGCGTTGAGCGGACGTGTGTGCTAATAAGAAAGAAATTGCTAGCAGAAAATTTGGACGAGACTCAGCTATTCAAAACATATAGTGATTTGTGGTGACCCGGCGTTGCAAAAAGGACTTCGAATATCAGTCTTCATTTAAGTAGCTAGTCGGGAGTAATTGAGTGCGTTGTAGGGTGTGAAAAGTGCCACCCGACTCGCCGTAAGTAGCTCATCTTTTCTTTTGTGTATGCTGACCGCGTGGTCACACAGTGCGGCGCTTAGTCCATTATATAATTCGTTGTATCGTTTTTCCATATCAGCAAGGCGGTAGCAACCACGGCATATTTCATATTTACCCCCAATTGATCAATATCGAACAGTGTACACCCAATCCCTACCCACGTTTTCCGGCAGATTGCGCCATCGAAGTTTCCCGAATATTCATAGCGTACCTACCCGTGCAACAAGTGCACGTGTACCGAAGCCAACATTCCTTCGCCGAACGGACAACAACAGCCCCATTGTTCTACCGCGCTACACCTACCCCCCGCGCGTCTCCCCAATATTATCGAATCATACTATTTTTCCTATTCTCATTGTCTCACGTAATTCACCTGGAAGATATCATTTGTTTTGTACTCTTATAGTCACTTCAGGTTAATTGGAGATTGTATTACAACCCAGTATATTATATTTATTCAATGTTGTCGAATCGTACGTAGAAATCATCGTCTACTTTTATAATTCAAATCACGCAGAGTTATACTCATTGAAATTATATCGACAGAATATTGCTGCTAATTAGCGCAACCCTTTCACATCTAAAAAGCGAGAAATCATATTCAATTGGAACTATTGAAATTATTATCGAATAAATTGAAACGTTATTATAATTTGATTCTCCGTGTTACCCCATTTATCATCTCACCCCATAACTTTCCGAAGTCCCCTATTTTCCTCATTTTTCAGAGAATAATAAATAAGGTGGCATCCCGGCCCGCTGACTATCGTCTCAGAAAAGGCGACCGTCACAATATATATATATTTTAATAAACAAAAATGAATCTAATATTCATCTTTTATATCTGCATCATATCCATGATCATTAATGCTAACAGAATAATCATCGTTATCACCATTATCAATATGATCCGAGGGATCAACATATACACCCTGCGTATCCTGAATGGAGATATGTTAACCCCATTCGATTTCTATCCGTGGATGGGATAGTGTGGGCAAATATCCCACATTTTCGGGGCGTGGGTCTCCCTCAATTTTGATGCGTTTGGACCACCATAATTTTGAGATGCTGCTTATTGATAAACGACCAGCGACATCGTTCTTCGTGACAACAAGTCCCTCATACGTCCCCCACTCATCCAAATACGTCTCCACTTCATCACAAATCTCCTTGCATAGCCAGGCATGACCAATTTGGCCGATATACCATTCACGAGGAACATGAATGGTATATCGCACTGAAGCACCAAATTCCATCGATCTGAAAAAAGAAAAATGGAAAATTTTAATTGTATGATATAAAAGTCATGTATGAGATGAAAATCATGCATGGGCGAGAAGATAGATTAATGAATAAGAATATTTGAATTTTTATGTATAGAAAAAAATGCAATTGTAAAAAAAGAAGTAAATTTTTTTATGTATAGAAAAAAAATGTAATTGCAGAAAAAGAATTAAATTTTTATGTATAGAAAAAAATGTAATTGTAGAAAAACTTACCCATTCATTGTCTTTTTGTTGATACTATTTTTTCAGGCAATCAACCTCCTTAAGGCAATCAACCAATCACTTCCTCTTTTACCAATATACCATTCTCTTGGTAAATGGAGTATGTATGTGACTGTTGCCACTTCAACATAGTCGAACTCCCTCGAAGTAGCCATTTCTGTAAAAAGGAAAGTTTTTCTATATAATGTGATATCATTATTTATATAAATAAAGATGAGTGTATGGAGAAAAGGAAAATGCGTGCATAATTGTGTACTCTATATACTAGAGTAGAGAAGCAATGCATATGAATTTTAGAACAACAATTTTACATCGACATGAAAACACAATTAGAAATTATATAGAAAATATGCAGAGAGAGACAGAAAAAGTGTACTAAATTAAAAATATACGAACTCACATGTTAATGGAGAATATTTGCTGTCCTTGATTATTTTCTCCACCGTATAATTTTATCTTCTTGAAAATAATTATGTACTTTTTTGGTCTTTCCTATATTTCTCGATAATTTCTCCGTGGTGCAGATTCACTCAGTCGCAGGCGATGTCACGTATGTATCCTCGAAGGCAAAGTGTGAAAAATGTCTTTGACGTTGAGCCATATATACCAATGTTTTGCCCACCACCCCCCATCCTCCTTATTGGTATAGAGTCCTTTGTGCGTCCAGCCGCAATGCACGCGCTTATCTCGCGTAGAGCTATGTTATTGTTGACATCTCTCTCTCTCTCTTGCATCAGTGAGACCCGAATCATATCATTTACACCCGATTTCATATTAGTATATAGTAATACGAATATTGTGATAAATACATTCCATTCGACAGGAAGCAGATATGCATCCACGAAATTAATTTTGTTAGCACCAGTAAGACCCCAATCATATCATTCACACACGTTTCTCGCTCGATTACCGGCGAGTCCTTACCCATGGTCGCGATACAGTTTGGCCAAGTGGTGTGCACGAGGCTTCGGTACTTCGGTATTTATTTGTTTTTATGGTCCTGTGTTTTTTCTCGATGGTATTAATTCACCACGGTACTTGTTCGGTAATTGTGCGCCGTATTCCATGTCATGTCATAGTTAATTCATTCGGGAAGCGTCGGTGATAATTGTTTTCGGTACGTGGAGTGTAGGTCAATAGGCAAGGGTGACTTCAGGATCCTCGTGGTTGATTTGGTAACGTCAGGGTGCCAGGTAGGCCATCATCTCTCCTCTTATTTTCTCTCATCCGTTCATACTCTCGTCATTCATTCTTCTTATTTCTACTTGCAGGCGGCAGCGGCTATTAATATGTATAATTAATTGTTAAAGGTAGGGTGAATTTATGCCCTGTTTCGGGCTGAGCCAAACGGTCGCTCGTGGCGATCATGACGTGGTTCGCCACCACGTCACATTATATATGTGGGAAAACGAAGATTTTGCGAGAATATTCCATCCTAGAACGTTCTATAAAGGCGCGACATGTCGGCGCCAAAAGCCTTTATAAAGGGCATGGGCTTTTCCATTGACGTCATGGGCCTTTCCATTGACGTCATGGGTTTTTCCTAACCTTATCGGAACCAGCGCTCCAATCAGGAAGAAGTGACCATTACCACCACCACTGCGCAACAACCAATCACGGAGCGAGCACGTCAGTGGTCGGACCGTTATAAGCAGGGTCAGGGACCTACCAAAGGCAGTAATCGACAAGAATCGGCGAGAAGCAGCAGTGAACAGTGAGCAGCGAGTAACCAGCAGTTAGCAGCCAAAGTCCAAGCTTACTAAAAGGAGTAACATCCTAAAAGGCCAACAGGCATCTATAACTGAGATATTCACTCAAATACACCATTTCTATAACATTCTTGTATTATCTTCTTTTTACTCTGAATCAAATAAATTAAGACACTACATATATATATTGTGACGGTCGCTTTTTCTGTGGCGGCAGTCAGCTGTTCTGGATGCCACCTTATTTATTTTTACCTGAAAACAAGGAAAACAGGGAAATTCGGGAAATAATAGGGGGAGTAAATAAAGGGGTAACGCGTAGAGTTTTATTATAATCAATCGTCTCGATTTATTCAGCAATGCAATCCACAAGGTGATTCATTTAGTGATAATTCGTCTCTCACAATACTACGGTATGTTGTTGCGCTACAAAGCAGCAATACTATTTTAATGACACTTTAATGAATTTTGAATAATAATTAAAAGAACAATGGACTCAACGGTGTAATTTCCCTGAGTCGCGTTGATACAAAATTAGTTACAATAGCTACGGCGGTCAACAATAGAAGAACTACGATAATATACGCGAGGAAATGATATAATAATAAGATAAATGCTTCAAAACGGCAAGATAGAAGAAATATGATGATTCGGCACGGCAGGGGAGGTGCGCGGGGAGTAATATGTCGCACGTGGCTGGACAATGGAAGCGCTATTGTCCGCGCGGCACAAGAATGCAGGATTCGGTACGCGTGCACTTGTTGCACGGATGGGGACGCTTGGAAAATTCGAGAAATGGATGCGGCGTACAACGCCAAAAGACGTGGGTAGGGATTGTGTATACACTGTTTCGAACAATTAGAACAATGCTAAATTTACTTAACCGCTGTTGCTGCCGCACTGCGTGTTCGATGAACAATATAATGGATGCAATGGTTACCATAATCGACTACGCCGGCAAATGTGTGACCACGCGGTCCGCATACGCATGAAAAACAGTAAATTACTTACAGCGTTACGGTGTGGCACTTTTTCACACACACCCTATTTCGCACAGTAATACTCGCGACCCTCTATTTTTAAGTAACCTGAAACACAATCAATATATTAGTTTAGCCGAGTCGTTTCAGTATTGTCGTAATGTTTTATTTCTCACTATTAGATTTCTGTTGCTCACTTTACTTATTCTCATTCGTTCACACACGTTCGTTGATCTAGGCCGCCCTTGGCGAAGTGTCGAAAAGATGGCCGCTTCCTTCCCTTCACCCGGTTGCTGTCACCCCTCGCCTATGTCTTGTCCGTCTTCTCTTCCGGGTTCATCGGCCGATAGCGCCGCCGGTGTCATCCATCAAAATCGATTACTGTTATCGACCGCTTCCCCGTATGGTAATCTCGCTCGATTATCGACGAGTCCTTACCGCGCTGACTACTGGGTGACATTTAGGGTTATGTCGCCCCCGGCCTAGTATCATTCGGTATTGTTATGCACGAGGTGCATTGATAGTTCGGTACTTCGATACGGTGTCAGTTTTAATTAGCAGATTGGTATTTGTTCATCAATCTCAGTTCGGCAGCTGTATGCCGTGTACTCTTTATTCATTGTTTGTTGTGTTTGTTCGGGAAGCGTCAGTGTTGATGGTTTTATGTGGAGGACATCAAGGTGGCGAGGGTGACTTCGGGATTCGTTGGGTCTTCTTTGGTAATTGCAGGGTGGCCAGATAGGCCATCATCTTCGTTTTTGCATTCTTCCATTCATTCATACCTTCTATTCGTTCATTCTTCTTATATTTATTTGCAGGCGGCAGCTGTTCTAGATTTAAACAATTAATTTGTAGGCGACGAAAAGGGTGAATTTGAGCCTTGTATGGCTGAGCCAACGATTGCTCGTGGCTATCGGGACGTGGGTCGCCACCACGTCACAATATATATATAGATGATGGGAATTTAACAAACTCAATCTTGTATTTTTAATAATATGAACATTTATTCATCAGTTATTGACAATCATAACTTTCTTCTTCACATAATAAACCATCTTTAATGTATGGAATGTCATCAAAGAATTCATCATAATCGCTAGCAATTGGATCATAATGTTCATGACATCGTCGATATGCGATAATGTCTTCATCCTGTTGTAATTTTAATGGTAATTTACTCAAGATATTATGTATTTTATTTGGCACGAATTTCAAAAAGAATTTTTTCGGAAAATATGCAATGTCCACCACTTTCATGACTTCGATCCTCCCGTCATGTTGACAAAATAATTCAAACGATCTTCCAATCGATGGATGTTGAACTTGCCGTGTATCGTACCAATGCTTTAAATATTGAACATTCGCGTAAGCACAGCGATAGGTCAGCCCCGGTTATTGATAGCCATGGTGATTACAGGTTAACCCTTCGTTATATTTGATTGCTGCCTTTGACATAAATACAAGTCACATCTTTAAGTAGAAGACCCAGAATATCATTGAGCTTAGTAGTTGAAATGTGGGACATCTAACTCGACCTGTTTTACCTACGTGGTTTAATATAATGTTACCTACCTTATTAACAGTCGATAGTTGATCAATAGTACGATCCTTGTCGATAAATATTATTGGCGGTCGATATTGTTGACAGCTGATGTTTTACCCATAGTACGACGATTTTTACCGATAAATATCATTGGTAGTCGATATAGTTGGGGTAGTCGATGTTTTACCTATAGTACGACGATTTTTATCGATAATTATTTTTCACAGTCGATATTTGTTGCCAGTCGGTGTTTGATTTATAGTACGATGATTTTTATCGATGAATATTATTATTGGTAGTCGATATCACTTTTACTATATCACAATTTTGGTGTATAGTATGATGCTTCAAGTGTTGCGTGCATGATGTTGTCTATCAACTAATGGGAGAACACTAAAAAATTTCATTATTGTATGATGATATGTATTCCCCCCACCTTCAATGTTATGCATCGTTCAATGGTGTGCGACTCTGCCCTTCCGCGACTCCGCCATCCAATGGTGGAACTTTCTCCCTCTCAGTGAACATTATTGCGTCATTCGCAACTCACTGTGTAGGAATTTCCTTATCGCGAGAACGTTTTAAAAATTTTTTTTATGATATTGTTGAAATGTGTTTTATCTATCCAACCGTCATAAAAACATTATTCAATTATGCGACTTTTCTTCCCCATGTTGTCTCGGGTATTATTTTCTTTCCCATTTTTTCTCAGATATTATTTTCCATCCCCCCACAACTGCGCAGTGAATTTTTAAGATAAAGATAAAATGTTTTTATCTATCCCATCACTGCGGAACATCATCCAATGATGTGGCTTTCTTCACCACAACTGCACGAAAAATTTTCCATAAAGAAATATACAGTATGGGGGAAATGGTATGAACATGCAAGCATTTTTTAGTATACCAACCAGTTTACTTCAAAATTTCTGTGAATTTAATCGTTTTCAACATTTCGTCAAACATATCTGAGAATAATTGCATAATTGCTGAGAATGAGAAACAGCAATAATCTGGTGGATGTTACCTAGCTATGATGAAACTCCTCGGTCTCGCAGGTGGTGTGTTCTTCGAGAACTATCCCGCGATAGCCGCAAAAACCCGATGAAAGTTTAAATAATTATTGAGAAATAAATTTGTAAATTCGCTTCTATCCCAAGAAGACTTCTGGTGACACCATGAGCATATTCTGTCATGCCTCATGTGTCGTGCGACGGATTAAAATGTCCCGATGTCCAGCTGAGGTATCGCCACCAGGGCACCACGAGCCTTTATGTTAAACAAACGGGAGGCTTCCCATTTTGTCTTGAAGTTTTCTCCAGTCCATGGTACACACCTTAGTATTAGAGCTATACAACGCCTTGACTCCGGTCAAGCGTGTATGCTGGTCACAAGGAAGAAATCAGTCCCTCTGATTTCCCTCTCGGTAAATAACAAACCACCAACAGGTGTGAATTTCCTTGACTATTCTCCTTGGTATAACGTTTCGCAGCAGTAATAAGAATTACCACGCCGTTGATACCGAGTACTCAATTTTATCCCGAAGATAATTAAATTCAAGCAAGAAGAAACAGAGTTTTAGGGTTGATCAAGAGTTCCTTCTCTGATCCAACAATAATTTATGAATAATGAGTAGTTATGAATTGAGGCTAACCCTGACTATCCGAATATTTGTTAATAAACAAACGTTAAGCAAAGGAAGGTAGGCAAGCAGAGAAGAAAAGAGCGAGTACTTACAGTAAAGGCGGTTTGCTTATTATCAAACGTGCCTTATGGTTCGTCTTTCCAATGGTTCTGGAGCCTTCTTCCTGTCTCGTCCCTTGATTTCGCTTAATGGCTATTGATGTTGTTAGCAAAGCAGGATAAGGATATCAGCAGTTATGTTGAGAATATGAGCTACACAAATACTCGATTTCCCAAACCAAAATCACAAACTTTTATTCACAAACTCTATGCTTATCTAGCTGAACAATTATACAATTATTACTTGTTCTGGTTTCGGAATATAATTCTCAGATGGTATGAGAATATGTACACCTTGAATAATCAAGTAGCAAATGAATGTCGCTAATTTTATTAAATGTGGACTGATGATGTTGAATGTCCAATATCAATTCTCAAAAATATCTCTCTAGTATATCAAAGAAGCACGTGGACTTATACGTCTTATTTCCCTTGCGTATCTATTCGATTGGAATTCCTCTATCAATTCTCCTAATTGATCTTTTCCAATATTCGTTGTTTCCCTTGCGGAAACCAAAACCAGAGTGTGTCTTGAGACTGTCGCTACGCGGATTCTAAGTCTCATATTTCTCCTTGTTTGAATTCCCCTTTCGCGCGTGTCCACGCATCTTCTTTGTGTGCCCTCTCCATTGACAAATTCTTAGCTCCTTGATTTGCGTATTTTATTATGTTGAGGTAACTAGAATCATATATGGTAACTCGGGCGAAGCCCATGGTAAGTAAGGTTACTTCTAGTTACCGACAAGCAGTCCGTCATCGTTGTTATGCAAGGAGGCCACTAGGGGCGCGGAGAGCGAAAAAAATGAGATTATACTCATTCTTTTTTATTTAAATAAAAATGACAGTATTCATACTGTCACACAATGTATTACGAATTCTACGTATGCGTGAAGAAGACAGCAGAACAACGAATGGGCCGACTGCTTGCGCAAAGTGTGAATATACTCATGATAGTTTTGATGTGATCGTGAGAATGGTTGCTGATATATCCAATAACGCGAATGACTTGATGATGAGTCTATGTCATATGAAACGTGAACTTGAAGTGGAAGGAAAAGTATTTCAAACTGATGATGCTGATGCTGGACTGGATGAGCTGTTTTCTGAGGACTCCCAAGATGTCTCATTCGTTGATGAAGAAAATGTATCCATTATTCAAGACCATGTGTATACCATGATTAAGGAATCCAATAGTATGATTCTAATAACTCAACAATTGAAGCAGTTCATATTTGATAGAAGGGAGATAAAGGAGAGTCATGTATAATAAGTTAAATAAAAAAATATTACAATTTCATATATATGAAATGTTATCAAGAGACGCGGCCGCGTCTTGAGACAAGTACATTTAAATAAATTTCCCGCCATACCGCCATCGTGACAAGACACGGCCGCTCTCTTTTACTCTGATACGAAGTTTTAACCTCACTTTTCAGAAACATACTATTATATCTAAATGATTAAGAGGGTTGCGGTTTTCGTTTCGATTCCACTATTTTTTATTTTTTTAACTTTCGATTGCGATAAAAATCAATCCTTCAAGTACAGGCAAACTGAAGATATAATTTTTCTGTTTTCGCGAAAGTCTAAAATTATGTCATCTAGTTTCTTCAGTCCCTAGTGTCTTCAGTCGCTAGTTTCTTCAGTCGCCGGTTCCTTCAGTCGTTTGTTTCTTCAGCCGCTATACTTTTTCCGCCACTTTTCTTGAGATAAAAAAAAATGTGTGTGTGTGTGTGTGTATTGTGACGGTCACTTTTTCTGTGGCGGCAGTCAGCTGTTCGGGATGCCACCTTATTTATTTTTACCTGAAAACAAGGAAAACAGGGGAATTCGGAAAATAATAAGGGGAGTAAATAAAGGAGTAACGCGTTGAATTTAATTGTAATCTATAGTCTCGATTTATTCAATAACACAAACCATGAGGCGATTAATTCAATAATTATTAGTTTCTCTCTCGCAATACAGTGTTGTCTTGTTGCGCTACAGAGCAGCAATGGTCTTTTAATAACGCTTCAATAATTATTGGATAATATAAAAATGAATAATGGACTCAACAACGTAATTTCCTTGAGTCGTGTTAATACAAAAATAGTTATAATAGCTACGGCGATCGACAATAAAAGAAATGAAATAATATACGCGAGAAAATAATATGATAATGCGATAACCGCCCCAGATAGACAGACATGATTTTCACGCCGTGAATACATTTTATGAAGTAAATTTTCAACTATATTGACTACATGGTGTGATGCAAACCCATGAGCTCATTTAGCATTAGGAATTTACCAACAGTTTGTTCTCAATATGTGGTGTACAAATGCATCATACGTTTAAAGCACGATGAACTCATGTCGCTAGATTTGGAGTGTCCGCAGTTGATATCTGCAAATTTGACGTCATTTTGAACTCATGGGTCGTCTACTTTTGGTGTGTATCACTTTTGTAGCATCAAGTGTATTCATGAATTGTACTCAACGTGAACTCAATTTCGTTTACATTGATGAAGATATTTCATGAGCTCATTCGGACCGTGATTTGAGATACATTGTGACTTCAATTTGTCCTTTCAAAATGCATCATCCGCTGACTACAAGATGAACTCATAAAATGGTAAATTTGAATCCTACAGCAAATGTTTGCAGATTAACATCATATGGAAGTCACCCAATGACTTGTGTTGGTGTATTCACTGTGTAAGCACTAAAAGTAGACATGCCATGCATGCAATATGACGGCGATATGCATGTTTCTCAGCGACGCATTCCGTGAGCGCCCCATGGCGGCGAGATGAGTTCTTTTGTAGTGGTTTCTCCCGCCATTTATGCGTCACGTGACCACGCGTGATCACGTGATCCATATGTTGGTTATGGGCTTTCATTGTCGTGCCGGTGTAGTGCAAACCACTCGCATTAACAAATAAATAGTTGGGTTATATGTATATTTTTTACGAACCATTATATCTGTGCAGTGCAATTATAATCAAGCAAGGTATGTAAAGTGTTATTCGATAAATATTACCGAATTTGTGATTCATCATGACATCATGATTCATCATGATTCATATACGAATAATCCATCCCAAACAAAACGCCTTATGTTGCAGAGGTTAAGTGTTGACGTATCTCGAGATTACCAGGAAAGTTGGAGAATAATCATCAATAGGCATGGGGTAAGTACAATATAATAAAAAGAAGTTTCAATGAACATCAATTGCTAAGAATTGGGTGTCTTTTTAATCAAATGTATGTTATTTTTTCCACATTGCTTCCACATAATTTCGATCGAATCTTTAAGTGCAACTTTGCACACAGTTGGCTGTCTTTTTTTATCACTTCAATATTTAAAAAAGACAGTAAAGTATTAATTTCATAAGGAATACGTAATAATAACTGCATTTTATTTTTTTCTTACATTTCAGATGCTCTCCGCCACAGTTTTCCACATGAACATCTCAACAAGATGACATTGCGCTGGTTTGGCGAAGAAGTACAACAAGTACTTCGTTCATACAAGCAGATCGCAAAGAAAGCTGCCAAAGCTAGCACCAATTCCGCGGGGAAACGCAAGGCGAGGCAAGCCTTCGAAGAGGAACATTATCAATAATCACGTTTATGTCAATTACGATCAAACCGTTTTTTGCCAAAAATTCTATAGTTTTGAAAGAATTTTCAAATAAAAAGAAATGTTCAAAATATTCATGAGGATATACACAATATAACCCATTTATTCCATTTCTATTTTTAAACATCCTGTATAGCATATTGGATCCATATTTAAATTACGCTATTATCACAAATTAAGTACTTATATTTCCACCACCCTCAGGTCGAACCATGGTGATAAAATCGTCAATCTGGGACATTTCTGTATTACAAAAATTGCTCAGAATTATATTATTTCATCATCATAATTGAACGTGAGGTGACAGGGACTAAAGGTACTTTACTTTTATCACAGCGTAACTTCAATATGAGCTTCATATAATCACTACGATTCCTTCACGCCGTGATACCAAAATGAGCTCCATATGAGTACAATATAATCGTCATGCCATGACGACAATATGCGCTCCATATGAATACAATATAATCGTCATGCCATGACGACAATATGAGCACCATATGAGTACAATATAATCGTCATGCTATGACGACAATATGAGCTCCGTATGAGTACAATAT
The DNA here is from genome assembly GCA_958496275.1 of Zele albiditarsus. Taxonomy (NCBI): domain Eukaryota; kingdom Metazoa; phylum Arthropoda; class Insecta; order Hymenoptera; family Braconidae; genus Zele; species Zele albiditarsus. Next base: position 990,155 of record OY292417.1, read on the forward strand.
AATCGTCATGCCATGACGACAATATGAGCTCCACATGATCACAACATAGTCGTCATGCCATGACGACAATATGAGCTCCATATGAGTACTACGATTGCCTCACGCCATGATTACACCATGCTGTTAAGGTGAGCACTCATAAGGGCTACATAGATGCATCAAACCGTAACTCATCGATGAACTCAATATGATGGCAATATGAGCTACATTTGTCTATCTGGGGCTTCAAAACAGCAAAATACAAGGAATATAATAATTCGGCACGGCAGGGGAGGTGCGCGGGGGGGTAATAGGTCGCACGCGGCTGGACAATGGAAGCGCTATTGTCCGCGCGGCACAAGAATGCAGGATTCGGTACACGTGCACTTGTTGCACGGATGGGGACGCTTGGAAAATTCGAGAAATGGATGCGGCGTACAACGCCAAAAAACGTGGGTATACACTGTTTCGAACAATTAGGACATTGCTAAATTTACTTGACCGTTGTTGCTGCCGCACTGCCAATTCGGAAAAATTACGATTATTGAAGCAATAAATACAATAAGATAAGCGACAACGCCGGCAAATGTGTGACCACACGGTCCGCATACACATGTGAAACAGCAAATTACTTACTGCGAATCTGGCGGCACGTATCACACTCCTATAGTCGCACAATGACTCTCGCGACTATCTAATTTCACCCAATTCCAACTCACAACCCGTTCAACAATAGCGTAGTAATCACAAATCGAGTTTTCAATGTACAATAGCCTGGTTATCAATTCAATTTCAATTTCTATTTCCGTATGCACGCATGCGACCGTCCACAGCACATTCCACAGGCGAAGTGCCGGAAAATGGCCGTTTCTTTCCCTTCACCCGTCTGCTGTCACCCTTCGCCTATGTCTTGTCCATTTCTTCCGGGTTTGTTGGCCAATAGCGCCGCCGGTGTCATCGATGCATATTGATGACCGTTATCGACCGTTTCCCTTATGGTAATCTCGCTCGATTACCGACGAGTCCTTACTGCGCTGACCGCTGGGTGACGGTTGAGGTTACGTCGCCCATGGTCGCGACAAAGTTCGATATGGTATTGCACGAGGTGCTTCGGTAGTTCGGTAATGCGGTTAATTCATTCATTATTTGGTATTTGTTCACCAATAATTGTTATTCCATTCATATTTTGTTCGGGAAGCGTCGGTGGTCTTTATTTTCGATACGTGGAGTGTAGTTCGATATGCGGGGGTGACTTCGGGATCTTCTTGGTGGATTCGGTAATTGCAGGGGTGCCAGGTAGGCCATCATCTTCGTTTTTGCATTCTCTCATTCATTCATGCATTCGTCGTTCATATTCTCTTATTTTTACTTGCAGGCGGCAGTGGCTATTAAGATACAAATATTGGGTAAAGATAGGGTAAATTTAAGCCCTGTGTTGGGCTGAGCCAAACGATTGCTCGTGGCTATCGGGACGTGGGTCGCCACCACGTCACAGTATATATATATATATAAACAACGAAGTGGATATCACTGTATTCGACAATAAAAGCACCGGACAATAAATATTTCGTTACTTAATTTGGTCAGATAATGAATATGGAAGCTTCGTATGAGTTCTATTGTAAATATTGTAAATATATTGTGAACAATATTATATACAAGCTATCTATATAGCGATTCAATGGATAAGTAATTAAAATGATATATAATCGTACAAATTGACACGAAACCATTGTTTGACGGTGATTTATTTCTCATTTTTTTTTTATAATTTCACATGGAATTCGCCAGTTCTAGTAAAAAATTAGCGAGCCGCCGTTGGGAGAGTTCTCCTCGCTGCCGTGCCAGTGCCTGCCGTTGGCGGGTTTTTTTACCGGCTCTTTGCCACCGAGCTGGTCTGGTGTTTTTGATTCCTGTAAACAAAATTACAAATTGATTAATAAAATTTAAAAGCGAATAAAGTGTGAGTAAGTATATAAGAAAAAAAATGAGATTCGTTTATTTTCATTTTTATATCTTTTTAGATTACCATGATCTTCGTTTATATTATTGTCATTTGCCGGGCCAGGTCTGACTTCGTCATCTGAATAAATAGAAAAATATTCTGTAAATACAATATCGAAATATGATATGTAGATAAATATATTAGAATAATATGAGGTTTACCAATCCCGGGAACTTGATGAACGACCGCAGTATTCATGAAAAAAAGAGTAGAGGATGGGCGACATTCATCGTTGTTCCGAAACATCGATTATTTTTCTTCTATCAATCGATTATTCTTTGCGATTTTTTTCAGTTCCAATTAATCGATGATTGTCGATGTATTTGCAAAACATCGAACGCCATGTTGGTATCTACATTAACGCGTTTCTTTGGATTCGGCGCATGCGCTAATCTATATATTGCATGGCGGCTAAATATGAATTTGAGGATATTCTCAAAATAAAAAATTATCTTACGTCTTATCTTATTATCTTAAAATTATGTTACGTTGTAACAGATTATTGTCCCAAGTTGTGTATGTATAACGAAAAGCGTATAACGTATTAATATTATTGATTGAAAGACTGATCAAATAGAAAATCTTGGATCCGTAATATACAAAATCCTATTACGTATGCAAGTATATGTACTGTTTTAATGCCAACATTTTATGTCTGATTGTGTAGTGATTTCTGCTAGGTTGGATGGGGGTGAAGAAACTCAAGTCAGGTTAACACAACTTTAAATTTATTGTTTGTTAATTTCAATAAATTGCTAATTGTAATAACAAGTATAAAAATATAAAGTATAGACAAAATCAGTGACATCAACAATGAATTGACTGACGTGATAAGGGCAAATAAATGGACTGTAATAATGTGCAATATGGTGAGCCGTCCGTCACTCAATTTCAGTTCACCGTGAAGCGGTATAATTATGAAAATTGAACGTAGTAACAAAAATGGATATAAGAAGTAACTGAGTGCAACACCTGATACTGATGAGCGAGAATTAACGTAAAGTCTAAATTCAATAAGTGAATACCGGCGGTGTATCTCAATAGATATTCACTGTCAAATATTAATTGCACTCACTGGGTACAAATTAATGTTCTCAATGTTCTAGTATCACTATCTCACATGAATGCAATCAAATGTATCATATATTACTGAGATGTGATGAGTGCGTCACAACATCGAGGAACGAATGGATAGGTGAATGCAACAGCGAGAGCGCGTGGTGCTCGTAAGCGTCCATTAAAGTTTGAATACAACAAATATAATACAAATTGAATGAATGCGTCCCAACTAATAATAAAAAATAACTCACAACAACAATGTGAGTTGAATGCCACAATGTGACGTAAATTTACACTGGTGATTGCTTCACAATTAACGAATAACCTAACCGAATGTCCACGTGCGTCTACGATTGACCAACAATTTTCACGATAATGGCGTCATATCACCTGGTCGATGCCGTGGTCGAAGCACGGTCTTACATACAGGTCTTGAAACGAAGCGCATTTCCTACAGCACGAGTTGGTTCGCTCGTTTTCCGGGTTTTTAGTACCGAGGCGCGGCGCTGTGATCTAGGGATGGACATAGGTGGGGATAGAAATGCGTTGCACCATCATATTTGAATAAAACATAACTTATGATCTGCGAGTGAGTGACACTGAGTGATACCGTGTGTAATACTGAGCTAAAAAACGTTTCGTGTTATTGACCCTTAATTACTTTTTGAAATTTAACTTTCAATTACTACTGCAAGTTTAGAGTTTAATTTATTTTAAGTTTAGAGTGTAATTTATTTCAAATTTAATATATATAATGAAGAATTTAAAGACACTCGGCGTGTGAGACGCTTTTGCGTCTCAGAAAATGGTGAAACCATGTCCAGTACCGCGGTGCAAAACCGGTAAAACCAAAGTGCAAGAAAAATGTTCTGTGTTCAAAGTGCCGTCAAATATTGAACAACACAATAAATGGAAGACCGTTATTCCTGACATTGTTGAGCTAAAACAAATGCAGTATGTTTTATCTCAATGCTGTAATATATTATATTCGTTTGCGAATGAGGCAAATGCCCAGCAGGAGAATAAGAAACTGAAACCCAAATTCGTTGTTCAGAAAAAATTGTCAAAATTGGCAAACTAACAAGAACAAAATCGTTCTATCTGACAACGTGTGTTCACTTTTTCTTAATTGCCTGCAATGTACCTGAAGCACTACTTGAAAAAAAGAGAAATCCAACGGATTGAAACATACGTGGAGGAAAATATTTTTTTAATCGAAGTACGAATAAGTTGTTTTGTGTAGATTGTAAATATTATTTCAATTTTCTGTATATCGTGTTTAATTTATTTTTATTCATAAACATATATGTAAAAACGATTTTTTCACTACTTGAGATTTTTCTTATACAACATAGTTTCAATGACAATCATCATGTTTTTATGAAATCATTTATAAATAAACTTCAATCATCAAATGCACCTATTTCTTGTAACATAAACAGAAATACTTTTTAAAAATATAAAAATAACAATAAAAATCTGCTGTCATGAACCAAAATTTTCTCATCTCCATCGTCTGCTTCAGCTGGAATATTCCAGAATGTAAAACACGCGAAATTAGTTTCATTTGAAAAATACATTACCATCATGTTTTGAGCGCTTTCTCGCCATGATTTCTCACGGGGTCGAAGTTCGAAATATCATCAAAAGGCCGAATATCATCACCCTGGAACTTCTCATCATACAATTCTAGGACTTGACCCTTCAAGAAATAAATTTATCATCGAAATTCACTGCATTGTAGGCACTGTAACCAGGATTAATTGAACGTTGCATTTATAACGGTCGTCAACTTTCATGTGACGTCCACGAGCACGTCGTTTTCACCATGGGGCACGTCCTTGAGCGTAAGAATTAACTGAGAATCGTCTTGGAAATTTACCTAAGAATTTAACTGATATTGCAACATTCGTTATTTGACGTCCGATATGTAGTATAAATTAATACATTCACTAAGCAAATATGGAAAATATTAATAATATAATTCTTAAAAAATTTGTCATAAAGCGCAAAATCAGTTTGTGTTCGTTAGGGAATTGGTTGTGTGTTTTTTTGCGTTCGTTAGGGATTTCTTAGTGTTTTTTTTCTCAAAATTTCTTGGTGTGGATTTTTGTTTCTTAATTTCTCGTTCGTTTGGGATTTATTGGTATTGGTTTTTCTTATTATTTCGCGTTCGTTTCAGATTTGTTTGTGTGGGGTGTTTGGCTCAATTTCGCGTTCGTTTGGAATTTATTAGTGAAGGTTTTTGTTTTAAATCTCGTGTTCGTTTGGGATTTGTTGGTGCAAGATTGCTATTATTTTGCGTTCGTTTAAGATTTGTTTGTGTGGGGTTTTTGGTCCAATTTCGGGTTTGTTTGGGATTCGTTGGTGTGAGTATTTTTTTGTTTCGCAATTGTTTGGGATTAATTGGTTTTTCTTTTCGTTTCGCGTGTGACAGTATGGACCGGCCACTGTCCACGAAGGATACTTTAAATGGGTACAATTTGGTTACCCTAAGGAAGTTCTTCGTTGGGCTAGGATGCCTTGGAGGAATTCGTACAGGCATTTGAATTTTCATTAATTCCCGGGCACGCGCCCGAGTGACACCTATGATTTCAGGTACCCGGCGCCGCCGCAACGACTCAACCAAATATAAGGGGGAGATTTGAACGACACAGGCCACTTACGTTGGCATTCGATTGGAGTCAATTCATTCATTCACTCGCGACTCGCCAGTCGCGATACCCATTCTCTCCGTACCGGGATACGAAGTCACTACACAGTACTCGGCTATCAATCTACGAAGGACAGTAGAATCGGAACATACATTATCAGGATCGGGAAATATAACTTTCGTAATATTCGAGTGGAAGTTCCAAAGCTCGGGGGTATTGAGCCTTATGGCACTCGAGAACTAAAACGACTACGAAGGAAATTACGAGCGAGGACGTTCGGTTCGGGACAACCTCGCAGGCACATTTAAAACGGGAGTTCGCCACAATATTCGGAGGAGCCGAATCTTTGCCACGCCGGACCAAAATCCAACAAGTTTGCTCGAGCCACTAGTTGCTCTTTCGGTCAACGGGCAATTGACCGGGGACATTATTCTGGGCTAGTCAAAGCCACGAGACAAATATAAATCCACACCGGTTGCGTTGCTATATGAAGGACGGTATAGACGCATCGCCAAATCACAATCGTGTGGTATCAGCGAATAAATACCCCGTGGACAAATTAAACACGGATCTATGATATCCATCTATAGAAGTCAAATTAAATAAGACTCGCATCCATTCTATTGAGAAATATATATTGCTATCATTTTCGCCGCGAGCTTATTGAATACCAAGTCTTGAATTGTTAATTATTTTCATTGAACAACTATTAAATAAATTCTAAAGTGTTTTGTTATCTAAACTGCTTGTGTGAGTGCCGCTACATTCTTTCACCTGTGCTCCGCTTACTCCTTGCTGCTTTCTCTTTCTGCTTGGCTTGCTTCTCCATCTCCGCACTGCTAGGACCACGACGAGACATCGAACCTGAAAGAACTTCGAGGACACCACGAGGCTCATAGGACCATGGAGTATTTGGCTTTCTACTGCTTGCTCTTCATACTCGTGAGTATTAATACACCACGGGTAAATTCATTTTCTCGCTTCTTGCTCCGCATAAGCTTATCATGGGTAGCTAGGGTTTATTATAGCACGTTTCCATTAAAAACACAAATAAGAACGGCAAGAGACATTTCCGGCTTAGAGCCCGACCCTACGACTGATCACCGCAGGATAGGACTCGCGAAGGTGGATCCCTATTGGAAACCACGACGGAATTAATTGCAATTGTCTCAGTCTAAAATATTTATTTCATTTTATTTCATAATTATTAAACAATTGACTTAGGATACTAGATCCAGTAACGACTGCTTGCCGAAGGGCAAATCGCTCACCGAACATTATTCATTCTGCTTTGGATTCGCGCCTCATTAACTTATCAATGTCACCTTTGAATCTAAAATACAAACAAAGGCTTCTGCGGATGAGTCCCTCGGGACGCACGCCGTGAGGTAGTCGAAGGATGCTCATGAGGAGCTGTGGCAACGCCTAGGCCTATGTGGTGTTTCTCCACCTCACTACATAGGGCCAAGTAGGTATATAAAAGGAGGAGTGGCGCCCAATTACGGAATATATTCCATACGAGTACTACGAGGGCCACTTCAAGGAGTAGGACATGGGACTGCAGTGGGAGGCATCCGCATATGCTCCCATGCAGTAATCATGCTGTCTTACGCGTTCATTTGGTATTTATTGGTGTAGGTTTTTTTTTATTTTCCGTTTGTTTGAGATTTCTTAGTGTGTTTTTTTTCCAATTTCGCGTTCATTTGGATTTGTTGATGTGTTCTTTTATTTTTTGTTTCATGTTCGTTTGGGATTTGTTGGTGTAGGGTTTTCAAATATTTCTAGATGTACGTTTGCGTTTTTCGTTGTGTAATCGTTTCGGGAATGCATAACGTTTATATTTACAATTTTTTTCCAACAACCCCATTATAAAACATACTTTAATGTTGAACAACATATGAAAGAAAGTTATCCCCTTCACAGTTGAAAAAAGTGCAAAACTTGCCACCACTTTTCACACAAAAACACAACAAAAGGGTTTTTCTGAGGAAAACAAATACAAATACTTGGGCTTACTTCTTTTGGAACAACGAAATCTCATATGTTGTAGACAACTACATGTTCACCGGACGGTCTTCTGGGTAATGAATTGTACAGGAAGTTTATTTCTGGATGACCAATGTTTATCTATAAAAATAAAAAATGGTTGATTATTGTATTCATATCAACATAAGAATCTATGATCTACCTACAATTATTTAAGGGAATGATAAAGGGACCGTATGAACTTAGCTAAAATAGCCACAGGTCAGCTGACACTATAGTTAATAGGCAAGAGGATATTTTTAAAGCACCAAATCGAGAAAGAACTCAAAAAAAGAAAGTAAAAAATAAAAACAAAATACCCGAAAAAAGTAGAGTAATCGAGAAACTCGTCCTAAACAAGTACTTACCATTTTCATTCGAGATGAAATAGATGAAATTTCGAATACAAAACTGGCTTTGAAAGGCTGTGAAGCATGGTTACTTCATGAAATGAACATGATTAATGGTATAGTTAGTATAATTAATTAGATAGAAGAAAAATAAATAAGAAAAATGAAACAAATAATAATCCGTTACAATAGAGAAAATATTTTATTTTTAAATAAATGTTATGTCAAAGTGTGAGGATTGTGAAGAATTCCGGACACTTTAACAAAAGAAATCGATTTGATTTCTTTGTTTTAGTTCCCCTATTTTTGCCCTAATCTTTCGATTAATAGACAGGGACGGGGACCTTTATTGAGTGACACTCTTAGACTAGGAAATAAATGTGAATAACAGAAATATGATTCTGATGAATCTATATTTTTATAATAAAAATAGAAGACAGTATACAAAAATGAACAAATATTTGTCGACTTACAAAAAGAAATGTTGTTACGATCACGGCCTCGTTGGCAGGAACTTCACTCAGTCAATTTCACTAGCGAAAAATGTTATGGTTCAAGATGAACTGGAAAAATGATGTTACTAGACTCTCTTTCTTTCACGACTGATTGAAATTCCTGTTACAACCATTTTTATGTCCTAGATGATGGGCGTAGCCCTTATTCTGAAGGTAGGGGAGATTCAACACCAATTAGTTTCCAGTCATGGCCTTGATTTTCCCCTGACCTTACGTAAGACCCAATGTTTTAGGGCCACTCCGCCCCTCCACATTGGATTCCAATATTCTTATCTCGTGGGTGGAATGTTCTAAAGTTTCCACCAATAACGTTGCTTCGGGAATAGTCTCACTTCCTTCCGCATCGTTTTCATTATCTTTCTTTCGTTTTCGTTCTCTAGTTATTATTTTTTTTATCTTTTTATTTCTTTCGATATTTCAGTTACTTAAATTGGAATTAGTACTATTTGAACGTTATTATATAACCTTATTTAAAATTAGTTGATCGTCATTCACATTACTTGGATGTCATGCAATACTACTTTACTCTATTTAATATTATTTAAGTGTTAATATTATTTTAATTTTTCTAGTCCTGTTCATCTCTTTATCCTCCTTTTTATCTTTTCTTTATCATTTAGAAACATTTGCCCTTACAATTTTGGGTGAAATATTTTGTGTCAGTTATCAGAGTGTACAAATGTTTGTTATGTTTTATCAACGAGGGGTAGATATATGATCAATCAATAGTCGATTCGACCGAATATATGTTCTGGAATTTTCGTGGGAAAACGTCTTAAGTTATTTTCTCACAACGAAATTATCAACTGATTGTTTTATTTAAATTGTGATTGTAGAAGAAAAATACTCAGACGTAACACCCCCCGCGTTAGACGGAAGTACGAGGGAATCAAAGATGAACGAGAACGACGTACTCAATATTTGAACCATTAAAACTATTCTTTGATAATTCTATTCCTTATTCTATTCTCTCATTAAATGTAGTTTTAAATCTACAGTAGAAATAGTGGACAAGATGATAGTGTTCACTTAAACAAGGCTTCTTCAAGAATTCGTTGTGTTGTTCTTGTTGACTTTAACGTTGTTTTGGTTATATATATCCTTGTAACACTTTCCTCACCTTTCTCAATGATAATTTAGAGCCATGGTCATCGTCATGACTACCCATACAAGTCGAACGCTCCCCAGTTTTTTTTTTAAATGTAATAAATGCTTCATCTTTAATTTGATTGAATATTACTTCCTCCAATAAGAGAAAACTGAATGCCAGTCTATTGTTAGGATGAGTATTTCATCGTAGTTAACTACTAACAAAGAAGGTTTTCGATGGTGTTAGATTTTCTTCTGATTGTAATTGTGGGTAGATTTCGATTGTTTGATGTGATGGTGCAGAGGCATTTGCCCTTTTATCTTCCTCTGAATCATTTAATTTCACTGGTGGATCCTGTTGATTTTTGCGACTGTCATCTCCTCGAGCAAGATGCAATAATAGTTGAGTAACGGAGTCCCAAAGGGCTCCAATTAGTTGAATCGACCATCCATAAACTGTGTGTAAGGTATAACCATGTACCATTGTATCGATAATCATTTTGGCTGTTTTCAATAGGATAAATATGCCAATGAAACCAGCACTGACTGTGCCGAATTTTAGGAATTTGCCCCACGTCTTTTCCCAAGCGTTTTCTGCAATTTTTTGTAATGTTTCCTCGTCCAGTAGATTATACATTGATGGTTTTCTGGATGAATTGTTGTTATCGGTGACCTTTTGTGCTATCGTTTGTAGTACAACTGTATGTTCCATCGGGAACATAATTCGATCTCTCATCTGTCCTAAATCGTCTTCAGTATAGATCCCGCTCGTCGCTAAATGCGCCGGATTACCGTATTTCCAAGTTGTTTTTGAGCTGGGACCCATGTTTATTGGTGGAACTGTCTCAATAGGTCTTGGTGTTAACTTATACCAGACCGATCCAATTCGATAATATTGAAGCAGTGGTGTATTACATGGGATCTGCGCTGCTTGATTTACTAAAATGTGAGTTCTTGGTGTTAAATAATAGGTTTCATTCTTCCATAAAACTGGTAATCTGTTGTAGCATTCTTGTTGATGTAGAACTTTGACCTCGACTGCTACGCATTGTACAATATGAATAACTTCGCCAGCTAATACCGCCATGTAACCAGGACCATTCATGAATCTATAAGCAAATTCATCTGGCATGGATACAGCAATCCCCAAACTATTTTTTAAAATCTGTCGTTCCAAATCACATCGATGGTACATAACATCTTTATACAATCTCTTCACTTGCTCTCTGATATGTCTCTCTACATAAATGAACTTAGCATTAACATACGCAAACATATCCATATTATCAACTTCTAAATTAACAGCAGTGTTTCTACCTATCATACTTCTATCATTTGATTCTATTATAAATAATTTCGGATGTTCTGTCTTTAGTAATGATAATCCACATGAATTTACTTTACCAGTAGTTGCTAGAGTGAAGCTAACACTTTTAATTGATACTGAATAAAATGTTTCCTCTTCAGAAGTGTATTTAACTGCGTTCCCTGGGTATAGAAGAGTATATAATTTTTCTGGACAAATCTGCCTTACTGGGAAAGGATCCCAAAAAGAATATCCGCCATCAGGATCAATGCAAGAACCTGCAGTTAATGGGCAACTAACTCCTGTAAGGAAATGAATTTGATTTGTATCTAGCTTCACTCTAACTCGAACGGTTTTCAATGTGATGCGGGCCATCCCCATCACTACAACATTATCCCAAGTACCGTATGGGTCAGAATATTGACTTCCCGAACAAGTTCCATCATTTTTTACACTTCCCGCTAGGGTTATGCTCCTCAATGCAGTAGCATTAAGATTCAATCCGTCAATGATGGAATTTCCGACACGTATGGTGCCGTGATTATGTGCTATATGGCATGTTTCTCTTGACACTGGTAACACATATTCCATATATGCATTATTCACTATTGAAATATGGGAGTGCATACCACAATAGTGAACTGTGCGACTTATTTCAATCTTGCATTGAATTGATTCAACATGATCATATTCATTTATTTGCAATAAAAATACGCTGGTTTGTTCAATTTTCACGTTATCTGTTTTCACGTTGCATTCGTCTATATCTAATAATGAAATTGTTGTCATATTCAGTGAGTTTGTCCCACAATCATATCCTAATAAAGCAAACACAGATCGCCAAGTAATTAAAAATACCACAACTCGTGATAAAACAATCATGTTGGTTCTGAAATCAAAAAAAAAATTAACATGAAAAATTATATTTCAAAATCGGGGTCATCATTTCTAGCTTTCTTTTCTTTCTTTTTATTTTTTTGTCTATTTGCTTCTGTTGCTGAGATGCGTGATTTCCTTAGTCTATTCGGATGAATAATTTTTATCTGATTTTTCACTTTAATTTTCACGTCACCATTGGTTAAAACGTCCAATATTTCGAAAGGACCCTCGTAGTGGTCACCTAATTTATTTGGTTTCGGACCTCTTAGTAAATAAACATTTTCGCCGACTTCGAAATTGATCGGATTAATCTTTTTGTCATAATGTATTTTTGCCTTTATTTTCGAATTAACTAAGTTTTCGTATGCAAGTTTCCTACTATATACCAACTTTTCAACTAGCTCTGTAATATAATTATCATACGTTGGAAGTTGATCTAATTTATGTAGTGGTTCGTTTGTCGGCACTCGAGCCATTTTCCCGAATACAAGTTCGTATGGAGTATACTTTGTACCCTCATGAACGCACGTATTGTATGAGAGCGTGGCAAGTTCCAGCCAATCGTCCCATTCTTTCTCCTTATCTGTGTATTGTTTTAAGTATTCACCCAGAACGTGGTGTGAACGCTCTAATGAGCCGTTTGATTGTGGCCTAAATGCACTGGTTTGTAATTTTTTTATTCTAAAACGCTTCGTTATTCTTTGCAAAAATGAACTAATAAAATTTCTACCCTGATCAGTGAGTAATGCTTTAGGTGCTCCGAAAATACAAATGAATCGCTTAATGAACGCATCCGCAACCGTAATCGCCGTCATATTCGATAGTGGAATAGCAACACAGTATTTTGATAACTGATCTTGGATTGTTAATATATATTCATTTCCTTTAGTAGTTTCCGTGAGTGGACCGACAATGTCCATGGCAATTTTCTCAAACACGGTGCCTGGGGTGTCGGTAATTATCATTGGCTGTTTAGTTTTAACTCTCACCAATTTCTTTAACTGACAGTCCAAACATTGTTGAATACGGCGTTGTATATCTTCTTTCAAATTCTCCCAATAATAATTATGTTTAATTCGATTATATGTTTTAGACACCCCTTTATGCCCACCTATTGGTGAATCATGCAGTTCGAAAAATATCCTATCGCGTTCTTCTATTGGAACATACCTAATTGTCCCGAGACAGATGATTACTTTAATTTTCTCATTTTCGAATAATTCCTCAATCATTGCCATCACTTCATCCCATGTGACATTTTCAATAAATTTTGAATAAGCGATTGAAACTGTGTCAATCTTTCTGTCTTTCATTTGCAATTTCAATTGGACTAAACTCTTTGCTATATGTGATTTTATTCTCATTATTGATTCGCCTCTAGATTCTCTAATTACTAAACCAAAATGAAATTTCCTGGCAACTTTTTGGCAATACGCATTCCCTACATTCGTGAATTTTATAGGATGCAAATTATTTATTTCCTTCAGTTTTCGAGAGCCCTCATCACACGGATGTCCACTTTCATCAATAAAATAAGCTAAATTGTCCTTCCTGAACTGGAACATTTCTTTCGTAATTACCACATTGGGTTTACTGGATTTGATTCTACTACCCTTTTTAATTTCTTCAACATTCTCTTTCAACGAATATTCTGATTCACAGTTTGAGTCAATCTCTTCATCACTGGAATCATTCACTGAAGGACAAAAAGGATCCTCAGAGTTTAGATTACTCACACCAGGCTTATCTATTTCCGCTGCATCGTTGAATTTACTGCTACCTGTAGAGTCTACTGCTCGTTTAGGTGGCCTGCCTCTTTTTTTCTTAGGCAATTCAGTAAAATTTTTATCAAGTATTTCATTTTCAATCTCATTTTTACTTTTAACTTTACTACGTTCTTTTTCAATCTTATTGTTCTTTATTTTTCTTCTTTTATCATCAACTCCGTTATTATCAATATTGTTTCCACACGATTCATCCACGCTATCCATACTTCCTTTTAACTGAGGATCGAGATATTTATCAATTTTACCTCTATTTGTTTGCGCACGAGTGGTAACATTCACCATTTCAATCGGATTTCTGGATAACGCATCCGCATTTAAATTAATTTTTCCTGGTTTATATTTGACATCATAATCGTATTCAGCGAGTTTCAAACGCCATTTCAGTACTCGTGTATTAGTTTCTTTTGCTGTTTGAAACCACACGAGCGGTTTATGATCAGTGACTAAAGTGAATCGATGCCCATAAATGTACGGTCGGAAATTCTTGACCGCCTGAACGATTGCAAGTGCTTCTTTCTCATATGTATCATACCTCAATTCTGCCCCTCTTAGGACCTTAGAAAAATATGCTATTGGTTTATCTTTACCAATTTCCCCTTGAGATAATACTGCGCCTACGGCTATACCAGATGCATCAGTAGTTATTATGAAAGGCTTACAAAAATCCGGATATTGTAAAATTGGAGCTGTACACAAATTCGTTTTTAAAATCTCAAAAGCGTCTTGTGCTTCTTGAGACCATTTAAACTCTATATCTTTTTCTAACAATTTAGTCAACGGTTTTGCAGTTTTTCCAAAATTTTTAATGAATCTTCTGTAGTAGCCTGTTAAACCGAGGAAGGCTCTAATATTTTTCTTTGTTTTTGGCACTGGAAACTTTTCTACAGCTTCCAATTTTAACGGATCGGGTTTCAAACCATCTTTACTAATAATATGCCCCAGATAATTAACTTCCGGTCGCAAAAACTCGCATTTATCGGGCTGTAATTGCAAATTGGCCATACGCAACCTTCGCATTAATTCATCTATTCGTTTCTCGTGGTCATCCAGATTCTTTGCGAAAACTATGACATCATCGAGGTATACAAACATTGATATACCTTGTAAACCAGTTAAAACTGTATCCATTAGTCTTTGAAAGGTCGCTGGCGCATTTTTCAATCCAAATGGCATTCGTGTAAATTCCCAATGACCTTGCGGCGTTGAAAATGCCGTTTTGTGACTATCTTTTAAGGCCATTTCAATTTGATGATACCCGGAGGCTAAATCAAAGACAGAGAAATACAACGAGCCCCCCAATTGATCAAGAATATCAGTTATATTAGGAAGGGGATAAGCATCAGTTATTGTTTTCTCATTCAATTTTCTGAAATCTATTACTACTCGCCATCTTTTGTTCCCTTTTGAATCAGGTTTTTTAGGTACAATCCAAATTGGACTATTATATGGTGATTCCGAAGGTTTGAGAATGCCTGTATCGAGTCCCTCCTTTATTTGTTTATCTATTTCTGTTTTCAAAAATTGTGGAGTTCTATATTGTTTTGTAGTTATCGGATTATCATCAGTAGTTGGAATTCTATGTTTATAAATACCGGTTGAACTTAATGGTTCACCTGGAATATGAAATCTGTCTGCATAATTTTTTATTAGTCTATCCACATGAATTTTTTCTTCATGGTTTAAATGGTCTAATCTCAATAATTTTTTAATTTCCTTAGATCTTTCCTCTATTTCATGAATTTTTACTACGTTAACAATTTTCTTTCTAATATTTGAAGTTACAAGATTTCTGAAATTGACCTTTTCTCTATTTTCACTATTATCTTCATCAATTGTAATTGGGGTATGAATATTTTCTATCTCATGAACGTATAAAGTGGGTATTTTAATCCCGACTTCATCCTCCGTTGTATTATAGATTTGCATATAAGCTCGTTCATTACTAACGCGTACGAGGCATTCGCCTGCGAAAACGCCCTTACAAACTTTTAGTTTCGGAATGTACCCTTCTGAAATTTCAGGGTTTTTCGTGTAAAAGAAAAATGTAGATTCACTCCGAGGGGGAATGTACATAATTCCATTCTCAACTTTATTTGATTTTTTAAATGGGTATTTCATATCGCCGATTTTTATAACTCGATTCTTATAATCAATTTTGGCACCGTGAGTCGTGAAGAAACGAGATCCTACTAAACCAGCATGTGGAATACACATTTTATCTGGTACGATATGACATACTGTTTCTTTCTTGAATAATTTAATTTTCACACTACCGAGCGTTGCTATTGGAACGTCCGCTATTCCATGTAATTCTACTATATCTTCAGTATTAATTTCTGCATTTTTATCTACATATTTAAATTTGATCAAATTCGGAGAGGCACCTGAATCTAACATCATAACTATCGCCTCATTGTTCTCCGTTTTACCGACTTCTGTATATGCTAAGTCATCGAAATTTATTTTAACTTTCATTACTGCGAATCTTCGTCCGACTCCATCGCGTGAATTGCTGTCACCGGGCGTCGTTGGTTGTTGTCTCTCGCAATGCCCGATTGGAGAGACGTTTCCCCGTTTCCCTGGTCGTATTTTAAAGCTTTCAAACGAAAACAGTCATCATCTACATGACCTGATCGTTTGCAAAATGTACAGTATTTGAGTGTATTTTTCCTGCTGTCGTATGAATTGGGGTTACCCTTTTTGTTTGATTCACAATTTCTCGCCGTATGACCCTTCCGATTACATAATTGGCATTCTACATTTATATAATTACTTTCATTTCTATTACGGCTGTAACATGTTTTAGCTGTATGACCTGTTTTGTCACAAATTTGACATGTTTCGTTTATTCTTGCATTTAAAACGTTCGGATACCTACATTCTTTAGCAATATGACCCGGTTTCTGACATTTAAAACAAATTTTATCTAAAATTGATCGGTGGTTTCTTTTCTGTTGATCGGTGTGGAATTTATTATTTTCATTATTTTCATTATTAAAATTTTTACTCGGAACTTTATTTTTATTGTTTGAATTATTCTGGTTGTCGATGAATTTTACAGGGTTACGGTCATTTTCTTTTCCCTTGTTTTCTTTTTCTCCTGTTATTTTTCTCAAATCTTTTCGTGCATTTAATTTTCTCTCAATGTCGATTGCTTTCTGTACTGCAGTTTCTATTCTATCACATTCAGGCATGCGTTGATCAATTTCGTTTTTTAGACCTTGTGAAAAACATTGCGCAACTGATTCGTCTATTTCTTTCCGTGTCTCATTTATTTGATCTTCAGTTAAATTCGGTTTATCCGCGTTAATACATTCTAGAATTTCATTTGCTTTTTTTCGTAATCTTGTTACGAAATCTATTACCGGTTCATTTTCTTTTTGAAACATTCTACCCAATTCTCCTTGCAATTGAAAAATAGTTTTCTTTGGAACGAAAACTTTCTTCAAAGCGTCTATTAATTCTTTGATTGTTCGACTATCGTTTTTATTTAGGACATCTTTTACTAACTGACTCAATTTACTACCGTAAATCATTTTTGTTAAACTTTCTTCTGCGGCATTTGGTAACATGTTTTTCGCTTCTTGGCAACATTTTGTGAAGTCTACCAGTTCTTCTGAGCTACCTTCAAATGGAGGTATGCACATCAGCGCGTCCTTCAGACCGATTGTTTGATTATTCTGCATATTTTCGCGATTTTGCGCTACCGTTTGATCGACTACGATTGAATTATTTATTGGTTCGTATCTTTCTGGAGGAGTAAATACTCTTTGAATATTATTAACACCGATTGTAACATTAAGTGAATCGTTTCTCAGGGTTTCATCAATGTTCTCAATTTGAGAATTACCGCCTGAATTACTTGTCTCGTTATCTTCCGAATTCTCTAAATCACTATTTCTCGGACTAAGATATTTTTCAGCACCATCATCTGAGCTTTCATCAGAAGATATAAGTTCACTAACGTTTATAGTTTTTTCCCCAATACCTGAATCAGTCGTAACATCTACCCGATTTTCAAATTTAAAATTTTTTCGCGGTCGCGTGGGTGCAGGCAAACCGTCTGGATATTTCACGTCCCCAGCACTGCGTAATGAATATTTTTTATCGTCTTCGGATGAACCTGAATTTCCCGACATTTATTTTCATGCTTATGTACTTTGAGTGTCCTCTCAATAAAAGTGTATATCCCGGTTGAGCCCCCAAAAATGTTATGTCAAAGTGTGAGGATTGTGAAGAATTCCGGACACTTTAACAAAAGAAATCGATTTGATTTCTTTGTTTTAGTTCCCCTATTTTTGCCCTAATCTTTCGATTAATAGACAGGGACGGGGACCTTTATTGAGTGACACTCTTAGACTAGGAAATAAATGTGAATAACAGAAATATGATTCTGATGAATCTATATTTTTATAATAAAAATAGAAGACAGTATACAAAAATGAACAAATATTTGTCGACTTACAAAAAGAAATGTTGTTACGATCACGGCCTCGTTGGCAGGAACTTCACTCAGTCAATTTCACTAGCGAAAAATGTTATGGTTCAAGATGAACTGGAAAAATGATGTTACTAGACTCTCTTTCTTTCACGACTGATTGAAATTCCTGTTACAACCATTTTTATGTCCTAGATGATGGGCGTAGCCCTTATTCTGAAGGTAGGGGAGATTCAACACCAATTAGTTTCCAGTCATGGCCTTGATTTTCCCCTGACCTTACGTAAGACCCAATGTTTTAGGGCCACTCCGCCCCTCCACATTGGATTCCAATATTCTTATCTCGTGGGTGGAATGTTCTAAAGTTTCCACCAATAACGTTGCTTCGGGAATAGTCTCACTTCCTTCCGCATCGTTTTCATTATCTTTCTTTCGTTTTCGTTCTCTAGTTATTATTTTTTTTATCTTTTTATTTCTTTCGATATTTCAGTTACTTAAATTGGAATTAGTACTATTTGAACGTTATTATATAACCTTATTTAAAATTAGTTGATCGTCATTCACATTACTTGGATGTCATGCAATACTACTTTACTCTATTTAATATTATTTAAGTGTTAATATTATTTTAATTTTTCTAGTCCTGTTCATCTCTTTATCCTCCTTTTTATCTTTTCTTTATCATTTAGAAACATTTGCCCTTACAATTTTGGGTGAAATATTTTGTGTCAGTTATCAGAGTGTACAAATGTTTGTTATGTTTTATCAACGAGGGGTAGATATATGATCAATCAATAGTCGATTCGACCGAATATATGTTCTGGAATTTTCGTGGGAAAACGTCTTAAGTTATTTTCTCACAACGAAATTATCAACTGATTGTTTTATTTAAATTGTGATTGTAGAAGAAAAATACTCAGACGTAACAAAATTATACCCATCAGTATTTTTAGATAACTTCATTGCGATGCTATGCTGATTGTGCTGAGGCATTACATAAAAATAATTAATTATAATTATTATTACTTACCTTGTCATGAACCAGAATGGTCATAGTATTTGTAATGAGAAGCTTGATACAAGGAATTACCTCGGTTTTTGGTATTTTCAAATCATTTAAAGTCTCCATGATACAGCCAAAATTTTCGCACCATTCCACTCTGATAGACTGCATCGCGCATGCGTTGATTATCTATCTCTTGATCACAGCGCTACCCTGGTGGTCACACGGTGAGATAATTTACCGCCCGTGAAATGAACCATCCCCACGGGCTTCGTTTCAAGACCTGTATGTAAGACTGTGGGTCGAAGTGACCAGGGCCGTGAGCGTCACTATTTGGTCCATGGTAGCGGTGGGCAGCCTGATTTTTCCATTCTCTTTTGAATGTGCACTGCTTGATTGGCGAGTGCAGTAATGAGCGACAATTTCAGGAGCGCATCTCACCATATCACTTGCCTTGGCTTCAGTGAGTCAGGGCTACCACACTAACCCGTTGAACAGATTGCGATTTGAGACCATAGCTAAGCTGACCGTCATTTTGTATCAGAAAAAATCAAATTAAAAAATGATCAGAATTGACCGTTATTTATGGTCATTTAATGTGTTATGAAAATGACGATTATTTTGCATCACTGATGGAGACGTCGCTTGAGCCAGCCTTGTGGTACTTTTCATGGTAGACGGCGCGTGCTGTGTGTTTGTGTTTGTGTATCGTGCAATTGTTTATGTGTTTGATTTGAATAACAGCAAAGAAACAATTGACGATGAACGGCCGTGACAAACTGGTGAGTTATTTTATATTGCGAGATTTTGGATTTATTGTAATGAAAATTAAAATTGCGTTTTTTTATATGCAGCATTCGGAATGATGGTGTTGATGAATTGGGTGAGTATAATTTTGTTGTAAAAATAAACATAATTGAATTCAAAATATATAACATACAGGTCTCCTGTGTGGTATGGAAATTTTTCTATTGTTTTACATAGGCTATGAATCTTTTTTTCAGAACTCTTAGGCGATGAACCAGAGAATCAGCCGCGAGAGAGCGAACGTCCGCCGCCACCTCTGCCACCACCTCCGAGACCGGCTTCGCCGCCAAATGTCCGCCATAATAGCGCCGTTGGAGGTCGGCAGGATCAGATCCGGATATCACCAGAGGCCGTAACCGAGGTAAACTTAAAAATAATTTTGAAGAAAAAAAAAAACGGAATAACTTTTTGTTTATAATTTAAGCTTCATTGTATAATTATTCATTGTTTGTCTGTGTTTATTTAGGAGAACGAGGGAGGCGCGGCTACGACCATAGGAGAACGCATCGGGCGCAGCAACATGCCCAAGCACGATTGATATCACTGTTATATCAAATGTCGAATCCGTATCGTGGCCGAGTGAATCGCCGAGGAAATCGCTCCAGACACTATAAATTTTAAAAAGTCTATAAACACTAAAATTAACAAAAATTCTATTTTATTAAAAAAAAAACAAATATCATTTTAAAGTAAAAAAATTTTATTCTTTTCAAATAATTAAATAAAATACGTTTTCTTCTAAATATATTTCACCATGTCTATAGTTGTTTTATTTTTGTTAAGGAAAATGACGAACAATTTTTTCGTTTCTCGAAATACCGTTTCAGCCGGTAACTATAACTCCATTCCCATACATCATAGCTCAAGAAAAATCCATGGTATCATAACGTCTTTGTATAAGAAGAAAAATGAACAATAACAAAATATTTTTTTGGTCGCCATAATTGTATCTGGCCTTGATTTGATACTTTGAATGGTTAACTTGAAGTGATTCAGGGGGGGAATAAGTTTTACTTTTTACGGTTTTGGTATTTGCAGAAAGATTTCGAGACACTAAAATAAAATATGTTTAATAAATGTCTAAAAATCTTTTTTCTTCAAGGAGAAAACCAACGTCTTTTGGTAACGGACAATTTTCAACTTACAGGTCTTTTCTTTTTTGAATCAATCTAAAGTCAATCTGAATCTCTTGTACAATGAATCTCTTGTACAATGCCAATATTCCAATGGATTTCACGTGGAACGACCGGTTGATTCAAGTATTGACGGAATTCCAAATTTATTTCTAATGGATCTGAATCCATGTGGACATTTTTGGAAACTGATTGGTCAAGAAAATCTCATGAATTCGTACATTTTTTTCGTTGCTCCATTGAAACATCCTGAATATTATTGTTATTCTGCGATTTCAACATTTTCTTACATATAATTCATCGTACTAACAACCGCTGCGGCAGATTGAAAATGAAGTTTCTTGAACCGAGGATCAAGCATAGTTGATGCCTCTAAGTTATTTATATAATTGATAAATACATGCATGATATAAACAAGGACTGTACTGCATACATGCATCACGTAGTGTAATCTTGATTCAAAGCAGCCATGTAATGATCATGTATTCGAAAACCTGTATCTCACTTTTTTTTTTGTAATTTAAAAATGATCGAAAATATCCGCAAATTCATATTTTGCTGCCATGCATATATATCGATTAGCGCATGCGCCGAATCCGAAAAGACGTATTAATGTAGATTCCAACATGGCGTTCGATGTTTTGCTAAAAATTCGATAAATCTCGATTAATCGGAATTGAGACACATCGCAAAGAATAATCGATTGATATGAAAAAAATCATCGATGTTTCGGAACATCGATGAACATCGTCCATCTCTACTCCAAATTGCGTTCTAGTGTGTTCGTAGAGGTGACGTGGGACCAGTTTCGACGATCCGTTTTTCGTTTTTAAATCGAAAATTCTCATCAGCAAACTTGATAAACGACGTGATTGTTATTAGAAAGGTTTGTTTTATTTTCGAAAGCTTTATATATAGAGAGAAAAACAACATAGATAAAATACAATTGGAGCTGTGAAAATATTTTATGTTGAGAAGGTTATGAAGTGTCATTCACAACAACGATTCAACATAATCTTTTTCAACATAACATTTGTAAAGAACTACCTAGATTTCTAACAATTTTTTCTCTTCTTCAGGTACGTGGCGATCAAACCAATTAAAAGGCAATGTGTGTCTACGCAATAATATAATAATTATATGTTGATAATGGTTATGTTGAGAAGGTTTTGAAGTGTTTCATTCACAACAACAATTCAACATAATCTTTTCAACATAACCTTTTTAAAGAACTACAAAAATTTTTAACAATTTTTTTTCTTTTTTAGATACGTGGAGACCGAACCAATTAGAAGGCAACGTGCGTCTACGGAATTATATAATAAGTTCTGCGCTTTTCAAACGGCTGCTGTGCGCCCACCAAATATAAAAAGCTACTGTGCTTTTTGAAACGGCTGCTGTGCGCCTATACATTGAATAGCTGCGGTGTATTTTAAAAATACCTGTATGTATATATGAAACAGAAAAATATATCTATAGTGTTAAAGAGTATATATTCTAAAAAGTGTATATACATAAATACAGAAATAAATAAAAACGTCTATATATCCATAACATAAATATATATATATATGCATCAAGTATAAATAGAGTGTATATGTGTAAAAAATATATATATATATATATACAATAAATTGAAAATAAATTTAAAACAAAAGAACAATTATCATTTTGTTTCATTAAATTAAAACACTTTTCTTCACACTTGAACCTATTACAACTATGGCTTTTAACTCAGTTCATGTCGCACCAAGTGATGATTTCCGTTTATTGTTCGCAGAAATAATAGTGCGTGGTCAATGGTCACAGGATCAGCACATTGACCGGTTTGCAGAATTGCTTAAGGGTGCAAATCCTGAATTGAATATGGAAAACACATGGAAGGTACAAATTCGTCGTTTGATCGAGGCAATTCCTCCGAATAAAAAACATATACAAATTCTTTATAGCTGTGATGATTTTCGTACAAACGCAAACGGTCATTGGATTTATTGCTATTATGACACGGAAAAAGTATACATTGACGATTCATTAAACAAAAAAAGACTGCACAATCATCATAAATTGTTTACACAAAGATTGTTTCCTTACTATTGTATCGACAATGTCGAATTCCGTACGGTGCAACAACAACCCAATTTAAGCGATTGTGGTGTTTTCGCAATTGCTTTTGCTGTTTCCCCAATCAATAGGCTCAATCCTGAGAATATGATATATAAGACCTCAGTAATGCGACGGCAATTACTCAAAATTTTTCAAAACCGCACTCTTGAAAATTTTCCAATCTCTGATCAATCAGTATGCCCTATTTCAGAACCATATCCTATAGTATTACAAAATCATATGGAAACTTGTTCCGGGGCACAAGAAAAATTGAGTCAAACCCGTACGGAAGATGTAAACATATCGCAAAAACATGTAAGTAACAATACAGTCGCTAAGAATGATATTGAAAGTCAAATACTACCATTAAATAGATCTTTAGCGGCAAAGAAAACAATAATCGCTCCGAATAAAAAATCAAGCACTCACGCCAAGAACAATAAAAAAGTAGAAAGTACATCGAAAATACCAAAAATATATGCGGATAAGGCTGGACACAACAAATGTTCTGTCCCAAAATTGTCCAAAACAAAAGAAGGCAAATGTATTGCTATTCGAAAAGATAAATCGTCCTCCAGTGACGTGTTACATCTAGAAATGCTTAACAAAACTGAGCAAAACATTATTAAAAATATTCAGAATTTGACTGACGTTGTATATACACAATCAGAAGGGTTGTATGAAAATACACAGTTAACTCTTCAAGACGATCATCAAATGGACAAAAAAAAATAGTGTTGAATCAGAACCCGATAATCGAAAGCGAAAAAACCGAGAATATTATATTAAAACTCGTGAAGCGATATTGGCTAAAAGAAAAATACAATATATGAGTGATTTGGAAAAGAATAAAGACAAGCAACAATTACTTCAAGCTCACCACGTTTCCAATGAACCATACAAAGAACAACCCAAATGTGTCGTATATACACAATCAAAAGAGTATGAAAATGAACAGTTAATCTTTCAAGACGATCATCAAATAGACGAAGAATAAAATAAAGTTGAATCAAAATCTGATAATCGAAAACGAAAAAACAGAGAATACTATATTGAAAATCGAGAAGCGATATTAGCTCATAGAAGAAAACAATATATTAGCGATTTGGAAAAAAATCAACTTGCATGTATTGTATCGTCAAAAGCAAAAAACATGTATAAGGTTGCAAACAAAATTAGTTCCAAATATAAACGGGGTAGAAAGAGAATTGACGTAATGAGACCATCACTTATGAAAGAGCAGTATGTAAACGATCTTAATAGAAGAACCATTGGTAAAACATCAATTAAGACTCATATAGAAAATGAGCGGTTCATAAAATGGTGCTTGCATGTAAGAGAAAAATACTTATACGAACTTAAAAAGAATTTACAACGTATCAAAGAAAAAGTTGAAGTTATACTGACACAACTATCTGAATGTGCTGACGTTACAAGAAAAGATCGAGTTACTGTCTTATATGGTTCCGAGAGAAAGCATACACGATCATCTGAAGCATATTTCGCAGAAACCGCATATAATTCTTTATCTTCTGCAGAACCTGTTGTGATCGTGATGGACAAAGATGGACAAGCAACGAATATTTTACCTCTTATCCGTAACAAAAGAAATGAAATTTCATGGACCTGCTCGTCTCTATGTAGGGTTACAGATGAAAAGCTTATTGATACTTTCAATACTTATTATATTTTATTTAAAGATATCAAAATTTGCACATTAAAAAATATTCGAAAGATGTTCTCTAAGATTAATTGATGCACTGTTCGACATCGTGTCGACAAATTAGGGCATAGTCATACTTGTTATATCGTCCCTACTAATTGTAAATCTCAATTCATATCTGTTCAAATCTTATCACCTCATTTTCCAAAAGTGCGTATGATGCAAAGACTATTTTATAAAGTTCAATTGTCTCTGAAGAAATTATATGATTTAGACAATGCTTTGAGTACGACTAATCTTGAAATTTTACGTACTGTCGCATTGCAAGCTCAACAAAATTCGAAAACATTTGAAACTAAAAATGCAATTAATCTGAATGAGAACTCTATAATGAAGACACATCCCAAGGCATTTGAATTATCGATTAAAAGTTCGATGGATACACCTTCTTTCGCATGTATATCCTACCAAATACTTTGTTTTCGAAAAGATGTATCAAAAATCGAAAACCTCAAAAATCACATAACATCTCCATATTGGGACGATTTGATGAGACACACTCGAAATGAAGGAATCGATGCTGACTATATTTGTCATTATTGTTTTAATAAGTTTCGCTCAGGAAAATTACCACCAACTTGTATCTTAAATAACCTTTTTGTTAAAGAAGTTTCTGAAGTAATTTCAAATTTGAACGAGTACGAGAAACTGCTAATCCGAAGAGCTAAAGCGTATCAAGTAGTTCAATGGGTACAATTGCAAAAAAAAATATACCACATAAAGATTTGAATGAGAAAGTAATTGGAAGAACGTTCCATTTGCCACTGCCAATGGAAAAAACTTTTCAGAAAATTTGCCCCGCAACAGAACCACTCAATTATTAACATGAACTCTATAGAGTAAAAATTTTATGTGAAATTACGATATTTTTACAAAACAATGGTTAAGTAGGATTACAAACCCATGTATACCAATGCAAAATTATAATATAATTCGAGTAATTTTTCAAGACGTAAAGAAAATCACAGAAATGAGTTGTAATTCTGCCAATTTTTATGCACAAATCATACACGTGTTGTAATTTTACAAAATAGTTTGTCAGTTGCCAATAAAAAACGTTCTGGATTGACACACATTGTTTGGGATTCAATTTATTAGAACTTCGAGCAAAATCACAAACAAATATTATAATTTATTTTACAATGAATTTATTAGAAGTTCACAAAACTTTAAATTCTTTCTACAACTTTGATTGTGAAACTACTCAGTGTATTGTAATTTTACGAAAAATTAGTATCTGTCAAACACAATTTGTGATTTAACGAAACCGCCACTAAACAAAATATTTGGAAAGTTGCAATTTTTTTACAAATGACGAGTATTGTAAAATTGGATTTCAGTGCACTGGTGTGTTGCAATGCAATAATCAGGTATACTTTTTGTGATTTCACTCTACTTCATAATATAATTATGAAAATGAGTCGTAGTTTTGCTAATCATTTGTTAAATTACGACTCACGTTGTTATTTCTCAACAGCGTATAGTTCTTTTACAATAAAAGCATTGGCGGTTCACTAGAAATGTTTGTGATTTAATTTAATACAATATCTAAAAAAATCGTACACGCGTCTTTTGATTTGGCGTTTTCCCGGAACTGATCACGTCTATACATTTTTGTTTACACGTTTATACACACACTTGTCTATATGCTGTGTCGCATAACAACGACAAGTTTATTTGGGTTTTTCCGGGTATCCTCCGCATAGGTCACCGGTCACACCGTACTGCAGGCATTGGCTATATTGAGTTATTACAAACTAATATTCAGTGTCGTTCGTAACAGTGCAGTGTGTGATTGTCGTGCTACGCATAAAAAAGTCAAGTCACAAAACAAATCGATTGTTGGTAAGTAATTAAACAATGATTTTCAATTCATTACCATACTTAATTTTTTGTGATCAAGTATTTTATATGTATTGATGAGTATTTCAACAGAAAGTAATAACTATTGATTACAAAAATTTGAAAAGGATTAAAATTTTAGATGTTCATTAGGGTGGGCCAAAAAAAGTGGCTATTTTTTTTTCTTTTGTTACAGTGAGAATATTGTTTGAGATGACGAAAAAAAACTTCTATTAGAATTTGAACTCTTAAGATTAATATTAATATTAAGAGCTCAAATTTTAATAGAAGTTTTTTTTCGTCATCTCAAACAATATTCTCACTGTAACAAAAGAAAAAAAAATAATCACTTTTTTTGGCCCACCCTAATGTTTATAGAAT
Source organism: Zele albiditarsus (assembly GCA_958496275.1). Lineage (NCBI taxonomy): Eukaryota > Metazoa > Arthropoda > Insecta > Hymenoptera > Braconidae > Zele > Zele albiditarsus. The sequence continues at coordinate 1,017,233 of OY292417.1, forward strand.
AATAAAGATAAATAGTATAATAATTATTCCAATAACTTATCAAATTTCTGTAACAGAGCTCGCCAACATCAATCAGTTTTTTCATCCGAAGGACAATTTATCGATTTATTTCCGAAAAAGTACGTTCATAAATAGTCCGCTTTTTACCGAGAATTGAATTTTTTTTCCATTTATAATTTTTTATACGAGCAGTCACTTGAGAAACCAACTCATTCGATATTTATTAGAAAATTTCCTATATAGATAGTCGAAAATTTTCAAATAAAATGTTTTTTTGTATATTTTGTGATTATAAAAACTCGGAATTATCCACTTACTTACAACATTTGAAAGAACATTCAAATTTAACAGAACGACTTATTTGTGGATATAACCACTGTAACAAGGCATATTCACTTGTATCATCCCTGCGAAGTCATTTATATCGCACTCACAAAATTTGTACAACTAGACATGTATCGTCTTCTTTAGCAAATGCTGAGCACTCTTTTGAGGAAATTAATTGCACAGTGGGAAATTGTAGCCAAAGATACACGGATATTGAAAAATTGAAAGAACATTTGTATGCTTATATACATGAAGGAACCACTGTGAAATGTTACTATCCGAATTGCGAAAAAAAGTATCATTCAGTAAATTCGTTCTCCTCTCATATAAGTAAATGTCATAAAAAAGAAAAAGTTATAAAATTAGCCCAGTTAAATAATAATAATGCAAGCTCTTCCGACCCACCTATTGTTAACGGTAATGAGAACTTGGTTGATGAACCATCATCTTCTTTTCAATATGATCAAGATAATTACCATCATGAAGAGAATCCAAAAAATATTTCCGATAACAATTTTCTAATGAATTTAGCCCATTTTTTTTTTAAAACTAGAATTCAAATTTTGTTTGCCAGCATCCACAGTTCAATACATTGCAAACGAAATATGTAAAATGAGTCAACAAAATGAAAAGCTCGTTAAAAACAATTTGTCAAAATATTTAAAAGACTTAGGTTCATCGGCGGAATCGATTGAAAATATCCTTGATAATGCTTTTAATAATACGTTCAAAAATGTTGACGATCATTTAGGATCGATTTACAAGCGCAGAAAATTTTACGAAAAACATTTTCCCTATGTCAGCCCAATTCAAATTCCTCTCGGTAACTTTAATAGTAACGAAAAACGTTTTTATCATTATGTGCCAAGTAAAGAAACTCTAAAACAACTGTTTAATAATAAATCACTAAGTCATAAATTGGTATTTGATCTTCCGAAAAACTATAGCAAAGTATTAAGAGATTTTACAGATGGTAGTGTGTTCAAGAATAATATTTTTTTCAAAGAAAATCCTGATACAATACACAACTCATATTATATCAAGATAGTTTCGAAATTGTGAACCCATTAGGTTCTGCCAAAGCTAAATATAAAATTTTAGCAGTTTACTTGAGTATAGGGAACTATCCAGATCATATAAGATCCTATGTGAATTCTATGTATCTCGTTGCATTATGCAGAGAAAAAATATTTGATCATACTAAAGTTTTTGGTGAAATTGTCCAAGATTTAAAAGATATTGAAACTGATGGTATTGAGTTATCACCTGATAAAGTCATTAGAGGGTCTTTAGTGTTTATAACAGGTGACAATCTCGGAAGCCACGCACTAGGGGGGTTCGCCGAGAATTTCAGTAGAACTGAGTACTTTTGTAGATATTGTCTGGCAACAAAAAAGTGTTTTGACACGACAGAAGGAGTATTTAAAACTTATCCAATAAGAACGGTTGACTCTCACAAAAAAGTTATAGATCGTTTAAATAAACAAAAATATTCATGCTCCAAAAAAAAATTAACTAAAAAACCGTTGTTGATACAGGAATAAAATTTAATTCAGTTTTTAATCAATTAAATTATTACCACGTTTGTCTTCCTGGATTACCTCCCTGTCTAGGGCACGATATTTTTGAAGGTGTTCTCGCTTATGACCTTAAATTATTTATTGATGACTTTGTTAATGAAGGTTGGTTTTCATACAAATTACTAAATCATAGAATTCAAATTTTTGAGTATTCGGTAGAAGACCAACGGGATAAATTATGTTTTATTTTACCAACTTCACAACGATTGTCAGGTGGTGCGTGTCAGCTATGGAGTTTTTTAAGATTATTACCATTATTAATAAATGATAAAATTGATGACATTGATAATGATGTTTGGTTATGTGTTTTATTGCTCTCAGAAATAATTGAGATAGTCTGTGCTCCAGCAATACATGAAACGTTTGTAACTCATTTAGATTCACTAATTCGTGATTACATTCACTTGCGAAAATCCTTATTTACTCAGCCTCTCCGTCCGAAACATCATTTTTTGTTACACTACCCATCATTAATTTTACAGTTTGGACCATTGATGAAGTCATGGACACTTCGTTTTGAGAGCAAACACTGTTTTATGAAACGTTCCATGAGATTTTTACGTAACTTCATTAATGTTACTAAATCACTTAGCATTAAACACGAATTGTATCAATGTTTTGTCCGGTTAGGAGGAGTAATTAGTACCGACCTTGAATTAAAAAATACTGAAAAATTGAACGTAAATTTATATAATGAAACGATTAAACAAATTTTATTAAGTATACAATTACACCCAGATACGGTTGGATGTTATGAAATCATTAAAAATGGTATTCCGTATCGTAACGGTGATGGACTTTTTATTTCGCGAAAAGCATATCAATGTAATATAGTTGTAGGAAAAATTTGTAAAATCTTTAATGATGAAAATGAAGTTCACTTCATTTTAGAAGTATCCCATGCTAAATTTATTCCGTATTTAAGAATATATAAATTAGGAGAGATGTTAGAGTACAAATGTTTATCATTTGATGAACTTGTAAGTTTTGAAAAATTACATATTTACAGAATAAATGCGATTTCATGCGTTAAGCCGAAATATGCATTATTTGAATATGCCTTATAATCATAATTAAATGTTTAATTAGTTGGTTCCTAGTATAAATTTTTCATATTCAAACAAATTTATTACCTACTATTATGGGTTATTAATCAATGCTGTTATATTTTGAATGTTCTAATAAATAATGAAATTCGTCGAAAATTAAAGCACTCAAGGCCGTTATTGCCAATAGCCAATATGAAATAATATGAATAAATAGTGTTTTTGAAAGAAAGTGTAAAAGAAACTATCGTAAAATATACACAAAAGTATATAGACAAGCAAATAGTAATTGTATGAACCACATTTCAGTCACTATATCTATCACCTACATCATTATAAAGAATCGATAAATTATTTATAAACTGACTGATAGCAGCGACGAATCACAATGGCGATATTCAAAGTATCTCGACACGATAAACCATCTGTCAAAAAACTCGTCAGAGCTGAATCCATGACTGAGTTTATTGATGCTGCAAGAGTGAAATTATCACTGACGGAAAACGCTTACAAAGTTTGTTACTTTTTTTTTATTTTTACTATAACTATTTTCATCTATTTCATGACACATTGTTTTATAATTTAAATAGATATTCATGGAGGATTTCACGGAAATCGAGGACGACGAAATATTACACGAATTAGCTACAAGTAGTAAGGAACAATTATTATTAACTCTTGTTCCAGATGGGATTGAGTGGAGTAGTGATATCTCGGCGAAAAATACTCCAACTGTGTCTAAGGGTAAAAATGGAATTTTTATTGAAATTTTTAACTACTGTGTCTAATTAATGTTTTAAATTTTCATTTTCAAAAGTTCCAATACATATTTTTTCTATCGATAGTCAATAATTTAGATGATTTGATTTAAGTACTATTGTTATGCTCTATTTAGTTGAAAATCACTATTGTAGATGAATATTTTCAATTTATTAATTTATTGCATCTATTACAGAAAAACCCGAAACGAATAGTCAGCCATGTCAACCATTATTGTCACGAACTTCTGACTTGGACAATATTCATGCTAAATTACCGTCTTCTGTACAGAAATCTCTGCGTACGGGGAAGTTTTTAAATTATGATCAAAAGAAAGCGCTTGTTCATGTAACTGAAAATTACATGTCCAATGATCTCAAAAATATAACCCGTGGAGCTGCAATAGATATTGGTAAAGAAATAGTAAAGACATACCCAAATTCTTTCACACTCGAAAATTTAACTACGGATGCAGCTGGTGCAAGCCTAGGGCAAAAGATATATGACAGAATTAATTATGTCAGACAAGACCAAAATGAAACTGAAGCTTCGAAATCGTGCACTTTACAAGATCTTGAAGAACCAACAAGGAAACGAAAAGCTCAGGACGAGTATGGTTGTATAGCCTACTCGCCTGAATTACCACCAAATGAAACTTGGGAGTTGCAAGAAAAAAAAAGATTGAAATTGATGGAAAATTATGAGTCTGCAAAACCCATCAATGAAATTTTGCAATTAATGTCCGATACATACTATTTGCAACGCAAACAAATTAATAGAGAACAGAGGGATTTGAGTGAGTTTTTCATTGATTGGTCATATTTTGCACACCATAAAATTATAATTGCCCACGCAAATCATTTGCTGGGCAAAGATGACTGTTTAGAGACATGGCAAATCTCCGTAAAAGATTTATATGGACCAATCAATTGTTTATCGAGAAACAAAGAAATATGTGCGGTCGAAAAGTTTAAAAAAAAAAATAAAGGTAAAAATATTTCGGATGATAACAAATATGTTCATCATGAATTAAAAAAAGCAAAAGAATATTGCAATACGATGAATAACAAATTTCCATATCAAAATATATTGTTTGCATTTATAACCAAATATATGGGAGCCAAAGAGAATCTGGAATTTCTTTATGTGATAATGAATGTAAGTTACTAATTTCGTTACACAGTCTTTGATGAGAACTTATGAATAAATTTTGCAATTTTACTTTTTTAGGAAGACGCAACCAATGGAGAATTATTGGGATTGGTCGAAGTCCTGAATCCAGTACTCATAATTAGAGGTTTGCAATGATGATTTGTTATACCGCACGTAAAATAAATTAGATAATTAATGAAAAATTCTTCAATTATCGTTTTCAGGAAAGGACATACATGACTCTTCCAGCAAGTATGATGTTGTGATTGAAAAAAAAATAATCATCGGTGTCAAATCATTCCTGAATGGAATATTAATAACATTTTTATGCTATTTCATCTTCGGGTTTGTGTACCCACCAGAAATCGAGAGGACATTAGAAATTATTCAAAGGTTCGTTGAAATTATATTATACAAAATAAGTCTTTGAAGAATTACAAATAGAAATACATTTTTTTTTTAGTTAAAAAACCTTTCATCAATTAATAACACTTTTCTTTTCATCATTTGCAATCTGTAAAGTGTATATTTTTCAGTATAACACTATACCTAAAATATTTTTAGTACTACTTCTACATAATTTCTTTTTGTTGTATTTCACTTTTCTTTTTTTTTTTTCCTTTCAACTTTTATTTGAATAGAGAACTTTTTTTTTATCTCAATGCTCTCCATGATTTTTCAGGTTATTTTTGGAAATTAATCCTTCCTGAGGGACTAAGCGGGGTGGAAAGAGGAAGGCAGTTATTCAACATCCAAAATACACGACTTTCATCGGAGAAATCGATGCATTTAAAAGTGACGATATCAGCGATTTATAATCTAATATCTGAATAAGTTATCCTTCTTTTTATAAAATGTACAAAAGAAAGTTATTTAATAACACAAATTAATAATTAATTATTCTAAATTTTTATAATAAAAATTTTTCTATTACTTCTAGAAAATATACGATATTAATTCAAATTAATTTGAAGGATGCGAATATTATATTATTATATTTCCAATTCAATTTTACCTGAATTTTTTTGTAAATTTATAAACTCATTTCACAATTTTACGAAACCAACCGGTCACAGGCAGTATTGTAAAATTATTATACATGATATTTGGATAACAAAACTAATGACTTTCCTATTTCGTTAAAAAATCAAAAAATATAGTTATATCAATACAAAAATGCGTAGGAAGTTTATTTAGCAAAATAATTTTGTGATTTCATAAACAAGTATAGTGATTTTACGAATCATTTTTCTTTTTTTTTTCGTTGAAAATTACAAAACTTGGTACCAATATAACTGAACAGTAAACAAAAGTAAGTTTAGAAATTTTACATGACACGTTCTGTGATTTTACTCATCGGGTGGACTAAAAATTATTTGTAAAATTGGAATACGTAACTTTGATAATACAAAACTTTTCAAAGATAAAATGAATTGTAAAATTACAAAATATGAGTGGTTATATAACTTGACATTTAACGATAGTAGGTTCACCAAATTGGCGTCAAGTGCATTGTAATTTTACAATACATGTAATCTTTACAAAGTTTTGTATTATCAACGTTAGACACTTTACTTTTACAAATAATTTCCAATTAAATTGATTTGTAGAATTACAATGTCCGTCATATAAAATTACTAACCTTATTTCATTATCTGTTTAGTTATATTTGTACTTTTGTTTTGTAATTTTCCAAAGCAAAAGCAGTAAAAAATGTTTTGTAAAATTACAACTCGTGATTTCATAAACACAAAACTGCTTTGCCAAAATACTTCCAACGCATTTCTTGTAAAATCACCATAGAAATTTTCAACAGTATACATACTAATACGAGGAATCCCCACAAAATCTAAAATAGTGTGGGAAAATTTGGTTAATATACGGAATGTTTTCAATGCTCTGGTGTGGCTTAAGGGAAATAATCCTTTATACTCCGAAATTCAGTTACCGAAGTCGGAAAGCTTACTGTTGAGTGAATATTTGCCAAACGTCGGATATGAAATCAAAGAAAACCTACTTTCATATCAAAGTGTGCTCCAAGAGAGAACAAATCATCCAATTCCCAACATAGTCACCGAGAACAAAAATATTGATAATGTCGAAAAACAGCAAACCGATTCAAATAATAAAGCAATGCTGACACAAAAGTCACAATCTGATGAGTACTATGAGCAGTTTATTGTCCACCCAATTTACTCTGAGAAAGTCAATAAAACAGGAACAGAGCTTTATCAAATGCTGAAAATTCAAGACTTAGTTTTGGACTATCGTTATAAAGTTCTCGACTTGAAATGTTATCCAGATTTGTATCCATATGGTGTGAATGGTCAACGTGAAGAGAGGGTGGTTCGACTTACCAAGTTTGAATTTATCAAGGGAAAATTAATGTCTAAGCACCCACAATTTCGATTAAATCAACAATATTTATTTTTTTTGTTACATGATAATAATATTCGCCAGTCGAATAGTGGTATATTTTACAAGATGAACGTAACCAATGCAAAATGGCGATATACTGCTGGCAGTTATTTGGAACAATTAACAAAAGGAGAACTCGAAGGAAATTTTAATACTATATTTGGACGGCTGCGAAATACCGAACAATTTTGGTGTAAGCCAAGGAACGATTTGAATTGTATGATTCGACACTAAAGTCCAGCCACATGGTTTCTTACATTAAGCCCTAGTGAATATTTGTGGTCAGATATGATACAATATCTTCGTGAATTAAATACTTCGATGGCTACAATGTCCGCTAATTAATTGCCGCCGACCCAGTATCTGTATCAAGATTTATGGATAATAAATTTCGAGCTATGTTGAATTTTATGTGTTCAAAATCTAATCCTATTGGAGAAGTGACACATTACTTGTAGAGGCGGGAATATCAAACTCGCGGTACTCAACATTTTCATTGATTAATATGGATAAAAGATGCACCCATTCTAGGAAAATCTTCAAAAGGAGAAGTTGCCGATTTCATATTGAAATACGTTACTTGCAAAATACCCGACAAAAATGTTTCTCCGACATTGTATCGGCGTGTTATAAAGCACCAGCTGCATAATCATAATAATTACTGTTTGCGTAGCAAAAAGGTAAAAAACCGTACCATTCGAGTTTGCCGTTTCAGTTTTCCTCGTCCTATTACTGATACGTTTGTTATGAAGGATGTTGCTTTCTCTGTAGCTGGTAAAAAACAATTCAAATCTAAAAGTAGACTGTATGACCTCCCAAAGTTCTCGCAAAGAAACATGTATTAATGATTATAATCCTGTAGTACTCACCGCTTGGGAGGGCAATATATATATACAATTCGTTGGCGAGAAATCTTCATTACTGACATGGTATTGTACTAAATATATTTCAAAAGCAGAGAAAAGTTATACAGCTGACATTTTTCAACAAATAAATTCTACAAAATCATTGACGAGTCGCTTGTGGAAAGTTGCTTCGCGCATGTTATGCAACAGAGAATGTGGAGCCCCCGAAGCTCCTGATACTCTCTTAGGGTTTTCGTTGTATGGTACTGGACCATCGACTACTATAAGATGGGTGGATGTTAATATCTTAAGAAATAGGAAATTGAAGCGTTATAAACAAATTCAAGCTATGGATAAAAAATCAACAGATATTTTCTATCGAGACCTGGTGGACTACTATTATGCAGTGAGGCCTACAGAGTTGAACGAAATCAATCTGTATGATTTCGTAAAATGGTACGATATAACCTATACTAAACCCAACAACAATGAGGTAGAATATTACCGATTAGGTGATGGTAAATGCTTGAAAAGACGCCGCAGAGGTTACCTCGTCAATCACTTCACCAATGATGTAAATATTCAACCAGAACAATACTATTACGCTGTCTTATTGCTTTTTCAACCATGGAGAGACATAGTTGAACTTAAAAATGGACGTGACACTTATACAGAGTCATTTCTATCGATGCATTCACAGCTTACTGAAGCTTTACAGTACCATGAGCGATTGACTGAAATGAAGGAAAACTTCAATCGTGCTAAGGAAGTGATAGACAAGCAAATGGCTACAAACATTGAACAAGAAAAAAATTGAGGTGGAAATGATTGTGATGAAGATGGAAGACTATTAGAGTGCAATCCTATTGAAGTTAATGAAGCTATGACGAACTTTAATGACATGGATGATAGAAATATAGAGGTAGCGAACGTTTCTCGAATGATTTTAGAACTAAATTCAGATCAAAAACGTATATTTGACAAGGTCACCGACGCTATAAATTGTCATAGTAAGACTCTTAGATTATATGTTAGTGGAGAAGGTGGAGCTGGCAAAAGTTTCCTGATCAAGACGATTCGATGTTGGATTAAGCAAGCTATTGGAAAAGATACAGCAGTAACGGCCCCACGGGTATTGCAGCTTTCAACATTGATGGTTTAACTCCGCATACACTATTTCAATTACCCGTTGAGCACGGTCAAACACCGAAGTATACAGAACTCTCCGATCAAGTTTTAAAAACTCTTCGTGACCAATTAAAAGATGTTTCTCTTATCATTATTGACGAAGTATCGATGATATCAAATATAATTCTGTTGTATATACATCTCCGATTAACAGAAATTTTTAATACATCTAACATAGGCGATGGCTGGTTTGGTAAAAAGCACATTTTGCTATTTGGCGATCTCCCTCAGTCACCACCCGTGCGTGAAGAACCGGCATTTATTAAACTTTCTACAATGAAGGCTGAGCAATTATTGCAATCCTTAGGGAGTACAGATATTTGGGCCAGCTTATTCAGTTACAATGAGCTTACAATTAATATGCGCCAGAAAAATGATTCATCCTATCGAGAACTGCTTTCTAGAGTTCGCTTAGGGTTTGTAACTGCTGAGGATATTAATATTTTAGAATCGAGAAAAATAAATTTCACAACGATAGAGTTTCATGATAGAGTACATGAATTGTGTAATTATATTGACAAATTACCATCTGATACTGTTTGCTTAATGCCAACACGACATTTGTGTGATGTTTTAAATGAATATATGATGAATCGCATCTCTTCGGAAGAAATACATTTAATTGCGCATGATTCCATAGAATGTGCTCCTCATGATAAAACTAAAGCATCCAAGATATTAGACCGCGAAGATGACGACAGTTCTCGCACGGCTGGCCTTGCGAAGAATATAATCATTAAAATTGGGGTAAAGATCATGCTCAGACGAAATATCGACGTTACGCTAGGTCTTGTTAATGGTGCAATTGGAACAATTGTTTCCGTTTCTCGAGCACTTGGTTCAGGTGACATAGAAAAAATAAAAATTATGTTATCCCCAGGAGTAGAATATGAAATTGAACGTGTAACTTTTAAATTTTTGATAATGGATGGAATCTATATTATTCGCAAACAATTCCCTTTGTGCTTGAGCTACGGCATTACAATTCATAAGAGTCAAGGTCTAAGCCTAAATAATGCTGTGATAGATGCTAGAAACTCAATCTTTAGTTGTGGACAAATTTATGTTACCTTTTCACGCGTGACGACACTCGAAGGGGTTCATTTGATCAATTTTGATCCCTTTTCAGTCAAAGCACATGAATTTGCTATAATTGAATATAATTGCCCACGGGAACAATATTGCCCAGATCTTGCGCAAATAGAATTCTCAAAGCAATGAGGACCAAAGGTGCCAGATTTTCTTTGGGCAGTGCCTCAGAATACAACTGAATATCAGTATCCACAGAATGAAATCAAAGCAGATGAGATCACCTGACACATTAATGGTCTCGAAAATACAGATAGTGTTTCATGTTATGCAAATGCTACTATACAGTGGATGTTTAATTGTCAAAACATCAGAGAAGAACTTCTGAACAAAAATAGTGTTGATGAAGAACAAAACGCATTAGCAGTTCTTCTCCGGGCATACATGGGACGAAATCGAAATTTAAGTTCGCTTGCTGTAAGACAATATGCAGGAGAACTGTTTATTGAAAAAAAACAGCGAGATGCGTCGGAATTTTGTATGGCTATATGCAATAAATCGTATGCCGTCACAAACCCTGTGGAACATAAATTAACTTCGAAAATTCGACGCCATGCTTGTCAATACACAACAACCACTGAAGAACAATCAAATAGTATACTAGTATTAACATTACCTCAAACAAAAAAAGTTTTCGTTTTGCAAGAGATAATTGACAACACTTTGTCTCGATGGAATTTGATCGAAAGTCAGTGCACTTCTTGCGGTGCTGCGAGCGCGTTCAAAAATATCAATATATCAACGACGGCGCGAATTATTATTCAACAGCTTGTTCTGATATTTGTAAATAAAGACACTTGAAAACATTTGAAAATGGATTGGTTTATTAAAGGCATCCCAACCATTCCGGTTACAATTTGTGGAAAAAAGTTCAAAGTAAAAAGTGCTCTATTTCATCACGGTTCAAATGTTCCCCAAGGTCATTATACGAGCATGCTAAGGTCTGGCTCGTCATCATGGATTCTTGTAGATGATACTAGAATCGAGAAAATGAGCTGGCTAAGAAATGCTAAAAATAGTTATATGTTCTTTTTGGAACAAATGAAAAAATAATGAGTTCGTTGATGAATACTATCATCATATCGTTAAAAATAAACTTCACATCAGTAGAATAATACATTATTACACATCATTATACAGAAGATTTATTTGAAAAATCCATCAAATATTTCTAAAATAATGACAATCCCATAAATGTATACTTTATTTAATAATAGAAACTCCGCCATTGCCGGTTCCAAGCCCGAATGAAAAAGGAGGAGGGTTATTGAACAACGAACAATATTAATCATAGTTCACTAATATTCATCGTTTCTATAGCGTATTTCGTTTCACCATACGTTTTAACAGCATATTTCAACATAAGTCTTACAACCATTCCATCAAGAGACGCGGTCGCGTCTTGAGAGACAAATACATTTACATGCACTTTACAAAAAGTCTTCAAATCTGCCAAAAAAACACCAAAAATGGTGTACAAAAAGGGAGACCAGTACATTTATCCCTACCACAAAGTTAAATATAATCTCGACAAAAATTCGTCAAATCAATCAAGTGTGCCAACTACATACACTATACGTACTGTTCATTATTGAGATGACAACTTGAAGAAAAAAAAAAAAGGAAAAAGAAAATCGATAGAACTTTTTTTACTATTAAAAAAAAATAAGTTAACAAAAATTCATCGATAAAGTTTAAAAAAAAATATATGTATACTTGGCGCGACATAATCGGATATACGTTTTTCTTCTCTGATCACTCGCGCCAAGTATATGTGGCGGTTGCCCATACACACATACACGCACCGCGTTCGATTTCGCTCGATAATCATAGGCGATCTCCCGAACCGCGGAACGCACTTATTGCATATATAATATTACTTATCTACAATAATACGCCGGGCCTATTTCGCCCTAATCGCGTATTCCTTCGCCTATCATTCGCATGCGCTCTCTCACGCGCAGGTACGACGACAGTCTGGAATGTCCTATCGAAGCGACCATATAGATATATTCATGTATGAAAACCACGCGTTCACGTGCTAATAAATAAATGTATAAATATAATAATAATTATTAATTCATGTGCCGGACCCGATCCTTATAAATAATCCCGCCTGCTACATATACATATATTTTTTTTTTATTTTATCGATGAATTTTTGTTAATTCATTTTTTTTTAATAGTAAAAAAAGTTCTATCGATTTTCTTTTTCCTTTTTTTTTTTTCTTCAAGTTGTCATCTCAATAATGAACAGTACGCATAGTGTATGTAGTTGGCACACTTGATTGATTTGACGACTTTTTGTCGAGATTGTGTTTAACTTTGTGGTAGGGATAAATGTACTTGTCTCCCTTTTTGTAAACCATTTTGGTGTTTTTTTGGCGGACTATTGTATACACATGTAAACACTCACGACCATGTTGGCTATTTTTAGTCTCTCCGAGTTGCTTTGAATGCAGGTTTATATTTCACTGCAATCATTTTTTTTTTCTCTCTGTTTTTTATCCATGTTTTTTTTTTCCTCCCTTTTCGGTACGCGAAAACGAGTGAGTAGGAGGGCTCGAGAGAACAGGGAATGAATACTGAATATGTAGAAACATCTCGTCGCTCATGGGTGGCAATAATACCTAATTTCAATACGACTGTATATTTCTATGTATATATATTTGTGTTTAAAGAAATATATATAGATGGTTATGTATATATATATAAAGCTATGTATAGAAGTACATTGTATCCATGTTCTCTAATTTATCCAATACTAATCGATAGGTATGTGTACAAGCTGTTTACGACGAGCATTTAGTTATCGGATAATACCGCGCGTTTATCTTAGGGGCTAAGAGAAACAATCTGCATCAAAACCAATATTGTTTCTCGATAATCGGAAACGAAAGTGACGACAATAGTGTACCAGTAATAATACAATGATTGAAGAACTTTTTTATTCATTTTTTAGATATGAAAATTTGATATAAACATTAACTGATAATTCAAAAACAACTAATTGAGGTGGAAAAGTTGTGTTCTTTGTCGAATAAATCGATGGTATTCTACGTGCAGATGAGAGCCCGCATGAAGATGTCTATATTTGAAATATATCTGGATGCATGGATATATAAATGATATACCTTTCATATAATGATATATAAACTTTATATAGATTTAGAAATGTATGTTCGATATGGTATTTATTTCAACAATATATTTCTGTTTGACAACAAACTTTACAATTCTCGACGCAGTTTTAAATCGATAATTTTTCAATCAATGTCAAGGACAATTCTGAGAAGTAATGTATTTTTTGTGTAGACTCGACACATATATAGACAATATTTATGAACACACTTGACTGGAGTCACATGATGATTCTATCGCATCTTCGTTCACATAGTGGAAACAAAATAATCATGAATATATAGTTAATTCCTCAACAGTGTGCGTTAAAAATATGTGTCATCATAAAAATGGGTAAGGACTGATTCCAAGCATTGCGATTTCGCTATAACTTAGTGTCTGGGACCAGTAAATTCAAATTCAATATTAAAATCATCAAATAAGAAATGGCAGATCTAATACGGCTGTCATGAATTGTCAAAATCACTTAGCATCAGTTGATGATACTTAATTTGAACGGAGAAAAAATAAATTCACGGATCCGGAGTACACCACGAAAAGATTGCTTGACAAAACACGCAATGATAATATTTTGTTCATATTTGCGTCTTTTTATCTTGTGATGGGGTGGCCGTTGCCACTCATTGGCAATACAAAAAATGACAATATATAATCGTTTCCCCGATTAATTCTATTCTTTTCCTGGTTATTATTTGATATTTTGCGTTTTCCGGACCTGCGAATAATGTTATATGGTATGAGTGAATGAGAGAGTGAGTAAATGTAAATAGAATAATAGAGATAACCTGGAACTGTCAGTTTGGGAATGACAGTAAATCGATAGTGAATGATTAGGCTCCTATGCAAGTTCACTTTGGCAGCTCCGGATTGTCATTGTTGCTGTGGAATTGTGGATGTATTTAGTTGACGTCCGGATGTCGTGGATAATTATGTTAATAATGGACCGCCAATGTTATCGATGTATTCAAATAAACTGTGTGGATAGTATGGCATTGACGAATGATGATACTACAGTCGCCATCCGTCAGAATTCTTGAGTACTATTTTCCGGCATGTGCGCGTGGAGATGCGCAGACGTGGGAAATGCGTCGTGACATGCGGATGAATTGGCGGCTCGGCAACAGGCAGCGTACAGCACCTCTCGACTCCGGCAACCCAACCACCAATAAGAAATCGATTAATCGATGAAGATAGCGATGATTGTGGCTGTCAATCATCGAGAATTTGCATAGGGATGTGATTGGGTCCTAGACTAGGAAGATGTCTAGGATTGGCCTAATTTATTCACAAAGAAGATGGTATATGGAAGCAAAGACACTGAGTCCTCACTTCCACCGGGATGGCCGAGCGTGCAAGGGTGAATTGTATGTGTGTACTTATCATTATGATAAAAAGTATTGCGTTTGTGCGTGAATGTGCGGATAGTCATTTTTTAAATATTGTATTGTTTGTTTCAGATTATTTGTATTGTCAAGTCAAAGTATATTAAATATTAGAATAAATTCAGTGTGTGTGTAAAAATCTTCACTGAGCCGTAAGTGTTGAACCGCTGGGTTTTTCTTTATTGCCAATTGCAACTAGATATAGCGGCCATTTTTATTTCAGATAGTGATAACAAGTAGTAATTCGGTCGTATAAAAATTGAGAAAATCTTGTTCGTTGTTTACCTGTCCATTCCGCGCATGTTTTATCCGGAAGATAAAACATTTGTATATTGAAATTAAGGAAAAAGGGACACATAGTTATTTTATGAAACATATTATAGAATTAATCGTGGAATTAGTCTCCATTGTTGCGGAGGTTTTTGCGAAGGTGCGAACGAGATAAGAATTGACGCCGTCATAAGGGTCAAAATCGCAATAAGGGTAAAAATTGATCCTACGTTGTATTGCATCATTGTTGTCCGCATTATTAGTCAAATTATTATCTTCTTCTTTTGCAAATACGGAAGCAAATAAGTTCCGAGAGTTTATTAATATTTGAATTATTTAATTATTGTATTCTTTTATATTACGGAATCTATTATATTCCGAATAATAATTTCAATTGTGTTCATTGTGTAAATACGCTTTTCTTTCTATTTGTATTACGGATTATTATATCTATTTGGTTGATTATTAGAATAAATAATTAATTATTGGTTGTAATAATTAATTAAAATCATAATTCATTGATAATTATTTATTTTTCTTTGAAGCAAATAATAAAAGTAGTTGGGGACTTTGACCCTCAATTACTTGCCGTTCATTACTAGGTAAAGTTAGAGTGGCATCCCGAAGCCTGACGGCCCCCTTTTACCCCTAGAAAGGCGAGAAAGAGGGTGCAGCGTCACAATCTCTAGACGGATTCGTCCTGTGATGATAAAATTAGCATAGATTTAGAGTTATTTCTAACGATTTCACACTGTGATATAGATTAAATACCAAACATGTTATTATTCTATCATCTTACTGCTTTGTGAACGGCAGTGAGTTATTTTGTGTTATACGAGTACACACGAAGTTTGGAACGGTAACAATTATATAAAATACGTGAGAAATAGAGTGAATCAGTGGACTAATGGTTCAATTTTTCATTTATAGTTTGTTGTTATTGAGTATCTGCGACTGCATATCAAACCACATTCTCGAGATATCAATCGGACTCCAGAACATCATCGATCATTGGAAGCTAAGCAGCAGTGAGTGCGGTTATTATTTGGTAACAATTTCATATACTCTCTGTAGTACGTAGAATGTAATCAAATTATTCTGGTTGAATATTTAACATTGAATGAAATGAATTTTCAATATAAAGCCAGATCTACAAATAGAAGCCAATTTTCATTTCAGGCCTGATGTGGAAATGCATATACGGCCATGGGGCTTATCAGGAAATGTTTTCATGAAATTATTTACTTTTATTTTGAATTATCTCATAAATTACATTCTGTCGAAATTAAATTCTTGTTTATATCCATAGCTGAATTCAAACATACTTTGAGTTCAGTTGATATTTTTCGGAAAGATATCCCGAGGACAAACAAGAAGGTTATAATCTTCGTACACGACAAAATTTTCCGTCAGTTTTTTGAATCGTACCATTGTTTCTTCCGAAACTTCAGGGTTACGAGAGATCAAAATGTAATGTGGTAAGTTATGGATGCGCCAGAGTAATTCAGTACCATTATTGCAACTGATTGCAGAACCTACTGCTGATTGGACTGAAAAAAATGAAAAATAAATATGAAAGTACAAGCTGGCATATATGTCTTTCTATTTTTTCTACCGGTCAAAGTTCGCATAAAGGCATGAATATAAATATTGGTATTGACATAGGTGTCACTACGACTTGTTTTAGTAATTGATCTGGTAAATGATGTTAACAAATTTTTTCCCCCATTTGATAAACAAAAGGGAAGTTTTAATTATTTTTCATCGTGTTATCTACTTACCATCAGTACTGTTACTATCAACTGACAGTTCGTTCCAATGCAGCACAGATTCAATAATTCTTCCCTCATATGTTTTTCTAACGATGCCTCCATTTTCAATGGAATTTCCCGTAAAATTAAAAGTTTGGTTCTCATAGTCTACCGTTGCACTGAGCATAGAGCAGGTCTGGCTACCAGGACGTCCATAGTATACAATAGCTTTAGAATACCACAGTCCCTTGAACTGTAATACGAAGTTGATTCGATTATTATTTTGATTGAATTACCGCACCGACAAAGAAATAAACTATTTAGAATTATTATTATTTCCAATGAATCCGAAGATGTCAAAATATTTAACACCTTCTCTATCAGGTATTTGTGTACGTGAAAATGTTTTCGAATTATTTTTAGATTTTCCCACACAAAATAATACACAGGGTGAGTCCCGAGAGATAATGACAACTATTCCAATATGGAATGATTAGAATGTCATTGAGCGAGAATAGATAGAAATTGCATTAAAAGTGATTGTAAAAGCCAAATTAATAAGGTGTTCAAGCGAAAAAAAATAACTGTATAGAGTATGTTTCATACGCTATGCGGTAGGTGGAATATTTTTTTCAATATATAATGAAATTAAATGGTTACGAAATGTTTTACCTGTTCAACAGTGAACTCATCGTCTGTTTCAATACGCAACTTCGGACAATTTTCCCAAGCATAATATCGGACAGTTGCATTTCCGGCTAGTTTTTCAAATACAGCTTTTGTTTCCTCCGAAACTCCTCGATTCCGAGACCACAATCTATATGATAGGCTCATACATTTTTTATTTCTTGCGCCGACGAAAATTAGTTCTGTGCCATTATTATAAAACATATAAGTGGGCGATGAGGATTGCTGAAAAAAAAAAGAAAGTTCTACACTTGCAAACTCATACATGTCCTCACGTTTCCATATATTATGATGAATTCATAGGGTAATGAAAGCATTGTCGCAAATGCCACATTGAGTGTTACAAAAAACCGACGAATAGCCGAGCAAAAGTTTCTGTTCTACATTCAGTTATTAATGAGATAGGTATAATAATTTTATGTCATATAAAGTACTTACGTTAGTGAACCCTGCGTTCAAGATGGATCTGTTCCTGACGAAGTCACTAATATCACTATGATCGGGGCTCCATGGGAACAATTGGGTACATTCTCAATCGGAACATAACTGCACATTAACTTCCCATCAACCATTACTATTTCATACGTAGCGCATGAGCGGGCATCATCAACACAGGTTGATATTTTACCCATTTCAAACCATCTTCCTTCAAACTACGATGTAAATATAGATGAATTTGAAATTAGTAAATATGCGCATTTTCTACTCGTCTTTATCTCATTCTAAATATTTTTCTAGCGTGCGAAAACCTTCATATTCTCTTGTCTTACCTGATCGCTATTGAACTCAACATCATTGGTGACCATTTGAACATCGCGACATGCAAAAACACTGGCGACGATTGAGAGTAGAATGATTTGATTAATCATCATCGTGACTGTAGAAAAAGATAAATACCTCTGCACTACACTTATAGTGGAAAAAAGATTTCTGATGTAGTTGGAGGAATTCGTTGCGCTTTTATACCCACAATCCGATAACTTATCTTCGAAACTGGTGACGACAATGCTGATATTGTGAACCTATTGGATATTATTGGTATGTGGTGTCGTGCGCAAAGATCGTTAAATTTCTACGACATGTTTTTCTGTTATAATTAATATCTCATTAGTTGTCACACGTATGCACTCTGCTGGCTTCCAGATATCCTCAATTCGTAATGTTTATTTCATGTTCGATGCATTGCCTGCACGTACACATTATCAACTATTCCTATACATAAGTTATATTGAATCATGTTAAATATTCAATTGTTCTGGAATTTTATGTCAAGTACTAACTTACTTCGCTTAAGGTTGCATCTAATTGAGAAATCGAAACTATATTCGTTAATAATCAACATATATGGTATTTATAAAAAATATATTACTCAAATATACGTATATTTGATAGGGTATTTGGTAAAAATATAACTTCGAAAAATATGAGGAAAGAAATACAATTTTGAGGAATGTGAGTGGAAGAAATATACAATTGGCATCAATTGTTGGTCCCCTTCACTATTTCTCGCACAATACGATTTAATTTTCTCGTGAAATCTCGCGCTTTGATGATGAAATATAAGGCGAGAAATTTTTGTTTTTTCACTCAATAAATATTTTTATAATTCTTTTTTATTTATCCAACTATTATGTTGTGACGTGGTGGCGACCCACGTCATGATCGCCACGAGCAATCGTTTGGCGCAGCCCAAAACTGGGCATAAATTTACCCCCTTATTGCCAATTACCTATGCATGATAGCCGCTGCCGCCTGCAAATAAGATTAAGAAGAGTGAATGACGAGTGCATGAATGAATGAGAGAATGGAAGAAGACATAAGATGGCCTACCTGGCACCCTGCAGCTACCGAATTAACCCTGATGGTCCCGAAGTCACCCTCGCCTAGTAAACCACACTCCATGTACCGAAAGCAATCATCACCGACGCTTCCCGAACGAATGAATTAATGATGAGATAACAAGAAACTACCGAATAAGTACCGTGGTGAATTAATACCATCGGGAAAGAACACAAAATAATTAAAGAACAACAATACCGAAGCACCACGTGCACGACCGTACCGAACAACACTGGACCATGGGCGACATAACCCTAAATGTCACCCAGTGGTCAGCACGGTAAAGATCGTCGGTAACTACCCTTGGCCGAATGACCATAAGGGAAGCGGTCGATAATGAGAATCGATATGGATTAATGACACCGGCGGCGCTATCGGCCAATGATCCCGGAAGAGACGACGATGACATAGGCGAGGGGTGACAGCAAAAGGGCGAAGAGGGAAAAGCAGCCATTTTCCGGCACTTCGCCAGTGGCTAATGAACGAGACGGACGCATGTGTGCACTAAGAGTGAAAATTGAAATTGAACCGGAACGAATTAAGCTATTGTATTGTGGACTATTGATTTGTGACGACTCGGCTAATTTATAAACGGATTGTGAATTGGATTTGTGCCATTTAGATAGTCGGGAGTATTCATTGTGCGAATCGTAGGTGTGTGTGAAAAAGTGCCACACCAGATTGCTGTAAGTAGCTCATCGTTTCATTTGTGCATGCGGACCGCGTGGTCACACATTCGCCGGCGTAGTCGATTAATTGTTATATACTTTGCCCAATTATCGAATGCAGAGCGGCAGCTACAACAGATCCTCATATTTTCCATTGTTTTAATTAGGTCGAAACAGCGTATACCCGATCCTTCCCCACGTGGTCAGCGAATTACGCCGCAATAGATTCTCGAATTTTCCACGCATCCCCATACGTGCAACAAGTGCACGTGTACCGAAGCCTACATTCTTGTACCGCGCGGACAATAGCGTTCCTATTGTCCTGCCGCGCGTCGCTATTACCCCCCGCGCATCTCCCCTATTGTACCGAATTCTTTCTTTTCTATTATTTCTCCTTTCGCGCGTATGATTTATATTGAATTCATTATATTTCTTTTGTCGATCGCCGTATTAATTATATTATTACCATTGTCAATAAGTATATATTGTATCGTCAACTTCTTTCGTTTATACTATCTCTATTATCGAACGCTAGACACGCACGTCACATTATTATTAATAAGTATTGGAAGAGAATAAACTTTGCTGCTGATTAGCGCAAACATCGAGATTCTCTTAATGAATAATTCTAATTCATCAAATCAAGCTGATTAATTGTTCGATCAAATACAATAAAACCAGACATATCATTACAATTAAATTCATCGCGTTATCCCCTTTATTTTCTCCCCCCATAATTTTCCGAATCCCCTGTTTTCCTTATTTTCAGGTTAAAATAAATAAGGTGGCATCCCGACCCGCTGACTACCGCCACAGAAAAGGCAAACGTCACAATGTGTATTATCAAATCCTAACCATTTTACATAACATTTATTGCCACGTTTACGTAGTACTTTTTCAACGAGATAAACATCAGGATATTTCACTTTGTTGAGTTCTTCATAGAAGCATCCATCAATTTGTTGATTCTGATAGTCATGGAGTTTGTATGTTGGTGGTGTTGTACTCTCCACTTGATTAATCGTAAAAATTTCCGTTGTCTAGTTTGGTGTATCCCCCTTCTCGAATACATGTTTATATTTGTTCACTCGAACTTTATCACCGATTTTAAATTTTCGTTTTTGCTTCTCAACTACTTGATGTTGTACACAGTGGGAAGCAATATTTTTTCATTCTCTGCTGTAACATTCTTCGGTTTCATTTTAATCGTTCGATGTTTTGTGTTATTGTATTCCTCCATCAAATCGGGTAATATATCAATCCACTTATATGTTCCACGCAAATTAAATTGTTTCCACATTTTATTCTTCAACGTACGATTGAAACGTTCACATATTGAAGCCTTTAAATTGCTGAATGTTGAGTACAGTTCGATATTGCATTGTTTCATCAAAGACTTGAATTCTTTGTTGTAAAATTCTTTTCCCTGATCAACATGTAATTTTTTCGGTGTTCGGCCAGTTTCCAAGATACTTTTCATTGCTTTCGTAACATCTTCACCATTTTTCGTTTTCATAGGTACAGCCCATGCAAATTTCGAGAAGATATCTATTACAGTTAACAAGTACTTATTACCATTGTTTTTGGTTGCATAGGCTAACATATCAACGAGATCTGCCTGCCAAGTTTCATCCAATCCTCTCATGTGAACGTGACGTCGCGTATAATTTACACGCGCAGGGCTATGTAACTCACAAACTAATGCTGTCTTTCTATTCATATCTATAAATCGTGTCGTTGTCCTGCTTCCTCTTGAGCTGCCAAACGTGAAATGGCTTCAGACTGTTTGATCAATCCTTCTTCAATGAAATCACGTTGTTGCTTCAAGGCTTTACGCAGACTATGTTCTCGAATGTCGATATTTTGCGACAATGATAATAGAGCTCGATGAATCTGTTCCACTTCGGAATTTATAACAGTCATCATTACACCAAAAGGTACATCATTTGTATTTTCAGGTCCAGCTACATTACACAATCTCTTACTATCTATATCATATTGGCCATCAGCAGTAACTCTGAATCCATAACCAGGCGGTTCACGACTACTTTTTCCAAAACTTTTTCTAAATTTTCGTCCAAATATATCCACACTCATTTTTATTATCATCACTCTCTCTTCGACTGTTGACACATAAATGAATGAAAATGGCCGGAACATTGATTAATAAATGATGCCAGCCTCACGTAATTCTTCAATAATGGAAATTATCTCATTCGTATGACTTGTATTGCCTGCTGCTTGAGATGCTAAGAGTAATCTAAGACGGTTAACAAGTTCATTCGGCACATCCCAATAGACATAGTCGATTGGTACTTTCCTTCTTTTAGCAATTTTATAATAAGTTAATGCTTTGCCCGATCTTGTCCTCATTTTGTTTGCTGATGGTGGTGGAGGTGGTGGTGATGATGATGATGATGATAATGATGATGGCGATACATGATGTGCAATATAATTTCGACATTTTACACTTTTTTTGTCTGATATGAGACTTTTATTAGGATCATAATGTTTATGAAGTGTATAGGTTGATTTAATAATGTCTATGAAATTATTTCGATCACTCTCACGTATGATTGAGTCATTTGGGGTTTTATTGAATAATAGTTCAAGCAATCCTGGCGTTTGATCATAACGTTTATTTGCAACGCTTATGACATTATGTGAGAAGTGTATAGGAGAATTATCCATCATCAAACTTTGATCAGTCAATCTGCGAACGCTGAATCTATTCACAGTCTTATGTTGCAAGTGTGTCTTTATATATGTTTCAGCTAAATTATTTTGTTCTGCTGTTTTTTTTATAGGCGAACTGACAGATTGTATTTCATCCGGCTTGAATTCCTCAGTCGTTTCATACAATTCTACATCATCATCATTATCCCAGCCATCATTACTATCATTCTGAGCTGTTGCATAAAATTGATTATCTTCTTCTTCTTTTTTCACCCGGACATCCGCTATTTCATTCTTTATTTCTTATTTCATTTCCTTCGATGTTGTCACTAATTTCTCTAGAGGTGTCACTATAGGTTTGAAGACTTCGTTCATTGCTCGTTCTGAAATGTCTCTACCAGACTTGATCATTTTATGCTTTTGTCGAATCACATCACTTGCTTTCACTATTTGACTCAATACGTCCTGTTCTCTGAGAAGATTTTTTTTTCCTTTTACCCTCTTCATATTGATGCTTTCAAGTTCGCTATATAACTAAAGCCATCATTCTCATGCACACTCAATTTATACGTATGTAACAGTCAAATCCTTTTCTATATCGCCCCGAATTGAGCTCACTATCTTTATCAACAACGACAAAACCATATTTATCATCATTCCAACATACTAAACATAAATCTCTGAACTGTGCATATGTCATGTCTGTGTTGACATGATCAGCGTATATATGTTTGAGATTCATTTCATCTTGCCGAAATAGCGCCATTAAGTTGGCATTATCACGTACTAGATGTTTAGGAATACGTGTATAAGTTTGACAAAGATAAAATGAGTCGACATCTCTATATCGGCCCATACAGAAGAATGCTGTTATGTTGTTTTGTTTCTCACACGCAACATTATCGAAAATCATGATGGAATTTGGTTTAGTATCTTCTGGTCTGACTACCTCCTCATTATCGCTGAATGGAAAGTATCCAATACCCTTTGCATGTTTCAATATTTTCTCTAGATATTGATACTTCGGTTGATTGAGTGACTTTGAGTAGACAGACATTTTCAAATCTCAAGCCACTCGGATGAGTGATGAGTGCTAAAAGTGCATTGGTCTTGCCGCAATTTGATGGACCACAAAAAATAGCTCGCATACTATTTGGCAATAATTTACCATGACGCCTCTTTTTCTTGCCTTTTTCTTCCACAATTTGCCCATCGAAATTCATGATTGATAATTTTGTCCCCTGTTTCTCAAACTTAACTTTGGCTAGTTGTTTCTCGCGCACCATCATGATTACAACTAACTGATTGGCTGATACAAATTATGTTTTTATATCACTTGAAGCGAATTGGTTGCCATATATAAAGATGAACAGTTGATAATTTCTTATCAGTTATTGAACGATTACCAGTGTGTACACATGGCAGGACAGAAATATAGTACTCAAGGTGAAGGGCTCGTCAATAGTATTATTAACAAGCTTCCTATAGAATTACATGTTCCGGGCTATCAATACTGTGGACCAGGCACAAAATTATCAAAAAGATTGGCACGTGGAGATTCGGGGATCAACCCGATCGATGCTGCATGCAAGGATCACGATATTGCTTATTCAAAGTATCGCGATAATATTCCTGAGAGAAATAAAGCTGATAGATTGCTTGCGGAAAGAGCTTTGCAACGTGTCCACGGTAAAGACGCGAGCGTTGGCGAGAAAGCCGTAGCTTTGAGTGTAAATAAAATCATGAATGTGAAATCGAAACTTGGTGCGGGGATGCGCAAAAAGAGGAAGAGGCAAGTGAAGAAAAATTCATTGAAGCCCACCACATCATTCAATCAAATTATAAAAGAATCCAAGAATTCAATGCACTCTGGTCGAGATGTATTCAAATCAGCACTGATTGGTGCGCGTGCTGCTGTGAAAAAAGCTGGTGGAAAGAAAGAAGTTGGCTTACCACCATGCATATTGCCAGTACCATCGAAAATAGGTGGCATCCTACCATTTCTCATACCTATGTTTGCTGGACTCAGTGCTGTTGGGAAGGAAGGTTCGGCAAGAAAGGTTTGGATCTTTACTTGCGATCACCAAAAAACATGTAAACCTACCACATCGAGCTTTAACTAATGCAAATCTCATGAAATATGCACACATAATGAAAATTCCACACTTTCGCGGGATATTCATGCGAAATAATTTACCAACAAGTGGGTCATGGAAATATGAGACAGCAATAGTCAATCTAGATAATAAAGATGGACCGGGCTCACACTGGGTGGCATATTCAAAGAAAAATGATGATGTCACTTATTTTGATAGCTTTGATAATTTACAACCGCCGCAAGATCTGATAGAATATCTCGATGTTGGTAGGGTTAAATATAATTATGAAACATATCAAGACTATAACACGGTGATATGCGGACACCTATGCTTGAAATTCTTGACTAAACAGCTATAAAATGATGGTTGTATAGTGATTGATCATCAGTCATGGATTATTCGTTGACGTTGACTGTGTCGGGGTGATCATCGATACTTGAGACTCAATATTTTCCACCAATTGAACTCTCCCCAAATAAAACTTATGTTTTAGGACTCATTGAATTGTTAACATTCAACTCAATCCCTAATATTGACGAGAATAATAATAAGTTTTATCTAGTAAAAAATGGGGGAGAGGATGACATAACAATCATACCCACTGGAAGCTATGAAATTGAAGATATCGAGAGTTTTCTACAGCAAGCACTGCCAAACATATCATTCTCGCTTAAACCCAATAATAATGAATTGTGTTATGAAATCAAGTGTGATGTTCCTATAAATTTTATACATGAAAATTCAATTGGACGATTGCTTGGATTCAAACCACGTATACTTGAACCAGGCATCACACACAAATCAGAATTACCTGTGATAATACTCAAGGTGAATGCTCTTCGTGTGGAGTGTAATATAACAATGAGGGCATATATCAATAGTCAGCTAGTGCATACGATTCATGAAATTTTCCCCATCGTCCCACCAGGATATAAGATCATTGAAGTGCCCTCACCCGTCATTTACATGCCAATCACCGTCCAAGCAATACATCATTTACAGCTGCGAATAGTTGATCAAGACGGACAGCTAGGGAATTTTCGTGGTGAGGTTATAACAATAAGATTACATCTGAAGTCAATGAATTGATGATGGGTATGGTGTATAATACGGGTGAAACAGTGTCGCAAGCATCGTCATTTTATGGCGGTGGTTATAAAAGTGGTGGAATATGCCGAAAACACATCAGTCGTCGTATACCCAGCGGGGCGCTAACACATCAGAACATTCTACTGCTGGAGAGTCTCGACCTGAAACTACGTGGGAAACAATAAAATTCTGCTGTTTCTGCTTTGTGTGTTTAATACCATGGAGAAAATCTCAGCAATACATAAAGCCATTGCATTCGATGAATCTATTGCATATTATGAGGTGCATGGACATCAGCCATTTGCATCGGCAACATTCAACAATAGTGATGAAATACGCATTGCAGTACAGCATCAGGACTTGTGTTCATTACCTAGCAAGAGTTCATTACACATTTGTGGAAGATTAACGAAAAATGACAATAATCTTTCTGCAGTTGCAACAACAGCATTAGTGAATATGGCTATATGTCATCTATTTGAAGAGATTCGTTATAAATTGAATGCCGTTGAAATTGATCGATGTAAAAATGTGGGTATAACATCCCTGATGAAAGGATATACTTCACTTCGATCTGAGCAAAATTATCTCTTGGAGAATGCTAGACGGTTCCTAGAGGACGACAATGTCAAGATAATCGATGACAATGGACACTTTGATATCTCTATCCCATTGAATTTCTTACTAGGATTTGCTGAAGATTCTCATAAAATTATTGTGAATGTCAAGCATGAATTAATTCTCACAAGAGCAAATACCGATTTAAATTCCATATACCAAACAGCAGCTGAGAATATTGCACTCAGCATCCAAAAAATTGAATGGTTAATTCCATATATCAAAGTCTCGGACACAAAAAATTCAACTGCTCCATTATATCGCCAAGGATCCATCTATCACCTTGAGTTTTCGCTCCTGGGAATTGTATGAGTACCCGCTGTTGCCTGCATCTTCGAACAACGTATGGGTTGTGAAGACTACAACACAACTGGAGAAACCGCGCTACATCATACTAGGATTTCAGACTGGACGAAAAACCATCCCGACTAAGAATAGCAGTCATTTCGATCACTGCAGTTTGAGAGATGTTGAAGTTTTCTTGAATTCACAATCTTATCCATATGTAAATTTGAATATTGATTTTGAACGCAACCAATACACCATTTTATATGGTATGTATACAAACTTTCAACAATCCTACTATGGTAAAGATGCAGATCCCATACTGACAAAGGTCAAATTTGCAACACAAGCACCGCTCATTGTCATTGATTGTTCTAAACAAAATGAGAATATAAAAAGTGGACCTGTAGATGTGAGAATTGAATTTGAGTCTGATCATCAATTTCCTCCCTAAACTTCAGCTTATTGTTTGATCTTGCATGATCGCATAGTTGAATATGAACCCATCAGCGGTTCTGTACGCAAATTGGTGTAGATAAAATGCCTGCTCAATAAGTATAATCAACATGTGTGAAAGGAATAAAAAAAAATAATAAAAAGATATGTATAAATTGTAATATTTTTTTATTCAACCTCCTCCTCCTCCTCCTCTATCTTTTATAAATGTTCTTGAACCGAAGATCTATGCATCATCCACTGATTTCTTCTGAGCTAACTTTTCTTTTTTTTTGTTCTTGAAACCATTTTCGTAAGTGATGAGCGCGGTCTAGTGCACAATTAAATATATGACTAGGGCACATCCCATCAAAATCCTCAACGGCATGGTGGTCACACATTACTGTAATTGACAATGGGGTCTTTTTCAATACACAGAAATCAGGACAATGTAATTCACGACCCATGTCAATAATGCGCACTTTTCTCAATGATTCAGTAAATTGGCTTAACCATTCTGCATTATGCCGTCCTAAGACATACACAATACTCGCATCCTTCACGATATTCACCACATTGTCTTTCAGGAAATGATAGTTGATCTCCCCCGATTCCCAGACCATTCCATGCATGTTGTAAGCCATGCACTTTTTCGTTCTTTGGTATCGTTCAGAGAAGCATTCCAATTGCATTGGACGTTTGAATAGTAGACACGTTCCATGGATCCATTGTCCGGGTCCGGTATACCCGTCCAGTGTCACCGCAGCCAATTCTTTAGGCATAAAATCGCCCAAACAAGTATCATGGAAACCCACAACATCGAAAAACACTTCCATCTTTTTTCTTGAATCACACACCGTACTAGCCGATACACACCCTTCTTGGAAGATCAATTGATGGTGAATCCCCTCCACCGAAAACATTAAGTATAAAAAAAAATGTGTTGTGGTGGGGAGAGTAAAATATGTGGTGGGGGATGAATACATCGTACATCACTAAACATTTCTATCATAAGTGTAGTGGCATCCACGAAAGAACATGCTATAGTATGGTTATAAAAATTTTACGTCCATCAGAAATTAACGGTGCTAATAATCGTGAGTGCAGTACAATAAGTGGGGGGTGGGGGATCATTACTATACATTTCTTCCACTGTCATACTATGGTATGACAAAAGTGTGCTAGTGAGAGCCCCCCACACGCCCAGACAGCCGATAAAAAAGCTCATCGATAACCTCGTCGATAACGACGACCGGTAAGGTCCATGGAAGTTACCAATTGAGTTAAATTTGAAACCCGCCAACTTTATCTACTATTCATATTAAGTGCAGCGTCAGACACATCTATGTGTTATCTTGTACAAAGTTCATTTTTCATTTAAATTGTATGTATATTACTATTTTCCGCGTCATTTTTCAGATCCTCATATTGTGGTGAGGTGGCCGCTGCCACTCATTGCAATATTAAAAATGACCAAATATAATCGTTTTCCCTGATTAATTCTTTTCTTTTTTTCTTTATTAATTGATATTTTTCCGGACCTGCGAGCGAACAATGTTATATGATATGAGTGAATGAGAGAAGGAATAAATGTAAATAGAATAATAAAGATAACCTGGAACTGTCAGTTTGGGAATGACAGTAAATCGACAGTGAATGATTAGGCTCCTATGCAAATTCACTTCGACCGCTCCAGATTGTCACTATTGCTATGGAATTGTGGATGTATTTGGTTGACGTCCGGATGCCGTGAATAGTTATGTTAATAATGGACCGCCAATGTTGTCGGTGTATTCAAATAAACTGTGTGGATAGTATGGCATTGACGAATAATGATACTACAGTCGCCATCTGTCAGAATTCTGGAATACTATTTTCCGGCATGTGCGCGGGGAAATGCGCAGACGTGGGAAATGCGTCGAACATGCGGATGAATTGGCGACTCGGCAACAGGCAGCGTGCAGCGCCTCTCGACTCCGGCAACCCAACCGCCAATAAGATATCGATTAATCGATGAAGATAGCGATGATTGGGGCTGTCAATCATAGAGAATTTGCATAGGGTTGTGATTGGATCCTAGACCAGGAAGATGTCTAGGATTGGCCTAATTTATTCACAAAGGACATTGATATACGGAAGCGAAGGCGCTGAGGCCTCACTTCCATCGGGATCGCCGAGCGTGCAAAAGTGTATTGTATGTGTGTGTTCATCATTGTAAAAAGTATTGTGAATGACCACGTTGTGTGCGAGTTTGCGGAAAGTCAATTTTAATTGTGAATTGTTTGTTTCATATTAGTTATATTGAGTTGTAATAGGTTACGGTAAATTCATTTTGTGAGCGTGATCTACATTTGTCCGTAAGTGTTGAGCCACAAATTTTCATTGCCAATGTTAAATTGGAAAGTAGCCATTTTGGTCCAAAGTAATGATAACGAGTAGCAATTCGGTCATATTAAAATCATTGAAAATCTTGTTCGTTGTTTACCTGTCCATTCCGCGCATGTTTTATCCGGAAGATAAAACATTTGTATATTAAAATCGAGGAAAAAGGGTCACATGGTTATTTTATAAATTATATTGAAGAATTAATCGGGAGAAAAATCCCCATTGTTGCGGGGTAGTGACAACAAAGGTGCGAGAGACATAGATCGACGCCGCCTTAAGGGTCATTATTGTAATAAGGGTCAAAATCGACCAGACTCTCGATCACATCATTCTTAACCGCATTATTAGTTAAATTATTATCTTCTTCTTTTGCAAATACGAAAGCAAATAAGTTCCGAAAGTTTATTAATATTTTGTTTAATATTTGAATTATTTAATTATTGTATTCTTTTATATTACGGAATCTATTATATTCCGTATAATAATTTCAATTGTGTTCATTGTTTAAATATTCTTTCCTGTCTATTTATATTACGGATTATTATATCCATCTGTTTGATTATTTAAATAAATAACTAATTATTGATTATAATAATTAACTGAAAATTATAATTTGTTGATATCTGTTATTTTTCTATAAAGCAGATAATAAAAGTAATTGGGGACTCTGACCCCCAATTACTATCCGTTCATTATTAGGTACAGTCAGAGTGGCATCCCGAAGCCTGACGGCCCCTTTTGCCCCTAGAAAGACCGAAAAAAGGGTGCAGCGTCACAATATGTAGACTCTCATGGTAGAAACACACCAGCGGCGACGATTCGTTTTTTTTTCAACATCGATCTTTCCAACTTTGAATAACCACAAAACGAATACAAGAATATAAAATATTTATAGATTATAACGATATATTTGCATAACCCTCGTTAACGTTGCAAATAACTCAAAAATAAAAGTTAAACATCTTTTTTTTTTCGAGGTTGACAATAATGGCGAGATAGATGATACAAGGTTTGGCAACGCTGTATCGAACAGCTGATTTACTTCGAACCCAAATGATATTGTACAGATGTTAGTAACCATTATCGTTCATAGACACAGATGTATATAAATGAAAGGGCGCTGTTGCCACATTTTAAATTACGATTCTACTACAGAAGTATTTCGAATACTTCTCTTGTTTTAAACATGAATTGATTCAAATAAATAAGCTAAACATAATTTCAATAATTAAAATGATAAATTCATAATCAAATTAATAATCAAAAGTGCAAAAAAATTCAGTTGCTTTTCCAAGTCATAAACTTACGAAAATTCTTATTTTTAATTTATATTGATATATCAAGCTTAAAAATTAATAATTGATTTTTATTTATCAACAAAAATTGAACTATCAGCAAACGTGTTTGGCTTTTATTAATCGAGGATTAAAAGAAAAGTTCAACTTCAATGATTCAAATAATTTCAATGATAACGACATATTATAGAAGTCTAATAATATCCAATCACTGTCCTACTTCATCATTCTCTATGTGTTCTTTTGTCAAGTTGGGGGATTAATGGTAAAACCAATAAAAAAAGTCAGGACGTACATTTAGTACTATAAAGATCAATGTATGAGAACTCTCAATAACGTCATTTTCAGAAGCATTTTTTAACGAAAATAGACAGTGGACCATTTTTTAATTTTCCGGATAATTCCATAAAATATCCTCTGTGACAATTACTAAGTTTGAAATTTCAAAGTTGAGAAATTATTTTTTTCCATATACAATTCGCTCGAAGATCCTTACATGATAATTCATGAGTATAATTCTGCGGAATATTGCACTATTTTGCATATAATATGAAAGAACATCGTAATCCTCTCATTGATTAGGGTGTACAGGGGACGTGTACCGCGAAAAATGAGGTTGTGATATTAATTTTTTTTAATATAGTACAGAGTCGCCTTTGCTTTTATCGCACATTAATGTACTTGCCTTTATCATGAAGTCCAAGCAGTTCTTGGTATTTCTTCTGCTTTAATAGATAATATAGCATCTTCGTACGATATAGAGTGAATTTCTAAATCTTATATTTACAAGTCCAAAAATGATGTATTAAGACAGCATGATTACTGCATGGGAGCATATGCGGATGCCTCCCACTGCAGTCCCATGTCCTACTCCTTGAAGTGGCCCTCGTAGTATTTGCGTGGAATCTATTCCGAAATTGGGCGCCACTCCTCCTTTTATTTACCTACTTGGCCCTATGTAGTGAGGTGGAGAAACACCACATAGGCCTAGGCTTTGCCACAGCTCCTCATGAGCATCCTGCGACTATCTCACGGCGTGCGTCCCGAGGGACTCATCCGCAGAAGCCTTTGTTAATATTTTAGATTCAAAGGTGACATTAATTAATGAGGCGCGAAACCAAGGCAGAATTAATAATATTCGGTGAGCGATTTGCCCTTCGGCAAGCAGTCGTTGTTGGATCTAGTATCCTAAGTCAATGGTTTAATAATTATAAGATAAAATGAAATAAATATTTAGGTCGAGACATTTGTGATTAATTCCGTCGTGGATTCCAATAGGGATCCATCTTCGCGAGTCCTATCCTGCGGTGATCAGTCGAAGGGTCGGGCTCTGAGCCGGAAATATCTCGTGCCGTTATGATTGGTATTATTAATAGAAACATGCTATAATAAACCCTAGCTACCCAGTACAAGCTTATGCGGAGCAAGAAGCGTGAAAATGAATTTACCCGTGGTGTATTAATACTCACGAGTATGAAGAGCAAGCAATAGAATGCTAAATACTCCATGGTCCTATGAGCTTCGTGGTGTCCTCGAAGTTCCCTCAGGTCCGATGTCTTGCCGTGGTACAGCGGTGCGGAGATGAAGAAGCAAGCCAAGCAGAAAAGAGAAAGCAGCTAGGAGTAAGCGGTGCACAGGCGAAAGAAGATAGCGGCACTCACACAAGCAGTTTTAGTTAACAAAACACTTAAGAATTTATTTAATAGTTTGTTCAATGAGAAATAATTGACAATTCAAGATTTGGTGTTTGATAAGCTCGCGGCGAAAATGATATAGATATAAATTTCTCAATGGAATTGAAGCGAGTCTTATTTGGTTTGACTTAGATAGGTGGATATCACTGAACCTTGTTAATTTTGGCCACGGGGTACTTATTCGCTTGTACTTATTCGCTTGTACCACACTATTGTGATTTGGTGATGCGTCTATACCGTCCTTCATATAGAAAACGCAACCGATGTGGATTTCTGTTTAACTCGTGGCTTGACTAGCCCAGAATAATGTCTCCGGCCAATTGCCCGTTGACCGAAAGACCAACTAGTGGCTCGAGCAAACTTGGTGATTTTGGTCCGGCGTGGCAAAGATTCAGCTCCTCCGAATATCGTAGCGAAACTCCCGTTTAAATGTGCCTGCGAGGTGTCCCGAACCGAACGTCCTCGCTCGTAATTTCCGTCGTGGTCGTTTTCAATTCACGAGTGCCATAAGGCTCAATACCCCCGAGCTTTGGAAACTTCCACTCGAAAACTACTGATTGGTATCTCCCGAGATAGCGATGCCAGAACAATGTTGGTCTAAGTGCGTATATTCTCCGTGAGAATCCGAGTTACTATGTGTCTCGGTAGATTTTGTAGTACAGTGTCGAATCTACCGCTCTCCGTAGATTGATTGTCGTATATCCGCCACGCGATACCGTGAGAGAGTGCAATGCAATTCCGGATCTACTGCTCTCAGTAGATTGTCGAGTAATCGCCTCGCGATACAGTGAGTGTCTGAGTAAGTAATCGCCTCGCGATACAGTTCCGGTTCTACTGCTCTCAGTAGATTGTCTCGTGTCGTTCGAATCTCCCCCTTATATTCGTTTGCTTCATTGCGGCGGCGCCGGGTACCTGTAATCATAGATGTCACTCGGGCGCGTGCCCGGGAATTAATAATAATTCAAATATTTGTATTAATTCTTCCAAGACATCCTAGCCCAACGAAGAACTTCCTTAGGATAACCAAATTGTACCCAATTATAGATTCTTTGTGGACAGTGGCTGGTCCATACTGTCACAGTTTATTATAATATACAAGTACACGGACTAATAAATGATATAAAGTTTGCTTGGAAACATTGCATTATTATTAGAGAATTTAGTGAATATGATGTCAACAATATATTTTACGATACTTAGAATTTCATTCAAATATTTAATTGATCACTTTGAACACGCTTTGTATTGAATACATGACAAAATTAAAACTGATGGTTGATTATATGGGTAATTAATCGGGATTGCAAAAACGTGACGTAAATCCGATATATCTCTTCACTAAAAAAAAAAAGTATCTCCGATTCCGAAAACCAAAGTAATACCGAGCCAGTTTCGCTATAGTGATAATACGTATCCTTACTGCAAGAATAATGGTATAACTCCAGCAAAGATACAGAGTTTAATTATAATGCTGAAGCTTCAACTTATGTGACTATATTATATCTGCCAGAAAAACATCAAAAATGGTGTACAAAAAGGGAGACAAGTACATTTATCCCTACCACAGAGCTGTTAAATACAATCTCGACAAAAAGTCGTCAAATCAATCAAGCGTGCCAACTACATATACTATGCGTACTGTTGATTATTGAGATGAGAACTTGAAGAAAAAAAAAAAGGAAAAAGAAAATCGATAGAATTTTTTTTACTGTTAAAAAAAAATAAGTTAACAAACATTCATCGATAAACTTAAAAGAAAAATATATGTATACTTGGCGCGAGTGGTCAGAGAAGAAAAACGTATATCCGACGATTTCGCGCCAAGTATATGTGGCGGTTGACCACACACACATACACTCACCGCGTTCGATTTCGCTCGATAATTATCGGCGATCTCCCGAACCGCAGAACGCTCGCATTACATATATAAAATAATTTACCTACAATAACACGCCGGGCCTATTCCGCCCTAATCGCGTTTTCCTTCGCCTATCATTCGCATGCGCTCACTCACGCGCAGGTACGACAGCAGTCGAGTCGAGTCGAGAATGTACTATCCAAGACACGGTATTATACTTATATTCATGTACAATAACCACGCGTTCATGTGCTGATAAATAAATGTGTAAATATAATAATAATTATAAATTTATGTGCCAGACCAAAATCCTTATACATAATCCCGTCCGCTACATATACATATATTTTTCTTTTAATTTGATTGATGAATTTTTGTCAACTTATTTTTTTTTAACAGTAAAAAAAATTCTATCGATTTTCTTTTTCCTTTTTTTTTTCTTCAAGTTCTCATCTCAAGAATGAACAGTACGCATAGTATATGTAGTTGGCACACTTGATTGATTTGACGACTTTTTGTCGAGATTGTATTTAACAGCTTTGCGGTAGGGATAAATGTACTTGTCTCCCTTTTTGTACACCATTTTTTGTTTTTTTGACAGATTTATTATACTCCTTCACATACTGGTTATATTTAATACATAACATAGGTTCAATTATTCTACCGATCTGCACAATTCGTTGATGAAATCGTTCTCGATCTCGAGCTGCTTCTTCCCAAGGACCACGACGTGCACTTCTGTATGCATAGTCCCATACGTACATTACATGGATTTGTGGTGTATATAGTTGAATTGAACAGGCATTCTCAATATCCTTATTACGCTAATTTTCGAACAGTGCCACTAATGGGGTTGTATCCAACTATACGATCATGTAATATTAAACAAAAGGCTGAAGTATTAGCGGGGAAGTGATTGATAGACTCGAACTCAATTCTAACATCTATTGGTCCTGACTTTAGACTTTCATTTTGCTTGGAACAATCAATCACAATGAGTGGGGCATGTGATGCAAATTTACTTCTCGTTAAATTAGGATCAGAATCCTTACCATAGTATGAAGTTTGAAAATTTGTGTACATATCATATAACATAGCGTATTGATTATGTGCAAAGTTAATATTCGAATTTTCATATGGGTAAGATTGTGAATTAATGAAGACTTTCACGTCTCTCACATTGCAGTGATCAAAATGACTACTATTTTTAGTTACAACATTTTTTCTCCCAGTTTGAAATCCTAGTATAATATATCGTGGTTTCTCCAGTTGTGTAGTAGTATTGACAACTCAAACATTCTTTGATGATGTTGAAAGTAGTGGGTACTCATATAAATCCCAAGAACGGAAACTCATGGAAATGGATGGATCCTTAGCCAAATAATTAAGTAGTTGAATTTTTTGTGTATCACACACTTTAATATATGGTATCAACCATTCAATTTTTTGGAGGGTGAGTTTGATATCTTCAGCTGCAGTTTGAATGAAGGCATTGGAATCAGTATTTGCTCTTGTGAGAATCAATTCATGTTTTGCATTCACAATAACTTTTCGATAATCCTCAGCAAATCCTAAAAATAAATTGAGTGGAATAGTGATATAGAAGTATCCATTATCATTAATCAATTGAATATTGTCACTCTGTAACCATCCTACATTTTCAAACAGATGAGTTCGTCCTGGGCGTAGAGAAGCGTATCCTTTCATAAGGGATGTTGTACCAACGTTTTTAGCTCGATCGATTTCAACGGCATTCAAACCATAACGTATTTCCTCAAACAAATGACATATAGCCATGTTCACTAGTGATGTTGTAGCGACCGCTGTGTGTGTGTCATTGTTCTTAGTTAATCTCCCATAAATATGTAATGAGCTCCTGTTCGGTAATAGGCATAAGTCCTGATTTTGTACAGCAATACGAATTTCATCATTGTTGTTGAAGGTTGATGGTGCGTATGGTTGATGTCCATGAATCTCATAATTTACAATAGATTCATCGAAAACAATAGCTTGTTGTATAGTCAAAATTTTCGCCATGGTATCAAGCATACAAAGCAAAAGCAACAAAATTTTGTGGTTTCCCACGTATTTTCAGACCTAGACTCTTCAGCAGTTGAATGTTCTGATGTGTTAACTGTCCGCGTGATCTGCGACGACTGATGGGTTTTCGACATACTCCCTCGTCTTTATAATCACCACCAGTATGAACTATGGATGACGCTAGTGGTGATACATGTGAAATAGTATCTCTTGTATCATACACCACACCCATGATTTTATTGATTTTAAGTGTAATCTTATTGTTATAACTTCACCACGAAAATTCACTAAATCACCGTTCTGATCAACTATTCTCAGCTGCAAATGATGGATTGCTTGTACGGTGACTGGCATGTAAATGACTTGTGATGGTACTTCAATGATTTTATATCCAGGTGGGACAACAGGAAAAAATTTATGGATTGTATGTGCACGACGTTCGTTGATGTAAACACCAGCTACAATATTACACTCAACACGTAGAGCATTAACTTTAAGTATGGTTACAGGTAAATCTGACTTGTGGAGTTGTCCAGCTTTAAGTACACGTCGCTTAAATCCAAGTAGTCTTCCTGTGACGTCCAGGGTTGGACGCCTTTTATTGAGAAATCACGTACGTACCGAGCGGTTTGTACGTAATACTCGACTCTTTGTCGGTTGACACCCCGCGTGGCGATTAGGGATAAGGGATAGAAGAGGAGCGGGTAGGCTTGTTTCACTTTAAGATCTCGAGAGACCTTGTCTTTCTTTTAGAAAAATAACTGAAAATAGACAAGGATGGATTTCATGCGTGTATTGAAATCAAGTTAAAATAGATTACAATGATTACATAAATTGCTTACCAATTAGGATGTTCTGGAGAGGTGTCGTCGTTTCTTGGATTTGACACTTCGCGTTTTGTTAAAAGTAATAGCAAATTACGACTCTACTCTTTTCTATAGAAAACCCGAGAGTGCGTTATAGAAAATTATTTTACAATATGAAATATGTATTTCAATTGAATTGACTTAATGAAATAACTCGTAATCGATTTGATGCTACGAGTGCAAACCAATGTACTTGGATTAAAACGCGGATCTAAACTCACTGACTTCCACCGAAGTTCTCGAGTAGAAACTTTCGCAGACCTCACTCGTTCGACTGAATTTTGGAAATGAGACGATTGTGGTATTGTGTCGGGAGTTTTTATAGACACGATTCAGCCGGAAAAAGAGCTAAGGGCGCGGTGGCTTCATCAAGAGGTGACATAAATTTTGGGTGCACCTGCCATGTGGAGGGTGAATACGGGCCCATTGATTTTCATCGCGGTGCATTTCTTGGGTTTTACGATCATTTTCACATAGGCTTTCGAAGAAAAGTCGTAAAATCAGGAATGTAGGGGTACAGCGCGATGCGTGACAATACACGTACATAGG
Organism: Zele albiditarsus; assembly: GCA_958496275.1. Classification (NCBI taxonomy): domain Eukaryota; kingdom Metazoa; phylum Arthropoda; class Insecta; order Hymenoptera; family Braconidae; genus Zele; species Zele albiditarsus. The sequence continues at coordinate 1,055,264 of OY292417.1, forward strand.
TTTGCTTTTCTTTTCTGGTTGCATCAAGGCGTATGTTTCAACCTTTTATGGTATCTCCTTTTTAGAAGATTCGTGGGAAAATTTTGGTAGAATTTCAATAAGGTTTACGTGACACCTCCCCACTTAGATTAATCATCGTCCTCGATGATTTTGTTATTAGACAATTAAAAATTAATTTCGATTGTCTTAATTACATTATTCTAAATCTACCTTGTTAGATTATGGCCTAGATTTTTCCACGCAATCCACTCTCAACGTCCGTCCGTTCGCCAAACATGAGCTTTATTTGATAGGTAATGTCGTTAAATAATAGTTTGTGACGTTGCTGAAAAGATTATGGTTTTGGCTAAACGTAGATGTCAACAGTGAATTCCTGGAAATTCTTAACGTGGATGTTTACGTAGAATCTATATCTGATATTTGAAGTTCATCCATGGGTTTTTATAACTATATTGCCTTGATTTTAGAGTGTTAGTGTGACATCGTAAGGTGTACTTAATGGGTTTACTGAAATTTTCAAATAGTTGAAATACAATTATTTGGTGGAAGTTCCTTATATTGGTTTTCGACGAAAAGACGAAGGAACAGAAAAGAAAACAGGTAAGTATTGTTGCATTGATTATATCGGTTTCTCCAGGGGGGGGGGGGGGGGGTTGTATGGAGTGGCGATGGTGGTAGTTCCCTGGGTCCCAATTTGTTGGTGATCCTCGTTCATACATAGCGGGTAGTCCTTTTATTTTTTTGCTTGATTTTTATACATTTTCCCCCTTTTTTTTTTGCTATGTTGATGGGTGGAGACGCTTTCCTGCGAGCTATAAAAGCCGGTGTTTCCTCTCGAGGATCATCATACAGTTTTCCGGAGTCTTCAACGACACTTCATCGTTACGTCGTGTACTCGTTCAAAAGAAAGAACTCAAAAATGGATAGCAAAATGGATCTGCGCATTCCAGCTGCTACGTGGGGGAGATTTTTAACGGTGGGTGTTTCTGCGACCGTAAACTGTCCGGTAGCTATAATGACGTCTTGTTCATTTCAATTTGTCTTGCAATTATATATGGTATGTTTTATTGGGTCTTTGCAGATCTCGTGTTTCCAGTTTTTCCTCCACATGGCGATGTTTGTCGTGGGTCTACTTCGCCGAGTGGCGAATTGTGGAGCAGAATGGATTTATGTAGGGATGTTTAGCCACGAGGAAGTGGTTCACCTCGTTGATTATTTGAAGCACTTTCACTGGTTGGTCACGGCCATCTTAAATTATCATTATGTATGTATATATGTAGTTGTTCATTTATTCATGAATTATTTATTGTTATTTTTATTTATTGTCTGCCTTTTTTTCCTAGCCTGGCGTCCGTGGATTGGAGATCGATGGTCACGTACCGTTTTGGAAGATCCGTGATCGGAGCCAGGAAAAGTACCACTTGAGATCGTACAACAATCATTTCCAAGACGACATCGGGGATTCACGGGGTGACGAAATCGTCACATTCGATTTCCTGGGGATACGATGGCTCCAGGAATGTCGATGGGGCGAAGACCACCCCGTGGAGGACTGGTTCCACCCGATCTATCGGAACCCGTCAGATATATGTGAATTATATCATAGCACTTAGAAATTGCAATGGCGTTTTCTTAAATTTCATATATATGTGTGTAATTTTTCCTTCTCTCCTTCTATCGTCTTTTCTTTTTGAATAAAACAACAAAAAAAGGAAATTTTATGATTTAAAACGAATAAAATTGTTTCTGTATAATTAATTTTCATCCTTCCTTTCTCCTATTAGTTAATTTATATATATAAGAAAAAAAAATTTATTATTTATATTATCCTAAAATTCCTCTAGATATTAAAAATTTTACTATTAGTTATTAACTTTAAGATCAAATTCAAAATTTTTATCAATTATAAGTCTGAGGTTCTTACAATTATTAAGCAAAAGGGGATAAAAGAAACAAAAATAAAAAATGAAAGATTACTATTGGTTATTGACTTAAAATTAATGTTAAATCTAAGATTCTTATACTTATTAACCTAATAAACAAAAAAAAAGAAAAAGAAAATCCATTATCATCGATTACCGAATCAAAATTACAATCAGGATATTTCGGATTCTAGCACGCGTCTGGCGGCTCTGGGCGTGTCGTGAATCTTCTCTGGCTGGATGGATCCTGTATTGTTCTGTTTTTCGTTCGCTGCAGTAGATGGTTGATTTACTCCGTTGGTCTCGTTGTCGAAGTGGAAGGTTATTTCTCGTGGTTGGATGGTCCGTTCGTCGAAGATGGCTTTGGATCCTGGTCGATAGGTGTTCGATTCCACTGCGTGAGCTGGATCTTCATTGGATTTTCGGCAGAGAACACAAAGCATGAGCATGGCGATGGATATCTGGTTTTTCAAGGCGAGAATGATGAGTCCTATGGTTAGGACGATTTCATCGAGAAATGCTCCGAAGAATAAAGCTTGATGTTCCTGTTTGTCACGATGATGGCTGGCGATTTCGTTCAATTGCTGTTCCAATTCTCCTAGGGTGGAGTCATAAGCGAGAGCTCCAGGTATATTGGCTCCAATCGTTATACGAGGGTTTTTTTTATGGCCTCGGCGTCCTGTAGTGGGTCATAATGTTCTATTTCAGGTAACAGTTTGGAGATGTTGTGACGTCCCGGGGACAGGTCGTAGATATTTTCCAAGTTGGAAGTGAATGTAGAGGCGATGTTGACCAGGATGCCACTGGTCGGTGCGAGTCTTAGTTGGTCACTCTCTTCACTTACCGACTGTCCCTCGCAACTCTAACATATATAGGTATATGTTCGGATGATCAAGCCCGCTATGCGCGGGTGAATTGAAGAAGATTCTCAGAGTCGATGTTGTAGATTATAATTAATATATTTATTAGTGTTACTGGTTTTACACTGATGTTACACTTAGTTTATACACTGCTTTTATATTATGGGCTTATGCCTCGAATTCTCAAGAGCGATTACGTTTGAAGTGTTAATGACTGGTTTCTTCTGGACGTTCTGATTTAAGTTTGAATGTTCTTAGGAAGAAACGCGAGTCCGATGTTCTTTGATTGAGTTAGTTAGTTTGAGAAATTCTTGCAGTGAATAAGACTGAGAATTCGAAAGAATTAGAATGAGACTGAATAAGAGTCTTGCCGAATTGAATTGAATAAAGAGACTTGACGAATTGAATGAGTCTTTACAAAATTAAATAAGGATAAATAAGAGAGTTTGCCTGTGCGCGATACTTTATATAGTATTCGTTGACGCGTGTTTTATAACAAAGAGTGGGTGATTGAGTCAGGCGTCTTTGCGCTGGACCCGCAAGTTTTTATCGGTGCTACACGGTTGGGCATGAGTCCCCAATCGCATTAGCATGATCTTGTTTGTGGGTCCGCGGTTTCTCAGGATGGCTCTTGAGAATCTTAGCTATCGTATTTACTCTAATAAAATATGCATTCCTGAGGAATATATTATTATCTTAGTTTCTATATTAATCTATACATTCCCACGAGAAGCGTATTGTTATCTTATTTCCTATATAAATCTATGCGTTCCGAGGGGAACTTATTGGTTCAGCTGCATGGGTTGCGTTATTATCATGGGTTGAGTCATTTCCACCCTTGTGTTATGGTATATTGTTTATTGCTTATCGTTTTAGTTTATGTGTAGATTACCTATGCTTAATTTGTGTTATCTCGTTGATGTAATTTATGCATAAATGAGTAATTTGTATTATTGGTTAGTGTCTGAAGGTTACTGAAAAATACTGAAAGAGCAATGGCTGAAGTGATTATTATACTAGAGAATATAATGCGCTGGAATATACGGTGGAATTTTGGTGGCGGATAGAATTTTTGGATGCGTTTAACAAGCGTAAATTTATTATTAAAAATAATGACAAGAATCACAGATTTGTTCACAATGATTACTGATATTAATTGCACTGAGTCAACTTGTTCTGAATGTTCGAGTAGTCACTGAAATGTAGATAATATTTAAACACTGATTACCACGCGGTTGCACGATGCACGCTCGATGAGTCTAATGAACTGTATGAGACACTGAATTTAATGCCGATACACACACTTGCTAACAACGTGGGCAATGAGTTGATCTGAATTATTGTGCTTCTGATGAAGATGCACTAGTTGCTGAAGAAACACAATTTTCTGAGCTGAACTGAAGATGAGTTGAACTGAATACTGAATAATAACTGAGCGTAGCTGAAAAACACGTGTGCTTGCACTGGTGTTCGTGGTCGAAGTGATGCCGGCAATTTTCTTTCCGGCCTGGTGTTATTGAGCGGATGTGGTCTGATCATGATTGTGAATTTTCTGATTGGCCGCGCATCTCAGCATGCGCGTGCACATTGTCAGACCGGCTCAAAGTGGTTAGCGCACGCAACAGGTGCGCCTACGCATGATCAGTTCATCAAGAGTGAGTCGCGCGTGCGCTATGCAAGTTACTGCGCGACTCACTCATTCTCATTGTTTAGCGCACGAAACAGATGCGCCTACGCATGAGCAGTTCTTCTAGAATGAGTCGCGCGTGCGCTATGCAAGTTGCTGCGCGACTCACTCATCCTCCTCGATTGATTAGCGCACGTAATAGGTGCGCCTACGCATGAGCAGTTCTACACGAATGAGTCGCGCGTGCGCTATGCAAATTATTGCGCGACTCACTCATCCTCCTGGACAGTGCATGATTATGGTCACTCGACTGACTGCACGAGTGACCCAGGAGGTGCTGCCACCATGCTCGTGTGGCATTCGTATCAATTACTGAACAGTTAGTGATGCCATTTATGCATAAATTGCCTATGAATTAATTACGTTGGCATTGATTGGTGATTTATAATATTGGTAATTTATTACAATTGTTACTTACGTATCAATTACTTAATGGGTCTTTACTATATTAATGATGGTTGTAATATATTTACTATTTCGTGTTGATTATATATGTACTCATTCTTATTTTCTGTCGATTACATATATAACTGAATTCATATTTTTGTTTGCTGATTTGGTCTTTGTAGTGTTTCCGAGATATAGCGTATATCTATATATATGTATATTCCGTGTTTCTACATAAGTTTGTTGGTTTATGAAAAAAATGTGTATGAGGTAGGTTGTACATGAATCTATTTTATCACCTTACTTCTACTTATGGTAAGGTAGGTATCAGTTGGTAGAACAGCTGTAAAGACGATGCGGGGACGTAACAATGTTTAAATCGAACGAAGGCGTATATTCATTATGTACACGGGTCTCGTATTCTTTATGGCCCGTAATGAGTGCATGTGAGGTGCGTATTGAACATCCAGATTTTATTGCTATTGTCCCAGCCTTTGATAGTTTTATGGAGTCGGTATAGCCGTTGTCGCAGAACAATTTCACATTTTCTTCATTTGGTAATGAGTAGAGCCATTTTCTTTCATGCTCGAGTTGAGTCCAATAGGGAGTAGGAAAGTGCTGATTCGAATATCGCAATCCTGATGAGGGTTTTGGGTGCTGCTTGGTATCAGTGAGATTTCACAAATCGGTTGCATGGCTGTTTCGAAGAGGGGAAGGCTCGCTGAACAAATATGGGAAGAATCGAGCGCGTGACATTTTGGAATATCTATTGCTTTGATGAGTGAATATCTCTCATGATTTTTCGAGATTATGAGGAATTCTGTTCTTGGGTTAATGTGGGCGGATTCAGAAGTATTTTTGCCTAGTAATTGAGGCGTAGGATAGAGATGTAATCTGTAGAGATCGAAGGTTCCTCGATCCAGTAGTGGTATATTAATCACCATTATCAATTTTCCTTGGATGTACCCAATGTCTACCTTTCCTATATGACGCAAATCACCAGATTTGAATTCGTCCATTGTTAATGGGAAGTTAAATTGTTTGTTGTCGTTCATAAAGGTTCTAACGGCACGTTCCAAACTTCCTGGTCCAAGTATTTCGGGGTGCAGGTAGCCCAACCGTGCGAAATTTATGGTGTCGAGTAGGTATCTGAGACCACTGATATATGAATCTTGCATAAATTCTATTCTATCGTGTAAGGCTTTTGCTGTTTCTTTTGTGTATCGCATATGTTCGGCAGTTTTGGATCTATTGTATGCGTAAGGACATTGGTCATGAGTTTCCGTATATACTTTTGTTCTTCATGCAATATCCTCATTTCAGTATGAAGGTCACGCAGGTCAGATTGTGTTAAATGGGTTTGATTATTTAATACAGAGATCATTTTATTTTGATCACTAAAGACTTTATCTATTTGTTGAGTATACTATTCGGCATCATCTTGAGTGAGTGTTCCAAATAAGCTTTTACTGAGAGATCCGATGAATCCAAATGGAGCGCTGCGCTTTCTTGATAGTTCTTTTAAGTATTTACTATTTGAATAGGTGGAAGAGTGTATCTGGTCTAATAATCCCTTGATCTGTCTCTCCCTGACTCTATAGTCTTCTCCTCGGAACACGTGTCCGCAATCGTTGATTGAGATGATGCGTACATATTCTGTGTTCACTTCTCTTATTATGGTGTCGATTTGTTCGAAGGTGGACTGTAAACTTCCATATCCACTTATATTTAGATAGGTGACCAATTTCCAATCAGCGTGAGTGAGATGTACTTGATGCATTGGTTCATGGTATAGGCCTGCGTTGACTCCAAGTGTTTGAGATTGGTAATAAAGATTAGGATTGCTGCCAGAGGTCGTAGCGCATCCCATGAGTAGTATGATGGTAAGATGTATGAGGTTCCCCATTTTGAACAACTGACCAAAAGAATGGTAAAGGTTAGACTTGTTTATACATCTTGCTTTCTCTCTCTTTTGTTAAAAGGGTTTGCCTTGTATCCATTACTATCAGGTAGTACGTCGTTATTATAGAAATCTTTAAACTAAATGGGAATTAGTATAAGGCTAATAGCATGCGAGTTGGTCTGTATAATACCTTGTTAATGCGTTGCATTTAATTCGTTAAAAAAAAAATGTCTATGCAATATGGTTTCGTTGAGGGAGTATCATATTCACATGCGTTCGTAATAGGTGTGCGATTTATAATTATAAGTTATAAACGATGGTTATTGTGATGAATAATTCTTTGATGAAGGCATAATGAAATAGTATTGTGGTTAATCGGTGGAATATTCATAGCATGGTTTAGGTTTATCAAGATGTTTTAGTATCCGTTCACCATCGTTAGATTGTAAGATAGCATTATGGTTATCCAAAATTTCCATGATTGTTTAAGGTCCTTTGTAATGTTTATCAAATTTTCCTTCACGGGCTTCTTTGATAACATATACCTTGTCTCTTGGTTGTAGAGTGAGTGGTTTTAATTTCCTGTCATAATATTGTTTGGATCGGTGTTTTGACCCATTGAGGTTGGTGGCGGCTAGTTGTCGCATGTCATCCATACGGTTCATAAGATCATGCAGGTAGCTGCCGTAGGTCTCTGTTTCTTCAATAGGAAGATAGGAACTAGGAATGCGGGCTGTCTTCCCATGAATAAGTTCGAATGGTGTAAACTTGGTGGATTCATGGGTAGAAGTATTATATGAGAACACGGCAAAAGGAACTAATTTATCTTAATCGTCATATTTGTCGACATAATGCTTAATAAATTCTGTTAATACTATATGAGTTCTTTCGAGAGAGCCATTTGTTTGTGGGTGGTAACCTGAGGTGGTAACCTTCAAACGTAATCGCTCTTGAGAATTCGAGGCATAAGCCTATAATATAAAAGCAGTGTATAAATTGAGTGTAACATCAGTGTAAAACCAGTCACACTAATAAATATATTAATCATAAACTAAAACATCGTCTCTGAGAATCTTCGTCAAATTCACCCGCGCATAGCGGGCTTGATCATCCGAACATATACCTATTGCAACGTGGTGGCGACCCACGCTATAGTACCCACGAGCAATCGTTGGCTCAGCCCAAATTGAGGCATAAATTCACCCTATCTTTGCCTAGTATTCAGATATTGAATGCTGCTGCCGCCTGCAATTAAAAATAAGAAGAGTGAATGAGAGTGCAGGTATGAATGTGGGAGTGAATGGAAGAAGAGAGACGGGATGGCCTACCTGGCACCCAAGTACCGAATTGACAAGAAGACCCCGAAGTCACCCTCGCTTCATCGGCCTGTCTTCAATGTATTGAAACAAGTATCAGCGACGCTTCCCGAACAAATGAATGCCACAAATGAAATGGAAAATGGAGTGGAACTACCGAACAAACGACATGGTGAACAAATATCATAACACAAAACCATACAAGTACCGAATGTACCGAAGCCTCGTGCAAAACACTGCCGAACTATTTCGCGCCCATGGGCGACGTAACCTCAACCGTCATCCAGTAGTCAGCGCGGCAAGGACTCGCCGGTAATCAAGCGAGATTACCATACGGGTAGCGGTCGATAAGGATAATCAATAACCATTGATGACACCGGCGGCGCTATCGGCCAATGAACCCGGAAGAAATGGAGATGACATAGGTGAGGGGTGACAGCAAAAGGGTGAAGAGGAAGAAACAGCCATCTTCCGGCACTTCGCCAAGGGCTACTGTGTGAGACGGACGTGTGTGCGAGAAAAAAGTGTTAAGAGGGAAACTAGAAGAAATTGAACACGGTTGAATTATTGGAACGACTCGGCTACTCTAGAGTACGGATTGTGAAGTGGTTTGATTAAAAGTAGACAGTCGGAAGTATTAATTGTGGCGATTGTAGGCTAGAGTGTGTGAAAAGTGCCTCTTAGCAACCACTGTGAGTAATTTACCGTTTGTTCATGTGCATGCGGACCGCGTGGTCTCACATATTTCGGCGTTTAGTCATTTATTGTTTCTATCATTATTTTATATAGCGGAAAAAGCAGTGCGGCAGCAACAACGGCAAATCATATTTCCTATTATTGGAATTATTCCGAACAGTGTAGACCCGATCCCTACCCACGCTTTTCGGCGTATTACGCCGCAGTGAATTCTCGATTATTCCTAGCGTACCTGTTAGTGCAACCAGTGCACGCGTACCGAAACGCGCATTCTTATTCCGCGCGGACAATAGCATTTCTACTGTCCGACCGCGTGCTACGTATAAACCCCCGCGCTTCACCCCTATTGTACCGAATTATTTCCTTTCTGTTATTTCCCCTTTTCTCGCGTTTAATTTACAATGTATTCATTGATATTCTCTTGTCGATCGCCGTATTAATTATATTATGACCATTGTTAAATAGTTTCCATCTTGTATCATCGAATTCATTTATTATTTACTGTTTCATTTATCGAACGCTAGAGACGCGAATTTATACTATTGAGATCTATTCATTATTGGAGGAGGATAAACATGGCTGCTGATTAGCGCAACCTTCGAAATTCCTATTGCGAATAATTGTACTGTATGGAAACAAATTGATTAATAGGGTGATCTTACGAATAAATCGAGACCAAGTGTTATAATCAAAATCATCGCATTACCCCGTTATTCTCTCCCCCCATTATTTTCCGAAATCCCCTGGTTTCCTTATTTTTCAGGTTACAATAAATAAGGTGGCATCCCGACCTGCTGACAGCTACCATTGGAAAGGCGACCGTCACACTATATATTGTTACGTCCTGAGTGTCGATGTTACTTATTCGGCTGAATTGCCAAATGTTACTCGGAAAATGATGAAAACAGTTATTAATTTTAATTGAATTTAGAGAATAGTTCGAATTGGTATTGGGATCGTTGCTCGCTATGCCGCGACCCGCGGTTGAAGCAAGAAGGAATTGGATTAATGATTCTAACGTTACGGAAGGTTCTTTTAGTTAAGATTATCACTCGTTTATTAATTATTCACTAAAAGTTACAATTATCCCTGATTTATTGACTATTCACTAGAAATCACAATGTAAATATTTATGGCACAGTTTCACAATGATTGATTGATGGTTTTATAAATTCGTCGAAGATCACTCGAAGATTATTACAACAGAAATTAATTATTCACTAATATTTCAACCCACGCTCAACGCGTATGAGAACGTTCGATATAGATTTTAATCGTTATTAACTGACTTCTAGAGCAGCTTTGAAAAATGCTTTGAATGTTTTTATGTAGATTCTATTTATGCGTGGAAGACGTTATAGTCTGCTCGTCGGCATAGAAGTGAAGTTGGAAGAGCGAGAGCTCGGTATTTAAGAGCTACGAAAAATTCGCGTCAGCAATTTGGGTCCGTGCGGACTTATTCTAATTGGCTGAATTTATTCTAGCCGTTTTGATTCGCCGTTAATTATTTAAACTGTCCATCATTGGACAGAAGGTCCAATGGTGGGGTTGAGTCTCAACTCTAGTCTGAAAAGCTGAATCAGCAATTCAGTTTTTCTCACGCTAATGTGAGTGAATCTGAGAAGTGTCTCATACGTGTCATGTTACAGTTTATAAAAGATATGAAATTATGATGGCGCAATGATGTTTCTAGTTTCGACGGTTAAATTAACGATATAATATTTTATTCCTATTGTTTAAACATTTCTTCTCTTTAAATGATTATCTCAACAGGTTCATATTCTGTAACTTAATGGTATTTATTCATTGACTCGTTTCTCACGGTTGTTGCACTGCGCGCGAGCGCGGCAACAGTGGGAGGAAAAGAGGGAAAAACAATATGCTCTGTGGCTAAATTGTAATGGGGACTTAGATGTAATAAAATCCTAATGATCTGGGTTTTAATGAAGGGGTTATTATAAATAAACAGAGAGGTCGCTCAGGACCTAACAATATGTTAGAGTTGCGAGGGACAGTCGGTAAGTGAAGAGAGTGACCAACTAACACTCGCACCAACCAGTGGCATCCTGGTCAACATCGCCTCTATATTCACTTCCAACTTAGAAAATACCTACGACCTGTCCCCGGGACGTAACATTTCACCGGCGTGCAATAAACAATTTAATATCCCACTCATGTATGGTGTAGGGTACGGAACTTTCTTCATCACGGCATTCAATTTTCTATAATCGATACAAAATCGTTTTGATCCATTGGCCTTGGGGACTACTACGATGGGGCTAGCCCATTCACTATTAGATTCTCCGATATACCCTTTGGCTAATAATCTATCAATCTCATCGTTTATAAATTTTGTAATCGCCGGACTCTTCCGATATGTTTTTTGTTTAATTGGCGTTTCGTCGTTCAATACAATTTCGTGCTCTACCAAGTGCGTAAGCCCTAGGGTAACTTGCTCCATCTTTAGGAATTCTTTATCTAAAGATTCTTTCAAGTTGGAATCAGTTTCCTCGCGGATTTGTGCTATTGAGTACGCATATGGATCGGTATTATGGCTTCTAGTTCGTAACGAGGCTCGTTTCTTGCTAGAGTGCAACCACCACTCCAATTTGTGCAGGTCGAATTGTATGCCAAAACGTTCGCAGAAATCAGTACCTAAGATTACTGGTTGGGATAGTTCTTCGAGTACTTTTAATCACTGTTCGCGAGCAACGTCTAGAATATCGATGATAAATCCACAGCCGCCGTGAATACGAAGTTCACTGTCGTCGGCTAGTCGTATCCGGGGGGCTCGTTTCTTTCTAGGCATATACGGAATCGAAGCCAGATGTTTGACTTTCTCGTATGCCTCTTGTTTGAGATTTTTATGAAATGAATGGATGAATTGATGAAACGGATGATGGATGCGCGAAGTTGTTGTACACGGGGTGAAGTAAATTTGCAAGGAACACAACTGTAAAATATATAGTCGATTTATTGATAAAAACGTACGTAAAATATCACAGTAATCATTGAACAAATATAATAATCGTTGATCGCGAGACTGATTGATTCTAATGTGATTGGTGTAGTTCGAGAATGGTAACACGCGATTGTATTAATGCACGTGGCCGCCGGTATGCAAATAATACAAAATGTATATAACCAATCTGCGTTGCAGTCGTGGCCAATAATTAATTATATTAATTCATTAACTGGTAAGTTGAAAGAAAACACCCGGTAAAAAGATGTGCGTTGCACTTGAATGATATTAAATCACGTTGTGAAAATATATATGAAAACTGCATGCGAAGAGCGGCACGTTGTGCCTTGTATGGTTGTCCGTGCGGAAGTGAATATGAAATAATTCATTCGTTGCATTGTTGAAATCTACGGGGTTCAAATTCACGGACCCTTTTGTTTCATGTATCTGTGTAATTGTGAGAGTGTGTGGTGTCCAGTATGGGCATCACATTTGCATGACCGCGCACGTCTTGTCGTGCAGCAATTTTGGACGACAAGCTTGTATTGGTGTGTCGGTGTGCTGCACAGTGTGGACAACAAGTGTGTGCTGGCGCGCAGGTCGTGTGGACGACAAAGATGTGGTAGTATATATGTGAGTGTCCAGTTTGGACGACATGGTTGTGTGCGTGTATGTATGTGAGGGCCCAGTAAGTGCTGCCCTGAGTAATTGGTGACCAGTTTGGTCAATTCTCAAACATTCCGCCCGCGATCAGCAAGGTGTTGATGATGATGATGCTGAATCTGTAACAGGAAGAATAGCCAATTTTGCAATTGGTCGAGTTAATGTAGTTGTAGCCGTTTTAATCGTGACTACTCGAGTCAATCCATCTGGTCCAGGATGAAGAGTTAGTACTCGTGCAAGTGGCCACTTGCATGGTGGAAAGCGCTCATCTGTCAGTAGGACCAGTGAGCCAACCTTAATGTTGTTGCAGGGGTTGTGCCACTTCGAGATTGATTGTAAGCGTTGCAGGTATTGTGATGACCAATGAGCCCAGAATTGTTGTAGTAGATGTTGTATGTGTTGCCACCTCGCTCTTGGTGTTAAATGTGTATGAAGAACCGTTGGCTCTGGTAACGTTGTGATTGATTTACCAATGAGGAAGTGTGATGGAGTGAGCGCCGTGAAGTCTTCAGGGTCGTCACTCAGTGGTTCCAATGGTCTCGAGTTTAGCGTTGCTTCAATTTGAGTGAGCAGCGTGGCATACTCCTCAAACGTCATTAATGTCTCTTTCACCGTTCGTTGAAGATGAAATTTGATGGACTTGACTACTGCTTCCCATTTGCCACCCATGTGTGGTGCCGCTGGCGGATTGAACACCCACGTTGTGTTGTCGTTGACAAATAGAGATGATAATCGTTGATTCTCCATGGTGTGTTGAGTGAACATGGTCTTCAATGTCTTGTCAGCCCCAATGAAATCTGTTCCACAGTCGGAATACAGTGTGTGTGGAATACCTCGTCGAGATGTGAAGTGACGGTATGTCGCGATGAAACCCTCCGTTGAATAGTCGGTGACTAATTCGATATGTACTGCCGAGGTCGAAAAACACACAAAAATACAAATCCAACCTTTCTGTGTTTTTGCACCTCTTCCCTTCCATGTTTTGAGTGTGATTGGACCGGCATAGTCCATGCCAGTGTGTGAAAATGGTGGTGATGGAGTGACTCTAGAGAGAGGTAGTTGGCCCATCAGTTGATGGGCACGGATCCCCCTCTGTCGAGCACACACAACACACCGTAACACATGTGATTTGATTGCTGCTCGTCCGCTGACGATCCAATAATTTTGTCGAATATGAGCCAATGTTAGTTGAGTACCTCCATGCAGTGTGCATTTGTGTGAGGCATCAACAATCAGCTGTCAGTCGAGAGTGGCGGGGCAGGATCGCAGGATGCTTGTTGCCGTAGTCGAGGTCCGAATTGTGAATTCGACCTCCAACTTGAATCACTCCTTAATCGTCGATGAAGGCGGTGAGGCGGTTGAAGGCGTGAGATGATGGCAATGGATTGTTGTTGGCAAGCATCTTGAGCTCGTATTGGAAAAATGTAGATTGTGTGGCTTTGATCCAAAACAGTTTTGCATTTTCCAGATCAGCCGGCGAGTTTGAGCTCGTGTTTGTATGGTGACGTCGTTGTAATCTATGAATGAATCTGAAACAAACTGAAGTAACATTAAGAAGTTTGTTGAGCGATGAATATTTGTATATTAATTCCCAGTGATACTCAGGAGATTTTTGTGTTGTTAACACGTTGGCGATGCCAGGTCGAGCTTCTTGTGCACTAAAAGTCTCTTTGATAATTGATAATTTTGGCCATTTTTCTTGAGATTGTATTATCCATGGTGGTCCCGTCCACCATAGCGTATGTTGTTCAAGCTGAGAAGTCGATAAGCCTCGCGATGCACAGTCTGCGGGGTTGGATGTGCCAGAAATGTGTCGCCAATACGCGTTTGGTGTTAATTCATGAATCTGCGTCACACGATTCCTCACATAGTCCTTCCATCGAGCTGCTTGCGATTTGATCCAGGTATGTGTCACTTGAGAGTCCGTCCACAGGTAGACATTGCTAATGTCGAGTTTAATATTTGCTTGAACATAGTGCATGAGCTTGGCAAGCATCAATGCAGCTGAGAGTTCGAGTCTCGGAATAGTTAATTTTTTTTTGTGGACGGCGAGAATACAGTAATGTAAATTACTGCAGCCATGGCAAGTTGAGATGCGTCAGAGAATCCATGTAATTCCACTATCGAATTGGTGCAAGTGTTGAACCATCGAGGTATTGAAAGTCTGGCCAGACTTGTAAGATCTTCTCTGATCGCGATCCATCGAGATGTGACTTGAGGCGGTAGTGGGTCGTCCCAATCGAGTTTGTGTAGCCATAATTCTTGTAAGAGCATCTTTGCACGAATTATGACTGGAGCTAGAAAGCCCAATGGATCAAATATTTGTGCGACTTCAGACAGTATGAGGCGTTTTGATAATTTCTGATGTGTTGGTGCCTTTGTCGCAAATGTGAACTCATCGTTGATTGAATTCTATCGTAGTCCGAGAATTTTGGTATTGCAGTCGTCGAGAGATATTGTAGTATTTTGTGCTTGATTATTTTTCGATATTGATTGCAGTAATGTAGCGGTATTGGAATACCACTTGGCAAGTGGAAAACCGCCCGCGCTGCACAACTGTGTCAGCTGATTTGCTATTTCGATGAGGTCCTCATCTGTATCTGCACCACCAAATATGTCGTCGACGTATCTAGCGTGCTTGATTGATGGCACTGCTAGTTGATATTTTTCGCCTTCATCTTCAGCGAGTTGTAATAATGCACGAATGGCAAGAAATGGCGCTGCCTTTGTACCATAAGTCACAGTAGTGAGATTGTACGGTACTTCTCTCATCTCTTCATCAACCCACAATATTCTTTGGAGTCTCCAATCGTCTTCATGTACTTTTATTTGACGGTACATTTTTGTGATGTCTGTGACAAATATGAATTTGTGATGACGAATCCACAGCAACACATCAGATATATTTAATAATAGATTTGCACCAGTGTGCATCAAATCATTGACCGAGCATCCAGTTGTAGTTGGACTTGATCCATTGAAGACAACTCGCAGTTTCGTTGATGTACTGTCAGGTTTGAGAACACCATGATGTGGTAAATAGTAGATGGTGTGATCGTTAGGCGAGATTGATTTTGCCTTGACCATGTGATTGAGCAATTCATATTCTTGCATGAATTTATTGTATAGTTCACCATACTCTTGATTCTTCTTCAACTTGTTAAGATTGCGTTGCAAACAGAAGTGAGCGGTGTTGTATGAATTGCCCAATGCACTTGAAGATGACTTGAGAGGTATTCGCACGATATATCGACCCGTTGGATCTCGAGAATGCGTTGCAATGAAATGTTCTCCACACTCTTGTTCATTTGCTGTCAGCTGTGATGATTGATCAGATGGTAGCTCTTCTTGAACCCAGAATTTCGTCAGTAAATCTCGAATAGAGGCGTTGCTCTCATGATTTGTGGTGGCATTATATGACGAGATTGATTGTGGATTGTATGTATTTGTTTGACCAAGAATAAGCCATCCAAATATGGATAATTGTGCGATTGGCATGATTGGTGGACCCTTGATTATGTTTGGCTTGATGATTTGCCCATAGTAGTCCGCACCAATGATGATATCAATTGATCGTGGTTGTAAGTAGTCAGGATCAGCCAGATTGAGCTTGTCGAGATGCGGCCAGTGTGGTTGTTGTATTTGGAATGAAGGTAATATCGATGTTAACGTTCGCAGAACGTGTGCATGTATGTTGATTATTGAGTTTGTATAAATTGATTTTACCCTTATTGTGGCGATGCCACGCGTGTATGATGACTGATTTCCACCAATGCCAATGATTGAGATGTGTGAAGGCGTTCGTTGAATGCTGCGATTGTGGATTAATTGTTCTGAGATGAAGGTCAGCTCGGATCCAGCATCAATTAGCAGTCTCACGTTGTGGAGTGCCGTTGATAATGAGATCTGGGCGGTGGCGGTTGCCAGTAGAGTATGTTTGTTTTGTCGAACTGTTGCCACTGATCGTTAATCATCAAATTGTTGTACGGTATGAATGTAGAATTGTTGACTCTGTCGAGATTGTAATTGTGGTACGACGACTGCATCGAGATCTCAATGTGATTGAGAATTCTCCTTCATCATCTCTGCGTATGCAGCTTGCGCCTGAGCCTCAGGTGTTGGGTAGTGGTCGCTGCTCAAGTGCAAGAGAGTGTGGCGAGTGTCCTTGCACTCTTTGCACCGGTGAACCGACTTGCAGTTTGCAGTCGTGTGTCTACCGCAACAATTCCAGCACAGAGACGCCTTGTTGATCGGTTCACGTCGTGCCTCGACTGGCAATGCGCGGAATTTCGAACATGATACAATGAAGTGATCTTCACTGCAGCAGTCGCATGGATAGCGCTGCAAGTACGGTCGAGATTAAGCTCGAGCTTGAGATGCAGTGCTTGATGATCGTTGACCACCTGATGTACTGCGTTGTTGTTGGCTGGAGCTGCTGGTCGATGACTCAATAGACTCCAGACCTCTCACCTTTAATGTAATGAATGATAATAAATCACTCTTTGGTGGGAACTCTTGGGAGGATCCAAGTTTGGTCTCCCAAGCCTCGCGCGTAGCTTTGTCAAAGCTTCGAGCTGCTACGTGAATAAGTAGCGCATTCCATCGTTCTTCTGGCGTTGCCAATGCATGGAGAGATGTGTCAACATCTCGCACAGTGTTGATCACTGTATTCAATGAACTCGCGTTGCGATGTTTGATTGGCGTGATGGCAAGGAGTTTGTCAAACTGCGCTTGCATCATGACTCGCTTGTTCTGATAGCGTTGCTTCAGATTGTCCCAAGCTGGAGCGAATGAATCACCACTGAGTGGTAGTGACGAAATCAGCTTTAGCGGTTCGCCGTATAAACTCGCATGAAGATATTGGAGTCTTTCAATATCTGAGATTGAATTGTTGTTGACGATGATTGAAGAAAACAGTTCGCTGAACGATGTCCACTCCAAGCAGTTGCCGTTGAATTTAGGTATATTCAGATTCGGCAATTTAGCTGACACCTGTTGAGTTTGGGGTGCAGCTAGAGCGTTGTCGTTGACGGTAAGCAGTGACTTGAGGCGCTCAAGTCGCATCTAGGCCATGTGACCTCAAGGTAGCTGTGCTCCTTGTTGAATGATTTGCTGATGTCATCAACATACTCGGTGATTCGTTGAATCTCATCGAGCGAAATCAATGCAGGGTCCTCCAGCAGTTTGACGATGAGGCTCTGAATTGCATGCAGTCTGTTGAGGTGCGATTTTGTCTTCAGGCTCAATTTCATTGGAAGTGTTCCTGCTGGTGATTGTGAACGCGTACGCACACGTTGATCCTGTGCCGGTGGCACTGTAAGCGTGTTAGTCTTCAGCGTTGTTGATTTTACTGAAGATGCAGTAGAGGCTGGTCGGCTCGACTTGTGACTCGCATTGCTTTTGAGGCTCTTTACACTCACGTTGTCAGGTATTTCAAAGTCCTCGCCCGTTGGGTCGTTGTTGATGGAGACGTCGTCTTCTATTGTAGACATGGTGACGATGAAATGGACGTTGTCCTCGCGATTTCAATATCACAAATGCGTGTGCACGTTGTGCAAACGAGATCGAGATGATTTGTTCAGAACTATTGCTTGCAGCTGAGCTATATATATACTGGTCACGTTGTGACTGTACTATGTATGCCCGTAATGCACGCAACGCAACAGCAATGAGAAATCGTCGAGTTGTACGTAAATTGCACGAGCACGTTGTGCACTGTAGTATGAAAATTGTCGAAGCGTATTGGTTTCACTACACGTCGTGTAAAAGGATGAAAAAAATACGTTGCGCGAGATATTTTACAATTGCACCCTACAAATTTTCACCACGATCCGGCTCGAAGGACCTAATGTTTGAGATTTTGATGAAATGAATGGATGAATTGATGAAATGGATGATGGATGCCTGAAGTTGTTGTACACGAGGTGAAGTAAATTTTCAAGGAACACAACTGTAAAATATATAGTTGATTTATTGATGAAAACGTACGTAAAATATCACAGTAATCATTGAACAAATATAATAATCGTTGATCGCGAGATTGATTGATTCTAATGTGATTGGTGTAGTTCGAGAATGGTAACACGCGATTGTATTAATGCACGTGGCCGCCGGTATGCAAATAATTCAAAATGTATATAACCAATCTGCGTTGCAGTCGTGGCCAATAATTAATTATATTAATTAGTTAACTGTTAAGTCGAAAGAAAACACCCGGTAAAGAGATGTGCGTTGCACTTGAATGATATTAAATCACGTTGTGAAAATATATATGAAAACTGCGATCGAAGAGCGGCACGTTGTGCCTTGTATGGTTGTCCGTGCGGAAGTGAATATGAAATAATTTATTCGTTGCATTGTCGAAATCTACGGGGTTCAAGTTCACGGACCCCTTTGTTTCATGTATCTGTGTAATTGTGAGAGTGTGTGGTGTCCAGTATGGGCATCACATTTGCATGGCCGCGCACGTGTTGTCGCGCAGCAATTTTGGACGACAAGCTTGTGTTGGTGTGTCGGTGTGCTGCCCAGCGTGGCGACAAGTGTGTGCTGGTGCGCACGTGCTGGCGGGCAGGTCGTGTGGACGACAAAGATGTGGTAGTATATATGTGAGTGTCCAGTTTGGACGACATGGTTGGGTGCGTGTATGTATGTGAGGGCCCAGTAAGTGCTGCCCTGAGTAATTGGTGACCAGTTTGGTCAATTCTCAAACACCTCTTTATTTATGAAAGAAAGTGTACCGCCCGTGTCAATTAAAGCCTCGAGATCTACAAAAATGGATATGGTAACACGGAAATTTACAGTTCGCCTATCATAACACGGGTGCCGAGTATAAATAAATGTTTTACGCTGTTTAAAATGTTTTAACTGCGAAGCATTAAAAGGCGATTCGTCCCAACCTGTGGGTTTCCAATTAATTTTATTTTCGGATGAATATGATTCAACTTTTTCCTCTTGGCCTAACGTCGATAGTACACGTGCCACGGTTCGATGTGGACACGTGCGAAGGTAACTTTCGCTAACTATTTCATTTCCTATTTCCGTATCTTTCATGGGAAAATCCTCATGGGAGATTGTGCTTTCCATAAAAGATGGAAGATCTACGATTGTAATTTCCTCGTTATTATTCGGTACTATATTCTTATGAATAATAACCCGCGGCTCAATTGGAACCAGTGGAGGAAACTTTTTAATTGACTTGTTGTTTGAGATTTGAGTTTTAATGAGAATGAAAATGCCGGTAGATGTTTACACGAGGTCGAAGAAATGATTGTCACAATGAAAACAATAACAGTTAATTTATTCACTGAACAATTAAGCGCAAGTTGTATAAAACAAAATATATGACCACTGAGATTTGAATTTATTGAGATGTATAATGAAACTGTGATGTCCACGCGATTGTATGAATGCACGTATACGCCGGTGAACAATTATTTGATTTGAATGTCTTTAACCAAATTGCGTTACAATTCGCCAATAAACAATTATATGAATTATTTATTGTAGTTGAGTTTGAACCCGGTGAGATGAGAGGGTGGGTTGCACTTAATTGATCTTCATTATCACGTTGTGATTTTTGAGAAGAGAATTATGTGACGGCAATATTAGCACGAGGTAACAAGTAATGGATAATGCATAGCGCTGTGTAAGTGCCGAAAAGCTACGGGTTCCACATTCACGGCCGCCGACTGTTTGGCGGACACGGTTGTGTGCGTGCGTTAGTGTGCCCGTTGAGTGTATGAGGTGCGTATGTGTTAGCGTCCAATTTGGACGAAAAGCATGTGGTCGTACGTATGTACGAGCGCCCTGTAAGTGTTGGGCCGTGCGTGTAGAGGCCAGTCGTGGACATGGCCATTCTCAAACACTTATCTTGATTTGCTTTAGATGGTTCCTCATTTTTATGTTGAGGTAACGCGAGAGGAACGTCACGCGTTACTCAGATTGGTTTTTGAAGTGATAACTTCTTATAGAAGGGTAAACCGCTTCGTTATGTAACGCGTTACGGCGCCAGTCTGTCTGGCTTCCCTTTCTCTCACGCATACGGCAGCGGTAGGCGGGCTCCTCCTCTCTCACTCTAACCCACAGCGCTAGCTGTATTTCGGACAGACGCTACCCCCTCTCACTACTCAGTGTTTAGTGTGCGATAGACATATACTGTTGACAGTGAGCATATAACCTAAAATTATCACCGTTTTTGAAAGTGATTATAAAAAATATGATGAAACAAGCAGAAGATGATCCTCGAAACATTACAGAATCTCCTAACGAAAGGTTAGTTTAATAATATAATATAATACGATTTATCAATAACAAGCATGCAACAAGTCTACCGCCACAGCGTCTATATTTTGAATTTCTATATATCTTTAGCGTCACTGCTTCGATATATATATAGATATAGTGTTTATGATTATTATAAAAATCTAACCAGCAAGCACCTTTCTCTCTCTCTCTCTTACGTATTTAAACGTTCAATATTTATTTACAAATCATTATTCTAGCGCTATTGAAATGGAAGTCGTTACAGATGTTCATCAGCATCAGCAACAGAAGCAACAACAGTCGCAACGAAATATACAATCCACACAAACACGACCATATTCAAATGCTGAACGCCCAAAAAGATACAGAGAAAAGAGAAAAGCTGATAATATGAATGCATGTACTACATTCAGTCAATCTAGCGACGTTCAGCCACAGCAAGAACAACCACAACATGATGTTCAAATAAATAAACGTCAACTACAGTCTAATGCTGAACGCCAAAGAAAGCATAGAAAATTATTATGTGAAACGTGGCTTAAAAATTGTGCAATTAAAACGTCGAAATATAAGAGCAGGAGGCGTAGCAATTTATCAGAATGTTCATGATTGCATTAATATTGTCACTTCAAATATGGAAGTACAAATTAATAATGCTACAAGCTTTAATACGGCTAAACAAAACGATCTTGGTGAAATGTGTATAGTGGAATGTCTCAATGAAGCAAAGCAACAAATTATTATTGTCAATATATATATATATATATTTCCAAACCAAAGTATTTCAAGTATTATCCAATTTATTCATAAACAGCTTTTAATTTATACACAAGAAGGTTCTGCTTTACTTAATGAAAATTATCATAAAATTCCGTTAATTTTAAACGGAGATTTTAATGTCAATTTTGCTGCTGATCGAGCTAAAAATTTAATATCGTTCCTACAATCGAAATTACGATCAAAAATGATTAATAAGCCGGAAGAAGCTACAACAAGTCATGGAACTGTACTTGATGCAGTCTTTGCAAGATTTTTAGATGACATACAATGTAAAAATTTCGTTGCTTATTATAGCTACCATAAGCCAATTGTTACTTTTATAGGATTAAATAATGATACTAATGTTGGGGATGTTGCCAACCAAATAACTACCGTGGAAATAATTATATATCATGCACAAATAATAAATGCAATTACTAAATAACAATGGATAAATATTCAGTAAACAATAATGATTGAGCGAATGGTGAATGAGTGCTGATGTGTACAACGAGTGAGTGAACAATGATATGAGATGAGTGAATGCAATGGGTGAATTGGTCCAAGGCCACGCGGTGTCGAATGAGCGACCAAATTGTAAATGATGATAGACCGCGTGTTGAGTAGTATCAATGAATGAAACGAGCGATCAAAATGTATACTTGAGTTGAGTAAAACAATAGGCAATATTATAATAATTCACACACACATCTGATGCATACTATGAGCAGACAATTCATACAATTATCACCAGTGGTTCGACGCCACGTGGTGATGCACACCGGAAATCAATTGCAATCAATTGATTTCCTTGATCAGTCAATATTGAGACGGTCACTACACTTGAGTTGAGCACTAGATACGATTGAGAACTGAGTTGAACACACTAATAAAACCTGATGAATTTTGCGGATGAGTCGTACAAGCGGAAAGAGTACTAACACGTGCGCTTGATTCAACGGCTAGATCCAATATGGATGAGTAGCACGCGGTGAAGATGGTCATGATGCCGACAGAAGAGCGACGACACTTATGCTGCACTTCAGCGCAAGCGCAGGCGCAGGATGTGCGCAAGTGCATGCTCATAAGTGCCCATAAGTGTCCAAGAGTGATTGATTGGTCTATCGTGACACTACTTGACACGATAGACTGCCCAATTAATTGATCTGAACCAACTTGTGAGTCAAGTTGGTTGAGTGGTTGAGAGGTGCTGCCACCTCACCTCATGCGTGACCAAACAACTAATAATGTACATACACAAAATTCTAATGTACATATTCAAGAATTGTAACTCAGAATCAAATATATTTTATAATCAATAAAAGATGTTATTAATAAATAACCTTTCCTCACATTATCATATTAATAAACATAAAATTTAAGTGATAACCTAAGCTTTTCTCAAGTTAAACAATTTCAATATTAAATAGTTCAACTTAGATTAGTTTGAGTTATCACTTCTGTCGGGCGTCCCGAGACGCACACGTTTGTTTATTTTTCTACATTTGTTTTCTCCATTTTGACTTCTGAACCAACCTCAGGATTATCACGCTTGTGATGAGTGTGTGTTGCACACTTTTTACATGATGTTACTGTAGGAGTTATCACGGGTTTAGTTACCGTGGATTTTTCCTCGAGAGCTGAAATCAGTTTTTGAGTTAAATTACGCATCAAGCTATTATTCATGCGAAGTTGCTCTTGCAACTCACTTTCTGGAGATTTTTCACGAATGTCTCTTCTTTTATCGATATTACTATCTTTAAATTTACTTATCAGAGTTTTACCATGTCCTTTAAATTCCCTACGGTCCTTGGAGTAATATTTACCCTTTGGTTTGTTGGAATCTGATTGACATAAATCCTCATCAACATTGTCAGATAAATTTTCATTGCTAGAAGACTTATCCTTAAGGGTATTCCTAAAGCAAATGCGCGGTCTCTGCTGAGAAGGTTCAATGGCCATTCTTTTCTCTTTACTATTCAGTATTACTTCCATCTCATTTATCGCGTCAAACAACTCGAGATAGCTAGTGATAGCGTAACGAGCAATTCTACACACACATATGGTGGGTAGTTTGCAAATAATTAAGTCAAGTTGCTTATTTATGGGTGGAGGCGCGTGGAGTTGGCTGAAATAATTCTGCATGGTAATGATGAACTCTTTTATAGGCTCTGTGCCACAAACAGCACTACGTATTTTCAGCATTATTTCGGAGTCCGTGACAGTTAACCCGTGTAATTTCGAAAAACTATAAACAAAATCCTACCAATTTCTCCACGATTTGTAATTGGAATTATACCAAACTATGCTGTACCCTGTCAGAAATTTTGGCAATAATTTCGAGGCTACGTGAGATGGTATCTCCGCGCCACTCAATTTTCTTTCCAAGTTTACTAGGAATTTTTGAGATGATAGTCCAGGGGATGGGAAAACGATTCGCCAATTTTGGATTATCCTATAATAATTGCCGCAGTTTGAATTTGGATTTGCCGTGAGGTAGCCTAGTAGATGTTCCGTTTTATCTGACCGATTCGGATATTTTATGGTATTTTCATTTTCAAAGTCTCGCGACTCACGTACGGTTGGCAACGGGCCAAAATTCATAAGTGGTTGATTTAATGAACTGGCCTCCGATGGACTCGGTAATAATAGCGGATCGAAGTCGTACTCACAATTACTTCTCACTTCGGTTGGCTGGAAAATTTCATTTACAATTCGCGTATTAACTCTTTCCGTCGGTTCTTTGTGCACTACAGGCACACGAGTACTCGAGTGTGTTGGCAGAGGTACATTCTCGGCCTGTGGAATTTGAATTTATTTAATTTATTGTGCCACTTGTTGGGTCACTTCATTCAATAAATTATTCTCAAAAGAACGAAGTACTTCTTGTAAACCTTCAAGAGGAATTGTATTTCTCTCTCTGGATCTACGAGACCTTGAACTCATTGAACTGTGAGTTGTGCTACAGTCACTCGCCGACGAGGCATATTCTGGTTCTTGTATTCGAACAGACTGCCTTGGGTTCGCGTTGTTAGGACCCCGAATGGAACTTCGTCTACGTTAACAATTATTATTTATTGGTAAACCTTCCGGCACTGCCAGAGGTGGGTTATAATTAACTGGCTCTTCAAAATTTGGGACAGTGTTTGGTGCGCGTGTTTGTGAATGCACCGTGGCTGAATGTAAAACCTGTTCTTTAGTATTACCCGCGTCGTCCGCGACATGGGTGCTCGAAAATTGCACTTGACTATGCGACTGGTCTATTCCGGGTGTTAATGGTAGATTTGTCTGTATTCAAGGTGCAAAGCTTGTTCAGCCAGAAGGGCTCTATCATTTGCTTTCGCCAATTCAGCACAAAGACTCGTATTTAATTGCGAAATCTCCTTATTTTGCTGTGTATGATGATCCCATGCCATGGTATCATGGACCACAGGGTTAATTGATCGATGCGATTCGACTGTAGGCAAAGGTGAACTAACAACGAGATCATTATTTCTGGGCGACACGGAATATGAACGGTTTAATGTGTTTCCCGTAAGTATATAGTTCGTCTCGCGCAACGCAAGTTCTGTCTCAATCACTTGAGCACTGGCAGTGACGTCGCGTATATGTGAATAATTATGCTGTTCTATGTTACCTCGCAAGTCAGGTGTTGTGGTATTTCTATCTCTATTATTACCCTTATGCATCTCTTTTCCTTTCGGTGTTCGTGGCATCATGGTACTATCTTTAATTGGATTAACGTCTTTGGGTATGTTCCAAAATGTGCTGCCAGTGCTGCCAGCACTTGCGTCATGAAGTACACTGCGCACGGCGTTCCTAAATTCACAGTGCACGGCTGCTACTGTCGGCGCAGTGAAAATTAAAACGGTATCGCGGCACCATGCAGTGGCGTTGAGACGTGTTGAAACCACAACATAACCTTCTCGTATACTCGTGCTTATAATCTCACAAAAATGGACGCCGTAAGACTGGTGATTTTCCAAATCATTATTGATAGCTTGAACGAGTCTACTGACGATGAGGTAATTGAGTCGGATGATGATGAAATGGTCATCAGAGAATTGATAAATCGTCGTGTGCGTGTACCAAGAACTCATCGCACAAATTACATTGAAAGTGTTGTGCTTCACTCCAGTGGCTGTGAATTCAAAAGCTACTTTGGGTAATCATTTCACTAAAAGTAATAGCAGGAATTGTCAATTGTAGTAATATATGATAAAATATTTCCTTATTTTCAGTTTATCCAGAGAATCATTCATGTTTTTGTTGGACTTGCTGGAACCACAATTGTCCAGAAGAGAACATGGTCCTGGAAGAGAAACAATCAGTCCCGAAAAAACTCTTCTCTTGGCATTATGGATGTTGGCAACTCCGAATTGATACAGGTAATAATTCCAATTATTTGCAGTAAATGTAAATAAAAGTGAATTAAAAATAAAAATATCTAAGCTTATTGGAGTGATCGTCTGTAGCACAATTGAAATATGTTTTACATTGGTTGGCGTATAGAGAAGATACCTCGATTCTATTCAATTTTAATATAAAATATAATTGTTTTATTAGTATTGTGTGATACATGAAACTGCTTTTACGTAGGTGTGTTTCAGACCGTTTTGGTACATCCAAATCTGTTGCAAGGCGATCGGTTCATAAAGTTGTCGACGCACTATATGCACATCATCATGCGTTTATTGTCTGGCCAGACAGACACGGAGCGGAAGAAACTTGGAATCATCTCAAAGATAAATATAAGTTTCCAAAGGTGATCGGAGCAATTGACGGCACACACTGTGATGAAGTGGCCGTTGCCACTCATTGCAAGACAATAATGACAATATATAATCGTTTCCCCGATTAATTCTTTTCCTTTCTTGGTTATTATTTAATATTTTGCGTTTTCCGGACCTGCGGACAATGTTATATGGTATGAGTAAATGAAAGAATGAGTAAATGTAATTAAAAATATAAGATAACTTGGAACCATCAGTGTGGAATACGACAGTAAATCGATAGTGAATGATTAGGCTCCTATGCAAATCCACTTTGGCAGCTCCGGATTGCCCTTGTCGCTATGGAAGTGTGGATGTATTTGGTTGACGTCCGGATGCCGTGGATAAATATATTAATAATGGACCGCCAATATTGTCTAACAATTCAAATAGACTGTGTGGATGGCATGGTATTGACGATTAATGGGAAATACGTCGTAACATGCGGATAAATTGGCGGCTCGGCAACAGGCAGCGTGCAGCGCCTCTCGACTCCGGCAACCCAACCACCAATAAGAAATCGATGAATCGATGAAGATAGCGATGATTGGGGCTGTCAATCATCGAGAATTTGCATAGGGATGTGATTGGATTCTAGACCAGGAAGATGTCTAGGATTGGCCCAATTTATTCACTGAAGATATTAATATATGGAAGCGAAGGCACTGAGGCCTCACTTCCACCGGGATCGCTCAACGAGCAGGTTGTTCTTGAATGTGTGTGTTGTATGATATTGTATTATAGTGAATAACATTGTGCGGAAAGTCATTATTAAAACATTATTGCTTGTTTCTGAATAGTTAAATTGAGTTGAAGTAAATTACAGTAAAATAGAATCAGTTTGTGTGTGTGATCTACATTTATCCGCAAGTGTTGAGCCACAAGTTTCATTACCAATCATAAATTGGAAAGTAGCCATTTTTATTCTATTTAGTGATAACGAGTATTTGTTCGGGCGTATTTAAATTAATCGAAAGCATTGTTCATTGTAGACCTGTCCATCCCGCGCACGTTTTATCCGGAAGATAAAACGTTATTGAATTAATAAAAAGGGACACGTAGTCATTTTATAAAACATATTATAGAATTAATCGGGGAATTAGTCTCCATTGTGCGGAGTATATTGCGAAAGTGCGAGAGAGATAAGAATTGACGCTGCCGTAAGGGTCAAAATCGCAATAAAGGTCCAAATTGATCATACGTTGTATCGCATCATTGTTGTCCGCATTATTAGTTGAATTATTATCTTTTCTTTCGCAAATACGGAAGCAAATAAGTTCCGAAAATTTATTAATACCTTGTTTAATATTTGAGTTATTTAATTATTGTATTTTATTTATATTACTGAATCTATTATATTCCCAAAAATAATTACTATTGTGTTCATTGTTCCAATAATTATTTCGTTCTTTTTGTAAAACTAAATTAATTTATATTACGGATTATTATATCCATTTGGGTGATAATTCAAATAAATAATTAATCGTTGATTAATACAATTTGATTAAATTTGAAATTATTGATATTGTTCATTTATTTTAGTTATAATAGGAACTATTGAGGTCTCTGACCCTCAATTATTTTCACTTTTTTATAGATTCAGTCAGAGGGGCATCCCGTAGACTGACGGCCCTTTTAGCCCTTAGAAAGGCGTATAAAAAAGGGTGTAGCGTCACAATACATAAAAATTGCAGCTCCATAACTCCATCCCGAGGCACATACAAATCGAAAAGGGTATCACTATATTCACTTGCAGGTATTAAATATTTACTAGTATTTGTATCAAGCCGTTCAAACTTTTCAAAAGATATAAATTACGTTGATTCCTTGCAGATGATATGCGACCATGATTTAAGGATAACTCACGCCTACTGCGAAGGAGTTGGATCGGTCCATGACATGTGGGTTTTCAAGCGCTCGGGAACCGACAATATGTTCACCCCAGACAATTTTCCACAGGATAGCCACCTTCTTGGAGATGCAGCATATAAAATTCAAAAGTACGTAATGGTACCGTTCAAAGACAATGGCCACCTGACGGTTTCGCAGGTGGATTATAATTACCGATTGTAAGAAACAAGAATGATCGTCGAGCGTGCGATTGGAATGTTGAAAGTTCGCTTCCGCAGCCTTTTGGATACATTGCCAATGAGAAGAACCGACTTAATTCCAAAATATATTATAGCATGTTGCATTGTACATAATATTTGTCAACTGCGAGACGATATTATCGACATGCCAATTTTAGCACGCCAAAATGTTGGCGAAGAGAGACGTATCGATAATGTCCCGGCGTTATTGCACCAACAAGGCATCAAGAAAAGAAATGCTATTGTATATTACTTGCAAAATGAAAACAACTCCTGAAATTTGTATCTAGACAATATATATTGGGAATTTTTATTATTATGATATTTTAATAATTAATAATGACAATAAAAAATGAAAAATGTTTTCATAATTGCACTTGCATTTATTGTATTTATGTATTACCTTACTTGTATTTACGTGCAAAAAATAATATTATTTTTGGTTTCTTCGCCGTTACGGACTCTTTTCAGACTTGACATTGGAATGAAGGAATAAAGTAATATGGAATAAAGAATTAAGTAACTACAAAATGAAGTATTAAAGTATGAGAAAGATAAAAAAAAGAATAAAATACGTTTGAAATGAAGTATTTGAGGATAGAAAAAAGCTTCACGACTTCTCCGTCGAATGTTCAAGGAGATCCTTGAGACTCGCCAGCATGGCCATTTTTTCCGCATGCCTCTTATTGGCATCTTTGCGTGCTTTGACCTCCTCTCTCACCGAATCTTCGAGAAGCTGTTGGAGATCTTTTTTCTTTTTAGCTGGAAGAAACTTGAATATTACAATACTGTCTGAAAAGTGTATCAAAAGACCGAATTAACTATTTGTTATTGCAGGATGCAATAACAAAACGCAGCTCACCGGGTTCTGATCTTTGTTCGATGATTTTCCTTTTCTTTTCCTCTACTTCTTTTTTCATTCCCTCGACTGGGTTGCTGCCAGCGGATCTATCCATGGCTTCGCCCCGTAAATGTCGTTCATGAGCTGAAAAAGTAACATGTATTAAAATATTTTTGTACTGGTGGAACGCTAAGTGCCAAATTTTCTTTTGTTTGGGACACTGATAACTCTTTACGGTTGTACTGTCGATTTTAGAATTACCGTTCAGAATTTAATGAAATGTGGTATAGCAGTAGATTATGATGAGAAAAAGATCCTGTCAATTTTTTAAAGGCTACAGAGAAATAGCAAAAAGATGTTGATATATGTAATTTCATACATTTAACATTGAGTCTTGTGAGAAATCACAGTTTCCATCGTATTTTACAAAAATTATCGTTCAGATTTCATTAAAAAAGGGTAGAATCTGAGAAAATTTCATAACTATAATATTTTTTCTCATTCTACCTTGTGAATGTATGAACTTATAAATGCCAATAGCTTTTTGCTGATTCTCTGCAGCCTTTTAAACATTTGACTGGTTGTTTTGATTATCATAATCTATTGCTATACCAAACTTTATCAAATTCTGAACAGTAATTCTAAAATCGACAGTACTACCTTAAACCTGGGAGTAAAGGTATTAGGTAGAAAAACAGTATCGTGTAGAGATTTTCTCACTTACCTCGTAATACTCCCACGTTTTGCGGCCGTTGCCCGATTTTTTATTGAGGTCGATGACCGCCTTATACGCTCGTGTCAACGATTGAATTTTTGCTTGGCTTTTTCCCAGGGAATGGTGTAACCCGCCTCCGCCAATTTGTTGGTTAGTAATTGCCAACGCTTTTTTGCAGATAATTTTCTCTTTTCGAAATCCTCGGCGTTTTCCTTATAAATTTGGATCAGCAATAAAGTTTCACGGCGGGTTCACACGTACTGATCTGTAAATATATTAAGAAGTTATAATGTATTGACAATAATGTATGCATAAATGTAATAAATATATTATAACTGTGTCGTTGAAAAAAATTATCGTATATATGCTTTTTTCATAGCGAATTAACTTTGCCCCCTTCCCTTCCCCCCTAAAATAGTATTTTATAAAAAGACAATAATAATTTAATTACTAATTTTTGGAACACTAAAATTATGACCTCACCTTTTTGATTTTCCTTTTCGGACTCTTCTGCTGCTCCCTCTCCTTTCTCGCTGCCTCCCTCGTCGCACGTTCCAGTAGGGACTAAAAGTTGAAGAATAGAAAAATATTAAACATCTATTAATTATATATTTTTACTGAACATATCAAAGCGAGGAACTATCAGTCTAATTGCGCTATCAATCCGTATTCCGATGCCAAATTTCATTTAGCGGGTTTTCAACAGCGAAGTATTACTCAGCACTAAATCATTATGCGCTTCACTGTCGAATATGGAATCATTGTAATTGATAAAATAAAAATAAACAAGTTTGAACTTTTGTCTAG
This sequence comes from Zele albiditarsus, assembly GCA_958496275.1. Classification (NCBI taxonomy): domain Eukaryota; kingdom Metazoa; phylum Arthropoda; class Insecta; order Hymenoptera; family Braconidae; genus Zele; species Zele albiditarsus. The sequence goes on from OY292417.1 coordinate 1,085,906, forward strand.
CGCAAGAAGTACTTGAACTTTATTTTGAAACTTTACCTGGTTCACGGTTGGCCTCTTGTGATTTGGCTGCTTGAAACAGTTGGTAGGCATAATGTGGATCTAAAACAAAATCGTAATACTACAAATTAAATTTAAACAATTAATAATTCATAAAAAGTATGATACTTTTGTCAACGGTAAATTTTTCCTTTGTCTCTAGACAGGTTATTTTCTTCGAGATGCGTGTACATTTATATTTCTTTGCATTATATCTAAAAACGAATAAAAAATATTACAAGGGGTGCAAACTTACCTTTGCCGGCTTCCTCCGCATCCTCTGCACTCAATAGCAAATAGACTTCGACATTAGCGTCTTGGTCGAGCACGGTAAACACAGTATCGATGGGGGCCGCCATGTTTGATACTGTCACTGCTTCATCTTTTGAGCCGCAGCAGTGGCAGCAGAAAATGACGTCAAAATCCGTGACGTCATTATTTTTCGCAGTACTGCCGCAGCGTACTGCCATCAATTTTGAAACGCACACTGAAGCGCTCACAGCGCTGGCAGCACATTTTGGAACTCACCCTTTATAGGAAGGAAATTCACGACCGTTCCTCAGTTTCCTTGGCATGAAGTACTTAATTCCTCAGGATCCCTTTAGATGTTGGCTCGAACAACCTATATAATCCAACGTATTATTCAGAGTTCTACTCGGTATGGAGATTACAGGCAAATGTGAATTTAATCGCTTCGACCTATAATCATGAACGTCAACAGATGAATAATATTTGTCGCTTTCCGTAAGGGTAATGTAACAATTTTATAGCGCATGCATTAGCCCTTATGGTTTGATGGTATGCAATTCGACGATGCGATGCCTTTTCATGGACGATATTATTTTATCACCCTCTCAATATTATTCTCTGTCGTATGGTTTGAACAAAAAGTGCAAGTAGCAGTAGCGCATGCGGTGTTGCGGCGTATATGGCAATGGTCTTGAGCGTCTATGACCCTGTAAGCGCTAAAAACTATGAGATGTTCTAGCAAAATTTATAAGCAGGATAAATCATACAAAGCTCAAAATGTTCATGCTATCTTGCATCCGCATTTATCGTATCGTTATGTTTTTTATTTTGATTTTAATTCGGTCAATACGTGGTCGTAACAATTTTTTATTTATATGCGATACCGTGTGGAAATTTTATTCCAATTGGTTATGACACCTGTATCATCGAATTATCAAAGTAATGATGGCTATTGTTTCCAATTAACCAGCTGTCAATATTTTTATTTCAATTTTGAATTTATATTTCAATAATAACTCTCTGCTATCCGCACGTGGATGGCCTTTAGATTTTGAATAAATTATTTATTATGCGTGGAATTTATTTTAATTTCTCCCTCAAGTTTATTTGAGCTTTTATTCATTTGTACTGCGTCTAATGAATGCCTTTTCAAAGCGATATTAATTTCAGTTTCAAGGGAGGTTAGTTCCCTTATTATTCAAATATTCCAATGGTGAGTACGTGCCTTTTGGAATTTATTTCAGATGATAATAATCAGCTCAAACATGATATTTACTTTGAATAACTGAAACCTAGGTGTGCCACTGTACTTTGGCTTCGGTCCGAAATTTTATTTCTAATATGATACCTGAAATTAATTTATTTGTTCGCAGTGAATATTCAAGTCCGGTGGGTTTATTAATTTAATCGTATTATTTGTGAATTCTACAGTAGCTTGTTGCTAACTGCTTAATGATAACAGATACCAATTTTGAGATTTGTTGCTGCGATTATAATCACGCTAGCAACATTCCTTCATATGGAGTTTGGAATTTTGGGGTGCTATTAATAGCTCTATCATTTGAAAATCAAAAATAAGATTAAATTATTTTTCTACCTATTGGAATTCGATATTATAATATTATACTTCGGCTCGACTTACTTTCATGAGTTCGTGTACAGTATAATATTATATATGAAAACAATAGGTGTATTTGTCTGTCCGGGAGGAATGTTGTTTACTTTTACGGCGTCTCGTATGGCGCGTGTATTTTTCCTTATGGCTATGCGTAGATGTATCACATCTATCGTCCGACAAAGGAAATTCCAAATGGTAACACGACGGCTTTCTCACCTAGTAACAACGAATTCTTTTGCGGATTCTGGGTGGAATTTTAAGAATTCCGTATTGTGAATTACGATTTAATGTATGTTAAATTTTTTCCCAACCCGCTAGGAAAATGTGATTCACCGTCCTATGCTAATTAATTTATTAATTTTCCTAAGTTAATCGGGGTTTCACCGAGAACCTTTTCCCGTGTATTTGTGGTTTTATACGAATAAATATATGGCGTGCCCCACGTCGGGCGCCAGTTGTGACACCTTACCGCGCGTTGGCTTCTATACACGGGGAAAGCCAAAACGTGAAAGGGACAGAGGGGGTTATTCTCGGGTTTTAGATGTTAATAATTGATCCCGCAACAAATTATCGTCGGACGTCACTTGAGTTTCCCTGTCAAACTCAAGAAAATGAGGTCTACAATTAATTGACTCGCTACATTTAATTGTAGTTGATCTGCACGGCCTTGAGATTCTTTCCCTTGGGTTGGTGGTCTTAACCACGCCTGTTCCCAGCAGGCTATTTGTAATCACAAACCCTAGATACACGACTCTACTAATGCTAATCAGTAGCGAATATTTTTCAATCGGAAAATAATACATAAACTGGAGGTGTTCCTTTTATTTACGGAGAGGATTCGAACTCCTTGCCGTATCTTTAGTCACGGTTAACCTACTTTATTTTATTCCAATTGGGAGAAATTAATAAAAACCAACATGGCTCAGGACTTCCTCCAAGCCAAGAAATTCAACACCGATAAATACGGATCCAAGGTCCCCGGAATTGTAGCTGTAAGAACAAGTAACTCTATATGATTTACCTTTTTCTGCTGCTGCACGTGGCTCAACAGGTTCTCTGCTTTCCGTGTCTGCTCGTACCCCGTTGTCGTGTGAAGAACTCTCACTACACACCGAGTTTACGTAATAATAAAGTTATCAGTACTAATTGGATAAATGATCCAATTGGAATAATTACGCCGTAGGTATGTTTTTATGCAAGCGCCGAAATAGGCCACAAGGTTTATTTTATGACGAATACAGCTCACACAACAGCGATCACGATGTTTATAGCGATGCGCGGAACAATGAGATTATGTGCCTAACGGATATATTTAATATAAGCAAATCGCTTTTCAAGTAGCTAAGTTTTTACTTATTCATCCGTGGTGATAATGCACATTGATTGGCGAATACAACCGTAAGGATATTAATACAATTGTAGATGTTTAATTCGCAATTACTCGAGTATATAATTTTCTCGCACACAGAAGTCGATTAAAATTGTCTTATTCTTTCAATGAATGCGGTCTGCAAGTGATTCTTTTTCGCGTTTAGTGCGGTCAAGTTCATAAACCACCAATATCCCCACTCTAGGCAATAGACGCATAATAAATGCGTAGTGACGATATTTGGCAGTCCAAGCAAATTTGTACGCACTCAACGCCGAGTGCGGGCCTGAGCTACCGGACGGATAGAGAATGAGGGAAGGAGCGACAGCGGAAATAGAATATTCCAGGGCTGATAATCCTGACATTGTCACATTGTCGTGTATCGTACCAATGCTTTAAATATTGAACATTTGCGTAAGCACAGTGATAGGTGGGCCCCGGTTTTTGATATCCATGATAATTACAGGTTAACCCTTCTTTTGTTGCTTCTTCTCACTGCCTTTGACAAAAATATAAGTCACATCCTTAAATAGAAGATTCAGAATATCATTGAGCTCCTCGTATGACACATTGCCAGAATCCCATAGCATTCCATGGTAATTACACATCAGCCATGAATTCATTGTCCTATACTGCTCCGATAAATTCTCCCATTCGCATGGTGGTTTGAAGAGCACGCATGTGAGTCCATGCGAATCGTCAGTGTCAACGTTAACCGCAATTGTTGCTAATTCTTTCACAATGAATTCATCCGTTCTCCACCTGAATCGTTGCATATCCAAAAAAATCTCCATTGTTTTTTCTCACTCTACTACATACACAAGTTCTGATTGAAGCTGAATAGTTAACATGAGAATTTTAGTTAATATAACGACCCCCCCCCCCCCCCCCTCAACTCAATCGAAAATGTTTGTTACATCGTCATTGGTCCATATCAATGGAAGGCACACACAATTAAATTCGCATTGGATAGAAAGTACAATTACAAGTAATCCAATAAAAAGCGGCAATAACAGTGAGTGAAATCAGAGAAAGCTGTAGTACGATCATCAGAAATATCCAGTTAAGCCCCCCCCCCCCCCCCCCCCCCCCCCCCCGGTCGATAAGCTGAAATCTACAATGCCATCAAAAATCATCATACGATAATAAAATCCATTGATCAATCCAGTAGAACCACCCCGACTGCCGGTACTGCAGAACTACCGCTACAGACAGTCAGTAAGGAACGAATCATGTTCAGTTACCGATAGAGTGGTCCAGGACCCGTCGTCCCTCTACTCGTTGCAACACTGTACTTTGATTAGAATCCGCGCTCCTTCCAGGTGCCATCACCAGACACTTTAAAAATTTTTCCTTCCCTTCCTTGCTCGACATTTTTTGCCATTTCTTCTTCTACTGCCTTCGGCGATGGACATTCAAATGATGATTTAGTCGCATTATAAATATGTTCTACGATGTTAGTGTAACTATGCTTACTCAAACCAGTGCATAAGTCCATGAGGTTACAAGAGATATTTATTCCTTTCCTTGCAACGCCTAACAGTCTCATAACAAACACTAATCTTCGATTAATTTCAAACGCGTTATTGATAAAAGGTCCTACATTTATCATTTCATCACCACACGGACACGTGACAACTTTAAAACCGAGACCTCTAGAGCCACACTCATTGAAATTTATTTTCTGATTACATACTGAGCACTTCACAATTTCAGACAAAGCTGTTAACACTGTGAAAAATTTAATCATTCTGTACCCGGGCAAAGGATTTGTTCTTATTCCTTCACTATCACGCATCTTGAGTTTTTTTCCACTAGCACTCTCATTATGGCTGGTACTGGAATTGGTCACCTTTTTTATCAGTGAATTGATTACCCTGGTAACGCCGTCTTTTAGAGTTATTTCGTGCGACATTGGCTCGCGTGCCTTTTATATAATTTGGCATTTTTATGTCTGAAAATCGACTGGACACGACAAACTTTCCGGCTAAACTAATTGTATTTTGCGACTGATGTTTTTTCCGTATAACGATATTCCACGTGTACAGGGACGTAAATGTACTTATGTATATATATATAATATATTTTTTTAGAATATATTATATATATTCTAAATATATAGAAAAATATAAACTTACTATAATATATAAGGGTATCCCCGGTTTTAATACATTTAATGGCCTTTTAAGACTTATGGGACACTGAGAGAAAAATTTAATTCAAACAAGTGAATTCGGCATTGATCCAATAAAATCTGTCATTCAATAGTGCCATCGAAATATTTGATTGTTGGAATACTATATAGTTTTGAAAAAATTCATTCAAGTGAACAATATATATTTTAGTTCGGTGATTATATGGTGTTCTTCATATCTTTCCCTCGTTTGCCATAATATGAGTTTTTTTCAAAGAAGAGTAGAACCTATTGATAAGAAAACTTTGAGTTTCAAGTCAAACATAAAATGAATTGTGCAGAATGAACATTTATTTGGACGAATAGTTTATGGTATCTGTGTTATCATATATGTACTTGAATCACTTCTCGATTTATGTATACAGAATGTATGGAGTGTTACTGCGATACATTTTATATTTGACAGAAGCTCATAATTAATCGAATCAACTGTTTTTTTAATTGAGTCAAATGAAAATTCTGTTAGTTGAAAAGTCGGTACAGTTAGTAAGATAACACAGCAAGTTAAATAAAACGTAAATGTGTGCCCCTGAAACGATTATGCAATTGTACAAAGCATATATGTATTTGCTCCAATAGTATTTATAGTCGAAGAAGTCGTGTGCGCCATTAAATCACTCTCTAGCTTGCATGAATGTGAAGAATATAATCTTGCTACTATTCCTTTTACATTTGGGAAAAGTTCACAATTAATCGGATAGTACATTTATTTAATTGAGTGAGATAAAAATGATGTTAGTTGAAAAGTCGGTACAGTTAGTAAGATTAAACGGGAAGTTCAATAAATCGTAAATGCGCGCCCCTGAAACCGATAGACGATTGGTCCAATTGCTTTTATAGTCGAAAAAATCGTGTGTGCAATTGAATCACTTTCTGATTTACATGAATGCAAAGAATATGCTGTTGCTACTATTATTTTTACATTTGGGAATAGTTTACAATTGATCACAGTTTATATGGCAAAAGATTAATTCACCAGAAACAAATATTCGGTTGTTGTAGGACTATATTCAATCATTATGGACGTGTACATATTGTGCTTACAATGGGTTATTCAATCATATATTCAATTCATCCATACACATATTTGGTATTATACTATCCCGGGTTTTCCAACGATCCTATTTTTGTTCTCGTCCAATTTGGTGAGCTAGGGGGTGTTCGTGGGCTGTAGGGGCATCTGTTACCCATGCCACCGTCTCCCGGTACACCGGCACTGCGGCAAGTGTAGTAGTCCTTCTCCCAAGTGGTAGAGAATCGGGATCGCACTGTACCTACAAGAATCTATTTATTCGTTAACAATTATTTGAACGATGTTACTATATTATTTTGCTTCAATACTTACTTTCGTTGCTGAATTTTGAGTTCCACCCGGAGAAAGATCCGAAGAAAATTTGGTACTCTCGCCTGGATTCGAACTCGGGACCTTCTCACGACAATTCGATTGCTCTGACCACTGAGCTATACACTAGCCTGCTTCCCACGTTTATTCGAATCGTTCTTAAATTTTGTAATTTCATATTTGTTCATGAAGAAAAAAATATTTCATTGTTACAACGATATATTCATTCATGCAAGCCTTTTCCGAATAAAAAAATGCCAGAACTTTTTTTTTAATTGAGAAAAAAACACTTCGTTCAATGAATCAACCCTTACTGCTGAATAAGAATACACGCCTTTTAATTCAAAACAATCATTAATTGAATTAAGATAACTCACTAACATTGTCGAATTTAACTGATCATTGCGAATAAATATAGGGTCGATACAAGATGCAATTATCATCGATACAAACACTTTTTGTTTGATTCGACATTACCATTTAGTGACTCCAAATCTTCATCAAGAAATGATCCAATGATTGTTCGAACTTTAAATGTTATTTGATCCGTCAACATACGATAGTATCCAGCGGTAGCGGCTTGTTTGGTCCAATCATGCACAAGTGAAACTTGATAGGGATATTATTTTGCACCAACTGTATATGGATTAAGAAATCAGATTTTCTCAAATTAATATTCGTTCAGAACAAACCATTATATTTTTCATTGAATACAACCACGTACGTGATTCAATGAAAAGAACGTTGTTTGAACTGTTTCATGCATTTACACATACATTATGTACATGCTTTGAATAACTTGGTAACTCGATTCAACCAGTGACTATCTTTTTATAATGAATGCATTTCTTTAGGACAAATAAAAATCTCATCCTAAACTTAGCAACCCATTTCATTGGATGAATGAAACATAATAAATGGTCTTGATGTAAACATCCCTTGAACCTAGGAAACGAATCAATTCAAATCTTGCTTCAACAGTTTACTTCGATCAATTGTACACATGATGCCTTTTTTATAACATAATATGTTGTATCAACTATACGAATTCAAGACTAAATGTTTGTTTTTTAATTCAATATTCAGTTGAAGCAATCGTATATAAAATTGAACTGCCTGCATACAACGATAAAAAATAACTTTCGTTCAACTGCTTCATTTCTTTGCCAAAATCACATAATTACTCTGAACAACTCCGCCAATCAATTTGATCAAGAATTTGAATTTTTTCGATCAAAAGTTTATACTTCTATAACAATAAGAAATGTGCTTAAACAATCAATAGCTAAAGTTATCAAATTAACGAAATAAATTATTAATCCGATAAAAGCATTACTTGGGACTACCAAAAGTCGCAATGAAATCTTACCGCAGCAATTCAGTTAATTCAATCATCTAGACGTAGTCTTTCTAATGAAATATTAATTCATACTGAGTACGTAGATTCAAGACGGAATTTTTTTTTTGAGAATAAAATATTGTATGGGCTCAATAGCATATATTCTTCAGTCAATGAAATGTATAGTTCAATTGAATAAAAAAACCAAAATTATTATGCTTTTGAAAACAATGACAGTATTGTTGAGCTACGCATATATTTACTTCAACTGAAAATATTACAGTTGAATTAATGAAATATATTCCAATAACATCAATTTTATTGAATGAACATTTTTTTTTCTCAGTGTAGGACCCAACCGGGTTTACAGCCAGGTTGTAACATTATAAAGGGAAGAACTCTTTTTCTAGAGTACTCTGACTACCTGACTCGCTACTTTACAATACGCACTCCAGAGCGCTCGATTATATTACCTATTACTTCGCCAAAATTCAATATTTTTTTTTTCCTCTCGTCAATTCATGCTCAATATACTGTATTTTCAGATTATGGAAAAAAAAGTCGATTTTTTGAAATTTTTACATGGACCACCCCCCTTAAGTTTGAAAGTTCTTCGAGAGAAACGCGAGTTTGATGTTCTTCGATTGAATTAGTTACTTTGAGTAATTCTTGCAGTGAATAACTCATGAGAACTTGTCAGAATAATAACGTGCGTCAGATTCAGCACTAATTTCGATTGAGACTGAGAGTGCTTGTAACTAAGGTTGACTACGAATGAGATTGTCACGGAAATTGATTACAAGTGAGAGAGCGTTTACATAGGCGCGCCACTTTTCATAGTCTTTAGTGACGCCTGATTTTTATGAAGAAAGAATGACGTGAGTAAGGCGTCTTCGCGCTGGACGCGCAAGTTTTAATCGGTGCCACGTGATTGGGCGTGAGTCCCAATCGCAAATAGCGTGATCTCGTTTGTGGATCCACGGTTTCTCGGATTTTGATAATGGCTCCTGAGGTTCTTGACAATTTATCGGGGAACTATTGTTATCTTATTTTCTATATTATTCTATGCATTCCAAGGGGGAGCTTATTGACTCAGCTGCATGAGTTTCGTTGTTATCGTGAGTTGAGTCACTTCTTTCCTTCTCCTATGGCTATCAACTTATATATTATTTATTGCTTATTGTTTCGGTTATGCATAAATTACCTATGTGTGATTCATGTTATTTGTTAATATGGATATTTAAGTCGAGTTGGTTGGTATTGTTACTTATATTGGTGACACGACAAAATCTCCCCGGACAAAATCTCCCCGACAAAATCTCCTCACGACAAAATTTAATTTATTATTACATTGATGCAGCACTCGCCGCATTTTCCTCAAATACAATATTTACGTTTGGCATCACATGACGTGATAGCCACATTCCTTAACCCGCTAGCGCCTTGCCGCTACGAGTATCAATACAATAAATACATTATACTTCCCTAATATAAAGTCAGTCAGTATTGTTTGTGACTGCCGTCTGTGACGACTGTGACAGAATTCAACACACACATTCCAACCCATCCGCTACATACATAACTGACGTGAGTGATTTTATGTAAATCAAGTGTTTACATGTACTAATGACACAAATGAAAACCGAATTGGATGTGAATCATAAAACTCGCATAACATACCGTGATTATAACAAAAGATTGAAAACAATTGTATTGAATTATGATCCGAATGTGAAAATGGAATTTTTATGTAATATAAGTTTATTGATAATTATCTAACATTGAATTGACATTTAAATTTTTGTATTTTAATTTTCATGACAAGTAGAAATAAAATCATTATAAAATATTTCAGTTACAATAAATAGTTCTAATTATTTAAGGAAGATTTTGTCGTGTGGAGATTTTGTCGTCGGGAAATTTTGTGTGGGGAGATTTTGTCGTCGGGAGATTTTGTCGTGGGGAGATTTTGTCAGGGAAATTTTGTCCGGGGAGATTTCGTGGTGGAACCACTTATATTTAGATGAGCTGTGGTTAGTTCATTACTTATTTGTTGATTACATTATTTAGTAATTTATAATATTGGTGATTTATTACTATTGTTATTTATGTATAATTACTTATTGGTTCTTTGCTATATTAGTATTGGTTGTTATTGATTTACATGCTCATGGTGATTATATATATATATATATATTAGACTGGGCCAAAAAATCGACTTTTTTTTTAACGTATATCAAAAATATTATTTGGGATGACAAAAAAAAATTATTGTGAAAACTTAAGCCCTTAATAGTAATATTAAAAGGTCTATCATCGTAATTTTTGATTTTTTTTTACTGAGCGGGTTTTCGTCTCATAACTCCCAAACCATCGAGATAAACGGAATTGACTCGAATACATTTCTTGAAGGAAATTCAATTCTCTACAAAAAAGGCCTCTCAACAATTTTAGCTAAATTCACTCCTTCAAAAGTTATTCAAGGTTGAAGTTGAAGTCGAAACGAAATTATTGTTTTTTTGCTGGAGATTTAATTTTTTTGGGTCAATTGAAAAATTGGATCTTTTTATCGATGATAATTTTTATTGAATTGACAAAATTACTAAAAATTGCAAAAAATTTTAATATATTGGAATTTATTCGCGTTAAGTAGCTGTCTCCGTTAGTAAATTCCATGTTAACTGTTCTTAAATCGTTTAAATAATAACAATCATGATGTTTTCTTATTGGAAATTTTTCATCAATTATATAATGCACATTCAGAAGGAAAAAATCAAATTATCATTCATAAAAAATGTTTTATCGTAAAAAATAAACAAATATTATTGTATGTATTTTTTATTATTTATATTCTATAGAGAAAACAATATAAAACTTTTGTAAATCAGAAATTATATTTAATTATCAAACTGACGGACAAATCATCAATTAAGGTACTTTTATTGCAATTAGGGAATTTTTTCCGATAGTCACTAATAACTAATAATAAATATTGGAGTTGTTCTTCGTCTTTAGTGAGGCAGTAATTATAATCTTCAATTAACGCTACACCACGTTCCGCGACATCATTGACAACAACCAATTTACTAAAAAATTGTTTACATTCCTAAAAACTATCTATGCTGGACCACTTGCCGACTTCCTCACTTAGAAATTCATGTGGCATATCAAAGTCTTTGAATATAGTCAACGATTCTGCTGAAATGAATCCACTTATATCTTTGTTTAAAAAATCATGTAAATTTTCGTCGTCAAATTTGTATTTCATGGCTGTAGTTTTTGCAAGTTTTCGAATTTTCAAATGACCCAAAAAAATTAAATCTCCAGCGAAAAAAACAAGAATTAAGTTTTGACTTCAACTTTAACGTTGAATAACTTCTGAAGGAGTGAATTTAGCCCAAATTGTTAGAAGACCTTTTTGTAGAGAATTTAATTTTCTTTAAGAATATTCATTGGCTTTTTTCCTGATACTGATTTTTACATGAATTACAAAATTCCAAAGTTGAAAACTCAAATTGTAAAATCGTACGAATGTTGAAGGCATGATTATAAGGAAACGGTTCATCTGACAAAAAATTTTAATCATACCTTTTTTGTAGATGATTCAATTTCCTTCAAGAAATATATCCAATTCAATTTCGTTTATCTCGATGGTTTGGGAGTTATGAGACAAAAAACCGCTCAGTAAAAAAAAATCAAAAATTATAATGATAGACCTCTTCTAAATATTAATATTGAGGGCTCGAATTTTCACAATAATTTTTTTTTTGTCATCCCAAATAATATTTTCGATATACTTTAAAAAAAAAAAATAGTCGATCTTCTTGGCCCCGTCTAATATATATATCCATTTCTATTTTCTGTTGATTATATATATAACTGAATTCATATTTTCCTTTGCTGATTTGATCTTTGTAGTGTTTTCTGAGATGTAGCGTATATCTATATATGTGTACCTTTCATGTTTCTACATAAGTTCATTAGTTTATGGAAAAAATATGTATGAGGCAGGTTATCCATGCATCTATTTTACCACTTACGTCTACTTATGGTAAGATAGGTATCAGTTCGTAGAACAGCTGTAAAGATGATGCGGGGACGTAACAATGTAAACAAAGAACACACAACTCTCGTATGCACGAACGTACTGTTAGGTCTTGAGCGACCTCTCCGCTATACTTTTTCGCGTTACCGACGTCACCCATTCTCATCAACCGCGATCACACATGCTGACGCATTAGAAACGTTCATTAACCTTTTTCTTTCGCAATGGCCGCACGCGCAAGCGCGATAGCCAAACCGCGAACATTCAACTCAAATTCTCCACCGATATGCTGCGTTGCGGAATATGACCATTAAACAATTAAGTTAATATTAAGAACCATTTGCATAAACTTAAGAATTGCCACTCAGCATGTAAGACTATATTGTATAAAATAACATTTCAAGGGTATTTCACAATATCAAGCACCGAGAACCAAACTTTAGAGTCAATAACCTGAAATCGCCAACTCAGCCCTCAGCAATAAATTTTGTCAACTAAGAAGTCACCCACCATCGGACCTTCTGTCCAATGGCGGGCCAGCTAACTTCCAAGCAACAAATCGAAACATCAATAAATAAAAAAGACCAATCAGAACCAGTCCGCACGGACTAGGAACCACGAATATATAGACAACTCCCTGGCTCTCGAGAGCAGTCGATATAGTTCAGCAGTTGTTGCATTCTGCAGTGAGCATTAATTCAGTATTATTCTTTCTTTCATTATCAGTAGTTCTCAAGCAGTGTTGTTTATTAATTATCAGAAGTTCTTGAACAGCGTTAGTTAGTTTCCGAGAGAACATTTTCATCCATTATATTATATTACATCATCCTACATGGTTGAAGCACTCTTGACTTCCCAGTAAACAATTATAACATTTCTTCAGTGTCAACGCATATTGTGTATTCATCGAACAATCAACCTGAACGATTATAAATCATATAACTCAAAGGAAACAATAAACGAATCGACATCGATATCTACAACTGTGAAGTGTCTCGTTCTACAATCTTTATTTCATCTCAATTCACTGATTCACCTTGACCACCAATCCTTCGCCGACGCTTCAACTGCGAGTCGCAGTGACAAGCAACGATCCTTCTACCTATTCGGACTTAATTCTAAATCTAATTTTTATATTTAACTGTTATATCCACCGGAACGTGAGGATCTTCTTCACCAAGTGCAATTAATCTACAATTCTACGAATCAACTCTTATTACAACCCCAACCACTCACATTCGGTAGATCTGCCAAACCCAAACGCTCTTAGGACGCAATAGGGTTTACAGCCAGGTCGTAACAGTACGTACACACAGGCGCGTGCTTATCCACATAGACAACTATGATCGTGTTATTGGGCCGAGACACATCATGCTATCGTTGCGACACATTATCTCTGATATCGAAACATCATTTCTTTACACCAAGCCATTCATGCTTTTGTATCTAAACCATAGTGCCTCAGGTCAAAGGATTCGTTGAAAAGCAACTTTCAATACATCATGTATTCGAAACAATCCATATTTATATAGTATCAATGGCGTCATATTCTCATACTGATTCTCTATTGTCTTGGATCTAAAAATTCGTACGATAGTTGTATCTCAAGACATTCTTCAATTGAAAACATCACCGCCTTGACCCAAGAAAATATTGTCGTGACTCAAGCACACGACGGCCTTGAAACAAGACAGTGAGAGAACGTCTCCATCTGTAACATTCATCTCTTGAATCAAGAAATAATGTTCTTGAGCCAAGACAACAAGTTTTGAGCCAAGACATTATAGTTTTGAACCAAGACAGTGAACTTTGATCGAATACATTATGTCCTCAAGTCAATACACTCGGTCGCTTGATTCAAGCCCCTAAGTCTTTGATGTACAACAATGTATCATTTTCTCGGCTTGAGAACACGCTGTCTTGACCTAAGACCGCAGAACTTTGGATCAAGCCACTCATGGCTTAACTCGACATATTACGGTTTGAATAACATTTAACAGCGTACCGGGAAAATCTTCCCTCGCCATATATTTTTTTGCTCAACTAAACTATTTCTTCGACTGGGAATATGGTCAAAAATAGCAAAAAAATATATATATTTATAATTCATTTTCATGCCGACTTGACGTATGTGTCCAAACTGTGTTTAATTTGGAACAATCGGGAAGATAACAGAAACCATAATAGATTTTCGGAAATAATACTTCTTCGACGAATTGAAGGGATATTACTTATACTTGATATACGAACACGAAGTAATTATTCAGTCCGGTATCATTCGCTTACATTAGACGTTCGAAAACAGGTCCAATACACACACATGATGGTAATTTGCCAGATACGTGTGCTTCAGTCTTTCCATATACATAATCCGTCCAATACCGCGATAACTTGTTTGTGATGTAATATTGATTATGTTGTTTTCCCAACGTACTCTGTTCACAATGATTTGGACTACCCTAAGTTATTCTCGGGAAGCGTGGCCTTTCGTGCAGTCCAACCATCAACAATTTTCCTGCACGTGGCATCGATAAGGAATGATTTATTGCTGCACGAGTTTGTTAACAATTCCTTCAAATACATCACTAATATAATGTAATGTAACGTCCTTATGCTCTAACCACTATTTTCATAATAATGTTGTAGTATTAAACGACACAATTTCTCGATCATGAATCAGCACTTCAGTCCAGAAGCCTCCTTGTATATTTTCTGGAATTAATAATAAATTACGGCACGTGGCGTGGCTCCAAACATATATAACTAATTGACCATTGCACGCAAAGCGAAGGATTGTTGACCTTCCACGCAATCATTATAGTCAGTCGGCGTAATTCATTGAGGACGACAACAACGAATAATTCACTTGTGGGTCGAATTCTGGAACTCCGGACAACTATGGTGCTTGTAAAAAGGGACTTGAATCTTCTTGTTCTTCTGCTGCTAAAAGCCTGCATCAATGCCAATCCATTGGAAAATGTCCACGACCTGGATGGGAAAGTGGTAAGGACAATATGATCAACATTCATAAAATTAAATCTTGGTAAACGAATTGTTCATGTATTATGTTATGAATTTTGATAGATGAAATTATTGTCAACTTGTTTTACTGAGCGAACAAAAGCTATTATAACTACCTCGGATACCGGGAAACTCCTTCTTGGATCTTCATGGGATTCAGGACGAATACCTTTAATTTTGATGGATAAAAATTTCGAAATGAATACTACCCATTGTTATTTGTCTTACATGGCAACTTTTATTTTCTCGCCAAAGTCAGTGTCATCCTTCGAAATCCTGTTACAAACAGTGAAGTTTTCACCATGGTGGCACATTGATGCATTATTTTTCATCATTGGAAATTCACGAGACGGATGCAGACTGGCAACGCCGATTCTAGAACGAGCTTGGAAGATGAATTTGTTATTTTCGCTGTTTCTGTGTCAAGAACTAACTGAAGAGCCAAGGCTTTATACTTACAATCCCTACACTAATCGGGCACCACATCCGTGGAAGGAATTTGTAGGGTTCAACAGACCAGACAATCGTTGGACATTGTACATGCAGCAATATTCTGAAGGTATTTCAGTATGAGTCATATCTATTATTTTAACCAATTCTTAATCCTCAATAACTTCACTATCATAGGGCTAGAAAATTGTCGGAGTCTGAATTTTGACAAGACGGAGTTTATGGATGGCTACGAAATTAGGACTGTCGCCAATGCTAAACATGGAATCGAGTGGACCGAAAATAAGAATTATAATATTAATAGCCTGAACGAGAAACACACCTTCATTGCCATCGCAATTTTTTGGCAAAATCTTTTTCCTGTAATGAATATGACGGCGATAGTGAATTATGATTATCCAGGCTATTTTCATAACGGAGAGGCTGTAGGTTTTCTCGCAAAATTGATCAACAGAACATATGACATCTCGCTTTCTGGTCGTTACATCGTTCATAATTTGAGTTCGACCTATCCATTCATACAAACCAGTCCGAGGATTTTAACACAGCAACAAAACTTTCTGTTACCTGAAGAGAAAATATTATCGTTTTATAGCACAGAAATTAAATATCTAACTGGCATTGTTCTATTAATAACATTCATATTCCTACTGGTCGTCAATCAAAAAGAGGAATGTTCAATGGCAGCACTCGATGTTCTCCGCATGTTGCTGAGTACTGTTATATTAGTTTCATTCGATAGATTAGCAACAAGGATCTTCTTCTTCGGCGTTTTCCAACTTGTTATCATAATCAATGCAACATTTCAGGGGCATTTATCGGCATTTCTTACGAAACCTGAGCGTCATTATGTGAACACTATGAAGGATTTGCAGAATTACAATGTACATGCCCCTATTGCTATTCAAGATTATCTCGATGAGGTGAGGTCTGATATACGAGCTATCAATTATCTATCCAGTATAAGTTGTATCCAACATGTCGTGAATGATTCTTCCATCGCGTGCATTCAATCGACGCAGGCAATGTTGGGACCAGCTCTTAAATATAAACTCCACATATCGCTTTCGAAGCTTCCAGAGAAATATCTCAACTTTTGGTGTCGAGATGACTGGCCTTTGAAACAAAAATTCGATCATTATACATCACGTTTGATAGAGGCAGGTTTATATGGATATCTACTCGACCATAATGTGTTAATTCCATTGCGAAAATTGAACAGCAGAGAGATAGATGAAACATCTGTACGATATCGTCCTATTAAGTTAGTCGATTTGGCGTTTGCTTTCCGATTGTTAGCGTTCTGTGTCGGTACATCAACTCTGGTTTTCATCACTGAAATGATTCCGTGGCAAAAATTTTTGCGTGTTACAAAGACAATTAGAAATAGGTTTGCAGAACCATAAATTATCACAGTGTGGAAATGGTGCGGATAATTTAATTGAAGAAGGCGAGTAACGAATTTTATTTGTGATTGTTCATTAGGATATATTTAATTACACAGAAAAGAGGATCCCACGGTCAATCACCTGAATGGAGAAAATGGCACTGTAGTGTCTTGGTTTTCGATCATGAAAAAACAATATTGCTGCAAAAAGTACCGACCAGTACATGTCTATAGTGGATTAACGAACTAAAATTATATCGTGCCATGCCTAAATCTGATGAAAAGAGTGTTGAATGAACGAAATAATTCATACCATAAGCGTGATATGGCCAAATTTTATTAGGCGCCAATTTTTACTACAAAACTCATCGCCTGTTTGCTTCCATTTATTGTGTTCATTCTCATTATATTGCAAAATTTATTTCGTAAATGGTACCACATCCGGAGATCTCCGGATGAAAAAATCCTTGCACAGAATGATTCTCCGTATTGAAATATTGCCTAATATTTGTATAATAGTCCTCACATTTTATATATATGTTGTGTATATGTAAACAGTAATGACTATAAGTTGTAAATAAAATTTATACGATAACTCGGTTGTGAGGGATGTTGATGTTGTGGAATTTTTCATACAGTGATTATTTTTTCGCGGTGGTTCGGTTGGGGATATTTTGTAGCGGGACGTTAAGTCACATAGCCTTGTGAATGAATATGTACGCTATTTTTATGGATCCTTTTAGTTGTTATATAGTCGTTTCATTATAAAGAACAGCAATGGAATTTCTGATGATCGAGTGAGGGTTGTTGACCACAAACTCATTACCGATATTCAAAAAGCTTAGGAATAAGAGTGTGCTAATAAATAATTGTAAATAAGACATCAGCAGCCGAATAATATTTATCCGAACCATTAATCATCCCTAAATGTTTTTCATAAGCTGGGATGCTACATCAATCTTTATTTGAATATCATGAAAGTAGTATCCACTTTTTTCGGTATTCTAGAAGCATCTAAAAAAAAAAGTGCGTGTGGCTCTCGCGCGTCAGAAGTAAATCTCAGCATCTACGAAAAGTCAATTAACAAATACCAAGGTTGCAATGGATGGCTTCCTTGCATTTGTCAACGATTTGCATCTTTTGAGGATTAAAAAATGTTATTTGGAATAGGATTCGACAGTAGCTCTCTCTCAATGAAACCAAATTTTTGTTCATTCATCAATTCCATAGATCCATACTCCAAGAACGAAATGATGAGTTCTTGGTAGCTGAAGTACGATTCAAATAGTTTCGACTATAGGTGTCTCTTAACCTGAATGAATAGAAATTTATTCATTCATAGTTATTAATTGCAAGCGGAACAAATTCAGGAACCATCGATTGAGTGAAATCACAATTTCGGATGAGTAAAATCTTACTCTTGAATGAGTGCAATAAACGTTGAGTGTACTAACCTCGTTTGAGCAAGGCTGACTATTTATACAATGAAGTTACATTGAATAAAGTAAAAGAAATGTGAGCGCCTCATCCACATAAGATCACTGGGGAAGTGAAACACATAATAGCACTGGGGGAGTTCATGATAGATAATTCTTCATTGTTGTTGTGAGTTTAACATTCTTACATAGCTCAATTACGATACCATTGAGCTCATAACGAATCTCCTCAAACAAATTACAGATAGCATTACGAAATGCGTAGCAGCAGTGCTCGCATCTGCAGTCCCATCAGCTTTAGTTACTACCATAGATATGCAATGAGGTTTTGCTGGGGAACAAGCACAAATCTTGATGTTGTATAGCAATACGAATTTCATCGTCGTTATTGGAAGTATCTGATGCGTATGGTTGATGAGCATGGATTTCATGATGCGCAATTGACTCATCGAAGATAATTGGTTTTGTATCGTAAAAATTTCTTCCGAGATGATGAAGGTAAATCACAAACCAAAATTGAACAACAATAGCGCACGTTTTTTATATTGTCAAATTTCTGAAGTTTCTTCTTTTCCTTTGAACTTCTAATCCCAAGTTCTTCGAGAATTTGATATTTTGTTCAGTTCTTCGGTAGATGCTTGATGACTGACGGGTTTTTGACATATTGATTCACTTTTATAGCTGTCTCCTACTTCCCGACTATCAAATATAATACCCATCATACTTTTACATGTAATTTTATTGTTATGGTTCCCCCACGAAAATTTGCTACTCTACAGTCTTGATCAACTAGCTTCAGTTAAAGACGACTTATTGATTGTACGGCGATCGGTAAGTAAATGATCTGTGTTTGCACTTCAATGATTTTATATCCTGGTGGAATAGTGGGGAAAATTTGAGTCTGGTATGCTCTTGTTGGTTATTAATATATGCATCTGTTATACTGTTGAACTCAACCCGTATAGCATTAACCTTAATAATCGCCACTGGTAAGTCAAACTCGTAAAGGATGTTGGGTTCAAGGATACGTTATCTAAATCCAAGTAGTCGACCTATTGAATGTTCAGGGCTGAAATTTACGGTACGATTGCATTTTATTTAACAGCGTAAAGGTATTTCTTGTCACATGTGCAGCAGCAGCAATCAAACGCTATTGGTCGACAGAATATTAATAGCCGATAATGGTCTATTGTGCTAGTTCCAAAAAATACTGCTTTGCAGTCCAAACGTCCGAACTGCAGAGCAGTAAAAATTCAAATATCAAAAACAGTCAACCATGAATTCCATTGAGGTAAAAAAACTTCCATAACCTATCAGATATGCGAATAACTAAATAAATATGTACCCATAATTCTATTAATAATTTGTTGTTTGTTTTTTCAGATATGCGACCCAGTAAGTACGTGTGGAGTATGCGAGGAAATTGTGGACGAGCGGCTGATTTCGGAACATGGATGTGTGCAAGGTTTTCTCAGTGTGATCCAGGATGAGAAAACAAAATATTTTTATCCACAATGTGGTAAGTTGATTAAAAGAAATTGCTCACGTTTGGAATTTGTTGAATATAATTATATAAAATTATTTGAAATAGACTATAGTTTGCTGTTATTACCCTACATTTTATTTAGAGAATGGGTTAATAATAAGACACCGTCTCAGGGCAGATGGAACTGAGAGTATAGTTGAACGACCATCAGGGTCGGATGGTGGGAATAACACTCTCCGGGACATCGAAGAGTTGTTAATAGAAGTGGTTGTCCGTGAGGGACTATGGAATTTCATGCTGCCCATAGAACAACGAGGCCGATCAATTGTCACACAGTTATGGCAAGCGTGTATCGGACGCATTAGATGGTAATAACGCATCATGGTCACTATTCTTTTGCTTCAGTATTTCCTGCTCTTGATCTGATGCGAATTGGATCACAATTAGAGGATTTATTTAACACATTTCTTTAGGACGTCTGAGTGTCGCAGGTACGAAACAGAAATGGAAAGTTCTGCGCGACAGTTTCCATCGTAAAGAATGTGATGAAGACTTGCCAAGCGGTTTTGGGCAACCGACGAAGAAAAAAAAATGGAAACATTTTGCCCGGATGGCATTCCTAAGGGATACGACGAAACCAAAGAAGTAAGAATAGTATTATATCCTGATATTTCAATTGTCTAGTATCTGCTATTGGGATTAAAGGGCTTTTCGCCATTTACATTAATAAAAAAAAATTCAGTTCTGCACCAAACATTACTGAAGCTGCCAATGCGCACATAGAAAATCATGCACCAGTACGGGACAAGAAGAGAAGTCGTAAGTACATCACATCGGGTTTAACGACATGAATTTCACCCGCTTTTTTTGACTATGTCCATTCGATCTTTTTCCTATGATTATAGATGATAAAATAAGTTCAACGTCAAAATCTTTGGATAAAATAGCTGATGCTATTCTCAACTGGAGTGCAGTTCCGGAGCAATTAGAATTACCACCTCCTCCACAGAGACCCGTCCACAACGAAGTAAATGGATTATTTTTGATGCTGAACGGAGTACTGCGAGATTACCCACTAACAGCAAGGCGCCGTGCGCTATAAAACACATGCATCCGTCATGAATGAATTCACCAATATCAATGACCAGTTTCAACTACGCGGGTTACACAGATATATACTATATTCACAAGACTGTTCACTATCTTAGATTTTGATACGGTTATACAATTCGCGATGTTTATCACAACTATATTTTATCTCGTAATGAAAAAAGAAATTTTTACTTCGCATCTTTGCTTTTGTTTGAATTTGACCCTTTCCACTAAATTTCATCAACATAAAAATGAACATTATGATTGTATTAAAATAAACTTTATATTAGGGGATCCATTTTCAATTAAGTATGTCAATTATAATATAATGTTCATTATGTAAACATATGATGCGAGTCTCAATTTCTTTCTTCAATGTTATCCGTTCATATAAGTTTATATAATATTAACAATTAAAGAAGTCTTATTAATTTAGGAGAAGTTGATATTTCTATCAATGATTTATACAATTAGTTGTGAAAGACTGATATTATCTAATCAATATATTTAATTAATACTTGCATTTGGGACATATGCACGGGGGGGGGGGGGGGGGGGGGTAGTTGTTGCTGAAACAGTATCGTGTTGAAACATCAATATCGGAAATATACAGATTGTTTTTTTACAATTCATGATAATTATTTCATCCTGAAATTTCACCGGTAAATTCGCTCCAATTGCCACGGGACGGTGCCATCATTATCGAAATATTCCGAAAACTGTAGCCGGATATCAGCTGCTATCCTAGAGAAGAGCTGAGATCCCTTCATCCATGGCTTTCCGCCATGAACCCTTGATAAGAGTTCCATCAGGCTTTTCTCTATCCACCATTTCGGTTGTTAAGAATGATGCACCATTTATCAAATCTTATTTTCGGAGCTAATTATGTGAAACAACAGTTGCTTTCACCATTATCTCGACATTTTCAACTTTTGCGATTATAGGTCTTCTATAAATTCGCCATTGAGTAGCCAATATGCCAAACGTGTTTTCAATTGTTCTTCTTGCGCGACTCAACCTATAGTTGAAAACTTTTTTTTTTCTTGTCAGAGCATTTTTCCCAGGAAATGGACGCATCAAATATGGGCTCAAAGGGAACGCTCCATCTTCAACAATTACATATGGGTATTTCGAACTCCCATTATAAATTTCGTCTGGAGATGGCACATCCGTTGCGCCTTGTGCAAATCGCTTTCCCATGTGCGACCGCTAGAAAACACCGCCATCGTTGTCCCTGCCGCAAGCCCCGATATCAACTGACAAAAATATGTAATTGGCATTGCATCTTGTCATGAGGACGATACTATGCGATTCCTTGTAGTTATAATATGCAGAGCCGGAGTGAGCAGGACTCTGTGATAACAAAAATTATTTATTCTTATCTCCACAAAAATATGTTATGTTGCTTATTTTGAAATACCAACATAATATTATATGACTGGCTTTCGTACCTTGTGATGAGGTGGCCGTTGCCACTCATTGCAATTCAATAAGAATATTATTTAATTGTTTCCCCGATTAATTCTTTTATTTATTGGATTTATACGTTTCGGACCTGCGAACAACGTTATATAGTAGGAGTAAATGAGTGAGTGAGTGAATATAATTGAAATAATAACCATAACCTGTAACTGTCAAAGTGGAAGATGACAGAGAATCGATAGTGAATAATTGGGAACTATGCGAATTCACCTTGACAGTTCCGGATTACAATTGTCGCTATGGAGTTGTTGGTACAGTTAATGGTGATCTGGATGTCGTAAATGTATATTTCAATTGTGGACCGCCAATGTTGTCCGGGAATTTGAATAGACTGTTTTGATGGTATGGTACTACTAGTATATGAATAATGAGTAATGGTACCAAAGTCGCAATCTATCCAAATTAATTAGTATTATTTTCCGGCATGTGCGCGAGGATATGCGCAGACTTGGGAGATACGTCTTAACATGCGGATAATTTGGTAGACTCCGGTAGCCTGACTACCAATGGAAAATCGATTTATCGATGAAGATAGCGATGATTGGGGCTGTCAATCATCGAGAATTTGCATAGGGTTGTGATTGGATCCTAGACCAGGAAGACGTCTAGGATTGGCCTAATTATCCACAAAAGACGTTATATACGGAAGCAAAGGCCTCACTTCCACTAGGATCGCGGAGCGTAGAGGTTGACTAAGTGTGTGTCAATAGTATTAATTATATCTGCGTTGTGTGTGAATGAGTGGTTTGTCAAGTAGTTTATTTAAAGAAATTGTTTGTTTCAGATTATTAATATTGTGCCAAGTAATTGTAGTGTATTCCGGTTGAATTCAGTTTGTGTGTGAGAGATCTACATTTACCTGTAAGTGTTGAACCGCAAGTTTTTTCATTACCAATGAGATATTGGAAAGTAGCCATTTTTGTTCAATTTAATGATAACGAGTATTTGTTCGGTCGTAATTAAATTCAAAGAAAATATTGTTCGTTTTATACCTGTCCATCCCGCGCACGTTTTATTCGAAAAATAAAACGTTTGTAAATTAATATAGCACGGAAAAAAGGGACATTGTTATTTTGTAAAATATTAAAGAATTAATCACGAGAATCGTCTCCATTGTTGCGGAGAATACAACGCAAGTGTGAGAGAGATAGATATTGACGCCGCCGTGAGGGTCGAAATTGCGATAAGGGTCAAATTGACCAAAGCGTATTCTCTCATTGTTAATCGTATTATTATTTGAATCATCATTCTTTTCTCTTGCGAATATGGAATTAAATAGGTTCCGAAAAAATTATTGCTATTTTGTTTAATGTTTGAATTGTTCGAATAATTTATTCTTTTATAATACTGAATCAAATGAGTTCCGAATAATTATTCCAATTTTGTTTGTTGTTCAAATTATCATTTTTTCTTTTTGTAAAACGGAATTAAATTATATTCTGGATAATTATATCCACTTGATTCATTTTATAAATAAATAATTGATTATTGATTATAATAATTAATTAAAATACAAATTATTGATACTGTTTATTTTTTATATAGAAATTAATAGGAATAATTGAGGTCTCTCACCCTCAATTACTTGCCACTTTTTAGTAAGAATAGTCAGAGTGGCATCCCGAAGCCTGACGGCCCCCTTTTGCCCTTAGAAAGGCGAATTGAAAGGGTGCAGCGTCACAACCTATATTATGACGTGTTTATCGTCCATTGCTCCAATACAGTTAGGAAATTGCCACTTTTTGTTAAAATCACAAGCTATGTTTTAGCAGTACAATTCGTTGCATGGTGCTAGCACAAGTGGCGTTAATACTTGCCATAATGCTTCACATGTTTCTGAAATAATTTTGCCTACTGTACTCTGTCCAACTAAGTAATGGTATGACATGGAGGTCGTACTATCGCCGGTAGTCAAATACCTAGAGAGTGAGTTAAAAATTTATTAGTTATGAAAGTGAATGTCAATGGGAATTTCTCTCTCCAAACACATGATATGACTACCTTAAACATATTGACAAACGTTGTTCCACTTCGATTGGTTCACGAACAGAGTCTTGATTCACGATCTTTGGAGCCACAGGTGTCAATAGCTCCTCAAATTGGGTGGAATTTACGCGAAAATAATTGCGGAGAGAATCATCATTTAGTTTCAGTGTTGGAAATGATCCATGATAAAATCCATGAGTTCTTCGCCGACTCAACAAGACAGATGTCCAAAAACGTTTCTTCGTGTAGGTGCGTGCAACGTTTTTTAATCGAAGCCATGTGAACTCCCACTGCCGATGCAATCATTTTCTTTTTTCGGATTTCTGTGGAATGCCGACGAATTATTCGTGCGCATTGTATTTGCCACTGATATAATTTGTCTTCATAAGACATTATTGGGCTTTCACTATTTACACTGTTTTACTATCGCTGCACTGTATTGTGAATTTCGAGGTTATGTCCGTCCGAGCTACGGAATCTTTCTGCTGATACCCTATTTCATGCGCAGCAGCAGGAGCGAGTAGCAGTTTGTTTGAATCTAGTAACTATGATCACGTGATCATTTTTCTGCGGCAGCACGATGGTCCATGAATTGGCACCTTAACTCATTATTATTAAGTTTGAGTTAGAGAGATTTCTGGCAGTGCTCGCTGTAGGTAACTCTCAATATCTTCAATTTCATAGCTACCCGTGGGTATGGTAATAACTTCATCACCCTCATCATCAACTAATAAGAATTTGTTATTATGCTCATCCACATTTGAAATTGAATTAAAAGTCGGCAATTCAACAAGACCAAGGGTGTAGTTCTTCGATGGAGATAACTCAATGGGAGGGAAATACTGAACCTCGAGAATGACTTTTGTTTATGTTCACTGGGAAATTTAAGACATAAATGTCCGCATGCAGCTGTATGATAGTTTTGATATTGTTCATGATTATACTTCACGCTACCAACACCGATATATTACAATCAGTCCAGAGGTGGTCATAGGTTTCCGAAACTGTCAAAGTATATGACGTGATTATACATTTTTTTATATGCAACCCAATGTGTGCCTGAGCCATGTTCATCATTGAGATTGATTATGGCTGCTTCACACTTCCGAGGATCACTTTTTGGCATAGCATCTCTCATATAAACCTCACGAAAATATGGAATCTCAAGTACTTTTGCATATTTCAATGGATCAATATCGGTTAGAGCTCGATGTAGAAGCTATACATTTTTTTGGTAGTTATGACACTATCCCCTGTAGGAGTTGCCACTCATACAGCTGCACCGATGGCTGGCAAATTGATAGCTATCAATGGTTGGCCGTTGATTGAATCACTATATTGGACCACCTATAGCTCTCTGGTGACTATAGCCAAAGTTGTACTTGTATGTTATGCATATAAAGTTTGTGTATTTTGTGTAGTTTGTGCAAAGGAATGCAATTTCTGTGTACTTTGAGGTACTAGAGGTGAGTATTTATATCCGCAAATACTGTATCTTCCTCATAAGTGTCATCCTGTACACTTGATTTGAGAAAATATCGCATAACATAAACTTTTAGCCTGAAACGCCAAGAAAAGGTAAAGACTTGGTAACCGGCCATGTTATAAATGTCGAAGAGCACAAGGAGTCAGGTGTGGCATTTTTATCAGAGCTGCTGTCATTAGACAAACGTCTGTTTCGAAAAAAGAATATCTTGTGGGATTGCATGTAAGATTAACATTGTATTGAAATGCATTTATTATTGGTAATAATGAAAATAATCAAATGTTTCCTGATATTATTTCAGATTAATGCAGCTCGGCAAATTGTATCAGCTTCTTGTAACTGCGTTCACGGAAATAGTTCGAAATGCAAGCATGTCGCAGCTCTGATTGAGTATGTTAACAGTGACAAAAGTGAATCGAAAACAAATTATGAGCAGTTATGGAGTAAACCTAGCGAAAAGAAGCTCAAACTCGAAAAGTATGCCAAATTATTTTCAGAAATGTATCCTCAACAAGGTGATTCAGAAATTGAGCAATCCGAGATTCAGTTTTCAGAATTAAGATGTCGATCGGCATTAAAAATAATAATTATTGAAAGCGAAAGAGATGAAGTGGAAGACAGTTAAAGATGTGATGAATTCTATGCTTGTTGAAATAGACTAGGAAAGCAAAAAAGAGGATTGTAAAGTATGCGTTGAAACCTTTTTGGGTGAATGTATGGCAAAGAAAGTGTATTCCAAAGGAATAGTTATGCGTGGAGAATTGAAAGACTTTTATGAAATAAGTATTAAGCTAACAAGAAACCAAATTGGGAAATTAGCCTGTGATACGTTGGAACAATCAGAATGTGCCGAATGATTTAACAATCAATATTTAAGGGGAACTGCAAATAAAAACGCTCATTGTATTAAAAGTAGAGTAAGAAAAACTATCGAGTCACTAATTGGTGAAATGTTATTCCCAAAGAAGCTCGATATTCGTGCTACCAGATATGGAAAAGAACGCGAGTCAGAAGCTCGAGAAACGTAAAAATCGTTATTTAATGTTAACGTGATAAATGTCGGTGTCGTAATCAGCGAAAAACAACCATGGCTGTGTGCCAGTCTCGACGGAGTAGTAGTAGGAGATTCTAAAATTACCAAAATTGTCGAGATAAAATGCCGTAGTCTTTGCGAGAAAAAAGGTATAGTTGACTTTAGTACAAAAACATGCAATGAGCTCTATTTAAAATTTAATGGAAACTCAGTTGAACTACGAGAAAGCACAGTTTACTATCCACAATACCAAATACAAATGTACATTACTGGTTTCGATCTGTGTAATCTGTTTATCTACACACCTATTCAAAATGGAAGTATTTGCATACCTGTTGAACGCAATGAAAAATTTTTAAGTAACACTGTAATAAAATGTAAAAAATTTTATTTCGAAAATTTTTTTCCTGCCTTGCTGAAGAAGGTGCAAATGTGCAACAATATGGAACAGCCCAAGTCAACTCGCAGCTTCAACAGAAAAACACCATTAACGAAATTTTGTAGCTGAGAGAAATAAATATGTCAAATATTAACGGTTCAATATTAAATATATAAAATAAAAAATTGAAATCCTCAAGATAATACGTTATGATTATTTATTCATGTACAATTTAAAAATGATACAAAATACATACGATAGCATAGATGATAATAAATATGATTAAATTTCACGCGTTGTCATTTTCACTTAAGATAGGTGGCTGTAAATTCGTTAGTACACAACATATGTGTACAACATTATCGATGTTATCGAAAAGATATTCTGGGATTTTATCCAAAATTTTGTACACTCTCAATTATTACATAACCCTCTCAACGTGCATTCGAACTCTTGCTATGCTATACGTTGCCTCAGTTTCTTCCTTACCGAATTCTGATTTCTTTTCCAAAAGAGGAGGCATCACGACTATCACTTTTTCACCTTTTGCATCCAATATTTGTTTAATTTTCGGAAATCCTTTGTCTGCCAAAACAACATCGTCTTCTTCTAGTAAATTTACTAAACCATATTCTATTGTTAACTGCGAATCACTTTTTCTTCCGCCAGCTACTTTGGATTTGAAACTAACGAATCCAGATGGGGTGATTCCAATAAGCAGCTTAGCTATGAAACTTTTCTTGTAATTTGAATAACACAATATCCTGTTATCTACTGTTATCTACTATTGAGGGACACTACATTCTGTACAGTCTATGATCACCCGAGTATTTGCATATTTTGGCTTAAAACATTCTGGCATAGATCGCATTATAACACTTTTCTTTGGCCAGAAAACGAAATTTTGTGTGTCAGCAGATAAGTATTTTAAAACAGCAAAAAACACTCTTGACACCGTTGTTCGATCTACGTCAAATAACACGGCGATCGCTGAAAATGTCAGATCAGTTTTGATTTTCATCAAAAAAAGTAGAAGTCGATTTTCTTTGGAGAGTTCACTATGATCAGACCTGTCGTTTAATCGCTTTAGTGATAAATTAGAATTCTCCAATGTCACTGCTGCGAAGTCTGAAAGTTGTTCGCCTTTTTGAAGTGAAACTTCTTTGCACGCGTTGAGGGTAAAATTTCAAGGTCGCGACACAATAATAATAATATGACCGTTACGATAGTAATAATATGTGCGTCAGAATAAAAGACGTATAGATGTACGTAGTCCGAGAGAAAAAGATGAAGATTGTGATGAGGTGGCCGTTGCCACTCATTGCAATTGAATAATGATATTGTTCAATCGTTTCCCAGATTAATTCTTTTCTTCTATTCATTATTTGGTATTTTCCGGACCTGCTAACAATGTCATGCAGTATGAGTAAATGAGAGAGTGAGTGAATGTAATTGAAATAATAACCATAACCTGTATCTGTCATTTTTGAAGTCATTTAGGGTCCTATGCAGATTCACTTTGACAGTTCCGGATTGCCATTGTCGCTATGGAGTTGTTGGTATAAATAATTGAAGTCTGGACGTCGCAGGTGGTTATTTCAATTGTGGACCGCCAATGTCGAATGGGAATTCAAATAGACTGTTTTGATGGTATGGTACTGCAAGTATGCGAATAATGATACCAAAGTCGCCATCTGTCTGAATTCATTGGTACTATTTTCCGGCATGTACGCGAGGAGATGCGCAGCCGTGGGAAATGCGTCTTAACATGCGGATAAATTGGCGGCACTGCAACAGGCAGCGTGCAGCGCCTTTCGACTCCGGTAACCCAATTACCAATAGAAAATCGATTAATCGATGAAGATAGCGATGATTGGGGCTGTCAATCATCGAGAATTTGCATAGGGATGTGATTGGATCCTAGACCAGGAAGATATCTAGGATTGGCCTAATTTATTCACAAAGAACATGATATACGGAAACGAAGGCACTGAGGCCTCACTTCCACCGGGATCGCCTGACGTGCAGGTTATCTGTAGTATGTGTGTGCATAGTATGAGATAAAGTATTGTGATAAACCACGTTGTGCGTGAATATGCGGAATGTCTTTTTAAAAAATTACGTTGTTTGTTTCAGATCGTTTATATATTGTCAAATAATTGTAGTAGTTCTACGTGAACTCAGTTTGTGTGTGAGATCTACATTTACCCGTAAGTGTTGAGCCACAAATTTTCATTACCAATTATAAATTGGAAAGAAGCCATTTTTGTTCAAAGTAATAATAACGAGTATTTGTTCGGTCGTGTTTAAATTCATAGAAAATATTGTTCGTTGTTTACCTATCCATCCCGCGCACGTTTTATTCGGACAATAAAACGTTTGCAGAGAAATGTACTACGGAAAAAAGGGACATAGTCGTTTTATAATATATTAAAGAATTAATCGGGGGAATAGTCTCCATTGTTGCGGAGTACATAGCGAAAGTGCGAGAGAGAAAGAAATTAACGCCGCCGTAAGGGTCAAAATTGACCAAGCGTGTTCTCCCATTGTTAATCGCATTATTATTTGGATTGTTGGATTATTATTTTTTTCTTCAGCGAATACAGAATCAAATACGTTCCGAAAATTTATTACTATTTTGTTTAATATTTGAATTGTTCGATTAATTTATTCATTTATAACAGGGATCTAATAAGTTCCGAATAATTATTTCAAATTTGTTTATTGTTCAAATAATCATTTCTTTCTTTTTGTAAAACGGAATTGAGTTATATTCCGGATAATTATATCCATTTGATTTATTATATAAATAAGTAATTAATTATTGATAATAATAATTAATTAAAAATACTAATTATCGATATCGTTCATTTACTGTATAGCAATTAATAAGAATAATTGAGGTCTCTGACCCTCAATTACTTTCCGCCTTTTATTAGAAATAGTCAGAGTGGCATCCCGAAGCCTGACGGCCCCCTTTTGCCCCTAGAAAGGCGAAATAAAGGTGTGACAGTATGGACCGGCCACTGTCCACGAAGGATACTTTAAATTGGGTACAATTTGGTTACCCTAAGGAAGTTCTTCGTTGGGCTAGGATACCTTGGAGGAATTCATAAGGACATTTGAATTATTATTAATTCCCGGGCACGCGCCCGAGTGATACCTATGATTTCAGGTACCCGGCGCCGCCGCAACGACTCAAACAAATATAAGGGGGAGATTTGAACGACACAAGGGGATTCATTCGCGACTCGCCAGTCGCGATACACATTCTCTCCGTACCGGGATACGAAGCCACTGCACAGTACTAGGCTATAAATCTACGAAGAACAGTAGAATCGGAACATACAGTAATAGTATCGGGAGATATCAACTTCGTAATATTCGAGTGGAAGTTCGAAAGCTCGGGGGTATTGAGCCTTATGGCACTCGAGAACTAAAACGACTACGACGGAAATTACG
The DNA here is from genome assembly GCA_958496275.1 of Zele albiditarsus. Taxonomy (NCBI): domain Eukaryota; kingdom Metazoa; phylum Arthropoda; class Insecta; order Hymenoptera; family Braconidae; genus Zele; species Zele albiditarsus. The sequence continues at coordinate 1,116,798 of OY292417.1, forward strand.
AGCGAGGACGTTCGGTTCGGGACAACCTCGCAGGCACATTTAAAACGGGAGTTCGCCACAATATTCGGAGGAGCCGAATCCTTGCCACGCCGGACCAAAATCCAACAAGTTTGCTCGAGCCACTAGTTGCTCTTTCGGTCAACGGGCAATTGACCGGGGACGTTATTCTGGGCTAGTCAAAGCCACGAGTAAAACATAAACCCACACCGGTTGCGTTGCTATATGAAGGACGGTATAGACGCATCGCCAAATCACAGTCGTGGGGTATAAGCGAATAAATACCCCGTGGACAAATTAAACAAGGATCTAAGATATCCACCTATAAAAGTCAAATTAAATAAGACTCGCATCAATTCTATCGAGAAATTTATATTGATATCACTTTCGTCGCGAGCTTATTGAATACCAAGTCTTGAATTGTTAACTGTTTTCATTGAACAACTATTAAATAAACTCTAAAGTGTTTTGTTATCTAAACTGCTTGTGTGAATGCCGCTACATTCTTTCACCTGTGCACCGCTTACTCCTTGCTGCTTCCTCTTTCTGCTTGGCTTGCTTCTCCATCTCCGCATTGCTAGGACCACGACGAGACATCGAACCTGAAAGAACTTCGAGGACATCACGAGGCTCATAGGACCATGGAGTATTGAGCAGTCTATTGCTTGCTCTTCATACTCGTGAGTATTAATACACCACGGGTATATTCATTTTCTCGCTTCTTGCTCCGCATAAGCTTATCATGGGTAGCTAGGGTTTATTATAGCACGTTTCCATTAATAATACAAATAAGAACGGCAAGAGACGTCTCCGGCTTAGAGCCCGACACTTCGACTGATCACCGCAGGAGAGGACTCGCGAAGATAGATCCCCCTTGGAATCTACGACGGAATTAATTTCAATCGCCTCAGCCTAAAATATTTATTTCATTTTATTTCATAATTATTAAACAATTGAATTAGGATACTAGATCCAATAACGACTGCTTGCCGAAGGGCAAATCGCTCACCAAACATTATTTATTCTGCTTTGGATTCGCGCCTCATTAACTTATCAATGTCACCTTTGAATCTAAAATACAAACAAAGGCTTCTGCGGATGAGTCCCTCGGGACGCACGCCGTGAGATAGTCGAAGGATGCTCATGAGTAGCTGTGGCAAAGCCTAGGCCTATGTGGTGTTTCTCCACCTCACTACATAGGGCCAAGTAGGTATATAAAAGGAGGAGTGGCGCCCAATTTCGGAATATATTCCATACGAGTACTACGAGGGCCACTTCAAGGAGTAGGACATGGGACTGCAGTGGGAGGCATCCGCATATGGTCCCATGCAGTAATCATGCTGTCTTAAAGGGTCCAACGTCACAAGATATAAAAAGCATACTATACTTTTACACTATAGAAATGTAATTTTCTCCTCGTTGTGCTATATTCGTTCTTGAGGACGTGTCGTGTGCACATGCGTTGTATTTTAGAAAGTAGGCATACTGCTTTGGAATATTATTCTATAACCTCGTGTTAAGTCACATGTTCTTATATTGTTTCGGTAACATTTTTTATTCAAATATTTTTATAGTGACTAGTGATATATATTTATTGTTCATTGACAATTATTAACAAATCGTCGTATATTAAGGGGTCCCGGTGGTCTAGAATTTTCAAAAAATCAATTTTTTTTTTTTTATATTACGAAACTATAGTATTTCGAGAATATACTGTGAAATTTTCCTAAGGATATTCGCAATATTCTTGCTTCTACAGCCGGTTTAGCAGGTAGAGAGCGGTCGGCTCGCTCGCTCCGTCAATAGATGTATTGTTCGGAGCGAGGTCGCTGTTCCGTCCCTTCTCCGAGTTATACTATTATAGTTATAATATTATAATATAGTTATAATATTATGATATAGTTATAATATAGTTATAATATTATAACATATATGGTGCTGGAATCGCCGACTAACTGTAAGTATTTAACATTTGTTCAATCTTTTAAAATATCTGTACCTAAAACTTCAAACTCATTTATCTCAAAATTACTTTTTTCGGCATGACGTAGAAAAAAAAAACTATTCAACCGAATCGGCTGAAATTCGGATATGTTATTCACACCATCAATGGCTATGGTTGGGAATAGAATCATTCTTTTATTCCAATAATTTCGTATTTTTTAAATTAAATGACTGGTAAAAAACCCTCGATTTTCAGACCTTCACTTTCAAAAGCTCGCCATTTTGTCAATTTTCAATTTTTTTCTTTTTTTTTAATCCCGTCCATGACTGCACTTATACTGATCAATAATCTCTTTGGTTTTCATTTTTCAGATCAATAGGAAAGCCAAAATCAACAACATCGTCCAGGTCCTATTTTTCGGAAGGGTCAACTTCAGAGACATTTTTACAATAATAACAATTTTTTTTAAATTGCAGAAAAAATTTTTTAGTATCAACAATTAATGTAATAATAAGCCTGAAAAGTTAAAGTCTCGTTTCTATTTATTTTTATGAAAAAGAAAAATTCTGCAATATACCTCAAATTTTCGAGCTCTAGACCACCGGGACCCCTTAAGCAGCTGTTCGCAGTAAGTAATACTTTGTTTATTTCTTTTTTTATTAATATTTATTATTATTAGATCACTGTTGTCTGACACTAATTCAATTCATTATATATTTTTATTATTACTAAACTTTCTTTTTGAATTTTTAATTAAACAATAATGAAATATATTATACATACTTTTATATATAATATATTATACTTTTGAAATTCACGTATTCGAAAATTTCTAATTCTATTTTATTTTCAGATTCTACAATGCCGAATATAATAGTACGAGAAACCGTAACACTGAAGGAAAAAATACCTGTGATAATCCCGGCTAAAACACCAGCAGAATGTAGTCGTGAGTATAGAGCTCGGCAGAATATCCGAAAAACAGCTGCGGAGCTATAAGATGAATTCCAAAGACTTTCAATGAATTGTTTAGGTACAATAGATAAGCATATCCTCAATTTTATACGCCAAAATAATGGATTTACTGTATACACTTTTAATTGTCAAAGTCTCCGAAGTTATTCTCGGGATCTAACAAATTCTGTCATACAGGCTTCAAACATCGTACTTCTATCTAAAACTTGGTTGAATGACTCCGAAGATATAAGTGTACCTAATTTCAACTGTATATTAAAATTCAAACAACCAAATGTTCGAGCAGGAGGAGTGGGAATTTACTCATACCAAAATGAAAATACGTTTACTATTGTCACGCCAAATATTCAAATGACAGCAATGCAATGACCATCACAGCAATTGGCGGTACCAGTAACTGGTGATATTTGTATTGCTGAGTGTCAAGCTCTTAATGGAAAAAAAATTATCTTCGCTGCAGTTTATATATCTGTCAATCAAAAGCTCGCCGATATTATTCTTTCTCTTCATCACCAGTTACTGGCATACAGTCATGGAGGTGCTGCTCGTTTTAATACAGATTATGATAAAATACCTCTCATTTTAGGTGGTGATTTTAATGTTAACTTTGCATTTGACGATTCGACACCATTAATTAACTTTTTACATGAAATATTTAATTTGCAATTAAATAATAATCCTAACATGTCGACAACTAAATCTGGAACCACAATAGATGCTATTTTTACACGATATTCGGAAAATATTGAAACGAGAACTTATGTTTCATATTTTAGTTATCATAAGGCTTCAGTGACAACCATACCACTGCAAATACCATCAGATAATGTTGTTAATATCGAAGAAATAAATTAAAAGAATATGTGACTCATAATTTGTGTAAATTTTTCTCATTTAAATCCATTCAAGACTATGCATAAATTCTTTATGTACCGAAAATATTTCACTTTTTATCGCCTCTTTAGTCTTTGACATCTATTAACTATTAATTAATAAATTTTAAATGGAGTTTGCGGAAGAAGTTTCACTTCTGACATGTGTACTCCGTACACACGCTTTTTTTTTTGTTGACAAATATCTCGCAAATCCTGGAAATTTTGGAGTGTTCAAGTTTTCATTTTCTACATAGGGTCCTACACCCACATTTACATGAGTCTTCGATTCTGTGCCACACTGCTTTTCTTTAAATTCTTTCCTGTTTGGAGTGATTACTGCACTTAGATTGGCATTTATATTAGTTTGAATTTCCACATCCCACATAGATTTACCATCGAACCCAATCCTATTACAAGTAAACGTTCTGTCAAATTTTTCATTAATAAGCGATGTAACTTGACATCCTCGGTCAATAGTTTTCTTGATTTTGCACTCCATTTCAACATCCTCTAATGTGCCTTGAGTTCCCTCATTCAACTTAAATGATTGTTCAAGAACTTTTTTTATGCGTGAAACGATTGTAGATTTCATTACGTCTATTCACCGCTTCATAAAACTTGCATGCCTGCAATAAGAACATATTATCCTGTGTTTTATAGAAACCTCTATGAATTTAATGAGTTCACATATTAATTAAAACATACCTATTCACGGCTGCGATTTCATTTACGCTACTTTTTGGATATGACCAAGGAAATATTGTCGGTACATAATTTGGGCTATGTTCTTCTTCTCTTCTTTTATTTCTAATAAAATGATAACTACATATATAATAAGACCGTTTTGGCACCCAAGGTAAACCATCAGCGCTGTGGAAAAACCATTTCATTTATTTCGTTATGGTTAATCAATTCATCACTATTATTTGAGCATTAAAATACCGCTTTTACTTTAAAAGTTTATGGTATACACGACAAAGAGGTTATGTTACTCACTCTTTTCTTTTTACAGCTGCTATCCATTTCTGTCTTTGATCCAACTTAAGTGTTGCCGTTGGAAACGTATAAAATTTACACGCACTATTTTTAGTAGTGTTTTCACACTCGACAACACTACAATAACGACGACTCATTATTATACTCGACAAAGCTGTCAATGCTACTATGAAGATAAAGATTGTTGCCTACTCCTGCCACCATGGGCGTTTCGAAAACTTCATCTATCCCCTCCAGCCTAATGCACACAACTAATAGCTACAGGATTGATTTTGGTAGGAGTAGAAAGAGGAAAAAATAAAAAATAATAACTGCGTACTCACATTTACTCTAAAACGCTATAGAATTTGTTAAAGGAGAAAATAGATTCCTGCCCCCCCCCCCGTGTCAACATATCGAGTTGGCTCGAGTAAAAGTGTCTGGCGACCGTGTTTTCTCATTGTCGGTGCATCGGTATTGCAGTCGATTACCATCAAATTTTTCGTTTTTTCGTATTATTTATTAATTATTAAAAGTACTTGTCTCCAGTCGCGGCCGCGATTTTTGATATAATGTACAATATTTTCTCATCACATTTCATGCTTCACTTTGCTCCCAGTCTTTTCAAGAAGTGGAATGTAAACTTTCTTCGCATTCGTCGGCCATCTTGTTTTTATGACATCCAAATCGTCAAGTTCAGTCAATCCAGGTGTTTTATCTACTCTCAACATACTTTTAAAATCGATAGTATCATTCACTTGACCGGAACAAAACATGGCACTTATCACAGTGCATTGTTCATCACAGATTAATATTTTGGTAGAAGGGATAGCTTTCAGGAATCTATTGTCACATTTTGGAATATCTTTGCGAGTGAGCGAGAATAGATTCAATTGAACTATTAATATTTGGTTGACAAGAATAATTTCTATCCTCCTGTGGATTTCAATGTCATCTGCTGAATACATGTTACAATTGCCCGTAGAAGTCCGCCAATGACAATGCGACAATGAAATCTTCAATATTGCTCAGTAATTGATACAGATGCCACACGAGCATGGTGGCAGCACCTCCTGGGTCACTCGTGCAGTCAGTCGAGTGACCATAATTATGCAATATCCAGGAGGATGAGTGAGTCGCGCAGTAATTTGCATAGCGTAAGCGCGACTCATTCTAGATGAACTGCTCATGCGTAGGCGCACCTGTTGCGTGCGCTAACCAATTTGAGCCGGTCTGACCATGTGCACGCGCATGCTGATATGCGCGGCCAATCAGAAAATTCATGGTCAGGGTCAGACCACATCCGCTCAACTGTTACGTCCCGGGGACAGGTCGTAGATATTTTCCAAGTTGGAAGTGAATGTAGAGTCGATGTTGACCAGGATGCCACTGGTCGGTGCGAGTCTTAGTTGGTCACTCTCTTCACTTACCGATTGTCCCTCGCAACTCTAACATATATAGGTATATGTTCGGATGATCAAGCCCGCTATGCGCGGGTGAATTTGAAGAAGATTCTCAGAGTCAATGTTGCAGTTTATAATTAATATATTTATTAATGTTACTGGTTTTACACTGATGTTACACTTAGTTTATACACTGTTTTTATATTATAGGCTTATGCCTCGAATTCTCAAGAGCGATCACGTTTTTAGTGTTAATGACTGGTTTCTTCTGGAGGTTCTGATTTAAGTTTGAATGTTCTTAGGAAGAAACGCGAGTCCGATGTTCTTTGATTGAGTTAGTTAGTTTGAGAAATTCTTGCAGTGAATAAGAGTTTTGACGAATTGACTGAACAAAAATGAGAGTGCGTCTTGACGATTTCAAATAAGAATTGAGAGAAAATGAGCAAGTATGAGTTGAATAATGACTTGAATAATGAGAGAGTTTGCCTGTGCGCGATACTTTATATAGTATTCGTTGACGCGTGTTTTTTAACGAAGAGGGGGTGATTGAGTCAGGCGTCTTTGCGCTGGACCCGCAAGTTTTTATCGGTGCTTCGCGATTGGACGTAAGTCCCCAATCGCAAATAGCGTGATCTTGTTTGTGGGTCCACGGTTTCTCAGGATTAGATAATGGCTCTTGGGAATCTTGGCTATCTTATTTTCTCTAATAAAACATGCATTCCCGAAGACTTATTGTTATCTTAGTTTCTATATTAATCTATGCGTTCCGAGGGTAACTTATTGATTCAGCTGCATGGGTTTCATTGTTATCGTGAACTGAGTCATTTCCACCCTTGTGTTATAGTTATCAACTAGTATATTAATTATTGCTTATTGTTTTAGTTTATTCGTAAATTACTTATGCTTAATTTATACTATTTCGTTGATGTAATTTATGCGTAAATGAGTAGTTTACGTTACTGGTTAATGATGTCATTTATGCATAAATTGCCTATGAATTAATTATGTTGGTATTGGTTGGTGATATATGATATTGGTAATTTATTACAATTGTTACTTATGTATTAATTACTTAATGGGTCTACACTATATTAATGATGGTTGTAATATATTTACTGGTTCGTGTTAATTATATATGTATTCCTTCTTATTTTCTGTTAATTACATATATACTTGAATTTATAACTTTGTTTGCTGGTTTGGTCTTTGTAGTGTTTTCTGAGAAGTAGTGTATATCTATATATGTGTATATTTCGTATTTCTACATAAGTTTATTAGTTTATGGAAAAAATGCGTGTGAGGTAGGTTGTACATGAATCTATTTTATCGTCGTACTTCTGCTTATGGTAAGGTAGGTATCAGTTGGTAGAACAGCTGTAAAGATGATACGGGGACGTAACAAATGATTAGGCTCCTATGCAAGTTCACTTTGGCAGCTCCGGATTGTCATTGTTGCTATGGAATTGTGGATGTATTTAGTTGACGTCCGGATGCCGTGGATAATTATGTTAATAATGGACCGCCAATGTTGTCGATGTATTCAAATAAACTGTGTGGATAGTTACCATTGACGAATAATGGTACTACAGTCGCCATCTGTCAGAATTCTTGAGTACTATTTTCCGGCATGTGCGCGAGGAGATGCGCAGACGTGGGAAATGCGTCGTAACATGTGGATAAATTGGCGGCTCGGCAACAGGCAATGTGCAGCGCCTCTCGACTCCGGCAACCCAACCACCAATAAGAAATCGATTAATCGATGAAGGTAGCGATGATTGGGGCTGTCAATCATCGAGAATTTGCATAGGGATGTCATTGAGTCCTAGACCAGGAAGATGTCTAGGATTGGCCTAATTTATTCACAAAGAAGATGATATATGGAAGCAAAGACACTGAGTCCTCGCTTCCACCGGGATCGCCGAGCGTGCAAGAGTGAATTGTATGTGTCTACTTATCAGTATGATAAAAAGTATTGCGTTTGTGCGTGAATGTGCGGATAGTCATTTTTAAAATATTGTATTCTTTGTTTCAGATTATTTGTATTGTCAAGTCAAAGTATATTAAATATTAGAATAAATTCAATGTGTGTGTAAGGATCTCCACTGAGCCGTAAGTGTTGAACCGCTGGGTTTTTCTTTATCGCCAATGGCAACTAGATATAGCGACCATTTTTATTTCAGATAGTGATAACAAGTAGTAATTCGGTCGTATAAAAATGGAGAAAATCTTGTTCGTTGTTTACCTGTCCATTCCGCGCATGTGTTATCCGGAAGATAAAACATATGTATATTGAAATTAAGGAAAAAGGGACACATAGTTATTTTATGAAACATATTATAGAATTAATCGTGGAATTAGTCTCCATTGTTGCGGAGGTTTTTGCGAAGGTGCGAGCGAGATAAGAATTGACGCCGCCATAAGGGTCAAAATCGCAATAAGGGTCAAAATTGATCCTACGTTGTATCGTATCATTGTTGTCCGCATTATTAGTTAAATTATTATCTTCTTCTTTTGCAAATACGGAAGCAAATAAGTTCCGAAAGTTTATTAATAATTGAATTATTTAATTGTTGTATTCTTTTATATTACGGAATCTATTATATTCCGAATAATAATTTCAATTGTGTTCATTGTTCAAATACTCTTTTCTTTCTATTTGTATTACGGATTATTATATCCATTTGGTTGATTATTAGAATAAATAATTAATTATTGGTTGTAATAATTAATTAAAATTATAATTCATTGATAATTATTTATTTTTCTTTAAAGCAAATAATAAAAGTAGTTGGGGACTTTGACGCTCAATTACTTGCCGTTCATTACTAGGTAAAGTCAGAGTGGCATCCCGAAGCCTGACGGCCCCCTTTTACCCCTAGAAAGGCGAGAAAAAGGGTGCAGCGTCAGAATCTCTAAATGGATTCGTCCTGTGATGATAAAATTAGCATAGATTTAGAGTTATTTCTAACGATTTCACACTCTGATATAGATTAAATACCAAACATGTTATTATTCTATCATCTTACTGCTTTGTGAACGGCAGTGAGTTATTTTGTGTTATACGAGTACACACGAAGTTTGGAACGGTAACAGTTATATAAAATACGTGAAAAATAGAGTGAATCAGTGGACAAATGGATCAATTTTTCATTTATAGTTTGTTATTATTGAGTATCTGCGACTGCATATCAAACCACATTCTCGAGATATCGAGAATGCAGTGAGTGCGGTTATTGTTTGCTAACAATTTCATATACTTTCTGTAGTACGTAGAATGCAATCAAATCATTCTGGTTGATTATTTAACATCGAATTAATTGAATTTTCAATATAAAGCCAGATCTACAAATAAAAGCCAATTTTCATTTCAGGCCTGATGTGGAAATGCATATACGGCCATGGGGCTTATCAGGAAATGTTTTCATGGAATTATTTACTTTTATTTTGAATTATCTCATAAATTACATTCTGTCGAAATTAAATTTTTGTTTATACCCATAGCTGAATTCAAACATACTTTGAATTCAATTGATATTTTTCGGGAAGATATCCCGAGGACAAACAAGAAGGTTATAATTTTTGTGCACTACGAAATTTTCCGTCAGTTTTTTGAATTGTGCCATTGTTTCTTCCGAAACTTCAGGGTTACGAGAGATCAACATATAATGTGGTATGTTATAGTTGCGCCAGAGTAATTCGGTACCTTTATTGCAACTGATTACAGAAGATGTTATTAGTTGAACTGAAAAAAATGAAAAACAAATATGAAAGTACAACCTGGTATATGTATTTCCATTTTTTCTACCGGTTTTGGTAATTGATCTGGTGAATAATGTTAATAAATTTTTTTCCCCATTCGATAAACAAAAGGGAAGTTTTAATTATTTTTCATCGTGTTATCTACTTACCATCAGTACTGTTACTATCAACTGACACTTCGTTCCAATTCAGCACAGATTTAATAATTCTTCCCTCATATGTTTTTCTAACGATGCCTCCATTTTCAATGGAATTTTCCGTAGAATTAAAAGTTTGGTTCTCATAGTTTACCGTTACACTGGCCGTAGAGCAGGTCACGCTACCAGGACTTCCATAGTATACTGCAGCTATAGAATACCACGCTCCCACAAACTGTAATACGAAGTCGATTCGATTATTATTTTGATTGAATTACCGCACCGACAAAGAAATAAACTATTTAGAATTATTATTATTTCCAATGAATCCGAAGATGTCAAAATATTTAACACCTTCTCTGTCAGGTATTTGTGTACGTGAAAATGTTTTTGAATTATTTTTAGATTTTCCCACACAAAATAATACTCAACGTGAGTCCCGAGAGATAATGACAACTATTTCAATATGGAATGATTAGAATGTCATTGAGCGAGAATAGATAGAAATTGCATTAAAAGTGATTGTAAAAGCCAAATTAATAAGGTGTTCAAGCGAAAAAAAATAACTGTATAGAGTATGTTTCATACGCTATGCGGTAGGTGGAATATTTTTTTCAATATATAATGAAATTAAATGGTTACGAAATGTTTTACCTGTTCAACAGTGAACTCATCGTCTGTTTCAATACGCAACTTCGGACAATTTTCCCAAGCATAATATCGGACAGTTGCATTTCCGGCTAGTTTTTCAAATACAGCTTTTGTTTCCTCCGAAACTCCTCGATTCCGAGACCACAATCTATATGATAGGCTCATACATTTTTTATTTCTTGCGCCGACGAAAATTAGTTCTGTGCCATTATTATAAAACATATAAGTGGGCGATGAGGATTGCTGAAAAAAAAAGAAAGTTCTACACTTGCAAACTCATACGTGTCCTCACGTTTCCATATATTATGATGAATTCATAGGGTAATGAAAGCATTGTCGCAAATGCCACATTGAATGTTACAAAAAACCGACGAATAGCCGAGCGAAAGTTTCTGTTCCACATTCGGTTATTAATGAGATATGTATTATAATTTTATGTCATATAAAGTACTTACGTTAGTGAACCCTGCGTTCACGATCGATCTGTTCCTGATGAAGTCACTAATTTCATGATAGATCGGGACTCCATGGGAACAATTGGGTACATTCTCAATCGGAACATAATTGCACATTAATTTCCCATCTTCCATTACTATTTCATACGTAGTGCATGAGCGGGCATCATCAACACAGGTTGATATTTTACCCATTTCAAACCATCTTCCTTCAAACTACCATGTAAATATAGATGAATTTGAAATTAGTAAATATGCGCATTTTCTACTCGTCTTTATCTCATTCTAAATATTTTTCTAGCGTGCGAAAACCTTCATATTTTCTTGTCTTACCTGATCGCTATTGAACTCAACATCATTGGTGACCATTTGAACATCGCGACATGCAAAAACACTGGCGACGATTGAGAGTAGAATGATTTGATTAATCATCATCGTGACTGTAGAAAAAGATAAATACCTCTGCACTACACTTATAGTGGAAAAAAGATTTCTGATGTAGTTGGAGGAATTCGTTGCGCTTTTATACCCACAATCCGATAACTTATCTTCGAAACTGGTGACGACAATACTGATATTGTGAACCTATTGGATATTATTGGTATGTGGTGTCGTGCGCAAAGATCGTTAAATTTCTACGACATATTTTTCTGTTATAATTAATATCTCATTAGTTGTCACACGTATGCTCTCTGCTGGCTTCCAGATATCCTCAATTCGTAATGTTTATTTCATGTTCGATGCATTGCCTTCACGTACACATTATCAACTATTCCTATACATAAGTTATATTGAATCATGTTAAATATTCAATTGTTCTGGAATTTTATGTCAAGTACTAACTTACTTCGCTTAAGGTTGCATCTAATTGAGAAATCGAAACTATATTCGTTAATAATCAACATATATGGTATTTATAAAAAATATATTACTCAAATATACGTATATTTGATAGGGTATTTGGTAAAAATATAACTTCGAAAAATATAAGGAAAGAAATACAATTTTGAGGAATGTGAGTGGAAGAAATATACAATTGGCATCAATTGTTGGTCCCCTTTACTATTTCTCGCACAATACGATTTAATTATCTCGTGAAATCTCGCGCTTTGATGATGAAATATAAGGCGAGAAATTTTTGTTTTTTCACTCAATAAATATTTTTCACTCAAAAAATATTTTTATAATTCTTTTTTATTTATCCAATTATTATGTGTATTATCAAATCCTAACCATTTTACATAACATTTATTGCCACGTTTACGTAGTACTTTTTCAACGAGATAAACATCAGGATATGTCACTTTGTTGTGTTCTTCATAGAAGCATCCATCGATTTGTGGATTCTGATAGTCATGGAGTTTGTATGTTGGTGGTGTTGTACTCTTCACTTGATTAATCGTAAGAATTTCCGTTGTCTAATTTGGTGTATCCCCCTTCTCGAATACATGTTTATATTTGTTCACTCGAACTTTATCACCGATTTTAAATTTTCGTTTTTGCTTCTCAACTATTTGATGTTGTACACAGTGGAAAGCAATATTTTTTCGTTCTCTGCTGTAACATTCTTCGGTTTCATTTTAATCGTTCGATGTTTTGTGTTATTGTATTCCTCCATCAAATCGGGTAATATATCAATCCACTTATATGTTCCACGCAAATTAAATTGTTTCCACATTCTATTCTTCAACGTACGATTGAAACGTTCACATATTGAAGCCTTTAAATTGCTGAATGTTGAGTACAGTTCGATATTGTATTGTTTCATCAAAGACTTGAATTCTTTGTTGTAAAATTCTTTCCCCTGATCAACATGTAATTTTTTCGGTGTTCGGCCAGTTTCCAAGATACTTTTCATTGCTTTCGTAACATCTTCACCATTTTTCGTTTTCATAGGTACAGCCCATGCAAATTTCGAGAAGATATCTATTACAGTTAACAAGTACTTATTACCATTGTTTTTGGTTGCATAGGCTAACATATCAACGAGATCTGCCTGCCAAGTTTCATCCAATCCTCTCATGTGAACGTGACGTCGCGTATAATTTACACGCGCAGGTCTATGTAACTCACAAACCAATGCTGTCTTTCTATTCATATCTACAAATCGTGTCGTTGTCCTGCTTCCTCTTGAGCTGCCAAACGTGAAATGGCTTCAGACTGTTTGATCAATCCTTCTTCAATGAAATCACGTTGTTGCTTCAAGGCTTTACGCAAACTATGTTCTCGAATGTCGATATTTTGAGACAATGATGATAGATCTCTATGAATCTGTTCCACTTCGGAATTTATAACAGTCATCATTACACCAAAAGGTACAGCATCATTTGTATTTTCAGGTCTAGCTACATTACCAATCTCTTACTATCTATATCATATTGGCCATCAGCAGTAACTCTGAATCCATAACCAGGCGGTTCACGACTACTTTTTTCAACACTTTTTCTAAATTTTCGTCCAAATCTATCCACACTCATTTTTATTATCATCACTCTCTCTTCGACTGTTGACACATAAATGAATGAAAATGGCCGGAACATTAGTTAATAAATGATTCCAGCCTCACGTAATTCTTCAATAATGGAAATTATCTCATTCGTATGACTTGTATTGCCTGCTGCTTGAGATGCTAAGAGTAATCTAAGACGGTTAACAAGTTCATTCGGCTCATCCCAATAGACATAGTCGATTGGTACTTTCCTTCTTTTAGCAATTTTATAATAAGTTAATGCTTTGCCTGATCTTGTCCTCATATTGTTTGCTGATGGTGGTGGTGGTGATGATGATGATGATGATGATAATGATGATGGCGATACATGATGTGCAATATAATTTTGATATTTTACACTTTTTTTGTCTGATATGAGACTTTTATTAGGATCATAATGTTTATGAAGTCTATAGGTTGATTTAATAATGTCTATGAAATTATTTCGATCACTCTCACGTATGATTGAGTCAGTTGGGGTTTTATTGAATAATAGTTCAAGCAATCCTGGCGTTTGATCATAACGTTTATTTGCAACGCTTATGACATTATGTGAGAAGTGTATAGGAGAATTATCCATCATCAAACTTTGATCAGTCAATCTGTGAACGCTGAATCTATTCACAGTCTTATGTTGCAAGTGTGTCTTTATATATGTTTCAGCCAAATTATTTTGTTCTGCTGTTTTCTTTATAGGCGAACTGACAGATTGTATTTCATCCGGCTTGAATTCCTCAGTCGTTTCATTTAATTCTACATCATCATCATTATCCCAGCCATCATTACTATCATTCTGAGCTGTTGCATAAAATTGATTATCTTCTTCTTCTTTTTTCACCCGGACATCCGCCATTTCATTCTTTATTTCTTATTTCATTCCCTTCGATGTTGTCACTAATTTCTCTAGAGGTGTCACTATAGGTTTGAAGACTTCGTTCATTGCTCGTTCTGAATTGTCTCTACAAGACTTGATCATTTTATGCTTTCGTCGAATCACATCACTTGCTTTCACTATTTGACTCAATACGTCCTGTTCTCTGAGAAGATTTTTTTTTCCTTTCACCCTCTTAATATTGATGCTTTCAAGTTCGCTATATAACTAAAGCCATCATTCTCATGCACACTCAATTTATACGTATGTAACAGTCAAATCCTTTTCTATATCGCCCCGAATTGAGCTCACTATCTTTATCAACAACGACAAAACCATATTTATCATCATTCCAACATACTAAACATAAATCTCTGAACTGTGCATATGTCATGTCTGTGTTGACATGATCAGCGTATATGTGTTTGAGATTCATTTCATCTTGCCGAAATAGCGCCATTAAGTTGGCATTATCACGTACTAGATGTTTAGGAATACGTGTATAAGTTTGACAAAGATAAAATGAGTCGACATCTCTATATCGGCCCATACAGAAGAATGCTCTTATGTTGTTTTGTTTCTCACACGCAACATTATCGAAAATCATGATGGAATTTGGTTCAGTATCTTCTGGTCTGACTACCTCCTCATTATCGCTGAATGGAAAGTATCCAATACCCTTTGCATGTTTCAATATTTTCTCTAGATATTGATACTTCGGTTGATTGAGTGACTTTGAGTAGACAGACATTTTCAAATCTCAAGCCACTCGGATGAGTGATGAGTGCTAAAAGTGCATTGGTCTTGCTGCAATTTGATGGACCACAAAAAAAAGCTCGCATACTATTTGGCAATAATTTACCATGACGCCTCTTTTTCTTGCCTTTTTCTTCCACAATTTGCCCATCGAAATTCATGATTGGTAATTTTGTCCCCTGTTTCTTAAACTTAACTTTGGCTAGTTGTTTCTCGCGCACCATCATGATTACAACTAACTGATTGGCTGATACAAATTATGTTTTTATATCACTTTGTTAGGTCTTGAGCGACCTCTCCGCTATACTTTTTCGCGTTAACAACGTCACCCATTCTCATCAACCGCGATCACACATGCTGACGCATTAGAAACGTTCATTAACCTTTTCTTTCGCAATGGCCGCACGCGCAAGCGCGATCGCCAAACCGCGAACATTCAACTCAAATTCTCCACCGATATGCTGCGTTGCGGAATATGACCATTAAACAATTAAGTTAATATTAAGAACCATTTGCATAAACTTAAGAATTGCCACTCAGCATGTAAGACTATATTGTATAAAATAACATTCCAAGGGTATTTCACAATATCAAGCACCGAGAACCAAACTTTAGAGTCAATAACCTGAAATCGCCAACTCAGCCCTCAGCAATAAATTTTGTCAACTAAGAAGTCACCCACAATCGGACCTTCTGTCCAATGGCGGGCCAACTAACTTCCAAGCAACAAATCGAAACATCAATAAACAAAAGAGACCAATCAGAACCAGTCCGCACGGACTAGGAACCACAAATATATAGACAACCCCCTGGCTCTCGAGAGCACTTCGATTAGTTCAGCAGTTGTTGCATTCTGCAGTGAGCATCAATTCAGTATTATTCTTTCTTTCATTATCAGTAGTTCTCAAGCAGTGTTGTTTATTAATTATTCGAAGTTCTTGAGCAGCATTAGTTAGTTTCCGAGAGAACATTTTCATCCATTATATTACATCATCCTACATGGTTGAAGCACTCTTGACTCCCCATTAAACAGTTATAACATTTCTTCAGTGTCAACGCATATTGTGTATTCATCGAACAATCAATCTAAACGATTATAAATCATATAACTCAAAGGAAACAATAAACGAATCGACATCGATATCTACAACTGTGAAGTGTCTCGTTCTACAATCTTTATTTCATCTCAATTCACTGATTCACCTTGACCACCAATCCTTCGCCGACGCTTCAACTGCGAGTCGCAGTGACAAGCAACGATCCTTCTACCTATTCGGACTTAATTCTAAATCTAATTTTCATATTTAACTGTTATATCCACCGGAACGTGAAGATCTTCTTCACCAAGTGCAATTAATCTACAATTCTACGAATCAACTCTTATTACAACCCCAACCTCTCACATTCGGTAGATCTGCCAAACCCAAACGCTCTTAGGACGCAATAGGGTTTACAGCCAGGTCGTAACAGTTAATATAATAAATTTGGTGGCAGCGGTGGGATCGCTTGCCGGAAGTTAAGCGAAGTGAAAAAAAGTGATCATATAAGTGACAGAAATTGAAGAAAATAAAAAATATAAACATTTAATAACATTTTACAAGAAAACTAACAGAATAATTACCGACGAGACTGGTGCCCAATAAAACAGTCTCCAAAGATAATAATAATCATAAACAAACGAAGGAAGAAAAATAATCAAATAAATCTATATCGATCGTGCAAAAAAAAAAAAAAAAAATATATTTTTTTTCAATAATACGACAACAAATCAGCGACAGTACAATCAACGTGCAACAACAACCAAAATCAACGAGTTCGAGCATCCTAAGTAACCCGAGACAACCACCAACGTCACCCGAGCCTACTTCAATTCTCAACGCAGAGCCAACTCCACCACACCTGTCAGCGAACAACTCACAATCACATTAAAAAAATAGACATCCATTCGTAAGTGTTACATACTGAGTGGCCTATCATACCTTCTTCTATCTCTCATCTCACACACCAATTACAATCTCTTCCCCGATCCAATAAAATACACAAACAGAAAATGGTTGACGATATAAGAAATCACGAAGACGCTTTAAACGACCCAATTTTACAAAATATGGAAATCAGAGCAGATGCCACATTAGCTGACGTATTACGCGTACTCAGATTACGGGAAATAGAACAAAGTAAAGAAAGAGCCGAATTAGAAAGACAATTAAAAATAATGACACAGAAAATAGAAACGAATAGCGCTTCTTTGGCTGGCGGATCGACATCGTCAACAGAATCCCAACATTTTAATCTAAAATCAAGAATACGCGACGATCCAATTCCCCTCGAGACAACCAATAACCACGAATTAAATGATACCCGACAACACTACCGACTCGACAACGCAACACGACTCGCTCCAAAAGATTATTTACATTCCATTCCATATTTTGAAGGCACATCTGACGGTTACGACGCCAGCGAATTCATCGTTCACTGCCGCAATGCAAAAGAATACATTCCCCCATACAGAGAACACGAAATATTAGCTTTATTAATGGGTAGACTGAAGGGAGAAGCATTAAGACGAGCAAGTAAAGCCAGACCACGAAGAATAGACGACTTAATAAATTGCGTTAGAGACTTCTTTGACACACCAAAAACATACGCCACCTTACGCTACGAAATATTCAAATTACAACAAGGACCAAACGAAAAAATCAGTTCCTACGCAGCACGAGCTGAAGAACTATTGACAGCAACCTTAGAATTATTGTGGACCTCAAATCAACCCGACAAAGAAGCAACCAGACGGATACTTGACCAAGATTTAATCAACGCATTTACTCGCGGGCTCCAGCCAGCTTATTTAATATCTTTTCGTACTGATAACCTCCCAGACTTTCAATCCGCCGTAACAGAAGGACGACGAGTCGAACAATGGCTCACTGAATACCCACAAATTCGTCTCTGCTTACCCTCAAAAAACGTTCATGTGGTAGAAACTACGAAAGACATTACGCCCGAACCGACCAAAGAACAGAGACCTAGAGTTCAATGCGACTTTTGCAAACGCATGGGACATCACATCGACGAATGTTATACGAAACGAACTGCTGACCGACGAAACACGACCTACGACAACGAACGCCAACAGCGATCGTCATTCAATCAACCAAACTTTTCCCCCCACGTTAATAATTACTCAAACACAAGGTATCAACCAAGACACCCCTTACGAACCAACCCCGACCAAAATTTCAGGTCGAACCAACGCGACCAACATTTCCCTTCAAACCAATTCAATTCAAACCCACAACCTCGTTATTACACACCAAACCGACACAACTATCCAAACCAAAATCGCCCACAAAATTCTGAAGAAATAATGTGCAACTATTGCAAAGATCTCGGCCATTCCGTCGACGAGTGTCGCAAACTACAAGCACGAAAAAGATTCCTAGAGCAAAATGAAAATAGGAACTACCAAACAAATCCGGGAAACGAATTGCTCCCTCGACAGACAGGCACGACTGCAGGGGGTGGCAACATGAATTCGCGCCAAACACCCAACTCCCAATAATCTGGAACAACAACAGAACATGAGGAAACCCCAATACACCATCAGAATCAACCATCAACAATAAAACGAGACAAGAAATCCCTATCGAACAAATAAATTCAAATACATTAAAATATACAACCCCCGAATTCCCAGAAATACAAATAAATTCAAAAACAACCAATAATATTACACAAGAAAACCTTAATGTACAATTAGAACAAACCAAAAGCGATGGTCAAACCCCAAATTCAATTTCTGCTCCCAACAAAAAAACAATCGACTCAACTAAAACCAACCCCGAAGTAAAAACAAACACAATCACCCGCAGTGCAGAATGCAAATTTTTAATCACTCCTGCTTATCGATCCCCCTCTATCATTATCAAATCAACCGAATTAAAAATAAACCAAGGCCAATTCTTAATTGACACTGGGTCCGAACTAAATTTAATAAAACTAGGAGAATTAAAAAACATAAAAAATATCGACGACACTATAACGTATGAATTAAATGGCATCTCTAAGAATGACAAACCAAGAACTTTAGGCAGAATAAAAATAAGAATAAATAATACAACCAACGAATTTCATGTAATCCCAGACGAATTTCCCTTGAAATACCCAGGCATTATCGGTACCGAATTCTTACACACCAATAGAGGAAAAATAGACTATAATAAAAAATCTGTTGCATTCGATAACGTTGAGTACCCATTTCACGAAAAAGAACGATTCATCCTACCCGCCCGACAGAAAACCGCGATGTTTATAAGATTATTAGATAATGATTTAAAAGAAGGATACATCGCCAACATAGAATTTCCAGGAGGTATTTACGCAGGCAAATCTTTAGTTTCAAATAATAATAGCGTCGCATACGTTTACGTACTAAACACGTCAGAAAATGACGTCACCGTAGATATCCCCGTTGTCCCCCTATACCCATTTGAAACGAGCGAAGACGAAGAAGAATTACAGAGAAAGGAAGAAAGAATATCCAAGTTAAAAGGCAAAGACCGTACAGAAAAGATTATCGAAACCTTACACCTCGACCATTTAAATGACGAAGAACGTGACGCAGTGCATACACTAGTAACCAGTTTCGCTGACCTATTCCACCTTCCGGGAGAATTATTAAGAGCTACCGACGCAACCACCCACAGGATCCACACTAAGGACGATGTTCCAGTATATACGAAACAATACCGCTTTCCACAAGCTCAAAAGGCAGAAGTAGAAAAACAAGTAAAGGATTTGTTGAAGATGGGCATCATCCAACCATCTGCCTCCCCGTATAACTCTCCATTGTGGATCGTACCCAAGAAACCGGACGCACAGGGAAACAAAAAATGGAGACTTGTCATCGATTACCGAAGATTAAATGAAAAAACCATAGGCGACGCATACCCTCTTCCCCTCATAAACGACATTTTGGACCAATTAGGAGGCGCAAAATACTTTTCAATATTTGATTTAGCCTCAGGGTTCCATCAAATCACAATGCATAAAAACGATAAGGAAAAAACAGCTTTTACCACACCACACGGACATTACGAATTTAATAGAATGCCATTTGGATTAAAAAACGCTCCTGCCACTTTCCAACGATTAATGGATCTAACGCTTAGCGGACTACAAGGCGACGAATTACTAGTATATCTCGACGACGTTGTTATATATGCAACGTCTATCGAAGAACATAATATTAAATTCAGGAAATTCGCAGAAAGATTGAGGACAGCGAACTTGACACTACAAACAGAAAAATGCGAATTCTTTAGAACAGAAGTCAAATATTTAGGACACATTATTGGCAGTGATGGTGTGAAACCTGATCCTGGCAAAATAAAAGCAGTAAAGGAATATAATAGACCAAAAACCATAACAGAAGTCAAGGGATTCCTAGGGCTTGCAGGATACTACCGCAGATTTGTTAAAGATTTTGCGTACTTGGCAAAACCACTAACAGACCTCACCAGCCCAGGTACATCATTCATATGGACCGAGTTACATACCGACGCCTTTAATACAATACGCGATTTATTATGCGAATTTCCTATACTCCGCTATCCAGACTTTTCAAAGCCATTTATCGTAACGACAGACGCATCAGGTTACGCTTTAGGTGCAATACTGTCCCAAGGCGAAATAGGAGAAGACCTCCTCATTTCATATGCTTCAAGAGTTTTAGGTAAAGCCGAAAAAAATTATTCAACCACAGAAAAAGAAATGTTGGCTATCGTATTCGCATTAAAGACTTTTAGACCTTATCTATACGGAAGGAAATTCACCATGATCACAGACCACCGACCTCTCGTGTGGGTCCACAATTTTAATGACCCCACTTCACGCATAATGCGATGGAGAGAAAAGATTAGCGACTTCGACTTCAATATTCAATACAAGGCAGGCAAAATAAATACCAACGCAGATGCATTATCACGCAATCCTATTTCCGACACAAAAATCAAGGAAATTTACATTATCTCCG
This sequence comes from Zele albiditarsus, assembly GCA_958496275.1. Lineage (NCBI taxonomy): Eukaryota > Metazoa > Arthropoda > Insecta > Hymenoptera > Braconidae > Zele > Zele albiditarsus. Next base: position 1,138,122 of record OY292417.1, read on the forward strand.
TCACCTCACGACCACCCAAACCACACGAAACCAAGAAAAGGAACGACCAAGGAACAATCACCCAGGAACCCCAACCGAAAGAACCCAATAACGAAGAAATCCAGCACTTGAGTAATTTTATTAGAAACGTTAAACTAGCAAAGAAAACTCGAAACAATAATCAAGAATCCAATAATCAACAATCTAGTAATCAAGGATCAATAAACAAAGAATCAGTAAACCAAGAATCCAATAATCAAGAATCCAATAATCAACAATCTAATAATAATCAAGAATCAATAAACCCAGAATCAGCAACCCAAGAATCCAATAATCAAGAGTCAATACAAAAAAAAATAAAAGAGACTACGAAACCACAAAACAATAATTACACCCAAATGGAGTTACGCCCTAGAAATAAAAGAATCCTCAGTACCACATCTTCTTCCCACACCGACGATGAGATCATTAAACAAAAAGAAAAAAAGAGCAAACAAACAGGTCGAACTCCGTCCAAGAATACGATCAAACCTACCTTCAATTCACCAGCATTCAATCAACGACGCGAATCCAAACAACACGTAAGAAGTTCAAGCAATAGTTCCCATTCAGAAAATACAGATGATGAGGCACGCATCATCGACCTTATGTTAGAAGCCTACGACCAAGCCATGGAATTATCCTCCTCAGATAATAACAAACCAAAAAGATTTAAAACCAGAAGCGAACGAAATTCCTCGAAGGGTTACACGCAACAAAAAATCCCTCACACCAATTCTGAGCCAAACACCAAATCACCAGAGGAGATAAGGAAATATTTAACAGAGTGTTATGAACGACTAGAGAAAATTAACTCCGACACCGAACTCCAACAAAATCCCTCCAAATTAAATTCATCACCGGACTCAACAGATGACGTTGATACAATACCACTAACCATAGAAGCTGAAATACATAAAAAACCTAAAAAAAATCCCGAATCTGCAAACAATCAAACGGCATCGAAAAGTAAATGGAAAAGAAAACGCGATACCGCGCGCAACGGTTCAACAACCGAGTCAGCTGCACCGAACAATACGTCACGCAGCACGAGAACAACGAGACAGACAAGGACGGACAACTGCTCACGTCAGACTCCCACCATACTCAGTAGCCTCGACGATATAGCGGCAGCACCTCTTGGGCCAGTAGAGTCCGCAGTACAGGCCTTACGCTCGCATCCCCACTCAACCATTCAACCGTTTCCACACTCAGTCGCGCGCTCCGTCCACTCTCCACTTCCCCCACTGATCGACGACTCAATAGCTATAGCCACTCCTTCGAGCTCGGACAGCGAATACGACGATGCAAACACAATAAATCAATTTTACAATACTATGAATATTAATGAATCCAATGACGACTTCGATTCCCCATCCAACTCCAATTCATCCCTTTCAGACGAAGATTTAACTAAAGACCACCCCAAAACAAAAACAATTAATAATGATAATTCAAGGCCAACCATACGAGAAATCGAAATAATCCCCACAAATATTACTGAAACCCCCGACAACTTAGATATGAGGAAAGATAACTTAATTTGTTTTATACAAAACGACGGTAAACCATTAGACGATATCGGACAGACTTTTATCGACTCAGGATGGATTCCACCAAGTAAACAATTACCAGAATATACCATAGGACAGATACTATTTAATCAATTGAGAAGTAAAACAATACTCGCCATAGTAGTGAAACAAAAAAAAGTAAATACAATCTATCAAGACGATGTCGAGAAAGGTTTAAGGAATTTAAAAGAAAAAATGAACGAACTCAAAATTAATACAGCAAGTATCTCACAAGGAAAAAGTAAATTCAATAAAGACACGTGGATACATATAAAATCTATGCTCAGAACATTATTATTCGGGACTAAAATTAAAATTACTATTTGTTTAGAAAAAATAATCTATCCATCCAGAGACGAAATCCCCGACATAATTAAATTAAATCACGAACCACCCTGTGCAGGACATAAGGGCATAACAAAGACGTATGATCGCATTAGAGCCCAATATTTCTGGGAATACATGAAATCCGACATTGAAAAATTCGTTAAAAGATGTGTCAGCTGCCAAAAGAAAAAATTGATTAGAATAAAAACAAAACAACCAATGATACTGACGGAAACATCCGCAAATGTATTCGACAGAGTAGCTTTAGATATTGTCGGCCCCCTTAAATGTTCAGAAAAAGGAAATAAATACATTTTAACCATGCAAGATGACCTCTCTAAATATTGTCTAGCCATACCAGTACCCGACCACACCGCAAGTACCATCTCCCAAACATTTATCGAACACTTTATACTCCGATTTGGCGCACCCAGAGCCATACTAACTGACCAAGCCACTTACTTCCTAGGAAAATTAATGAAATCTATCACACAAAAACTTGGAATAAAACAATACAAGACGACTTCCTTCCACCCCCAATCCAATGGATCTTTAGAACGAACTCATCGAGTTCTAACCGATTATCTAAAACATTACAAAAATAAAGATGATTGGGACCAATGGGTACCCTTCGCCATGTTCGCTTACAACACCAGCAAACATGCAGCCACTCATTACACACCCCACGAACTTGTTTTCGGTACACCAGCACGATTACCCACAGACCAAGAACCCTTCGATAAACTCCCCACGTACAATGACTACTTACACGACTTGGCTAACAAATTAATTGAGACACGAAATACTGCCAGACAGAACCTCGACACGGCGAAATTAAAATCAAAAAAGTATTACGACAAAAAAATCAACCAAAAGAATTTCAAAGTAGGACAATACGTCAACATACGAAAAAACGCAAGAGACAGAAACGAAATGAAATTCGACGACAATTACATAGGGAAATACATAATAATCAAGGTCATTCCAGAAAAAAATAACATTGACATTCGCATGGGCCCCAACCAAATAAGAAGAATTCACATGGACCAAGCCGAAATAATTCCCCCATCCGAGACTGACACTCAGACTTCTGACTCTTAAAGAGAAACCCCCTTCTCCTCCCTCACACCACGTTATAAATTCATACACTATCAACCAACAAATATTGCACTCTTTCAGGCAGTACACGATGGACGCCCTCAATTTATTCATACTAGCCATCGCAATCATCTCAAACATACACCAAGGATTGTGCATCATCGCGTACGACTGTGGAGCCCCCAATTTAAACATGACGACGTTGTCATTAAATAAAATACAAGACTGCAACATCCCTATTCCCAATCCAATAACAACACAAGCTAATATACAACTCCTCCAAACCGCCGAATATTCCACCATTCACATTTACCAATGCAAAGTGGAAATACACAGATCCATCTACTACTGTGGCATGCACTCACACGTCTCGGTAGTGTCCAATAGCGATGTAGAATATATCAAAGAAATTTCACAAGAACAATGCAAGGAACTACACAACTCACACGCATACACCCTTAATGGACACTATCACAATGAAATCCTTCCAAACTCCACCACATCAAGGCCAGTGCAATTCGCAGGAAAAGTAGACAGTGCAGGAAATTGCAAGGGAACCTCATACTCTGACAACTACGGATCATGGGATGGCGTAATAGTCATAGGTCAAATATTTATCACCCTCCAAAACTATTATGCAACAGTAAAAGTAGAGTCAAACGAACTCATCCTCAGATCTGGGACTAGGTGTCAATATAGCGAAGGCAAATGCATGGACATCCATAACGGCAATACATATTGGAACGTCATCGAATACTCAAAATGTAACTTCGACGGGTTTTCAGTCATTTACCAAGGCCAAGCTGAAAAAACACGCGATAAATCTATACAATCATACGACCAAGAATTTTACTCAGTAGCTTCAAATGACTACACCTTCGCCCTACCTACAAAAGGTATCCTAGAAGTCTGTGGTTATAAACTCGTAAAAACCGAACACCCGAGACTATTCATTTTCGACACAACTTCCACTACTCCCATAGACAGAAAACCTGGGACAAACACAAAAAACATTGACCTATTCACATACGTAAATGCAAAATTCGTTTACCTTGCACACCATCTCAAAAACCAACTTGTAAATCTATACAACGACGTAATTATGCAACAATGCGCGCTAGAACGGAAAATGCTAAGTAATGCCATTGCTACCGCTCACCTTTCCCCAGTAGACTTCGCATATCATTTCATGAACTCCCCAGGTTATATCGCTCACGTCGCAGGCGAAGTAATAAGAATAACAAAATGCGTCCCCGCAGTCGTCAGAATCCGAAAGGTAAACGAATGTTTCCAAGAACTACCAGTGCTCAGGGGAAATGATTCAATGTTCCTACGCCCAACCACACACATACTAGTACACACGGGAACACAAATAGAATGTAATAGCTATCTAGTCCCTATGTTCTCTATCGATAACAAATGGATCCAAGCCATGCCACAGATCGCACCTGCTACTCCACCAGAAGAAATCACCCCACGCACCACAAAATCATGGAAATATAATGACCCAAGTAACCTAATGGGATCAGGGGTCTACGCCACCGAAGACCTACACAAACTAAGCGAAAACATCATGTTCCCTGTGGAAGAACCATCGGTGCTACACGCAATTGCACGAGGCGCAATAGGGCAACAAAACATTCGCCAAGGAATTGAACTTGAAAATATGATTACCATCGAGAAATTACAAAACAAATTCGAAGCAGCCCTAAGCACAATGGGAAAAATCTTTTATACAATAGGACATTGGTCAAACATGTTCTTCGGCGCTTTCATCTTATTCAAAACCATTAAATTCATCATGGACACTATTTTCCACGGAATCGCTTTATACACTATCTTCGGCTGGAGTTTCAAATTAATTGGCGCCTTATGGGACTCATTAACACACCTATTCATACACTTAGACAAAACAAACAAAGCGGAACAGGACAGCCAAAACACAGATCTAGAGAAAGGAGAATACACCACCATGAAACCAATCCCGAGCTTAATAAATCACGAAAAAACCGAGGCGACCTATAAACAACAACCAAGCCACACTCCAATTCCATTCCCACTTCCCCGAGAACCACCAAACCCCACCAATCAAAAAACAACGTCATACCTCAGCACCTTACTTGAACCGCCAAAGTCTCCCTAAAACCACACGCCCAAACACTCACAACCTCAAGGCGCACGCGACAACGAGCACACGAAGAAAACTAATGGCGCGAGAAACAAAAAAAAAAAATTCAAATAAAAATACGCGACCGCGCCACATTCACGCATACCCACATTTCAACCCTAACCTACAAAAAAAATAGAAAAAAAAAAAAAAGAGAAACAAGATAGAAATATAATAAACAAAAAAAATTAAAAAACTCAACATTTACTAAGGAAAAATCGGAGGAAGGTATAAAAAAAAAAAGAGAGAAAACAAACAAATAAATAAATTAATTTTTTTTATTTTTTTTCTCCCTCTCTCAACAAAAAAAACACTCATGAGAAAAAAGAAGAGAAAAAACCGCCCTACTCCTCAATAACAGGCCCACGCCGCCTACGTCTCCGGGGAACGGCAATACGCCGAGCCCTCACCCGCAGCGCACCACCCCTCGACGGCTCTGCCGGATCCACCCGGCGCCACTCACCAACCAACACAACATCCCACTGAAAAAAAAAAAAAAAAAAAAAAAAAGAATAAATTAATATAATTAACTAACAAATAAATAAAGGAAATAAACAAAGTACGGCAAATAAAAAAAAAAAAAAAAAAAAAAGGGGAGGGAAAACACCAATATACAATATACTGACACTATCATCATCCGGGATGCCCACCAAATCAGCCTCCCGAAGAACCGGGATAGGAGCCCCAGGCTCAGGAGCTCTCGGCTCCGAATGAATAAACTCATAAATCTCCTCCCCAGCCGCCACTCCCCGACCACGTCCCACCTGAGGAAAAAATACACATAACAATTACAATCTAACTAAACAAGAATAAACCAAGAAATAGAAAAAAAAAAAAAAAAAAAAACTACGAAAAATAGAAAAAAAAAAAAAGGGAATATAAGAAATTTTTTACTTACACCTCGATCCATAATTCACAAGAAAAATCTGACGACTAACACGAACAAGAATACAAAAGTTAATGTGGCAGAAATTCCTCTTGAGCACAAGAGAGGAAAATAATAATAAAATCTTTTTGCAACTCAACAATTTTCAACCAACACCAACGACCTTGAACAAACTCCAAGTTCCCATATCACACCTAACCCCTTTTCACATTATTAATTAAGAATAATTATCATAATGTCACCAATTAAGTAATAAAAAAAAAAAATATAAAAACAAAAAAAATATATGTAATAACTTCAGCACACAATGTTAAAATAAAAATAAAAACTATTAAAATAAGAAAAGGCATATTCCCCCACACAGACGGTCACAAGAAAATCTTTCAAATAATTAAATCCAAAAGACGCGCCAATTTTCTAAGACCGCCATCTTTTATCGATATAAAAATCGAGCGGGACGCTCGAATTCTTCTCAGCGGGGGAGGTGTTAGGTCTTGAGCGACCTCTCCGCTATACTTTTTCGCGTTAACAACGTCACCCATTCTCATCAACCGCGATCACACATGCTGACGCATTAGAAACGTTCATTAACCTTTTCTTTCGCAATGGCCGCACGCGCAAGCGCGATCGCCAAACCGCGAACATTCAACTCAAATTCTCCACCGATATGCTGCGTTGCGGAATATGACCATTAAACAATTAAGTTAATATTAAGAACCATTTGCATAAACTTAAGAATTGCCACTCAGCATGTAAGACTATATTGTATAAAATAACATTCCAAGGGTATTTCACAATATCAAGCACCGAGAACCAAACTTTAGAGTCAATAACCTGAAATCGCCAACTCAGCCCTCAGCAATAAATTTTGTCAACTAAGAAGTCACCCACCATCGGACCTTCTGTCCAATGGCGGGCCAACTAACTTCCAAGCAACAAATCGAAACATCAATAAACAAAAAAAGACCAATCAGAACCAGTCCGCACGGACTAGGAACCACGAATATATAGACAACCCCCTGGCTCTCGAGAGCACTTCGATTAGTTCAGCAGTTGTTGCATTCTGCAGTGAGCATCAATTCAGTATTATTCTTTCTTTCATTATCAGTAGTTCTCAAGCAGTGTTGTTTATTAATTATTCGAAGTTCTTGAGCAGCATTAGTTAGTTTCCGAGAGAACATTTTCATCCATTATATTACATCATCCTACATGGTTGAAGCACTCTTGACTCCCCATTAAACAGTTATAACATTTCTTCAGTGTCAACGCATATTGTGTATTCATCGAACAATCAATCTAAACGATTATAAATCATATAACTCAAAGGAAACAATAAACGAATCGACATCGATATCTACAACTGTGAAGTGTCTCGTTCTACAATCTTTATTTCATCTCAATTCACTGATTCACCTTGACCACCAATCCTTCGCCGACGCTTCAACTGCGAGTCGCAGTGACAAGCAACGATCCTTCTACCTATTCGGACTTAATTCTAAATCTAATTTTTATATTTAACTGTTATATCCACCGGAACGTGAAGATCTTCTTCACCAAGTGCAATTAATCTACAATTCTACGAATCAACTCTTATTACAACCCCAACCTCTCACATTCGGTAGATCTGCCAAACCCAAACGCTCTTAGGACGCAATAGGGTTTACAGCCAGGTCGTAACAACTTGAAGCGAATTGGTTGCCATATATAAAGATGAACAGTTGATAACTTCTTATCAGTTATTGAACGACTACCAGTGTGTACACATGGCAGGACAGAAATATAGTACTCAAGGTGAAGGGCTCGTCAATAGTATTATTAACAAGCTTCCTATAGAATTACATGTTCCGGGCTATCAATACTGTGGACCAGGCACAAAATTATCAAAAAGATTGGCACGTGGAGATTCGGGGATCAACCCGATCGATGCTGCATGCAAGGATCACGATATTGCTTATTCAAAGTATCGCGATAATATTCCTGAGAGAAATGAAGCTGATAGATTGCTTGCGGAAAGAGCTTTGCAACGTGTCCACGGTAGAGACGCGAGCGTTGGCGAGAAAGCCGTAGCTTGGAGTGTAAATAAAATCATGAATGTGAAATCAAAACTTGGTGCGGGGATGCGCAAAAAGAGGAAGAGGCAAGTGAAGAAAAATTCATTGAAGCCCACCACATCATTCAATCAAATTATAAAAGAATCCAAGAATTCAATGCACTCTGGTCGAGATGTATTCAAATCAGCACTGATTGGTGCGCGTGCTGCTGTGAAAAAAGCTGGTGGAAAGAAAGAAGTTGGCTTACCACCACGCATATTGCCAGTACTATCGAAAATAGGTGGCATCCTACCATTTCTCATACCTATGTTTGCTGGACTCAGTGCTGTTGGGAAGGAAGGTTTGGCAAGAAAGGTTAGGATCTTTACTTGCGATCACCAAAAAACATGTAAACCTACCACATCGAGCTTTAACTGATGCAAATCTCATGAAATATGCACACATAATGAAAATTCCACAATTTCGCGGGATATTCATGCGAAATAATTTACCAACAAGTGGGTCATAGAAATATGAGACAGCAATAGTCAATCTAGATGATAAAGATGGACCGGGCACACACTGGGTGGCATATTCAAAGAAAAATGATGATGTCACTTATTTTGATAGCTTTGGTAATTTACAACCGCCGCAAGATCTGATAGAATATCTCGATGTTGGTAGGGTTAAATATAATTATGAAACATATCAAGACTATAACACGGTGATATGCGGACACCTATGCTTGAAATTTTATACATGAAAATTCAATTGGACGATTGCTTGGATTCAAACCACGTATACTTGAACCAGGCATCACACACAAATAAGAATTACCTGTGATAATACTCAAGGTGAATGCTCTTCGTGTGGAGTGTAATATAACAATGAGGGCATATATCAATAGTCAGCTAGTGCATACGATTCATGAATTTTTTCCCATCGTCCCACCAGGATATAAGATCATTGAAGTGCCCTCACCCGTCATTTACATGCCAATCACCGTCCAAGCAATACATCATTTACAGCTGCGAATAGTTGATCAAGACGGACAGCTAGGGAATTTTCGTGGTGAGGTTATAACAATAAGATTACATCTGAAGTCAATGAATTGATGATGGGTATAGTGTATAATACGGGTGAAACAGTGTCGCAAGCATCGTCATTTTATGGCGGTGGTTATAAAAGTGGTGGAATATGCCGAAAACACATCAGTCGTCGTATACCCAGCGGGGCGCTAACACATCAGAACATTCTACTGCTGGAGAGTCTCGACCTGAAACTACGTGGGAAACAATAAAATTCTGCTGTTTCTGCTTTGTGTGTTTAATACCATGGAGAAAATCTCAGCAATACATAAAGCCATTGCATTCGATGAATCTATTGCACATTATGAGGTGCATGGACATCAGCCATTTGCATCGGCAATATTCAACAATAGTGATGAAATACGCATTGCAGTACAGCATCAGGACTTGTGTTCATTACCTAGCAAGAGTTCATTACACATTTGTGGAAGATTAACGAAAAATGACAATAATCTTTCTGCAGTTGCAACAACAGCATTAGTGAATATGGCTATATGTCATCTATTTGAAGAGATTCGTCTGACCACTCGCGCCAAGTATACATATATTTTTCTTTTAATTTGATTGATGAATTTTTGTCAACTTATTTTTTTTTTAACAGTAAAAAAAATTCTATCGATTTTCTTTTTCTTTTTTTTTTTCTTCAAGTTCTCATCTCAAGAATGAACAGTACGCATAGTATATGTAGTTGGCACACTTGATTGATTTGACGACTTTTTGTCGAGATTGTATTTAACAGCTTTGCGGTAGGGATAAATGTACTTGTCTCCCTTTTTGTACACCATTTTTCGTGTTTTTTTGACAGATTTATTATACTCCTTCACATACTGGTTATATTTAATACATAACATAGGTTCAATTATTCTACCGATTTGCACAATTCGTTGATGAAATCGTTCTCGATCTCGAGCTGCTTCTTCCCAAGGACCACGACGTGCACTTCTGTATGCATAGTCCCATACGTACATTACATGGATTTGTGGTGTATATAGTTGAATTGAACAGGCATTCTCAATATCCTTATTACGCTAATTTTCGAACAGTGCCACTAATGGGGTTGTATCCAACTATACGATCATGTAATATTAAACAATAGGCTGAAGTATTAGCGGGGAAGTGATTGATAGACTCGAACTCAATTCTAACATCTATTGGTCCTGACTTTAGACTTTCATTTTGCTTGGAACAATCAATCACAATGAGTGGGGCATGTGATGCGAATTTATTTCTCGTTAAATTAGGATCAGAATCCTTACCATAGTATGAAGTTTGAAAATTTGTGTACATATCATATAACATAGCGTATTGATTATGAGCAAAGTTAATATTCGAATTTTCATATGGGTAAGATTGTGAATTAATGAAGACTTTCACGTCTCTCACATTGCAGTGATCAAAATGACTGCTATTTTTAGTTACAACATTTTTTCTCCCAGTTTGCAATCCTAGTATAATATATCGTGGTTTCTCCAGTTGTGTAGTAGTATTGACAACTCAAACATTCTTTGATGATGTTGAAAGTAGTGGGTACTCATATAAATCCCAAGAACGGAAACTCATGGAAATGGATGGATCCTTAGCCAAATAATTGAGTAGTTGAATTTTTTGTGTATCACACACTTTAATATATGGTATCAACCATTCAATTTTTTGAAGGGTGAGTTTGATATCTTCAGCTGCAGTACGAATGAAGGCATTGGAATCAGTATTTGCTCTTGTGAGAATCAATTCATGTTTTGCATTCACAATAACTTTTCGATAATCCGCAGCAAATCCTAAAAATAAATTGTGTGGAATAGTGATATAGAAGTATCCATTATCATTAATCAATTGAATATTGTCATTCTGTAACCATCCTGCATTTTCAAACAGATGAGTTCGTCCTGGGCGTAGAGAAGCGTATCCTTTCATAAGTGATGTTGTACCAACGTTTTTAGCTCGATCGATTTCAACGGCATTCAATCCATAACGTATTTCCGCAAACAAATGACATATAGCCATGTTCACTAGTGATGTTGTAGCGACCGCTGTGTGTGTGTCATTGTTCTTAGTTAATCTCCCATAAATATGTAATGAGCTCCTGCTCGGTAATAGGCATGTGTCCTGATTTTGTACATCAATACGAATTTCATCATTGTTGTTGAAGGTTGATGGTGCGTATGGTTGATGTCCATGAATCTCATAATTTACAATAGATTCATCGAAAAGAATAGCTTCTTGTGTAGTCAAAATTTTCGCCATGGTATCAAGCATACAAAGCAAAAGCAACAAAATTTTGTGGTTTCCCACGTATTTTCAGACCTAGACTCTTCAGCAGTTGAATGTTCTGATGTGTTAACTGTCCGCGTGATGTGCGACGACTGATGGGTTTGCGACATACTCCCTCGTCTTTATAATCACCACCAGTATGAACTATGGATGACGCTAGTGGTGATACATGTGAAATAGTATCTCTTGTATCATACACCACACCCATGGTTTTATTGATTTTAAGTGTAATCTTATTGTTATAACTTCACCACGAAAATTCACTAAATCACCGTTCTGATCAACTATTTTCAGCTGCAAATGATGTATTGCTTGTACGGTGACTGGCATGTAAATGACTTGTGATGGTACTTCAATGATTTTATATCCAGGTGGGACAACAGGAAAAAATTTATGGATTGTATGTGCACGACGTTCGTTGATGTAAACACCAGCTACAATATTACACTCAACACGTAGAGCATTAACTTTAAGTATGGTTACAGGTAAATCTGACTTGTGGAGTTGTCCAGCTTTAAGTACACGTCGCTTAAATCCAAGTAGTCTTCCTGTGACGTCCAGGGTTGGACGCCTTTTATTGAGAAATCACGTACGTACCGAGCGGTTTGTACGTAATACTCGACTCTTTGTCGGTTGACACCCCGCGTGGCGATTAGGGATAAGGGATAGAAAAGGAGCGGGTAGGCTTGTTTCACTTTAAGATCTCGAGAGACCTTGTCTTTCTTTTAGAAAAATAATTGAAAATAGACAAGGATGGATTTCATGCGTATATTGAAATCAAGTTAAAATAGATTACAATGATTACATAAATTGCTTACCAATTAGGATGTTCTGGAGAGGTGTCGTCGTTTATTGGATTTGACACTTCGCGTTTTGTTAAAAGTAATAGCAAATTACGACTCTACTCTTTTCTGTAGAAAACCCGAGAGTGCGTTATAGAAATTTATTTTACAATATGAAATACGTATTTCAATTGAATTGACTTAATGAAATAACTCGTGATCGATTTGATGCTACGAGTGCAAACCCATGTACTTGGATTAAAACGCGGATCTAAACTCACTGACTTCCACCGAATTTCTCGAGTAGAAACTTCCGCAGACCTCACTCGTTCGACTGAATTTTGGAAATGAGACGATTGTGGTATTGTGTCGGGAGTTTTTATAGACACGATTCAGCCGGAAAAAGAGCTAAGGGCGCGGTGGCTTTATCAAGAGGTGACATAAATTTTTGGTGCACCTGCCATGTGGAGGGTGAATACGGGCCTATTGATTTTCATCGCGGTGCATTTCTTGGGTTTTACGATCATTTTCACATAGGCTTTCGAAGAAAAGTCGTAAAATCAGGAATGTAGGGGTACAGCGCGATGCGTGACAATACACGTACATAGGTTTGCTTTTCTTTTCTGAATGCATCAAGGCGTATGTTTCAACCTTTTATGGTATCTCCTTTTTAGAAGATTCGTGGGAAAATTTTGGTAGAATTTCAATAAGATTTACGTGACACCTCCCCACTTAGATTAAACATCGTCCTCGATGATTTTGTTATTAGACAATTAAAAATAAATTTCGATTGTCTTAATTACATTATTCTAAATCTACCTTGTTAGATTATGGCCTAGATTTTTCCACGCAATCCACTCTCAACGTCCGTCCGTTCGCCAAACATGAGCTTTATTTGATAGGTAATGTCGTTAAATAATAGTTTGTGACGTTGCTGAAAAGATTATGGTTTTGGCTAAACGTAGATGTCAACAGTGAATTCCTGGAAATTCTTAACGTGGATGTTCACCTAGAATCTATATCTGATATTTGAAGTTCATCCATGGGTTTTTATAACTATACTGCCTTGATTTTAGAGTGTTAGTGTGACATCGTAAAGTTACTTAATGGGTTTACTGAAATTTTCAAATAGTTGAAATGCAATTATTTGGTGGAAGTTCCTTATATTGGTTTTCGACGAAAAGACGAAGGAACAGAAAAGAAAACAGGTAAGTATTGTTGCATTGATTATATCGGTTTCTCCAGGGGGGGGGGGGGGGGTTGTATGGAGTGGCGATGGTGGTAGTTCCCTGGGTCTCAATTTGTTGGTGATCCTCGTTCATACATAGCGGGTGGTCCTTTTATTTTTTTGCTTGATTTTTATACATTTTCCCCTTTTTTTTTTTTTGGCTATGTTGATGGGTGGAGACGCTTTCCTGCGAGCTATAAAAGCCGGTGTTTCCTCTCGAGGATCATCATACAGTTTTCCGGAGTCTTCAACGACACTTCATCGTTACGTCGTGTACTCGTTCAACAGAAAGAACTCAAAAATGGATAGCAAAATGGATCTGCGCATTCCAGCTGCTACGTGGGGGAGATTTTTAACGGTGGGTGTTTCTGCGGCCGTAAACTGTCCGGTAGCTATAATGACGTCTTGTTCATTTTAATTTGTTTTGCAATTATATATGGTATGTTTTATTGGGTCTTTGCAGATCCCGTGTTTCCAGTTTTTCCTCCACATGGCGATGTTTGTCGTGGGTCTACTTCGCCGAGTGGCGAATTGTGGAGCAGAATGGATTTATGTAGGGATGTTTAGCCACGAGGAAGTGGTTCACCTCGTTGATTATTTGAAGCACTTTCACTGGTTGGTCACGGCCATCTTAAATTATCATTATGTATTGTTACGACCTGGCTGTAAACCCTATTGCGTCCTAAGAGCGGTTGGGTTTGGCAGATCTACCGAATGTGAGAGATTGGGATTGTAATAAGAGTTGAATTGTAGAATTGTAGATTAATTGCACTTGGTGAAGAAGATCCTCATGTTCCGGTGGATATAACAGTTAGATATAAAAATCAGATTTAGAATTGAGTCCGAGTAGGTAGAAGGATCGTTGCTTGCCACTGCGACTTGCAGTTGAAGCGTCGGCGAAGGATTGGTGGTCAAGGTGAATCAGAGAATTGAAATGAAATAAAGACAGTAGAACAAGACACTTCACAGTTGTTGATATCGATGTCGATTCGTTTATTGTTTCCCTTGAGTTATATGATTTATAATCATTTAGATTGATTGTTCGATGAGCACACAATGTGCGTTGACACTGAAGAAATGTTATAATTGTTTAATGGGAAGTCAAGAGTGCTTCAACCACGTAGAATGATGTAATATAATATAATGGATGAAAATGTTCTCTCAAAAACTAACTAATGCTGCTCAAGAACTACTGATAAACAACACTGCTCGAGAACTACTGATAATGAATGAATGTTGAATTGAATGAATAATAAAAAGGAATCGTGAATGAAAGAATTAATAATAATACTCTCGAGAGCCAGGGAGTTGTCTATATATTCGTGGTTCCTAGTCCGTGCGGACTGGTTCTGATTGGTCTTTTTTATTTATTGATGTTTCGATTTGTTGCTTGGAAGTTTGCTGGCCCGCCATTGGACAGAAGGTCCGATGGTGGGTGACTTCTTAGTTGACAAATTTTATTGCTGAGGGCTGAGTTGGCGATTTCAGGTTATTGACTCTAAAGTTTGGTTCTCGGTGCTTGATATTGTGAAATACCCTTGAAATATTATTTTATACAATATAGTCTTACATGCTGAGTGGCAATTCTTAAGTTTATGCAAATGGTTTTTAATATTAACTTAATTGTTTAATGGTCATATTCCGCAACGCAGCATATCGGTGGAGAATTTGAGTTGAATGTTCGCGGTTTGGCGATCGCGCTTGCGCGTGCGGCCATTGCGAAAGAAAAAGGTTAATGAACGTTTCTAATGCGTCAGCATGTGTGATCGCGGTTGATGAGAATGGGTGACGTCGGTAACGCGAAAAAGTATAGCGGAGAGGTCGCTCAAGACCTAACAGTATGTATATATGTAGTTGTTCATTTATTCATGAATTATTTATTGTTATTTTTATTTGTTGTCTGCCTTTTTTTCCTAGCCTGGCGTCCGTGAATTGGAGATCGATGGTCACGTACCGTTTTGGAAGATCCGTGATCGGCGCCAGGAGAAGTACCACTTGAGATCGTACAACAATCATTTCCAAGACGACATCGGGGATTCACGGGGTGACGAAATCGTCACATTCGATTTCCTGGGGATACGATGGCTCCAGGAAGGGCGATGGGGCGAAGACCACCCCGTGGAGGACTGGTTCCACCCGGTCTATCGGAATCCGTCAGATATATATGAATTATATCATAGCACTTAGAAATTGCAATGGCGTTTTCTTAAATTTCATATATATGTGTGTAATTGTTCCTTCTCTCCTTCTATCGTCTTTTCTTTTTGAATAAAACAACAAAAAAAGGAAATTTTATGATTTGAAACGAATAAAATTGTTTCTGTATAATTAATTTCCATCCTTCCTTTCTCCTATTAGTTAATTTATATATATAAGAAAAAAAAATTTATTATTTGTATTATCCTAAAATTCCTCTAGATATTAAAAATTTTACTATTAGTTATTAACTTTGAGATCAAATTCAAAATTTTTATCAATTATAAGTCTGAGGTTCCTACAATTATTAAGCAAAAGGGGATAAAAGAAACAAAAATAAAAAATGAAAGATTACTATTGGTTATTGACTTAAAATTAATGTTAAATCTAAGATTCTTATACTTATTAACCTAATAAACAAAAAAAAAGAAAAAGAAAATCCATTATCATCGATTACCGAATCAAAATTACAATTAGGATATTTCGGATTCTAGCACGTGTCTGGCGGATCTGGGCGTGTCGTGAATCTTCTCTGGCTGGATGGATCCTGTATTGTTCTGTTTTTCGTTCGCTGCAGTAGATGGTTGATTTACTCCGTTGGTCTCGTTGTCGAAGTGGAAGGTTATTTCTCGTGGTTGGATGGTCCGTTCGTCGAAGATGGCTTTGGATCCTGGTCGATAGGTGTTCGATTCCACTGCGTGAGCTGGATCTTCATTGGATTTTCGGCAGAGACCACAAAGCATGAGCATGGCGATGGATATCTGGTTTTTCAAGGCGAGAATGATAAGTCCTATGGTTAGGACGATTTCACCGAGAAATGCTCCGAAGAATAAAGTTTGATGTTCCTGTTTGTCACGATGATGGCTGGCGATTTCGTTCAATTGCTGTTCCAATTCTTCTAGGGTGGAGTCATAAGCGAGAGCTCCAGGTATATTGGCTCCAATCGTTATACGAGGGTTTTCTTTTATGGCCTCGGCGTCCTGTAGTGGGTCATAATGTTCTATTTCAGGTAACAGTTTGGAGATGTTGTTACGTCCCGGGGACAGGTCGTAGATATTTTCCAAGTTGGAAGTGAATGTAGAGGCGATGTTGACCAGGATGCCACTGGTCGGTGCGAGTCTTAGTTGGTCACTCTCTTCACTTACCGACTGTCCCTCGCAACTCTAACATATATAGGTATATGTTCGGATGATCAAGCCCGCTATGCGCGGGTGAATTTGAAGAAGATTCTCAGAGTCGATGTTGTAGTTTATAATTAATATATTTATTAGTGTTACTGGTTTTACACTGATGTTACACTTAGTTTATACACTGCTTTTATGTTATAGGCTTATGCCTCGAATTCTCAAGAGCGATTACGTTTGAAGTGTTAATGACTGGTTTCTTCTGGATGTTCTGATTTAAGTTTGAATGTTCAAGGAAGAAACGCGAGTCCGATGTTCTTTGATTGAGTTAGTTAGTTTGAGAAATTCTTGCAGTGAATAAGACTGAGAATTCGAAAGAATTAGAATGAGACTGAATAAGAGTCTTGCCGAATTGAATTGAATAAAGAGACTTGACGAATTGAATAAGTCTTTACGAAATTAAATAAGGATAAATAAGAGAGTTTGCCTGTGCGCGATACTTTATATAGTATTCGTTGACGCGTGTTTTATAACAAAGAGTGGGTGATTGAGTCAGGCGTCTTTGCGCTGGACCCGCAAGTTTTTATCGGTGCTACACGATTGGGCATGAGTCCCCAATCGCATTAGCATGATCTTGTTTGTGGGTCCGCGGTTTCTCAGGATGGCTCTTGAGAATCTCAGCTATCGTATTTACTCTAATAAAATATGCATTCCTGAGGAATTTATTATTATCTTAGTTTCTATATTAATCTATACATTCCCACGAGAAGCGTATTGTTATCTTATTTCCTATATAAATCTATGCGTTCCGAGGGGAACTTATTGGTTCAGCTGCATGGGTTGCGTTATTATCATGGGTTGGGTCATTTCCACCCTTGTGTTATAGTATATTGTTTATTGCTTATCGTTTTAGTTTATGTGTAGATTACCTATGCTTAATTTGTGTTATCTCGTTGATGTAATTTATGCATAAATGAGTAATTTGTATTATTGGTTAGTGTCTGAAAGTTACTGAAAAATACTGAAAGAGCAATGGCTGAAGTGATTATTATACTAGAGAATATAATGCGCTGGAATATACGGTGGAATTCTGGTGGCGGATAGAATTTTTGGATGCGTTTAACAAGCGTAAATTTATTATTAAAAATAATGACAAGAATCACAGAATTGTTCACAATGATTACTGATATTAATTGCACTGAGTCAACTTGTTCTGAATGTTCGAGTAGTCACTGAAATGTAGATAATATTTAAACACTGATTACCACGCGGTTGCACGATGCACGCTCGATGAGTCTAATGAACTGTATGAGACACTGAATTTAATGCCGATACACACACTTGCTAACAACGTGGGCAATGAGTTGATCTGAATTATTGTGCTTCTGATGAAGATGCACTAGTTGCTGAAGAAACACAATTTTCTGAGCTGAACTGAAGATGAGTTGAACTGAATACTGAATAATAACAGCGTAGCTGAAAAACACGTGTGCTTGCACTGGTGTTCGTGGTCGAAGTGATGCCGGCAATTTTCTTTCCGGCCTGGTGTTGTTGAGCGGATGTGGTCTGATCATGATTGTGAATTTTCTGATTTGCCGCGCATCTCAGCATGCGCGTGCACATGGTCAGACCGGCTCAAAGTGGTTAGCGCACGCAACAGGTGCGCCTACGCATGATCAGTTCATCAAGAGTGAGTCGCGCGTGCGCTATGCAAGTTACTGCGCGACTCACTAATTCTCATTGTTTAGCGCACGAAACAGATGCGCCTACGCATGAGCAGTTCTTCTAGAATGAGTCGCGCGTGCGCTATGCAAATTACTGCGCGACTCACTCATCCTCCTGAACAGTGCATAATTATGGTCACTCGACTGACTGCACGAGTGACCCAGGAGGTGCTGCCACCATGCTTGTGTGGCATTCGTATCAATTACTGAACAGTTAGTGATGCCATTTATGCATAAATTGCCTATGAATTAATTACGTTGGCATTGATTGGTGATTTATAATATTGGTAATTTATTACAATTGTTACTTACGTATCGATTACTTAATGGGTCTTTACTATATTAATGATGGTTGTAATATATTTACTATTTCGTGTTGATTATATATGTACTCATTCTTATTTTCTATCGATTAAATATATAACTGAATTCATATTTTCGTTTGCTGATTTGGTCTTTGTAGTGTTTCTGAGATATAGCGTATATCTATATATATATGTATATTCCGTGTTTCTACATAAGTTTGTTGGTTTATGAAAAAAATGTGTATGAGGTAGGTTGTACATGAATCTATTTTATCACCTTACTTCTACTTATGGTAAGGTAGGTATCAGTTGGTAGAACAGCTGTAAAGACGATGCGGGGACGTAACAATGTTTAAATTGAACGAAGGCGTATTTTCATTATGTACACGGGTCTCGTATTCTTTATGGCCCGTAATGAGTGCATGTGAGGTGCGTATTGAACATCCAGATTTTATTGCTATTGTCCCAGCCTTTGATAGTTTTATGGAGTCGGTATAGCCGTTGTCGCAGAACAATTTCACATTTTCTTCATTTGGTAATGAGTAGAGCCATTTTCTTTCATGCTCGAGTTGAGTCCAATAGGGAGTATGGAGAGTGCTGATTCGAATATCGCAATCCTGATGAGGGTTTTGGGTGCTGCTTGTTATCAGTGAGATTTCACAAATCGGTTGCATGGCTGTTTCGAAGAGGGGAAGGCTCGCTGAACAAATATGGGAAGAATCGAGCGCGTGACATTTTGGAATATCTATTGCTTTGATGAGTGAATATCTCTCGGGATTTTTCGAGATTATGAGGAATTCTGTTCTTGGGTTAATGTGGGCGGATTCAGAGGTATTTTTGCCTAGTAATTGAGGCGTAGGATAGGGATGTAATCTGTAGAGATCGAAGGTTCCTGGATCCAGTAGTGGTGTATTAATCACCATTATCAATTTTCCTTGGATGTACCCAATGTCTAGCTTTCCTATATGACGCAAATCACCAGATTTCAATTCGTCCATTGTTAATGGAAGTTAAATTGTTTGTTGTCGTTCATAAAGGTTCTAACAGTAGGTTCCAGGCTTTTTGGTCCAAGTATTTCGGGATGCAGGTAGCCCAACCGTGTGGAATTTATGGTGTCGAGTAGGTATCTGAGACCACTGATATATGAATCTTGCATAAATTCTATTCTATCGTGTAAGGCTTTTGCTGTTTCTTTTGTGTATCGCATATGTTCGGCAGTTTTGGATCTATTGTATGCGTTAAGGACATTGGTCATGAGTTTCCGTATATACTTTTGTTCTTCATGCAATATCCTCATTTCAGTATGAAGGTCACGCAGGTCAGATTGTGTTAAATGGGTTTGATTATTTAATACAGAGATCATTTTATTTTGATCACTAAAGACTTTATCTATTTGTTGATTATAATATTCGGCATCATCTTGAGTGAGTGTTCCAAATAAGCTTTTACTGAGAGATCCGATGAATCCAAATGGAGCGCTGCGTTTCCTTGATAGTTCTTTTAAGTATTTACTACTTGAATAGGTGGAAGAGTGTATCTGGTCTAATAATCCCTTGATCTGTCTCTCCCTGGCTCTATAGTCTTCTCCTCGGAACACGTGTCCGCAATCGTTGATTGAGATGATGCGTACATATTCTGTGTTCACTTCTCTTATTATGGTGTCGATTTGTTCGAAGGTGGGCTGTAAACTTCCATATCCACTTATATTTAGATAGGTGACCAATTTCCAATCAGCGTGAGTACTTGATGCATTGGTTCATGGTATAGGCCTGCGTTGACTCCAAGTGTTTGAGATTGGTAATAAAGATTAGGATTGCTGCCAGAGGTCGTAGCACATCCCATGAGTAGTATGATGGTAAGATGTATGAGGTTCCCCATTTTGAACAACTGACCAAAAGAATGGTAAAGGTTAGACTTGTTTATACATCTTGTTTTCTCTCTCTTTAGTTAAAAGGGTTTGCCTTGTATCCATTACTATCAGGTAGTACGTCGTTATTATAGAAATCTTTCAACTAAATAGGAATTAGTATAAGGCTAATAGCATGCGAGTTGGTCTGTATAATACCTTGTTAATGCGTTGCGTTTAATTCGTTAAAAAAAAATGACTATGCAATATGGTTTCGTTGAGGGAGTATCATATTCACATGCGTTCGTAATAGGTGTGCGATTTATAATTATAAGTTATAAACGATGGTTATTGTAATGAATAATTCTTTGATGAAGGCATAATGAAATAGTATTGTGGTTAATCGGTGGAATATTCATAGCATGGTTTAGGTTTATCAAGGTGTTTTAGTATCCGTTCACCATCGTTAGATTGTAAGATAGCATTATGGTTATCCAAAATTTCCATGATTGTATAAGGTCCTTTGTAATGTTTATCAAATTTTCCTTTACGGGCTTCTTTGATAACATATACCTTGTCTCTTGGTTGTAGAGTGAGAGGTTTTAATTTCCTGTCATAATATTGTTTGGATCGATGTTTTGACCCATTGAGGTTGGTGGCGGCTAGTTGTCGCATGTCATCCATACGGTTCATAAGATCATGCAGGTAGCTGCCGTAGGTCTCTGTTTCTTCAATAGGAAGATAGGAACTAGGAATGCGGGCTGTCTTCCCATGAATAAGTTCGAATGGTGTGAACTTGGTGGATTCATGGGTAGAAGTATTATATGAGAACACGGCAAAAGGAACTAATTTATCTCAATCGTCATATATGTCGACATAATGCTTGATAAATTCTGTTAATACTATATGAGTTCTTTCGAGAGAGCCATTTGTTTGTGGGTGGTAACCTGAGGTGGTAACCTTCAAACGTAATCGCTCTTGAGAATTCGAGGCATAAGCCTATAATATGAAAGCAGTGTATAAATTGAGTGTAACATCAGTGTAAAACCAGTCACACTAATAAATATATTAATCATAAACTACAACATCGTCTCTGAGAATCTTCGTCAAATTCACCCGCGCATAGCGGGCTTGATCATCCGAACATATACCTATTGCAACGTGGTGGCGACCCACGCTATAGTACCCACGAGCAATCGTTGGCTCAGCCCAAATTGAGGCATAAATTCACCCTATCTTTGCCTAGTATTCAGATATTAAATGCTGCTGCCGCCTGCAATTAAAAATAAGAAGAGTGAATGAGAGTGCAGGTATGAATGTGGGAGTGAATGGAAGAAGAGAGACGGGATGGCCTACCTGGCACCCAAGTACCGAATTGACAAGAAGACCCCGAAGTCACCCTCGCCTCATCGGCCTGTCTTCAATGTATCGAAACAAGTATCAGCGACGCTTCCCGAACAAATGAATGCCACAAATGAAATGGAAAATGGAGTGGAACTACCGAACAAACGACATGGTGAACAAATATCATAACACAAAACCATACAAGTACCGAATGTACCGAAGCCTCGTGCAAAACACTGCCGAACTATTTCGCGACCATGGGCGACGTAACCTCAACCGTCATCCAGTGGTCAGCGCGGCAAGGACTCGCCGGTAATCAAGCGAGATTACCATACGGGTAGCGGTCGATAAGGATAATCAATAACCATTGATGACACCGGCGGCGCTATCGGCCAATGAACCCGGAAGAAATGGAGATGACATAGGCGAGGGATGACAGCAAAAGGGTGAAGAGGAAGAAACAGCCATCTTCCGGCACTTCGCCAAGGGCTACTGTGTGAGACGGACGTGTGTGCGAGAAAAAAGTGTTAAGAGAGAAACTAGAAGAAATTGAACACGGTTGAATTATTTGAACGACTCGGCTACTCTAGAGTACGGATTGTGAAGTGGTTTGATTAAAAGTAGACAGTCGGAAGTATTAATTGTGGCGATTGTAGGCTAGAGTGTGTGAAAAGTGCCTCTTAGCAACCACTGTGAGTAATTTACCGTTTGTTCATGTGCATGCGGACCGCGTGGTCTCACATATTTCGGCGTTTAGTCATTTATTGTTTCTATCATTATTTTATATAGCGGAAAAAGCAGTGCGGCAGCAACAACGGCAAATCATATTTCCTATTATTTGAATTATTCCGAACAGTGTAGACCCGATCCCTACCCACGCTTGTCGGCGTATTACGCCGCAGTGAATTCTCGAATATTCCTAGCGTACCTGTTAGTGCAACCAGTGCACGCGTACCGAAACGCGCATTCTTATTCCGCGCGGACAATAGCATTTCTACTATCCGACCGCGTGCTACGTATAAACCCCCGCGCTTCACCCCTATCGTACCGAATTATTTCCTTTCTGTTATTTCCCCTTTTCTCGCGTTTAATTTACAATGTATTCATTGATATTCTCTTGTCGATCGCCGTATTAATTATATTATGACCATTGTTAAATAGTTTCCATTTTGTATCATCGAATTCATTTATTATTTACTGTTTCATTTATCGAACGCTAGAGACGCGAATTTATACTATTGAGATCTATTCATTATTGGAGGAGGATAAACATGCTGATTAGCGCAACCTTCGAAATTCCTATTGCGAATAATTGTACTGTATGGTAACAAATTGATTAATAGGGTGATCTTACGAATAAATCGAGACCAAGTGTTATAATCAAAATCATCGCATTACCCCGTTATTCTCTCCCCCCATTATTTTCCGAAATCCCCTGGTTTCCTTATTTTTCAGGTTACAATAAATAAGGTGGCATCCCGACCCGCTGACAGCTACCATAGAAAAGGCGACCGTCACACTATATATTGTTACGTCCTGAGTGTCGATGTTACTCATTCGGCTGAATTGCCAAATGTTACTCGGAAAATGATGAAAACAGTTATTAATTTTAATTGAATTTAGAGAATAGTTCGAATTGGTATTGGGATCGTTGCTTGCTATGCCGCGACCCGCGGTTGAAGCAAGAAGGAATTGGATTAATGATTCTAACGTTACGGAAAGTTCTTTTAGTTAAGATTAACACTCGTTTATTAATTATTCACTAAAAGTCACAATTATCGCTGATTTATTGACGATTCACTAGAAATCACAATGTAAATACTTATGGCACAGTTTCACAATGATTGATGGTTTTATAAATTCGTCGAAGATCACTCGAAGATTATTACAACAGAAATTAATTATTCACTAATATTTTAACCCACGCTCAACGCATATGAGAACGTTCGATATAGATTTTAATCGTTATTAACTGACTTCTAGAGCAGCTTTGAAATATGCTTTGAATGTTTTTATGTAGATTTTATTTATGCGTGAAAGGCGTTATAGTCTGCTCGTCGGCATAGAAGTGAAGTTGAAAGAGCGAGAGCTCGGTATTTAGGAGCTATGGAAAATTCACGTCAGCAATTTGGGTCCGTGCGGACTTATTCTAATTGGCTGAATTTATACTAGCCGTTTTGATTCGCCGTTAATTATCTAAACTGTCTATCATTGGACAGAAAGTCCAATGGTGGGGTTGAGTCTCAACTCTAGTCTGAAAAGCTGAATCAGCAATTCAGTTTTTCTTACGCTAATGTGAGTGAATCTGAGAAGTGTCTCATACGTGTCATGTTACATTTTATAAAAGATATGAAATTTATTAAATTCGGAACAGTAATTCTTAAATTGACAGTATTACCTTAAACCTGGGAGCAAAGGTACTATGTAGAAAAACAGTATCGTGTAGAGATTTTCAAACTTACCTCGTAATACTCCCACGTTTTGCGGCCGTTGCCCGATTTTTTATTGTGGTCGATGACCGCCTTATACGCTCGTGTCAACTATTGAATTTTTGCTTGGCTTTTTCCCAGGGAATGGAGTAACCCGCCTCCGCCAATTTGTTGGTTAGTAATTGCGAACGCTTTTTTGCAGATAATTTTCTCTTTTCGAAATCCTCGGCGTTTTCCTTATAAATTTGGATCAGCAATTAAGTTTCACGGCGGGTCCACACGTACTGATCCGTAAATATATTAAGAAGTTATAATGTATTGACAATAATGTATGCATAAATGTAATAAATATATTATAACTGTGTCGTTAAAAAAAATTATCGTATATATGCTTTTTTCATAACAAATTAACTTTGCCCCCTTCCCTTGCCCCCTAAAATAGTATTTTATAAAAAGACAATAATAAATTAATGACTAATTTTTGGAACACTAAAATTATGACCTCACCTTTCTGATTTTCCTTTTCGGGCTCTTCTGCTGCTCCCTCTCCTTTCTCGCTGCCTCCCTCGTCGCATGTTCCAGTAGGGACTAAAAGTTGAAAAATAGAAAAATATTAAACATCTATTAATTATATATTTTTACATATCAAAGCGAGGAACTATCAGTCTAATTGCGCTATCAATCTGTATTCCGATGCCAAATTTCATTCAGCGGGTTTTCAACAGCGAAACGTTACTCAGCACTAAATCATTATGCGCTTTACTGTCGAATATGGAATCATTGTAATTGATAAAATAAAAATAAACAAGTTTAAACTTTTGTCTAGCGCAAGAAGTACTTGAACTTTATTTTGAAACATTACCTGGTTCACGGTTGGCCTCTTGTGATTTGGCTGCTTGAAACAGTTGGTAGGCATAATGTGGATCTAAAACAAAATCGTAATAATACAAATTAAATTTAAACAATTAATAATTCATAAAAAGTATGATACTTTTGTCAACAGTAAATTTTTCCTTTCTCTCTCGTACAGATTATTTTCTTCGAGATGCGTGTACATTTATATTTCTCTGTACTTGTCTGAAAGTTACTGAAAAAATACTGAACTAGCAATGGCTGACTTGATTATTATATTAAAGAATATAATAATGTGCTGGAATAAAAGTTGGAATTTTGGTGGCGGATAGAAGTTTTGAATGCGTTTAACAAGCGTATTTATTTTTTAACAAAATAACAAAAATCACAGAATAGTTCACAATGATGAATGAAATTAATTGCACTGAGTTAAATTGTTCTGAATGTTTGAGTAGTCACTGAAATGTAGATAATAGTTACACACTGATTACCACGCGGTTGCACGATGCACGCTCGATGAGTCTAATAAACTGTATGAGACACTGAATTTAATGCCGATACATACACTTGCTAACAACGTGGGCAATGAGTTGATCTGAGTAATTGTGCTTCTGATGAAGATGCACTAGTTGCTGAAGAAACACAATTTTTCTGAGCTGAACTGAAGATGAGTTGAACTGAATGCTGAATACTATCTGAGCGTAGCTGAAAAACACGTGTGCTTTCACTGAAGATCGTGGTCGAAGTGATGCCGGCAATTTTCTTTCCGGCCTCGTGTTGTTGAGCGGATGTGGTCTGATCATGACTGAATTTTCTGATTGGCCGCGCATCTCAGCATGCGCGTGCACATGGTCAGACCGGCTTCAAGTGGTTAGCGCACGCAACAGGTGCGCCTACGCATGAGCAGCTCTTCTAGAATGAGTCGCGCGTGCGCTATGCACGTTGCTGCGCGACTCACTCACCCTCCTCGATTGATAAGCGCACGTAATAGGTGCGCCTACGCATGATCAGTTCTACACGAATGAGTCGCGCGTGCGCTATGCAAATTACTGCGCGACTCACTCATTCTCCTGTGGTGCATGATTATGGTCACTCGACTAACTGCACGAGTGACCCAGGAGGTGCTGCCACCATGCTTGTGTGGCATCTGTATCAATTACTGAACAGTACTCAATAGCAAATAGACTTCGACATTAGCGTCTTGGTCGAGCACGGTAAACACAGTATCGATGGGGGCCGCCATG
The DNA here is from genome assembly GCA_958496275.1 of Zele albiditarsus. NCBI lineage: Eukaryota > Metazoa > Arthropoda > Insecta > Hymenoptera > Braconidae > Zele > Zele albiditarsus. The sequence continues at coordinate 1,164,652 of OY292417.1, forward strand.
TTTGATACTGTCACTGCTTCACCTTTCGAGCCGCAGCAGTGGCAGTAGAAAATGACGTCAAAATCCGTGACGTCATTATTTTTCGCAGTACTGCCGCAGCGTACTGCCATCAATTTTGGAACGCACACCGAAGTGCTCACAGCGCTGGCAGCACATTTTGGAACACACCCTTTATAGGAAGGAAATTCACGACCGTTCCTCAGTTTCCTTGGCATGAAGTACTTAATTCCTCAGGATCCCTTTAGATGTTGGCTCGAACAACCTATATAATCCAACGTATTATTCAGAGTTCTACTCGGTATGGAGATTATAGGCAAATGTGAATTTAATCGCTTCGACCTATAATCATGAACGTCAACAGATGAATAATATTTGTCGCTTCCCGTAAGGGTAATGTAACAATTTTATAGCGCATGCATTAGCCCTTATGGTTTGATGGTATGCAATTCGACGATGTGATGCCTTTTTATGGACGATATTACTTTATCATCCTCTCAATATTATTCTCTGTCGTATGGTTTGAACAAAAAGTGCAAGTAGCAGTAGCGCATGCAGTGTTGCGGCGTATATGGCAATGGCCTTGAGCGTCTATGACCCTGTAAGCGCTAAAAGCTATGAGATGTTCTAGCAAAATTTATAAGCAGGATAAATCATACACAGTTCAAAATGTTCATGCTATCTTTCATCCGCATTTATCGTATCGTTATGTTTTTTATTTTGATTTTAATTCGGTCAATACGTGGTCGTAACAATTTTTTATTTATATGCGATACCGTGTGGAAATTTTATTCCAATTGGTTATGACACCTGTGTCATCGAATTATCAAAGTAATGTTGGCTATTGTTTCCAATTAACCAGCTGTCAATATTTTTATATTGCAATTTTGAATTTTTATTTCAATAATAACTCTCTGCTATCCGCACGTGGATGGCCTTCAGATTTTGAATAAATTATTTATTATGCGTGGAATTTATTTGAATTTCTACCTCAAGTTTATTTGAGCTTTTATTTATTTGTACTACGTCTAATGAATTTCTTTTCAAAGCGATATTAATTTCAGTTTCAAGGGAGGTTAGTTCCCTTATTATTCAAATATTCCAATGGTAAGTACGTGCCTTTTGGAATTTATTTCAGATGATAATAATCAGCTCAAGTATGATATTTACTTTGAATAACTGAAACCTAGGTGTGCCACTGTACTTTGGCTTCGGTTCGAAATTTTATTTCTAATACGATACCTGAAATTAATTTATTTATTCGTAGTGAATATTCAAGTCCGGTGGGTTTATTAATTTAATCGTATTATTTGTGAATTCTACAGTAGCTTGTTGCTAACTGCTTAATGATAACAGATACCAATTTTGAGATTTGTTGCTGCGGTTATTATCACGCTAGCAACATTCCTTCATATGGAGTTTGGAATTTTGGAATGCTATTATTAGCTCTATTATTTGAAATTCAAAAATAAGATTAAATTATTTTTCTACTTATTGGAATTCGATATTATAATATTATACTTCGGCTCGACTTACTTTCATGAGTTCGTGTACAGTATAATATTATATATGAAAACAATAGGTGTATTTGTCTGTCCGGGGGGAATGTTGTTTACTTTTACGGCGTCTCGTATGGCGCGTGTGTTTTTCTTTATGGCTATGCGTAGATGTATCACATCTATCGTCCGACAAAGGAAATTCTAACTGGTAACACGACGGCTTTCTCGCCTAGTAACAACGAATTCTTTTGCGGATTCTGGGTGGAATTTTGAGAATTCCGTATTGTGAATTACGATTTAATGTATGTTAAATTTTTTCCCAACCCGCTAGGAAAATGTAATTCACCGTCCTATGCTAATTAATTTATTAATTTTCCTAAGTTAATCGGGGTTTCACCGAGAACCTTTTCCCGTGTATTTGTGGTTTTATACAAATAAATATATGGCGTGCCCCACGTTGGGCGCCAGTTGTGACACCTTACCGCGCGTTGGCTTCTATACACGGGAAAAGCCAAAACGTGAAAAGGACAAAGGGGGTTATTCTCGGGTTTTAGATGTTAATAATTGATCCTGCAACAAATTATCGTTGGATGCCACTTGAGTTTCCCTGTCAAACTCAAGAAAATGAGGTCTACATTTAATTGTAGTTGATCTGCACGGCCTTGAGATTCTTTCCTTTGGGTTGGTGGTCTTAACCACGCCTGTGCCTAACAGGCTATTTGTAATCACAAACCCTAGATACACGAATCTACTAATGCTAATCAGTAGCGAATATTTTTCTATCGGAAAATAATACATAAACTGGAGGTGTTCCTTTTATTTGCGGAGAGGATTCGAACTCCTTGCCGTATCTTTGGTCACGGTTAACCTACTTAATTTTATTCTAATTGGGAGAAATTAATAAAAACCAACATGGCTCAGAACTTCCTCCGAGCCAAGAAATTCAACACCGATAAATACGGATCCAAGGTTCCCGGAATTGTAGCTGTAAGAACAAGGAACTCTATATGATTTACCTTTTTCTGCTGCTGCACGTGGCTCAACAGGTTCTCTGCTTTCCGTGTCTGCTCGTACCCCGTTGTCGTGTGAAGAACTCTCACTACACACCGAGTTTACGTGATAATAAAGTTATCAGTACCAATTGGATAAATGATCCAATTGGAATAATTACGCCGTAGGTATGTTTTTATGCAAGCGCCGAAATAGGCCACAAGGTTTATTTTATGACGAATACAGCTCACACAACAGCGATCACGATGTTTATAGCGATGCGCGGAACAATGCGATTATGTGCCTAACGGATATATTTAATATAAGCAAATCGCTTTTTAAGTAGCTAAGTTTTGACTTATTCATCCGTGGTGATAATGCACATTGATTGGCGAATACAACCGTAGGGATATTAATACAATTGTAGATGTTTAATTCGTAATTACTCGAGTATATAATTTTCTCGCACACAGAAGTCGATTAAAATTGTCTAATTCTTTCAATGAATAGACCGCAAGTGATTCTTTTTCGCGTTGAGTGCGGTCAAGTTCATAAACCACCAATATCCACACTCTAGGCAATAGACGCATAATAAAGGTGTAGTGACGATATTTGGCAGTCCAGGCAAATTTGTACGCACTCAACGCCGAGTGCGGGCATGAGCTACCGGACGGATAGAGAATGAGGGAAGGAGCGATAGCGGAAATAGAATATTCCAGGGCTGATAACCCTGACATTGTCACATTGTCGTGTATCGTACCAATGCTTTAAATATTGAACATTTGCGTGAGCACAGCGATAGGTTGGGCCCCGGTTTTTGATATCCATGATAATTACAGGTTAACCCTTCTTTTGTTGCATCTTCTCACTGCCTTTGGCAAAAATATAAGTCACATCCTTAAATAGAAGATTCAGAATATCATTGAGCTTTTCGTATGACACATTGCTAGAATCCGATAGCATTCTTTGGTAATTACACATCAGCCATGAATTCATTGTCCTATACTGCTCCGATGAATTCTCCCATTCGCATGGTGGTTTGAAGAGCACGCATGTGAGTCCATGCGAATCGTCAGTGTCAACGTTAACCGAAATTGTTGCTAATTCTTTCACAATGAATTCATCCGTTCTCCACCTGAATCGTTGCATATCCAAAAAAATTTCCATTGTTTTTTCTCACTCTACTACACAAGTCCTGATTGAAACTGAATAGTTAACATGAGAATTTTAATTAATATAGCCCCCCCCCCCATAAACTCAATCGAAAATATGTAACATCGTCATTGGTCCATATCAATGGAAGGCCCACACAATTAAATTCCTATTGGATAGAAAGTACAATTACAAGTAATCCAATGAAAAGCGGTAAAACAGTGAGTGAAATCAGAGAAAGCTGTAGTACGATCATCAGAAATATCCAGTTAAGCTAGCCCCCCCCCCCCCCCCCCCCGTCGATAAGATGAAATCCACAATGCCATCAAAAATCATCATACGATAACGAAATTCATTGATCAATCCAGTAGAACCACCCCGACTACCGGTACTGCTGAACTACCGCTACAGACAGTCGGTAAGGAACGAATCATGTTAAGTTACCGATGGAGTGGTCCAGGACCCGTCAAGTCCCTCTACTCGTTGCAACACTGTACTTTGATTAGAATCCGCGCTTCTTCCATGTGCCATCACCACACACTTTTAAAATTGTTCGTTCCCTTCCTTGCTCAACATTTTTTGCCTTTTTTTCTTCTACTGCCTTCGGCAATAGACATTCAAATGATGATTTAGTCACATTATGAATATGTTCTACGATGTTAGTGTAACTATGTTTACTCAAACCAGTGCGTAAGTCCATGAGGTTACAAGAGATATTTATTCCTTTCCTTGCAACGCCTAAAAGTCTCATAACAAACACTAATCTTCGATCAATTTCACACGCGTTATTGATAAAAGGTCCTGCATTTATCATTTTATCACCACACGGACACGTGACAACTTTAAAACCTAGACCTCTAGAGCCACACTCACTGAAATTTATTTTCGGATTACATACTGAGCACTTCACAATTTCAGACAAAGCTGTTAACACTGTGAAAAATTTAATCATTCTGTACCCGGGCAAAGGATTAGTTTTTATTCCTTCACTATCATGCATCTTGAGTTTTTTTCCTCTAGCACTCTCATTATGGCTGGTGCTGGAATTGCTTACCTTCTTTATCAGTGAGTTGATTACCCTGGTAACGCCGTCTTTTAGGGTTATTTCGTGCGACATTGGCTCGCGTGCCTTTTATATAATTTGGCATTTTTATGTCTGAAAATCGACTGGACACGACAAACTCTCCGGCTAAACTAATTGTATTTTGCGACTGATGTTTTTTCCGTATAACGATATTCCACGTGTACAGGGACGTAAATGTACTTATGTATATATATATAATATATTTTTTTAGAATATATTATATATATTCTAAATATATAGAAAAATATAAACTTACTATAATATATAAGGGTATCCCCGGTTTTAATACATTTAATGGCCTTTTAAGACTTATGGGACAAAAGAACTATTTAAAGTTATTATTGTTAGGTCTTGAGCGACCTTTCCGCTATACTTTTTCGCATTACCGACGTCATTCATTTCCATCAACCGCGATCACACATGCTGACGCATTAAAAAACGTTCATTAACCCCTTTTCTTTCGCAATGGCTGCACGCGCAAGCGCGATCGCCAAACCGCGAACATTCAATTCAAATTCCCCACCGTTATGCTGCGTTGCGGAATATGACCATTAAACAATTAAGTTAATATTAAGAATTATTTGCATGAACTTTAGAATGACTGCTCAGCATGTAAGACCATATTGTTATAATATAATATTTCAACTACATTTACAATATCGAGTGTTGAGAACCAAATTTTGGCGTCAATAACCTGTAACCGCCAACTCAGCTCTCAGCAATAAATTTTGTCAACTAAGAAGTCACCCACCATCGGACCTTCTGTCCAATGGCGGGCCATCAAACTTTCAATTAACAAATCAAAACATTAACAAATAATCAAAACCAATCGAAACTAGTCCGCACGGACTAGGAACCACGAATATATAAACTCCCTCCGAGCTACTGACTTCACTTCTTCATTAAGCTCTCATAATTCTACATTCTTGAAGTTCGCTCTATTATTACTGCTTATTCCAAGCTCGGTAGTAATACTCGTTTACTCTTCTGTATACTACTCGATAGCGCGACTATATAGTACGTCTCCAAAATACAACTTCATTCATATTCTTAAAATTCGCGTGTCGACGCATATTCTCAACGCATCGAATATCCGAACCGAATAAAAATAAATCATAAAAATAACTACAATTAAAGAAATCAATGAAGGAATTCGACATCGATTTCAACGTACTCCTAAATCAATAGTTGTGAAGTGTCTTTATTCAATAAACATTATTTAACTACCTCAACTCTCCGATTCACCTCGATCACCAATCCTTCGCTGAACGCTTCAACTGCGAGTCGCAGTGACGAGCAACGATCCCTCGACCTATTCGGATCACAATTCAAAATCTAATTTTTATATTCAATTGCTATATCCACCTGAACGTGAGGATCTTCTTCATCGAGTGCAATCAACCTACAATTCTACAAATCAATTCTGACAAATAAATTTCATTCCTCTCGGTCGGTAGACTTGCCTAACCCAACGCTCTTAGGACGCAACCGGATTTACAGCCAGGTCGTAACATCATAAAGGGAAGAACTCTTTTTTTAAAGTACTCTGACTACCTGACTCGCTACTTTACAATACGCACTCCAGAGCGCTCGATTATATTACCTATTACTTCGCAAAAATTCAATATTTTTTTTCCCTCTCGTCAATTCATGCTCAACATACTGTATTTTCCGATTATGGAAAAAAAAAGTCGATTTTTTTTAATTTTCACATGAACCATCCCCCTTAAGTTTGAAGGTTCTTTGAGAGAAACGCGAGTTCGACGTTCTTTGATTGAATTAGTTGCTCTGAGTAATTCTTGCAGTGAATAACTCATGAGAACTTGTCAGAATAATAACGTGCGTCAGATTCAGCACTAATTTCGATTGAGACTGAGAGTGCTGGTAACTAAGGTTGACTACGAATGAGATTGTCACGGAAATTGATTACAAGTGAGAGAGCGTTTACATAGGCGCGCCACTTTTCATAGTCTTTAGTGACGCCTGATTTTTATGAAGAAAGAATGACGTGAGTAAGGCGTCTTCGCGCTGGACGCGCAAGTTTTAATCGGTGCCACGTAATTGGGCGTGGGTCCCAATCGCAAATAGCGTGATCTCGTTTGTGGATCCACGGTTTTTCGGATTTTGATAACGGCTCCTGAGATTCTTGACAATTTATCGGGGAACTATTGTTATCTTATTTTCTATATTATTCTATGCATTCCAAGGGGGAGCTTATTGACTCGGCTGCATGAGTTTCGTTGATATCGTGAGTTGAGTCACTTCTTTCCTTCTCCTATGGCTATCAACTTATATCTTATTTATTGCTTATTGTTTAGGTTATGCATAAATTACCTATGTGTGAGTCATGTTATTTGTTAATATGGTTATTTAAGTTGTGTTGGTTGGTATTTTTACTTATATTCAGATGAGCTGTGGTTAGTTCATTACTTATTTGTTGATTACATTATTTAGTGATTTATAATATTGGTGATTTATTACTATTGTTATTCATGTATAATTACTTATTGGTTCTTTGCTATATTAGTGTTGGTTGTTATTGATTTACATGCTCATGGTAATTATATATATATTAGACTGGGCCAAAAAAATCGACTTTTTTTTTTAAAGTATATCGAAAATATTATTTGGGATGACAAAAAAAAATTATTGTGAAAACTTAAGCCCTTAATATTAATATTAAGAGGTCTATCATCGTAATTTTTGATTTTTTTTACTGAGCGGGTTTTCGTCTCATAACTCCCAAACCATCGAGATAAACAGAATTGACTCAGATACATTTCTTGAAGGAAATAGAATTCTCTACAAAAAAGGCCTCCTAACAATTTTGGCTAAATTCACTCCTTCAAAAGTTATTCAAGGTTAAAGTTGAAGTCGAAACGAAATTATTGTTTTTTTTTGCTGGAGATTTAATTTTTTTAGGTCAATTGAAAAATTGGATCTTTTTATCGATGATAATTTTTATTGAATTGATAAAATTACTAAAAATTGCAAAAAAATTTGATATATTCGAATTTATTCGCGTTAAGTAGCTGTCTCCTTTAGTAAATTCCATGTTCACTGTTCTTAAATCGTTTAAATAATAACAATCATGATGTTTTCTTATTGGAAATTTTTCATCAATTATATAATGCACATTCAGAAGAAAAAAATCAAATTATTATTATTATTATACTATTACTATTATTATTATTATTCATAAAAAAATGTTTTATCGTAAAAAATAAACAAATATTATTGTATGTATTTTTTATTATTTATATTCTATAAAGAAAACAATATAAAACTTTTGTAAATCAGAAATTATATTTAATTATTAAACTGACGGAAAAATTATTCAATTAAGGTACTTTTATTGCAATTAGGGAATATTTTCCGATAGTCACTTATAACTAATAATAAATATTGGAGTTGTTCTTCGTCTTTAGTGAGGCAGTAATTATAATCTTCAATTAACGATAGACCACGTTCCACGACATCATTGACAACACCCAATTTACTAAAAAATCGTTTATATTCCTGAAAACTATCTATGCTGGACCACTTGTCGACTTCCTCACTTAGAAATTCATGTGGCATATCAAAGTCTTTGAATATAGTCAACGATTCTGCTGAAATTAATCCACTTATATCTTTGTTTAAAAAATCCTGTAAATTTTCGTCGTCAAATTCGTATTTTATGGCTGTAGTTTTTGCAAGTTTTCGATTTTTCAAATGACCCAAAAAAATTTAATCTCCAGCGAAAAAAACAAGAATTTAGTTTTGACTTCAACTTTAACGTTGAATAACTTCTGAAGGAGTGAATTTAGCCCAAATTATTAGAAGACCTTTTTGTAGAGAATTTAATTTTCTTTAAGAATATTCATTGGCTTTTTTCCTGATACTGATTTTTACATGAATTACGAAATTCCAAAGTTGAAAACTCAAATTGTAAAATCGTACGAATGTTGAAAGCATGATTATAAGGAAACGGTTCATCTGACAAAAAATTTTAATCATACCTTTTTTGTAGATGATTCAATTTCCTTCAAGAAATGTATCTAAGTCAATTTCGTTTATCTCGATGGTTTGGGAGTTATGAGACAAAAACCCGCTCAGTAAAAAAAAATCAAAAATTATGATGATAGACCTCTTCTAAACATTAATATTAAGGGCTCGAATTTTCACAATAATTTTTTTTTGTCATCCCAAATATTTTCGATATACTTTAAAAAAAAAAATAGTAGATTTTCTTGGCCCCTGTCTAATATATATATCCATTTCTATTTTCTGTTGATTACATATAGAACTGAATTCATATTTTCGTTTGCCTATTTGATCTTTGTAGTGTTTTCTGAGATGTAGCGTATATCTATATATGTATACCTCTCATGTTTCTACAGAAGTTTATTAGTTTATGGAAAAAATATGTATGAGGCAGGTTATACATGCATCTATTTTACCATCTTACGTCTACTTATGGTAAGATACGTATCACTTCGTAGAACAGCTGTGAAGATGATGCGGGGACGTAACAATGTAAACAAAGAACACACAACTCTCGTATGCACGAACGTACGTACACACAGGCGCGTGCTTATCCACATAGACAACTATGATCGTGTTATTGGGCCGAGACACATCATGCTATCGTTGCGACACATTATCTCTGATATCGAAACATCATTTCTTTACACCAAGCCATTCATGCTTTTGTATCTAAACCATAGTGCCTCAGGTCAAAGGATTTGTTGAAAAGCAACTTTCAATACATCATGTATTCGAAACAATCCATATTTATATAGTATCAATGGCGTCATGTTCTCATACTGATTCTCTATTGTCTTGAATCTAAAAATTCGTGCGATAGTTGTATCTCAAGACATTCTTCAATTGAAAACATCACCGCCTTGACCCAAGAAAATATTGTCGTGACTCAAGCACACGACGGCCTTGAAACAAGACAGTAAGAGAACGTCTCCATATGTAACATTCATCTTTTGAACCAAGAAATAATGTTCTTGAGCCAAGACAATAAGTTTTGAACCAAGACATTATAGTCTTGAGCCAAGACATTATAGCCTTGAACCAAAACCGTGAACTTTGATCGAATACATTATGTCCTCAAGTCAATACACTCGGTAGCTTGATTCAAGCCCCTAAGTCTTTGATGTACAACAATGTATCATTCTCTCGGCTTGAGAACACGCTGTCTTGACCTAAGACCGCAGAACTTTGGATCAAGCCATTCATGGCTTGACTCGACATATTACGGTTTGGATAACATTTAACAGCGTACCGGGAAAATCTTCCCTCGCTATATATTTTTTTGCTCAACTAAACTATTTCTTCGATTGGGAATATGGTCAAAAATAGCAAAAAATTATATATATTTATAATTCATTTTCATGCCGACTTGACGTATGTGTCCAAACTGTGTTCGATTTGGAACAATCTGGAAGATAACAGAAATTTCATAATAAATTTTCGGAAGTAATACTTCTTCGACGAATTGAAGGGATATTACTTATACTTGATATACGAACACGAAGTAATTATTCAGTCCGGTATCATTCGCTTACATTAGACGTTCGAAAAAAGGTCCAATACACACACATGATGGCAATTTGCCAGATACATGTGCTTCAGTCTTTCCATATACATAATCCGTCCAATACCGTGATAACTTGTTTGTGATGTAATATTGATTATGTTGTTTTCCCAACATACTCTGTTCACAATCATTTGGACTACCCCAAGTTATTCTCGGGAAGTGTGGCCTTTCGTACAGTCCAAGCATCAACAATTTTCCTGCACGTCGCATCGATAAGGAATGATTTATTGCTGCACGAGTTTGTTAACAATTCCTTCAAATACATCACTAATATAATGTAATGTAACGTCCTTATGCTCTAACCACTATTTTCATAATAATGTTGTTGTATTAAACGACACAATTTCTCGATCATGAATCAGCACTTCAGTCGAGAAGCCTCCTTGTATATTTTCTGGAATTAATAATAAATTACGGCACGTGGCGTGGCTCCAAACATATATAACTAATTGACCATTGCACGCAAAGCGCGCAGGATTTTGACCTCCCACGCAATCATTATAGTCAGTCGGCGTAATTCATTGAGGACGACAACAACGAATAATTCACTTGTGGGTCGAATTCTGGAACTCCGGACAACTATGGTGCTTGTAAAAAGGGACTTGAATCTTCTTGTTCTTCCGATGCTAAAAGCCTGCATCAATGCCAATCCATTGAAAAATGTCCACGACCTGGATGGGAAAGTGGTAAGGACAACATAATCAACATGCATAACATTAAATCTTGGTAAACGAACTGTTCATGTATTATGTTATGATGGATAAAAATTTCGAAATGAATACTACCCATTGTTATTTGTCATACATGGCAACTTTTATTTTCTCGCCAAAGTCAGTGTCATCCTTCGAAATCCTTTTACAAACAGTGAAGTTTTCACCATGGTGGCACATTGATGCATTATTTTTCATCATTGGAAATTCACGAGACGTATGCAGACTGGCAACGCCGATTCTAGAACAAGCTTGGAAGATGAATTTGTTATTTTCGCTGTTTCTGTGTCAAGAACTAACTGAAGAGCCAAGGCTTTATACTTACAATCCCTACACTAATCGGGCACCACATCCGTGGAAGGAATTTGTAGGGTTCAACAGACCAGACAATCGTTGGACATTGTACATGCAGCAATATTCTGAAGGTATTTCAGTATGAGTCATATCTATTATTTTAACCAATTCTTAATCCTCAATAACTTCACTATCATAGGGCTAGAAAATTGTCGGAGTCTGAATTTTGACAAGACGGAGTTTATGGATGGCTACGAAATTAGGACTGTCGCCCATGCTAAACATGGAATCGAGTGGACCGAAAATAAGAATTATAATATTAATAGCCTGAACGAGAAACACACCTTCATTGCCATCGCAATTTTTTGGCAGAATCTTTTTCCTGTAATGAATATGACGGCGATAGTGAATTATGATTATCCAGGCTATTTTCATAACGGAGAGGCTGTAGGTTTTCTCGCAAAATTGATCAACAGAACATATGACATCTCGCTTTCTGGTCGTTACATCGTTCATAATTTGAGTGCGACCTATCCATTCATACAAACCAGTCCGAGAATTTTAACACAGCAACAAAACTTTCTGTTACCTGAAGAGAAAATATTATCGTTTTATAGCACAGAAATTAAATATCTAACTGGCATTGTTCTATTAATAACATTCATATTCCTACTGGTCGTCAATCAAAAACAGGAATTTTCAATGGCAGCACTTGATGTTCTCCGCATGTTGCTGAGTACTGTTATATTAGTTTCATTCGATAGATTAGCAACAAGGATCTTCTTCTTCGGCGTTTTCCAACTTGTTATCATAATCAATGCAACATTTCAGGGGCATTTATCGGCATTTCTTACGAAACCTGAGCGTCAGTATGTGAACACTATGAAGGATTTGCAGAATTATAATGTACATGCCCCTATCGCTATTCAAGATTATCTCGATGAGGTGAGGTCTGATATATAAGCTATTAATTATCTATCCAGTATAAGTTGTATCCAACATGTCGTGAATGATTCTTCCATCGCGTGCATTCAATCGACGCAGGCAATGTTGGGACCAGCTCTTAAATATAAACTCCACATATCGCTTTCGAATCTCCAGAGAAATATCTCAACTTTTGGTGTCGAGATGACTGGCCTTTGAAACAAAAATTCGATCATTATACATCACGTTTGATAGAGGCAGGTTTATATGGATATCTACTCGACCATAGTCTGTTAATTCCGTTGCGAAAATTGAACAGCAGAGAGATAGATGAAACATCTGTACGATATCGTCCTATTAAGTTAGTCGATTTGGCGTTTGCTTTCCGATTGTTAGCAATCTGTGTCGGTACATCAACTTTGGTTTTCATCACTGAAAGGATTCCCCTGAAATCAGAGAAAATGATCATGATGGGCTATTGTGATAATTCCAAGGGATACCGTTTAATGAATCCTGTAACACATAAGATGATGAAGAGTAGAGATGTCGTTTTCATTGAAAAGTACAATGAGAATGTGAGTGTACCTATACCATGTGATGTCAATCTTCCAGTCAAGGAGAGTCAGTCGCCAAGCAGCCAGTCTGACTCACCACCTAGAAGTAAGTCCCGGGTTTCGGCACCAGGTAACTGGGATAAAAAAATACACATTCAGGAGTCATTGAAAAGCGAGCTCAGAGCAGAATTGAGTAATAGTCAAGACTCAAGTGAATATGACACAGATAAAGGCGATCTGGATGAAACATACTACCCTCCTCCACGTGTTGGACAGAACTATGATGACAATGTTACAGTAAGAACACTTCGGCCACGTAATAGAGAATAGAATGAAGACAGTGAGAGTCATATGTGTCTATTTACTGAATTTACTGATCCACAAACTGTCGAGGAAGCTCTTTCGTCACCGCAGGCCACTAAGTGGAAGAAGGCCATGGACGAAGATTACAAGTCTTTAATGAGGAATGATACATGGAGCTTGACAGATCTTCCAGCTGGCAAAGGGGCTTTACCCTGCAAGTGGGTCTTTAAAACAAAAACCGATCAAAGTGGAAACATTGTACGTTACAAGGCAAGAGTTGTCATTAAAGGCTACGCTCGAAGAGAGGGAATTGACTACGAAGAGATATACTCACCAGTCGTCAGGTATACAACGATCCGATATTTATTTGCATTAGCAGCCAAATATGGGCTACAAATAAACCAAATGGATGCAGTGTCAGCCTTTCTCCAAGGAGAAATTGACAAAGAAATTCATATGCAACAGCCAGAACAATATGAAGAAGGATCTCAGGTATGCAAGCTAAACAAGTCGATATATGGGCTCAAACAAGCCAGCAGATTGTGGAACACTAAGCTGAAAAATGTTCTACATGAATTAGGAATGCAGCAATCAAGAACAGACCCTTGTGTTTACTACAACGCTAAGAAAAATACTTTTGTAGCTGTTTGGGTCGATGATTTAGTGTTGTTCACTGCACAGGAATCAACAAAAGAATTTCTAAAAAAAAAGTTAAAGCAACATTTTGAAATGAAAGATATTGGGCCAGCAAATCAGTGTGTCGGATTACATATCACCAGGGATGGAGAAAATGTGATAATAGATCAAAAAAAGTATATTAAAGAAATGTTGATACGATTCAGAATGTCAGATTGCAAGCCAGTGAAAACTCCATATGAAGTCGGTATGAAACTGAATGTAGAAAGTAAGGAAAAAACGTTCAAGTGCCCCTATCAGCAAGCTATTAGCTCCTTGCTTTATTTAGCCCAAGGGACTCAACCAGATATTTCGTTTGCTGTAAATACATTGAGCAGATTTAACAAGAATCCCAGTTCCATACATTGGTCTGCAGTGAAAAGAATATTCAGATATTTGTAAGGCACCAAAGATTTAAAATTAGTTTATACCAAAGATGGTAATGAAGACATCACTGGATACTGTGATGCTGACTGGGCCAGCGACGTGTGCGACCGACAGTCGTGCACGGGTTCTTTATTTATGTTACAGGGTGGTACTATCTCATGGCGGTCGCACAAACAGCAGACTGTCGCCCTATCAACAGCCAAGGCGGAGTATATGGCGATGTCCGCTGCGGCGCAAGAGGCACTGTGGCTGCAACAGCTGCACGGCGAACTCGGTCAGCAGCTCCACAACCCACTTGTCATCTACAGCGACAACCAGAGTGCAATAAGACTCACTGTCAATGATTGTTACTTACCTAGATCGAAACATATCGACATACGTTATCATTTCTTGAAAAACCATGCCAGTAATTCAAAATTAAAGTTTTCATATGTTCGAGGTGAAGAGATGATAGCAGACAATCTAACTAAGTGTACTACTAGTGATAAACATTATTATTGTATAGCAAAAATGGGGTTCGTTCAAAAGGAGGGTGTTAGAGTAGAAATTAAACGCAACCATTTTTAGTTACATATAATGCCGTGTGTGGCGCTACCTCTCACTTTTTGTATCAGGCTTTGTTAAAAATAGTGCCAATAAATAAAAGTGCATCCATAAAAGCGACTCGTTTTATTATATCAAACCACGATAATTTTCCTACAGATTTATTACTTTTGAGTTTCTGAATGTAACTGAGAGGTTCTGAGTGTTGTGAGTGATTGACTGATCTCTGACTGCGTGTTGTGAGTGACTGATAGATCTCTGACTAGTGTTTGTGACTGACTGACTCTGACTGCCGTGAATGACTGACTGATCTCTGACTGCTATCTGTGACTGACTGAGGTTTATATATTGTTGTGTGTTCTCGTCATCACAGGTGGGCTGTTTCCCATTGGTTGATTTGGTATGGTTTGATATATTTTGCAATTGGACAGAAAGCCCAACGTTGCATTTTCCGTGCATTGCCCTTAGCTCAGGTTTGCAGTGGCAGCTTGTGTCTCGAGGAATGTGCTGAGGCTCTAGGCTTCACCAGATGTCGAAGTGCTGAGCGTTCAAGTTCAGTGTCTTATAAACTATTTTCTGATGTTAAAGATTGAGTGGAATGTATTGAGTTGCAGATTTGGTTTGCGAAATATTGCTCAATTCGAGTTTAATGACTTATAAACTAATGAATGTTTATTTGGTATGATCTTGATTCAAAACGTTAATCAATATTATTTTGATAATTTGAATGGTGTGTGTGTGTATGTGTATATTTGGGGTTGAAGGTTGGCTATGACGTAACACTACAAATAATGATTCACATGTATAAATCGATTTTTGGCTTTTACATGCCGACAGGAAATAAGTCATTCCCAAGAAAATATATTTATATATTAATAGAAAGAATATCGATAAAAATCCTTGTACTACAGTACTATCATCATCATCATCATCATCACTAGATCTATCAATGTATTAATATAAAAATATCGATAAAATCCTCGTACTACAGTACAACCATCACTAGATTGATAAGTCGATAAATCATTGTTGAACCATGTACAGTCGGTAAGGTAGGCACCCTCACGAGTTACCGACAGAGTTGACCCAGAACTCGCTTATTTTATCTACTAAAGTATTCACGGCACTAGATTTACGGAATGGATTTTTTCACGTCCAAGTCGAACAGTCAAGCAGGAAATACACGTCGTTCAATGTTCCCGACGGACAATATGAGTTTTGTAGAGTACCGTTTGGACTCTGCAATTCACCTGCGGGCTTTCAAAAATTTATCAATGCTGTTTTCCGAGAATTAATTAAAGAGCGCGTGGTATTAACGTATATGGACGACTTGATAGTTCCTTCGAAAGACGATGCGAGTGGAATCGAGAATCTCGAACGCGTGTTTCGAGTTGCGAGCGAAGCGGGTCTGATTTTCAAATGGTCGGAATGCAATTTTCTGCAGCGAGAAGTAGAATTCTTGGGCCACGTGATTGGCCACGGAGAAGTACGACCATCAGAGAGAAAAACAGAAGCCGTGCGTAAATTTCCAGAATTAACAAGCGTCAAACAGGTTCAAGCCTTTTTGGGGCTCACGGGTTATTTTCGAAAATTTATTCCCAGATATTCTTTGATAGCTCGTCCGCTGACGAATCTTTTGAGAGCCGGTACGGAATTCCGTTTCGAAAACGACGAAAGAAGTGCCTTTGAAAATTTAAAAATTGCGTTAACGACTCGCCCAGTTTTAATTTGTACAACGTGAATGCACAAACCGAATTGCATACAGATGCGTCGAAACACGGCTACGGCGCGGTTTTGATTCAAAAGAACGCAGACGACGACATGTGGCATCCGATATATTTTGCGAGTGGTAAGACGAGTGAAGCAGAGGAAAAATACTGCAGTTACGAACTGGAAGTATTGACGATCGTGAAATCTCTGAAAAAGTTTCGAATTTATCTGTTAGGGATAGAATTCAAGATTGTCACGGATTGTCGCGCATTTTCTCTCACAATGAGGAAGGAAGACATTTGTTTCCGTATTGCGCGGTGAGCTTTCTATTTAGAGGATTTCAACTATAAAATCGAGTATCGCCCAGGACGAAACATGGCGCACGTCGACGCGTTGAGTAGGAATCCGTTGTCTACTTGTTTGCTGATCGACGAACGCGCAAGGGAAACAAGAGGGTTTCCTCAACGCCATTGCGAAAGGAATCACGCCGTTGGACACGTTCCACATCGACCACCTAGGTCCTCTGCCGTCTACGAAGAAGAGCTACAGACACATTTTGGTTGTCATTGATGCGTTCACGAAATTCACGTGGCTTTACGCTACGAGATCCACGGCAACACACGAAGAGATCGAACACATTTTAACAGCAACAGCAATTCCACGAGCTAATGGTCAGGTTGAGCGAGTTAATCTAACGTTCATTCCTTTGATCTCCAAGCTCACAGCGCCGAAAGTAGGAGAATGGTTCTAATATCTAAGTCTTGCGCAGCAGTATTTGAATTCATCTTTCCATCGCAGCATCGGATTCACGCCTTTCCAGGTGATGTTTGGAGAGCGTCCGCATTTACGAGAAGATGTTTCGCTTCGAGAAATGGTGGAAAAAGAATTCATAACGTCATTCGAAGAAGAGCGGGCCGAGATACGACATCGAGCAAAAGAACGAGTGCAACAGATCCAAGAGGAAAACAAAAAGAACTACAACAAAAAATGAAAGAAGGCGAGAGCGTACAAAGAGGGAGAATTGGTTGCTATCAAGAGGACACAGCAGGGTCCAGGGCTGAAATTTGCGTCCAAATTTCTCGGTCCATCCGAGATCAGTCGCGTGTTGCGTAATGATCGGTACCTCGTTCAAAAGGTTGGTGAACACGAGAACCCGAAACAAACTTCGACAGCAGCAGATTACGTGAAGCCATGGGTCGACTACGCAGACTCGGAAGACGACGCAGGCATTGAAGAGCCACATCCGAGGACGGATGAAGAACTTCAGGACGGCCGAGTGTAGGAATCGAAAAATGGCGGTCACGTCAAGATTTACGTGTGTGGAAGAGTCTCCGCGACAGCGCGCGCGAGAGTGCCCGGCGTCGCCCGGTTTTCTTCGGTAACGACACATTCTGCAACGAACAGCCCAAGCGAGCAGTCAAGTGTGTGAATGGCTAATTTCACGATTTGTTCTTTCCATTTATTTAGTGTAATAAAGTTATTCTGTTTATTCCTTTTCTACGTATTAGTTTGAGTTCGTCATTATCCTCACGTCCGTTTCCACCACCATCAGGAACGAACATAAATATCCTATAATATATTATAGTAAACTGGAGAATCTAAGATACCACATCTGGGAAAATATTTTCCCATTGCCAAAATTTATAATATTGAAGGCATATTTCCGAACATTGAAACTACGGGATAAAGTTTGATTTACAGTAATTCTAACGGGCGTTAATTAAGTATTCACTCAAAACGAATAGTTGGTGATATTAAGTTACCTGGATCATGAGGCTTTTTTCAGTAATTGATAGTTTTCTGGGAAATTATATTTTATCGAACCAAATGTTTCTCATTTATTGAATCAACAAATTTGGTATTCAGATGCAGTATTTCTCCACTTATTTGAAATAGATGTTTGATTGTCTTGAATACTTTTGGTAACTTGATTCGAAAAATTTTGTGTGTGGATATCAAATTTATTTATTCATTATGGAACAATTGTTGTATTGAATAAAGTGAAATACAATCTCAGGTCAAATATTGAATGTTTTTTTTTTTAATAAATGATATATTGGTTTCAATATTCTAGATCGTTTGAATGAGGAAATTTGGTACATGGATACAGAATTCTTTTACTTGTAATAAAATTATTGGGATATCTTATACAGGAATACAATTTTGATTTCAGTGATGAAGAATTCTCTCGGCATTAAATATTTTTATGACTTAAATATCCTAGGTCTCTTGAATTAGACCATCTTGTGTGTAGCTACAGAATTTTCTTACCTGCTATAGGTTATTATGATATCGAATACAGAAAAATATAACGTTGATTCGAGCAATGAATTTTCTGTCTAGAAATAATATTTTATTGACTCAAATATTCTGGATCATATAAATTAGGAGATTTTCTTCTTCTGATCCGAAATTTTTTTACCGGTTCTAAAATTATGGTCATATTGAATGCAGCAAAATACAAACTCGATATAAGTAACGACTGATTCTCCCCGAAATGCATATTTTACTAGCTTAGATATCCTGGATCTCTTGAATTGGACGATTTTCTTACTGACTGAAGAATCTTCGTCAAATTGAATGAAGTAAAAAAGTATTTCGATTTGAGAAAGAAACGATCGTTTACTCATGCTGAAATGCAATTTTTCGATTTGAATTTCTTTAGCGTTGAATACAATAATTATGCGTGTAATTACATCACTTAATTATATTGATGGGCGTAATTATGAATGGAAAAGTTTTAAGAGATGAAATAAGTCTCCACGATGTAACTTCGTCCATTCGGTGAAGGAAAGGAAATATATGGTACATAATCGATTAAATTCCGATAGTACAAGTTTCTAGGCCCCAAGTTCTCCAATTTCGAATGCTTGCAAATGATCATGAAAATTTGCAGACAATTTTTTTACTATAAAATATATCTGTTGGCGATCATTGGTCCTGATATTATTAATTTGAGCGAATTCCACACCTTTTTGAGTGAGATCGTAGTTGATTATCAAGTTTTTATCAAAAGAAACACCATTAATTTTGACGTACGTTGCATGAATACAATTATGTGTGATCAAATCTTTGGGAATCAAAAATTTTACATTATTTCTCTCAAAGATATGTAATGTATCGTTACATTCAAGAATGCTTCTTATTTGTTTTTCATGATGAAGTTTGATGTGATATATAAACCGATTACATATGAGAATCATAACGACGCAAAATGGACAAGCGAACATTTTGAGAATGTTCACGAAAATAGGTTGAACCTGAATAATTGATAGTATTATAGATTAGGTACAAAATTTAACTGTTTATTATGGAATTCATACTTGATGATAATGAACTATAGTTTATTTCATAATCTCGCAATATTCATGATGAATTTGTTTACTATAAAAAATTTTAATAAAGAAAACTCACAGCATGAAGAAAGAGTCTTCGTTAGTATGAATACTACATGAAAATAATATTTGTTGAAAAAAAATTTCTGACTTGAGATCATTAATATATTTTTTTCCACTTACGACCAATTCGACTAATTATAGACGTTGTTTATTCCTCTGGGATGTTGCATCGGAATCAGTCTCACTGAGCATCTTCCTCTTTTTTCTCAAATCAATCAGAAGATTAGTGTTCGACGAAGAGTCCCATTTAGTTTCGAAAGAGTTGTGACGCTCGCCTTTTCTATGGCGGCAGTCAGCGGGTCGGAATGCCACCTTATTTGTTGAAACCTGTAAAATAAGGAAAACAGAGGAATTCAGAAAGTTATGGGGGGAGAAAATAAAGGGGACTAACGCGGTGAATTTATTTGTAATAATAAGTCTCAATTTATTCAATTAAATAACACGGATATAGCAAATGGTTCGATGTTTTATAATTTCTCGTTTGTTATCTTAGTGTCGTTACGCTAATTGCAGCAATGTTCATTTGATACACAAATAATTTATGCGCAATATTGTTTTATGCGGATCTTGGTTTTGAACAGTATAAATGTGAATAAATTATATAATAGACAACGTGGTTAATATGAGACTTGACGATAATATTTGTAAAGTAATAACTAAGGCGACCGACAAGAAAAATAATATAAATCAACGGACTTTCAGCGCGATAATAATACAATAAGGGAAATGATATAATTCGGAATAGTAGGGGCGATGCGCGGGTGGACAATAGCGCGCGATCGAACAATAGTCTCTACTGTTCGCGCTATAATGGAATGCGTACTTCGGTACGCGTGCACTCGTTGCACTAATGGGGACGCTAAGAAAATTCGGGAATGTTCTTTGGCTTTTTCAGCTTATATGTGGGTAGGGATCGGGTACACAGTGCCCAGATTGAACCAAAAGAATAAATATAATGTTAACCGTTGTTGCTGCCGCACTGCTAATTCGGAAAATATATGATGAATAAAAAAAATTAAC
Source organism: Zele albiditarsus (assembly GCA_958496275.1). Classification (NCBI taxonomy): domain Eukaryota; kingdom Metazoa; phylum Arthropoda; class Insecta; order Hymenoptera; family Braconidae; genus Zele; species Zele albiditarsus. The sequence goes on from OY292417.1 coordinate 1,185,485, forward strand.
GAGACGTGTCGTAGGACACCCGGTAGGAACGAAGTTCCTTACGCTATATGAAAAATAAAATAAATGAAGGAATGGCAATAAAATTGGAATTAATCATTTTTTTTTAAAGTTTTGAAAATAAATATTTTGTTTACCAAGCGATTGAAATTTTAAATGTAAAATACATGTATTTATCCCACGCATTAATGATTCTTTTTTTTCCGAGTATAATATTAATGAGAAAAATTTGAAACTTGGTACACTTATTGTGCATAGTATGGTGTACAAAACCAAATTTTTTCAATTTTTTTCATTCATAATTTTGTTAATGACAAGCTCTGTAGAGATGCCCATATTTCGTTTTTTTAAATATTTGTTTTCAAATAAATTTCAAATAAATTTTAACTTGACTGTGAACTTAATACGTAACGGAAAATTTGATTTGTATCAAACTGTGAATATATATATATGTATAGAATATTTTTTATTTAAAATTAAATCTAAAAAATTACTAACGACTATATTCACATTTTCATTTTTGTTTCAGCAGTCGAAGTAGGGTTTCTTTGTCCGCATTGGGATAATTCCGCTGATAATCTGCAACAACTTGCAAAATAAATTGCTTTTCATCCTCTCTGGGATTTAATTTTAAATTAAAAGTATTCTATATACATATATATATATATATACATATATTCACAGTTTGATACAAATCTAATTTTTCGTTACATATTAAGTCCACAGTCAAGTTAAAATTTATTTGAAATTTATTAGAAAACAAATATTTAAAATAATGAAATATGGGCATCTCTACAGAGCTTGTCATTAACAAAATTATGAATGAAAAAAATTGAAAAGATTGAGTTTTGTACACTATACTATGCACAATAAGTGTACCAAGTTTCAAATTTTCCTCATTGATATTATACTTGGAAAAAAAAATTATTGATGCGTGGGATAAATACATGTATTTTACATTCAAAATTTCAATCGCTCGGTGGCCGTGTTCCAATTTTCCGGAAACAATACACAGATTTTTTTTGATACACCTTGATTATGTTTTTAGGGTGGCATTGAATTTTTTTCGCCAAAGCCCAAATAACGGCCACCCTAATATATATATAAAAAAAAATGCACTGCTTTTGTTTACTGAAAATAGAGAAGAGAACCTAAATGAGTATTATGAGTGCGCGGCGCACTGCTACAATCCTATGCATGTATTCTCCCACTAACTGAATCTTTCAATGTCTCCCTCTCTCTGTCTCTCCTTCCCTTCTTCCACTTCTCTCCCTCGCGCCACTCTCTCTCTCTCTCTCTCGTTCTCTCTCTCCCTTCTCACTGACGCGCGCTGCTACAGTACGAGACCCGTATCTATGCGTATATATGTCCTATACACAGGCATAGATGTAACGTACTATAGCAAAAGTGTCGGAAAATTCTTATACTTTTTTCGGTGTAGCCCTCATCCGTCAAGCGAGTAACGCCACATAAGGAACTTCGCTCCAATAATACTTGAATAAACGCCGCAAATTGTGTAACCACGCGGTCCGTATGCACATGTGAAACTGTAAATTACTTACGGCGGTACGGTGTGGCATTTTTTCACACACACCCTATTTCGCACAATCGTACTCGCGACTATCTAGCTTTAAGTGAACCAAATCACAATCAATATCAAAGTATAGCCGAGTCGTTCCAGTAACTTTATAATGTTCTATTTCTCAATTTTCAATTTCACTTTCTGTCTTTCTGCACACACGCGTCCGTCTCTCGCAATAGCCCTTGGCGAAGTGCCGGAAGGTAGCCGCTTCTTTCCCTCCACCCGTTTGCTGTCACCCCTCGCCTGTGTCGTCTCCGTGTCTTCCGGGTTCATCGGCCGATACCGCCGCCGGTGTCATCAATGAATATCGATTGTAGTTATCAACCGTTTCGCTTATGTTAATTCGCTCGGTTACCGGGCGATCAATTACCACGCTGACCACTTGGTGACATTTAGGGGTATGTCGCCCATGGTCGCAGTGTTGTTCGGTATTGTGATAAGTGTGGTACTTCGGTATTTCGGTACGGTGATTGATTCATCTTTTTCATTATCAATTAATTGGTATTTCTTCACCAATTATCTCTCGGCAGTTGCACGCCGTATTCCATTCTATTTAAGTGTTTGATTTGCTCGGGAAGCGTCGGTGTTGGTGTTTGTATGTGAAGGACATCAAGGTGGCGAGGGTGACTTCGGGATTCTTCGGGGTCTATTCGGTAGTTACGGGGTGCCAGGTAGGCCATCACATTTATACTTCCATTCACTCATTCATACGTGCATTCTTATTTATTTTGTTATATTTATTTGCAAGCGGCCGCGGCTATTAACCTATACATAATGAGCATGCTATTAAGGGTTAACTTATGCGCTTTTTGGGCTGAGCCAACGTTTGCTCGCAGCTATCATAACGTGGGTCGCCACCACAACAGAGTATACGCCTATTTGAATAGCCATCCATATACGTGACGATGCTACAGGATAACATAAGTGCAGCACGTGGAGTGCTTTGAAGCAAACATCTATAGCATCCAAAATTGAATCAGTTTTGTACATAATATCGCCAATCACAACAAAAGATGATGTTATTGATTGAAGCATTTGACCACAAACAAGAATACACGGCTGGACAGGCTGATTATGGCTCAACAATGATTCAGCTCGGTTCTTAATTATTTCTTTCATCTCACAAGGAATCTGTGAATAATTGAAAAATGCAATAACTATATTAACGATAATCAATGCCAAGTTCAATTGGTTATTTTTGTTACGCTTAAGGCAAAAATTCTTTCAGTTCTAATTCCATTCATTGGAAAATATCATTTATATGCATACACATGAAATGTATGAATATGTTTACCTTCGCATGTAAAATGAGGCTATCTTTGCTATCAGCAATACATGGTTTCCAATAGTCCTATTTGCTAGTTTTTGTAATCCCTTTCGGTGGAACAATGTAGTTCAATAATATTAACTGCACCGCAATTTTCGAATATTCGGTCAGTTAAACAAAGTCGTTTAAAAAAGAAATTGTTCCAATCCACAGACAAGTTCGTTGATATTGCTTTCATCTGTAAAACTACTAAAAATATGGAGTAAATTTTGAACGACATATCCACAATTCTGAAGACGGAAAATTCTGTTTTTGAAACCTATAATCAAAACGACATTCTATTGAACAATCAGATACTTTCAGTAGAAGAAAAACTCACTTCTATACGATTCAATGGAAATAAATTTTGATTAATGAATCATTTTCATTAATAATGTTTTCATCTTAATAACCACATTCAAAATGAGTTAGTTTTCAGCAGAAAGAAGTTGACTAATCTAATAAAGATTTGAGTAATAATTTGATGAAATGAGGTTCGAATGAATGGAGGAAAAGGAATTAAATTTACCTTCGGTTAATTCATCAAGTGTTGGTAAGTGATGTAATTTTTTTGCGTCTTCATCCCGTGAATTGAATGGTCTCAATGATGTTATTGTATTAAAAAACGACATCGATGATTCAATTGTTAGCGCAACTTCAGACAATTGCATCGGTTCGAAATCAGATGTTATGAAATTACTTCCTAATTCTGGGTCCTTGAGGATTGGCCAAGCTTCTAAAATATCCACTAAAGATTTTTTAGTTTTATCTTTTCTATCGATCTCTCGCAATATGGTGGATTCCTTCCAATGTCAGATTACGGCGTGTTTCGGGTCACGGTGAATTACTAGCCACTCCATGCAAGCCTTCGCTAAAGCTATTTCTAAAAAACAAAAGTGTATTTTCCTGAGTTATTTCTTTCAATGAAAATAAAAAAAACGTATGGACAAAAGTTATTACAAAATATGCTTTTGATTAGGAAAAAATGATTAAGTTCGTGTAAATCTGATACTTTTATACAGGATGGAGATATCGAAAATGAATTAATACCATTTTTTCTATCATCACCATCATTACCATCGTCATCATCTGCCTGGTCGAGCCAATCGGTATTGTCATTCCTATGAAGCAGGTGTTTGTTGGTAAATACAAAATTTCTGTATTTCACAATTAATTTTTCAGTAGCAGGTTTCGATTTTTCACCAATCGACTTTTTCTTTGGAATTCCTGAATTGTAATATATCCTCGTACCTTCTGTTTGGAAAACTTCTTGTATTTTATCAATCAATATGAGGAAATCATCTGGCTTCAGACTATGATAGACACAAAAAAGTAAATTTGGAAGAAAATGCATAAAATTTCAAAGGTGGAAATAAACAAAATATATTGAATGTAAAAATTCTTACGGGAATTTTAAAACGGTAGCAGCATCAATTAACTTCGAGACTATGATGTCCCTTTTCGCTGGTGTTAACAGATCAGTGGACTGTTGTGTTTTCTTTGTTTTATACTCATTAAGTATAATCTTCGTCAAAAGTGACGATTCCAGGATTCGTTCCAATGGCAAGGAATGCAAAGTATTCCCAATGAAACAACTTTGGCGCTCTAGTCGATTATTAATCGATTCATTCTCGGGAACCCCAGTAGATTTGTTCATCTAATATGAGTATAATATCAAATGAAACAAAATTTTAATGTTCACCCATTAAGAGTTCGGAAAGTTACAATAATATTCAGAATGTTCATATAATGGCAAAAAAGATGTTTCTGAAGAACTAACTGGATCCTAAAAAAAACTGAATGCAGAATTCAAACACGAAAATGCTCAAATTAGACACGTCCAATCAATACATTCAATATAGCTACAGTAGAATGGTCGATATTTCGGGAGAAAGAGGGAAATTTTGTGGTAGCCATATCTATACTATTGAATTAGTTGGTATTATTGAATCCAAGTCATTGTAAACCACTTGATTTGAAATTGCGCCTTCTCATGACGGGAGATCAGTCATTGTTGCTCAAAGTACATCAAATCATATTTAGTTTATACTTATTAATATCTCAGTAATTCGTTTCCTAGTCGGTTCGTTTATTGCCCGTGAAAATGCTTCATTTAACGTGAATGTGGTCAGACGACTTTAATATTTATCAATGTCAAGTTTTTGAAGATTTTGAATGGAACGATTTTTATTTCTCAATCAATATGGATTGAAGTCAATATGTTATGATACAATATATCCATACTGAACACGAAATATTATATACCAATATCCATTCATAATATCAATTTCTGATTCTCGGACGGTCACGTAGAGACTGCCAGTTGCTAGTAATCATTAGTTTGATCAACTGAACGCAAAATGTACTAAAATGTTTCTCTACCACGGATTTATGAACATTAACTCTTTATTATGCAATTCATACTTGACGATAATGAACTACACTTTATTCCATAATCTCGCAATATTCATGACAAATTTGTTCAGTATAAAAAACTTGAATTACGAAAACTCTCAGCATGAAGAAAGAGGATGAACCGATGAGTCCAATGAACATCGAAACACATTTATTCAGTTATACATGTTGTTAGGTCTTGAGCGACCTCTCCGCTATACTTTTTCGCGTTACCGTCGTCACTCATTCTCATCGACCGCGATCACACATGCTGACGCATTAGAAACGTTCATTAACCTCTTTCTCTCACAATGGCTGCACGCGCAAGCGCGATCGCCAAACCGCGAACATTCAACTCAAATTCTCCACCGTTATGCTGCTTTGCGGAATATGACCATTAAACAATTAAGTTAATATTAAGAACCATTTGCATAAACTTAAGAATTGCCACTCAGCATGTAAGACTATATTGTATAATATAATATTTCAAATGTATTTCACAATATCGAGCATCGAGAACCAAACTTTAGAGTCAATAACCTGAAATCGCCAACTCAGCGCTCAGCAATAAATTTTGTCAACTAAGAAGTCACCCACCATCGGACCTTCTGCCCAATGGCGGGCCATGAAACTTCCAAGCAACAAATCGAAACATTAATAAATAATAGAAGACCAATCAGAACCAGTCCGCACGGACTAGGAACCACGAATATATAAACGACTCCTTGGCTCTCGAACTCAGTATTGTATAGACACAGAAATTATTAAGTGTACTCTCTCTGATAAGTTACGCAGACAGCTCGATTAAGTTTAGACACAGAAGTACGCCTCAGTTATTATTTAGACACAGAAAGACAGAGACCCGTTTAGACACTCTCATTAAAAATACTTATTAGACACGAACTCGTGCTCGAAGTTAGATTCGCAACTTCTATATTACAAATTACAAATCATATAAATAATTATAATTCGATGGAATCAATAAACGAATCGACATCGATATCAACAATTGTGAAGTGTCTCGTTCTACAGTCTTTATTTAACTTCAATTCTCTGATTCACCCTGATCACCTATCCTTCGCCAACGCTTCAACTGCGAAACGCAGTGACAAGCAACGATCCTTCTACCTATTCAGACTTAATTCTAAATCTAATTTTTATATCTAACTGTTATATCCACCGGAACGTGAAAATCTTCTTCACCAAGTGCAACTAATCTACAATTCTACAAATCGATTCTTACTACAATTCCAATTTCTCACATTCGGTAGATCTGCCAAACCCAAACGCTCTTAGGACGCAATCGGGTTTACAGCCAGGTCGTAACAATATGTACACCAGAAACATTTGTGTCAAGTGTATGTGAAGAAAGACAAAAATATCTTAGAAAGTAACAAACCAATTCATATAAATGCACATACCCCACTGTTATTCGAACGAATTTTCGTTATTTTTGGGTCTCTAGGAATATTAAATATAGTTGTTTGCAATTTATTCTATCATTGGTGCTAAAAAGTAGAAGAATACGACACAAATAAATTTGACACCGTAGCAAAGAAAGATTGATCGTCTCCGTAGATCAGGTTACAACATTCACAGTTAATTTTGACGAGCAATCAATGTAAACTATTTCAATTTGCTATAATTCAAGGAAGAAATTATCTCACTTCACAGCCAATAAATTCATGATCATTCGAAATAATAGTTTGAACCTTTATACTAATACACAAATATTTTCGATGAGTTGCTAATACAGCAATCCTTAATGAACCCGACGAACATGATGATGAATAACAAACTGAGTTTCCTATAACCGAAGATGCGCATCAAATGAATGTGAAATGAAGACTCGGGTACAATAGCACGAACCAAACGAACTTAAGTTAATCTTCACGTATCGGCGGTGCCAGTTCTATGATCCCAAACTAATGCACTCTTGTAAATACGCATACTGCACTGCTATCCACACAAATTTTTTCAATGCGGATAATCACGTCACAATAGAAAAGAAAAATTGATTAGTTTCGTAGGTTGAATTGAAACATTTACGGCGAGTTTTTACGATCAATCATTGCAAATTGTTTCAATTTGATAGGAATTTGATGAATGCATTCTCTTACTACATCTTTTATAAACTCACGATTATTCGAACTAATAGTATGATGATATTGGACTTACATGATTATGCAGAAATATTCTTAATTAGATTGTAACACAGCAATCCCGTAATACACCCGTGTAATGTCAGGACAAATAACAGACCGAATTTTCTATAACTGAATGTGTGCATAGAGTATATCTGACGAAAGACTTGGGCACAAAAGAGAGAAATAAACGGACTCAAGCTTGCTACAACGTATCGGTAGCACCAGCGTTACAACCTTAACACCGACGCACCCAGTTTCAATTACATATACACGCGCATACTGCGCTGCTATCCGAACAATTTTTTTCTTTCATTTTACGGAATGTTAAACATGATTATTCAAATGTAATTTATCATTGATGCTTAAGATGGAAAAATACAACACGAATAGTCGCGTCATAACAGAAATAAAATGGATGAATGTCTTTGTAGATCGAATTGAGACAGTCATGGTGACTTTTTACCATGAATCAATGTAAATCGTTGTAATTTGATGGTGATCTGGGAGATAAAAATTATCTGATTTCATGGTCAATGAATTTACGATTATTTGGAATAATAGTATGATTATTTGGACTTACATAGTTATGCAGAAATATTTTATATTATATGGTGATACGGCAATCCGCTAATGCATGCGACGAACATGAAGATACATAACAGACTGAGCTTCCTACAACGGTTAAACCTAACCGAATGTGCGCATGAAGTTTACTCGACGAAATACTCAGGCACAATGAAGAGAAACAAACAAGCTCGCTTCTATATCGTATGCTTGCTCGTAAAGTATCAGTGGCGCCAGCGTTACGACCTTCACATTGACGCACTCGTTGTCACACACATATACGCACAAACTGCCCTGTTAGGCGCACTATGCTTTTTTATGAAATCTGCGAATATAAAAATTCATCATTCATTCTAATACGAATCTGTTTGTATGAATCTCATACAATAATTATGCTCTCATTCGCCCAGATTTCATAAAGAAGAATAGTGTGGCTAAGAAGGCAGTATGTGTGTGAACATGTGTGTGAGATCAAGTACGTTAATGTAAAGGTCTTAACGCCGGCGCCACCGATATGTTGAAGCGAGCTTGAATTCGTTTTTTTCTTTCTATTTTGCCTGAGCCTTTCACCAAATACACTCGACACGCAGATTCAGTCATAAAAAATTCAGTATGTTATTTGTCTTGATATTACATCGGTGCATTAGGGAACTATTACTGTGTTACAATCTCATCGAGAATTTTTCTACATAATTATGTAAGTCTAAAATCATCATACTATTAGTTCAAATAATCGCGGGTCTTTTAAAGATGTAGTAAAATAATTCATTCTTCACATAACCATCAAATTGGAACAATTTACAATGATTGATCGCCAAAACTAGCCGTAATTTTTTAAATCCGATCGACGAATCTAATCAATTAAGCTTCTCTATGGTGATGTGACTATCAGCGTTGAATTGTTTTTCTCTTGAAAATCGATGATAAATTATATTCGAACAATTATATTCAATATGCATGGAGAACCAAAATTTTTGTTAAAGTTGTGTGGATAGCAGTGCAGTATGCGCATTTACAAGACTGCGTTAGTGTCAGGATCATAGAACTGGCACCGACGATACGTGAAGATTAACTTAAGTTCGTTTGTTTCTTGCTATTGTACCCGAGTTTTTGTTCCACATTCATTTTATGCACATCTTCGCTTATAGGAAATTCGGTTTGTTATTCATTTTCATGTCCGTCGGGTACATTAGGGATTGTTGTATCATCAACTCATCGAAAATATTTCTGTATTATAATAAAAGTTCATACTATTAGTTCAAATGATCATGAATTCATTGGCTATAAAAAGCGATAATTTTTTCCCCGAATTATCCTCAATTGAAATAGTTTATATTCATTGATCGTCAAAATTAACCGTGAATGTTTCAATCTGAACAACGAAGACGATTAATATTTCTTTTCTATTGTGTCAAAAATATTCGTGCGTATTCTTTCACTTTTTAGCATCGATGATAGATTAAATGCAAACAGTTATACTCAATATTCCTAGAGACCCAAAAATAACAAAAATTTGTTTGAATGACAGTGGAGTATGTGTATTTATGTGTGTATGATCGTTACGTTAGTGGTGATGTTAATGGCGATAACATTCTTGGCATTTGAAGATCCGTTTGGAATCGTTCGTTGCGTCCTAAGATGCCTTCGCCTTTCTTCACATACACTTAATACAAATGTTCCTGGTGTACATATTGTAACGTGATCGCGATCCACGTCATAATAGCCGCGAGCGATCGTTGGCTCAGCCCGAAAAAGGGCATAAATTAACCCGTTTCAAATTACCAATTACATATGTTCAATAGCCGCTGCCGCCTGCAAATAAATATAACAATATAAATAAAGATGCACGTATGAATGAGTGGAAGAGAGAATGAATGTGATGGCCTACCTGGCACCCCGCAACTACCGAATTGACCAGGAAGATACCAAAGTCACCTTCGCCACCTTGATGTCCTCCATATACCGAAACAAACACAAATACCGACGCTCCCTGAACAAATGAACGGAGAAATAACTGATTGAAAAGGAATACGGTGCGATACTGCCGAACAACGAACTTGGTGAATAAATACTAATGTAATAGGTGCTAAACAATCACCATACCGAATTATCGAAGCACCTCGTCCACAACAATATCGAACAATATCGCGATCTTGGGCGACGTGACCTCAACCGTCACCCAGTGATCAGCACGGTTATAGATCGCCGGTAACTGCCCTCGAGCGCCGAGTGAATTATCATATGGGAAGCGGTCGATAACGCTGATCAATTTTCATTGATGACACCGGCAGCGCTATTGGCCGATGAACCCGGAAGACACGGAGAACACAGGCGAGGGGTGACAGCAAACGGGTGAAAGGAAAGAAGCGGCCATCTTCCGGCACTTCGCCAAGGGCTATTATGAGTGACGGACGCATGTGTGCATAGAGAGTGAACGTAAATTATACAGAATATTGAAATAGGACTGAGCTATTGAACCGTGGAAATTAATTTGTGAAGAATTGGCTATTTTGAAAGGATTGTGAATTGTTTGATTGAGCATAGATAGTCACGAGTATTGTAGTGCAAATGGTAGGTGTGTGTGAAAAAGTGCCATACCAGATTACCGTAAGTAGCTCATCGTTTCTCTTGTGTATGCGGACCACGTGGTCACACTAATTGCGGCGTTAAGTCATTAATTATTTGAGTCATAACATTTTATTTCCGAAACAGCAGTGCGGCAGCAACAACGGCTAATCATATTTTCTTTTATCTAGTTCGATCGGGACAGTGTAGACCCGATCCCTACCCACGTTTTTTGGCTGATAACGCCATCGAATTTTCCCGAACATTCTGAGCGTCCCCATAAGTGCAACAAGTGCACGCGTACCGAAAGACGCATTCCAGCACAGCGCGTACAATGGAATTTCTATTGTCCGACCGCGCGCTATTGTCCCCCCGCGCATCGCCCTTACTGTCCCAAATCATATTATTTCTTTTGCGCGATCATTATCGCGGTGAAATTCCTTCGCCATTATTTTGTTTTCCTTGTCGATCGCAGTAGTTGAAATGTGGGACTTTTAGACCAATCTGTTTTACCTACATGGTTAATATAATGTTACCTACCTTATCAGCAGTCGAAGTTGATCAATAGTACTATCTTTGTCGATAAATATTATTGGCAGTCCATATTGTTGACAGTCGATGTTTTAGCTATGGTACGACGATTTTTACCGATAAATATTATTGGTAGTCAATATTGTTGGGGTAGTCGATGTTTTACCTATAGTACGACGATTTTTACCGATAAATATTATTATTGGTGGTCGACATTGTTGAAAGTCGATGTTTCACCAATGGTATGAAAATATATATATCGATCTCAATTATCGATAATCGATATTTGTTGACAGTCGGTATTTGATCTATAGTACGCGGATGAATTTTATTGGTAGTCGATATCACTTTTACTATATCACAATTTTGAAGTATAGTATAATGTTTTATGTGTTGCGTGCATGATGTTGTCTATCAACTAATGGGAGAACACTAAAAAATTCCATTATTGTATGATGATATGTATTCCCCCACCTTCAATGTTATGCATCGTTCGATGGTGTTCGAATCTCCCCCTTCCGCGACTCCCGCCATCCAATGGTGGAACTTTCTCCCTCTCAGTGAACATTATTGGGTCATTCGCAACTCACTGTGTAGGAATTTTCTTATCGTGAGAACGCTATAAAAAATTTTTTTATGATATTTTTGAAATGTTCCCTATCTATCCCAACCGTCATAAAAACGTCATGCAATTGTGCGACTTTCCTTCCCCATTTTTTCTCAGGTATTATTTTCTTTCCCCATTTTTTTTCTCAAGTATAATTTTCCATCCACATACAACTGCGCAGTGAATTTTTAAGATAAAGATAAAATGTTTCTTATCTATCCCAAAAATAATGTAGAAATTTTGATATGATGGTAATGCAATATAGGACTTAGGTGAATGATTCCAATATGTATCAACAAAATGGCAAATTTATTGTTTGAAAATTGCAATAAATTCCTATTAACAATACTATAATAATGCGTATAAAAATATAAGGAATAATAGTCAGGTGAACTCCGCAATAATTGTGTTGCTCGAAATTATGCAAATATGGACTGTAATAAGTTATGATGTTGTGAGCCGTCCGTCACTCAATTGCAGTTCACCGTGAAGCGGTATAATAATGAAAATTGAACGTAGTACCAAAAATTGGATATAAGAATTAACTGAGTGCAACACCTGATACTGATGAGCGAGTAATTGCACTCACTGGGTACAAATTAATGTTCTCAATGTTCTAGTATCACTATCTCTTGTGAATGCAACCATATGTATCGTATATTGCTGAGATGTGATGAGCGCGTTACAACATCGAGGAACGAATGGATAGGTGAATGCAGCAGCGAGAGCGCATGGTGCTCGTAAGAGTCCACAAGAGTTTGAGTACAACAAATATAATATAACTTGAATGAATGCGTCCCAACTAATAATGAAATATAAATCACAACAAAACTGTGAGTTGAATGCCACAACGTAACGTAAATTTACACTGGTGATTGCTTCACAATTAAAGAATAACCTAACCGAGTGTCCACGTGCGCCTATGATTGAACAACAATTTTCACGATAATGGCGTCAGATCGTCTGGTCGATGCCGTGGTCGAAGTGACCAGGGCTGTGAGCGTCACTATTCGGTCCATGGTAGCGGCGGGCAGCCTGATTCGCTACAGTTTTCCATTCTCGTTTGAATGTGCACCGCTTGATTGGCGAGTGCAGTAATGAGCGACAATTTCAGGAGCGTATCACATCATATCACTTCCCTTGGCTTCAGTGAGTCAGGGCTACCACGCTAACCCATTGAACACCCAGCCATCATAAAACATCATTCAATGGTGCAGCTTTCCTTTTCCTATTTTTTCTAGGTGTTATTTTCGATCCTCACAACTGTGCAGCGAATTTTTTATAAAAAAGTTTCTTATCGCAAGAACGAGGTAAATTTTTAAGATAAAGATGAAATGTTTTTTATCTATCCCACCACAACGAAACATCATCCAACGATCTGGCCTTCTTTCCCACTTTTAGGTATTGTTGCATCATTTTTCTTCGCAACTGCGCAATAAATTTTCTACAAAAGAAATATATAGTGGGGGAAATGGTATAAACAAGTGAGCATTTTTCAGTATACCACCAGTCAATGTCCCAATATAATCATAGTCGTGTGTTGTATAGAAATAATATGGAGATTCTTTTAGATGTACAAGGTTTTAAGTGTCCAGTCAATAAATTTATTATGAAAGAACTCGCAATAACGCCAATTCAAGATGTGATTGTGGATTCACATGGAATTACAGATATTCTATTCAAACCACCGTGTAAGTGGAAAGATTCACCTTGAAAGTATCAATCAATGAATTCATGGGTGACGCGCAATTATCATAAAATATTTTGGGATGCTGGTGATGTATCATATGATAGACTCACGGAAATTCTGGATAGGGAAAAAACAATGGCTCTCCAGCCTCAGTAGGCGATTAATTGTTGATCTTGAGGATTATGGATATCCTTCATTGGAATATGTTAAAGTGAGGCACTGCAGTTATCATGAGAATAAGAATAAATCTGGGGTTGTTTATCAATGTGCAACGGAGAATGTTCAGCAAATGAAATATTGGTTTGAACGGATAAATGTGTATAATCCATCAAATAGTATATCGTTCGGATTGTATCATCAACTGGAAGAGAGAATTGAACACATGAAACCTGAAGACTTTGCGCATTGCTCCAAAAATTCTATTCTCAGATTTGCGGCAATGAAAATGGATGATATTTGGGAAAAACTACCAATAATACTTCAAAGAGATGAGGATCTAATATCTCTCCGTAGATATCAAAGACATTATAATTCGAGTGTTGGTAATACGGATGATTTTGATGGAGTTATTCCTATGATTAAAAATTGTTCTTTTTGTAATAAGGAAAAAGAAATTAGTAAATATATTGTAATGAGTAGATGAAATAAAAACAATTTTATATAAAATAGAATGATAAATTATTATTATTTGCATGAACCTTTTTTTCCCATCATGACTAGCATTAAATATTTCAAATATTTATAAAATATTAGAACCGTACATCGAGAAACCTATATTGGATGAAGATATGATCTATAATGATACGTAATGAGTCTGATGAGTGTTTCTCTTTTATGATTTAACTGACGTAAATGTTTTGTTTTCATACATGCAAACAGAAACATTAGTGCTATATATTAGAGAAGGTATTTATTGAATCCAAGGTAGTAGGATGTATCACATCTCTATGATTGTTAATGTATCAAGGAGGTGTTACTTTTTTATTTTTTATTGGTGGTTGTATCGTGTATATAAGGCAGGATGTGAAGGACCTATATCATTTCGAATTTTACAACCTCGTACAACAATACTTGCGAAGTCTACATTCAACTCCAACGAGAAAAAAGAAGCTCCACGTAAGTAAAACAATTACATATATTTTGAATGATTTCAATTTTTTCTAGATGTTCATATATATATGAACATCTAATAATAAAATTTTTTCTTTTCCACAGGATGACCATGTATTATACAGAATGTATGCCCGTGGAGTGGTATCAGAACGAAATTGCATACGATGATTCATAGCGCAATGCCATAATTGAAGCCGTATACAGTCATGTTGAGACGAGTGGAATTATCGATGGTTTAACCATCACATATAAAAACGTGGCAACTACGTCAGTAGTTGACCATGTTGAATGTATGTGGTGGTTTAGACGTCTTAACTTTGAGGGTGTCGCTTGGGGAGGACGTGATGGGTATATGCCACCGATGACACCATCACCAACATCATCCGAGCACGAAAATGATCAGATGGATGCCTCTGATGAGGATGCAAACCAGAGCTCTATAGCAGAAGATGTCATCATGGAGTGTGATGATGACATCGATTATTATAGAGTGCTGGCTTACGGAACATCATCAGAGGTCATCCTCTTCATCCTCATCCTAATCATCACCATCATCAGAACTGCCTCCTGTTTATGAAGCTGAGCTTCATAATATAATCCACGCTGAGGCAGCTGATAGATGGGTGATATGGGCTACGGAGCAAGTGGCTCTAGAGAATGCTCGACTAGAGGCAGCGTGTCGCTGTCGAGGAAGCGGTGGCACTCGCCGAGCTAAATAAGTTAAGAGCAATCAACATGAGCCTGATCCACCACTTGAATCATGCGGAGGAGAATGCAGAAAATTGCTGGCGTCGTCATCTAGTCCTCAGCGAAATAGAGGAGGTGGACAGCAGCATGGAGGACAATGATGAGGACATTGAAACTCCAATGTTAACGCTGGATGATATAATCGACTCAGATGCTGAAACGGTGCTAATCGCATCTGATAATGATGATGATAATTTGTAATTAAAACCAAAAAGAGTAATGAATAATAATGATGAATATGTAAATAAAAAATTTTATGTTTCAGATAAATTAAAAACCTTATGTATATATAAATATATGAATATTGTATTATATTTAGGTTTAATAAAATGAAATAAAAATATTTCATCATATAAATTATCTTTATTTGTTTCATTAATTATGATCATTCTTATTAGTATTTCATGAATAAAAAAAAATTTAATTGCATTTTGTTTCGATGTTTTTTTTTATTTCAATCCCCCAACATTAATTTATAAGTTTCATAATATTAATTATCTATAGGTAAAAATTCAAAGTCCAATTTCCCTCCAATGTAGCGTATCTTGAGTATCAGGTTCTTTGCGGCTTCAATTGTCAGTTGATAATCCTTCTCATTATTTAATAAGAATTTCACAATCCTCTCTGGTAGGAATGTTGTGAATTCATCATTTATAGTCGTGATGATCCTCTCACCAAATTCTGTCTGGACTGATTTCATATCAGTCACTTCATATTCTGATCCAGATTGCACCTCACTCCATGGTTTCAATGGGAGAAACTTGACCAATTGACTAATCTCATTGAGTTTCGTGAAATCCATGTTGAATATAAAAAAATCAATTCAATAATTAATTGATGTATGAGATGCTTATTATTTTCAGCAAAGAATTTATCCTGAAGTTCACGTATCACATAGATATTCAACATGTAAATCTGCAATATATATATTTGTCGTTTCACTACTTGGGCTCGTGGATTGAATGGTTCTCTCCTGGATATTTCACCGTTCATTTATAGTGCTTGTCCCCACTCTAAACGTCTTTGAGGTTGAGTGAAATATTTATTACAGGACATTCCAGAGAATTGAGATAAAAAAGGTACGATGGGAAAAGAAAATTACGTTATGCATATGGGCTGAGATATTCGTTTGTTCCACCATCATTATCTTCAGAACTATTATTATACAATCTAGGGTTCTCCTAACTTTCATCTCACTATCTACACGCTCATTTTCCTAATGCAATATCCATTCATTTTTTTCAGCTAACATCTTTATCTCGAAACTACTACGAGTTCTAATGTTTTTTCTTTTTACAACCCTCCGCGTTCTTCACCTCCCACTTTCCCATTTTTTGGGAATATGAATAGGATGGTTGGCAACGTATTGGAATCATACTTCTTGAACACATCAAACTTGTTGTGTGTACAGTTGTCAGTGTTTGTGAGTGTTTGTGCTAAAATGAAATACAGTGGAAAAATGTATATGGAGCTGATTGAGATGATGGAGACTGCGTATGAATTGTGTTTGACTCTGAATTGTGATACAGCTTGTGATGATTTAATAGTAAAATGGGAACGGATTGGTAATCGGAATATACAATCCTTCAACCAATTATTGAAGAATCAAAATTTGAGTTCTGGTGAAACACGCCGTTTACTAACTACGATTTCACATCTGCAATCATTAGTCGCAAAGTTTCAACATCAGCATAATCGTCGAAATCGTCATGTTTAATCGCAGCAGCCGCATCAATCGACTTAGAACATTGTTGGTGGTGGTGCAACACCAATTGATAGTGGTGAACACATTAGATGGACTCCATTGAAATCAGCATTCGAAAGACATATTCAAACTGGGCTCATTACAAATTTGCACCACCTCGATTTGAATGAGTTCTTAGTTGATGCTAAACGTATTATGATTAAGGAAGTGGAACAAACATTGCAACGTTAAGGTAACATCAAAATGAATGTGGTGTTGGCTTGCAAGTTTGAGAATATGAAAAATACAGTGCGAGATGAAGAAACTTAGTACTGCAACACACTAGGTGTTACAATTCTCCTATCAACTAATATAGAGAGTTGGTATGATGAAAATTGTCGTGGGAATTTATCGAAAAAAGTTGAAGACTTTATACAGCGTGATTCTGGATCGACATTGCTTGACATTGAAAACTTGATGGTGACCATGAACCACTTTGTACCATCACAAGGAGGGCTGTCAACATCTGTCCATCTACCATTCGATATTCAATGGAAGAAAGCTCTTGTTAATATTGATAACCGGGATGAATTTTGTTTTCTGTGGTGTATTACAGCAGCAATGACAGCGAGGGATCATCCAGTTACAAGACACAGCAATAGAACGTCTTCATATCCGCATTTCGATACATTGAATCTGGACTACGCGGGACTCACTTTCCAATGTCATTGCGGGATATTCCAGAATTTGAGCAACGGAACCGTCTGAGGATCAACGTTTACGGTGTGGAAAGTGATAAACAGCAGCAAAGCATAATGATTCCGTATTATGTGAATACACAAAATAATGATAAATTCACAATAAATTTACTTTTGGTGGAATCCAACATCGCTATGGATATTGATGATGCTGATGTGCGAAAATGTAAAAAAATTTATCATTTTTCGTGGATTAAAGATCTCTCACGATTAGTTTCAAATCAGATCTCGGAACATGACGGGAAAGTATATATTTGTGATAGATGCCTGTGTCATTTTGAATCAACAAAGGATCTTAAAATTCATACGGGAGATTGTGTAAATATAAATAAATTGTTGAGGGTTGTACTACCCGAAGAAAAGAAGAAAATGGTATCATTCAGGAATCAACAATTCAAAGGACCAGTACCATACGTCATCTACGCAGATTTTGAGTGTATTCTCGCACCGCAGGCTGATGGATCACAATCTCACATCCCGCAGAGCATAGCCTATTATTTACATTGTTCATATGACAACACGCTCTCTAAATTTGAGTCATATCGAGCTAAAGATTGTATTACATGGTTTGTTGATGAGTTGAAATGTTTAGCGGTTGAAATTGATAAAATTTACCATAAAATCGTACCGATGATACCATTAACGGATATTGCAGAAGATGAATTTCACACTGCTGCAGTTTGTCATATATGTGAAAAGCCGTTTGTCGATTTCGATGTAAAACATCGTGATCATTATCATTTAACTGAAAACTATCGTGGTGCTGCACATGGTAAATGTAATTTGAATTACAATATTCCATCTCACATACCAGTTGTGTTTCATAATTTATCTGGATATGATTTACATTTCATAATTCAATCTTTAGCATCATGTTTTGAGGGTACAGTTTCTCTGTGACCATTGAATAGAGAAAAATACATATCTTTTAGTAAGACAGTCAAAGGTACGAAAATTAATCTACGATTTATTGATTCATTCCCATTTATGGCTGATGGTTTAGATAAATTAGCATCATATTTAGATAACAATGATGAATTAGTTACACGGAGCATTTATAGTGACGATAATCAATTCAATTTAGTTATGAGGAAAGGTGTTTTCCCATATGAATATTGTTCTTTATTAAAACTTGTTTGCTCATAAGGCCCTTGCAAACTAAGTGATAATAAATAGTTGAGACAAAATTAATTTCTTAACACGAATTTTATTGTTGATAATTGACAAATGAAGAATGAAAGATATAATATTATTATTTTACATTAAAAACATTTCTTTAAATCTTTATCAAATTTGGGGAGGTCTCGGCGAGTCCTCGACTTGTTGCAGAGAGAGTTCAAGAAGATCGAATAATTATTTTGTTGTATTCTTACTTACTAGACTAAACTCTAAATTGATTGGGAAGGGGATGTGCATAGGAGAGAGGGTAGCATGAAAGGCGTCAAAAAAGAGAAAAAATGTTTTGTTGATATGTTCGGGTTTTTCCAGGGTTGTTGCGTACTCATATATATCTATACATATATTTTATACACAATAGACCCGCATCTTTTCGTTCTTCCATTTTATATGAATGTAATTCCTATAGATTGAGGGATGGAGACTGTTTTGCTTTTACAATAATGTTTTAATCCCTAAAATATACAAATCATTTATGGTAAGGGACAATCTTCATGTACTATTCTATCCCAATTCAATTTTCTTTCTTTTAAATTCCCTTTTATTAAATTATTTTATGATAATCCCGGCCCGTTATAAGTTTTGCTACTTTGGTCTAAACACTCTCAATTTTTTTGGTCACTGTGATAAAATCTTCAAATTCATTTTATGAATGTTTATTAATATTTATATTTGCCATCAGTTAATCCTCAAACCTTCATTATCATAAGCTCTAATAGCTTTCAATATTTAAGTTTTCGCTTTACCCCTATAAAGATGGGTTCATTGTTGCAATGAACCCAATCGTCATATTCTAGTACAACCCTCTTACCAATCAGCATGATTTAACCCCAAAACAGTTCTCCACCCCCGATTACTTCGCCTACTACCGATATCTTATAAGTCGCTGTTAAGGTGCGAAAATTATCATTCACATTCCAAAAATTATTGAAGAAACGTTAGCACAGACATAACGTTCAGATTCAATACCGATATTCAAGTCATATCAATTGACAGATATACTCATATTCTTATACCGAGTCTACAAACAGACCAATACAAAATACCGAACTCAATAGAGTCAGAATCCGATACACCATAATTTAACATAAATTATTATATTGTAAAAATAAAAAGAAAGAGTTTTGATTAATTAGTGAAATTAATAAAAATTAATATCAAGAATAAAACCATCACCATTCACACCAACATTATTTCATACCAAACACTCATTTAACTGTAAAAAGTTGCATGAGCATATTCACTCGTTGAATATAAAACGCGGGTACAATAGTGTTTTGTCATTTATGGACGAAAGAAAACATTCTGGTTTTCCCTAAATGCCAATGGTAAACTAGCAAATACCCACAATGCTTTGGGAATGAGGGTACTCGGGAATATTATATGAAACAATTATGGTTTATGGCTCAGGTAAACAGCATGATTGCCGTGTATACCATCCGTAGTCCGGGAAAACGTACGCTATTCTTAACAAATATATTGATAGTTGGGCTAAACTCAATGAGAAACAGTTGCCTGATAAAGAACATTTTTACTCGAAGTTAAATGATGTTGGAATTTCTGATGAAAATTATCAGCATGCTCGAAGAGTGTTGGATGAATTCCAAATACGTACATTATGTGAATATTCAGATCTATATCTGAAAACTGATGTATTGCTTCTAGTTGATATATTCAAAAATTTCAGACGCAACTGTTTCTCTACATACAATTTTGATCCGTTACATTATTACACAGCACCAGGACTAGCCTTCGATGCAATGCTAAAGTGTACACAGATTCAATTAGAGCTTTTTACTGAATCTGACATGTTATTATTTATTGAGAAGGGTATAAGAGGCGGTGTGGCGCAATGTTCTAATCGTTATGCAAAAGCGAATAATAAGTATATGGGTGAAGGATACAATTCTAATGATGAGGAATCGTATCTTATGTATTTCGATGTGAACAATTTGTATGGTGCAGCTATGAGAGAGCATTTACCACTTGGTGAATTCGAATGGGAGGAAAATATGATTAGTGTTGATGAAATAGTGAAAACCCCTGATGATTCACCTATTGGGTATATTCTTGAAGTTGACATAGAATATTCTGTAGAATTACATGAGTTACATCGTGATTTACCACTATGTCCATACCATTTCACACCACCAACGGGGAAGTATTCAAAATTGGTGACAACGCTTTTACCAAAAGAGAAATATATTATTCATTATAGAAATTTGAAACAGTGCTTGAGTTTGGGTTTAAAAGTTTGTAGAGTTCATAGAATACTTAAATTCCGTCGATCACCATGCTTCAAAAAATGTATCGATTTAAATATTGATTTGAGATAACAATCAAAAAATGAATTTGAAAATAATTTTTTTAAATTAATGAATAATGCTGTTTTTGGTAAAAGTATGGAAAATGTTAGGAACCATAAAGATGTGAAACTCGTTACGAAGTGGGAAGGTGCTAATGGTAAGCGATCCTTGATTGCGAAACCTAATTATCATAGCTTCACGGTTTTCGAAAAAAAGATGGTAATTATTGAAATGAATCGTCTTAAAGTGACATTCAATAAGCCAATTTATGTTGGATATTCCATTCTCGATGTATCGAAAATTTACATATACAACTTCCATTATAATTACATAAAGAAGACGTTTCCATCGATTCAAGCAAAATTGTTGTATACAGATACTGATAGTTTGCTGTATTCCTTCACCGGCTTAAATATTTATGATAAGATGAAATGTGATATAGATAAATTTGATATTAGTGATTATCCAGTTGATAATATCTACAACATGCCGCGTGTAAATAAAAAAGTGATAGGTTTAATGAAGGATGAGTGCGCTGGCACCATAATGACAGAATTTGTTGGATTACGTGCAAAATTGTATGCATTCAAATTATTAACGGATGATGATAAAGATAGGGAAAAGAAACGAGCCAAGGGTGTTAAAGGTTCATCATTGCGAACCATAACATTTGATGATTATAAGAAATGTTTGTTTAAGCATCAAAACTTGGCGGTGAATCAATGTATTATTAGAAGTAAGAAGCATGATGTGAGTATAGTGTCTCAATTTAGCATTGAGTTGGAAGGATGATAAACGTATCTGTTCAGTAATTAATCATTTAGGCCACTTGTGCACAGTGGCAGCACCTCCTGGGCCAATCGTGCAGTCAGTCGAGTGACTATATTTATGCACGGCCCAGGATGAGAATTGAGTCGCGCAGTAAATTACATTGCGTAAGCGCGTCGCCTTTGAGAACAACTGCTCATGCGTAGGCGCACCTGTTGCGTGCGCTAACCACTTTGAGCAAGTTTGACCATGTGCACCCGTATGCTGATATGCGCGGCCAATCAGAAAATTCACGGTCAGGGTCAGACCACATCCGCTCAAACACCACGAGGCCGGAAAGAAAATTGCCGGCATCACTTCTGCTCAGAGCCTCAGTATACGCACACGTGCAATCCAGTGACTCTCAGTTTTATATCATTCAGTTCAACTCAGACAATTGTGTTCTTCAGAAATTCAGTGCATCTTCATTAGAAACGCAATTTACTCGTGAACTCATTGCCCACGTTATTAGTGATTGTACGACTCGGCAACTAAAGTCAGTGTCTCATGAAGTCCAGTGTCAGATTCATCGAGCGTGCAATTTGCGACCGCGTGGTATTCAGTTTTCCATTCAGTTATATGCTTTCAGCCAATTTTCAGTGCATCCTCGTGGCATATACCGAAGTGTGGTAATAAATAGACTACTAAATAATTATCAGTGCCGTTATTTCAGACATTCAAAGACATTGACTCAGTGCAATTCAGTATTCGTATTTATTTGTCATTCACTGTGATTCTTGTTGTTTTGTTAATAATTAAATAGCATTGTTGAACGCATCCACATTTTTCTCGTTACCAAAATTCCAACGTAGCTTCCTGCGCGTTATATTGTTTAATATAACAGTCAATTCTCAGTCATTGCTCTCTATTTTAGTATCTTTCAGACAGTATCATATCCAATGAAACCACTGATACTGTACCGTGGGGTTATCGTAACCCACTAAACAATTATGATTAAATGAAAAAACCTTTGTGATAATTGTTGACGCAAGCGCCACAACGGCTAGCTAATTAGACACACAATTATCGACACTCAACACGACGCCTGGAGTGCGATCCGAGTGCGCTTTAAGATCCTTACGATTTCGCTCCCGCCAGATGGTGCTAGTCGACAAATTAATAACAATAATCATGAGCACTGAACTGAGTGTTTATCTCAAAAGGAAAAAAAGTCGTCGTGCCCCGGTTTCGCCTAGAAACTACTATATTATTATTATTTTTGTCTGATTAAAATATGACGTACGTTGCCATCGCGTACGTTGTTGAGATTGACAAAAAACTAACGAACAACGGCGACAATCTTCTGACGCGGTTACACTCATTTATGTTTTGAAACATATGAACCGCGGTGGAAAGCAGCGCCCCTCTCCTTGCAGTCAACGAGACAAAAATTAAAAAAAAAATAAATCTGTAATTAGCAAATCAACTCCGAGACCGATGAATTATTTCGAAAAGTGGAGTAAACTCCATATATCATGTTATAAAAAATACAACAAAATAATTTTCCTGCCGTGCAATGGGAAAATAAAAAAAAAATGATATGAAGAACATTCGGTGCACGTGCTATTTATTTGTACAGACGTTGATTACAGTTATGCACAAGGAAAATAAATCATTTTTA
The DNA here is from genome assembly GCA_958496275.1 of Zele albiditarsus. Taxonomy (NCBI): domain Eukaryota; kingdom Metazoa; phylum Arthropoda; class Insecta; order Hymenoptera; family Braconidae; genus Zele; species Zele albiditarsus. The sequence continues at coordinate 1,209,080 of OY292417.1, forward strand.
ACATTACTAAAATATCAAAAGGATGCCAATTTCAATGAAAGACAGCTACGGAGACCCCGCTATTCTTCCCTCGTATGGTCCAGTCTTGAAACGCGACCGCGTTCATGATTGCGTCCGAAAATGCAAGAAAAAAAAAACAAAAATTCAATACTCAAATCTTGTATTGGTCATATAATTTCAAATAATAGACGATATACGTACCCTCTCAAGTTTGCTGGTCTTTTGCGCTGGTGGTACCGCTCAGCGAGAGCCATGGTCGCAGATAGAGAAACGTCGAGTTTGTCTATCAACACTGAAAATTAGCATTTTTTATTCTCATTTAAGAGAAAAACTTACGAAATAAGTCAATCGTCATCAGTTTATCGGTAAAACGAATCACGGTTATATTGCTGGCACCTATTCGCGTCGTAGACCGAGGCTGGGATGTTGGGAATTGGATAACCTGTCGAGATACTGTCACTTCCATCCTTTCAAATTTTCCGCCGCTCTCAGACGCTCTCAAACCCATCCAAACTTCATGCAGGGCGCCATCTTGCCGGCTAGCACCTCCTGGCAGGAGCGATATCGTTAGAATCTTAAATTGCACTCCTGGCAATCGGGCACAAAACTAAAAGTAACATTCACTCCAACGCCGCCTGGCAACCGGGCACACAACTCACTCAGTATGCACTCAAGCGCCGGCTGGCAAACGGGCAAACAACCAGTTTGAAAATTAACCAATCACCAGCGTTGCTGACGCCGTTTTGTTGTCAGCTACTATCGACCGGAACGGCAGCCATTGTTGAATCTACACTCTCAGCCCGTGCACCCCGTTCCGTTGTTAGTAAGTTATTCCGCGAAATTCTCCACCATCAGTGAAGTTCTAAAATAAATACTAAGTGAAAAGTGAAGTGCAACACTCAGTGACGTTAATTCAGTGACTATTTTTAGTGACACTCACATCAGACACTCGATTAAGTTATATACAATTATACACACGTGGCTTGCGGCCTCGTGCACGTACATATCTTAATTATTCTCATTCAACACTCAATTCAAGCTTTTCTACACTCAATTTTAATCAACACTCTTCCACTCAGTAATTAACTTACAATTAGTAATTTCGAGAACACTCATTACGATCACCTATTGCTCTCCAAGTACCTTACAACCACTTGCTGGTCGAACGAGGCTATATATCTCAAACACTCACACTCGCCTATCATTAAGATAGTTTTAAGTTACACTCAACAAACATACAATCGATAATAGTAAAATTAATTCGCTCATTCTCATTAAGACATTTGTTAATATCATCATCATCTCACATTTGAATAAACTATATTTTTGTTATCCAAACAATTTTGTTATCAAGACCTTCCCAAAAATCCAGGCAATAATTTACTTTGAGCTCTCACGCTACAATAATAATATAGAATATATGTGTATATATTTTTTGTTATGTGTTTGAATATTGTTAAATAAATGGAATTTTATATTTTTATTGTTTTCACATGTCGTCTTTATTTATCCAACTATTATGTGATTTGTCAAAACCCAACCATTTTACATAGCATTTTGTTTGGTCACTCATGGGGTGAGGTGGCATCACCTCCCAACCACTCAACCAACTTCACTCACAAGTTGGTTCAGATCAATTAATTGGGCAGTCTATCGTGTCGAGTAGTGTCACGATAGACCAATCAATCACTCTTGGACACTTATGGGCACTTATGAGCATGCGCTTGCGCACATCCTGCGCCTGCACTGAAGTGCAGCATAAGTGTCGCCGCTCTTCCGTCGGCATCATGACCATTTTTCACCGCGTGCTACTCAACCATATTGGGTCCAACCATTGAATTAAGCGCACGTGTTAGTTCTCTTTCCGTTCGTTCAGCTCATCGGTCCAAATCTCAGAGTGTTTCAACTTCCTTATTGTGTGTGTGTTCGAGATGTTGTTGAAAATGAGAGAGCAGTGACTGAAATTGAATGTTATATTATTAAATATAATTCGCCGGAAGCTAAGATAGAATTTTGGTGACGGATCAAGTTTGAATGCGTTTAACAAATCTATTTATTATAAATTCAACACAAGAAAGATCACAGATATGTTCACAAATTATTACTGATATTAATTGCACTGAGTCAAATTGTTCTGAGTGTTCGAGTAGTCACTGAAATGTAACTAATATTTAAACACTGATTACCACGCGGTTGCACGATGCACGCTCGATGAGTCTAATGAACTGTATGGAACACTGAATTTAATGCCGATACACACACTTGCTAACAACGTGGGCAATGAGTTGATCTGAATTATTGCGCTTCTGATGAAGATGCACTAACTGCTGAAGAAACACAATTTTCTGAGCTGAACTGAATACTGAATAATAACTGAGCGTAGCTGAAAAACACGTGTGCTTGCACTGATGCTCGTGGTCGAAGTGATGCCGGCAATTTTCTTTCCGGCCTCGTGTTGTTGAGCGGATGCGGTCTGACCATGACTGTGAATTCTCTGATTGGCCGCGCATCTCAGCATGCGCGGGCACATGGTCAGACCGGCTCAAAGTGGTTAGCACACGCAACAGGTGCGCCTACGCATGAGCAGTTCATCAAGAGTGAGTCGCGCGTGCGCTATGCAAGTTACTGCGCGACTCACTCATTCTCATTGTTTAGCGCACGCAACAGATGCGCCTACGCATGGGCAGTCCTTCAAGAATGAGTCGCGCGTGCGCTATGCAAGTTACTGCGCGACTCACTCATCGTCCTGGATTGATTAGCGCACGTAATAGGTGCGCCTACGCATGAGCAGTTCTACACGAATGAGTCGCGCGTGCGCTATGCAAATTACTGCGCGACTCACTCATCCTCCTGGACAGTGCATAATTATGGTCACTCCATTGACTGCACGAGTGACCTAGGAGGTGCTGCCACCATGCTCGTGTGGCATTGGTATCAATTACTGAACATTCCGCCCGCCATCAAAAACGGAGTTGATGATTATGACTGCTGATTCCATTGTTGTGGCATTGGGAGAATGGCGAGTTTCCTGATTGGTCTGACTAGAGTAGTTGTTGCTGTTTTGAGTGACACAACTCTGGTCAATCCATCCTTGCCTGGGTGAAGATGTCACTCTTTCTAATAGCCACTTAGTTGGTGGGAATCTCTCATCTGTGATGAGCACTAGTGACCCCACCTCAATCTGATTTGAGGGATGGTGCCACTTGGATGTTGAGAGCTGACGTTGTAGGTACTGACTTAACCACTTTGACCAAAAGAATTATAGTCGTTGTTGAATGAGTTGCCATCGTGACAGTCTTCCGCCACTGATGTCCATGAGTGACGGCTCTGGTACTGTGCTGATTGATTCTCCTATGAGAAAATGTGCTGGAGCGAGTGCTGAAATGTCATCAGGATCATCTGACAATGGCTCTAGTGGTCTTGAGTTGAGAACTGCTTCTATTTGTATTAATAGCGTGGTGAGCTCCTCGAGTGTGAGTGACATGTCTCCCACGGTTCTGATTAGATGGTGCTTCACTGACTTTACGGCTGCTTCCCACTTTCCACCCATGTGTGGAGCAGCTGGAGGATTGAATTTCCACGTTGTTCCGTTGTTTGCCAGTGAGCACTGAACTTGATTTGCTTCTCGAGTTCCCTAACTGAATAACTTCTGAAGAGTTGCATCTACGCCTGCACAGTTGGTGCCGCAATCACTATGCAAGGTGCGACTGATGCCTCTACGTCCAGTGAACCGTCTGAACGCAGCAATGAATGAGTCGGCTGAGTAGTCACATACAACCTCTAAGTGAACAGCTGATGTGACGAAGCACACAAAGATACACAACCATCCTTTTTGTGATTTGGCGCCTCGTCCTCTCCAGGTTTTGATGGTCAGTGGACCAGCGTAATCCACACCTGAACAGGAGAATGGTCGTGAAGGAGTGACTCTAGCTGTTGGTAGCTGACCCATTAATTGCTCTGCTCGAACGCCACGCTGTCGAGCACATCTGATGCAGCGAAGAATATGCGATCGTACTGGAGCTCTACCACCGATAATCCAGTACAATTGCCTGATGTAGTTCATTGTGAGCTGAGTGCCTCCATGTAGAGTTTTCTGATGGGCATCAGCGATTATTAATTGAGTAAAGTGAGAGTGTCGTGGGAGTATTGCTGGATGAATTGCTTCTGATTCTAGATCTGACTTTGCTAATCTTCCTCCAACTCGAATGGCACCTTGAGTGTCAATGTAAGCTGTCAATCGGTTGAAAGGGTGGCTCTTTGGTAGTTGAGCTGATTTGATCCATTTGAGTTCTGTTGAGAAATATGCTGCCTGAGTTGCTTTGATCCATAACACTCGCGATTGATTGAGGTCTTGTGGCGTGAGTGGATGTGCGAGTGTTGATCGTGGTAGTCTTCTAGCTATCTGAAAGACTCTAGAACAAATTGCGGTTATTCTGAGCAGTCGAGTAAGGGATGAGTACTTATAAATCATCTCCCATGAGTACTGAGGTATTGACTCCACGATGAGTGATATGCCGGGCTTTTCTTCTGTATGTACTCTCGAGTCGTTCTGAATTGGCTGATCAGGCCATGTAGTATTCTCACTGATGAGCCATGGTGGGCCTGTCCACCATAATTGGTGCTTCACGAGCTGGGAGACACTGATTCCTCGTGAAGCGCAGTCTGCGGGGTTGAACTTGCCAGGAACAAACTTCCATACGCTGTCTGGAGTAAATTCTTGTATTAGTGACACTCTGTTCCTGACAAAGTCCTTCCACCTTGATGGATGTGATTGTATCCATGAGAGTGACTGATGAGTCTGTCCAGAGAAATGTTGGTACACTGCTGAGGTTGAGTACTGACTGAGTGTACTTCATTAATTTAGTTAAAATCAATGCTGCTGAGAGGTCTAACCTTGGTATGGACATTCTCTTGAGTGGTGCTACTTTTGATTTGGCACAGAGCAGCGTTACGCGTGGCTGCTGCCCTAGCTCTTCGGTTCTGAGATAGATTGCAGCTGCCATTGCTAATTGTGAGGCATCTGAGAACCCATGTATCTCCACATGCGCTGACTGAGTTCTCTGAACCCAGCGTGGAATGGAAATCTCTGAAATGTGAGTCAGTTCTTGTCTGAAGATGTTCCATTTTGTTCTGATCCGATCTGAAACTGGTGCATCCCAGTGCAGCTTGTCAAGCCACAACTCTTGCAGTAGAGACTTGGCCCTGATTATAATTGGGGCTAAAAATCCCAATGGATCGTACAGCTGCGCTGTTTCAGACAAAATAATTCTTTTCGTGAGTGTGGAGCTTGGTGCTGGTGGATTTGCTGTGAACTTAAACGTGTCTGCATGTGGTATCCATGCAAGACCGAGTACTTTGGTGCTGCTCTCTTCGAATGAGTGACTCTGAACTTCTGATGAGTCTTCTGCTAATTGTTGTACGAACTCTTTGCAGTTACTGTGCCATTTCGCTAAGGAAAACCCGCCCGCCTTGCAGAGCTGAGTAACCTCTTCTGACATGTCAATTAATTCCTGAATTGTATCTGATCCTCCAAATATGTCGTCGACATATCGGCCATTGATTAGCGGTTCAATTGCTCGTGGAAATCGATGACCTTCATCCTCTACCAACTGAAGGAGTGTTCTGATGGCGAGAAATGGAGCTGGTCTTGTGCCATATGTTACCGTTTTAAGCTGGTACCGTACCATGGTTCCTTGATCATCGATCCACATGATTCGTTGCAAGTCCCAATCGTCAGGGTGAATTTTAACCTGACGATACATCTTTGTGATGTCTGTAGCGAATATAAGTTTGTGCTGACGGATCCAGAGAAGAACATCTGCTATGTCCTTCTGAACTTTTGCTCCTACATGCTGAATGTCATTTACTGATGTGCCTGATGATGTAGGACTGGATCCATTGAACACTACTCTCAACTTTGTAGTGATCTTGTCTTCTCTGAGAACTCCATGATGAGGAAGATAATATGGTGGATGATTGTGAAGCTGCTCTAATTCCTGATTAGCCAAGACCCTCAACCCTCCTGATGCCGAAACATCATGTGCCAAGCTCATTTTAGCTTTACAGTTCATAGAAGCAGGTTCACGTCTCTGATGAGTCTTTCTCTGATTGCTGAGTGGAACACGTTGCATGTGCCCCAGTTCCTCATATTCTTTCATGAATGTTCAGTATAACTGATTGTAGGAGTTGTTCGTTGAGAGTTTTCTGAGTATTCGCTGTAGACATCGCTCTGCTGTTAATTGCGATGATCCTAATGTTGATGTTGTTGCTTTAAGTGGGATTCGCACTGTGTATTGTCCTTGTTCATCTCTTGTGTGTGTTGTCCTGAAGTGATTCTCACAGGCTTGATCTTCTGGTGTGAGTTGATGTTCTGAGGATGAGTGTACCTCTTCTTGTACCCAAAATTTGGTGAGCAACTCTTGTAGCTCTTGATTGGTAGACACAACTGCTGTCTGATATGATTGATAAGATGGTGACTGAGGATTAGCAGTTGGTCCTAATACAATCCACCCAAAAATGGTTGAGTGAGCAATTGGCGCTGAAACTGAATGCTTTCGTATGTCTGGCTTGATGATGAGCCCATACGTATCTGCACCGATGATTACATCTACTGATTGTGGTGTGCAGAAGTCTGGATCTGTCAATTGTAATGCTGACAAGTGAGGCCACTGTTGTGGCTGACAATGAGCTGATGGTATTGTGCTGGTCAATTTTGTGAAAATATGAGCATTGATGGTGATGCATGAGGATGAGTGAACTGACTGTAATGTGATGGATGCAACACCCTTGGTCTGAATTGAATGCGACCCCCCAATACCTGAGACTGATACTGAAGAATGCTCTCTGGTGAGGCCGAATTCGCTGACAATTTTGTTGGCGATGAACGTAAGCTGAGAACCTGAATCGAGCAGTATTCTGATGATTGGTTTGCTGAATGGTGTGACTAATCTGACTTGACACGTTGCTAGTAGAACTGATGATCCACTAGCTGAGTTGCTGAGGTGAAATGACACCGCGTCTCCTCATTTCTGAGACGTTGAGCTGCTCGCTGATGAGTGACTTGCTGATAATGCCAGAGTGCCAGCTGATCGAGCCCTTGCGAACGATGGCTCATGGATCAGAGTGTGGTGTTTGCCACTGCACGCTTTGCATGTCCTGGTGGATTGGCATGCTGAGATGTTGTGGTGGCCTAGGCAATTGAAACACAATCGTGCTTTTACCACCATTGCGTGTCGATTGGTCTGAGTCATCTTCAAGAACTTCTCACAGCTGGTGAGATAGTGCGATCCTCCACAGGCATCGCATGGATATTGAGTTGATGCTGAAGTTGATGTTCTCTGAGGCTGAGTCACTGTAGCAGCATTGGATACCACTCGAGTTAGACGCTGCTGAACTGAACTTGATGATTTCCCTGAACTGACTGCTTCTAGAGCCCTGGCTCGGGCTTGTAAAAACACCAACATCTTAGAAAACTTCGTGTCCTCTTTGTTTGAACTGCGCTCAACGCCCCAAGCTTCTCTCAGAGTTGGATCGAGTCTTTGAGCCGTAATGAAGACCATAATGTAGGTCCAATGACCCACTGGAACTCCGAGACTAGCGAGAGCATCCATATGCTCCTTGCATGTGCTGACTAGCGAGTTTATGTCTGAGGCTGACTGGACTGTCTTGGTGGGGCGAATGAGCTGCTCAATATGCGAGAAGATGAGTCTCTCCTTGTCGTTGTACTGCTCGTTGAGTAACTTCCAAGCTGAATCGAAATTCTCATTGGTGACTGCAATGTTGGTGATTATCTGAGATGCTGACCCGGCTAGGCTCGTTTTCAGATAGTGAAATCTCTCCACATTCGTCAGTTGCTTGTTGTTGATGACTAAGGAAGTGTACAGATCTCTGAACTCTGGCCACTCCGCAAAGTCTCCACTGAACTGAGGCAGCTTGATAGTTGGTAAGACAGTGTGCGGTCGGGCTGATGAGTTGGAGCGCTGAGCAGTTTCTAAATTGAGTCGCGACTGAGCTGCTGATCTGAGCCTGCAAAGTTTGGAATTGATTGCACAATACACCTTGAACGCTGATTGATAGACTCCTTTTGTGATGTAGTCATGAGCAAAGAGAGTCTTTCTACACGACACACTCAACATCTCATGTTCGTTTGAGAAGCAGTTCCACGTGCTCTTCAGGATCTCCATATTTCCTTCAACTTCTTCAACGCATGGTGAGTCTGAGTCGTTTACTAGCTGAGCTAGTTGACCCAACATGTCAACTCGCGCCATTTGAGCAGCAATTTTATATTCTGTTGAGTTCGTTTGAGTACTCACTGGTGATGGCGATCTCGATCTGAGCTGAACGTTCAGGCGTGCCATCTCAGGTGCAATGTGGTACTCGCTGGTTTCGGTTTGAGTCTCTTCTTTGTCCATCTCTTCCACCCATGACCCGATGACAAAGTCAGTTGGGTTGGACGAAGCTTGGGTTTCGATGGTCTCATCTGTATGTTCTGGCTCAATTTGCTTTTCTGCGTTATCACTCATGATGAAGCTGAGTTGTTCACTTCGACACTGGACACTGAACTGATCAACACTATCACACGAGTGACTGACTAACGCGAACTGAGTTGAGTGAGACTGAAATGTGAGTTGAACTGAACAACAGTTTGATAAATGCACCCAAAAAATTCCGACCAAAATCCGGCTCGAAGGACCAAAAAATGTCTGAAATCTACTGAAAAACTCAGAGAGCAATGGCTGAAGTGATTATTATATTAGAGAATATAATGCGCAGGAATATACGGTGCAATTTTGCTGACGGATCCAGTTTGAATGCGTTTAACAAATCTATTTATTATAAATTCAACACAAGAAAGATCACAGATATGTTCACAAATTATTACTGATATTAATTGCACTGAGTCAAATTGTTCTGAGTGTTCGAGTAGTCACTGAAATGTAGCTAATATTTAAACACTGATTATCACGCGGTTGCACGATGCACGCTCGATGAGTCTAATGAACTGTATGAAACACTGAATTTAATGCCGATACACACACTTGCTAACAACGTGGGCAATGAGTTGATCTGAATTATTGCGCTTCTGATGAAGATGCACTAACTGCTGAAGAAACACAATTTTCTGAACTGAAGATGAGTTGAACTGAATACTGAATAATAACTGAGCGTAGCTGAAAAACACGTGTGCTTGCACTGATGCTCGTGGTCGAAGTGATGCCGGCAATTTTCTTTCCGGCCTCGTGTTGTTGAGCGGATGCGGTCTGACCATGACTGTGAATTTTCTGATTGGCCGCGCATCTCAGCATGCGCGTGCACATGGTCAGACCGGCTCAAAGTGGTTAGCGCACGCAACAGGTGCGCCTACGCATGAGCAGTTCATCAAGAGTGAGTCGCGCGTGCGCTATGCAAGTTACTGCGCGACTCACTCATTCTCATTGTTTAGCGCACGCAACAGATGCGCCTACGCATGAGCAGTTCTTCAAGAATGAGTCGCGCGTGCGCTATGCAAGTTACTGCGCGACTCACTCATCCTCCTGGATTGATTAGCGCACGTAATAGGTGCGCCTACGCATGAGCAGTTCTACACGAATGAGTCGCGCGTGCGCTATGCAAATTACTGCGCTACTCACTCATCCTCCTGGACAGTGCATAATTATGGTCACTCGACTGACTGCACGAGTGACCCAGGAGGTGCTGCCACCATGCTCGTGTGGCATTGGTATCAATTACTGAACAGTGTGCTCATAGTGATCAACTCAGTGTTGTAATAACTCAGTGACCAACTCAATAGTATGATTAAGGAAATTAATTGATTATTCAATTAATTTCCGATGTGCATCACCTCGTCGCGTCGAACCACTAGTGATAATTGTGTGACTTGTATGATACTCTCTTATGTGTATTGTATGACTCAGTCAGTTGAACGCTCATTATATTTTTCGTCATTGTGTTCATTCGATTATAATACACTTTGATTGCTCAATTGATTCTACGATATTTCTCAACCCGCGGCCACTTCTCACATACACATAGATCGCTCTTTCGAGACCGCGTGGGGAATCGTTCGATTCAACATTATTGCACTCAATCTTATGATTCAACATATATTCAATATCTCACTCAATACCCAATTATTTCCACGGCAGCTATTTGCTTGGCAACATCCCCAACACATATCGATGCTTTCAAATTACTGAATGTTGAATACAGTTCAATTTTGTGCTGTTTCATGAGTGCTTCGAACTCTTTATTGTAAAATTCTTTGCCTCGATCAACATGTAGCTTTGTTGGTTTATGTGCAGTTTTCAAGATCGTCTTCAATGTATTTGCAACGTCTCTAACATCCTTCGTTTTTATAGGTATAGCCTAGGCAAATTTTGAGAAGATGTCAATTACAGTGAATGAGTATTTATATCCATTATTTTTTGATGCATAAGCTATCATGTCCACGAGATCAGCCTGCTAAGTTTCATCCAATCCTCTCATTTGAACGTGTCGTCGTGTATAATTTACACGAGCGGACTTATGCAATTCACTAACCAATGCCGCCTTCCTATCCATATCTTCAACTATGTTCGTGTATGATCTCGTATTGCTTTCACTTGAATTGTCAGACGTTGAATGATCTGAAACTGCTTCGCCAATTCTTTTTGAATGGTTTCATATTTTTGCAGCATGATTTCACGCAAATTCATAAGGTGAGCTTCATCTGCCTGATATGATGATGTTAGATCTCCACGTAATGCCAATAGATCTTGATGAATTTTTTCATGTTCAGAATTCATAATAGTTGTCATCACACCGAATCGTACAGTATCATCATTATTTTCAGGACTAGCAATATTACGCAGTCTTTTTTTATCTATACCATAATGATCATCTACCGTGACTTTGAATCCATAACCAGGCGGACCTCGACTATTACTGCTTTTATCAACACTTTTTCTCAATGTTCGTCCGAATATATCAACTCTCATCTTATCACTCTTACGCTGTCAAAATACAAATGAATGAAAGACCTATGAAACGTTGATTGATAAATGATTCCAGCCTCACGTAGCTCCTCAATAATAGAGATTATTTCATTTGTATGACTTGGATTGCCCGCTCCTTGTGATGCTAAGAGTAATCGAAGACAATCAGCTAGTTCATTCACATCGTCCCAATGTACATAATCTATTGCATGATTCTTCTTCTGCTCAGCTATTTTATAGTAGGGTAATGCCTTTCCTGATCTTCTCCTATTTTCACCTCTCGGTGATAATATGTATTTTGTAATATAATTTTGATACTTGAAACTTTTATCCGGCATCAAGCTACCATTAGGATCATATTTTTTGTATATAGTATTAGTTGACTTGAGGAGTTTCTCATAATTCTCCTCATCACTTTTACTTATGAATGATTCATTTGGTGTTTAATTGAATAACAATACAAGTAATCCGGGTGTTTGTTGAAATCGCTCTCTCGCGACGTGTATATCATGTTAGGTCCTGAGCGACCTCCTTGTTTATTTATAATGATCCCCCCTTCGCCAAATAAATATTATCGTATTGTTATTACTTCCAATTGATCCCCCACTCATAATTTAGCAACGCATCATTTTTTCAAATCCTTTTTCACTGTTACCGCGCTCGTGCGCAGTGCAACAATCGTGGGAATCGAGTTGACAAATAAATACCATAGAGTTGCGGAATATGAACCCCTCGAGATAGTCATTTAAAAACAAGGAATGTTTGAACATTAAGAATAAAATATTATATCTTCAATTTAACCGTCGAAACTGCAAACGCCATTGTGCCCTCATAATTTCATATCTTTTATAGTATGCAATATGAAACGTATGAGACGCTTCTCAAATTCACTCATATTAGCAAGAGAAAACCTAAATTGCTGATTCAGCTTTTGAGAATAGAGTTGATATTCAACCCCACCATTTGGACCTTCTGTCCAATGATGGACACCTTACACAATTAACTACGAATCAGAACGGCTAGAATAAATTCAGCCAATTAGCTTAAGTCCGCACAGACCCAAAAACGCTGACGCGAATTTCCACAGCTTGGGAAACAAGCAAGGCTCCTCCTTGCTCCGTCAACTTCACTTCTATGCCGACGAGCAGACTATAAACGTCTTCCACGCACAAATAGAAACATAAAAACATTTAAAGCATTTCCTTTCTCAAAGCTGCTCTAGAAGTCAGTTAACGATAACAAAATAAAATCGATCTCGAAGAGTATGTCATAAGTATTGCCGTGATTAACTTCATCATATTATCATTCACACAACCAAACATAATTCTACATGCGATCGTAATAATCACCGTTCGCGTTAGTTATTATCAAGTGATCCCAGTGAACACATTCAGTCTCAATAAATCAAATCAATCCTCGCTAATCCACTGATCATTATTAATGTTGCAACCCCAGCAACTTGGCGCGCGGTGCAACTAAATAAAAATAATCGACAGTGTTAGTGAAAACAAATAGTTATAAGTGTGTTTGAGTTTTGAGTTTTAATGAGAATGAAAATGCCGGGAGATGTTTACACGAGGCCGAAGAAATGATTGTCACAATGAAATCGATAACAGTTAATTTATTCACTGAACAATTATGCGCAAGTTGAATATAACTCAACATATGACCACTGAGAGTTGAATTTATTGAGATGTATAATGAAACTGTGATGTCCACGCGATTGTATGAATGCACGTGTACGCCGGTGAACAATTATTTGATTAGAATGTCTTTAACCAAATTGCGTTGCAATTGGCCAATAAACAATTATGTGAATTGTTTATTGTGGTTGAGCTTGAACCCGGTGAGATGAGAGGGTGCGTTGCACTTAATTAATGTTTATTATCACGTTGTGATTTTTGAGAAGAGAAGTATGTAACGGTAATATTAGCACGAGGCGTTTGCACGAGCACGAGTTCGAACAAGTAATGAGTAATCCATAGCGCCGTGTAAGTGCCGAAAAGCTACGGGTTCCACCTTCACGGCCGCCGGCTGTATGGCCGACACGGTTGTGTGCGTGCGTTAGTGTGCCCGTTGAGTGTATGTGGTGTGTATGTGTGAGCGTCTAGTTTGGACGACAAACATGTGGTCGTGCGTATGTATGAGCGCCCTGTAAGTGTTGGGCCGTGCGTGTAGAGGCCAGTCGTGGACATGGCCATTCTCAAACAAAGTGAACATTGTGAATTATGTAGTAAGCGACAATCGTTATTATTTGAGTGAACTGTTCAATGAATCATTCGCGTGTTTAACCATCAACTTGTGAGTTCGTTAACATAATTAATCCAACTCCTTCTTACTTCAACCGCGGGTCACGGCATAGCAAGCAACGATCCCAATACCATTTCGGACTATAAACTAAATTCAATTAATATAATTAACTGTTTTCGTCATTTCTCGGGTAACTTTCGGTAATTCAGCCGAATGGCAACATCCACACTCAGGACGTAACAGTTATAATATTTAATTTGGTAGCAGCGGTGGGATCGCTTGCTTGAAGTTTGAAGTGATAAATATAAAGTGGATATATAGTGTAATTTATGCAAAAACACGGAGAAATAGCGAGCTATTTATATGCTATTAGCCGAAAAGCCTGGTGTCCAACAATCCAGCCCCACAGATCGCCTTTCCACAAGATCGATCGATACCAAACATATCGATCCGATCAAACAATAAAACCAACAACATCGAGGTCAACAGAGTGCCACCAAGCACTCAGCCCATATCAATAACCATCGTCAACGGAACCTTGAGAAGCCTGAGGATCCCGAGACAACTATCAACGACATCCGAGCCTGCGTCCTATCTCAGCGTGGAACTCATCACTCACCACTCACCACTTCCAATATTGTAACATTATTGCGTTAAAAGTAGTCATCACTCTGTAAGTCATACCCTCCTAATATTCTTCGTCTTTCTATATCTTGCGATGCCAAAATGAGAGAATTTCTTTTGGACGCAAATGTTTCTATTCTACATGAATAATAAGTCAGGGGTGAATTCGACGATTGTGATGCTACTGTAATTTATTCTCAATTGACAAAGATATTTTTTGTATTATTATATATTATCATTCACGTGAAGCGCAAATGTCCACGCATCATTCGCGGCACGACCTCGCTTCAAGCGTCAGAACAATCCTGGTGAATATTATCATTAAGTGCGTGGTTCCTGATCCACGAATTAATTATGCTGATTTTGGTCTGACAATGACTCTATCATCTTATGATATTTCTGCGACTGTTTGCATGTGAGAGATGCAATTCTCCCCTAACAATCAATTATCATTCACACACACATTCGTTCACACAGCAATTAGGCACAGGGTAACCCGAAGATCGCTTACCCAATACTTCGGCGTGGCTGCTGGCTTGGTCGCAGATCTGCGTGGCTTCCTAGCAGGATGGCTTTCCTCGGCACGTCCTCAGGCCCAAGGTCGATCTGGCTTCTCGCTCAGTGTCGTCCACAGTAATTTGGCCATGCACTCGACACCTTGCGTCGTTCTCTCACAGGCTCACTTGAGAATTATTATTGTATATAGATTTTGTTTGCGACTGCTCACTCGCGTGTCTTCCACAGGGATGGTATTGATGTGCGACTACTCGCTCTTGACTCACAACGGGATCTTTTTCAGGCGACTGTTCGCTCGAGAATCTCAATTGTTAGTCTAATTTACGATGCGACTGTTCGCTTCCTTTTCTCACTAGAGAATATATTTCTTATTAATTTGCGACGACTCGCTTTAGCGTCCCACACAGGAATAATAATGCGACGAAATTGCGTTTCGGGTCCTGCGTGACCCGTGCTATCCCCTCTCTCACTCATAGGGCCGAACTATTGCCCCTAAATGCCAATAGATGGGACGGTGGTGATCTAGTGTCACTCAATTGTCGCGTTCACGCATACTTAATTCAAATGCGTGCTGCGCGCGGACCACACTCATCCATCCATACCTTACAACATGTGAAATGATGGCGTATAGGCCGCATGTTGCCCACGCTCGCGATGTCCTCTTCCTCAGATGATCTCGCGCCGTGGAATCAAGTCACCTCCATAAGTGTGTAAAATCAAAGTCGATGCACGCTGGCACGCGTCATCGAGAGCTACCCGTCGTCGGTTACCGACGGTGCGTTCATTATTCTCGCCTCCAGGCGTATTGGTCCCAAGTACATGAAAAATATCGAACGAGGCATTAGTGAATAGAAACGCGTGTCCACTATCAAATCTCGTGGAAGTTTCAGTGCCCTGGACCATATTTAAGCACTGCCTACGTGCGCGGTGCGAGGTCGAGGATCGTGACCGTTTACCACATCACAATCTGCTCATACCCCATCCTATGAAATAAAATGGCTAACCCTATGATCATACCGGAAGATCTACTGAACGACCCAATCATACAAGAATTACAGATCGACTCTAGTAGTCGACTTATTAACCGTCATCAAAATCCGTAAACAAGAACAAAGTAGGAACAGGAAAAAATTAGAAGAACAATTGAGGGCCTTGACACTGAAAGTAGAATCGAACGAATTAAAAATGGGCAGCACATCTACCCACTCCGTTACAAAAACCAGAATAGAATCACCCGAAAGAACCCTCGACCACACGATACGACCGCAATCCCCCTCACACATACGACACACACCCAGACGAGACAATTCATTCCAACTAGGACCAAAAGACTATCTACATTCAATCCCACATTTCTACGGCACTGATGAAGGCTACGACGCGAGTGAGTTCATCATGCATTGTAGAAATGCAAAAGAGTACGTTCCACCTTATAGAGAACATGAAATTTTAGCTTTATTAATGGGCAGACCTAAGAGCGACGCGTTAAAACGCGTAAGTGAATCGAAACCGCGGACAATCGACGCCCTAATAATTGTATAAAAGAATATTTTGACACACCTAAATCCTATAACACATTACGGCAGGGAATAATTAATTTTAGCCAATTACCCCACAAGAAAATTAACGCCTACGCTGGACGAGCTGAAGAGTTGCTAACAAAAGTATTGGAATAACTACAACTGACGAACTTGACAGACAAAGACGCAAATAGGAGAATCGTAACCCAAGACTTAACTAACGGGTTTGTGCGAAGCCTCCGCAGAGAATATCTCAGGCTATTTAGAACCAGAGAATTCGACTATCTCCAAGACGCGATAGCTGAAGTGAGATACGCGGAAAGGGAGCTCAATGAATTCCCTCAGTTTCAACCCGTACCTCCCCCGAGAGAAATTCTTGTAGCACAAGCTCATAAGGAACTAGCGATAGAACCGGTCAAGGTGGAAGCACCGAAGCCACAATGCGCCTTTTGTGGACGTATGGGACACAATATAGAGATCTGCTATAGAAAAAAGGCAGCTGAAAGGGCGAACGGGAACGCGCAAAACGAAAATAACCAAGGCCAATTCTTTCCGTCAGCTAAACCCCGGAAAAGCTTCCCACATCAGGGCTTTCCGGATAATTACCCCAACTTTCCAATAAATTTCCCCACAAACTATCCTCTTCACCCTAGTGGTTACCAATATTTCCCAATTAATTATTCCAACCAAGGCTTCCCTATTAGTTGTCCCGGTTTCAATTTTTATAATAACTACCCAAGTCACGAACCCCATAATATCCCAATTTCTAACCCACCATTCTCTATTAAATCTTGCAAACATTGCAAGGCAGTGGGACATGTGATTCAAGAGTGCCGCCAAACGGGAGGCGCGACAACAGGGCTCCACCCAAAATAATGCCAGCAACCGACATTTGAATTCGGGAAACGACCGACCCCCCCCCCCCCATCCCACGGGCGCGGCGATGAGGGAAAACGAAAATTTGCGCTAACTTCACCCACTCCGTTACCTAACAAACCGGAACCACACCGCAAAATCACGCCTAGCCTTCAAATCGATCAAAATCAAATGAATAAAGTAGTCCAAGAAATGTTCAAATTACTGAAAATCGAATCTCGTATCAGAAATACCGCGAATCAAAATTCAATAGTCGACGGAGGAAGAAAATCCGATACCTAGAATTAAACCTATTACGCAAAATCGATGCGCGGAGTGCAAAATACTTGTCACTCCTTCTTACCAATCGCCCTCAATTCTCATCAACACAGATCAATTAAAATTAAAACAGGGACGACTGCTAATCGTCACAGGTTCAGAATTGAACCTAATTAAAAAGTCTGAGTTAGCGAATCCCACGAACATAGACACAACCATAACCTACGAACTGAACGGAATTTCAAAAGACGTTCAACCAGAGACTCTGGGAAGAGTAATTATAGACACAGACAATTCTTACAACGAATTCCATGTTGTTCCTGATGAATTCCCTCTAAATTGTGCAGGTATAATTGGTACAGAGTTCATGCAGAACAACAATGGGAAAATAGATTATGGTAAGAAGGAGGTTAGCTTCAATGGAATAATATACAAGTTTCAAGCACGAGAACAGTTTGTTTTACCAGCGAGACAAAAAACCGCGATGTTTGTACGAATTACTACTAACGACGTAAAAGAATGATATCTCCCCACAATGGAATTTCCAAAAGGTGTTTATGCCGGTAAATCATTAGCGTCTAATCGCAACGGTATCGCTCACATGTAAGTTATAAATACATCAGAACATGATATCGCCGTAGACGTCGTGGTCGTCCCACTATACCCATTTGAAACGAGCGAGGACGAAGGCGAGTTAAAACGTAGGAAAGAAATAATATCAACTTTAACGGGTAAAGATCGTACACAGGAAATAATCGAAACTTTGCAACTCGAACATTCAAACGACGAAGAGCGCAACGCGGTACATGAATTGGTGATAAGCTACGCTGACTTGTTTCATCTTCCCGGAGAGTTATTGTGAGCTGCTGACGCAACTACTCACAGGATACATACGAATGACGACGTCCCAGTATTTACAAGACAGTACCGTTTTCCACAGGCACAAAAGACAGAATGTTTGAGATTTTACTTATTTGTTTTTAATAGGATGAGATGCCGGAAGATGTTGTACACGAGGTTGATTGAATCAATGAGTGTTGGATCAATTAAATATGTTATATTTAATTCAAAGTCAGTTATGCACATGTACAATGGTTGTTATGTATTTTCGTGGTCAATTGATATCCTAAAGTACTTGAGAAGCGTTATTATTATGTATATTGAGATGTAACATGAGAATTTAGTCCACGAGATTATATTAATGCACGTGGATAGCCGGTGTACTATTTGGTTGAATTTAGAACCACTTTGCGTGGCAAAAGTGGCCAACAAATAATTATATTAATTATTCGTTGAGGTTGAGCAAATACCCGGTGAGATTTGAAATGCGTCGCACTAATTAATTATGAATAAATCACGTTGTGATGAGTTGAGCGAGAAGCGAATATAGAACCACGAGGTGTCTTGCGCGAGAACGTGTTCGTAAGTGCCTTGAATTTGCATTGTCTCGTGTAAGTGCCGAAAACTACGGGGTCCACATTCATGGACGCCGGCAGTTTGACCGACACGATTGTGTTGGTGCGTATGTGTGAGCGTCCAGTGTGGACGACAAGCGTGTGTGAGTGCATGCGTGTGAGCACCCGGTAAGTGCTGCACACTGAGTGTAGTGCCTGAATTTGTACTTGATCTTTCCCAAATACAGAAGTAGAAAAACAAATCCAAGACCTTATAAACATGGAAATTATTCAATCATCTAGTTCACCATATAATTCACCATTATGGGTAGTGCCAAAGAAACCTGATGCCCAAGGAAATAAGAAATGGCGACTCGTAATAGACTATCGTAAATTAAACGAGAAAACAATAGGTGACGCATACCTCCTACCCCTCATGAATGACATTCTCGATCAATTTGGCGGTGCCAAATATTTTTCGGTCTTCGATTTAGCTTCCGGTTTTCATCAAATCACCATGCACACAATAGACAAATGTGAAACGGCTTTCACGACTCCTCACGGTCACTACGAATTTAATAGAATGCCTTCCGGACTGAAAAACGCCCCCGCGACATTTCAACGATTAATGGACTTAACCCTCAGCGGATCGCTAAGCGACGAACTACTCGTGTATCTCGACGACGTCGTTATCTACGCCTGATCTATCGAAAAACATAATACGAAGTTCAAAAAATTCGCGCAAAGACTGAGACAAGCCAATCTAACTTTACAAACTGAGAAATGCGAATTTTGAGAACCGAAGTCAAATATTTAGGACATATTATTGGACGTGACGGCGTGAAACCGGACCCGGAAAAAATGAAAGCGCTCAAACAATTTACGCGACCCACATCCAGGACTAATGTCAAAGAATTCCTAGGTCTAGCGGGATATTATCGACGATTTATTAAGGACTGCATATCTAGCCAAACCACTAACGGATTTGACGAATACAGAGACACCATTTGTATGGACTGCACGACACACTCCAGCATTCGATACATTACGCGATCTTTTATGCGAATATCCAATCCTTCGTTATCCGACTTTACTGAACATTTCATTGTAACGACAGACGCATCTGATTACGCCTTAGGCGTGGTTCTGTCCCAAGGCAAAATCGGGGAAGATTTACCCATTTCATTCGCATCACGAATTCTGGGTAGAGCCGAAAAAAATTATTCCACAACGGAGAAAGAAATGCTAGCTATCGTATTCGCATTAAAAACGTTCAGACCATATTTATACGGTAGAAAATTTACAATGATCACTGATCATCGGCCTCTCGTATCGGTCCATAGCTTCAATGACCCGACTTCACGTCATGCGGTGGCGCGAAAAAATTATTGACTTCGACTTCACTATTCAATATAAAGCGGGGAAAATAAATACCAATGTTGACGCATTATCCCGAAACCCCGTTGGTCATACTGAACCTAGGCATGTCTATCGAATTTCCGTTTCATGGCGACAACCTGTTTCGTCTTCACAACTTCTAGAAAACTATCACAAACGACTCGAATTAGAAAACCATAACCCACGCAATGTACCAGGCAGAGAGACACACGAATGGGATAAGTTTATAAAAAACGTAAAAACGATCAACATAGGAAGAAATGACGATTAGACATCGGGCGAATCTAATCCCAACGCGGACTAAGACCAAGACGCCCCGTCACCTATCGAAAATTTAACTATCGCTTTCAACCAATCACCCATTGAGAATCTGACGATATCCTTCAATCAAACTCCCATTGAAAATCCAATGGTATCTATTAATCCATCAACCTCTAGTGATAATAACTCCCCAAGTCAATCAACCCCTAGTAATAGAAATCAATCGAGTCAAGTAAATCTTGACCATCTTAGTAATATTGATGAATCAAATCCAGTAGGCCTAAAATCTCCTAATAGTAATAATCAAGGAAATCTTGAAAATCCTAATCTTAATAATCAACTAAATCTCGGTCCGAAAATCAGGTGACTCACGAGATCAAAGCTAATCCAGGAGATATTAATGGGCAGGAGACACCCAATCAAGTGGAGACGTAAAAAAAATCCGGAGATCCACCTATTCAACTCAATCAATATAATCAATTAATTCCGGTTATCCAAAATAACCAATATAATAGTAATCCAGTAGGAATAAGTTCATTTAAAGATACGATATGTTCGACTTCAAATCAAAGATCCACCAACCCATCGTCAGATTCGAACCAAAACATCCCACCTATCCACTCCATTCTTAGGGCACCTATTCCCATAGAATCACGTTCAAAAACCGAAATGGACAGTCCTCAACGTGACGAATGCGAACAACCGCGGGTCCACGGGAAAAGAGTACATATAACCTCCTCTACATCCCCTACAGACAAAAAGAATACTAAACCAGTAATAAAAAAGATTAAACCATCACCCCTCACCACAGCTAATACCGATAAAGACAACAATGACGATCGCGAAACGTTAAATTCCGATTTCAATCAACCATCATTCTCCCAACGTCGCGGATCAAATATAATTGTAATAAGTTCCGACGGTTCTTCGTATCCTGAAGAAATGGACATTAATCTGCGAACACTTAGCTTCATGTTAGATACTGACGACCAAACGGCGGGAATACCAAATCATCCCGACAGAATTAGTTCGAAAAAACTGAAAACTAGGGGCGAGAGAAATTTGTTAAAAGAATGTTATGTCTGATTACAAAAAATCCAACAATCGCCAAATTTTAAACTGAACCCAGCTAAATTACAGCTACAACAGACACATACGGACATATCAACCGACGATCCACGTTCTCTTAACGCCCAAAAATTAGCCGAAATTCAGTCAGAAATAGACGACACTCCACCAAGATCAATATTAGTAACAGCCGACATACATAACGACCCAGAACCGGATAATAACAATGAGGCACCCTCGAGTCAATTAAAATCCAAATTACCTACCAAGAGAACGATTAGAGTTAGAAAAACACAAATAGAGAAACAAAACGGCTCCACTACTCAATCAGAGGTGTCGAATAGCGTATCATCCAATCCAATTGCAACGAAAATTTGGAGAACGGGAGAACCAGCGACAATACCCCATACAACTCTCGCTTTGCCAACAGACTTGGACGAAATAATGACTGAACCCCTAGACTCGATAGACCTCACACAGAAATCACTTTTCCTTATCCCACATACTTCACACATTACACCTCAGCCAGTCTTGGACGGATCCATCTACGTAGACTCTACATCTTATACTGTTCAGTACTTAACAATGATACCACAAGAGCACAGTGGCAGCACCTCCTGGGTCAATCGTGCAGTCAGTCGAGTGACCATAATTATGCACTGTCCAGGAGGATGATTGAGTCGCGCAATAATTTGCATAGCGCAAGCGCGACTCATTCTTGACGAAATGCTCATGCGTAGGCGCACCTGTTGCGTGCGCTAACCACTTTGAGCCGGTCTGACCATGTGCACGCGCATGCTGAGATGCGCGGCCAATCAAAAAATTCACGGTCAGGGTCAGACCACATCCGCTCAAACACCACGAGGCCGGGAGGAAAATTACCGGCATCACTCCGCCTCAGAGCATCAGTCTAAGCACACGTGCATTCAGCTACTTTCAGTTATTCTCAGTGTTTATCAGTATTCAGTTCAACTCAGACAATTGTGTTCCTCAGCTATTAGTGCATCCTCGCTCGATACACAATTCTCTCGGAAACTCATTGCCCACGTGAATAGTGATTGTGCGGATCGGAAATAAAGTCAGTGTCTCACACAGTCAATTTAGATTCATCGAGCGTGCAGTTCGCGACCGCGTGGTATTCAGTTCAACGATTAAATAATTGTCAGTGATAATACTTAAACATTCAGAACAAGCACACTCAGAGGCAATTAACATTACCAATTCATTTGTGACCATATCTGTGATCTTGTTATATTGTTATAAATAAATAAGCTTGTTGAACGCATCCAAACTTTTTCCGCTACTAAACATCCACCGTATCTTCCTGCGCATTATATTCTTGAATATAACATTCAATTCAGTCATTGCTCTATCAGTGTTCAGTATCTTTCAGACAAGTACTGAAACCGATCCAAACCATTCCGACCTGTTAAATTCCCCTCATGACGCCTCTCAAAAGACTACGATTGACGATAATTCCGTAATCATAGGAAACCCACGGGTGCCACCTGTCGCTCTCAACCCACCAGATCCAGACGCTGACGAACAAGATCAAATACCAATCATAACGAAAGACATAGTCTATCCCACGAACGTTATCGATACATTCGACAATCTAGAAATGCGTACAGATAACTTAATCTCCGTTAGATAAGACGATGGCGATCCAATGGACTCAATAGGGCAAAAATTCATTACGGACGGACTAATCCCGCCCAAGAAACCGACATCAGAGTACGAAATAGGCCATATTATAATCAAACGGTTGGGAAGTAAAACAATTTTAGTAATAGTAATCAAAAGAAAATGAGCCGACACCGTTTATAAAGAAGATGTCGAAAATGGACTAAGAAAATGGTATTTGTAAATGAAAGAATTAAATTTAGAATCTGCCAGCGTTTTCCAAGGTAAAAGTAATTCCAACAAAGACACGTGGAAATACATAAAATCAACATTTAGAATCCTACTATTGGACACCCAAATTATAATCACTATTTGTTTAGAGAAAATCATTTACCCACCCTGAGACGAAATTCACAACGTAATCAAGTTAAATCATGAACCACCGTGTGCAGGACACAAGGGTATACGAAAACATATGATTGCATTAGAAGCCAATATTTTTGGGAGTATATGAAACACGACATTGAAAAATTCATAAAAAAATGTGTCAGTTGTCAAAAGAAAAAACTTATTAGAATCAGAACTAAACAACCCATGATTTTGACGGAAACATCAGTGAACGTTTTCGATAGAGTAGCTTTAGACGTAGTCGGCCCATACAAAATTTCAAAAAGCGGGAATAAATACATTTTAACAACGCAAGACGATCTGTCGAAATATTGTTTAGGAGTACCGATACCAGATTATACGGCTGGGACGGTAGCGCAAGCTTTCATTGAACATTTCGTACTCAGATTCGGAGCACCAAGAGCCATACTGACAGACCAAGTAACGTACTTTTTAGGAAAACTGATGACATTAATTACAAAAAAATTAGGCATAACCCAATTCAGAACAACTTCCTTTCACCCACAGTCTAACGGCTCCCTTGAGCACACCCATCAAGTGCTTCACGACTATCTAAAACATTACATAGACAAAGATGATTGGGACCAATGGTTACCTTTCGGCATGTTCAACTATGATACGAGCAAACATTCAGCGACCCATTACACCTCACACGAATTGCTTTCGACGAAAAAGCGCGATTACCATCTGACTTGGAACCGTTTGATAAGCTTCTTACGTACAATGACTATTTACATGACGTAATGAACAAGCTAACTGAGACAAGAAACGTTGCACGACAGAACCAAGACGCCGCGAAATTAAAATCCGAACAATACTGCGACAAAAAGATAAATCCTAAGATATTTCGGGTAGGACGTAGTTACGTTGTGACGTGGTGGCGACCCACGCCATGAGAGCCGCGAGCAATCGTTTGGCTCAGCCACACAAGGCTTAAATTCACCGCTTTCGTCGCCTACCAATTAATTATTTAGGTCATGAAACGCTGCCGCCTGCAAATAAGAATAAGAAGAGTGAATGAGAGAATGTAAGAGAGAAAATGATGGCCTACTTGGCACCCCTGCAATTACCGAAGGAATCGACCAAGATGATCCTAAAGTCACCCTCGCCTATGGACCTACATACCACGTAACGAAAACAACTGTAACCGACGCTTCCCGAACGAATCAACTATGAGATAATATGGAACCCGGCGCACAATTGCCGAACAAGTACCGTGGGGAACTGATACCATCGGGAAGAACATAAATAACGATTAAAGAACAACAATACCGAACTACCGAAGCACCTCGTGCACTACAGCGACGAATAATACTGGACCATGGGCGACATAAACCTAAACGTCACCCAGCGCCCAGTGCGGTAACAAATCGTCGGTAACGGCCCTCGGGCGAATTACTATAAGGAAATCGGTCGATAACGGCAATCAATATTAATCGATGACACCGCCGGCGCTATCGGCCAGCGAACCCGGAATAGATGGAGACAACTTCGGCGAGGGGTGACAACAAACGGGTGAAGGGAAAGAAGCGGCCATCTTCCGGCACTTCGCCTGTGGACTGTGCATTGAGTGGACGCATGTGTGATAATAGAAAAAAAAAGAGTGGGATAAACATCAATTAATATTGAATCCGGAACTACCTTGGCTATTGAACATTGAAATACTGACTTGTGACGACTGTGCGACGTATAATTGAATTGTGAATTGTGATTTAGCTAGTCGGGAGTCGAAAATAGTGCGTCTAGGGTGTGAATGAGTGCCACCCCACACGCAGTAAGTAGCTTGCCTTTTCTTATGTGCATGCGGACCGCGTGGTCACACAGTTGCCGGCGTAGTCGCTCATTTTATTACATTTATTGCATCCATTATATTTTGTTACCGAAAAAGCAGTGCGGCAGCAACAACAGTTCATTATACTTTGTATTATATTAATTGTTCGGATCAGTGTCGACCCAATCCCTACCCACGGTTTTCGGCATATTACGCCGTAGTTAATTCTCGAACATTCCCAGCGTCCCCATCAGTGCAACAAGTGCACGCGTACCGAAACACGCTTTCTTGTACCGCGTGGACAATAGCACATCTATTGTCCGACCGCGTGCGACATACGACCCCCGCGCTTCGCCCCTTCGTGCCGAATTCCATTATCTCAGTTATTCTGTTATTTTCAATCTGTATTATCTTGTTCTTTCATTTATTATATTATTTTCACGCGTATATTTTGTAGTGTATTCTTTAATTTTCTCTGGTCGATCGCCATATTAATTATATTATTATTATTGTCAACTAGCTTTAATCTCGAATCACCAAATTCATTTAATGATTACTGCCTTGTTTACCGAACGCTGGAGATGCAAATTTATATTGTTGCGATCTATTTATTACTGAATAAAGGGAAAATTGCTGCTGATTAGCGCAACTATCGAAATCCCAAGGGCGAATAATTGTAATCTATCGAACCAAATTGATTTGTATGATCATATTGAATAAGTCGAGTCCAATTATTATAAATAAATTCACCGCGATAACCCCTTTATTTTCTTCCTCCATAACTTTCCGAAATCCCCTGGTTTCCTTATTTTTCAGGTTACAATAAATAAGGTGGCATCCCTACTCGCTGACAGCTGCCATAGAAAAGGCGACCACCACAACGTTAATATTAAGAAAAACATAAAAGACAGAACAGACAGAAAACTAGACGACAATTATCTAGGGAAATACAAAGTCGTGAAAGTAATTGATGAGAGAAATAATATCGACATTAGAATAGCCCCTGACCAAATTAGAAGAATAGATATGGACAAGGCCGAATTAGTTGTGCCATCCGACGCGAGTACTGACCAATCCGATTCTTAGAGAATAGACTATTAGTATTTCTACGACTATTCGACCCTCGTCATAACCGTTTCCTCGCTAACGTCATTAAAACCATAACACTACTGCAAATCATTAGAGCCAAGCATTGCACTTTCAGGTGTTATACGATGGGCAATTTCACGCTATTCATATTATCCATCATACTCATCTCATGTGTGCGTCAAGGAACATGCATCATCGCATACGACTGCGCAGTGCCCGGCATGAACATGTCCACGTACTCATTGAATAAGATTCGGGAGTGCAATATACCGATACCGAACCCAATAATGACCTCAGCCAGCATCTAACTCCTTCGGACTGCCGAGTACTCCACAATACACGTTTATCAGTGCAAAGTTGAGATCCACAGATCAATTTACCATTGCGGAATGCATTCCCACATATCAATAGTATCTAACGACGATATAGAGTACTTAACTGAAATTTCGCAATCAAAATGAAAAGACATGCACGACACTCACACCTTCCGGCTTAACGATCACTATCACTCAGAGATATTTTAACAATGTAGCGATTATCAGCGTGGGTTTTCCACGAGGTTCTCTACATTCCCCCATTCTCCATCCGTTCGGCTCGCTTGCGTACACGCACACGTGCGGTCAGAAATGATGAGATCGAAAGAATGCCCTATACGCATCATTGATGCGCATTTTTGCATAAGTGGGGACATTCTTGAGAGCTCTTGACCCGTGCTACGCACCCAAAACATCATTCTTGGGCCGGCTTTCGGTATACGTATCTCAAATATTGAATTAGCTTCCGATATAGAGATCTTACGCTTTGTATATTATTCAACTTACATATTGAATAGCTTCAGAATTTTGTACCTCGAGGCATTTATCTTTCGATTATTATTATAGTAATATAAATAATAGTACAAGTTCGCCCAAGATAGGTCCTCTGCCAATATAATAATTAAAATTGTTTATTGGGAGACGCGATAACCAAGAGGATTGAGTATTGTTCAACCTCAAGGAATTGCGTGCTAAGTGTTGTGATTTGTGTGTGTGAGGCGTGAGCCAAGCAGAATAAAAGGTAAACGATATACATTATGCAATTGCTTATTTTGCTTTCTTATCGTTTTCACATTCGTTGTTACACTTAGTTGCTGAACCTCTAGGGAGCCGGAGTTCAGACGAATTGGGTATTTGTTTATTCTCTTTCCCATTATAATCAGAAAATTAACATAAACCGAATTGAAATAAATTCGTACGGACGGGTCCTTTGATTATTCCATTCCCGTCTTGAAACATTTAATTGAAATAATTAAACCTCGATTGATTTAATAATTATTCGTGCTACGCGGGTTGTTGCACGTAACGCAAAACAATACAATAGCAGCATCGTGATCGAGTTTTGAATCAAATTGTTTGTTGGCATTGACTAACCCGTGCTGGGATCGGGAACGGTGGATTCAACGACCTGATGAGTCTCATATAGCCGGTCATAACGATATAAGGGTGACTTCGTCGGCATATCACGTTGTGATATGAACCCTGAACAGTTCCTTGAGGTTACTTTAAACTCAAGAGTTCCCAAGAACTCGTCTTGGGTGGCGTCCAACCTATAGGTCTCGTAGCCTATAACAACCTTCGTCCCTCGTCCGTTGGCTCTGCATCCCGGTCTAAAACCCTTTAAGCAAATCTGGCGCGACGTGGTGTTACAATATTCAAAAATTCTAGTCAATATTTCTAGTCAAAATTCGAGTCAATATTTTTGCGACCCACGACACACATCTTAGACCACACAGGGACGGGAATAGAATGTGACAGCTACTTAATACCCATGTTTTCCATCAATAACGCGTGGATAGAAGCGATGTCACAAATAGCCCCAGCGATACCACCCGTAGAATTGACCCCGCGAACATCGAAATCATGGAATTATGTCGAACCCGGAAATTTAATGGACGCAGGTGTTTACGCCACTGAGGATTTGAACAAATTAAGCGAGAGTATCATGTTCCCCGTCGAAGAACCCGCTGTATTACACTCAATCGCTCGTGGTGCAACAGGTCAGAAAAACATCTACCAAGGTGTTAATTTAGAGAACATGATAACTTTCGAGAAAATTCAAAGCAAATTTTAATCAGCATTAGGAGCCCTTTCTAAAATTTTCTACACCATCGGACATTGGTCCAATGTATTTTTCGGCGCATATATTCTTTTCAAAACCATTAAATTCGTCCTCGACACCGTCTTCCATGGTATTGCCCTATA
Source organism: Zele albiditarsus (assembly GCA_958496275.1). Taxonomy (NCBI): domain Eukaryota; kingdom Metazoa; phylum Arthropoda; class Insecta; order Hymenoptera; family Braconidae; genus Zele; species Zele albiditarsus. The sequence goes on from OY292417.1 coordinate 1,237,349, forward strand.
TTCATTTTTCGGTTGGAGCTTTAAACTAGCCGGCGCCCTGTGGGACTCATTAACACACCTTTTCATTCACTTAAACAAACAGAACCAAGAGAAATCCGACCGACACGAAACTGACGAAGAAACAGGACTAGAAATTCTTACTATTAGTGACAGCAAACAGTCAGGTCGCAAGGGCAACCCAACTAGATGTCCAAAACCAGAAACCAATCAAGAAAAGGACCAACCCACCGATGTCATAAGAACAGGAACGACCTCAGGAGACACCCCGAATCTCGAACCAAATAACAATAGTGTGTCGACTATGATAGGATTCCTGAACCAAGCACACATACACACACACCGAGACGAATAAGGGAACAATACAACATAACTCACACCTCACTCCAAGCCATTGGAACCGACGGAACAAACATTCGAAAAATCTCAAAGACAAACCCCGAGACCGAACCAACCCAAGCGACAACCTGGAAAATATCGGAAGAAAATCAAGAAAAGAACACTGTAAAAACATAAATAAAGAGAGTTAAAGGAAGAAAGGAGATTACAATTGACAGAACCAAACACATAAATTGAGGAACCATGACGTTTATTTATAGGTAAAGAAAGAGAAAAAATTATTTAACGTCACTCAAAGAAAAAAATATAAAAATAATCAAATGGACCTGATTATTGCTCCGGCTGCTCCCCCCGGAGGCGCCTGCACCTCCCCAGAGCACGCGGTGGCGAAAGAGGGAGCGTTGACCTCCTCAAGAGGTTGGGGATTGCCGGGTCCGCAGTAGGCCCTCCCCATCTGAGGTCCTCCAAGAACCACCGGACCACCGGAACCCTATTATTGAACACCATCAGCTCAACCTGGAACCAAAAAAAAAACAAAACACATTAAATGACCATAAAAATACACAAATCCAGCTAATTTTAATTATCCCACCGTCTGATCCAGAATATTATTGATCAACACACCTATTGATCATAAAAATACGCGAATCCAGCTAATTCTAATTATTCCGCCGACTGACCAGAATATTATTAATCGACGCACCGATTGACCACAAGTTACACGCCTCATAACCAATTAATCACTATTTTCCCGATCACCATGAAATTATTAGTTGAAAAAAAAAAGGAACAACATATTTTAAATTTAAACTTCGCGAAAATCTATCATAAATAATTAATTCATTTAAATAAATCACTTACCATCGGGCGTGGATGCATCGCTCCTAGTGGACGCCGGGGAATCCCGACGTCATCAACAGATGGGACGCTCCTTATAACCGTTCCACCCGCCACGCGGATCACGGAGGGCCGCTCCCCCCGACTCTCGTAACCGGCCTTCCCGCGGGTAACTTCCTAAAGAAAGAAAAAGGAAAATGATTAACACAACAATTGAACAAACACCTTTATTACACCAATCAACACCACGCGAAAAAAATAACTGCACTTACGTTTGGTTGTCCGGCACACATGTTACTCCACGGATGAGCAAAGAACTAATGACATCCTAGTCGCGTCTTGTAGGAAAATCGCACACCCCAACATTCATCAACCCGCACGACGGTGTATGGTCCATCACTCACACATGCATTCGCAACAAAGAAATACCTCAATGCAACTGGACGTGCAACTTTGTCTAATCTCCAGACTAGATTCGCTGAATCAAAAGGCGGAGGATGTGCGATAATTAGCCACGAAATTACCACCCCACATAATTTTTTTTTCCTTTTCAGGCCATAAAACTCGGTAAAAACAAAAAAATCAACCCCGACAAAATGAGAATTACATAATGACTCCCAATTACACATGATAAAAAAAAACGAAATTCAGAAAATAATTAAATTAAATAAGAAAAGTAGCGCGCCTATGTGGTGCCATGCATGTGTGGTGGCTCACCTGCACGCCACGCGAGTATAGCAGAGCACACGGATAGGAGCGAATAATTAGTGATCACTCGATCATACCTCACGTCAGTATGACAGAGTACACGGACTGGAGCGTTACATGTGTGGCCACTTGATCATACGTCATACAAGCATAGCGGAATACACGCATGTGAGTAGTCACCTGGAGATGCATCTCGACCGCATAATGGTTTATTGTTTATGTTAATAGCAAGTGTGTCGATCACAGAGGGTCCTGTTGGGGCGAATATTTTTTTGATGATCGGGAGAAATTTTTCGGTTTTTTGTGATCGATTTTGATGTATTTGTTTTTCCAGTGTTTCTCACTGGCGGTGCGGAGTTCAAAGTGTATTTGTTTTGTGATGGCTTTGATGGCTTGTTTTAATTCGTTGGTGCAATTGTTTAACATTGCTGGATCTTTTTTCCGTTGTTTATTATATTTCGTTAATAGCCCCGATTTTGTTTTATATGGTAGTTGGATTTTTTTGTTGCGATATATTCTGTTAAGTTTGGGATTTGTAGTTTTGGGCGCTGTTTCATCGATGGCTTTTCGAATATTTTCAGTGAGCAGTTCAAGGTGGTCGTCTATCTCTTTGGTATTTTGATATTTATCTGCTGGGCAGCTATCTTTATGTGCGCGAATCAGGTTTTTGGTAAATTTCTACCAATTTGTTTGTTTGAATAAGATTTTCGGTTGGTAGCTACATTTGTTTATTGAGTGTGGTGATGTGTCGAGTTTGGATAATATAGCTTTGTGGTCGCTATCAAGTCGGCCGTGTTTAATTTTTCGCCTTTTAGATTTTTTATTTGTAGTCGGCAGTCTGCCATGCAGAGATCGAGGACTCATTGGGCTGGTATAAATGTGGGTTCGTGGGGGGTGTATAGTTTGGTTCTATACTTTATAGCTTGGTTGTTGTACCATGTTAATAAATATTTACCCCTGCGATTGTTGTCGTGGTCGCCGAAATTGAGGCGCCTTGTGTTAAAGTCGCCTGCGATAATATGCGCGTTTTTTGGGTTTTGGAGGTGGAGTTTTACGAAGAGTGAATTTAACTCATCCAAAAATGTTTGATTTATTGCATGTCGGTTTGTTGCGTATATGCTTATGCAGTAGATGTTTATATTGTTGTTATTTTTAATTTTAATAATTGTATATTCTAGGATCTTGTTATGGCTGGAGGATGGATGTTGGATGTGTTGGTGCTTAATGTTGTTTTTCACACAAATGGCTGTGCCGCCACCTTTGGCTTTGGGGTTTGGCCTAACGCTTCTTATTACTGTGTATCCTGGTATGCAGAAGGTATGCTTTTTGTTTAACTTGGTTTCTGAGATTAGAAGGATGTCTATATTGTTGTCCTTAATGAATTTCATTACGTCTATTCTTTTTTTGGTGGATGCAACCGAATTTGCATTGATGGCGCTGATGTTGAGTTGTCTATGTGAATCCATTATACGTCGGTTAGATTTAGCTCAGCGATGAGCCCGTCAATTCTAGTGTGAAGTTCAATTCGGATGTCACTAATCATTGTGGTGATGTGTCTAATAACTTCGTGTTTGAATTCATTGAGCTATGGTGGTGGCCCTTGGTTGGGGAATTGTGGGGGGCTAATGCGAAAATTGTTGTGAGGATGTGGGGTTGGGGTTTGTTGTGTGTATGGTACTGTGGTACGTTACGCGTTATGTTGGCATACGAAAGGCCAGGTTGAGTGATTCCACTGTTGGGTCTATGGGTAAGGTTGATATGTGGTTTTTTAGCGGTATGTTGTTTGACTCTGTTTGTAATGGTGATTGCATTTGTGTAATATGGGCATCCTCTGTAGTTTGCCGGGTGTCCATTTTGGTTCCAGTTAGCGCATTTGAGTTTGTCTTTAGCACAGTCAATTGATATTGGGCAAGCACCTGGTTCGTGGGTGGCGCTGCATTCAACGCATCTGTAGGGTAGATTGCCGTTTATGCTAGCATGCCCGAATCTCTGACACTTTCTGCACTGGAAAATTTTTTGCCTTCTCAATGGCTCCCAGTGCGCGGTTTGGGGTGCAATTTGGCGAATTTGGGTAAGGTCACTCACTCTGCTGGTGCTGTCAATTTGGACTATGAACGAAGGGTGTTCAGCGTTATTAGTAAAACTTGCTTGAATGATTTTCTTTATGACTAGATTTGGATCTTTTTTTTTATTCATTTCTTTTTCGATGTCGGTAGCATCGAATCCACCTTTTATGCCCTTAAGCACCATTGATTTGGGACGTAGATGTTTCGGCGTGTGGGTAAAAAAGTGGAGGTTGTTTTCGGTCAAAAGTAAGCGAATTTGTTGAAACGTACTTACGTTGTTGGTGGATATGGTGATGTAGGAGCTGCCTCTGGGGTGGCTAAGCCTAAAGGTGTTGTCATCAATTTAATTGTTATTCATTTTTTGGTTAAGATTTTTCATTGTTGTGCATGCAGTTGCGACGTGAATGGCCATGGACGTCCTTTTCGGTGTAGGTGTGATGGGTTCTTCAGTGTCACTATTAGATTCGTTATCATTATCCAGCGGTGTGTAGGTGTTGGATGTAGATGTTCCGGGGTTTGTATCGACTATATTGGGTAACCTAAGGGTTTTTCGGGCGGAAAGCCATTCGTTTTCCTCATTATTATTATTGACGATACCTGTGTTTTCAGTTGTAGTGATATTTGCTGAGCGGTTGGGGCGAGCCACGTGTAAATTCGGTTGAATTTTATTTTGGTTTTTGTTTGAGTTAATGTTTATTCCAGTTTCTTTTAGTAATGCTTTATATTTTAAGTCGAGCAGGTCCGTCGTTGTTATTTTTTTACTCCGGAAAGAGTCGTCGTTTGTGGTTTGATCGTCTATTTTTCTCTTGTGAGTAGTCATGGTTCCAGTTTTCCCACGTGGAGGTGAATCAATAGTTAGGTTAAGTATTGGTCCACTGGGGCCTTCGTTGATATTATTAATTTATTGTGTATATATTAAATTTATTTGTACTTTTTATATGAAAAAGTGAACACTGCTTAGTTTAGCTTGTTGGGTGGCAATTTTGGCCAGTTTTTTATTTTTATTTATATTTTATTTCGTTTGATCTTTACATATTTATAGATAGACGACCCACATGCAAAGCGAACGCTTTACCACTGAGCTAGCCTGCTTCCCACGTTTATTCGAATCGTTCTTATATTTCGTAATTTCATATTTATTCATAAAGAAAAGAATATTTCATTGTTACAACGACACATTCATTCATTCAAGCCTCTCCTAAAAAAAAGATGCCAGAACTTTTTTTTTCATTGAGAAAAAAACACTTCGATCAATGAATCAACCTTACTGCTGAATAAAATTGAGCAATAAACGAATCGAACGAGCCGAGTCGAATTAAACCCCGAGCGTGGCTACAAGTTCAATATAAGAACCCTATCCAGATATTTCAACGATTCCATGGCAAAGGTCGTAGGGCGCTCGATTAGTGTACCCGAGGAATCGGGATCGATCCTCGGTACTTGACATTATTTTTTCAAATTTGTATAATTATCTGTTTATGTAAATATTACAGACGATAATGAAATAAACGAGTTCACATTTAGAAGAAAATCATGGAATCATTTCTTGATAAAGGTTCGGAGTCACTAAATGGTAATGTCGAATCAAACAAAAGTGTTTGTGTCGGCCCTATATTTATTTGCAATGATCAGTTAAATTCGCCAATGTTATTGAGTGATCTTAATTTAATTAATGATTGCTTTGAATTAAAAGATTATTTGATCTGTTAACACGAGAAAATATCAACGTAATTACAGAAGTAGTTACACCATTAGGAGAAATGTTGACTCGATATCACCGGTCGATATCACTGGTTTGATTGCAAGTTATTTTATTAAATTAACGGCGGTGTTTTTGGATGGAATGAGTAGAATGCGTACTTCAACAATACAGTGATTGTTTTTGAGAGCACGATGATATTGAATTTTTGAAATTGAACTGCACATTCCATTGATTGAAAAATGTATTTGCAATTGCATCGATACAATACTTTGTTCCCGAAAAAAATATCTACTCTTCAATGCGTGTACTCGATGTAAAATGATATTCCATAAGAGCAAGTATGTATGCATGCACTGAAGAAAAAATCAGTTAATTCGTATGAACAGTTGGATTTTTTCGCAGTGCATCCATACGTATAGTATTCCTATGGAATATCATTCTACATCGATTACACGGGTTCAAACTTAGATAGTGTTTTCGGAAAAAAGGTCGTATTGATGCAATTGCATATAATTTTTAATCGATAAAATGTACAATTTAATTGAATCAATCGTGAACTAAAAAATGAACAAAAATGTCGGAAGTAAGTTTTTCTTGGAATCGACGGAAAAGGAAAAAAAGGATGTTCCTATAAATTGAAACAACTCTATATCAATATAGCCCGTATTTATTCGGACATATTTTTATATTGTGACGTGGTGGCGACCCACGTCATGATAGCCACGAGCAGTCGTTTGGCTCAGCCCAAAACAGGGCATAAATTTACTCCTTATTGCCTATTATTTATATATTAATAGCCGCTGCCGCCTGCAATTAGAAATAAGAAGAGTGAATGACGAGTACATGGATGAATGTGGGAGTGAATGGAAGAAGAGACGTGATGGCCTACCTGGCACACGAGTACCGAATTGACAAGAAGATCCCGAAGTCACCCTCGCCTATTGACCTACACTCCACGTACCGAAAACAATAACAACGACGCTTCCCGAACAGATGATTAATAGAGAAGAACAAAATGGAATACGGCATGTAACTACCGAATAATAATTGGTCAACAAATACCAAGTTATGACTGAAGAGCTTGAGGAATGAATGACCGTACCGAATGTACCGAAGCCTCGTGCAAAACACTGCCGAATTGTATCGCGACCATGGACGACGTAACCTCAACCGTCACCCAGTGGTCAGCGCGGTAACGACTCGTCGGTAATCGAGCGAGATTACCATACGGGAAGCGGTCGATAATGATAATCAATCATCATTGATGACACCGGCGGCGCTATCGGCCGATGAACCCGGAAGAGATGGAGATGACATAGGCGAGGGGTGACAACAAAAGGGCGAAGAGGGAAAAGCAGCCATTTTCCGGCACTTCGCCAGAGGCTACTATGCATTACGGACGCATGTGCTGTGTTTTGAGAGAGTGTTGGAAATTTGGCTATTGAAAATTGTGGATTTTAATTGTGGAAAAACGGCTCATTGAACGGATTGTGATTTGGAACCGAATTTAATTAGTCGCGAGTAATATTGTGCGTTATTAGGGTGTGTGACAAGTGCCACCCTATTCGCAGTGAGTAGCCTATCTTTTCACATGTGCATGCGGACCGCGTGGTCATACATTTGCCGGCGTAGTCAATTATTATATCTCTTGCATTCATCATATTTTTACCGAACAAGCAGTGCGGCAGCAACAACGGCAAATCATATTTCCTATTGTTTGAATTATTCCGAACAGTGTAGACCCAATCCCTACCCACGTTTTTCGGCGGATAACGCCATAGAACCTTCTCGAATTTTCCAAGCGTCCCCGTAAGTGCGATAAGTGCACGCGTACTGAAATACGCATTCCTATATCGCTCGGACAATAGCATTTCTATTGTCCGACCGCGTGCTACGTACAACTCTCCGCGCATCACCCCTATCGTGCCGAACTACATTATTTTATTTATTTTGTTATTTTCAAGCGTTTATCATATTGTTATTTCATTTATTCTATTATTTTCTCGCGCCTATTATATCATAGTTTCTATTGTTGATCGCCGTAGTTATTATATCTATTTCTTTATCAACTAGTCTCAAGAGAATTATGTTGTCGAGTCCACTATTCATTTTTCCATTATTCAACGTTAATTAAATTGTTATTAAAATACCATTGCTGCTGAGTTGCGCAACCACATCCATTCGTATTGTGAGAAACTAATATTGCCGAATTAATAGCCTTTTCTGAATTGTGTTATTGAATAAACTGAGACTCATTCTTATTCACAAATTGCACCGCGTTAACCCCGTTATTTTCTCCCCCCATTATTTTCCGAAATCCCCTGTTTTCCTTATTTTCAGTTTAATACAAATAAGGTGGCATCCCGACCCGCTGACAGCTGCCATAGAAAAGGCGACCGTCACAATATGTTCAAGAGCGTATACATCCATGCTTAATATTATTGAACGTAAGTAAAGTTAGTGAAGTAAGAATTAAGTTACAAAAGTGATCATGAATAAACTCTCAAAACAAATGATTATGACTCTTCAGACGCGTTCAATGCGGTTATTTTTTCTAGTATGTACGTTACAGGTCGATCGAACTTCATTGTGAAGTTGTAGATTTGACGTTGGATCAAACACCACAAATGCGCACTTGCTTGAGGGTACAAAGCTCCGGTAACATGGAACGATTTAAAGCAGACATCCATAGCTTCAAATGCGGTCGGTATACAGAGTACAAAACTTTGTCAAACGAAACGTGAATCGCCTCGATATTGTCCAATGTTGGTCCAACGACAATGATGTACGGTTGCATCGTCAATTTTTTGAGCTGCATTTCTTGCACACGGCGTTCACGGATGCAGACGATTTCAGCGGAATTCTGAAAAAGAAACAAGAGAATATAACATTTTAGTATCGACCCTTATATGCTTTTGCATTTTCTCAGAATATAACAAAAGTAGAGTAGTTTTTATCTGCACGTGTGCAACAAGGCTGTCCTCGCATTCGACCATCGAGGGTTTCCAGTGTGATGACCCAGCAGTACGAACACGCCCTTTCGGCGGAATCATATATGCCATGAGGCATAATTGGGCGATAGCCTTTGAATCTACATTATAAATGTTTGTCAGTTCATTGCAGATTAATTATAATTCTGAACATTTCATTATTATTTGTAGTTATTGCGATTCTAAATTTGGATTTATTGTTATCGTTTGTAAATTTGTACATTTTTTTGTAAATTGTTAATTGGGGCAATTTCCAAAAGACGCTCAAAGAATTCTGGCCGCTTTTTTATGGTATTTTCGATGTTAGAGAATTCCCAATTCGCAAAATTCTTTTTAATGAGCTTCCAGCCCATGGGATGTCGTAACACTTCCTACTTTTCAATGCAAAGCTCGACGCTGTCACCCTTGATCGCAGCGAATTGTTTTCTTCGCGGCTCGCTCGTGGCGTTTCAATGAGATTCAACCAAATCCCACGACTCCCGATTTGTTTGCAGCCATTCGATGCTTTCATTGACCATCACATCTAAAACAAGGAAATATGTCATATCAATTTTACTATTTTAACAAGAAATTTGTATAATGGAAAAAATACCTGAAGATTCGCTGATACCTGCGACGGCAGTTGATGCGTCGATACTTTTGACGAGTCGCTTGTCTTGTTGTCTCCGATTTCGGTACTTTTCGACGATTCTTCCCCGTGTTGAAATCGATTTGTTCGTGACAGAATGTTTTTTTTTCGTTGGGGCCACGTGGTATATGCTAATGTCCTCGCAAGGAAAAACTTCCACAATCCCTCGCGCCAGGTCGTAAAAATCGTCGTCGCTCAAACGCCTAGTAGAAAAATTATTGATCGTGTAAAACTTGGATCTATCGAAAACAAGCTTCAATATTATTGGAAATATATCCTCACACATACTTACCCTTTTGAAATATCAGCGACAGCATCAACGACGATTTCGATGATGTTTCGCGCTTCAACGGATAATGGGTGGCCTTCAAAATTCTTTATCAACGCTTGACCTCTGTTACTGCTACACAAGATTTCACGGACGTTGGGACGCAGAGCGCAGATGAAGTCTTTTTTGCCGATAAAACACCGGCGCCTTTTAAGTGGTGTCATACAGTAAGAAGAGTCTTGACTGTTGTCAGCTGTGTTCTCATCGTCCGGGGAACTCGACACGCTCTCTGTACAATCAGACTCAGCACAATCATGCTATAAAATGCAAAAAAAAGGTGGAACCAATGATAAGATAACAATATTATAGAAACGCTAGACAAATACTAGACAATAGGCGCTTTTTGTCGAATTAATGAAACAGTTTATTGACTCAGTTGCAAGCAACATAAAGTAGATTTTGTTCCGAGGAGACGGAGCAAAATTGTAAAAAAAGATGCAAATTCAATGAAACATACCATTTTTCCCATGGATTGTGATCATAATTCAACAGAATATGCTCGTCGATCAGTCAGATGAGCAATAACTGGATTGATATCGGACAAAAATATATGAAATGTGAATAGAGATACAAACGAAGAATATTTCACGTGTCGTTTATTACGACTCGGTGTCATAGCGAATCGATAGCATATTTTATAAATTGAATAAATCTTTTATCCAACTAATAAAAAGCTTGGCAAAATCAATGTTATGTTCTACCAAATGAATCGCATCTTCCGTAGAATCAATGAAACAGTCTATTGACGATGCATCAAGCAGCAGGAAGTAGATTTTTTTCCGAGGAGACAAAGGATTTCACGAAATACGTGCACAGTTTGACAAAAAAGTTGTTCGTTCAATGAAATCAACAATACAGATCAATAAAATTTACGTGTACTCTCTTGGGTGATGAGGTACACTAAGAGAAAAAAATTACTGGATCAAAGACGCGAACGTCTTGGTCCAATGCCTTAAGCTATTGGAAATTGTCAAAGACTCATGCCGTTGAGTCAAGCCATTCAATGGCTTCATCCGAAGACGTAAAATATTGGGTCAGGATAGCGTGTTCTTGAGTCAACGGAATAGTACATCGCTTATCATCCAAAGACATATTGGCTTGGTTCAAGAACGCGACGGCCGTGTTTCGAGAACATAACGTCTTGAATCAAAACAGCAAGGTTATCGGTTTAAAAACACAAGATCTCGAATCAAGACACTATTTGAATGGCTTGGTTCAAGAACGTGACGGCCTTTGTTCGAGAACATAATGTCTTGAATCAAAAACAGCAAGGTTATTGTTTTAAAAACAAAAGGTCTCGAATCTACACACTCTTTGGAGGGCTTGGTTCAAGAACGTGACGGTCTTGGTTCGAGAACATAATGTTTTGAATCAAAAACAGCGAGGTTATGGTTTTAAAAACAAAGGTCTAGAATCAAGACACTCTTCGGAGGGCTTGGTTCAATAACGCGACGGTCTTGGTTGGAGAACATAGTGTCTCGGAACCAATATATTATTTTCTTGTATCATGTTAGGAAAGTTCATATTCATTTTCGGCATTAGTGCATGATGTGACCAGCAAGGGGCATTATGCACTCGTCATGATATTACTCGAAATGATTCTTGCCAATTATTTTAGCAAAACTAGAACATTTTGATGCAAGTCATTGTTCGTTAAAATGAAAAATTCATGCTCTTCGCTCGGAACAGTCAACGGGTGGTCATTTTTATATCAGTGCATAATGTGACCCACAGGGGACATTATGCACTCGTTATAATAACACTCGAAATGATTCTTATCGATCATTTGAACAAAGTTAGGACATTTTGACGCAAGTCATCGTACATATAAATAAAAAATGCATGCTTTTGTCACGAAAATTCAATGATGAAAGACATCACCGAATTGTTAGGTGATTTTCGAAAATCTATACCTCGGCGACAAAAGGTCGCAGAATAATATGCAAGAAGAACATATTTGAGATTCATGTTCTTAGTTTTCAGACCTTGAGTCCAAATATTTTCTTCATTGATAGTTTTTGCGTAGTGACAGAAAATTTAGCGGAACACAAAGTTTGAAGATGTTTGCTTGCATTTGGAATAGGTGTGATTATGATGTAGCAAATAAATATATGTCAACATGGAATTAAATGATTGAAAATAGATATTATTTATTGGTTCTATGCGTTTTGGTCCCCGGACAAAATATCCCCGACAAATATCCTCGGACAAAATATCCCCGGACAAAATATCCCTGGCAAAATAATTATACAACATTAATTATCAAACAATAACTTTTTTTATTTATGTAATCGACTTGTAATAATTGAACTTTGTAAGCACCATATAATGACCATTATCAATAATTTGTACGTCGTTTTCATATTAAATAACATATTTATAAATATTTATTAATTGTATTATCACAAAATTCATCAATCTCACGTTATTTCACTATCACAACGAATTTAAAAAATTATAATTAAAGTAAATTTCAAAATTTTTATAATGAGATCAATAATAATATAAAACGATTTACAGTCAATGAAAATTTTATAACTAATAATAAGACTGACATCATCATTAATCAATAATGTTTATCGTAATTATTTTTGCAATATTTTTCAAATATCCTAATTTATCATTTGCGTCATAATTCATAACAACATTTTTCAATCTATTATTGTAATCGCGATAATTTTTAGGTTGAGAATGAACATTCAATCCGCTATCAATTTGGGCAATTAAGGCTTCAGTTCTAGACTGTTCATCTTTGATTGCATTTAAAAATGACCCGATAGAAGCATGACAAACACCGACACAACGATTGAAACGATTGTGCAACCCTTCTACTGGATTATTTGATCGTAAAAGATCATCGGTGACAGCACAATAGCAATTCCACATATTTATTCCGAATAATGGCTTATCTCGCTTTTTTTATTGTGACGTAGTTTACCAATCCAAGTAAGTTTAAAATAGGAGAGTAAATCTTCTAAATCATCACTATTACGATCATAATACTCTCTACCAAGAATCAGCTCATAACCAGCAATTACGTTACTCGATGGAATGGATGGTAATGCCATCAGTAAACGTAGATTAAAAGCAAATGTGACGTCTGTGTTGTACCGACCTTGAAAACCACATGACTGAATCCGGCGCCAAAAGCATTGGTTGAAATGAAAGTTACAGCCAGAAATTCTCACACCCGACTATACTTCTTTAAATGCTACAATAAATGCCGGTTCGAAATCTACTATGATAAGAGAAGGAGAAAAATTCGGCAAACTTCGTCTCAAAACTTTCAAAAATTTTACATGTGTACTTTTAGATTTATCCGGTGACAACAAATAGACAAGAGGAACAGATTTGCCTTTCATAAAACCATGGATAGTGTTTAATTGCGAAAAAATGCTTAGAACAGTTCTAAAGGTCCCATTGCTTAACCATTGACTGCATCTTCCCAAACAATTCAGATTGTTAAATGTAGCAAAAACCATGAATCTCTTTTTATCACTGCCACTGCCGTGTAGTAAAAAATGCACTCCCTTGTATGTAGTCTTAAATACATCAGTTAATTCCAATTCACCTCGACATGGCGGATTCAATAATTGAGGATTTTCTTTGGCTCGAATACGATTGACAGTTCGAGTCATCGATGAAGGCACGGGCAATAAAGCCACAACGGGCGATAACACGCCACGTAACGAACTAGATACAACAGTAGCTGGTTTCGCGTCATCTCTTTTAGCTTTCTTTACTATCTTAGCTTTTATAACTTTTGTTTGGACTGCAGCAATATTTCCAGCGTGCTCGTGAGTCGGTATTGCACCAATAATATTGCCTATATAATAATTTATTCATTCATTAAATCAAAATTAATTAAAACGAAGAAAGAAAGAAAAATAAACAAACGTGTGCGTCTCGGGACGCCCGACAGAAGTGATAACTCAAACTAATCTAAGTTGAACTATTTAATATTGAAATTATTTAACTTAAGAAAAGCTTAGGTTATTATTCAAATTTTATGTTTATTAATATGATAATGTAAGGGAAGGTTATTTATTAATAAAATCTTTTATTGATTATAAAATATATTTGATTCTTAGTTACAATTCTTGAATGTGTACATTAGAATTTTGTGTATGTACACTATTAGTATCATTATTTAATCCTATAAAAGTAACAATTGGCTTATGGTAGCTATAATAAACAGCGAAATTTTTACATTGTATGTCATCTAAAAATCTTGTAAAGACTGCATCAAGTACAGTTCCATGACATGTTGTAGCTTCTTCTGGCTTATTAATCATTTTTAATTGTAATTTTGATTGTGGGAACGATACTAAATTTTTAACTCGATCAGCAGCAAAATTAACATTAAAATCTCCGGTTAAAACTAACGGAATTTTATGATAAATTTTCATTAAGTAAAGCAGAATCTTCTTGTGTATAAATTAAGAGCTATTTATGAATAAACTGAATAATATTTGAAATACTTTGGTTTGGAGATATATATATATATATATATATATATTGACAATGATAATTTGTTGCTTTGCTTCATTGAGACATTCCACTATACACATTTCACCAAGATCGTTTTGTTTCGCCGTATGAAAGCTTGTAACATTATTAATTTGTACTTCCATATTTGAAGTGACAATATTAATGCAATCATGAACATTCTGATAAATTGCTACGCCTCCTGCTCTTATATTTTGACGCTTTAATTGCACAATACGTTTAAAAGATGGAATAATTTTAGTATCATCATTTTTAAGCCACGTTTCACATAATAATTTTCTATGCTTTCTTTGGCGGTCAGCATTGTACTGTGGTTGACGTTTATTAATTTGAACATCATGTTGTGGTTGTTTTTGCTGTGACGTCGCTAGATTGACTGAATGTAGTACATGCATTCATTTTATCAGCTTTTCTCTTTTCTCTGTATCTTTTTTGGCGTTCAGCATTTGAATATGGTCGTGTTTGTGTTGATTGTATATTTCGTTGCGACTGTTGTTGCTTCTGTTGCTGATGCTGATGAACATCTGCAACGACTTCCATTTCAATAGCGCTAGAATAATGATTCGTAAATAAATATTGAACGTTTAAATATGTAAGAGAGAGAGAGAGAGAGAGAGAGAGAGAGAGAGAGAGAGAAAGGTGCTTGCTGGTTAGATTTTTATAATGATCATAAACACTATATCTATATATATATCGAAGCAGTGATGCTAAAGATATATAGAAATTCAAAATATAGATGCTGCGGCGGTAGACTTGTTGCATGCTTGTTATTGATAAATCGTATTATATTATATTATTAAACTTACCTTTCGTTAGGAGATTCTGTAATGTTCCGAGGATCATCTTGTTTCATCATATTTTTTATAATCACTTTCAAAAACGGTGATAGTTTTAGGTTATATGCTCACTGTCAACAGTATATGTCTATCGCACACTAAACACTGAGTAGAGAGAGGGGGAAGCGTCTGTCCGAACTACAGCTAGCGCTGTGGGTTAGAGTGAGAGAGGAGGAGCCCGCCTACCGCTGCCGTATGCGTGAGAGAAAGGAAAGCCAGACAGACTGGCGCCGTAACGCGTTACGTAACGAAGCAGTTTACCCTCCCATAAGAAGTTATCACTTCAAAAATTTGAAATACCTGTTTTCAAATCAGTATCTGTTCGAATCAAAATATTGCAATTCACTTTCGAATCACAACGCCATGAAATACTGTTTTTATTCATACTTTTTTTGCAATACAAAATTCCATCATGAAATAATAAATTTGTTCCTTTTTGCGATGGCACAAATTTCAAAGGCATCGTGAATGATAAATTGAAGAATTCAATAACTCCATAATCAATTAATTCATACGAAGTAATATGTAAACAACGCTTTAGACAATGATACACACTAATAACGTTATAAGAAGTTTTGGAGTAATAACCGAAAATATAATTGAAAGTAACATACATACAAAATGAAGTAGATGGCATATCTATCGTATCAACTTTATGTAATTTCATAATCTATCAAATCTAACACTAGATAGCGTTGCGATTACAATGGAATACTGGCGCCAAAATTCAAAAAACCATATAACATTGAATGATGAATTGTATGATTGAAATATTGATAATAAAATAGAAAATACACGTAAGTATCTATAATGCCCAAAAAACAGTAAAGTATTTTGTCCCGGGGATATTTTGTCCGGGGATCAAAACGCCTGTTACCTATTTATTCTGTCCCAGTTGGTGAGTACGATCATGAGTATAATACACCCTGATCGAGAACATTTACATCATCAATTAAGTTCCTTCTCGTATGCAATGGATATACATAAAAACAAAGTCATGCATTATATCAATATCGACGAGTGAATAGTTTATGTGATTATACATTGGCAAATTGAGATCGATTGAAAGAAAATTAGGATATGTTCGTCGCTCTATCCAGGAAAGTTCGCAAAATATTGATCTTCTCGAATTCACATTTGAGATTTAGTAAGTTTGCTTACATGACGTTGAAGGAAAAGATGTAATCTATCGTTACAATACATTTGTTCCATATATGTATGTGGATGAAGTATAAATGTGTATAGACTTTTCTGATTTCACAAAAAATTCTCATTATTGCTTGATCGCTAAATATATATGCAACAAAATCAGAGAAATTATAATTAATTAAAATGTGACATCAACGGCAGATGATTTCGGAAACGAATACCTCTAGTTCCTAATGCATACTCATTTTTCGTTATTATTACGATTGGGTTCGAGGCGAGTTTTCCCACCCAATACTCTGTTAGATAATGTCTGAGAGTACATGGATCCATTATTATCTTTATCAGACAGTTTCTACAGTCCTCACTTTCTTCAGCTGCCAATCTCATAATATGGGATGCATGACCAATATATTGTACATTGGAGACATTTATAACTTTGAGAGTTTTGTTGTTATAATAGACAACCATCTGAATGGCTTTACCACTCATAAGATTTGATCCTTGCATTTGTATTGATCTCAATCTCGGGGATGACGTAAGCCACAAACTTTCATCTATACCAACTGTTTCAGTAATTACCAACGTTTCTATCTTAGACTTCGGTGGATAAAATGTCCATTCGCCAATTTTCATATCTGTAACGTACATAATTTGTTTGAACCTTTGAAATATGAAATAAATTCAGGAAGTGTTACGTTGTGACGCTGCACCCTTTTGTTTCGCCTTTCTAGGGGCAAAAGGGGGCCGTCAGGCTTCGGAATGCCACTCTGACTGTACTCAATAGTGAATGGAAAGTAATTGAGGGTCAGAGTCCCCAATTACTTTTATCTATTGCTCTAAAGAAAAATAATGAATATCAAAAAATTATAATTTTAATTAATTATTACATTCAATAATTGATTATTTATTGAAATAATCAAACAAATGGATATAATAATCCGTAACATAAATCAAAAGAAGAGAATATTTAAACAATGAACACAAACGATAATATTATTCGGAATATAATAAATTCCGTAATATAAAAGAATATATCATTTAAACAATTCAAATATTAAACAAAATATTAATAAACAATCGGAAGTTACTTGCTTCCGTATTCACAAAAGAAAATGAAAATATTCTACTGATAATCTCTGACGACAATGATGCGACGCTTCGCTGGATCGATTTTGACCCTTACGGTGGCGTCAATTTTATCTCGCTCGCACCTTCGCTCAGTCCTCCGCAACAATGGAGACTAATTCCCCGATTGATTCTCAAATATTATATACAAAAATAACTATGTCCCTTTTCTCGTATTATATTAATTTACGAACGTTTTATTTTCCGGATAAAACGTGCGCGGGATGGACAGGTATACAACGAACAACAATTTAAAGGATTTAGAATACAACCGAACAAATACTCGTTATCATTAATTAGAACAAAAATGGCTACTATCCAATATATCATTGGCAATGAAAAAAAGATGTGGTTCAACACTTACGGATGAATGTAGATCACACACACAAACTGATTCTACCGTAATATATATTGTGACAATTTAACAATACAAATAATCTGAAACAAATAATACAATATTTAACATGGACTATCCGCACAACGTGGTTTTACACAGTACAATACTATCATACAATACACACATTCAATAACACTCTTTCACGCTCGGCGATCACGGTGGAAGTGAGGCCTCAGTGCCTTCGCTTCCGTATATCATCTTCTTTATGAATAAATTAGGCCAATCCTAGACATCTTCCTTGTCTAGGATCCAATCACATCCCTATGCAAATTCTCGATGATTGACAGCCCCAATCATCGCTATCCTTATCGATTAATCGATTTTTCATTGGCGGTTGAATTGCCGGAGTCGAGAGGCGCTGCGCGTTGCCTGTTGCTGAGCCGCCAATTCTTCCGCATGTTACGACGCATTCCCCACGTCTGCGCATTTTTTCGCGCACATGCCGGAAAATAGTACTTCTGAATCCAAACAGATGGCGACTCTGGTATCATTATCCATCCATACCATATTATCCACACAATATATTTGAATAATTCGACAACATTGGCGGTCCATTGATAACCTCATTATCCACGACATCCGGACGTCAACCCAATACATTCACCATTCCGTAGCGACGATGGCAATCCGGAGCTGCCAAAGTGAATTCGCATAGGAGCCCAATCATTCACTGTCAAATTACTGTCATTCCCAACTGACAGTTCCAGGTCAACTCTATTATTCCATTTACATTTACTCATTCTCTCATTTACTCACACCATATACCATTGTTCGCAGGTCCGGAAAACGCAAATGATTTAATAACGCATAAGAAAAGAAAAGAATCAATCGGGGAACGATTTATATTCTACAAATTACACATTGCAATGAGTGGCAACGGCCACCTCATCACAACGTCCCCGCATTGTCTTTACAGCTGTTCTACCAACTGATACCTTACCATAAGTAGAAGTAAGGCAATAAAATAGATTCATGTACAACCTGCCTCATACACATTTTTTTCCATAAACCAACAAACTTATGTAGAAATACGAAATATACATATATATAGATATACGCTACATCTCAGAAACACTACAAGACCAAATCAGTAAACGAAGTTATAAATTCAATTATATATGTATTTAACAGAAAATAAGGAGGAACACATATATAATTAATACGAACAAGTAAATGAGTAACAACCAACATTAATATAGCTACGACTCATTAAGTAATTAATACATAAGTAATAAATTACCAATATCATGAATCACCAATCAATACCAACATAATTAATCCATAGGCAATTTATGCACAAATGACATCATTAACCAGTAACGTAAACTACTCATTTATGCATAAATTACATCAACGGAATAATATAAATTAAGCATAAGTAATTTACGAATAAACTAAAACAATAAGCAATAATTAATATACTAGCCGATAACTATAACACAAGGGTGGAAATGATTCAGTTTACGATAACAATGAAACCCATGCAGCTGAATCAATAAGTTCCCCCCGGAACGCATAGATTAATATAGGAAATAAGATAACAATACGCTTCTCGTGGGAATGTATGGATTAATATATTACTAAGATAACAATAAGTTCTCCGGAGATGCATGTTTTATTAGAGAAAATAAGATAGCCAAGATTCTCAAGAGCCAATATCTAATCCTGAGAAACCGTGGACCCACAAACAAGATCACGCTATTTGCAATTGGGGACTTACGTCCAATCGCGAAGCACCGATAAAAACTTGCGGGTCCAGCGCAAAGACGCCTGACTCAATCACTCCCTCTTCGTTATAAAACACGCGTCAACGAATACTATATAAAGTATCGCGCATAGGTAACTCTCTCACATTTCTTATTTAAATCGTCAAGACGCACTCTCACTTTTGTTCAGACAATTCGTTAAGACTCTTATGCGTTGCAAGAATTTCTCAAACCAACTGACTCAATCAAAAAACATCGGATTCGCGTTTCTTCCTAAGAACATTCAAACTTAAATCAGAACCTCCAGAAGAAACCAGTCATTAACACTTCAAACGTAATCGCTCTTGAGAATTCGAGGCATAAGCCTATAATATAAAAGCAGTGTATAAACTAAGTGTAACATCAGTGTAAAACCAGTAACACTAATAAATATATTAATTATAAACTACAACATCGACTCTGAGAATCTTCTTCAAATTCACCCGCGCATAGCGGGCTTGATCATCCGAACATATACCTATATATGTTAGAGTTGCGAGGGACAGTCGGTAAGTGAAGAGAGTGACCAACTAAGACTCGCACCGACCAGTGGAATCCTGGTCAACATCGCCTCTACATTCACTTCCAACTTGGAAAATATCTACGACCTGTCCCCAGGACGTAACAGCTCTATCAATATAAAAATTGGTGGCAGCGGTGGGATGATCAAGAGAATTAGTTGAAGAGACATCATCACCTACATTTGGAAACAATCATCAAAATCGCAAAATATGTTTTGCATTGGGAAGACATTCTACTGACGATAATCGAAGATCTACACCTACTACACTATCAACTGTCGATCAAACTACGAAGTGATCATCTACACCAACGGCAAAACTTCAATATCTACCGTCGGCATCGGAGCATTGAGCAGCGATCAACGTCCACATCTCACGGCGCAATCAACATCGATCTTCTAATTAGAAATATAGGCGTAACGTAAGTTTAATACCATTTTAAGAAAATGCCGAACGAAACCATGGATATGTCAGTACAAACCGACAATCTGTCCAATATGTTAAACCAACAACCACTTTTTGTTCCAATTAATAATATGAATGCGGACGCACATTCAAGTAACGAATTACCTAATAACCCATTCAATGTAGAGACATACGTCCAAAATCAGCAGATTAATAATAAGCGACAAGATTACAAAGAATACATTAGAATAATACTAGATTTTGACGGCACGACTAATGGCATCGCAACAGAAACATTCATTCAGTATTGCGAATCACTCAAAACTTTCAAAAATGTGATTCAAGAACTTTACATTATCACAACATTAAAATCGAAATGTAAAGGCGAACCTCTGAGACGCGTTTCCCGCTCCAACATACAAACAATCGATGAATTCATACAATTTATTAAATTACACTTTGGTATCGATAAAGATATAAATCAAATAAGAGAAGAATTGGTCACAGTTAAACAGAAATCGGGAGAACGAGTAATAGACTATCATTATAGAGTAGAAATACTGTTACAACAACTGCTATCTCAAATCGATACTAGCGATTCCAGTAGAAAAGAATCAGAGAAAGACACAGCGAGAGATCTTGCAGTAGATTATTACGTGAGAGGACTCTCACCCAAATATTTCCCATATATGAGAAATTACAATTTCATTACGCTCACGGAAGCATTAATCGAAACACAGAAAGTAGAAGCATTACACAGGAGAATTCCAACACTCGCTGATCCTATTCAAACAAAAACGTGCCTCCCAATCCAACTCAATAATAACAATAATCCAGGTAGATCAGATAGACCTTTATTTGGAAGCAATCTTAATACACAGGGTTTTACCCCAAGATCCAATTTCCCAACCCAAAATAACAGAAATAATACATATATAAAATCATGCAACTTTTGTAAAAAACCGGGCCATAATTTCAACGAATGTCGCGCTCGTAATCGAATAAGTAATCGACCAAACGAACATCCCAATAATTTATCATCCGAACCACCGGGACCAATCGAATGTAATTATTGCAAAAAACCCGGTCATCTTATAAAAAACTGTAGAAAACGAACATATAATAATGGTAAACGTGACGCATTAAGCCAACGTAATCATACACACATAAATTCGGGATACGGACACAGTCCCCAACAAATAGGCGCAACCATGGGGACCAGCCAAGCCCAGCGCCAAACAAACACAAACTAATAGCAGATAACAGAAAGAAAAACAGGATTCTTAAAACCTTATCTGCAGAATGCAAAATAGGGTACTCAATTTCTAATTACAACTCTCCATCAATACACATCAACTCAAACAGTTTAAAAGATACGAAAACTAAATTTCTAGTAGACACCGGTTGCCAGCTAAACCTTATTAGAATCGACGCACTAAAAAGTCCAAATTTAATAAATGACTCTCTACGATATGAACTAAATGGCATCTCGAAACATGACAAACCCCTAACTCTAGGCCAAACACAAATTCGGATAAATAATTCAACAAATACATTCAACGTCGTCCCCGAAGATTTCCCATTAAATTATGCAGGAATAATCGGATCAGAATTCATGCACAAACATGGCGGAAAAATTGATTACACAGCTAAGATAGTAACCCTTGACGGAATAGAATACTCATTCATTAACACAAAGAGTATCATACTCCCGGCCAGACAGAAAACTGTAATGTTCGTGCGTGTAAAAAATGAGGAAATATCGGAAGGTTACGTGCCAGAAATAAATATGCCAGATGGTATTTTTGCTGGTGAAGCCGTGGTCATGAATAAGAACGGTATAGCATATCTGTATGCAATTAATACATTGGAAGAAGATGTAAAAGTGGAAGTACCCGTAATTTCTCTATATCCTTTTGATATGAGCATAGACGAGGAAGAAAATTCTACGGAGGAAAAGAGATCTGCAAACAAGAAGGCCCCTTGCAGGCGAGGCGCCAATCGCGTTAATGATGTTTTCAACCTTCTACGACTTGACCACTTGAACACGGAAGAGCGTAAAGCTGTAACTTCTCTAGTAACAGAATACGCTGACCTTTTCCATCTTCCAGGAGAACCCCTGAAAGCAACCAATGCTATCACTGACCGCATACTAACTACAGATAATATACCTGTAAATACCCGACAATATAGGCACCCGCCGTCTCAAAAACAAGAGATCGAACAACAAACACGCGCTCTGATCAAACTGCAAATAATACAACCATCAAAATCACCACATAACTCACCCCTTTGGATCGTACCTAAAAAAGCTGATTCTAAAGGCAATATAAGATGGCGTTTAGTAATCGATTTCCGAAAACTAAATGAAAAAACAATAGGCGATGCATATCCATTACCACTCATATCAGATATATTAGATCAACTAGGGGGAGCCAAATATTTTTCGATATTTGATCTTGCATCTGGTTTTCATCAAATCGGAATGCACCCAGATGATGAAGAAAAAACGGCTTTCACAACCCCCCACGGTCATTATGAATTTAACAGAATGCCTTTTGGATTGAAAAATGCACCCGCAACATTTCAATGCCTAATGGATCTTACTTTACGTGGCCTACAAGGCAACGACCTTTTCGTATATCTAGACGATATCGTGATATATTCACGTTCGCTCGAGGAGCATGCTGTAAAATTCAGAAAACTAGCCGATCGTCTACGAAGCGCAAATCTCACATTGCAACCAGACAAATGCGAATTTTTAAGAACGGAAGTACGTTATTTAGGTCATCTAATTTGTTCTGATGGTGTTAAGCCAGCACCCGCAATTATAAAAGCTGTAAAAGAATTCCCAGAACCGAAAAATAGGAAAAATGTGCAAGAATTTCTTGGGCTCGCCGGATACTATCGTCGTTTCATAAAGGATTTCGCAAGAATCGCAAAACCGCTATCACAACTTACGAGCAAAAACGTAGAGTTTGAATGGAACTCTAAACAACAAGAGTCATCCGAAACTCTTCTCAATATGCTATGCGAAGCACCAATATTACGCTATCCCGATTTCGATCAACCCTTTATTGTCACAACGGACGCATCAGGCTTCGCTGTCGGCGCAGTTCTTTCACAAGGCCAACCTAATGAAGATAATCCAGTAGCATATGCCTCGCGGGTTCTAAACAAACACGAACGAAATTACTCGACCATGGAAAAAGAAATGGTAGCAACTTTATTTGCCATGAAAACTTTCAGACCATATCTCTACGGTAGAACATTTACGCTCTATACCGATCATAAACCGCTGGTTTGGATAAACTCTATGAATAATCCAACATCGCGCGTGATGAGATGGAGGGAACCCTTGAAAGAATTTGATTACAAAATTCTTTATAAAGCTGGATAAATTACCACAAATGCAGATGCTCTCTCGCGTAATCCAGTCAATACCGAAAAACAAGAGGCATATCCAATTAAATTCAAATGGAGATTATCCCCTACGCTAGACAACCCGACGCCAACAGCAGGTATAGCAAGGCTAAAATCATTTTCGGGCTCGGAAGCAACCAAGAGAAGGAAACGTAGGAAAATACCCACAACCACATCGAGCCCATCAAATGCGAGCGACGAAGATAGTGAATGGGACAGCAAAAGAGAAGGAACTGATAAAAAACACAATAAATCTACTTCGGATGAGGAATTTTTAGGATTTTCGAATGAAATGGCCCTTGTGGATCGAAACCAATCTACATCTGCGAACGAAGAAAACCCGAGCGGCTCTCGAGTAGATGAAGTTGGAAAAACTATCATAAACAGAGGTTCTATATCGAACAAAATTAATTCCAAAGATTCTTCAGAAAATATGAACTCGAAAAAGAAAATCGTTATTACCGAGGATATTATAATTGCAGACGAAGTTAATCCGAGGACACTTCGCACAAATATAACTCCCGGTCGTAATCATACTACTAATGACGGAAATAGGCCTGATCAACCCAATGACCGTCGGATAGTTAAGAAGAGAGTATACGTAAACACGGATACTCCAGAACAAACAAGAAGAAAGAAGAGTAGAGACAAAATGAAGAAAAAGTCTGACATATCAATCTCAACTTCCCTTCGCGTTAACAAATCATCGAATTCAGAAGAAGAAGCGAATTCATTAAACCAAGGTGGACGGCACCGTAAATGACTCAAATCAAGAAACTCATTCAAGAAACTCTTTGAGCGAAAATCTTACAAGAGCCTCATTAAAAGAAAATCTATCAAAACGCGAAGAATCTCCAATTCTCACGGATTACTCAGACACTCATTCCTCATCTAATGAGCTATATAACGAAAAATTCATACCTCTGAGACAAATAGCATTAAAATTTTTACAGAATATAAACGAGTCAAGAATAAACCTATTAGATACGAGTCCCATATCCAAAAGTCCACAACATAGACCTTCCGCAGGTATACACCGACACTCACCTCAACATACACATACACAAAATTCGTGTAGGAAAATACCAATTCAACCCATTATAAAAAAGATGCTCGAAAAACGATCGAGACATACTGCGAATTTCACACCTTCTCCCATGATGAAAAAGGAAATCATGAGAAATCAAACGACACCAAAATCGCAGATAAAAACCCCTGAAAGTAGCAAACAAATACCATCTTCCGCCATTAAAACATATGACCATTTCCAAGACTCGTACGAAATAATAGATACGGATCTAGAAGAACAAAAAGAGACGGCAAACCATATCATACCAGAAACTCAAGAACAAAAAATCAATTCGCAGTCGTCAGAATCATCAGATGATAATAAAAGTAATAACATCATACCGGATACACAATATTCGAGACAAAATCCTACGCAAAAGAATTCACATCACGCAACACACCAAGATTTAGATAATTCTTATCAAGGTGGCGCAAGCAACTGGTCATCAGAGGAAAACGACATACCACCCAAAATCATTATCACTAAAGCCCTCGTACATGTACCTAAGACAAACATTGTAAAACAAGACGAAAAACCAATAAAAACTCACACCTCAATGGGGAAAAAAACACGAACAACCAAACAAACAGCGACGTTAGGATAAACAGTGGGCACTCCTCATATATGTACCCCACACGTGTCAACAACAGGGGAACACGCATGCAACAATCATCAACTAACAATAGATATACCCCGTATAATCCCCAAAATACACAACCATTACGTAGATCTAACAGGAAAATTGGGGATATGAGTTGTTCATGTTGCTCTGAAACCGATAACGAACAAATAAGAAACGCACATCGATCGAAAGCAAAAAGAATAAAAAACAAGAAGAAAATCCATCCTCTAAGCCCAATACGTGACGAATGTGACACGTTAGGAGATCGTAATTCCCCGATATCACCAAGAATAAACACATCAAATGCCGCAAAAGAACCATCATTACTTATCCCAAACGAACCATCATTATCAGCTCAAGACGATTTAGACGAGATTGTGGAATTACCTCCCCAATCAACAGAGAAAACTCGAAATGAAACAATTGACACATCACGAAGAAAAAATCGTACTGATAATGACGCAACATTAACATCCACCGACGATGATCCTAACGAGAATCAGTTGGAAGAAAATATCGAAGTTAATTTAATCCAAACGAGAGACAATTTAGAAATGCGAAAAGATGATTACATCTGTTTTATCTCAGCTGACGGCACAGTGTCAAGCGAAACGGGAAAAAATTTGATCACCAAAGAGTTACTAAAAAATATAGATAACCCCGATACACAAACTATCGGTGATGTAATAATAAAAGGTACTCCAAAACGAACAGTGTTCGCCCTCGTAATCCAGAAAGACGATACAGATACACTTGAAGAAAAAAATTTTCATTTAGCTTTCAAAAATCTGAAAAAAGTGATGCAACGTAAAAATGTCAGCACAGCCAGTATATCAGAAGGAAAAAGTAACCTAAATCATCTCATTTGGCAGAAAATAAATAACATAATTCGAAAGTCATTTAAAGGAACTCAAATTAAAATTACCGTTTGCAAAGAAAAAATACTTATCCCAGCACCTGAAATGAGAGAAGAAATAATGCGTGAAAATCATGAAACCCCTATCGCAGGTCACAAAGGTGCAACAAAAACATACAATAGAATAAGACAGAAATATTTCTGGGACAATATGAAGAAACAGGTAGAAGAATTCATTAGGAAATGCGTAAGTTGTCAGAAGAAGAAACTCGTACGCATCAAAATAAAACATCCTATGGTTATTACGGACACATCGATTAATGTTTTCGATAAAGTTGCACTCGATATAGTTGGACCATTTGACGTATCAAATAATGGATACAAATACATCCTCACTATGCAAGATGATTTGTCCAAATACTGTCTCGCAGTTCCTCTCGTAACTGCCACAGCCGAAGAAATCGCCAAAGGGTTAGCTGAAAATTTCATATGCATATTTGGTTGCCCGAAAGCCATATTAACAGATCAAGATGCAGCATTTATAGGCAAAGTAATGAGACGAGTAGCAAAAGCATTTAAAATACAACAAATTAAAACTACAGCATTTCATCCACAGTCTAACGGATCACTAGAAAGGAGTCATCAAGTTCTAGTTGACTATCTGAAACATTATATTACGAACAATAAAGACTGGGACAAATGGCTATGTTTCGCAATGCTCTCTTATAACACTAGTATACACGAAGGAACAAAATTGACACCATTCGAAATTGTCTATGGTCATAAAGCAAGAGTACCATCCGCAATACCAATTATCGATAGCCTCCCAACGTATAATGATTACGTCAACGAATTAATCACCAAAACTAGAGAAGTCAGAAATCTCGCGAGACAAAATTTAGAAAAAGCGAAAGAAAAATCGAAAATTCGTTACGATATGAAAATTAATCCAGTACAATTCAAAGTAGGAGGAAAAATATTCGCAACAAAAAATAAAAAAGTAGGAAAACTAGACGACGCTTACAAAGGACCATATAAAATCACGGACGTAATTCCCGAGAAAAACGATATAGAAATTGAACTAGGAAAAGACAAACAAAAAATAATACATTGTGACAGAGCTAAGATAGCCCATTGAAATAAAACAAACATACGAAATCACTCAGGTAGAAAATACATGTTACAGGTCAATCATGGGACCTATCGGGACATTCATGCTCATCATCATTTTTCTCATCTCTTTCGCAACTCCAAGTAAAAGCGTAGTAGCTTATGACTGTGGAGCCCTGTCAATGAACATCACAACTTTCTCGCTAATCGACATAGAAGAATGTAGTATATCCATCATATCACCGCAAACGACTAGAACGAAAATTCAACTCCTGCAAGTCGCAGAATACTTCCAGGTACACGTTAGCCAGTGCAAGGTAGAGATACAAAGGAATATTTATCATTGCAGCATGCATTCACACATATCCACAGTAACCTACGGAAATATGCAATATATAGAAGAAATTGACTACCGCACGTGCGAAAAAAGTCAACGCGAAAAATCCCTCCGCATATTCGACCTATTTATCACAGGCATACAAACAAATACGACAACACATCGCAATGTAGTATTAGCAGGAAAAGTAGATAACCAAGGTAATTGTAAGGGGTCACATTTCTCAGACCCTTACGGCTCATGGGACAATGTAATCGTATTAGAACAAATTATCATTACCATGACAGACTACCTGGCACAGGTAAAACTACAGAAAAACGAAATTGTGTTGCGATCTGGATTCAAGTGTAAATACACAGACGAACATTGCATGGACACAGACGGCGGCAACACCTACTGGAATTACGTTCACATGGACAACTGTGGATTTTCCGAATACACAGCACTTTACCAAGGTTTCGCTCAAAGAATAAACCCACAAGTCCCAAGCCAAACAAACGAAGTAGTTTTTTCAGTCTCATCCCAAGATTTCACATTCGCATTAGGCACCAAGGGACAACGAAATATCTGCGGATATAAATCATACCGCACAGAACACCCCAGATTATTCGTACTAGACGAAACCCTAAACACACCATTTACAAATATACGTACATTAGATACTACACGGAAAAAACAATCCCGTAAATTTAGATGGAAATCCCATCAAAATGTACTATGTTTCACATCAATAGCGCTTCTCGGTACAAAACCCATCGATATTGGCTACGTGAAACTCTGAAAAGTGCATGCCACGTTTCACACAAAGAACTGTAGAACTATTGAGTTTATGCTAAGCGATTGATACATTTTCGCAGTGTGAAACCGTGAACAGTAGATGGACCGACTCACGACTTTTTACAATGTGAAACTGTAAACAGTAGATGGACCGACTCACGAATTTTTACAATGAGAAAGTGTGGACAGTAGATGGATCGACTCACGACTTTTTACAATGTGAAACTGTAAACAGTAGATGGACAGACTCACGAATTTTTACAATGTGAAACTGCTAGAGGTACACGAACCAACCCACAAATTTTTACATTTAAAAATTTTATGAAATGAACGACTTCATTGAGAAATTTGTACACTGTGAAACAGCAAATAATGCAGACAGTGAATAGCTGTATGTACATCAATCACCATTGCTTTTTACTAATGTTTTTCAGAAAAAAAAATATTGCTCGTTGGAAAAAAATCAATTGAACTATTTAAAAATGCTTTTATTTTAAATCACAAAAATGGCTGTAACTTTAAAAATTGCTTATGACATTTTGGGAAATTGTAATTTCTCACAAGTTGTACTATGTTTTGTGCGTTTTTATTTTTGTATATATTACAATCACAAACAAAAGTACTGCATTGAGGAATGCTTTATTCGTATCTGTGATTGCGATACATAAAATAATAAACAATTCCCAATACATAGCATAACCGGGGAAAAAATACAGTTTGTTGAATGTCATAAACAATCCTTAAACTGACGCAGTGTAATTTTTGTGATACAAAATAAAAGCTTTTTTAATAGTTAAATAAAACTTTTCCTCACGAGCGATGACATAAATTAGAATACAAAATTGTCCATTGCTTCATTGTCATCTAAGCATTGAGGAATGCCACGAAAGAACATTATTTTAGAATGGGTATACGAATGTTTAAAAATAAATCATATCAACATGTACAACATTCAATTAACACGAATATTTATTGACAATTACAGAAGTAATCTTATATCTAGCCAATTACCATTTATTAATCACATAAAATCTGCCATTACACTGTTTAATCATATAACTAATCCCGTTAATATGTTCCACTTCGTAAGTTTGCCATTCTTTTCCGTTAGGATCAACTTCAAAAGCTTGGAAATGTTCATCAAAAAATTTCGCTTCAATGACGTTGCCCGTTACGTATATATCTGTTCCATAAGCAAATATATATTCGACTTTAACAAATATCAAATCTGATCCTTTCAGTACTACTACAATGTTATTCGGATGAATACTTGATCCTAAATAATTAATCCATTTCACAAGCCGCAATTTCTCATGGATTGTCCCGTTCGGTAATGTTTTCGCGATCTTTTGATTATTTGGGATATCTGAAAACGTATATTTTATTGACGGTCCCAGCCGAATACCAAAGTCTGCTACGTTTTCTATTGTATTCTTCTGGCAACTGAATGCGTATTGTTGCTTTAACTGACTTTTTAACGCTAATGTAAAACATATATTTTTTCGAGAAAATGTCGCTCGAGCTGCGATTTTTGATTCACGATGCTTACTTTCGTGTCTCATGGACCAATAGTGAGCCGCTGGACCAGCTAACTTCATGATTCTCGGATAATGAATCGAATTATGCTGTTTTGGCTTTAAATGTTTTTTGAAAATGATTTTGTACAGATCCAAATGTTCTTGGATAAGGGTGGCAAGAAAATCAGGGCACGAATTGTGAAAAACTTTACACAAAATGATATTGACGATTTCATTTAGTGTTGTGTACACTTCCCAAATAGGATCATTTTCTGCAATTAAATCTCCCAGTAAAAGACCGAAATGTCTCATTAGACATAAAGTTTCCGAGGCAGATAACTTTAAGTTGAATTTTTTCAAATTTTGCGTCGTTAATTCGGGAGGTTTACTCTTACGTTCATTGCGATCGAAGGAAAAATTAGCAACTCTATCATTGAGAGTGTTTTCAGTCAATACTTTTTCCACGAAAATATAGCGATGCAATATGTCAGCCAATACCATTTTGCATACTCCTTCTAATAAATCATGCATTGCGTCGACGCTGAAATTTCGCGCTACGTGAAAATTATCGACAGCATTCCAAACGCATTTTTCTTTTATTTCGAATTTTCTCGACTCCACGTTTTGGAGTACATTTACTATTTTGTCATAATCATCCTCGGTTCGGATGCGATTGATGCATTCAACAGTTTCAGAACGGGTACTTGGTTTGTCGGAAATGCAACAACGACACCAATATGATGAGTTGAAGGATTCTACATATCCTAATATTGAATTTAAACCGAGATTATCACCGATGATCAAGCCGAGTGCAAAAAAAACATTTTTTTCTCCGTCAAGAGTTTAAATTGTTATCCCTTCTCGCGCTAAGAAATTCAATTCGGCGATCACCTCTTTAAATACGCGTTGATTACCAAAAATTTTTCGATGCAGAGAATTGAATAATTGAAACAAGAAAATGTCTTCCAGTTTACTGCTTATTTCGGGTGGAAGACAGGGGATTTGAACGTACATTGCTCCAAGTTTACCACCGTCCCCTGAATGGCTTCCTAGACAATTATTCGTCTCATAATCGTCAAAGAAAATAAACAGGGGGAATACAATTTTTGTTCCGTACGTTTGACGAATATTTTTCCATATGGAACCTTGCAGAAAATTGCAAATCTCGGAAATCTCAGTCTCGAGGTACTTTACGTAGAGCATTGTACGTTCAAAAACCAATGGCAATTCGAAAAAATTTGTCAATACTTTTCTCATTGATATAAATTGAGCAAATACTTCGTCAACCACCAATTGCGCTTCGTCATCTACCATTCTGTTTCCGGGAATTGTACCGAGGAGAACTTTTTCGGGATAAATTAACGAGCAATCTTTTTCAAATTTTTTAAATCTTTGATGTTCTGTTAGCAATGAATCGAAAGGCTTTTGAGCTTTACAGATAGTGTTCTTCACGGCTGTTACAATTTCATTGGTTACATTGCCGGAAATTAAAATTTTGGTAATGTCTTGAGACAAAACTTCCAACATATCTGTGACAAAGTCATTTAAGTCCGTAATATTCGATTGAACTTTCTTACGTGTTAAATCATTGTCACTGTACCATTTCCAACTTAACCGAAAAGCGGACTGTTTTAGTCGGTCATCGTTAAACTCGTTTGAAGTATGAGAAAAAGGTGATGTCGACTCATCTACGTTTTGTAATAAGCGATTGCGATCGGTGATATATTTTGCATGTATCGATCCATTATCTTTTCCTATCTTTTTAGACTCTTTCGATTCATGTACTGCATGCGGCGAACAAGTGACATCGGCAATAATCTCGACTTTTTCATTTTCAATCGAACCGCTGTTCGCAGGAGGCTTTAATTCATGATAATTTTTCAAGTGCTGACGGAAGCTTTTTGAACTATCGAATTTACGTGTGCAGGGACCTAAACATTGATAGTATCGTGCTGCTAAATTATCGCGATGATCCAAAAGTGCATGTTTACTGAATGCAACATTTTTGTGGAAGATTTTTTTGCATTTACATTTGAAAGACATTTTTCACATTTAATGAATGAAATGAAAAAATACGAACAATACTCTGCGTCAATTTATAAAATTTAATAATTCTTATAAAAGTTCTGGAACAACGTATACATTACTTGAACGTGATGTCCATTTCGCCAAGCAATGCAAAAACGGACGGGGAAACGTTGCGGTGATTTGCACTGTCGATTTCAAATACCGCCTTTTCAATGAAGGTCCACGCCGATCGAGCCTCAGGTGGATACTGCGCATTTAAGGCAAAGAACGCCATAAAGCAGACTTCAACAGCTCTTGCGACGGACGGTAAGTCGTACTCGATGTCGTTAATGAAAATGTGGGCGGAAATAATGTTCTCCGGTGAACCAACGATCACTGGTCTTGGTTGGAACGGGAGGTTGTATGTCTGCAGATTTTGTATTGTTTTTTCCAGTGATGTATAAACATCACAAGTAGTCTGAAAAATGCATCATTTTTTTGTCAAACACAATGATATTTTTTCAATATTGCTGTTACTGTTAAAAATGTATGGAAAGTTATAAATTTACCTGGACATAATGGATAAACCCTTGCCGAGCTTCAGCCTTCGAAGGGTTCCATTTCTTCACAGAACAACCTGTATCCGCCTCTTCATTTCTACTTCGTTTCCTCCGTTTATTTCCTCCGATCGGGGGAGGTTTGGGGAACGCATTTGATAAAAGGATAAACACCGTTGTATCCAAAGCCTCTGCCAAAAGTTGAAAGTGACGTTCAAGTTTAATCATAAAAAATTCAGTCAAGACCAAATACACTCAATGAATGATTATTGAAGTATAAATAAATTTCAATTTTTAAAAATGAAAAAACCCGTCGAATTTCATCAGTAATAAATATATCGAACCTCCTTCGAGTTTCTGCAATTTAATGCTTTCAGCAAAGAAATGTTTGTCCGATGGCTTCCGCGCGTCCAGAAAAAGATTGCTAAGTTGCGATCGCACCTTTGGCCAATTTTGTTGGAAGATGTTCTTTTTCTCTGGAAATTTTGCCTCGAAATCTCGTTCAAGCTATAAAAAACAATGAACCTGATTCAATTTTCTCAAGTGGGTAAATTACAAACAATAATTTTATTGTATGCAAACTGACCAAAATGTATCCTTTTTTTTGCTTCAAACAAGGAAACAGTTGAAAATACGAAGATATTGTTTCGCTTTTCAAAATTTCTTCGCGTTGTTTGAATGTTCTGATCCACAGCTCTACGACTGTGTCCCACGGTTCGATGTTATTTTTTATAAATTCCAAGGCCTCTGTTGAAGCCGTATCGAGATCAGGCTCATCGTCTAAAATAAGTGGTAGTTACATTCAACAAACAAAGTCTATTATGTTATTTTCGGATTAATTATTACTGTGTCTGCAGATATTAAATAGAAGAAGTTGCTAATTGTAAATTTGTTTTGAAAACATTTACAAAATAACATTTTCCCAGTGCTTTAGAATGAATGAATGCAATGTACTGTGACGTGGTGGCGACCCACGTCACGATTGCCACGAGCAATCGTTTGGCTCAGCCCGAAACAGGGCATAAATTCACCCTACCTTTACCAATTAAGTGTATTTATTAATAGCCGCTGCCGCCTGCAAAAAAGAGTAAGAAGAGTGAATGACGAGTGCATGAATGAATGAGAGAATGGAAGAAGACATAAGATGGCCTACCTGGCACCCTGACGTTACCAAATCATCCACGAGGATCCTGAAGTCACCCTCGCCTAGTAAACCAATCTCAATGTACCGAAATAACAACGAACGACGCTTCCCGAACAAATTAATTAAGGATGAAACACAAGAAACTACCGAATAAATACCGTGGTGAATTAATACCATCGGGAAAGAACACAAAACAATGAAAGAACAGCAATGCCGAAGCACCTTGTGCACGACCGTACCGAATAACACTGGACCATGGGCTACATAACCCTAAAGGTCACCCAGCGGTCAGCACGGTAAAGATCGTCGGTAACTACCCTCGGCCGAATTACCATAAGGGAAGCGGTCGATAACGGAAATCAATATGGATTGATGACACCGGCGGCGCTATCGGCCAGTGAACCCGGAAGAGATGGAGACAACATAGGCGAGGGGTGACAGCTAAAAGGCGAAGAGGGTAACGCAGCCATTTTCCGGCACTTCGCCAGTGGCTAACGAGCTGAACGGACGCATGTGTGTGAGAAGACTGAAAATTATTATTGAAACGGAACAAAATAAGCTATTGTACATTGTGAAATTGATTTGTGACGACTCGGCTAATTGATAAACGGTTTGTCAATTGAATTCGTGTGAAGCTAGATAGTCGGAAGTAAAAATTTGTGCGAATCGTAGGTGTGTGTGAATAAGTGCCACACCAGAACGCAGTAAGTAGCTTATCGTTTCATTAGTGCATGCGGACCGCGTGGTCACACATTCGCCGGCGTAGTCGATTACATATTATTTACTTTGCCCAATTATCGAATGCAGAGCGGCAGCCACAACGGATCCCCATATTTCCCATTATTGTAATTAGTTCGAAACAGCGTACACCCAATCCTTTCCCACGTTGTCGGCGTATTACGCCGCAAAATCTTCTCGAATTTTCCACGCATCCCCATACGTGCAACAAGTGCACGTGTACCGAAGCCTACATTCTCGTACCGCGCGGACAATAGCGTTCCTATTGTCCTGCCGCGCGTCGCCTATTACCCCCCGCGCATCACCCCTATTGTTACGAAATCTTTCTCTTCTATTATTTCCCCTTTCGCGCGTATGATTTACATGGAATTCATTATATTTCTTTTGTCGATCGCCGTATTAATAACTTTACTACCATTGTCAATCAATTTACATTATATCTTCAAATACTTTCATGTTATACTATCTCTATTATCGAACGCTAGACACGCACGTCATATTATTGCTAATTAGAATTGGAAGATAATTAATGTTGCTGCTGATTAGCGCAAACATCGAGATTCTGTTAATGAACAATTGTAATTTATCAAATTCAACTGATTTATTGTGCGATCAACTTAAATAAATCGAGAGACGTTATTGCAATTGAATTCCTCGCGTTACCCCGTTATTTTCCCCCCCCATAATTTTCCGAATCCCCTGTTTTCCTTATTTTCAGGTTAAAATAAATAAGGTGGCATCCCGACCCGCTGACTACCGCCACAGAAAAGGCAAGCGTCACAGTACTTACTCGAGTGATTTTTTTCTACAATCGGACGTGACGGTTTTCCTTGTGCTTCCTTTCGACGCAAGTAGGTGTTATGGTAAATCAATTTGCCCTTGGCGTTCTGGAATTCCGAGCCAAAATTTGCATGGGGTACATAATAAGTCCCTGGTCTCACTTGTAAATAAGGAGCAGATTTCCTGGGTTATTTCGGCAAAGCGTTTGGCCTCAATTGTCTGAAAAGCTTTTTTCTCCTGATGCTCTCTCTGGATGGCCAAACGAGCTAGAAGGTTCCGCATACGGGCCGTCAGAGTTTGTCTTGCCTCATAAGACGCAATTATGCTCAAGCCCGTTGGATCTTTGGACAACCAATCGAGAAGGGATAGGCCCTATAAAATATTTGAAAAAAAAAAAAAAACATAACAACATTGCATTTTGTTTAAATTTATAATCAGTATTTTACCCCAACTGGATGCTGATTTTCCTTGGCAATTTCAACCGGAACTATCGGATCCGGTGCTAAATCTTGAGAAACATTCCCTTCGAAATTTTGCGCGAATAAAGATGCCCGGCATTCAGTACTAGTGGATAGCAATTGGTAACTGTTACCTCTAACCTAAGCATCAATTAAGTAAAATATGAGCATGCGAAAGCTAAAAAATTGAAAGAAAGTCACATGCGAAAGTTAATGAATTTGTAATATTTCAATCAATTTGTACGCTCGGTCCTGCCTCTTCCAAATATGTGCTATCATACACTCGCTCTACTTGACACGGATTAGATAAATAGGGAATATTTTCCTCCATCCTGAACACTTTTTCGATGACACTTATCACAATACTTCACTTTATGTTGATGTTCACTCGTGAAGAGGAAATTTGAGAATGATAATTTCAGTTCTCGTCTGTTTTCTCAATATTTTCAAGAAAAACTTGTATGATAGAGTGGGAAGTAGTGGAAGGAAAAATTTGGGTGTAATTGGTTGATCGGAACTAGAGGGTGAATCTTTGACATAGAAGTGGGAGTGAGAAAGGAATTGGCAAGAGGTACACACATTGTTGTAGGTAATGAGGAAAGGGATTTGGACACATCTGTTTGTACTTAAATCAATAAAGCAGTAAAAGTAGCACGTGCTTGGAGCAATAATCGTAAAATGAATCATTACATTGTAAATTTTTAGTTGTAAAAATTAAATGAATGAATGTTTATATTGATAATCTGGGATTAGGACTGATGGAAAAGTTTTGGTGATTTATCTAGCTGTTGAAATTACAATATTTTGTTAGTCCTAATTGTAAACTTAAGATGCCACAATCTATGGTCTACAGTGTCATGTAGCACGCAACATTAATATATATATATATATATATTACATATGTTATATATATATATATATAATATATATTTATTACTGTTGTGTGCTACATCACGAATTGGATAATAAACTACGGCATCTTAAGTTTACAATTAGGACTAACAAAATATCGTAATTTCAACAGCTAGATAAATCACCAAAACTTTTTCATCAGTCCTAATCCCAAATTATCAATATAAACATTCATTCATTTAATTTTTACAACTAAAAATTTACCAAGCACGTGCTACCTTTATATTATATATATTATATATATCATATATATAAACAATCAACGTATACGGGTATTATATGAACGGCGAAAGTCGCACAAGTCAAAATGTATACGTGCAAGCAAGACAGAAAAGTACAAATACGATACTTACTTCGTTTTTTCGTTCTCTTTTCAGCAGTAACAGATATTCCACGGCACTTTTTCTTCACTGATAGTTCGTCCTTGTTCACTGTGTGTATTTCCGTGTTCACATTAATTAGGAATTGTCGTTTCTCGAAGACACTGAGGTCACGCCACGAGATCCAAAAGAACACTGAGTGGATGTCGAGACTGAGGGCGACCACGCAATAGAATTTTCCTTTGTTCGATTATGCGTGCCGGTGTGGACACGTCAACCCATGAGATGACGCGGTCACGCGTTTACGCAGTGTACATTGTAAAAATTTAGGGTACACGCTGCGAGTCGTACAGCGCTTACTGTACACGTGAACCTGCACGTCCGTGATGGCTGACGCGTCCACGCGTTTAAGGTGTACATTTTAAAAATTCGAGGTCCACGATGTGTATCGTGCAATGTCGGTTGTAACTTCTACTGAGCACTTGGAAATTATTTTCATGTAATCACACCAATAAATCCAAGTATCCGTATTAGTATTCACCAACTACCCGTTATCAAAATATGCTTTGCCCGATTTATTAAAAAATGACAATTGACCCTTGAAAAAATTAAATCTATGCGCATTGAATAATACCGAGCTACGATACGATTTGCAAGGTGTACACTGTCATTTTCAATTTAAACTTACGCCACATTCTTCAGTAGACATCACCAAATTTCAATAGAATTGAATCTCATTTTTAACATTTGCTTGTTGAAGAATTTTATGGATCTAATCAGTGATTACCACTCTTTTCTCACTTTTTTTTTTTGAAGGTACTCCGCATATTTTACGCATTGAGTAGCGCAATATTTAATATTTAATTTGTAAATTCTACAGTTTACTTTATCGCGGTGGTCATTATGATTTTTTTACAGTTCA
Organism: Zele albiditarsus; assembly: GCA_958496275.1. Classification (NCBI taxonomy): domain Eukaryota; kingdom Metazoa; phylum Arthropoda; class Insecta; order Hymenoptera; family Braconidae; genus Zele; species Zele albiditarsus. Next base: position 1,275,180 of record OY292417.1, read on the forward strand.
AATCTGCATTTTTACCAGTTTCAATAGTAAGAAAGCACATCTGATCCATTATCTTTCAATGGAGGTCCAGTAATGTGATTAGTTTACAGTGGGAAACTGCATATGTTCACCTATTCCCCACTGATTTTTAAACATCAGTCTTTACTTTTCACGAATCATTTTTTTCCGTGTATTGACATGGATATTTTCACCTACGTAAATGCAAAATTCGTATAGTTGGAAAAACACATGAAGGGTCAGATTATATCTCTGTACAACAATGTGATCCAACAAGGATGTAAAACAGAAAGCAAATTACTGAAATTAAGTCTAGCAATGGCACCAATGGCGCCAGCAGAATTTGCATATTATCTCATGAAAGGCCCAGGCTATTTAGCGCACATCTCAGGCGAAGTCATTAGAATTGCGAAATGTATCCCAGTTGAAGTACAGCCACGCCGTACTGACCGTTGTTTCCAAGAATTAACAATTAAAAGAGGGAACGAGAGCCTCTTTATGCTTCCGCGCACACGCATCATAACAAAAACTGGCAACGAGATCGAATGTAACACATTTTTAGCACCCATGTACAATATTAAAGAAACATGATGGCAAGTCACTCCAAATCTCGCAATCGGCTCAACACCAGGGAAAATTGGGGTGGAAACAAGCATCATGGAATTACATCAATCCAGACCATCTAGCAACGGGCGGAATTTATTCACCCAATGATTTGCAGCGCTTAAAAGAAAATCTTATGTTCCCAGTAGAAAGGTCCGCCGTCCTCAACACAATAGCAAGAGAGGCTACAGGGCAGGGATCATTAAATCAAGGGATTTCCATCAACTCGTTAATAGACGAGGAGAAAATCAAGAGAACGATATCCAAACTCTGGAATAAAATTGCTGACACTTTTACATCAATAGGCCTCTCCTCGGCAGGTATATTAGGGTTTTACACCACAGCCAGGATAGCGAAGTTTGCATTAGACACGATAATTCACTGCTACTCATTACACACAGCCTACGGGTGGAGTATTTACTTACTCGGCGCCCTTTGGGACTCAGTGACGCATCTACTGTTACACCTAAAAAGAAAAACGGGGGATGCAAAGGAAAAGGACATGGAAAATAATTCACCTACGGGACCACAAAACTCCCAAGTACAAACCAAGATTAATCCACCACTATCTAACACCCCCTTACCACCTCTTTTAATGACTAACAGCATACAACCAAGCTTCCAATTCCCCACTTCAAATCAAGAACAGAGAGACAACAACATACAAATTTACCCTCGATCAATCACACCGACACAATTTAAGCGATCTCAAACTTAAAAAATAAATTAGATGTAATAATCAAAAAGATGTGACCAAAGTGTGTGCGTCTCATACCACACAACTTTATTCAGAGTAAATTAAAAAATATTCAGAATAAATTTAAAATAAAGCATGAGAATAGTGTGCGCGTCTTATACCACACAACTCTATTCAAAATTAAATTCGATGCAAAATATGAATAATGCGTACGTCTTATACTACGCAATTTTATTCAAATCCGACAAATAGAATTTCCTCAAAACTCCATCATATCAAACTTAAACGGATACTACCCAATTAAAATACAAAACATAGGAAAAGGAAACAAGGGAACCTTAATATTACAAATCCGCAACAAAATTTTTTTTTTCTCTTTCACTATTTATTGAAATTTTTTTTCCCTCTCTCCCTTTCTTCCTCTCTTTTTCACAAAAATATATATTAAGAAAAACATTAATTAGATCCGTAAAACTCGTAGAGCCTCGTGGGTTGGAGCCATAAGGGGTGATCCCAATTGTAAGCTGGGTGTTCATAGCCCCATCATCCATTATGCATCCAGCATATGCTCCAGAAGTCATAATCGATCAGGTCACAATTTGTACCATCGGACTCGCATTCCAAACCCCGCAACAGGGCCCGGCGATCTTTCCTCTCCTGACGTTTTTGCCGAATCCTAGATACTGGCACGTGCCCATCATAAACCAAATTGACTTCGGGAACCTTTAAAAACAAAAAGTAATTTTTTTTTATTTTTCCTTAGCAAACAAAATACCTATACCAAATATTTTTTCATAATAAAATACTCACCACTCTATGCATATGAACCAACCGCCCCACAAAAATATGTAATTGGAGATATATCCCCAGCACCCTCTCCAATTCTTCCGCGGTCACCCACTCAGCCGCCTCCATCCAAATCCCGCCAAAAAGAATTCGGGTCATGAGGCCAATCAAAAATAAAAACTCTGTAGCCCAGCCCAGAGTCGAAGGCGACTGAAAAACAAGAAATTGCGTACATTGAAATACATTATAAATACACATAGTGCAAGCAACACAATAATAAATTTTACACTCACGTCATTCTTCAAATCGTTACGCGCAAAAATCGACACCATTTTGCTTCTTTTCTGACGAAAAAACTCGAGTAGCACACCGTGAAAATTTCAGGAAACTGATGGGTTAACGAATTTCGAACCGAAATTCATAGTCCACGACCAACGATCCATCAAACCAATGACAACACTCTCTCTCAATTCCACCAATAAAAGTCAACAAGGTAAAACAAGCCATACCCATTTTTCTTCCCCTAAGAAAATGTCCCTTTTGAAAACCACACCCCTTTTGCCATTAGTCAAGACGCCAATCAATTATCTATCAACAAAGTTCTAACAACAAACAGAAGCTTCAAAACAAAACAATGATATTATAATAATTAGTCAAACTTTTAGAATTAAACACTAAATTTTAACTAGATCAATCACCCAAATTAGAAGAGATAGCCTAATTAGTTCTAATTCGAAATCAAAATAGTCAACTAAGTTATAGAATAAGATATTAAAGATAGAACCATATGTTTCTACGATCATCAGTTGGTACACCAGTCCCGAGATTTCGAGCGGGACGCTCGAATTTCTCCAAGGGGGGAGGTGTTACGTCCCCGCATCGTCTTTACAGCTGTTCTACCAACTGATACCTACCTTACCATAAGTAGAAGTAAGGCAATAAAATAGATTCATGTACAACCTACCTCACATACATTTTTTCCATAAACTAATAAACTTATGTAGAAACACGAAATATACACATATATAGATATACACTACATCTCAGAAAACACTACAAAGACCAAATCAGCAAACGAAGATATAAATTCAATTATACATGTAATTAACAGAAAATAAGAAGGAATACATAAATAATTAATACGAACAAGTAAATGAGTAACACTCAACATTAATATAGCAAGGACTCATTAAGTAATCAATATATAAGTAACAATTGTAATAAATTACCAATATCATAAATCACCAATCAATACCAACATAATTAATTCATAGGCAATTTATGCATAAATGACATCATTAACCAGTAACGTAAATTACTCATTTACGCATAAAAAACATCAACAAACTAATACAAATTAAGCATAGGTAATCTACACATAAACTAAAACGATGAGCAATAAACAATAACTATAACACAAGGGTGGAAATAACTCAGTTCATGATAACAATGAAACCCATATAGCTGAATCAATAAGTTCCCCTCGGAACGCATAGATTAATATAGGAAATAAGATAACAACACGCTTCTCGTGGGAATGTATAGATTAATATAGAAACTAAGATAATAATAAATTCCTCAGGAATGCATATTTTATTAGATTAAATACGATAGCCAAGATTCTCAAGAGCCATTATCTAATCCTGAGAAACCGTGGACCCACAAACAAGATCACGCTATTTGCGATTGGGGACTTACGTCCAATCGCGAAGCACCGATAAAAACTTGCGGGTCCAGCGCAAAGACGCCTGACTCAATCACCCCCTCTTCGTTATAAAACACGCGTCAACGAATACTATATAAAGTATCGCGCATAGGTAACTCTCTCACATTTCTTATTTAAATCGTCAAGACACACTCACTTTTGTTCAGACAATTCGTCAAGACTCTTATTCGTTGCAAGAATTTCTCAAACCAACTAACTCAATCAAAGAACATCGGATTCGCGTTTCTTCCTAAGAACATTCAAACTCAAATCAGAAGCTCCAGAAGAAACCAGTCATTAACACTTCAAACGTAATAGCTCTTGAGAATTCGAGGCATAAGCCTATAATATAAAAGCAGTGTATAAACTAAGTGTAACATCAGTGTAAAACCAGTAACATTAATAAATATATTAATTATAAACTACAACATCGACTCTGAGAATCTTCTTCAAATTCACCCGCGCATAGCGGGCTTGATCATCCGAACATATACCTATTGTGATGAGGTGGCCGTTGCCACTCATTGCAAGATAAAAAAAAAATGATGGTTTTATTTAATCGTTGCCCCGATTAATTCTTTGATTTTATGTATAATAATTTCCGGACCTGCGAACAATGTTATAGGGTGTGAGTGAATGAAAGAAGGAGTAAATGTATATAGAAATAACAGAGGTAACCTGGAACTGTCAGTTTGGGAATGACAGTGTATCAATGGTGAATAATTGGGCTCCTATGCAGATTCGTCTTGGCAGCTCCTGATTACCCTAGTCGCAATGGAATGGTGGTAAGGGTTAATTTACGTCCGGATGCCGTGAAAGATTATTTCGATGATGGACTGCCACTGTCGTTGATGAGTCCGAATAAATTATTTTGATGGTATGACATTGATGGATAATGATACCAGAGTCGCCATCTGTCTGGATTCAGGGGTACTATTCTCCGGCATATGCGCGAGAAAATGCGCAGACGTGGGAAATGCGTCGTAACATGCGGAGGAATTGGCGGCTCGACAACAGGCAGCGCGCAGCGCCTCTCGACTCCGGTAACCCAACCACCAATAGGAAATCGATTAATCGATAAAGATAGCGATGATTGGGGCTGTCAATCATCTAGAATTTGCATAGAGATGTGATTGGATCCTAGACCAGGAAGATGTCTAGGATTGGCCTAATTTATTCACAAAGGATGTTAATATACGGAAGCGAAGGCACTGAGGCTTCACTTCCACCGGGATTGCCAAGCGTGAAAGAGTGCATTGTATGTGTGTTGTATATTAATAATATTTTGTGAATGACTACCAAGTTGTGCGGAAAGTCCATATTAAACGTGTTTTGTTTGTTTCAGAGAGTTTATATCGAGTCTTAAGTTTTTTCATTTAAATATAAATTCAGTTTGTGTGTTGGTCTGCATTTATCCGTAAGTGTTGAGCCACGAATTTTCATTACCAATATTAAATTGGAAAAGTCGCCATCTTCAATCAGTATAGTGATAATGAGTAGTTAATAGGTCGTATTTAAATTAATCAAAAGCATTGTTCGTTGTTTACCTGGCCATTCCGCGCATGTTTTATCCGGAAGATAAAACATTTGTATATTGAAATTGAGGAAAGAAGGGACATATTCTTTTTTTGTAAAGCGTAATAGAGAATTAATCAGGGAATTAGTCTCTATTGTTGCGGAATACATTGCGAAGGTGCGAGGGAGATATAAACTGACGCCGCCTTAAAAGTCATTATCGCTATAAGGGTTAAAATTGACCGGATTCTCAATCGCATCATTCTTGACCGCATTGTCATTTGCGTTACTATTATTTTCGTCTTTTGCAAATACGGAAGCAAATTACTTCCGAAAGTTTATTATTATTTCATTTAATATTTGAATTATTTAATTATTGTATTCATTTATATTACGGAATTTATTATATTTCGAGTAACGATTCCAATTGTGTTCATTATTAAAATATTCATTTTTTTTTTAATAAAACGGCATCAAACTATATTCCGGATAATTATATCCATTTTGTTTATTATATAAATAAATAATTAATTATTCATTATAATAATTAATCAAAAATTATATTTTTATGATATCATTTATTTTTCTTTAGAGAAACTAGTAAAAGTAATTGGGGACTCTGACCCTCAATTACTTTCCATTCAATTAAAGGTAAAGTCAGAGTGGCATCCCGAAGCCTGACGGCCCCTTTTTGACCCTAGAAAGGCGATTAAAGGAGTGCAGCGTCACACTATATATGTTAGAGTTGCAAGGGACAGTCGGTAAGTGAAGAGAGTGACCAACTAAGACTCGACCCGACCAGTGGCATCCTGGTCAACATCGCCTCTACATTCACTTCCGACTTGGAAAATATCTACGACCTGTCCCCGGGACGTAACAGTCGTCCAATAACTGATAAAAAGTTATCAACTGTTCATCTTTATATATGGCAACCAATTCGCTTCAAGTGATATAAGAACATAATTTGTATCAGCCAATCAGTTAGTAATCATGATGGTGCGCGAGAAACAACTATCTAAAATTAAGTTTGAGAAACAGGGGACAAAATTACCAATCATGAATTTCGATGGCCGAATTGTGGAAGAAAAAGGCAAGAAAAAGAGGCGTCATGGTAAATTATTGCCAAATAGTACGCGAGCTATTTTTTGTGGTCCATCAAATTGCGGCAAGACCAATGCACTTTTAGCACTCATCACTCATCCGAATGGCTTGAGATTCGAAAATGTCTATGTCTATTCAAAGTCACTCAATCAACCGAAGTATCAATATCTAGAGAAAATATTGAAACATGCAAAGGGTATTGGATACTTTCCATTCACCGATAATGAAGAGGTAGTCAGACCAGAAGATACTAAACCAAATTCCATCACGATTATCGATGATGTTGCGTGTGAGAAACAAAACAACATAAGAGCATTCTTCTGTATGGGCCGATATGGAGATGTGGAGTCATTTTATCTTTGTCAAACTTATACACGTATTCCTAAACATCTAGTACGTGATAATGCCAACTTAATGGCGCTATTTCGGCAAGATGAAATGAATCTAACACATATACGCTGATCATGTCAACACAGACATGACATATGCACAGTTCAGAGATTTATCTTTAGTATGTTGGAATGATGATAAATATGGTTTTGTTGTTGTTGATAAAGATAGTGAGCTCAATTCGGGGCGATATAGAAAGGGATTTGACTGTTACATACGTATAAATTGAGTGTGCATGGGAATGATGACTTTAGTTAAATAGCGAACTTGAAAGCATAAACATGAAGAGGGTGAAAGGAAAAAAAAATCTTCTCAGAGAACAGGATGTATTGAGTCAAACAGTGAAAGCAAATGATGTGATTCGACAAAAGCATAAAATGATCAAGTCTGGTAGAGACACTTCAGAACGAGCAATGAACGAAGTCTTCAAACCTATAGTGACACCTCTAGAGAAATTAGTGACAACATCGAAGGAAATAAAACAAGAAAAAAAGAATGAAATGGCGGATATCCGGATGAAAAAAGAAGAAGAAGAGGAAGATAATCAATTTTATGCAACAGCTCAGAATGATAGTAATGATGGCTGGGATAATGATGATGAAGTGGAATTAAATGAAACGACTGGGGAATTCAAGCCGGACGAAATACAATCTGTCAGTTCGCCTATAAAAAAAACATCAGAACAAAATGATTTGGCTGAAACATATATAAAGACACACTTGCAACATAAGACTGAATAGATTCAGCGTTCGCAAATTGACTGATCAAAGTTTGATGATGGGTAATTCTCCTATACACTTCTCACATAATGTCATAAGCGTTGCAAATAAACGTTATGATCAAACGCCGGGATTGCTTGAACTATTATTCAATAAAACCCCAAATGACTCAATCATACGTGAGAGTGATCGAAATAATTTCATAGACATTATTAAATCAACCTATACACTTCATAAACATTATGATCCTAATAAAAGTCTCATATCAGACAATAAAAGTGTGAAATATCAAAATTATATTACACATCATGTATCGCCATCATCATTATCATCATTATCATCAGCACCACCATCAGCAAACAAAATGAGGACGAGATCAGGCAAAGCATTACCTTATTATAAAATTGCTGAAAAAAGGAAAGTACCATTTGATTATGTCTATTGGGATGAGCCGAATGAACTTGTTAACTGTCTTAGATTACTGTTAGCATCTCAAGCAGCAGGCAATACAAGTCATACGAATGAGATAATTTCCATTATTGAAGAATTACGTGAGGCTGGAATCATTTATTAATCAATGTTCCGGCCATTTTCATTCATTTATGTGTCAACAGTCGAAGAGAGAGTGATGATAATAAAAATGAGTGTGGATATATTTGGACGAAAATTTAGAAAAAGTGTTGAAAAAAGTAGTCGTGGACCGCCTGGTTATGGATTCAGAGTTACTGCTGATGGCCAATATGATATAGATAGTAAGAGATTGTGTAATGTAGCTGGACCTGAAAATACAAATGATGCACCTTTTGGTGTAATGATGACTGTTATAAATTCCGAAGTAGAACAGATTCATCAAGATCTACTATCATTGTCTCAAAATATCGACATTCGAGAACATAGTCTGCGTAAAGCCTTGAAGCAACAACGTGATTTCATTGAAGAAGGATTGATCAAACAGTCTGAAGCCATTTCACGTTTGGCAGCTCAAGAGGAAGCAGGACAACGACACGATTTGTAGATATGAATAGAAAGACAGCATTGGTTTGTGAGTTACATAGACCTGCGCGTGTAAATTATACGCGACGTCATGTTCACATGAGAGGATTGGATGAAACTTGGCAGGCAGATCTCGTTGATATGTTAGCCTATGCAACCAAAAACAATGGTAATAAGTACTTGTTAACTGTAATAGATATCTTCTCGAAATTTGCATGGGCTGTACCTATGAAAACGAAAAATGGTGAAGATGTTACGAAAGCAATGAAAAGTATCTTGGAAACTGGCCGAACACCGAAAAAATTACATGTTGATCAGGGAGAAGAATTTTACAACAAAGAATTCAAGTCTTTGATGAAACAATACAATATCGAACTGTACTCAACATTCAGCAATTTAAAGGCTTCAATATGTGAACGTTTCAATCGTACGTTGAAGAATAAAATGTGGAAACAATTTAATTTGCGTGGAACATATAAGTGGATTGATATATTACCCGATTTGATGGAGGAATACAATAACACAAAACATCGAACGATTGAAATGAAACCGAAGAATGTTACAGCAGAGAATGAAAAAATATTGCTTCCCACTGTGTACAACATCAAGTAGTTGAGAAGCAAAAACAAAAATTTAAAATCGGTGATAAAGTTCGAGTGAACATATATAAACATGTATTCGAGAAGGGGTATACACCAAACTGGACAACGGAAATTTTTACGATTAATGAAGTGAAGAGTACAACACCACCAACATACAAACTCCATGACTATCAGAATCATCAAATCGATGGATGCTTCTATGAAGAAGAACTGAATAAAGTGAAATATCCTGATGTTTATCTCGTTGAAAAAGTACTACGTAAACGTGGTAATAAATGTTATGTAAAATGGTTAGGATTTGATAATACACATAATAGTTGGATAAATAAAAAAGAATTATAAAAAATATTTATTGAGTGAAAAAACAAAAATTTCTCGCCTTATATTTCATCATCAAAGCGCGAGATTTCACGAGAAAATTAAATAGTGGAGTGAACATTATACATCGAAGATCTGGTGCTCCAAATCGTATTGTGCGAGAAATAGTAAAGGGGACCAACAATTGATGCCAATTGTATATTTCTTCCACTCACATTCCTCAAAATTGTATTTCTTTCCTTATATTTTTCAAAGTTATATTTTTACCAAATACCCTATCAAATATACGTATATTTGAGTAATATATTTTTTATAAATACCATATATGTTGATTATTAACGAATATAGTTTCGATTTCTCAATTAGATGCAACCTTAAGCGAAGTGAGTTAGTACTTGACATAAAATTCCAGAACAATTGAATATTTAACATGATTCAATATAACTTATGTATAGGAATAGTTGATAATGTGTACGTGAAGGCAATGCATCGAACATGAAATAAACATTACGAATTGAGGATATCTGGAAGCCAGCAGAGTGCATACGTGTGACAACTAATGATATATTAATTATAACAGAAAAATATGTCGTAGAAATTTAACGATCTTTGCGCACGACACCACATACCAATAATATCCAATAGTTTCACAATATCAGCATTGTCGTCACCAGTTTCAAAGATAAGTTATCGGATTGTGGGTATAAAAGCGCAACGAATTCCTCCAACTACATCAGAAATCTTTTTTCCACTATAAGTGTAGTGCAGAGGTATTTATCTTTTTCTACAGTCACGATGATGATTAATCAAATCATTCTACTCTCAATCGTCGCCAGTGTTTTTGCATGTCGCGATGTTCAAATGGTCACCAATGATGTTGAGTTCAATAGCGATCAGGTAAGACAAGAAAATATGAAGGCTTTCGCACACTAGAAAAATATTTAGAATGAGATAAAGACGAGTAGAAAATGCGCATATTTACTAATTTCAAATTCATCTATATTTACATCGTAGTTTGAAGGAAGATGGTTTGAAATGGGTAAAATATCAACCTGTGTTGATGATGCCCGCTCATGCACTACGTATGAAATAGTAATGGAAGATGGGAAATTAATGTGCAATTATGTTCCGATTGAGAATGTACCCAATTGTTCCCATGGAGTCCCGATCTATCATGAAATTAGTGACTTCATCAGGAACAGATCGATCGTGAACGCAGGGTTCACTAACGTAAGTACTTTATATGACATAAAATTATAATACATATCTCATTAATAACCGAATGTGGAACAGAAACTTTCGCTCGGCTATTCGTCGGTTTTTTGTAACATTCAATGTGGCATTTGCGACAATGCTTTCATTACCCTATGAATTCATCATAATATATGGAAACGTGAGGACACGTATGAGTTTGCAAGTGTAGAACTTTCTTTTTTTTTCAGCAATCCTCATCGCCCACTTATATGTTTTATAATAATGGCACAGAACTAATTTTCGTCGGCGCAAGAAATAAAAAATGTATGAGCCTATCATATAGATTGTGGTCTCGGAATCGAGGAGTTTCGGAGGAAACAAAAGCTGTATTTGAAAAACTAGCCGGAAATGCAACTGTCCGATATTATGCTTGGGAAAATTGTCCGAAGTTGCGTATTGAAACAGACGATGAGTTCACTGTTGAACAGGTAAAACATTTCGTAACCATTTAATTTCATTATATATTGAAAAAAATATTCCACCTACCGCATAGCGTATGAAACATACTCTATACAGTTATTTTTTTTCGCTTGAACACCTTATTAATTTGGCTTTTACAATCACCTACAATGCAATTTCTATCTATTCTCGCTCAATGACATTCTAATCATTCCATATTGAAATAGTTGTCATTATCTCTCGGGACTCACGTTGTGTATTATTTTGTGTGGGAAAATCTAAAAATAATTCGAAAACATTTTCACGTGCACAAATACCTGATAGAGAAGGTGTTAAATATTTTGACATCTTCGGATTCATTGGAAATAATAATAATTCAAAATAATTTATTTCTTTGTCGGTGCGGTAATTCAATCAAAATAATAATCGAATCAACTTCGTATTACAGTTCAAGGGACTGTGGTATTCTAAAGCTATGGTATACTATGGACGTCCTGGTAGCATGACCTGCTCTGTGACCAATGTAATGATAAACTATGAGAACCAAACTTTTAATTTTACGGAAAATTCCATTGAAAATGGAGGCATCGTTAGAAAAACATATGAGGGAAGAATTATTGAATCTGTGCTGCATTGGAACGAACTGTCAGTTGATAGTAACAGTACTGATGGTAAGTAGATAACACGATGAAAAATAATTAAAACTTCCCTTTTGTTTATCGAATGGGGAGAAAAATTTATTAACATTATTTACCAGATCAATTACCAAAACCGGTAGAAAAAATGGAAATACATATACCAGGTTGTACTTTCATATTTGTTTTTGATTTTTTTCAGTTGAACTAACAACATCTTCTGTAATCAGTTGCAATAAAGGTACTGAATTACTCTGGCGCAACTTTTACCTACCATATTATCTGTTGTTATCTCGTAACCCTGAAGTTTCGGAAGAAACAATGGTACAATACAAAAAACTGACGGAGGATTTCACCATGTACGAAGATTTCAACCTTCTTGTTTGTCCTCGGGATATCTTCCCGAAAATTATCAATGGGATTCCAAGTATGTTTGAATTCAGCTATGGGTATAAACAAAAATTTAATTTTGACAGAATGTAATTTATGAGATAATTCAAAATAAAAGTACATAATTCCATGAAAACATTTCCTGATAAGCCCCATGGCCGTATATGCATTTCCACATCAGGCCTGAAATGAAAATTGGCTTTCATTTGTAGATCTGGCTTCATATTGAAAATTTAATTCATTCAATGTTAAATAATCAACCAAAATAATTTGATTGCATTCTACGTACTACAGAAAGTATATGAAATTGTTAGCAAACAATAACTGCACTCACTGCTGCTTAGCTTCCACGATCGATGATGTTCTTGAGTCCGATTGATGTTTCGAGAATGTGGTTTGATATGCAGTCGCAGATACTCATTAACAACAAACTATAAATAAAAAATTGATCCATTTGTCCACTGATTCACTCTATTTTTCACGTATTTTATATAATTGTTACCGTTCCAAACTTCGTGTGTACTCGTATAACACAAAATAACTCACTGCCGTTCACAAAGCAGGAAGATGATAGAATAATAACATGGTTGGTATATAATCTATATCACAGTGTGAAATCGTTAGAAATAAATCTAAATCTATGCTAATTTTATCATCACAGGACGAATCCATCTAGAGATTGTGACGCTGCACCCTTTTTCTCGCCTTTCTAGGGGCAAAAGGGGGCCGTCAGGCTTCGGGATGCCACTCTGACTTTACCTAGTAATGAACGGCAAGTAATTGAGGGTCAGAGTCCCCAACTACTTTTATTATTTGCTTTAAGGAAAAATAAATAATTATCAATAAATTATAATTTTAATTAATTATTACAACCAATAATTAATTATTTATTCTAATAATCAACCAAATGGATATAATAATCCGTAATACAAATAGAAAGAAAAGAGTATTTGAACAATGAACACAATTAAAATTATTATTCGGAATATAATAGATTCCGTAATATAAAAGAATACAATAATTAAATAATTCAAACATTAAGCAAAATATTAATAAACTTTCGGAACTTATTTGCTTCCGTATTTGCAAAAGGAGAAGATAATAATTTAACTAATAATGCGGACAACAATGATGCGATACAACGTAGGATCAATTTTGACCCTTATTGCGATTTTGACCCTTATGGCGGTGTCAATTCTTATCTCACTCGCACCTTCGCAAAAACCTCCGCAACAATGGAGACTAATTCCACGATTGATTCTATAATATGTTTCATAAAATAACTATGTGTCCCTTTTTCCTTAATTTCATTATACAAATGTTTTATCTTCCGGATAAAACATGCGCGGAATGGACAGATAAACAACGAACAAGATTTTCTCAATTTTTATACGACCGAATTTGTACTCGTTATCACTATCTGGAATAAAAATGGCCGCTATATCTAGTTGCCATTGGCAATAAAGAAAAACCCAGCGGTTCAACACTTACGGCTCAGTGGAGATTTTCAAACACACACTGAATTTATTCTAATATTTAATATACTTTGACTTGACAATACAAATAATCTGAAACAAACAATACAATATTTTAAAAATTACTATCCGCACATTCACGCACAAACGCAATACTTTTTATCATAATGATAAGTACACACATACAATTCACTCTTGCACGCTCGGCGATCCCGGTGGAAGTGAGGACTCAGTGCCTTTGCTTCCATATATCATCTTCTTTGTGAATAAATTAGGCCAATCCTAGACATCTTCCTGGTCTAGGACCCAATCACATCCCTATGCAAATTCTCCACGATTGACAACCCCAATCATCGCTATCTTCATCGATTAATCGATTTCTTAGTGGTCCCAGACACTAAGTTATAGCGAAATCGCAATGCTTGGAATCAGTCTTTACCCATTTTTATGATGACACATATTTGTAACGCACACTGTTGAGGGATTAACTATATACTCATGATTATTTTGTTTCCACTATGTGAACGAAGATGCGATAGAATCATCATAAGACTCCAGTCAAGTGTGTTCATAAATATTGTCTGTATATGTGTCGAGTCTACACAAAAAATACATTACTTCTCAGATTTGTCCTTGACATTGATTGAAAAATTATCGATTTAAAACTGCGTCGAGAATTGTGAGGTTTGTTGTCAAACAGAAATATATTGTTGAAATAAATACCATATCGAACATACATTTCTAAATCTATATAAAGTTTATATATCATTATATGAAAGGTATATCATTTATATATCCATGCAGCCAGACATATTTCAAATATAGACATCTTCATGCGGGCTCTCATCTGCACGTAGAATACCATCGATTTATTTGACAAAGAACACAACTTTTCCACCTCAATTAGTTGTTTTTGAATTATCAGTTAATGTTTATATCAAATTTTCATATCTAAAAAATGAATAAAAAAGTTCTTCAATCATTGTATTATTACTGGTACACTATTGTCGTCAGTAGATGGACCTGGCTGGTTCTGGATCAGCCAATAGGTGACTGTCGATAATTCCTATCTTATCGACAGTCGGGGGGTTTAAAGTTCTGCATTATCGACGGTTGAATTCAACCACAAGGGTTTTTTTAATTCTCTGGATTGTCGACCGATAGGTGTTATAATTGCACTATAGTATGATGATTTTCACTGATTGCACTCACGATTATTCGTTTTTTGATTATTTTCTGGTGGTGGGGACGTAAAATTTTTTAAAACCACACTATAGCATGTTCTTCCGTGGATGCCACTACGCTTATGATAGAAATGTATAATGGTGTACGATATATATTCATCCCCCACCACATATTTCAAACCCCCCCACTGCAACGCATTGTCCAATGAACACGATTCAGTGACCATTTCACACCCCCCACCACAACGCATTGTCCAATGAACACGATTCAGTGATCGTTATTTTTTGAATAAACTGCGTAATAGATTCGTGAACAAAGGAATAAGTAGAGTGGGGGTCACACTATAAGAAGCTGAAATTTTTCGTGCAAGCTATTCAGTGTTCATTTTCACTTCGAAAGGAAAAGTTCAGTGACAGTAAAAACATGGAGATAATTCTTGATGCTCAAGGCGTCAAGGATCAAGATAACAACTTCATTTTGAAAGAATTAGCGATTATTTCAATCCAGAGTGATGTCGAAGATGGAATTACACGTATGCTTTTCAAACCGCCATGCAAATGGGAGGATTTAACGAAGCAGTACAGAGCAGTGAATTCATGGTTGATGTGCAATTACCATGGAATACTATGGGATGATGGAAATATTCCATATGAAAAACATCATATGATTCTACAACAGTTATTGAAGAATGTTGCTTACATTTATGTCAAAGGAGCTGAAAAAAAACAATGGCTATCAAACATAATTGGAAATAGCACAAAAACAGTAATTAATCTTGAGAACTTCAACTGTCCGTCAATTAAATACAATGAAGTTATGAATTGCAATTATCATGGATATCGGAGAAGTGGACCTATTTATCATTGTGCTCATACAAATGTACAATTTTTTAAACAATGGTTCGTTGCAAGGCAAATTCAACATCCGTCAATTGGTCGTTCAATGGAAATATTTTACCAACTTGATGGAAGAATAGAAGATATGAAAGCGGAAGACATTACATATTTTCTAAAGGAATTCCTAATAAAATATGCGTCGGGAAAGATCAACAATATTTGGAATAAATTATCCATGAAATTACGGATGGATGAAGATATCATTGCATATCGACGATGTCATAAACATTATGAGGCAATTGCTTCTGATTATGACGAGTTTTTCAATGATATTCCATACATTGAAGATTGTGCATTTAGTAAAAAAGAAAATTATGATTGCCAATGAATAAATGTATTCTCTACTGCAAATTGAAATGTTTTCATTGAATTTTCCCTCCTCGACATATTTGAAATGTTTACATAGAACCATATGATTGAAAAAAGTTGATCACAGCGCCCCCTATTACATCTTAAATTTCCCCTCCTCAAAATTGTCATATGATTGAAGAAGACGATTGAAAAGTAGACTGCAGCGTCACCTATATAAAATCATGTGATAGAGAAGTTGATTGCAGCACCACCTAGCATTGAGGCTTTTAAACTATTCGGCAAAATGTTTTTAAATTTCATATTTCCTCCGCTTCATATCAACAAATTCTTTTCTTCAAATGCCAAATGGTATGGAGATGATTCCAATATACCTAGAGATGAAGAACATTTTTTATGTTTTTCCACTTTTGCAGTGAATGTCCTTATTATTATTATTATCTGAAAAAATTATACATAGTGTATGCGCATAAGTTTGCACCTAACAATTATGTATGGAGATTGAACCAGTATTCTATCATCATTGAATGACATCATTAAATGACATATGAGTACTGATAAAACTCCATGGAATAAACATGAATAAACAAGAACACTATCACGTACTCTTTGTGATCAAACATTTTTTGGATACCGAGAAACTTGTGCAGGGGGAAAAAGTGCATGACCAAATATATTTGAAGAAGTGTTTTTTCATCAGTACAACCGAAGAATCCGTGGGATATAGGAAGAGCAGAAAGAATATTCGCAACAATAAAAAACAAATAAAAAAGAATAAATCTCAAAAGTGAAACAATTAAAAGAGAAATAAACGACAGAAAATACAAGCATCAATAGAAAGAAAAATACAAGCATCAACGGAAAGGAGCCAAATATCAACAGAAATAAAAAAACAGCAATGAATTCGTAAGTATCAGAGAATGCATTCACTTTTTTCTGCAAATTCATATTTTTCTTTTTCTGTAAATTCATAATTTTTCTCTAATTAATCTTTCATACAAGATTTCCTGTCGATTCATAATTTTTCTCTAATTAATCTTTCATACAAGATTTCCAGTCAATTTATCATTTTTCTCTAATTAATCTTCCATATAAGGTTTCCTGTGAATTCATAATTTTTTATATAATTTTCTCTAATCAATCATGCCGAATGTTTCAATTTTTGTTAACGTTTTTTCAGAATCCCAAAAATAATGGTGAAATATACGGTGCATGTACCGAGAGAGTGGTACATTGGCCAAGTGGGTGATGCCTGGCTGCTGCAGGGGGTCCAAAATGAAGTGGAGGAGTATCTAGATTGATGGGCGAGTTTCGAGGGATTGGTCATTACACGCAACGCCATAGCCGCTCGTCTTGTAATATGCAATGTGGCAAAAATGTGGTGGTTCAAAAGGATAAGGATTGAAGGAGATGGACACCCTGATGCGATTGGGTACATCCCACCACTGGTACCAATATCTTTCGAGGAACAGTGGGGTCAACTGCCAATTCTGAATAACATGGGTATTTATGTTGATCCAAACAACGGAGACGATGAGGCTGATGATACTGATGAAGATAATGATAGTGGGTTCAGTGACAGTGGGTTGCGTGATAATAGTGACAATAATAGTGATAATGACAATAATGGCTTTGATAGGGAAGAATAGTGACAAAAATTTCAAAAACTTTCACGATAGTTTTATTATTATTATTATTAATACATAAATATATATATATATATTTTTCAATTAATATTAGTATGGTATAAATTTAGTTTTGATTATTAAAATGTTTCTAAAAATATTTCTAAAAAATTAAAAAACCATCCAAACAAAACTTTCGTGATAATTTTTATTTTTATTATTATTAATACATAAATATATATATATATATATATATATATATTTCTATTAATACATGAATATATATTTTTCAATTAATGTTAGTATGGTATAAATTTAGTTTTGATTATTAAAATGTTTCTAAATATATTTCTAAAAAATTAAAAAACAAAACAAAATATATAGAAAAGATAGATTGATACTTTTTTCTTTTTATTATCCCTTGAATATAATAGAGACAAAAACCAGTATTATTATATGAAGTGCATACATATTAGTTGAAAAAACACTTATGATTATTTTATTATAGCTCAACTGCAGAAAATTCACATTCTCCGTTTTGGCCTCCAATGTAACTCAGAATCATGATCCCTTTCAACACTCCTTCAGCCAATGCTTCATATTCGTTTGAGTTCTTCAATAGATATTTAACGATCCGCAATGGTAAGAATACATCGAATTCCTCGAGATTATCACACAGAGTCATCACAATACTCTTTCCATATTTGGTGATGACGGGTTTTATTCCAGTGATAGGATACTTCTTTCCAGCTTCCAACTCTTTCCATGGTTTGGTAGGTGCAAAATTCGCCGCTCGACCAACTTCATTTAATTTATCAAAATTCATGTTGAAAATAAATGTGTAATTACGTATCTCTAGACCAGGATGACTAGGTTGAAACTCTATGTCTTTCAGCAAGTTGCCAAACGAAAAAATGAATTGATGTGAGCTTATTCCAAGGCTTTTTTATAATAGCATCCCCACTTTGTGGCCACACGCATGACTTTCTTGTTCAAGCATACTAGTCGAATGATTGGATCCCGACCGCGGAAAACCCGTTGAGACTTCTTTGTGTATCAATATAAGCAATACGATTGGATCCCCAACCGTGAAAAACCGTTGCGACTTCTTTGTTTGGTTATATCCATCCACATGATTGGTTCTTGAACTGTTATTTTCCTGTTCATGTTTGTTTATATTCGTTCATGTTTGTTCATATATTCGTTCATGTTTCTTTATATATTCGTTCATGTTTCTCATGACATCACCATTCACAGAACTTATTGTTTATTCATGTTTGTTTATATTCATGTTTGACATGACATCACCATTCACAGAACTACCGCAATTCCTTTGTTTGACTTGGTTCCATTAGATGTATGAACACTCCCACTCAAACATCTTTCCCCACAGCATAAATAGCATGAATCTCAACGTAGTTCTTCATTCCCTCATGAAAAACAATCAAAAGTGTATTTTCACGAGTGTCTTCAAGAAAGTTATGTCAAAAAATGTGTGACGAACATCAGCAACAACCATCAACGTCTAAGCAGCAGCATGAGTGTGAGCATGCTGGAGAGCGGAAAAAAAGATATTCAACACTCATCAAATTGATGGAGGAGGCATAAAAGATGTGTATCACATTAAACATTGGTAATGAACGCAACATTCAAATTGCTGAGTGGCAGAAAATTGGTGCTGAGAATATTAAATCTTTAACAAAAATCTTACGTTCACAAAATTTAACTGTTGGAGCAAAAAATCAATTGCAAACAGTGGTTACACATCTTCGTTCGCTTACAACAAAATTCAATGAAGCAACCCGACGGAAATCCAGACAAGCAAAAAACGTGAATATAATTGGTGGTAATGTTCGAATCGATGATGCAAACGTTCAATGGGATGAATTACCATCCGCATTCAATACACGAATGCGAACTGCGGTCATAACGAATCTTCAACACATTGATTTACGTCAATTCTTATTAGATGCAAGGAGCATCTTCATTAGGAAAATTGATGAAATTCCGACAAACATCAAAGTGAATGTCATATTGGCATGCAAGTTCGAAAATGTAAAATATGGCGGTGCAGTTGAAGAAATTAAATATTTCAATACGGCAAATGCGGCAATTTTTCCATCAACAGATCTGGACAAGTGGTACAGTGACAATGCGGGTGACTATTTATTAACGCAAGTGGAGGAGTTTCAGGGACGTGATTCTGGCTGGGCTATGATTGAAATCGTAAACTTGGTCATCAACATCTGTTCAGTAATTTATATAGATGCCACACAAGCATGGTGGCAGCACCTCCTGGGTCACTCGTGCAGTCAGTCGAGTGACCATAATTATGCACAGTTCAGGAGGATGAGTGAGTCGCGCAGTAATTTGCATAGCGCACGCGCGACTCATTCGTGTAGAACTGATCATGCGTAGGCGCAACTATTACGTGCGCTTATCAATCGAGGAAGGTGAGTGAGTCGCGCAACAACGTGCATAGCGCACGCGCGACTCATTCTAGAAGAGCTGCTCATGCGTAGGCGCACCAGTTTCGTGCGCTAAACAATGAGAATGAGTGAGTCGCGCAGCAACTTGCATAGCGCAAGCGCGACTCATTCTTGATGAACTGATCATGCGTAGGCGCACCTGTTGCGTGCGCTAACCACTTGAAGCCGGTCTGACCATGTGCACGCGCATGCTGAGATGCGCGGCCAATCAGAAAATTCAGTCATGATCAGACCACATCCGCTCGACAACACGAGGCCGGAAAGAAAATTGCCGGCATCACTTCGACCACGAGCATCAGTGCAAGCACACGTGTTTTTCAGCTACGCTCAGTTAGTATTCAGTATTCAGTTCAACTCATCTTCAGTTCAGCTCAGAAAAATTGTGTTTCTTCAGCAACTAGTGCATCTTCATCAGAAGCACAATTACTCAGATCAACTCATTGCCCACGTTGTTAGCAAGTGTGTGTATCGGCATTAAATTCAGTGTCTCATACAGTTTATTAGACTCATCGAGCGTGCATCGTGCAACCGCGTGGTAATCAGTGTGTAACTATTATCTACATTTCAGTGACTACTCGAACATTCAGAACAATTCAACTCAGTGCAATTAATCTCATTCATCATTGTGAACTATTCTGTGATTCTTGTTATTTTGTTAACAAATAAATACGCTTGTTAAACGCATTCAAAACTTCTATCCGCCACCAAAATTCCACCTTATATTCCAGCACATTATTATATTCTTTAATATAATAATCACGTCAGCCATTGCTATTTCAGTATTTTTTCAGGAACTTTCAGACATTTTTTGGTCCTTCGAGCCGGATTTTGGTCGGAATTTTTTGGGTGCATTTATCAAACTATTGTTCAGTTCAACTCAAATTTCAGTCTCACTCAACTCAGTTCGCGTTAGTCAGTTATTCGTGTGATAGTGTTGCTCAGTTCGTCAGTTCAGTGTCCAGTGTCGAAGTGAACAACGCAAGCATCATCATGAGTGATAACGCAGAAAAGCAAATTGACTCAGAACGTACAGACGAGACCATCGGAACCCAAGCTTCATCCAACCCAAATGACTTTGTCATCGGGTCATGGGTGGAAGAGATGGAAAAAGAAGAGACTCAAACAGAAACCAGCGAGTATCACATTGCACCTGAGATGGCACGCCTTCACGTTCAGCTCAGATCCAGATCGCCATCACCAGTGAGTACTCAAACCAACACAACGGAGTACAAAATTGCTGCTCAAATGGCGCGAGTTGAGATGTTGGGTCAATTAGCCCAGCTCATCAACGACTCAGACTCACCATGCGTTGAAGAAGTTGAAGGAAATATGGAGATCCTGAAGAGCACGTGGAACTGCTTCTCAAACGAGCATGAGTTGTTGGGTGTGTCGTATAGAAAAACGCTCTTTGCTCATGACTATATAACAAAAGGAGTCTACCAATCAGCCTTCAAGCAGTATTGTGCAATCAATTCCAAGCTTTGCAGGCTCAGATCAGCAGCTCAGTCACAACTCAATTTAGAAACTGCTCAGCGCTCCAACTCATCAGCCCGACCGCACACTGTCTTACCAACCATCAAGCTGCCTCAGTTCAGTGGAGACTTTGCGAAGTGGCCAGAATTCAGAGATCTGTACACTTCCCTAGTCATCAACAACAAGCAACTGACGAATGTGGAGAGATTTCACTATCTGAAAACGAGCGTAGCCGGGTCAGCATCTCAGATAATCACCAACATTGCAGTCACCAATGAGAATTTCGATTCCGCTTGGAAGTTACTCAACGAGCAGTACAATGACAAGGAGAGACTCATCTTCTCGCATATTGAGCAGCTCATTCGCCCTACCAAGACAGTCCAGTCAGCTTCAGACATAAACTCGCTAGTCAGCACATGCAAGGAGCATATGGACGCTCTCGCTAGTCTAGGAGTTCCAGTGGGTCACTGGACCTACATTATGGTCTTCATAACGGCTCAACGACTCGATCCATCTCTGAGAGAAGCTTGGGAAGTTGAACGCAGCTCAAACAAAGAGGACACGAAGTTCTCTAAGATGTTGGTGTTCTTGCAAGCTCGAGCCAGGGCTCTAGAAGCAGTCAGCTCAGGAAAGTCATCAAGTTCAGTTCAGCAGCGCCTCACTAGAGCAGTATCCAATGCTGCTACAGTGACTCAGCCCCATAGAACATCAACTTCAGCATCAACTTCAACAACAAATCAGTATCCATGCGATGCCTGTGGAGGATCGCATTATCTCACCAGCTGTGAGAAGTTCATGAAGATGACCCAGACCAATCGACACGCAATGGTGGTAAAAGCAAGATTGTGCTTCAATTGCCTAGGCCACCACAACATCTCAGCATGCCAATCCACCAGGACATGCAAAGCGTGCAGTGGCAAACACCACACTCTGATCCATGAGCCATCGTTCGCAAGGGCTCGATCAGCTGGCACTCTGGCATCTTCAGCAAGTCACTCATCAGCGAGCAGCTCAACGTCTCAGAAATGAGGAGACGCGGTGTCATTTCACCTCAGCAACTCAGCTAGTGGATCATCAGTTCTACTAGCCACGTGTCAAGTCAGATTAGTCACACCATTCAGCAAGCCAATCATCAGAATACTGCTCGATTCAGGTTCTCAGCTTACGTTCATCTCCAACAAAATTGTCAGCGAATTCGGCCTCACCAGAGAGCATTCTTCAGTATCAGTCTCAGGTATTGGGGGGTCGCATTCAATTCAGACCAAGGGTGTTGCATCCATCACATTACAGTCAGTTCACTCATCCTCATGCATCACCATCAATGCTCATATTCTCACGAAATTGACCAGCACAATACCATCAGCTCATTGTCAGCCACAACAGTGGCCTCACTTGTCAGCATTACAATTGGCAGATCCAGACTTCTGCACACCACAATCAGTAGATGCAATCATCGGTGCAGATACGTATGGGCTCATCATCAAGCCAGACATACGAAAGCATTCAGTTTCAGCGCCAATTGCTCAATCAACCATTTTTGGGTGGATTGTATTAGGACCAACTGCTAATCCTCAGTCACCATCTTATCAATCATATCAGACAGCAGTTGTGTCCACCAATCAAGAGCTACAAGAGTTGCTCACCAAATTTTGGGTACAAGAAGAGGTACACTCGTCCTCAGAACATCAACTCACACCAGAAGATCAAGCCTGTGAGAATCACTTCAGGACAACACACACAAGAGATGAACAAGGAAAATACACAGTGCGAATCCCACTTAAAGCAACAACATCAACATAAGGATCATCGCAATTAACAGCAGAGCGATGTTTACAGCGAATACTCAGAAAACTCTCAACGAACAACTCCTACAATCAGTTATACTCAACATTCATGAAAGAATATGAGGAACTGGGGCACATGCAACGTGTTCCACTCAGCAATCAGAGAAAGACTCATCAGAGACGTGAACCTGCTTCTATGAACTGTAAAGCTAAGATGACCTTGGCACATGATGTTTCGGCATCAGGAGGGTTGAGGGTCTTGGCTAATCAGGAATTAGAGCAGCTTCACAATCATCCACCATATTATCTTCCTCATCATGGAGTTCTCAGAGAAGACAAGATCACTACAAAGTTGAGAGTAGTGTTTAATGGATCCAGTCCTACATCATCAGGCACATCAGTAAATGACATTCAGCATGTAGGAGCAAAAGTTCAGAAGGACATAGCAGATGTGCTTCTCTGGATCCGTCAGCACAAACTTATATTCGCCACTGACATCACAAAGATGTATCGTCAGGTTAAAATTCACCCTGACGATTGGGACTTGCAACGAATCATGTGGATCGATGATCAAGGAACCATGGTACCGTACCAGCTTAAAACGGTAACATATGGCACAAGATCAGCTCCATTTCTCGCCATCAGAACACTCCTTCAGTTGGTAGAGGATGAAGGTCATCGATTTCCACGAGCAATTGAACCTCTAATCAATGGCCGATATGTCGACGACATATTTGGAGGATCAGATACAATCCAGGAATTAATTGACACGTCAGAAGAGGTTACTCAGCTCTGCAAGGCGGGCGGGTTTCCCTTAGCGAAATGGCACAGCAACTGCAAAGAGTTCGTACAACATTTAGCAGAAGACTCATCAGAAGTTCAGAGTCACTCATTCGAAGAGAGCAGCACCAAAGTACTCGGTCTTGCATGGATACCACATGCAGACACGTTTAAGTTCAGAGCAACTCCACCAGCACCAAGCTCCACACTCACAAAAAGAATCATTTTGTCTGAGACAGCGCAGCTGTACGATCCATTGGGATTTTTAGCCCCAATTATAATCAGGGCCAAGTCTCTACTGCAAGAGTTGTGGCTTGACAAGCTGCACTGGGATGCACCAGTCTCAGATCGGATCAGAACAAAATGGAACATCTTCAGACAAGAACTGACTCACATTTCAGAGATTTCCATCCCACGCTGGGTTCAGAGAACTCAGTCAGCGCGTGTGGGAATACATGGGTTCTCAGATGCATCACAATTAGCAATGGCAGCTGCAATTTATCTCAGAACCGAAGAGCCAGGGCAGCAGCCACGCGTAACGCTGCTCTGTGCCAAATCAAAAGTAGCACCACTCAAGAGAATGTCCATACCACGGTTAGAACTCTCAGCAGCATTGATTCTAACGAAATTAATGAAGTACACTCAGTCAGTACTCAACCTCAGCAGTGTACCAACATTTCTCTGGACAGACTCATCAGTCACACTCACATGGATACAATCACATCCATCAAGGTGGAAGGACTTTGTCAGGAACAGAGTGTCACTAATACAAGAACTTACTCCAAACAGCGTATGGAAGTTTGTTCCTGGCAAGTTCAACCCCGCAGACTGCGCTTCACGAGGAATCAGTGTCTCCCAGCTCGTGAAGCACCAATTATGGTGGACAGGCCCACCATGGCTCATCAGTGAGAACACTACATGGCCTGATCAGCCAATTCAGAACGACTCAAGAGTACATACAGAAGAAAAGCCCGGCATATCACTCATCGTGGAGTCAATACCTCAGTACTCATGGGAGATGATTTATAAGTACTCATCCCTTACTCGACTGCTCAGAATAACCGCAATTTGTTCTAGAGTCTTTCAGGTAGCTAGACGACTACCACGATCTACACTCGCACATCCACTCACGCCACAAGACCTCAATCAATCGCGAGTGTTATGGATCAAAGCAACTCAGGCAGCATATTTCTCAACAGAACTCAAATGGATCAAATCAGCTCAACTACCAAAGAGCCACCCTTTCAACCGATTGACAGCTTACATTGACACTCAAGGTGTCATTCGAGTTGGAGGAAGATTAGCACAGTCAGACCTAGAACCAGAGGCAATTCATCCAGCAATACTCCCATGACACTCTCACTTTACTCAATTAATAATCGCTGATGCCCATCAGAAAACTCTACATGGAGGCACTCAGCTCACAATGAACTACATCAGGCAATTGTACTGGATTATTGGTGGTAGAGCTCCAGTACGATCGCATATTCTTCGCTGCATCAGATGTGCTCGACAGCGTGGCGTTCGAGCAGAGCAATTAATGGGTCAGCTACCAACAGCTAGAGTCACTCCTTCACGACCATTCTCCTGTTCAGGTGTGGATTACGCTGGTCCACTGACCATCAAAACCTGGAGAGGACGAGGCGCCAAATCACAAAAAGGATGGTTGTGCATCTTTGTGTGCTTCGTCACATCAGCCGTTCACTTAGAGGTTGTATGTGACTATTCAGCCGACTCATTCATTGCTGCGTTCAGACGGTTCACTGGACGCAGAGGCATCTGTCGCACCTTGCATAGTGATTGCGGCACCAACTTTGCAGGCGCAGATGCAACTCTTCAGAAGTTATTCAGTCAGGGAACCCGAGAAGCAAATCAAGTTCAGTGCTCACTGGCAAACAACGGAACAACGTGGAAATTCAATCCTCCAGCTGCTCCACACATGGGTGGAAAGTGGGAAGCAGCAGTAAAGTCAGTGAAGCACCATCTAATCAGAACCGTGGGAGACATGTCACTCACACTTGAGGAGCTCACCACACTATTAATCCAAATAGAATCAGTTCTGAACTCAAGACCACTAGAGCCATTGTCAGATGATCCAGATGACATTTCAGCACTCACTCCAGCACATTTTCTCATAGGAGAATCAATCAGCACAGTACCAGAGCCTTCACTCATGGACATCAGTGGCGGAAGACTGTCACGATGGCAACTCATTCAGCAACGACTACAATTCTTTTGGTCAAAGTGGTCAAGTCAGTACCTACAACGTCAGCTCTCAACATCCAAGTGGCACCATCCCTCAAATCAGATTGAGGTGGGGTCACTAGTGCTCATCACAGATGAGAGATTCCCACCAACTAAGTGGCCATTAGCAAGAGTGACTCATCTTCACCCAGGCAAGGATGGATTGACCAGAGTTGTGTCACTCAAAACAGCAACAACTACTCTTGTCAGACCAATAAGGAAACTCGCCATTCTCCCAATGCCACAACAATGGAATCAGCAGTCATAATCATCAACTCCGTTGCTGATGGCGGGCGGAATGTTCAGTAATTGATATAGATGCCACACAAGCACGGTGGCAGCACCTCCTGGGTCACTCGTGCAGTCAGTCGAGTGACCATAATTATGCACAGTTCAGGAGGATGAGTGAGTCGCGCAGTAATTTGCATAGCGCACGCGCGACTCATTCGTGTAGAACTGATCATGCGTAGGCGCAACTATTACGTGCGCTTATCAATCGAGGAAGGTGAGTGAGTCGCGCAACAACGTGCATAGCGCACGCGCGACTCATTCTAGAAGAGCTGCTCATGCGTAGGCGCACCTGTTTCGTGCGCTAAACAATGAGAATGAGTGAGTCGCGCAGCAACTTGCATAGCGCAAGCGCGACTCATTCTTGATGAACTGATCATGCGTAGGCGCACCTGTTGCGTGCGCTAACCACTTGAAGCCGGTCTGAACATGTGCACGCGCATGCTGAGATGCGCGGCCAATCAGAAAATTCAGTCATGATCAGACCACATCCGCTCGACAACACGAGGCCGGAAAGAAAATTGCCGGCATCACTTCGACCACGAGCATCAGTGCAAGCACACGTGTTTTTCAGCTACGCTCAGTTAGTATTCAGTATTCAGTTCAACTCATCTTCAGTTCAGCTCAGAAAAATTGTGTTTCTTCAGCAACTAGTGCATCTTCATCAGAAGCACAATTACTCAGATCAACTCATTGCCCACGTTGTTAGCAAGTGTGTGTATCGGCATTAAATTCAGTGTCTCATACAGTTTATTAGACTCATCGAGCGTGCATCGTGCAACCGCGTGGTAATCAGTGTGTAACTATTATCTACATTTCAGTGACTACTCGAACATTCAGAACAATTCAACTCAGTGCAATTAATCTCATTCATCATTGTGAACTATTCTGTGATTCTTGTTATTTTGTTAACAAATAAATACGCTTGTTAAACGCATTCAAAACTTCTATCCGCCACCAAAATTCCACCTTATATTCCAGCACATTATTATATTCTTTAATATAATAATCACGTCAGCCATTGCTATTTCAGTATTTTTTCAGGAACTTTCAGATAACATCAATAAATACATCACATTACGAGGAGGTTTATCAACATACGTGGATATACCAAGATTCATTCAATTGAAAAAAGCCGGAATAAATATCGAGAATAACGACGAGTTTTGTTTCTTATGGAGTGTAGCCGCAGCTCTTCATGAAGAACAAGAAGGAAAAATGGGCACGTGTGATGATGAAATATCTTCTATTCATGTAGGAACGAGTTTTTATCGCGCCGACTAGGGGAGAAATGTAGTGCCATGGAAAAACCCAGGGGTTTCCAAAGGGTCCAGACATTGACGTCATGGGGGAAACCTAATGGCCAAAGAAAAAAACCTTATGACGTCAATGGAAAAACCCAGGTACTTGGGAAATACAGGGATTATAGTAACCAGCGCACCAATCACAGACGAGGGCTGAACATACCGATGCCCTTTATAAGCACGGGAGGCGATGTGGTTAAGTCAGTCTCTACACGGGTTTCGATAAGAGGGAGTATATGCTTTTGCATTGCTAGACGACGTTGTAATATATTTTATTTTCATTTCTTTAATAAATTTAATATTTCATTCATTGTATCCTGCACTATTACCTTCCGATATAACTTGATCCTCCAAATTGGGGGCTCGTCCGGGATCATATCGCGATAAAATATCAGTGCATAAAACGAATGAAAATGCCTACATCAGCAGAAAAAACATCGGCAGCAGAGAAAAGCACGACCTTGGAAGAAATGCGGCGCAAACTCCAAGAATTGGGGCTACCGGTGTACGGAGCCAAAGCCGTACTTGCTGAAAGGCTAAGAAGAGCCACATTGAACAAAAATACGGACGATACAGAGAATGAAAATAAAAATGAAGAAGAAGACGAAAATGACGAGGAAAACGTAAACGAAGAAGAAGACGAAATCGACGATGTAGTTGAAGACCTCGCGATATTATCAGTGAGTGAGCTGAGAGCGCGATTGGATAAAGCAGGTCTTAAAAAGACGGGAAAGAAATCCGAACTTCTGAAGAGACTCAGAAAAGCGTTGGATGATGGTGAATCATCTGGAAGTGAAGAAGAAAGAGAAGAACCTACGATTACAAGACGCAGGGGCCAAGAGGGACCACATCGACGAGACGAACGTCGAGAAGAAAGACGCACGCATCCGATGCTGACTTTCAGAGACGTCGAAGATGCGCTAGAAACATTCAGCGGAGATAAAGGCGAAAATATTGTCCAATGGTTTCTAACGTTCGAGGAAACAGCAGGAATGTGTGCGTGGTCAAATGCCCATAAAGTAGTTTACACAAAAAAATTGTGTGACAGTATGAATACTGTCATTTTTATTTAAAATAAAAAAGAATGAGTATAATCTCATTTTTTCCGCTCTCCGCGCCTCTAGTGGCCTCCTTGCATAACAACGATGACGGACTGCTTGTCGGTAACTAGAAGTAATCTTACTTACCATGGGCTTCGCCCGAGTTACCATATATGATTCTAGTTATCTCAACATAATAAGATACGCAAATCAAGGAGCTAAGAATTTGTCAATGGAAAGGGCACACAAAGAAGATGCGTGGACACGCGCGAAAGAGGAATTCAAACAAGGAGAAATATGAGACTTAGGATCCGCGTAGCGACAGTCTCAGGAGACACTCTGGTTTTGGTTTCCGCAAGGGAAACAACGAATATTGGAAAAGATCAATTAGGAGAATTGATAGAGGAATTCGAATTGAATAGATACGCATGGGAAATAAGACGTATAAGTCCACGTGCTTCTTTGATATACTAGAGAGATATTTTTGAGAATTGATATTGGACATTCAACATCATCAGTCCACATTTAATAAAATTAGCGACATTCATTTGCTACTTGATTATTCAAGGTGTACATATTCTCATACCATCTGAGAATTATATTCCGAAACCAGAACAAGTAATAATTGTATAATTGTTCAGCTAGATAAGCATAGAGTTTGTGAATAAAAGTTTGTGATTTTGGTTTGGGAAATCGAGTATTTGTGTAGCTCATATTCTCAACATAACTGCTGATATCCTTATTCTGCTTTGCTAACAACATCAATAGCCATTAAGCGAAATCAAGGGACGAGACAGGAAGAAGGCTCCAGAACCATTGGAAAGACGAACCATAAGGCACGTTTGATAATAAGCAAACCGCCTTTACTGTAAGTACTCGCTCTTTTCTTCTCTGCTTGCCTACCTTCCTTTGCTTAACGTTTGTTTATTAACAAATATTCGGATAGTCAGGGTTAGCCTTAATTCATAACTACTCATTATTCATAAATTATTGTTGGATCAGAGATGGAACTCTTGATCAACTCTAAAACTCTGTTTCTTCTTGCTTGAATTTAATTATCTTCGGGATAAAATTGCGTACTCGGTATCAACGGCGTGGTAATTCTTATTACTGCTGCGAAACGTTATACCAAGGAGAATAGTCAAGGACATTCACACCTGTTGGTGGTTTGTTATTTACCGAGAGGGAAATCAGAGGGACTGATTTCTTCCTTGTGACCAGCATACACGCTTGACTGGAGTCAAGGCGTTGTATAGCTCTTATACTAAGGCGTGTACCATGGACTGGAGAAAACTTCAGGACAAAATGGGAAGCCTCCCGTTTGTTTAACATAAAGGCTCGTGGTGCCCTGGTGGCGATACCTCAGCTGGACATCGGGATATTTTAATCCGTCGCACGACACATGAGACATGTCAGAATATGCTCATGGTGTCACCAGAAGTCTTCTTGGGATAGAAGCGAATTTACAAATTTATTTCTCAATAATTATTTCAACTTTCATCGGGTTTTTACGGCTATCGCGGGATAGTTCTCGAAGAACACACCACCTGCGAGACCAAGGAGTTTCATCATAGCTAGGTAACATCAACCAGATTATTGCTGTTTCTCATTCTCAGCAATAATCATTGCACCGGTAAAGGAATGAGTGGCGCCCACCACGAGGTCCATTCCGTTGGACGTCAATTGGGACGTGAAGTCGAATATTCCCGCCCGTTCCCGCGAATATTGGGCGAGGGGTGATTCGAACTGTTTCAATTGCTG
Source organism: Zele albiditarsus (assembly GCA_958496275.1). Taxonomy (NCBI): domain Eukaryota; kingdom Metazoa; phylum Arthropoda; class Insecta; order Hymenoptera; family Braconidae; genus Zele; species Zele albiditarsus. The sequence goes on from OY292417.1 coordinate 1,305,937, forward strand.
CGTGGATCAGCAAAGTTATTCGCGAATTTCGAGTGTCGCGCAAAAACGTGGTCGGCTTTTAAAAGAGAATTAATTAAAGAATTCTCAAAGACGGTGAACAGCAAACAAGTGCACGAGCAGTTAAGTGCAGTGAAGGAGAAGAGTGATGAAACATACCAAGCTTACGTTTACCGAGTGTTAGAGATAGCCAGCCACATTGAGATCGAGTTGGAATCAAAAATCCAATACATCATAGACGGGATCATGGATGATGAATCTAACAAGACGATTTTGTATGGTGCAACAACCATAAAAGAACTGAGGAAAAGATTAACACAATATGAAGGCCAAAAGGCGAATACAAGAAGTAGGACCACCACAAAGAACTACATAGCGAAAAAACCGCCACAAACCTATGACGCGGGTAAAACCAAAAAGTGTTTTAACTGTGGCAGTAAGACGCATGTAAGTGCAGGGTGCCCAGACCGCTCTAAGGGCCCTAAATGTTTCAAGTGTGGTGAATACGGACACATCGCGCCAAAATGCGAGAAACAAAGTAGACCCTCACGTGATGAGAGAGCGCGATGTGATGCCTTGAAGTCAGGTGATAAAAAAATATACAAGGATATATTTATTTTTGACCAACACGTGACAGCGATATTGGGCACCGGAAGTGATCTAAATCTAGTGCGTGCAAGTTTTTATATCAAGCTAGGCGCACCTAAACTCAGTCCGCGAACAATATCTTTCGACAGTGTCGGCGCGACGAATAAATGCACGTTGGGACGCTTCAATACTGATGTGATTATTGGCGGTATTACATTTGACTTTGATTTTGACGTTGTACCAGACGATTTTCTGGGTCATGATTTGTTGATCGGCGGGGAAGTGGTAGCACAGGCGGAATTGCGCGTGAAAAATGGACAGGTTTCCTTGATAAGGTTGGAGTCCAAAAGCAAGACCGCAGGTGTCGTCGATGAAACTTGGGCAGCTGTGCTCAATATAAATGTTGGCCAGGAAACGGAACCTGACGTCACAATTCAACATGTGAAGGATCCGATCATTAAACGCGAGTTGGAAGAGTTAGTGGAAAGTTATGTGCCGGTCAAGTCCAAAGACACAGGAGAGAAGATGCGGATCGTGTTACAAGACGATACACCAGTTTTTCAAAATCCGAGACGCCTGTCAGCCGAGCAGAAAAAGAAGTGTGTTCTAGCAGAGAAGAAGTACGCGAAGGGTGACGGGTGGCTGCAACCCATCGAGAAAAGATCGGTGCCGTTAGACACCTACCACGTGGACCATTTGGGGCCGATGCCGTCAACCAGGAAAGCCTATAATCATCTTTTTGTAGTTGTAGATGCTTTCACTAAGTTTATATGGTTACATCCGACCAAATCAACCACGGCAGACGAGACTATAACAAAGCTGAAGAACCAAGCCACAACATTTGGTAATCCACGGCGGATTATTTCGGACAGAGGTGCTGCATTCACTTCCAATGCCTTCAAGGACTATTGCCAGGCGGAAAATATTCAGCACGTGCTCATTACTACAGGCGTGCCACGCGCCAATGGGCAGGTCGAAAGAATGAACCGAATCATCATCCCGGTTCTGGCGAAACTGTCAATCAACAACCCGATGGAGTGGTGGAAGCATGTAGCTGAAGTACAACAATTCATGAACGCGTCGCATAATCGCAGCATCATGAGAACGCCATTCGAGCTCATGATAAGTGAGAAAATGCGGCTGAACGACGACCAAGAATTAAGGCAGCTAGTTGATGAGGAATTCCTCAGTATTTACGAAGCTGAAAGATCGACGATACGGGAAGAGGCCAGACAGAACATCTCGAAAATGCAAGAAGAAAACAGAAAAACATATAATCGAAAGAGAAAAACTGCAAGGAAATATTGTATTGGAGATTTAGTGGCGATACAGAGGACGCAGTTCGGTACGGGCTTGAAATTACATCCTAAATTTCTCGGCCCATATAAAGTGACGAAGATCAATGCCAATGATCGCTATGCCGTCGAAAAAGTTGGAGAGCATGAAGGTCAAATACGTACGACAACCGCAGCCGACTACATTAAGCTGTGGGCGCAGCCGACTAACTTCGACTGGGGCTCTGAGGATGAAGCCGACCTCGACCTGGATGCGCATTCCAAAGACCAGAAGGATGAACAACATGATATCGGCGAAAATGAGGAGTAATAGTATCGAGGGCGATACTTGAACAGGATGGCCGAATGTAGGAACGAGTTTCTATCGCGCCGACTAGGGGAGAAATGTAGTGCCATGGAAAAACCCAGGGGTTTCCAAAGGGTCCAGACATTGACGTCATGGGGAAAACCTAATGGCCAAAGAAAAGAACCTTATGACGTCAATGGAAAAACCCAGGTACTTGGGAAATACAGGGATTATAGTAACCAGCGCACCAATCACAGACGAGGGCTGAACATACCGATGCCCTTTATAAGCACGGGAGGCGATGTGGTTAAGTCAGTCTCTACACGGGTTTCGATAAGAGGGAGTATATGCTTTCGCATTGCTAGACGACGTTGTAATATATTTTATTTTCATTTCTTTAATAAATTTAATATTTCATTCATTTTATCCTGCACTGGTACCTTCCGATATAACTTGATCCTACATTCATATACAGAGACGATCAATGTATCATAAGGTAAGGATACAATCACACAAACATTTCAGTGAAGCTGGTTTCAATATTGATGGATTAACTTTTCCAATGACATTACGTGAAATACCAGTATTTGAGCGAACGAATAATTTATCTATAAATGTTTATGGTATCGAAGATGAGGGGAAAAAACGTTATATCGTCCCATATCATGTAAGTAATAATGATAGTGATAAATCAACCATTCATTTATTGATGGTTAGTTCTAATATCGATATGAATGTTGATGATGCTGATGATGATAAGTATAAGTCGAAGAAAATATATCATTTTGCTTCGATTCAGGATTTATCACGATTAGTTTCAAACCAAATATCACAAAATAATAGAAAGAAATATATCTGTGGTAGATGTTTATGGCATTTTCCAACACAAGAGAAATGCAATGAACATAAGTTAGATTGTTTCAATATAAATAAAACTATTCGAGTTATCATGCCGACTGAAAAAGAAAAAATGCTATCATTCAAGCAGCATAAATATAAAGAGCCTGTACCATTCGTAGTTTACGCGGACTTAGAATGTATTTCAAAGCCTGGGGATATAAACGGATCACAAAAACACATTCCATGTAGCATCGCATACTACTTACTTTGTTCATATGATGATAAATTATCGCAGTTCAAATCAATGCGTGATAGCAAGTGTATTGAATGGTTTGTTTCTGAATTAGAATCTATAGCACGAAAGGTTAATAAAATTTACTTGAACATTGCCTAAATGAAACCACTATCTAATATACAAATACACGAATTTAATAACGCAATTTTATGTCATGTTTGTGAAAAACCCTCTACACAATCTGACGTAAGGCATCGTGATCATTGTCATCTTACTGGCAGATATCGTGGTGCTGCACATAACAATTGCAATATTAAATATACAAAAACATACTACTTACCGATTGTATTTCATAATTTATCTGGGTACGACTCTCATTTTATAATTGAATGTCTCGCTCAAGATACTGAAGGTTCAGTCAGTGTTCTACCAATAAATAAAGAGAGGTATATATCATTTAGTAAAGAATTTCACGGTACAAAAATTAAATTACGGTTCATAGACTCATTGAGATTCATGGCAAGTAGTATAGATAAATTAGCATCCAATCTCAATAATGATGACATATTAGTTACACGCAAGTTTGATAATGATAATGAACAATTTGAGTTGGTAACGAAGAAGGGGGTTTTCCCGTATGAGTATATTGATGACTGGAAAAAACTTGATGAGAATCAGTCACCGGAGAGAAAAGAATTTTATTCTAAATTAAATGATAGTGAAATTTCAGAAGAAAGTTATGAGCATGCAAAAATAGTTTGGAATAAATTTCATATAAAAACACTAAGAGAATATTCCGATCTTTATCTTAAAACCGATGTATTACTATTAGCTGATATATTTGAAAATTTCCAACGTAACTGCTTCTCAACATACAATCTTGATCCGCTACACTATTATACAGCACCAGGATTCGCCTTTGATGCAATGCTCAAGTATACAAGAATACAGCTAGAACTTCTAACTGATCCTTCAATGTTATTGTATATAGAGAAAGGTATTAGGGGTGGTGTGTCACAGTGCTCAAACCGTTACGCAAAGGCCAATAATAAATATATGGGTGAGAGTTATGATTTAACGAAATATCAATCTTATATAATGTATTTTGATGTCAATAATTTATATGGTGCTGCTATGAGTAAATATCTACCATATGGAGGGTTCAAATGGTGTGATAGATCTATGAATGTTGAAGAAATATCTAATATACCCAACGATTCACCAATTGGATATATTTTCGAGGTAGATTGAGAATATCCTATTGAACTGCATGAATTACACTGTGATTCACCGTTATGTCCTCATCACTTCATGCCACCAACGGGGAAATGTGAAAATCGGCAACGACTCTTTTACCAAAAAATAAATATATTATTCACTATAGAAATTTAAAACAATGTTTGAGCTTAGGTATAAAACTTGTAAAAATTCATAGAACACTTGAGTTTCAATAATCACCATGGTTGAAAAGGTATATAGACTTGAATACCGATTTGAGAAACAAAATAAAAAAATGAATTTGAAAAAGATTTCTTTAAGCTAATGAATAATGCAGTTTTTGGTAAAACCATGGAGAATGTTCGTAAGCGTAAAGATGTTAGAATAATAACCCATTGGGGTGGTGTTTTTGGTGCACGAGCATACATAGCCAAGCCCAATTTCCACAGTCAGATTACCTTTGAAAAAAATATGGTCATTATTGAAATGAAACGTGTTCGAGTCAAGTTTAATAAACCAATTTACATAGGCTTCGCAATTCTAGATGTTTCGAAAATTTTCATATATGATTTTCATTATAACTATATCAAGAACGTCTTCCCTGGTGATAAATCAAAATTATTATACACTGATACGGATAGTTTAATATATGATTTAGTTAATCCTGATGTATATGAGATTATGAAGCGAGATATATATAAATTTGATACGAGTGATTACCCAGTTGGCAACAATTATGGTATGCCACAGAAAAATAAGAAAGTATTGGGGCTGGTGAAAGATGAACATAATGGAAAAATAAAGACTGAATTTGTAGGATTACGTGCTAAACTGTATGGTTTCAAAATATTGAATGGTAACAATGAGGATAAGAGGAAGAAGGCTAAGGGGATTAAAAAGTCGGCATTACGAATGATAACTTTCCACGACTATAAGCAAAATCTTTTCCATAAAGATTGTATGTCGATTGACCAATATTTAATAAGAAGTGAAAGTCACGAAGTTATAATAATAATAATAATAATGGTACTGATGATGATAGTGAGATGTAAATAGGTTATAAGGAAAGCAATTCTTTGTTCAATAAATAATAATAACAATATTCATTTTTTATAATTCGTTGTTATTTATCCAACTATTGTGGGTATTATCAAGACCTAACCATTTTACATGAATTTCATTGCCACGTTTACGCAGCACTTTTTCAACGAGATATACATCAGCATATTTAACTTTGCTGAGTTCTTCTTCATACAAACATCCATCGATATGTTGATTTTGGTAGTCGATAAGTTTATATGTTGGTGGTTTAGTATTCATTATTTCATCGATGGTAAAAATTTCAGTTGTCCAGTTTGGGGTATAGCCCTTCTCGAATACATGTTTATATCTGCTCACTCGAACTTTATCACCGATTTTGAATTTTCGTTTTTGCTTCTGAACTACTTGATGATGCTTGTACACAGTGCGAAGCAATATTTTTTCATTCTCTGCTGTAACATTCTTCGGTTTCATTTTAATCGTTCGATGTTACGTGTTATTGTATTCCACCATCAAATTGGGTAATATATCAATCCACTTATATGTTCCACGCAAACTAAATTGTTCCCACATTTTATTTTTCAACGTACGACTGAAACGTTCACACATTGAAGCCTTTAAATTGCTAAATGTTGAGTACAGTTCGATATTGTGTTGTTTCATCAGACATTTGAATTCTTTATTGTAAAATTCTTTTCCTCGATCAACATGTAATTTTTTTGGTGTTCGTCCAGTTTCTGAGATACTTTTCATTGCTTTCGTAACATCTTTACCATTTTTCGTTTTTATAGGTACAGCCCATGCAAATTTCGAAACGATATCTATTACAGTTAACATGTACTTATTATCATTGTTTTTGGTTGCATAGGCTAACATGTCAACGAGATCTGCCTGCCAAGTTTCATCCAATCCTCTCATGTGAACGTGACGTCGCGTATAATTTACACGCGCAGGTCTATGTAACTCACTAACCAATGCTGTCTTCCTATTCATATCTACAAATCGTGTCGGTGTCCTGCTTCCTCTTGACCTGCCAAACACGAAATGGCTTCAGACTGTTTGATCAATCCTTCTTCAATGAAATCACGTTGTTGCTTCAAAACTTTACGCAGATTATGTTATCGAATGTCGATATTTTGAGACAATGATGATAGATCTCTATGAATCTGTTCCACTTCGGAATTTATAACAGTCATCATTACACCAAAAGGTACAGCATCATTTGTATTTTCAGGTCTAGCTACATTACCAATCTCTTACTATCTATATCATATTGACCATCAGCAGTAACTCTGAATCCATAACCAGGCGGTCCACGACTACTTTCCCCAACACTTTTTCTAAATTTTCGTCCAAATATATCCACACTCATTTTTATCATCACTCTCTTCGACTGTTGACACATGAATGAATGAAAATGGCTGGAACGTCGATTAATAAATGATTCCAGCCTCACGTAATTCTTCAATAATGGAAATTATTTCATTCGTATGACTTGTATTGCCTGCTGCTTGAGATGCTAAGAGTAGTCTAAGGCGATTAACAAGTTCATTCGGCTCATCCCAATAGACATAATTAATTGGTACTTTCTGCTTTTTAGCAATTTTATAATAAGGTAATGCTTTGCCTGATCTAGTCCTCATTCTGTTTGCTGAAGGTGATGATGATGTCGATACATGAATTGCGATATAATTTTGATATTTTACAGTTTTGTCTGATATGCGACTTTTATTGGGGTCATAACGTTTATGAAGTGTATAGGTTGATTTAATGATGTCTATGAAATTCTTTCGATCACTCTCACGTATGATTGAGGCATTTGGCGTTTTATTGAATAATAGTTCAAGTAATCCTGGCGTTCGATCATAACGTTTATTTGCAACACTTATGGCATTATGTGAGAAGTATATAGGATAATTACCCATCATCAAACTTTGATCAGTCAATTTGCGAACGCTGAATCTATTCGCAGTCTTATGTTGCAAGTGGGTCTTTATATATGTTTCAGCCAAATTATTTTGTTCTGATGTTTTTTTTATAGGTGAACTGTCAGATTGTATTTCATCTGGCTTGAATTCCCCAGTCGTTTCATTTAACTCATCATCATCATCATCATCATCATCATCATCATCATCATTCTGAGCTGTTGCATAAGATTGTTTATCTTCCTCTTCTTCTTCTTTTTTCACACGGATATCCGCCATTTCATTCTTTATTTCTTGTTTCATTTCCTTCGATGTTGTCACTAATTTCTCTAGAGGTGTCACTAGAGGTTTGAAGACTTCGTTTATTGCTCGTTCTGAAGTGTCTCTACCAGACTTGATCATTCTATGCTTTTGTCGAATCACATCACTTGCTTTCACTATTTGACTCAATACGTCCTGTTCTCTGGAAAGATTTTTGTTTTTCTTTCACCCTCTTCATGTTGATGCTTTCAAGTTCGCTATATAACTAAAGTCATCATTTCCATGCACACTCAATTTATACGTATGTAACAGTCAAATCCCTTCCTATATCGGCCCGAATTGAGCTCACTATCTTTATCAACAACGACAAAACCATATTTATCATCATTCCAACATACTAAACATAAATCTCTGAACTGTGCATATGTCATGTCTGTGTTGACATGATCATCGTAGATGTGTTTGAGATTCATTTCATCTTGTCGAAATAAAGCCATTAAGTTGGCATTATCACGTACTAGATGTTTAGGAATACGGGTATAAGTTTGACAAAGATAAAATGAGTCCACATCTCCATGTCGGCCCATACAGAAGAATGCTCTTATGTTGTTTTGTTTCTCACACGCAACATCATCGAAAATCATGATAGAATTTGGTCGAGTATCTTCTGGTCTGACTACCTCTTCATTATCGCTGAATGGAAAGTACCCAATACCCTTTGCATGTTTCAATATTTTCTCTAGATATTGATACTCCGGTTGATTGAGTGACTTTGAATAGACATAGACATTTTCAAATCTCAAGCCATTAGGATGAGTGATGAGTGCTAAAAGTGCATTGGTCTTGCCCCAATTTGACGGACCACAAAAAATAGCTCGCATACTATTTGGCAATAATTTACCATGACGTCTCTTTTTCTTGCCTTTTTCTTCCACAATTTGTTCATCGAAATTCATGATTGGTAATTTTATTCCCTGTTTTTCAAACTTAACTTTAGCTAGTTGTTTCTCGCGCACCATCATGATTACAACTGACTGATTGGCTGATACAAATTATGTTTTTATATTACTTGAAGCGAATTGGTTACCATATATAAAGATGAACAGTTGATAACTTCTTATCAGTTGTTGAACGACTACCAGTGTGTACACATGTCACGACAGAAATATAGTACTCAAGGTGAAGGGCTCGTCAATAGTATTATTAACAAGCTTCCTATAGAATTACATGTTCCGGGCTATCAATACTGTGGACCAGGCATAAAATTATCAAAAAGATTGGCGCGTGGAGATCCGGGAATCAACCCTCTCGGTGCTGCATGCAAGGATCACGATATTGCTTATTCAAAGTATCGCGATAATATTCCTGAGAGAAATAAAGCTGATAGATTGCTTGCTGAAAGAGCTTTGCGAAGTGTCCACGCTAAAGAAGCTAGTGTTGGCGAGAAAGCAGTAGCTTGGGGTGTAAATAAAATCATGAATGTGAAATCAAAACTTGGTGCGGGGATGCGCAAAAAGAGGAAGAGGCAAGTGAAGAAGAAGAAGAAGAAGTTCATTGAAGCCTACCACATCATTCAAACAAATTATGAAAGAATCCAAGAATTCAATGCACTCTGGTCGAGATGTATTCAAATCAGCACTGATTGGTGCGCGTGCTGCTGTGAAAAAAGCTGGTGGAAAGAGAAAAGTGGGCTTACCACCACGCATATTGCCAGTACCATCGAAAATAGGTGGCATCCTACCATTTCTCATACCTATGTTTGCTGGACTCAGTGCTGTTGGGAGTTTAGCTGGTGGTGCTGCTGGTATAGCAAAAGCTGTGAATGATGCGAGTGCAGCGAAACGTCAATTGGAAGAGAGTAAACTACATAATAAGAGAATGGAAGACGTCACAGTGGGGAAAGGAATGTATTTGAAACCTTACAAGAAAGGTTTGGGTCTTTACTTGTGTTCAGTAATTGATAAAGATGCCACACGAGCATGGTGGCAGCACCTCCTGGGTCACTCGTGCAGTCAGTCGAGTGACCATAATTATGCACTGTCCAGGAGGATGAGTGAGTCACGCAGTAATTTGCATAGCGCACGCGCGACTCATTCTAGACGAACGGCTCATGCGTAGGCGCACCTGTTGCATGCGCTAACCACTTTGAGCCGGTCTGACCATGTGCACGCACATGCTGAGATGCGCGGCCAATCAGAAAATTCACGGTCAGGGTCAGACCACATCCGCTCAACGACCACACGAGGCCGGAAAGAAAATTGCCGGCATCACTTCAGCCACGAGCACCAGTACAAGTACACGTGTTTTCAGCTACGCTCAGTTATCACTCAGCATTTAGTTCAACTCAGACAATTGTGTTTCTTCAGCATTTAGTGCATCTTCATCAGAAGCGCAATTATTCAGACCAACTCATTGCCCACATTGTTAGAAAGTGTGTGTATCGGAATTCAATTCAGTGTCTCATACAGTTCCTTAGACTCATCGAGCGTGCATTTTGCAACTGCGTGGTAATCAGTGTTTAACTATTAGCTACTTTTCAGTCAATAATTAACAGTTCAGAAACATAATTCAGTGCAATTTAATTCAGTTATTGTCGTTGAACATATCTGTGATTCTTGTTATTATTGTTTAAAAATAAATAAGCTTGTTAAACGCATCCAAGATTCTCTCCGCTACCAAATATCCAACGTATCTTCCTGCGCATTATATTCTTTAATATAATAGTAACTTCAGTCATTGCTCTCTCAGTATTTTTCAGTAGCTTTCAGACAACTTGCGATCACCAAAAAACATGTAGACCTACCACATCGAGCTTTAACTGATGCAGATCTCATGAAATATGCACACATAATGAAAATTCCACACTTTCGCGGGATATTCATGCGAAATAATTTACCAACAAGTGGGCCATGGAAATATGAGACAGCAATAGTCAATCTAGATGATAAAGATGGACCGGGCACACACTGGGTGGCATATTCAAAGAAAAATAATGATGTCACTTATTTTGATAGCTTTGGTAATTTACAACCGCCTCAAAATCTGATGGAATATCTCAATGTTGTGTTAGGTCCTGAGCGACCTCCCTTTCCTATCTACAATAATTACTACCTAACCAAAATAGCATTATTGAAATTCTTTTTTTTCTTTGATTATTCATTTTTTATCTCACACCGATTATCGGATTATTTTTCTCATTTTTTTCTCCCACTGTAGCCGCGCACTTGCGTACTCGCTACAAGCGTGGGAAACCATTTAAAAGATCACAAAACCATTAGGCTGCAGAATATGAACCTATAAGAATGATCATTCAACGTAATAAATATTTAAACATTAAGAATAAATATTGTATCTCAACTCCAACCGTTAAACTCTGTCAGGATAATCATCAACTCATATTTCTGCAGTGCACAATATTAAGAGCCCGAGATTCTTCTTGAATTCATTTATCTCAGCGTGAAAAATCACAAACTGTCAACTCAGCTTTTGAAAACAAAATCGGAAACTACTTAGAAGCCAACCCCACTATTTGGACCTTCTGTCCAATAGTGAACTCTTTCAGACAAATTGAAATGGCTTGAATGAATTAAGCCAATTAGAATCAGTCCGCACGGACCCAAAAACGCTGACGCAAATCTTATGCAGCGAGGAAACAAATAGAGCTTTTTCCTGATTTTCCACCCACTTCTATGCCAACGAGCAGACGTAAAACAGCTTCAAGCATTGCAAGTAAAATCATTTCAATCATCTTTCCAATCTTTTGAGAACTGCTCTAGAAGTAAAGCTCACGTTATTTTATCAATTCAAACTCGCCAACGCGATCGGTATAATTCCAGTTCGCTGAGGTTATTATCACCTAACCACAGTTAACGCGTTCGCACTCAAAGAATCAATTCAACTCGACAACTAATAATCAAAGGTTGCGAGATCTCTAAATTGCGAACCAACATTGTGAATAAGTGTATAAATTGTTATATTGATATTATTGTGAGTGAGACAATAAACAACGAAATAAGTGTTATTCTATAAACTATTTGTGAGTTCATTCATAAACACCCGTTCATTTCTTCAACCTTCAACCGCGGGTCGCGGCATAACAAGCAACGATCCCAATACCATTTCGGACTTTACTCAAAATTAATTGGTATAAATAACTGTGTTTTTCCATCTCGTACCTAATATTTGGGGCAACCCAACCACCTCAACCGAGTCTACAACTAGGACGTAACAGTTATATTTATATTAATTTGGTGGCAGCGGTGGGATCGCTTGTTTGAAGTTAGAAGTGATAAACTTAGTGAACATCTGGTGAAAATTTGTGAACACGAGAAACATTGAACAAAAACTAGCTATTAATAAACTATTAACCGAAAAGACTGGTGTCCAACAATTCAGTCATCCAGTTTTTTTTTACAACAACGAATCGATCGATACCAGACGTATCGATTCAACTAAACCATCAGAAAAAATCTACATCATCGAGATCAACTTAGTGCCATTCCGCACTCAAGCCATCATCTCAAAATCATCGTCAACGGAGCCTAGATTATTCCCAGTATCCCGAGACAACTATCAACGTCATCCGAGCTTACGTCCACTTCGGCGTGGGACTCATCATCTCCACACACCATACTGTATTCTTTTCTCATTGCACTAAAAGTAGTCGTCGTTCTGTAAGTCATCTTTCTAATATTCTTCGCTCTCTATAACCCTCAACACCTCTAAATCACTTTCATACTCTCTCTCATCACACAAAGATGGCAAACCCCATTATAATACCTGAAGACCTACTCAATGACCCTATCATGCAAGAATTCCAGATTGACTCCGGTAGTTCGCTAGTCGATTTATTAACAGTAATTAAAATTCGCGAACAAGAACAATGTAAAAACAGAGAAAGATTAGAAGAACAGTTAAGGGCATTAACGCTCAAAGTCGAGTCAAATGAATTAAAAATAGGAAGCACATCAATCCCATCCAGTACAGAATCACACGAACGTTTAAATCCGACAATTCGCGTTGACGTAACGCCTCCAACACCCTCCCGACGGAGACCTAGTCAAGAAAATAATGACATTTTACCTTATATGCTGAGAAACGGTACTGAATCACCCGACAGAACACATACAAGACGCTCACAATCACCCTCACACACACGACATACATATAGACAAGACAATAGATTTCAATTGGGACCAAAGGATTATATACATTCAATCCCACATTTTGATGGCATAGACGAAGGTTATGATGCGAGTGACTTCATCACGCATTGTAGGAATGCCAAATAATATGTTCCACCTTATAGGGAACATTAGATTTTAGCCCTTTTAACGAGTAGACTCAAGGGCGACGCTCTAAAACGGGTATGCAAATCAAAACCGCGTACTATCGACGCTGTAATCAATTGCATAAAAGACTACTTCGACACACCCAAGTCATATAACACATTACGACAAGAAATTATTAATTTTAGTCAATTACCCAACGAAAAAATCAACGCCTACGCCGGACGAGCTGAAGAATTGTTAATTAAGGTATCAGAACAATTACACTTGACAAACTTAACGGACAAAGACGCTAACAGAAGAATCCTGATTCAAGATTTAACCAACGGATTTGTGCGAGGACTCCGGTGCGAGTACCTTAGGTTATTTAGAACTAGGGAATTTGATGATCTTCAAGACGCAATAGCCGAAGGGAGATACGCGGAACGGGAACTTAACGAATTCCCACAATTTCGACCTTCACCACCCCCTAAAAAAATACTCGTAGCACAATCGAATAAGGAATCGACCATTGAACCTGCCAAAGTAGAAGTGCCAAAGGCACAATGCGACTTTTGCGGACGGTCAGGCCACAATATTGATATCTGTTATAGGAAAAAGGCAGTCGATATGGCGAACGGGAATAGTCCCGTCGAAAAAAATCAAAAACAGGCTCCCCGTACAACCAAATATCAAAAAATCAACGCGATTCAGGGGCCCCAGAATGGGTATCCCAACTTCCCGATTAACTTTCCCACAAATTATCCCATTTATCCTAACATTAATCCCTATGCACAAATCAATTACCCAGACCACAGTTTCCCTGTTAATTATCCTGACTACAACATCCGAAATAACTACCCTTTCCAATCAACTTCGAATATTCCTGATCCACATCCGCCACCCAACGTCAAGTCGTGCTAATATTGCAAAGAAACGGGTCACGTCATTCAAGAATGCCGTAAACTAGAAGCACGCAATCAAAGGTCGTCTCAAAATAATGCTAACGACCAACGACCGAATCCGGGAAACGACCGGCCCCCTCATCCCACGGGCGCGGTGATGAGGGAAGACAAAAATTCGCGCTAACCTCACCCGTTTCACTACCGAACAATCATCATTCAATCTACAAACCGGTACCATTGCGCAGAACCGTGTTTAAACCGCGAGTCGACCAGAATCAAATAAGTAATGCAGTCCAAGAAACATGTAAATTGCCAGAAATCGAATCTCGCGTCGAAAAAATCTCAAATCCAGAATTAATAAAGCCGACGGCGGAAGATAATCCAACTTCAAAAATCAAATCTATCACACCTGCTCGAAGCGCTGAGTGTAAAATATTAATAACTCCTTCTTATCAATCGCCATCAATTCTTATCAAGACAGATCAATTAAAATTAAAACAGGGACGACTCCTAATCGACACAGGTTCAGAATTGAACCTGATTAAAAAGTCTGAATTAGCGAATCCCATGGACATAGACGCAACTATTACATACGAACTAAACGGAATTTCTATTGACGAAAAACCCAAGACTTTGGGAAAAATAATTATAAAAGTAGACAATTCTCTCAACGAATTCCATGTCGTTCTAGACGAATTCCCTCTGAATTGTGCAGGCATAATTGGGACGGAGTTCATGCAGAACAACAATGGAAAGATAGATTATAGTAAGAAGGAGGCTCATTTCAATAACATAATATATAAATTTCAAGTACGAGAACAATTTGTTTTACCGGCAAGGAACAAAACCGCGATGTTCGTACGGACAACTTCCGACGATTTAACAGAAGGATATCTTCCCGCCCTCGACTTTCCAAAAGGCGTCTATGCAGGCCAATCATTAGTCTCTAATTGTAACGGTATTGCTCATTTATACGTCATAAATACATCGGGAAATGCTATCACAATAGATGTCCCAGTTGTCCCATTATATCCATTTGAAACAAGTGAGGACGAGGGCGAGTTAAAGCGTCCAAAAGAAATAATATCTCAATTCACGGGTAAAGATCGTACACAAAAAATAATTGAAACTTTACACCTTGAACATTTAAATGACGAAGAACGCAACGCAGTGCATGAATTAGTGACTAGCTACGCGGATTTATTTCATCTCCCCGGAGAATTATTACGGGCTACTAACGTCACAACTCATAGAATCCACACAACCGATGACGTCCCCGTATTTACAAGACAATACCGTTTTCCACAAGCACAAAAAGCTGAAGTAGAGAAACAAATTCAAGACCTCATGAAAATGGACATTATCCAACCCTCTAGTTCACCTTATAATTCACCATTATGGATAGTGCCAAAGAAACCTGACGCGCAAGGTGATAAAAAGTGGCGACTAGTAATAGACTATCGCAAATTAAATGAGAAAACAATGGGTGACGCATATCCTCTACCGCTCATAAATGACATCCTTGATCAATTAGGTGGAGCCAAATACTTTTCGATTTTCGATTTAGCTTCCGGGTTTCATCAAATAGCAATGCAATTCGTAGATCAATGTAAAACGGCTTTCACAACTCCTCACGGTCATTACGAATTTAATAGGATTCCGTTTGGACTGAAAAACGCTCCCGCGACATTTCAAAGATTAATGGACTTGACTCTTAGTGGACTACAAGGCGACGAATTACTCGTATATCTCGACGACGTTGTTATTTATGCTCGATCCATTGAAGAACATAATTTGAAGTTCAGAAAATTCGCGGAGAGGCTACGACAGGCCAATTTAACCTTGCAAACTGAGAAATGCGAGTTTTTCAGAACCGAAGTAAAATATTTAGGACACATTATTGGACGTGACGGCGTGAAACCGGATCCCGGAAAAATTAAGGCATTGAAAGAATTCACACAACCCAAATCTAGGACCAACGTTAAAGAATTCTTGGGCCTAGCCGGTTATTACCGACGATTTATTAAAGATTTTGCGTACATAGCCAAACCATTATCGGACTTGACAAGTACAGAAAAATCGTTTCCATGGACTGAACAACATACACAAGCATTCATTACATTACGTGACCTCTTATGTGAATATCCAATCCTTCGATATCCTGACTTTAATGAACCTTTCATTGTAACGACAGATGCGTCCGGTTACGCTTTAGGTGCGGTCTTGTCTCAAGGCAAGATTGGGGAAGATTTACCCATTTCATTTGCATCACGGGTTCTAGGCAAAGCCGAGAAAAATTATTCAACAACAGAAAAAGAAATGCTGGCTATCGTGTTCGCATTAAAAACATTTAGACCATATTTATACGGTAGGAAATTTACGATGATCACTGATCATCGGCCTCTCGTTTGGGTCCATAGTTTCAACGACCCGACTTCACGCATTATGCGTTGGCGCGAAAAAATCAGCGACTTCGATTTCACTATTCAATATGAAGCGGGAAAAATAAATACCAATGCTGACGCGTTATCACGTAATCCCGTTAACCCTACTGAATCTAGAGAAGTCTATCGAATTTCCGTTTCATGGCGACAACCTGCTCCGCCCCCACAACTTCTAAAGAACGATAACTCACTACTCAAATCAGGAAACACCGACCCACTCAATGTATTAGATAAAGAAACACAGGAATGGGATAGGTTTATAAAAAATATAAAAATGATTAATTTAGGAAGAAATGATGATTCCACAACGGGCGAATCTAATCCCAACACGGATGTAGACCAAGACGCCCAATCACCTATCGAAAACTTAACAATTGCCTTTAACCAATCACCCATTGAGAATCTGACTATATCCTTCAATCAGTCCGCCATTGAAAATCCTATAGTATCTATAAATCCATCAACCCCTAGTGATAATAATTCCTCAAGTCAATCCACCTCTAGTAATAATAATCAATCAAACCAATCGTGTCAAGTAAATCTTGAACATCCTAGTAATAGAAATCCATTCAATCAAGTACGTCTTGAATCTCCTAATAATAATAACCAAGAAAATCTTGAAAATCCTAATTTTAATAATCAATTAAATTTCGGTCCGTCCGAAAATCAAATGACTCACGAGATCGCAGCTAATTCAGGAGATATTAATGGGGAAGAGACACCCAATCGAATGGAGACGTCTGAACGATCCGGGGATCAATCTATTCAACTCAATATAAGTAATCAATCAATTCCGGTTATTCAAAATAACCAATTTAATAATAATCCAGTAAGAATAAGTTCACCTAGAGATAAGATATGTTCGACTTCATATCAAAGATCCCTCAATCCATCGTCAGATTCCGCACAAAACATCCATCCTATTCAACCCATTCCTAAGGCACATATTTCGATAGGAATAAGTCAGAAAAATAAAATAGACTCTCTTCAACATGACGAACGCGACGAAACGCGAGCCCACGGGAAAAGAGTACATATAACTTCCTCTTCATCCCCTACAGATAAAAATAATGTCAAGCCTGTTTTGAAAAAGGTTAAACCATCTCCCCTCACTCCTGTCACAACCGATAAAGATGATAATGACGATCGCGAAACGTCAACATCAAATTTCAATCACCCATCATTTTCTCAACGTCGCGGATCAAATATAATTGTAATAAGTTCTGACGATACCTCACATTCTGAAGAAATGGGTATTAATCCGCGTACACTCGGTTTCATGTTAGACGCTGCCGATCAAACCGCGAGAACACCAAGTAATTGCGATAAATTTGGTCCGAAAAGACTGAAAACCTGAAGCGAAAGAAATTTGTTAAGGGAATGTCACGTTCGTTTGGAAAAAATCCAACATTCCCCAAATTTTAAATTAAATCCAGCCAAATTACAACTTCAACAAACTCATACGGGCGCGTTCAATGACAATTCATATCCCCAAGACGCCCAACAACCAGAAACTCAGACAAAAACAGGCGACATCCCTTCTCAATTAATAGTAACTGTAGACGTACATCACGATCCACAATCTAATAGTGACGACAAAATACCTTTGAGTCAAATAAAGCCTAAATTAACAACTAAAAGAACAGTCAAGGATAGGAAAACGCGAATAGACAAACAGAATAATTCCACAACTCAATCAGAGGCAGCCAGTAGCGTCTCATCTAACCCCGTTGCAACAAAACAGCGAAGAATAGGAGAATCAGTAAAAACGCCTAACACAACTCCTGTTTTGCCAATTGACTTAGATGAAATCATGACCGAACCTCTTTACTCTATCGACCTTACGCAGGAAACACATTCACCCATCCTTCATCCTTCACACATTACGCCTAACACTATCGAAGACGGATACATTTACATAAATTCTTCCTCAGGTACAGAAACCGACTCAAACCATCCCGACTTGTCAAACCAACCTGACAACGCTTCCCAAGACGTTATTACTGATAACAATATAGTAATAATAACTAAGCCACAGGTGCCACCTGTCCATCTTAAATCGGCTGACTCTGTCGCTGACGAATTAAATCAAATACCCATCATAACTGAAGACATAGCACTCCCCACAAACGTCATTGACACACCTGACAACCTAGAAATGCGAAAGGATAACTTAATTTGCTTTATACAAGACGACGGTGACCCTATAGATTTAATAGGTCAAAAATTCGCCACTGACGGACTAATTCCGCTCAAGAAATCGACATCTGAGTATGAAATAGGCCATATAATAGTCAAAAGATTAAGAAGTAAGACAATATTCGCAATTGTTATTAAAAGAAAAGGAACCGACACCATTTACAATGAAGACGTAGAAAATGGGTTCAGAAAATGGTATCAAAAAATGAAAGAATTAAATTTAGAATCTGCTAGCGTGTCACAGGGCAAAAGTAATTTTGATAGAGACACTTGGAAACATATTAAATCAATACTTCGAATCCTTTTATTAGACACACAAATGAAAATCACTATTTGTTTAGAGAAAATAATATATCCATCCCGAGAGGAAATTCCCAATATAATTAAATTGAATCATGAACCACCCTGTGCCGGACATAAAGGCATCACGAAGACATACGATAGAATTAGAAGTCAATATTTTTGGGAATATATGAAACATGACATTGAAAAATTCATTAAAAAGTGTGTCAGTTGCCAGAAGAAAAAACTTATTATAAAATTGCCAAAAGAAGGAAAGTACCAATCGACTATGTCTATTGGGATGAGCCGAATGAACTTGTTAACCGTCTTAGATTACTCTTAGCATCTCAAGCAGCAGGCAATACAAGTCATACGAATGAGATAATTTCCATTATTGAAGAATTACGTGAGGCTGGAATCATTTATTAATCAATGTTCCGGCCATTTTCATTCATTTATGTGTCAACAGTCGAAGAGAGAGTGATGATAATAAAAATGAGTGTGGATATATTTGGACGAAAATTTAGAAAAAGTGTTGAAAAAAGTAGTCGTGGACCGCCTGGTTATGGATTCAGAGTTACTGCTGATGGCCAATATGATATAGATAGTGAGAGATTGTGTAATGTAGCTGGACCTGAAAATACAAATGATGCACCTTTTGGTGTAATGATGACTGTTATAAATTCCGAAGTAGAACAGATTCATCGAGATCTACTATCATTGTCTCAAAATATCGACATTCGAGAACATAGTCTGCGTAAAGCCTTGAAGCAACAACGTGATTTCATTGAAGAAGGATTGATCAAACAGTCTGAAGCCATTTCACGTTTGGCAGCTCAAGAGGAAGCAGGACAACGACACGATTTGTAGATATGAATAGAAAGACAGCATTGGTTTGTGAGTTACATAGACCTGCGCGTGTAAATTATACGCGACGTCACGTTCACATGAGAGGATTGGATGAAACTTGGCAGGCAGATCTCGTTGATATGTTAGCCTATGCAACCAAAAACAATGGTAATAAGTACTTGTTAACTGTAATAGATATCTTCTCGAAATTTGCATGGGCTGTACCTATGAAAACGAAAAATGGTGAAGATGTTACGAAAGCAATGAAAAGTATCTTGGAAACTGGCCGAACACCGAAAAAATTACATGTTGATCAGGGAAAAGAATTTTACAACAAAGAATTCAAGTCTTTGATGAAACAATACAATATCGAACTGTACTCAACATTCAGCAATTTAAAGGCTTCAATATGTGAACGTTTCAATCGTACGTTGAAGAATAAAATGTGGAAACAATTTAATTTGCGTGGAACATATAAGTGGATTGATATATTACCCGATTTGATGGAGGAATACAATAACACAAAACATCGAACGATTGAAATGAAACCGAAGAATGTTACAGCAGAGAATGAAAAAATATTGCTTCCCACTGTGTACAACATCAAGTAGTTGAGAAGCAAAAACAAAAATTTAAAATCGGTGATAAAGTTCGAGTGAACATATATAAACATGTATTCGAGAAGGGGGATACACCAAACTAGACAACGGAAATTTTTACGATTAATCAAGTGAAGAGTACAACACCACCAACATACAAACTCCATGACTATCAGAATCCACAAATCGATGGATGCTTCTATGAAGAACTCAACAAAGTGAAATATCCTGATGTTTATCTCGTTGAAAAAGTACTACGTAAACGTGGTAATAAATGTTATGTAAAATGGTTAGGATTTGATGATACACATAATAGTTGGATAAATAAAAAAGAATTATAAAAATATTTTTTGAGTGAAAAATATTTATTGAGTGAAAAAACAAAAATTTCTCGCCTTATATTTCTTCATCAAAGCGCAAAATTTCACGAGAAAATTAAATAGTCGAGTGAACGTTATTCATCGAAGATCTGGTGCTCGAAATTGTATTGTGCGAGAAATAGTAAAGGGGACTAGCAATTGATGCCAATTGTATATTTCTCCCACTTACATTCCTCAAAATTGTATTTCTTTCCTTATATTTTTCGAAGTTATATTTATACCAAATATCCTATCAAATATACGTATATTTGAGTAATATATTTTTTATAAATAACATATATGTTGATTATTAACGAATATAGTTTCGTTTTCGCAATTAGATGCAACCTTAAGCGAAGGAAGTTAGTACTTGACACAAAATTCCAGAACAATTGAATATTTAACATGATTCAATATAACTTATGCATAGGAATAGTTGATAATGTGTACGTGAAGGCAATGCATCGAACATGAAATAAACATTACGAATTGAGGATATCTGGAAACCAGCAAAGTGCGTACGTGTGATAACTAATGAGATATTAATTATAACAGAAGAATATGTCCTAGAAATTTAACGATCTTTGCGCACGACACCACGTACCGATAATATCCAATAGTTTCACAATATCAGCATTGTCGTTACCAGTTTCGGAGATAAATTATCGGATTGTGGGCATAAAAGCTCAACGAATTCCTCCAACTACATCAGAAATCTTTTTTCAACTATAAGTGTAGTGCAGAGGTATTTATCTTTTTCTACAGTCACGATGATGATTAATCAAATCATTCTACTCTCAATCGTCGCCAGTGTTTTTGCATGTTACGACGTTCAAATGGTCACCAATGATGTTGAGTTCAATAGCGATCAGGTAAGACAAGAAAATATGAAGGTTTTCGCACGCTAGAAAAATATTTAGAATGAGGTAAAGACGAGTAGAAAATGCGCATATTTACTAATTTCAAATTCATCT